>OW203998.1:16511279-17815279 GCA_934047225.1 Ypsolopha sequella
AAATGGTACGGGGTGTTAGATAATATTATCTGCGGCAGCGTTGAATCACATCTAATTTTATAAATTCTCCTTTGACCTTTTTATTAAGTTTTACAAGGTTATATCCCAAAAGTGCACTTTCATGACTTTTACAAATAGTAAAATAGCTTTTTGCTCGCGGCTTCGCCCGCGCTGAAGGAGTAATGCTTAGTTTACACAGTGTAGCATTCTCTACAGGTATTCAACTATTTTCATCTATTTTAGTCTTACTTTGTCGTTGATTTCTTTACTGAATTTTCAAATTTTAAAATTTAGAAGGTTTTGTCATGGCTTTTGTTATTTTTCTCATATCTAAGAGTTTCGTCGTTGAACTAACACAAAATTTGAAATAGAAAATTAATATATCAAATTTGAGATCCCATGGATTCACAAAACGGAGCACATTTGCCCTACAGTCAGTGGAAGCCTTTTTTTTCTTCTTTTCCTGGTAAGTTTTGCGTACTTTTGGTTTCATTCTCTGAAAATCCCTTTTGTCCCGTTTCCAATACGTTAATTTCCTTGCCCGGGTTTCGTAGGCATGTCTTGACGCTGTTGTTTTATTTCTTTACAGCGACCCTTCAGGCTTTTTAAGGGTTTTCCATTTTTTACATTTACCGCGCACCACCTTTTCCCGGCTATCCTGTTTGGTTGCGCATCAGGAGTAAGCTTCTTTGTTTGCTGGAGGAGTGTGCTACGTAATAGCGGAGGTTGAAGGGACGGATCACGAATGCTGGTAATGTCCGTTTCCCAAGTTATTTCTGAAGTTGGCGCATGACAGTCACGGTTTGACTGACTACTCCGTGGGGAAGAATTCCAACATCTACGTCACGAAGACACCCCTATAAGGTTTTATATCTGTAGCCTGGCATTTAATAGACCCTGAATCAACCATTTTCTTCCTTAATGTAAAGCTAGTTAACGATTGCTTCTAATACCTTCACGAATTAAAGTTATATTTTCTCTCGACTAGAAGTTACTACTACTTCCGCGTAATACTAGTTTCTGGGATCCTATAAACTGGTTGTAACATTCAATTTCGAATCCATAATATCGTAAACCAATAGCGTCGTTAAAGCTACAATACATTACTAAAATCCTAAAACAAGATAGAGACTAGGTATTTTTTTTTGTGTTAATTTTCGAAGTTCCGACGTAATACTCTTGTGACATACTTATGTTTTGTACCTTTTTTTCTATCAGTATTGTTATTTTTAGTTTACCCAAAAAAAATTATACAGTATCTTTATTCCGATTTATCCTTTTTTTTGGCTGTCACCAGGCTTGCCTGGTGGCAGTCCAAATTTAGGCCAGATCAACCAAATTAATAAAATTACACTCGTGATTCTCAAGTAGCTTACTAATTTTAAATGTAATGCTATAACAGGTATAAAGGTAGGAAGCAGAGTGCGAGGGTTAAGAGGATAGGTTCCGCTTGCATACTATCCTGTTAGTCAATGCGGAAAGAACCGCATTGCGAGAGGGACGGATTCTGGAAAAAAGCCAAAATTACAACTTTTTTCACTAATTTTATTATTTAAAAAAAAACAAAGGTGCTATAAAATATAAATATCCTATTAAGAGTTTAATAAAGTTTATACAGAATTTATTCCATAAATAATATGAACGGGTTTTTACTTTAGTAAACTTAAACCTCGACGTGAAAACTTTTTTTAGAGCCATCTTTGGCACTTTATTTCTTTATATTGAAATTACTTCTGAGGATTCTGTTTCGATATGAGTGTGTATTATATTCCCGAAAGAAATGCATATTTTTTCTTTTTTATGTAGGTAGTATTGCTAGATTCTTCAAACCAGGAACAATAAATTATGGTTTTGCGGAAACTATCCTCTTAAAAATTAAAATTAGATTACTAGCCAAAATCTGCAAGATGGTACTAAAAACTGTAGCTAGGTATTTATGTAGATGGTTAATAACCGACGGTTATTTTGACTATTGTAGGATTTTATGTCGTATAATTCTTATAAATGATGTCTGCTTTTGTAAATACCTGGTGTTGTCTTAAGTAATTTTACTGTTGTTGGAATTTTTTCGCAATTTATACGTACTTTCAAATTCTTTGAAGACTATATTAACAGGTCTGTGAAGAAAGAGTTTGAATCATCTTGGAGAAGATTAAAATGTAATAATTAAACATCTAAGTTAACTTTAAAACATTCAACTTTGTGAGTTGTAATAGGCCTGTAAAAGGCTATTTAGGCATCTGTTTCTCGCTTCATATTTTTACACTTTTATTTGGTCACTGTGATCAGACTGCAAGCGATTGATAACTTCATTGTCTGAATATTTACTATCACAGAATATATTTTCGAAGCATGTCGCTGTATTTTGGGTAATTTTAGTTTTTTCTAAGAACACATTAGGCAAATTAAATGATTTCAATTGGGAACTTGAGTATTCGTAAAGTTATGACTATATGTGTATGCGGGAAATTTGTATATCGAAATCCATCGCTTTGAATACTCTAATTATTATTAGAGTGCATTAATAGAACTAGAAATCAATCAGAAACAAATTTAAAAGCACAAACATTTAAGA
Source organism: Ypsolopha sequella (assembly GCA_934047225.1). Classification (NCBI taxonomy): domain Eukaryota; kingdom Metazoa; phylum Arthropoda; class Insecta; order Lepidoptera; family Ypsolophidae; genus Ypsolopha; species Ypsolopha sequella. The sequence continues at coordinate 16,513,855 of OW203998.1, forward strand.
TCCCTCAGGAACCAAGCATTTTTTCAGGAATAAAAAGTATCGTGTTTTTTCTCCGCCCTTCGCTTCCGCTCTGTTTTATTGGTTTAGTGTAAAAAGGTAACAAACAGACAGATCAACATTTTAAGAAGGCTAATCTGATGATCTGGATCACATTCTCCCCATTTCACTTGCTATGTCTATATATGATTGTATTGTTGTTATTAAAAGCTTTTTCTGAGCTTTAAAAAAAACAGAAATAAAATGGTATTTTATTACTCATGGTCTGGTCTAGTACTTTGGTAGAAATTAGAATGACATTAATAATAAAAGGAGCGGCGTAAGTTTAGCCTTCAAATGCAGGTTCGATTCCTGCCAGTCGAATATGCATTTGCATGTTGCATATGGTTTAGCATATTTAGCCCCCTTTCACCGGTTATTTTAACTAAAAAAACTATGTATTGATGATGCATATTTTCGCGCTATTTTATTATTTTTTACCAGGAACAATAAGTGTCAACATGCACCAAAATTATAATACTGCCAAGTTACCAATGGATGTAAAACGCTTATTTTCTGCTTATGAAAATGTTTACAGCGATTGAAGACAAATCTTACCACCAAACATTTGGAAGAGTATCTGATCGTTTCTGTTTACAATAGTAGCAAAATGTAAAATAATTTCTAAGCAATACTTTTGTCCGATAATATAGCCGATTCTGAAGGCTTTAATTTTAGTTTTAGTGCTGTCAAAACTAAATTTTCTTCATTCGAAAATAGTCTTTTAACGTAAGAACTAGAAGCTAAATTGCTTTGGAAAAATCAAGTTTTGACAGCACTAAAACTAAAATTAAAGCCTTCAGAAACGGGTTTATTGTATACGTTTTTAAAAAAATAACAGATATTTTGATATTTTTGAAATGAAATAATTAAAAATTCTGCATATTTTGACAGTTTTCATGCATATTTTAAGCATTTTTAATGCGTGTTTGCATGCATATTTCGAGATTTTTATCTTGCATATATTCCGGTCTCTAATGATTAATTATAGTTTTTCGGAATTTATGTGCATGTATATATTATTTTATTTTATGTTATTTTATGCCTATGTTTATTATATGCCTATACTTATTAGTATATATATAAGATGACATTGATTTAGGCAGCCAAATTCATACTTATCAAGTACTTAATAATAGTGACGTAAATTAATGTCACCTTATATATTCACTGATAAGTATAGGCATGCCAGCATACCGGTGCACATAAATTCCGAAAAACTAATTTATTATGTAAATTCGACTGGCAGGAATCGAACCTGTGTTTGAAGACTACGCCGCTTTATTTATAATTATAACTATCATTCTAATTACTACCGAAGTACTAGACCAGACCATAAAGTATTTTTTTATTTTATTTATATTTATTTAGGACACAAACAGTCTTATAGTAATATGTAACTTAAACGTAATCTTATTTTAACATCGTCAAGGAGGTCCCTAAAGTAATAATAATAAATACATTAAAATGTTAACATCGACGACAAAATATAAGTTAATTTAAGTAAGCTTATCAAACACCATAAATTACGTAAAATCTACATATAATATTGCAAAAAATCAAACGTGCTTTATTTTTAAACGACGTAAGAGGAAATGTAAAACAATCCACATTTTTCAGTTTTTATTGTGTGCCCTGCTGCAGCTGCGCCTGAGGAAAGTGTTTTTGGAGTAGTTTGTTTTTGGAGTAATACTTTTTATTCAAAAATAAGAAAAACAATCATAAGTTGTACGTTTGGGAACGAAATCCGTCGCATCCACATAGTCCCTGTCCAAGCTACGGTGTCTCATTATATCCTGCAGACCCCTATTATCACCGTGTCATGCGGTCACTAGTGAGCTAAGCCCATCGAGTGATGACTAAAAGGATCCCAACCCACGAGTTAGAGGACCAAAGATTATGCAGCAGCTAGTCAGCCGTGAGTCAAGCCTTCGATGAGGTAATCGGGCGTAATGGATTCAGTGATTCGTATTGTAAATTGGTATCTTAGCGTTTATAACATAACACATTCAGAACATCGAGCGCTGAAGATTTTGACAGCTTGTTGACCAATCACAGACGTTTACACGTCGAGCGCTGGATTTGCAGAATGTGCGTTGAACGCGGGATATTATTGCAGGAGCGTATAGTGTTGGGATAAGTTTATATTTATCGATTTGAAAGCTTTGGAAAACCATAATGGTAGATTTTTTTACCTATGAAGTCACATTTCACGATACTCGCAAACTTTTTTCAAATAACCAAGTTTAGAGAAAAAAGAACAAAATTATACACAATGATGTTTCTAAGATTTTGGACATAGAGACTGCTTGTATTAAACCAGCTTTTTCTCACATTTGGGTATTGCATTTACCATAAAACAGAGGTTTTTTTTATTCGTGATTTTTTGATGATGACCTCGCAATGTGTAGTTTTCAGCTCCTAATTTTTTTTGGTTGTACATCTTTTTCATTTATCAAAGTACAATTTATTGTTGTGAGCTACAGCGTAGCAGATCTACAGAAAAAGTAAATTCATTCAATACCTTAGGTGTTCTTAGTTCTCAAATAAAATACCCATCTCCGACCCTAGTTCATTGCCTTAAAGTTAATTCACTTGTATAATTAATTTTGGTAGTCTTAGGGTTTTATTTGCTAATAAAGAAAACCCAATGTAAGTACTATTGAGGAAGATTGCTCAGGCTCAGTTTTTACGCTTATTGCATTGGTATATAGCAAAATTTTCCCCGATAGTTCCTCCTTTCGACATAAAAGTCTGGTAAATTGATAATCGAATCAATTATCTAACATTTAAAGAACATTTATTTACGAATATCGATATCGACAAGGAATGTAATTTGTATCAACAACATCCGAGATTCGTGACGTCGATATCGTGTCTGTTATTAAATACGTCACTGTAATGAAGTCACATTTATTTATTACTATTGCAAGATTTGCAAGTTGGTATTGTAACAGGATGGACGATGAGTGTTTTTACAGGTAAGTATTACAAGGTTTGTTATACAAGATCAATTAATTGTATAATAGGGTGATGATAGTTCGAGGGTGTAATTGATCACTTACATCCTAGTTGCAGACACTGGTTCAGCACCTTTGCGAGAAAATAAAATACATAATAACAAAATAAAAAGAGATTAGGCAGAACAAATATTTTCCACTGCCTTTTAGCCAGGCGAGCTACTTATCAGTTAATAAATGTAACGGAGCTTCGTTCGATTTTGACATATACTTATACATCCCTAGGGACTGTAATTTCGAGTTAAGGTGCAGGTAGTCGCCAACGACCTTGAATCGACTTGTGTCGGTACAAATATCGACAAAAACTACATATATTGAAATAACGTTCATATATTAGCGTGCACTGCATTACGACGTCATCGTCGCAGGGTTTCCGGATATAGGGGAAATAGGGGAAAATAATACTTTTCACATGGGCGTGATGGAAGGAAAAAAAAATTCCATAAATGATTTTTGTAAACAACATTTTCCTTGTATTTTAGTGCAAAAACCATACAAATATCATTAGTGTATTTTACTACATTTTAGTCGAAAAACAGCTTGACTTTGAACAATAGTTTCATACTGTTATTTTAACGCAAGAATATTTTCCACAAAACAATTTTTTTCCTCATACTTTAGATAACACTAAATATTATTTTCTTAATTCTCATTTAAGAGAAACATCGTTATCAGTAAGAGTAATTTTCGGATAACGCTCTGGAAGAGATACAATCTACTTTCAAATTAGTGATTGAAAAGTAAATTATTTATTTATACATTTAAAATTATCGATAATCTGATTTTTTAATTAGTCAAACCTACAAAGAATAACCAAAAAAAAGTGAAACAAAAGATTTACGTCATTCAAACCCTCGATAGTGGTGTTTCAAGCCGCCGCGCGCCGCGCTGTCACAGTTGATCGTGCATTCACAATTAAACTTCAGCTGGCAATGGCAATGATGTAGAGACATCTTGGCACCGCTGGCTGCAGTTCCCCGAAAAGTTATTCAAATCTGCCCTACATCGGTGTTAAATGCTTCTCGGATTCTCTTGTGACACTCGTGAAGCTAGGGACCATGATATTAATGCACTGCAGTGTAGATTTTACTTTGATGTCTCAGGACGAGCAATGGGCGGCCGGAGAATAGATAAATATATTTTGGGCGTGATTGTTAGATTTTTTTAAAGGGTTGTAGACTAGTAGGCGGTGTCTAGGAGTAATTTACTAAATGTATAGTACCTGTCATATTCATACTATTTTATTATTAGGGGTCCGTACATCCGAAGGGTGCCAAACAAGACCCTATTACTAAGTTTCCACTGTCTGCCTGTTTTCTGTCCGTCTGTCACAGGGGTCTACACAGCATCAGCCGTTATAGGTAGCCAGTAGAAATTTCCAAAGAAATAATTTTAATATATGTAATTCCAAGAGAGAGTTTTTGGGGTTCCATACCCGTATTGTGCGGTGGTGCGGAACCCGTTTTGCGTGAATCCGACTTGCACTTGCCGAAATTATATTGTTGGATTTGTAGTTGCTGAAAAGCCGAAAAGTGGTGATTAATAGGTAGGTATAGTTTAGGAAATACAATTTGAGCCAATTAGGATTAACTTTGGATAACAATTGAACAATAGAGGCACGTACCGGTAAGTCACGACTGACGCTCACGGCTATCTATAAACTGTGTACAACAAATGTTGAGACTTCTAATTTTTTAAAAGCAACTAAGAGTATTATAAGAAAGAGCCCCTTCTTTTTACCCGACATTTTTATTTACAACTACCCACACAGGGTTATGTACGAGATAGGAAAATAACGTTAAAATTTTAAAACATTTACTAATGGGTTCAGGTGTGATGAATAATCAAATTCAAATTCAAATTCAAATAGTTCAAAATTCAAATTAAAACTACTCATTAAAATGTATCAAAACCTTTTACTCCGTTTACATTTTTTGTGTTAACAGATGTTCTAATTTAATGACCCTATTATATTATAACACACTAGTTAAGAGGCTATGCTAATTTTATTTTTGTCACTGTCACTCCAAGCGAAAACACGCTCAGTGCGAGAGGGACGGATTCAGAGCGAAAGCGGAAAATGTTAGTTTTAAATTTTTTATAAAAAAACTAAAATAGCTAGCAAAATTTCAAACATCAAATCTCTAGATATTGTTAAAACACACCTAATAAAATATGTTGAGTTCTGTATATGGTTCCTATTCGTCAAACGAGGAGAAAAAGTGTGTCTGATGAGTCAGATGACATAATTTCAACAATTATTTCTATCGAGAAAAATTTATCCAAATAAGTTAGATTATATAGTCAAAATGCATATACCAGAAATTTATTAAAATTTTCCGTGCATTTCATGAAATACACAAAAAAGAAGCACCTCTTTTTTTTTACATATCGCCATAAGCCAGCCGTCGTAATCATCAGCTCAAATAATATTTCCTGAACTACACTTGTCTGTAGAAAAAACTTTCATTACTATACGAAGCAGTATAGTACTCATGGGCGTAAGCAAGATTTGCTTATAGGGGTGGGGCATTTTTACAAAAATGGCCTGGGTAGAGGGTGGGGCAAGTTCTCACCTTGTACATGCGTACGCCCATGCGTCTATTTACAAACAACTCGAACAACTAATCTTTTAATTGATTTTAGCGTTTGCTGCATAGTAAAAGTTGTTCGTATAGAAGACGGTCATTCATCCAATCACAATAAACTACAATTTTCCACTATAAACACACACGATTCGGTCTTGACCCTCAACAAACGTCAAACATCGTGAGGAAAATTTGGCTATCAAACGTGATTGTGCAGCTAACTTCAGGCCACTATAAACCACCATGGTATGTACTATGGTGGTTGGTTTATTTGGTTTATTCTGCTTATTTACACAACTGATAGCTCAGTGTGTTTGAGCTTTAAAAAAAAACTAATTCACAGATACCAATGGAAACTTTGCGATAGCAACATACACAATTCATCGGTAATAAGGTTTTGTTGAATAACTATTAAGTGAATTTTGAATTTAAGTATTTCGATTAATAGGCGGATTTTTCACAATTCGGTTGCGAAACACACCCATAGACATGTACTATCGCCACTGTTCGACAATTAAAAATTGAATCAGTATTATAAAGTTTTTTGATAAATATATATTTGTCTCTTTTTTGTAAGATTTTAATGTAGTTTTAGTTAATTAAAAGTTATTAATATAAAGGCAAAAATGAAAATTTAACTCAAGATATATTTCGGGCCCCACTGGGCCCGGCATCAGTTGAGGATCTGATCTCAACTGATGCCGGGCCCAGTGGGGCCCGAAATATATCTTGAGTAAAATTTTCATTTTTGCCTTTATATTATTAACTTTTAATTAACTAAAACTACATGTAGCGTTATTTTTAAAAAAAAATTATTTTATTTTCCGCTACCACATACTACGAACGTAATTTCGAATTGAATTTGGACTGCCACCAGGCAAGCCTGGTGACAGCCAAAAAAAGAGGTAAACCTGGATGAATAAACCGTATAATTTTATCTTAAAATACACAAAAACAACAAAACCGAGGTAAGAAAAATATGGTACAAAAGAACAATAATATCAGAAGAGAATCGCTACAAAGGAAATTCTTAGATCAAAAAAATAATTATGCCAAATTCCACTTATTTAAGATTTTAATTTCCTTTTAGCTTGAACGACGCATTTATTCATAAAATAATGGATTTTAAATTTGGTTGTCGACACTAGTTTATAGGATCCTTTAAACTAAGATTTCACGGAAGTTTTGATAACTCTTGATCCGAAAGAAAAACGTAATAATAAGGTGTTACGAGCAATCGTTATCTAGCTTTACACTAAGGAATAAAAATAATCGATGCTGAATATTAAGCTACAGATATTAAAAACCTGGTAAGGGTCTCTTCGTGACTTTGGGAGTTTCCGGTGTTCCCGGGAGCAGTCGATGAAGCTTGGCGATTTCAATTTTTGTATCGGAAGCTTTAGCTCACCAGGGACGTGGTCCTTACATCAGGCCTCATTAGGTACAACCGTACAAGATGGCGGATGGGATAATCAAACTAGGGAGACCCAGAAACCCTTTAAAAATAATCCCGAAGGGTCGCGGGAAATGCAGGAAAACTGGCTTAAACAATGCTCATGGCAAATGCGCTCTGTTTCTATATAAGTTATAGATAAGATATAGTTTTAAAATTTGATATTTTAAATTTCTTGTGGCAAATTTCCTTCCTCTGTCACGATCTTCTTTGATATGAGAAAAATAACAAAAAAAATCTGACAAGATCATTCTAACTATTTGAATTCGAAAATTCAGAAAAGCAGCCAACGATAAAGAAAGACTAAAAATATATAAAAAGGTTGAATACTTGTAGCGAATGCTACATACAGTATTATAAAGCTAATTCTGCAAGAATCTCTCATTTTCTATTAGATCCGCATTCCATTACTATTATCTCAATTTGCCCTATATAACTCATCCTGGATTGCAAGTTGCAAAGTAATTTACATAAAAAAAAATCATTTACATTAGATTCTATTTTATGATTTATTTCTTCAAACCGGTAAAAGGAATGCATACATACTTCGTATACTTAGTTCGTAGTTATTAACTCTATGATTTATTCTCTTAGGTTTACGACCCGTTTGGCATCGAAACTAAGACACTGCAGGATTTCTATCCGCAGTAGTATATGATTAATACTTGCGATTGTCGGCACTTGGTGAAACATGATGAATAAATGCACTTGCACTCGTTTCACAGTTTAAAAGCTAATTTAACCCGACCGGTTTCAGTTTTACACCATCATCAAAGGTTTATTTAAACTATTTGGAAGTTATTCCGTGCAATTTTGCAAAAATGCATGTCGCAGTAGTATAGAAGAGCCATGAAAATAAAAGCTTGAAGTTGTGTGATATCCAAGATGATAATAATGAAAACTTTCTAAATGAACTATGTAGCATCATTGCTCGCGTGAATCTCCTTTATTTCGATCCCGAGCGGGAATTTCCTAAAACCCCATCTTAGCGTACGTCTACATAATAAGGTATTTATAGAGTCAAATTAATACCGGAGGCTTGGTAAGTGATCAGTATTCCGAATCGATAACACTTTTTACTAATTTCACATAATAAAATGCTGACCTCCCATAATAGTAGCACATAGACTCGGGGCTGGACTTTGCCAGTGTTTGTAGGGAACACGAAAAATTAATTTACAAATTTCACAAAAAGGGTCATCAAACTTACTGAGCACTTACCGAGTAATGTGAATTTGGCTGCATAAATTAATGTCACCTTCTATATCATAGACATGTAAGCTCTGTTAGATAATTTTAAAAACCATACTCAGTGGATGGGTCCCGTCGATGTAGGTGCCTAAATCTGAATTAAAACTTTTTAATGACAGTAGTGTCGATTCGGTGTAATTATTTGAGGCTGATTACAACGCAATACATGACATGTTTTATCCACTGAATAACTGTAGTATTCGGTGAACTTATCGACAGAAAATCCTGCTCACACAGAACTGTTAACTTAATTTAAGCGTTCTGTTTTATTCTTTCTGTATAGAAAAGACAAAAACAGGACGCTTGAAATAAGGTTAGTCCTGTCAAATATGTTAGATCGTGTAACACGACTCGACATCACTGACTTTTTCAGTTAGCTTCATACTTCACTTAGGTCCCCAATGGAGGGAATTCACGGTTAATTTTTTCGCAACTGAGCCTGGCTAATGAGTCCAACCCCGATTAGCTAGTCTAGGCTCGTGCCGGCTGGGTTAGGCTCGAAAGTTTCCCCACGATGTCGGCCCATGTCTGTAATGCAGCTGGAACGTTGATTGAAAATTCTATTAGAGGGTATGATCTCATTGCTCGTGGAATACATTACTTAAAGCCCAGTTGGAATAGGTAGATAATAAATTGGAATAAAGAAAAAAAAAAAACACTCAAAACGGTCTGTTGTGCTGCGTATTATTTACCCAACTTGCGTGAGAAGGCATTAAGAGGAAAGTCCCCACAAAATCACAATTTATTTTACCTTGGTTGAAGAATCTAGAAAAACTACATATTAAGAAAAAAATTGTACTTCTGCCAAGAACAGAATGCACACTCTTATCGAAACATAATCTTCAAAATTATTCCAATATTGAGAAATAAAAAACGTAAGACGGTCCTAATAGTATATTTCTTGACGAGTATAAAATGGCGGATTTTCTTACCCGAAGAATGAAGCTACATTCCGAGGTTAAGAAAACCCATTTTTACTCGCTGCGGACAATACTTTTTCTACTACTTGATTTATTCAATTTGTCCTTTCAAATTCAATGTATTTTATGACTTTGCAAAGCGCGGCGCGGTTTTTTCCTTTTTTTTTTCAGGCTGCGGCTGGCGGCTTTTATTTGTGGCCAGTATCATTTTGCTAAAGAAGAGTGTCAGACGCGATTATAATCAATTATGTCGTGAAACGGAACGCAGGGAATTTCGATTGTAAAGACAAATTAAGGACGTCAAAAAGAACCTAATTTAGCATGAAATTAGGACAAACGTCTAAAAGAACCTAACTTTGCAATAAATTAAATTTCAATATGATATTTCAAACTGACCTGATAGTCAATTCCGCAACGGAGCCCGGAAAGTTCGATTTTAAAAACGAATTTCGACGGCCGGCTTTATTTGTTTAATTGTAGCGTGAGCGAGTTCACAAAGGCCGTATTAAGTATTAATCTTAAGTAATACTTAGATATAAGTGTTAAAATTGTGTATTTGTAGTATTGTATAATGTTGTTATTAATGTTACCTTCTCTATCGCATTAGGATACATCCTGTAAAGATAGATGATAGGGGATTGTAAATAAATGAATAAATAAATAACTGGCCAATAACAGGAAAACTATAGAGATTAAAAGATTAGAGATTAGCGCAAATGAAAAATATTAAAATAAAGCAAAATAAATGAAAAAAATATTTTATAAAAATATTGTATGGCATCAAATTGTAGGTATTAAAAAGTTGATTGTAAAAATATATACTTTTACTATATTTACCGGCCCTGGGGTCGAGAAATCTTTAAAATACCCCAAAAATATGTGTATGTCCCCCCCTTATCTCCAAAACTGGTGAAAAAAAAATATATGAAAAAAATCACGGTAATATGTGTTCACGTAAAGATTACAGGAAAAATAAAGCGGTTTAAAAATTCACGAAAATGAATGACAAAATTAAATTTATCATCCACAAAACGGAACCCTAAAACGAGTCTGACTCGCACATGGCCGTTTTTTTTTTTTTTTCAACTCAGTCATTACTATTTTGCAAGCCTCTAAAGTTATCATTACGTTTTTGTTTTTATTATTTGTGACTTTGTGACTATACAAGCCATACGGAAATAAGAGTTACTTTCTTGGTCTGTTAATCTAAGAAAATAAAAATAAAGTCTGTCAAAAGATTTTCTTTTTTTGCACCCGTTCTAGACCCCCAGACCTCAGATAAAGAACCAGACGTAATACTGTTACTTATCTATACTGTGCTACAAGGTGTTCTTATCAAGATTTCTTATCAAGTTGAAAACGATTCAACTTTCATACAAAATTGAAATAAAACATTGGACGTCAAGAAAACTGATAAATCATATCGGCCGATTGGTATAAAGTTGTAACATACGTCTAAGTTGCAAGTTTTGATCGTAATTTTAGAAAGAAATGAAACGTAGAAATTAAAGTACGTGAACGGGAATGTTAAAATGTTTGATTTGTTGCTTCTTTTTTCACCACTTGTCATTCAAAGTGTGGAAATCCCTTTGCGTAATAGCACAACAATTTGATAGATGTTGAAAGTGGAATCGTTTTTCATGCAACGTCAACTGTCAATGTCAAACTTTCATTTCGCTTTTTTATTGCCGTCCCTGTGGAAATTTAATATTTTGGAATTCTATTTTTAGCTCTTGTATTAATGTTTTATCGGTATCAGGGTGCAAATATAGAAGTTTTTTAATAAAGTGATAAACAGGCAGCAAAGCAAGATGGGTCGGAAGTCACAATCAAAGCAAACATCGAAGAAAACTGCTGGAAAAGAAGTTACCAAGTTCGAGTTACAAAAACGAAAAGATCTTGCAGTCTTAGTGGATAAGTTATTGAAATTAACAAGCATATTTCAAGCTACGGTTACTCCGACTAAAAGTTGGGAGCATCATTTAGAAATCGAATCTATTTTGAAGAAGATTCAGAACATAGAAGTTTCCAAAAGTAAAGGTGAACATAAACCTCGTCAGGCGAATTTAGAGCAATTTCTCGAGTGGCTGAATGAAAATGGGGCACAATTTGAAGGTAAACCACATTTAATCACTAGAAAGATTTTACCTTGAAATTTTCTGATCAAAACATGCATGTGATTGAACGAATGAACAGTAGGAACACATACCAGTTAAAAGGTTATGATTGCACCTACCTGTAAACACAGTCCGGAAGGACTCTTACATAAGTATATGTACCTACGTATATATGTTTAGGGGGGAGGGGAGGGGAGGGAGGAGGGGGTATAATACCCCCCCACCAAGGAGAGGGTACTGGAAATCAATAGTTTTTTTTAATAATTTTTTTTCAAAATTAAAAATTTCTAGGTTATTTTAGGTGGGATAAAATAACTCAAATATTAAGTATACGTATACTGGGAGGAGGGGGGGGGGGTAATGAAACTAGTTTCTCCAAAAAAGAAAAATTCAAAACATATCCTCACTTTTTTGTCTCTATAACTCTAAAGACCCAAAATTACTTCTGCAATTGCTTCGGCGTTGCGTTTGCATTGAGTCGGGTGCTCTGATTCGGTTTTGCAACAGATTCGACCTATTTTTTCTATTAAATCAGTAATCAGGACCAATACCACAAAAAGGCAACCTATTATGTTTGGTAAGCTAAATAAAACATATGCATAAACTTTATAATTTTTTTTTTATAAACTTTGAATGAAATCACAAATAAAACAAAATGCTTGCATTGTTTTTTTTTATTCTGGATACTAGTCCTTTGAGCCAATTTTTAGCGAAATAAAAAAAAAAAATATTAAATTACGTCAATTTTAATGCGTGACTCACAGCAGTTTCGGAACACAACAAAAAAAAAAAATTAAGTCATAAAATCAATTAAAATTGCACCTTAAGACAATTTTTTAGGTTATTTTACAAAACCTGAAAAATTTTTTTTGAGATACCTATTGATTTCCGGTAACTGAAAATTCGTGAGATTAATAACAATAACAAGAGATATTCTGGAAAAAAGAATTAAGGTACCTTTGTACCAGTGGCGTGCACAGAACTTTTGTCCGGAAAAGCAGTCAGAAGGTCAAGTACAACAATGAAAAAAAAAATGAAAAATTTTTAATGACACTTTGAAAAAAAAATTTGTATGACGCCAGGGTAGGCACTGCCTTTCCTAGAGTGAACATTTTCATACAAACTTTTTTTTTAATGTGTTATTTAAATTTTTTAATATTTTTTTTATTGTCGTACTTGACCTTCTGATTGCTTTTCCGGAAAAAAGTTCTGTGCACGCCACTGCTTTGTACGTATACTCTTATAAGAGACGAGCCCACAGTCCACTTAGCCATTAGCCATTCGTTGCTGGGGTGTTGTGGGGTAATGCGAGGTGGATACTAAGTAAGGAAATAGAAATGGCGGCTCGTGATTTGATTAATTATTTCTTACCTACTTGATAAGGACATCATATTTTTACGTTAGGTAGGTGTGCTTACTAGATACATTACCCTATGATTTCAACTTGTGGAAACCAGAAGTTTTCAAGATTGGAATTTTTGAAAATGGTGATATTCAATGAATTTTTGCATTATTTGCATTATCAAAAGACTGAAAAAGTGTCAAAATGGAATGACGTTCCATTTATTGCAGTGACAAACGTCAATAGAATGTACACTGCCTAAAAATAATACTAGTTGTAAATTATTCAGGTAAAATGGAATGTGTTTTATACAGGAGTGGCCATTTTTGGGTTTCCAGGCCATAAATCAATTATCAGAGCCAAGGAAGCGTCCCCTAGTCTGTTACTAAACAGATATAATAATGTGTAGCGCAATATTTTATGAAACTAGGTTAGGTTAGGAGGTTTCAATGTTATGAAACAAATCAGAGCTGAGCGGAGATAGGCGTCTCCTAGTCTGATACTAAAAAGGTATATAATAATGTATAGGTCAAATTATAAATTACCACAGTTAGACTACGCCTAGGAACAAAATTCTTAGAAACAAGTGTCTAATTACTTTAGTCATTATAAAAAAAAAACGATTGTTCTCCGCAAGGGTTCCATCAGGGGGTGACTCCCTCCCACCCCTAAGTTAGTTACGAAATAATCAAATGCCCTTCTGAAATGGGATTTATGTTGGCGATAAATATTTACCCTCATTACAATGTCTAATGGCGCAGTGCTCTGTGAGTGTAAAACTATGCTAATTTATACAGCCAATGATGGCGTGAGAAGTATTGGCTGAGGCATTTTCATGTCCCCACTAGTTCATGTTGATTTTATTAAAATACAGAACTTATTAAACCTAAATAGCAAAGGTAATAAGGCTTCAAATTGTTTAAAAGCTTTTACAGATAAAAAGCGGAATGTAAACTTTATTTGAATGGGCAAAAATGTGTCTGGGACAACAGAAAATTTTCACATTTTTTTGCACATTGAGAGCTTGATGATAAAGCAGCAGCATTTGGTTTACAAACTGTTGAAACATGCAGCCTAATTCAGCCTCTTTAGACCCTCTGGTAGCCAGACCCATTTTAATAAATGACAAACAAGGTCATTCCTATTTAGGTAGTTTTCCTAAACACCGGGGTAAATGTAAAAATTAACTGTCACCCGTTCCACAACCACCCAAGTTCATAAAACATTCAGTTCATAAAACTTTTCAGAAATGTAAAATTCACTTTAATAGTTAAATTTTTACATTTACCCAGGCCTACCTTAGGTAACACCTAATTTTGTTTAGCAAAGACTTCTACTAGTCATACATAAGGTTTAGTGAAACAAGTTTTTACTTTATAGGCAACTCTTATTTAGGCAATTGATTTCGGCTTCTCCTAACGTAAGTGAAAATGGGTGTAAATCTACTTATATCAGAACTCTCACCACCTTCTAGTTTTATATTATTGCCACATTTAGGACTGATTATATAAATATAACTTGTTTGCCCCCAATAAACCAAATCTATCTTCAGTACAGTGAGGCGTCTCGTTATGCGCAAACCTTCATACAAACACTGCCACCACATTGTGAGGTGTCTATGGAAGGTTATTATAATATTTTAGGCTGAGTCCATTTACATTATCTAGGTATATCTTTAAATAGAACTAAAAATCGTGAAATTTGAAATTATTATCTTAACAACAAACATAAATAAGTGTAAATTTAACGGCTTTTTACCAAAAAGGTAATCGAATATGCTTTTATTGTTTTAGATAAATCATAAAATTAAAATGAGTCAAACATCGAAAATTAATAATAACCAAAAATTATGTTTGAAAACATCCACAGTCTTGCCAAAATGTGGTTTCTCCTGAAACAAGTTCTCAATTTTGCACTGGTGATGAAGTTGGCACGATTATATTGTCCTTGCAAGTTTCATGGAGTGTGCACCTTCAGTGGTAGAATGCTAGTGTTCAGTTCACCTTATAGCGAATTGAAAGAGTCATGACATTTGGCCACGCCCACAATAACTGAGTTGGTCGCGTCATGATTATCAACTTTAACTACAAAAAGTGTGTAAATCCGCACATGAACAAGTAATTTAAATTGTAATAATTTAATAATTATAAATAAATATTTTTGAGTTTTACATTTTTTCAGGTGTGGAGATCAGTGACTTCAAAGGCTTTGACTTGGGTCTCAAGGCCACCAAAGACTTCAAAGAAGGCTCCCAGATCCTCACTGTTCCTCGGAAGCTAATGATGAGTGAACAAGATGCCAGGGACTCAGATCTAGGATCTTTCATAGCAGTTGATCCACTGTTACAGAATATGCCCAATATTACTTTAGCATTATTTCTGTTGTTGGAGAAGAATAAACCAGGTAATACTTTGGGTAATACAACATGCAATAACAAAGTAAATAATTTAAACCAAACCAAATGAGTAAATCTTACTATTAGTAAACACTAATTAACTCAGTTGTTATTCGTATTAATCCTTAGGGAAATTCAGAAAACAAACTGCTTTTAAAAACGTCTTTGAATGGCTTTAAACATTCTGTATACTTAAATAAATATCACAAAACTTTGAAATAAATTATTTTATGACATTTATTGACTTGAGTATTAAAAATCGTAAAAATTTAAATTACAATAAATAAATATCTTTCAAATGCTATAAAATTCTTATTTTTTTTAATTTAAAGGGGATTCCGTTAAAACAATACCAGCAATAAAAAATCTAACATAATGAAACTTCTAAGCATTTGATTTGTCACATTGAAAAGAATTATTTTCTCCTATTTTGTGGTATCCGGCGACGCAGCTATCTTCGTAACAGCCACTGTGCATTGCGCGCTGATATGAACATTATTTAAATTTTCATAACATTTGAGCTATTAATTTGGCTACCTGAAGCCCCTTAAAACAGTTAAATAGACCTAAAAACTAAGATGTTAAGGGCGCACCGAGCGTTTGCCTTTGTCTCTGTCTTTTTCTTTACGTGTAAAGAGTAAAGATAATAACCAAACTTTTGAACTTTTTCAATGTTTTTCGTTGCTATTTTCATTATATTGTTCTTAAATAAAAAACTATCGTATATTATTACCCAGTTATCTATGAACTTTGTTTTAGTAAATGAAACATAACAGTAAATTACTTATTAATATAAAAAAGTAGGGAAATAGAGAAAAAAGTTACTCGAAAAGAGGTAACTTTGCGAATGTATTCTATCGAGCCAACTTTATGAAATTGTGTTTCCATCGTGTATACAGTCTAGTATATATACCCAATAGTACCAATATATTTCTCTAGATTTTAATTTAATTGTTTACTACTTCAAACGAGGATTATAAAAATGTGTTTTGACTGTGTAAAAAGCTTGGTGCGCTCTTAAAGTCTTGGTTTTGATGAAAGTTCCATAAACCTTCCAAATCTAAAATAACATACATACATACATACACACTATTACACACACACCCCTGTCTCCCAGAGTGGTAGGCAGGGACTGCAGATCTGCATCTCTTACGATCTGCTCTTTTATCCCAGTTGCTTTTGACTTGGGCCTTTTTTTCGCATGTCACCAATTTGATCAGCATACATCGTGCTATAGTAGTCAACTCGAGTCCTACCTTTAACTTGCATGGCATATACATGGCATGTTAACATGACGATGCGGAAGCAGGAAACCTTTCCCGAAAAAAAAAAAATATCAGTTGCTTCATACATTTTGGTGGAGTAACTTTTCTATGGAAAAGCTGATATTTTTTTCACAATGTGAGGTTTAGTTCCATAGTAAAAGTTGTTCGTATGGACGAGTACTATCGCCATTTTCCGGCTTCCGCAACTTCATCTTAACAGCCAGGTCACCCAGTATATTTAATGTATAGATTTAAATTAAAAATAATGCCTTATCATATCTATTTCTTTTTACAGATTCGTTCTGGAAGCCATACATTGACGTCTTACCTAAGAAGTATTCAACCATCCTGTATTTTACATCAGAGGAGCTTGCAGAACTAAAGGTCACTTTCATTTATCTAGTTTTATGTATTTTGGCGATTTGATGTGGGGGTTCAAACGCCAACTTAGATCTGAATTCTAGAAATGTATTCAACCGCCCGAATTTATACTGGAGACTCTGCTTGTGATCAGGAACAATGTTTAATGAACTTTCGGGTGAAATTCGAAAAATATTTTTTCTTGCTCCCGTACTGCCTGTACTAGGAATTGTATTTGAACTAGTCCAGTTTGTATTGGGACAACATTATTTTTTATGGTTTCGAAAAAAAGGATCATTGATCCTTGTTCCTGATCACTAACCGAGTCCCCAGTGTGAATTCGGGTGGTTGATTAAATTTCACCTTGTATAAGGTGCTCAAAAAACACAAACATCATATTTTCACGTCAAGATGGGGGTATCAAAAGTGTTTCCGAGTGCAGCCTGCCAAACCTATTAATGTAAAAATCGTTCGCTGACACTGGCAGCCTGATTTTTACATCCATTAGGGGGTCCGCCTTATCCCAGTACATCACGCACACACACACACTTTTTAGGGCAAGCAAGTTTACCTCGCAATTTTCTCTTTTACCATTCAGCAAATGCTTAGATTAAATCTAATTTTTTTACTATACTTTGTCAACTTCGTGCTTACCGCGGCCACGCGTCGCGCTCGTTGGTGCACACACATCCTATCCGAGGCCATCTCCCAGCCCCTGTACCCCGTGGACGCGGTAAGCATGAATTTGTCAAGCTATATAAGATGGCCGTAGCCAGACTGAGAAAAAATCAAGGTAGGCTGAAAGCTGAAATTATCCACAACTATGTTTTGCCCGAGTTGATTTAGTTTTTGTGTTGTCTTTTAGACTCTTGTCAATATTTTTCGGACCCTTAATTTTATAGAACGTATTTGCCTATAGATTATTGTGTTTTTGGTGCACTTATTTGATCCCCAGGTAAATAATGCTTAGTTTCTTTATTAACTTGAAATCCTCCTGGCTAGCGGTTAGGGTAGGCTCAATATTTTCCAGGGCAGGCTACCTGCCCTGACGTACGCCTGCTACGAGCCTGATTAAGAGCAAGTAGTAAGTATACAAATGATTTGCACATACATCAATTGAGAAAAACTGAGTCCGAACAGAAACTGTGTTAGAGTCCCGGATCTCAAGATTGAGAGTCCAGCGTGGTACGGACTGAGCTACTGCTGCTTCAGTGTGCGCACATGTTTTGAAATCATCGTAATTCACTGGCTGGGTTTTTTTTATAATCACATTTAGCGAGACGGTGCAATAAGCTTGTCATCATAGAGGGTTCCAAAGCTAATATTTATCAATACACCCTAAGGTAGGGTCATACCAAATTTGGTGCTATTGTCCGCCTGGGTAACGGTAATATCACTAAACCACCTGACAATTAGTTAAATAAGTTCTTTCTTAAAATGTCTGACACCACATTTTGCGACAATGTGTATGTGTGTTGTGTACACGTATTAATTTAATTAAACCTAGAAATTATTTCTTTTTACAGCCTTCACCTGTAACCGAGTCATCTCTGAAACTGTATCGTAGTATCGCGAGACAGTATGCCTACTTTTACAATAAAATTCACACATTGGACCTACCAGTACTGAAGAATATTCAAGAAATTTTCACATTTGAAAACTACAGGTAAGTGGTTAAGAAGTGTTACAGGTTGTTTTACTGACTACAACTTACCCCTAATTAAGAAAATGAATTATCCTTAAATTGTTTTGGAACCCTGATCGAGCTTGACACAAACATTTAGTGTACAGGGAGTTTAATATATTGAAAAAAAAATAACAACATTGATTTCGTACGTACCTTTTATCCTCCAATTTAATCCATAGAAACCTCAACGAGTCGATAAGCGCATGTTTTTTTTAAGCTAGAACCAGATGATTTTCGTAGTTTGGTTCGGTTATTTACTATGAACCGATGATACTAATAACTATAAAATTAAAGAGAAAGTTCTGTGTAAATATGATCTGGGTGAATTCAGTACTAATTCAGTGAGGATGGCTTTCATTGAATTTCTGAATCCCCATCATTTTTGCCAAACTTATATGAGCAGTATGAAAGGTTGATACAGGTTAAGTACAATATTGTTTTAAGTATATTTATTTATTTATCCATATAACATTGTGAACATACAAAGGACACTTAGATCCCATTGCATTGCTCTTGTCGCAAAATACTGATTTATTATTTCAAGAATAAATAATATTTCTAATCTGTCTGATTATATTAGTAAATGATGGGATACATATACGGAAGACACAAGAAGAAATAATAGTTACTTATGAATTTGAAACAGATAAATTACACAAATTGAATATGTACAATTTGCACATTCTTATAATTACTTAAATAACGTACGAAAGTTCAGGTCACTTATAAAAATTTACATTACCCCTAGTAACTTAAAGCTTAAAATCTATCTACACTTCTCTTAGCAATTATGTTCAGTCAAATTCAATTAAAAATATCCAGGCTAACAACCAATCTACTGGAAAGGCTTCCTCAAAGAATCCCACATGTAGTCTGGTGACTCGGTGCCGGTATGTGAATCTAAAGTATTCAAAGTGTAAATGTTATTTGATGAAAGCATAGGACTAATACTCCGCATGCTACTCTGGTTCTTATTACCTTTCCTAGTTTCAAATACTGGAGTAGGAATTCGCTCTTCGCAAAAGCTTTCCTTCTTACGGTGGATATTACTCTGCTGCTTCCATCTAAATACTACGTAGGTCATCAAAAACACCACCATAGTTAGGCCCACAATACTTGCAGTGGCAACTGTCACTGATTTGGTACTATCTGGAATCTTGTCAAAGAACCCTGGTTCCTTGGTTGGTCTACTTTCTTGGTTCTCTAGCATGCCGATTTCGATTTTCTCTTCAGAGGTTGAAGCTATATTGTTTTCGAACTCCTTGAGATGTTGAAGGTCTTCCATTACGATCAACTTGTCTCCGTCGTGGTCTTCTTCCAATGAGGGTTTCGTTGGGCCTAGCTGGTTGAGTCCTGAAAATCAACAAGATGAACAATTATGTTTTTTGTGGTAAGATTTCAAGAGATACTACCATTTCAAACTATGAGTCATAACGTCAGACTCTCGGTACAAAGTGCACAACTTAAATGTGTTTTTCTTGTTTAGTAGTTAAAAGTAAAAAAGATATTGGTCTGTGGCAATTCGCGGCAATAGTTTAGTATACGTTTGTTATAAATCAACAGTTTGAAATAAAATGCACAATTAGTCACGATTTTGTCCAAACAACCTTAAAATGGTGCTTTAAGTTTGCTTTGATAAAATCATGGCTAATTATGCATTTCATAAACTTAACTTTTACTGAACTACTGGCGTGAATTGCCATAGACCAATATATTTTTCACTTTTGACTTCTTAACAAGAAAAACAAAGTTAAGTTGTGCACTTTGTA
Source organism: Ypsolopha sequella (assembly GCA_934047225.1). Lineage (NCBI taxonomy): Eukaryota > Metazoa > Arthropoda > Insecta > Lepidoptera > Ypsolophidae > Ypsolopha > Ypsolopha sequella. The sequence goes on from OW203998.1 coordinate 16,534,058, forward strand.
CCGAGCGACTGATGTTTAACCTTAAATGTAATGGTATTAACTGGAACAGACTCATTGTGTTTGCCTTCAAAAAAAGCCCGCAGCTGATTTGTCCGCCCGCTGATTTGTAGATCAAAGATAGTTAAATGTATCTTACCTTTTGTAAACGATTCGGAAACAATTTTCGATCCATTCAAATATGTTCTTTGCATGAACGAAAATATTTCGTTCAAGTTTATACTCTGGCCCATTTCTAAATCTCTACCATCTCTGGTGTTATCGGAGCTGTTTGTTACATTAACAGCAATAACAGACGTAACATATGGCGTTCCTTCCGAATCTTTCTTGATATTAGGCTTGTCTTCCACATCATTGGTAATCATTTTATTGAACATGGAAACAATGCCTAAATTCTCCCCGTTTTCATTGACGTTGTTACCGAAATTCATAACAACGGGTATGTTATTGCCGTTCTGTGGTTGATATGGTTCGATTGTAGTAGGCTTAACAGTTGTTTCGTGGTGATTAGCTTCTAATAATGCGCGTAGTGGATACGTTTCCTTAGATATTGGTTCTATTAAAGATTTTGATAGGAATGGTTCTGGTGGATTCGGCTCTTTTGATGTGTTGTGAAATATATCTGCTAGATGGACCTGACTTGAGCCTCGTTCTCTGTGTTCTACCAGCTCGCTAAGGGTCATATTTCTTTCCATGAGGATTTTTGACAGTCTTGCCCCAGCTGAAAAATAAAGTTTTTTTTATAAAATGTCGTTCGAATATATGTATATGATAATATTGATAATAAGGCAAATATCGAATGATTTTATACTTTTACTTGTGTGTTAAAAGATTCCTTAGGTCTACTTACTATCAGTATCGTTAAGAATTTCTTCAATCTCTATCTTTGCAATCTCTTCTGTTGTCGTCACTATCGTAGCTGGAGCTATCGAAGAATGTCTTATTACGGAATACTGTGGTGTTATCTTTCGAGCTTTCTCTACATTACTAGATGCTTCATTAGCCATGAAGTCTTCTAATGGAGTTTCATTATCGTCTTGAGGTGTGGTAGTCTTGGGACTCTGCACCTTGGCGATAAATTCGGAAGCTGACACCAAGTTTGCCATTCCGAATAAGTCTTTCGTCAAATCTTCTTCTGGAGATATTGTTGTTGAAATTTTCTGTCTCATCCTTTTCTTCTTTAGCCTATTTGTTAGTGTTTGATGCCGAAGTTCAGATCTATTTAACTGTTTAGGTCTGGCTGTTGGAGCTATGTAAGGTTTTTCAGTTGCGGTAATTGCTTCTGTTATTTCTATGGTTGGTCCTGGAGTTTCAATATTGATTGTAGTAGCAGAAATGGGTTCAGTGGTCTCATCACGTGAATTTTTTTCAGTGGTTGGTTCTACCGTTGTTACTGACAGTTTAATCAATGAGGTAACAATTTCCTGGCGATCCTTTTCAGTTGAAAGTTTATCAGTTGAAGTAACAGGTTCTTCATACGTCGTTTCAGTGATATACTGTGTTGTTTCTTCATCATTCGATTTTGGTGTTGTTGTTATTTCGGTTCCAGTGTCATTTTTTACATGTTCAATATTCGAGGTTGTAACGCTTCCAATAACATTTGATTCTGTCGATTTTACTCTAGTCGTGCTGTTATACATTTGTTGGTTTCGTCTTTTTGCATTCAAAGATCTGTTCATCATTAATGAAGGATTTAACGGTGAAGGCTTTAGTCTCAATTTTCTTCGACTGCCGTTAGGGAAAGGGCGTCTTCGTACAATTTTAGGAGCATCTTCTTTAAGATCTAATATCTCTGGCCGCCTTCGCACGTATCTCTTTACGGCTTGTTCATGTTTGCTTGAGTTCATTTTGTTTAATGAAGTAAGAATGAAACTACTTGTATTATTAGTCTCAGATCTTACAGACTCTAGAGTTATATCTGAAGTAACCTTTTCGTCATCGTTTTTCACGTTAAGATTTGCATTCTTTTTTTTTTCTTCATAAAATGTATCTTTTTCCTCAGGAGATTTTGCACTTTCACCGTTGTCCTTGTCCGGTTCCCAATTGTATTTTTCCTTATTAGTGTCGCCAGGATTGTTTTCCAGCTTATCTTGTGGTCTGACAATTAAAATCGTTTCCCTTTCTTTCTGTTTCTGTTTCCCTCTTAGCAAATCAGCGAGAGACAGATTGTGTTGTTGTAAGATTTCACTTAAGCTGGAGCCATTAGATTTCTTCAAAATGTCTTTCAACGTCATTGGGTCAATGGCACCATTCTGAAAAATACAAGACAATTCTATTAATTTCTGTACTATCCGTACCCGTCGTGTCCATTGTCTACTATTATTCGGAACATTATTCTTTATTTAAAAATTTTAAAATAATATAAGTAACTATTGAGCCTCGGCTAAGCCGATGTATGTTGCTGAAAGTTTTACCTTGTTGAGCAAAATAAACATTGTGATACTGATAAAAAACCAAATTAACAATAAAAAATCCGGTCAAGGGCGAGACAGACCTAGGATTCCTTATTTCGTTAGCTTTGGAAAAAGTGAAATATCAGGAAATCTTTTAAATCTTACCCATCACTGTTTACGACGAATAAAAGAAATTGAGTGTATCAAATAAATACTAAAGGTGGGTATAGTTGTGGTTACATCTTGTAAGGAAGATTCACCTTTTTAGGGTTCCGTATTCAACAACAAGGAACCCTTATAGTTTCGCCATGTCCGTCTGTCTGTCTGTCTGTCCGCGGCTTAGCTTAGAGACTATTAGTACTAGAAAGCTGTAATTTTGCATGGGTATACATATTTATCACCCCGATAAAGTGGTACAGTAAAATTTTGAAAAAGATTTTTTTTTAGGGTACCTCCCCTACACGTAAAGTGGGGGTGATTTTTTTTTCTCGTCTATTCCCTAGTGTGGGGTGTCGTTGGATAGGTAACTTAAAAATATTGGAGGTGTGACAAGACTATTTTTCGATCCAGGGTTCCGTTTGCGAAATATTAAGCTTAAAAGTGTTAATTTTTGTTAGAGTCAAGTGTCTCCCCCCTGCCAGCGAAACGGTTGTATTTGGAGACGTAAAAAAAATCACGGCGGTAGTATACATAACGAAATTTAAAAGAAAACTATTACAGCTAAGTAGACTTTACAAGTTAACGAGTACAGATTGCGCCAAACTTTTAGTCCCCTCTAAACACGGGCCGATTCGTATCAGCAGGAACAAAATTTATGGGCCGTTCTTGGGAAGAGCAACTTCCGAGCTTACTAGAAGTTCGGCGCGATCTGTATTAGTCGACAAACTTATAAAATGTACTAGGAGAAGAAGTCTGCATATTGTGCAGGGCAACTACGGAACCCTACACTGCGCGTAGCCCGACACGCACTTGGCCGGTGTTTTATGTTTGTTTTCGTTTTCTTAACTTCTATATCAATACCCTTATCTTCGAAACATTTTTTTTGCGGTTTTTCAAACATTTCTCGAAATCATTTTTGTGGTATTTAGGAGAAAGAGTGGAAGAAAAGATAAATCTGAATGGTGGGATGATGATGCTAAAAATGATTGTGTAAGAGAAAATGAAAGCATGGTTCGACTCATTAGCTACACAAGCTAATAAGAAAATACAGGGCCCGACTATTCGGAATGAGGTTTTGCTGTTATTATTTTTTTTATATAGATATGTTTTTGTTTAATAAGTTTAAGTTTAAGTTTAATACTGCATGTTAGTTTAATTTTTTTTTATTGTATATAGTTAGGGGCACTTTTGTAGATATCAAAGGTTTCTTTTTATGAGGCCGAGATTGTTAACGTAGCTAAGTTGCTAATTTTGTAAATCTCAAGCAAGTATTAATAATATTCGTTAAAAACTTATGTTGGTGTAACAAGAATGATGTTTCCGCCTGTAATTGGTATGCATACGAGTCTAATTGTTATATATAAATAATAAATAATAAATATATATATATATATATATTTTTTTTTTCTTTAATTATGTTATACTGTTGGTGAAACTAATAAATAAATCTAAATCTTGAAAAAAAAAGGTTATTGAAAGAGCAAAGAAATATTACAATGTATGAAAAAAGGAAGCAAAAGAAACTTTTGAAAAAAGAAGTGAATGAAAAGTGTGTTGAGATTTTCTGATAATTTTAGTGCCGTTAAGATGTTTTGGAAGTTGGTTAAACAAGCTCACGGAAAAGTAGAGACATCTCTCTGCGTGGTAAGTTATCTGATTAGAATCACGGCTTGATAACACTATCTCCTAATACTTTTGCAAAATAAAATGTTGACCTCTCATAGTAATTCTGGGCTTGCGTTTTAGGGAACATGAAAAAAGTAATTACGAATTTCACAAAAATAGTAATCGAACCTTGATACCAAGCACTTACCGAATCTTTAGTATGAAATTGGCTACCTACATAAATTAATGTCACCTTATATATGGCTTTGGCTACATAAATTAATGTGATATCGTAGAATTGGTTTCTTTTTTTTGGCCAATATTTACGATTCGAAAACCGTTTATTCATTTGACCTTCGTGACGTCACTACCACACATTTCAGTACAAAAAAAAAAATATTGAACGCATCTTTAAGTCTGACAATGAGACTTTAAGTCTAATATGATTATGTCATTTCAAAAATAAGTTTAAAAGCACTAAAATTCTTAATATTGAAATAACATACCTACCTAAATTGATCTATTTATTCTAAAAAGTCGAAAAAATAGCTCATTGAATTTCCATTGAGTTTTTGTAAATTAGAATTTCAACATTTGTAAATTCATAATTTTTGAAATTCTAATTTACAGAAACCAATGGATACTTTGCGATGGTAACATTCACAATACATAGGTAATAAGGTTTTGTTGAATAACTTGAGTGAATTTTGAATTTAAGTGTTCTGTTTCGACTATTTAGAAAAGGCGGCTTTTTCACAATCCGGTTGCGAAACCGCTCTTAGCACACCTAAACAATCTAAGCGAATTCCGAATTTTAAATCTTAAAAATTCTAATTTACAGAAAACAATGGAAACTTTGCGATGGCAGCTTACACAATACATAGGTAATAAGGTTTTGTTGAATAACTATTGAGCAAATTTTGAATTTAACTTTTCTGTTTCGACTAATTAGATAAAGGCAGGTTTTACACAATCCGGCTGCGAAACCGCTCTTAACGTTTTAAAAGTTATGAGTTACGTTAGAATACAGACAACGAAATCTCACTATAATCGTTTCTTTTTTACCTCTTGGGTACGCCACCCTAAAAAAAATTTGAATTTAATAAAAAGATAGAAACTCTCAAACAATTTACCTTTGCTTTTTCGAAGAACTCTGGTGTCAATACTTCGTCTTTGACTTTGTCCTGTTTATTATCATTTTTATTTTCAACTAATAACGGCCGGTCAGATTCAATCGAAGAAGACTCTGCTAAAGATACATCTTCGTTTCTTTGGTTTCTTGTCTCTTCAAAGTTTATTCCTTCTTGTTTTGGTTCATATATTTGTTCTGCCAGTTCAACTTTTGTCGGTTCATCTACATTGCTTATCTGTGGTTGTTCTTGATATGCTTTGTACTCATCAGATTCGTGATTTTTATGGTTTCTATGTGGTCTTGATGTATCTAGATGGTCCTTAGCCGTGCCTGCATAAGGCGCAGTTTCGTCCGAACGGAACACTTCAAATTCTTCTAACTTGGGTCGTTTCGTTCGTTGGCCTCGTCTACGTACTGGCCTGTCTATGATTTCCGTTGATTCTTCAGTCCACCGATTGACTCTTATCTCAGGCCTCTTCCTACGTCTTCTTGTTTGTTCTACGTTTTCGTTTGATAAGGGTTCAGTGTTGAGGTGCCGCGCGGGTTCCTCGTGGTAAAACCTTCTTTCGTCAGACTCGTTTGCAAGTTCCGTTAGCGGACGTCGTTTTCGTTTGCGACCCGGTCTTCGGTGGCGTTCTTCTGGTATTTTTTCATTCAATTCGTCTGACTTCTGCATGATTGGTTCGGTTTTTACTGCTCTCCATTTCTGTAACAGGGAAATAACATTTAAATTATTTAAGGCAAAAGCCATACTCAAGCGTACATCATAAGGGGTTTCGTCAAAACAGTTTTTATTTTCTTGAATTGACATAATTCATATTCAAAATGTCCTGAAGTTTACGAAGTAATCGTCCTTGCAGTTTCGTTTTTAGCGTTCCGTAGTTAACAACAAGGAACCCTTATAGTTTCGCCATGTCCGTCTGTCTGTCTGTCTGGCCGCGGCTTAGCTTAAAGAATATTAGTACTAGAAAGCTGTAATTTGGCATGGGCACATATTTATCATGCCGATAAAGTAGTAGAGTAAAATTTTGAAAAAGATTTTTTTTAAAATACCTCCCCTACACATAAAGTGGGGATGATTTTCGTTTTTCTCGTCTATCCCCTAGTGTGGGGTGTTGTTGCATACGTAATTTAAAAATATTGGGGGTGTGAGAAAACCATTTTTCGATCCAGGGTTCCGTTTGCGAAATATTAAGCTTAAAAGTGTTAATTTTTGTTAGAGTCAAGTGTCCCCCCCCCTGCCAGTGAAACGGTTGTATTTGAAGACGTAAAAAAAATCACGGCAGAAGTATACATAACGAAATTAAAAGGAAAACTATCACAGCTAAGTAGGCTTTACAAGTTAACGAGTACAAATCGCGCCAAACTTTTAGTCCCCTCTAAACACGGGGCGATTCTCATCGGCAGAAACAAAATGGGCCGTTCTTCGGAATAGCAACTTCGGAGCGGACTAGAAGTTTGGCGCGTTCTGTATAGTTGACAAATTTATAAAATGTACTTGGAGAAGAAGTCCGCACATTGTGTAGGGCAACTACGGAAACCTACACTGCGCGTGGCCCGACACGCACTTGGCCGGTTTTTTTTGTTCTGTTTTTAGACAGAGTAGAGTGAGTTAGAAGTAAAGATTTTCACAAGTTGTCGGAACCCTCAAGTTATTGAACGAGTGAGCGAAGCGAACAAAGTTCTCCGAGTCTACTTGAACAATCCGGTGTTTTGTATGTATGTATAGGTATGTATGAATGTTTGTCCGATGATAACACGAGTATCGTTGATCTGAACGTAAATGAGACAAAGAATTTTCAAGTTCGAACATGAGCCCAATTGGTCAATAGGTTCCGGAGATATGATTTTAGATAGACGCTTTCATATCATGCAGCAGGTTTACCCCTACAGTATAGCCGATTTTGAAGGCTTTAATTTTTTTTAGTTATGTCAAAACTAAATTTTCTTTATTGCAAAATAGCCCTTAAATGTAAGGAACATGAGTGAAATTACATTGGAATAATTTTAGTTTTGACAGCAATAAAACTAAAATTAAAGCCTTCAAAATCGGCTACAGTGTCTTCCTTCACTGGTCTGCAAGTAGTAAGTATAAAATACTACACACTGGCTTATTCGTCCAAGACTACACACATAAATTTTGAAAAACTCATTGTTAACATGCACGAGCGGCAGCGGGTCTGCCGCGTAATTCTGATTTGTATCAACTTCAAGTAAATGCATGCAAAATTCAACGCGTGCAAAAGAGATGGCATGTTAGGCGGGCGTCGTCGCACGCACGACAAATTTCAATCTCAAGTTGATGTTGATGAAAATCAGAATTACGTGGTAGACCCGCTGGTTTCAATCAAGGTTCTCAAGATTAAGGATCTTTCTAACAGCTGAGCTACCGTTACTGCCTTACTGTAACATCGTAGTAAACAATAGCTGAACAATCTGAACATGAATAATGTAAAATAATTTAGGCAAGTGCGATTTGGATTTGCGCACAAAGGGTTCCGTACCACCACACAATACTGGTACAGAACCCTAAAAACATGTTTAATTACAACATGAAGCAAAATTAATGCGACACAAATAAAACGCTAAAATGGTAGCGCCTGACAAACAATCCGCGGCTCTCGCTGAGTACGGAACCCAAATATCTTAAGGCGATATGCGAAAAAAATACGGGTGTTTCTTTTCTGTGTATTTCATGAAATACACGGAAAATTTTAATAAATTGCATATGCATTTTGACTACATAATCTAGGGTTTTGAAATTGGAAAACATATTTGGATAAATTTTCCTCGATAGAAATAATTGTTAAAATGAGGTCTTCAAACACACTTTTTCTCCTCGTTTGACGAACAAGAACCATATACAGAACTCAATTATATTTTATTAGGTGTGTTTCAACAATATCTAAATATTTGAAATTTGAAATTTTCATAGCTATTTTAGTTTTTTTAATAAAAATATAAAACCAACTTTTTACCCTTTTGCCCTAAATCCGCCCCTCTCACACTGCGCAATTTTTCGCTTGGAGTGACAGTGACAAAAATAAAATTCGCATAGCCTCTTAACAGCTATATTTTTCCTGTGAATTTTACGTAATAACCTATTACCACGATTTTTTTTATATTTTTCTCTCCTCTTGTTTCGGAGATATGGAAGGACATGATATATATTAATATATGCACCTTTTTTGTATGGGTTTAAAGTTTTTTTAATTTTATTATTTGCCGTGGTAGAGGTAAAACGTATTCTTTGAAAATTTCAACTGGCTACCTATAACGGCTGAAGCTGTAGACCCTGTGACAGACGGACAGACAGACAGACAGCGAAGGCTTAGTAATAGGGTCCCGTTTGTCACTCTCTGGTACGGAAACCTAAAAAAGAAAATGGCTAATGTAATCACGGTTCTCGCATAGAATGTATTAATCGCTTTCCATTTAAAACGTTTTTCTGAGTAAATTTTTTTTTTTACCTATCTGTTATATTTTCCTTTTTACTTCATTGTGACTGATGCCGGGCGCGAATGGCCCGAAATATATCTCAAAAATTTTATTTAACTGTGTTTTATGTAATTATAATCATTGGGTATATAAAGATCAATACGTATATTGACATTTTTATCTAGTTCCGTGTATAAAGACATTACTGCCCTGGTTTTTGTGAAAGGATTGTAATTAATACCGTAAAATCAGAACGCTACGGTATTTATTCGGCTTACGCTTTCTCACCAATTGTTTACTTTACTTATGGTAGGTTTCATAACAAACCAGTAAGTGGCTTGTTGTTATTCAATTCATATTTTGAATACCTGTGCATTTGTCACTACAATTATACAAGCCTTCATTTTACTTATATTTGTGTTTACAAATATGTTTTTCATTTTACTTGTATTTGTGTTTATAAATTTGTTTTTCATTTTACTTCTATTTGTTTTTATAAATATGTTTTCATTTTACTTATATTTGTGTTTATAAATATGGTTTTGATGTTAAAATTAAGGTGGTCAGAAGAATAGAGAGGCCTATCTTTTGAAGAAAATCGATTGTCTGATAAAGATAGGTCACTTTGAAAATATGTGAAAGAATTTGTACTGTTTTAATTATTATCGAATTGAATGAAATTTGAAGATAAAACATGATAATTGCAAAACGGCTCGACTCGATAACTATGAAGGCGCTCGCGCGGCGACGTTGCGCTTCGTACGTCCATTGCTGTTATTTAGGTTTATACAAGGTGACTTTTTGATCATCGTCGAAATTCATACTGGAGGCTTGATAAGTGATCAGTATCTTGGATCAATAACAATTTTTGTGAAATTTGTAAAATGAAATTTCAGCTTCCCATAGAAATTCACTTCCAGTTCCGAGTGAATTACTGTGGGGAGTCGAAATTTCATTTTACGTATTTTACAAAAATTGTTATTGATCCATGATACTGATCACTTACCAAGCCACCAGTATGAATTTGGACGATGATCAAAAAGTCACCTTGTATATATTTATAAGGTAAGTTATTAAGTAAGGATATAATTATATTATCTATTTGCATTGATCTTCGACTCAGGAATTAAGGTTTCATAAAAAACATTCATTCGCTAGATGTCCAAAAAACCTTTGGATATGGGTAAATAACATTAATATGATAAAAATTATTCTCACCTCTTTATGAAATAATTATTTATATTTAAACAAAGGACAGTAAAAGATAAAGATACCAAATTTTCGTTCAAATCTATCTTATTAGGAAATTATATTTATTTATGTATATAGTTTGTATACACCGAATCGACATTAGTATATACAGTTTTAAGTTTTAAGCGCCAAGTGTAAAATTTGTAATAAGCGTCGTGCTGAAGTAATATAATGGGAGATATATAAATTAATTTTCAATGCATGTGCTCGTAAAGGCCCACTTTTTATGCATTAAAACCGAACAGAAAGTAGATTATTTTGCCCTAGGGCTTTATTATTATTTTTTTTTTTAATTTATTTACAATGGTTGGCTAACCTGCAGCCTTTCCTGTGTACCATAGACGTTATACTTTTTTTACACCGTTTAACGGCTATGGATACAGTCCTTTTGAGCCAATTATAATTTAAAGTTCACAAGATTATATTTGTTTTCATTTCCTCACACTATGCTTTGAAAAATGTAGTATGATACACGGGCGTAAAAGCAATAAATTACTCGGTTACGTTTAAAACACGAGCGTAGCGAGTGTTTTAAACGTAACCGAGTAATTTATTCCTTTGCGCCCTTGTAGCATAAACTACTATTTTATTAATGTTTTATATATTCTCTATTCAGGGAGTTGATTTTGTTGTGAGTGTTGATAAAGCGGTAAGTAAATACAAAATGGTTTTAGTTAAAAAAAAAAGATAGGTAATTTTGGTTTTTCGGCCATAGCGCAGTTGACCTTAATGGTCAGGTACTCGCCAACGACCTTGAGTTGACCTGTGTCGGTACAAATATTCACAGAAACTATATTGAAATAACGTTCCGCAGGGTCTCCGGATAGTGCAAAATAGTAGTTTATGCTACAAGGGCGAAAAGAAATAAATTACGAGGACGATTTAAAACACGAGGGTAGCGAGTGTTTTAAACGTAACCGAGTAATTTATTGCTTTTACGCCCGTGTATCATACTACGTTTTTCAATGCATAGTGTGAGGAAATGAAAACAAATATAAGCTTGTGAACTTTCAATTATGATTGGCTCAAAAGGATTGTATCCAGAGCCGTTAAACAGTGGAAAAAAAAGTATAACATCTATGTATGGTACACAGGAAAGGCTGCAGGTTAGCCAACCATTGCAAACAAATTAAAAAAACAATAATAATAAAGCCCTAGGACAAAATAATCGACTTTCTGTTGGGTTTTGATGCATAAAAAGTGGGCCTTTACGAGCACATGCATTGAAAAATAAGAAAATTATACTTTTAACATGGACCCGATGGACTGAAAAAAAAATCCATGAACAATTTTTCAAAGCAATATTTTCCTTGTATTTTAGTGCAAGAACCATACAAATACCATTGGTGGTTTCAAAGAAATAACCAATTTGACTTAATTTTAGTCTAAAAACAGCGTGACTTTGAACGATATTTTAATGCTGTTGCGTATTTTTTAAACATACCATTTAAGATAAATAACTTATCAGTAGAGTCATTTTCGGATAACGCCGGGTAAAGGCGCCTTAAGGCGATGCCAAAAAGAAATGGGGTTTTTTCGAATCCATTTACTCCACTATAACGTCATCTACGTTCATTTTTGGGAAAATGTCTATTGAGTATTTGATTAAGATTCTCACTGAAGGAAAACGCGATTGGATGAAATTTTCAATAGTATTTAGTTCCATAATATAAAATAGTATTTAATTCCGAAAAGACTTCTAAATTGTTTTATTTTTTCCTGTAATTCTGAAATCCTAACCAATTTCATTGTGAAATTGCATTCAAACTGTAAATATTATGTATTTGTAAAGTCTTCTTGAAAATCTTTTTTGACAAAATAGCTTAGTACATTTTATTTATTACATTAATAAAAAACTGACTTTTTGCTACTTTGCCACGAATTCGTCCCACTAGCACTGAGAGTTTTTTTCGCATATGGAGTAACAGGGACGCTAAAACTTTTACGTATCGTCTTAATCGGGTATGCGGAGTGTCAGTGCAGCGGGTCTACCGCGTAGTTCTGATTTTCATCAACATCAACTTGAGATTGAAATTTGACGTGCGTGCCAAAGAGATGGCATGTTAGGCGGGCGTCGTCGCACGCACGTCAAATTTCAATCTCAAGTTGATGTTGATGAAAATCAGAATTACGCGGTAGACCCGCAGGTAGAAGGACGATGCGCCGTCACTTTTTCTAGCGCCACTTTAGCCATATGTACTTCCAGATAATTCTAGAGTCATGAAATAAGGTGTATTTCCATCTTCAATTATTTGTTTTATTTTTAATTTGTATAATATGTAATTTTCTTCTTTGGCTTGACCGCTAAGCTTTTTTTTAAAGAATTTTATTTATTAGACATTTATTTTCTGCCAAACTGCATAACAATTTGTTGGCACGTGAGCTCTTAGTAAACTTAGTTATAACTTACAATTTACATACTTATGTTAGCTATTTACAGTACAGGCTTACATCACATTTATTTATACTATATAGTTAGGCTCATGCTTTATGACTTTTCCGTAGAAACATACCAATGAACAAAATTTTTCTTCTCTCGATAATACATACATAATATATACAAGGTGACTTTTTGATCATCGTCCAAATTCATGCTGGAGACTTGATAAGTGATCAGTATCTTGGATCAATAACAATTTTTGTGAAATTTGTAAAATGAAATTTCGGCTTCCCATAGAAATTAACTCCCAGTTCCGAGTGAATCACTATGGGGAGTCGAAATTTCATTTTACGTATTTTTCAAAAATTGTTATTGATCCATGATACTGATCACTTACCAAGCCACCAGTATGAATTTGGACGATGGTCAAAAAGTCACCTTGTATAAGCAATCATAGGTGTGTTTATAAAGGAAACCAAAGATAGCAAAGGAATTAACGTCTGTTTATTTAATATCAAACTTCATCAGCAAATGTTTCGAACAAATCTAACCACTCTGATCGAACAACAATGGTGACTTGCCAACCAGTCATGTAGATTACGTTCAGGGGATCTAAAAAGGCCGACTTGGGTGAATCGTAAAATGATTTGAAAGTAGGATAGATTCAGAGTTTTTTCACGCGTGCAAAAGAGACGGCATTAGAACAGAATCATAATGTGATTCATGCAAAATGGCCTTTTTAGAGGACCTGGGGCTCTACCGCGTAATTCTCATTTGTATCAACTTCAAGCAAATGCATGCGAAATTCAACGCGTGCAAAAGAGATGGCATGTTAGGCGGGCGTCGTCGCACGCACGTCAAATTTCAATCTCAAGTTGATGTTGATGAAAATGAGAATTACGCGGTAGATCTGACTCCTTCCATTACGACCGCCGACGAACAAAAGTGGAGGCCGCACTGCAGGTGACGCCGAAGGCAAAGGTGTGTTTTTATTGAAATATCTAACACATGCATACACTCGCGCCTGTCTCCCACAGGGCTAGGCAGAGACTACAGATTTCCATCTGCTACGATCCAGACACACCTCTTTTACCTCTTCCACATCCATCAATCTTGTCATATAAGCGTTTCTATTCCATGTACTTTTGACATTGCCTTCTTCAGTATGTCGCCAATTTGGTCAGCATACGTCATTACATAATTTGTTTGTAATTTTCATTTTATTTCTTTGGCAAAGTTATTCAGTATGCTCAGTAAAATGTGTATATTTTATTATGTATCATGTATATATTATGTATCAGTTTATTTACACCCGGTACATGCTATGGCAGAGCGTTCAAAATAATCATACAAAAATGCAAGAATGATCAGATAAAATGCCCACATTCTTGCCATTAAAACATGCACATTTTCACACAACGCACAATTTCTTGCACATCTTTCGCAAGGGAAACTTATTATGTAACCGGCAGATTGACAATAACAATCTGCTCTATATTAATTTTACTGTCGGTTTTGCAAACAATATTAAAAAAACCTCGTGGGAAACTCCTTAACAATACTACAATACTAGCGTTAGAAGTATTTGGCATAGTCTTTGATGATGGTATAATTCAGGGATCTTCAACCTTTTTTAGCTGAAGGGCCAATAATCTATTCCAGATCTGTCAAAGAGGCGCACATTTCCGCACGTTCAAAAATAATAAGATACAGGTTAAGAGGCTATACGAATTTTATTTTTGTCACTGTCACTCCAAGCGAAAACACGCTCAGTGCGAGAGGGGCGGATTCAGGGCGAAAGCGAAAAATTTTAGTTTTAAATTTTTTATAAAAAAACTAAAATAGCTAATTTCAAATATCAAATCTCTAGATATCGTTGAAACACACCTAATAAAATATGTTTGAGTTCTGTAAATGGTTCCTATTCGTCAAACGAGGAGAAAAAGTGTGTTTGAAGACCTCATTTCAACAATTATTTCTATCGAGGAAAATTTATCAAAACATGTTTTCCAATTTCAAAACCCTAGATTATATAGTCAAAATGCATGTACCAGAAATTTATTAAAATTTTCCTTGTATTTCATGAAATGCACAGAAAAGAAACACCCGTATTTTTTGCGCATATCGCCTTAATGTGAGGATTGATATTGTTTACTTTTCACCAGATTGTCTATATTTGCTTCTATTTTTGTGCTCGCAATCCGCAGACCAGCTTCCATTATGTCCATCCGCAATCCTTGTCCTGGTTTTGGATTTTAAGTTTTTCATCCTTGAAAATAGCTGCTCGCATACATTGATTTTAGAAGTGTTGCCCGTGAATTCATATAGAATAGATAAAAGTTTCTTTAGCCTCGGAGGGCCGCAAAAAATATCCCGGCGGGCCGCATGCGGCCCGAGGGCCGCGGGTTGAAAATCCTTGGTATAATTGAAGACGGTGTGTAAAGTGAGGTACTTCTTGATTAGCTTAGGTTTTGGCTTTTGTTTAACCGTTTAGCTGTATGGCTAACTTTATACACTTATCCCTGTAGGTAGGGTTTTAAAATTCAATCGAAAAAATAACCGCTTAAGGCGAGGAGATATCACTTGTCTATCCCGCTCAGCGGAGACGGGCCGCTCAAAAAACTCGTGATTTCAAGGTGTTTTAGGAGTTTAAATCAAAGGGTTTACAAAGAGGACTTTTTGAGAAAGTCATTTAATAATTTGGTAATAATTACATGCGTAAACATTTAAAAAACCGGCCAAGTGCGATTCAGACTCGCGTACGTAGGGTTCTGTATTGTGCCAGATAAAATTAATTTTGTAATTTTTTTCGTGAATTTCTCAACCACTTTATTTTTTCTAAAATATTTACGTAAACACATATTACCATGATTTTTGTCATATTTTTTGGTCCACCAGTTAGAGATAAGGGGGGGGGGGACATACAATTTATTAAGGGTTTTTCAAGGATTTTTCGAAATAGATGCAATTAAATATAGCCAAACTATATACTTTTACAATTAACTTTTTATTACCTACAATATGATACCCATATTTTATTTATATAAAATATTTTTTTCATTTATTTTACTTCTTTTTTATATTTTTCATTTGTGCTCAATTGTTTTTTAATCGCTATAGTTTTCCTGTAATTGGCCAGTTATGATCTATAACCAACATTTTTTTCATTTGTTACGGTCTACCAGTTTCGGAGATAAGGGGGCGGGGACATACATATTTTTGTGGTTTAAAGATTTCTCGAAAGCAGTGCCAGTAAATATAGTAAAAGTGTTTTTTTTTACAATCAGCTTTTTAATATCTATAATTTGATACCCAAATTATATTTTTAGGATAATATTTTATTTTTCTCACTTTTGTTTTGGAAATATTTCGAAGAATTTCAAATTTTTCATATTTTTTTTACACCGTGATATGTGGGCAAATTTATACCATTTTTGTGCTAAATTTCATGTCTTTATCTTTAACAGTGCTAAAGTTATGAGGCTGTGACATACGGACGGACAACAGAGTCTCACCATAAAGGTTCCTTTGTACCTCTTAGGTACTACGGAACCCTAAAGAGCTGCAACTTTCATTTACCTTCGTGTGACGCCACTTTAGAATAGGCTGTTTAGAAATATGTGTCCTTTGCTATCAAGATAAATTTATAATAATTCGGTTACGACTGATTTGACAGATAGATGACAGATAAGTAGACAGATAGAGACAGGCCACTTTTTTTTACAAGCAATCACACATCACAATCAGTATAATGCGTAAAATTCCCCAAGTGACGTCATATCTGAAACTTCTTTAAAAAATCATAAAAAGTTATGATCAAATTATATACCATAATAATGAAAACTATTATCCAAAATGGCGTGAATTCTCCAAAAATATTAATAAAAAAGAAGAAGCTATAAGAATTACAATTATTACACAGATGTTAGTAATAGTTTGGTAAGTAGGTCAGATTGGCCAGACAAGTTTCCTCAGTAAAGCTCTAACCGAGCAATTTTTTCCGCGTGATTGAATTTAATTGTTATTATTTAATAAGCATTGCCTTACTCAACAGTCACGGTTCCAATACAAAAAAAAAACAAGCTTTTTAGGGTCAAGCGGAACGAAAACTTTACATAACATAACAAAGTATTACAAAGCTTTGGAACCAGTTATACTTAGTCTGCTTAGTATATTAATCGATGATTACAAGCGAAGCATCAGTAGTGTGTAATTATATTATCTCATCGTTAAAGAAGAAAGCTGTTACAAAACAGACGGCATAACCTGTAAAGCAGGAAAGGCGAAAGTGCGTGATAGAATACCGGTTCAGGCGATCTCGCGGTCAAACGCCAAGATGCGACACCGCGGATACCGCAAATATATCACTTTTATGTAAATAAGGCCACTCGACAGCGTAATACTTGGTCTCAAATTTCGATTATACAAACAACGTAACATGAATGACATAATACGTATAGATAGTCGAGAAGTGGCACTTTGTGAATAAAATGGGCAGTAATGGTCGAAAATTCACATTTCACGGTGCAGTGTTATTCATCGGAGCGCCGAAATTAAGAGGCTATGCGAATTTTATTTTTATCACTGTCACTCCAAGCGAAAACACGCTCGGTGCGAGAGGGGCGGATTCAGGGCGAAAGCGAAAAATGTTAGTTTTATATTTTTTATAAAAAAACTATAATAGCTAGCAAAATTTCAAATATCAAATATCCAGATATTGTTGAAACACACCTAATAAAATATGTTTGAGTTCTGTATATGGTTCCTATTTGTCATACGAGGAGAAAAAGTGTGTTTGAAGACCTCATTTCAACTATTATTTCTATCGAGGAAAATTTATCCAAACATGTTTTCCAATTTCAAAACCCTAGATTATATAGTCAAAATGCATATACCAGAAATTTATTAAAATTTTCCGTGTATTTCATGAAATACACAAAAAAGAAGCACCTCTATTTTTTTACATATCGCCTTAACGAATTTTAACCGCAACTTATGCAGTACGATGAACTTAAAAAGAGAGGTTTTTTTAGAATAATTATATGCTCTAATTACAACCTCCTTAGTTATTCGCTTAGTGATTGTGTTTCTAAAGAGGAAGTGTCAAGAATAATAATTGTATTTCTAGCAAAGAATTTACTAACACTTCCTGGTATTTTTATGTTACGCTGTAAAGCGGTTAGAAAGAATTTCATCTAATATGTAATATTTTACGAAATATTCACTTGAGTTTATAATATTGTACTCGGACGTTTATGATTTGCAAAAATCTGTGTGACACATTTGAGGTTTATTCGAAGATCGGTACAATTGAAATTAAGGCCATACTAATAAATTTGACCCGTAGCAATCATATTACAAAAAAAAAAACTAATTCTAGTGTGGTAATTCATTTGGGTAGTCATACTAGCTCTTCTATTCCGGGAATTTGTATTTCATTTCATTATTTCATTATTGTCAAACAAGTGCCCATGAACCGATAAAAGCAGGCTATGCAAGACTAGTTCATAATGGCATAAATAGTTTAATAGTACAAGACTGAGCAGTGAGCACGCTCCACTTATAGTCTGCCAGCACCTCCCCAGATTTCTAGACTAGTTTCTAGACCAGTTGGGCACTTTGTTTAATTATCTGTCTTTCTACCGAGTGGCTACTGAATGGTTCTAGGCGTAACGTATATAAATAGTTGAGTATTTTTGAGAAGAATTCATATTAAGGTGGTTTCCTTCCCGCTCAGCTGCCACAGAAAAAGCCTAAAGCGTTTTTGACGTCTTGGTACATGCACATATCATTAGATAGAATAAATTTGAATGGTACAAAAATAAAACAAAGTCAAAATTAGGACTAATTTTTTGATATTCATACGAAACTAAAAGAAAAGCTTTTTCTGAAATAGCTTGCATACCTACTTCAAAGAAGCTATTATTGTTATAAAATACTCGTAGTATATTATTTTTGGAATCTTTTTCTAGGGATCTGTGAAACAGAAACGCGATTGGAGAAAATTGGCTCCTTTTCTCCTGGTTTAACAATTTGGAATTACATATAGACTGCGATTATATTTCATTAGATTAGTTTTAACAGTATCTAAGACCTGAGGGCCTATTATGTATCTTTAGTGCCAACAGAACTTTGTGCCTATCATCAAAAATCGCACTTGAAGTGACGATACAGTTCGTAAATAGTTCAAAACCCACTAAAAGCAACTTTGAAGTTCAGTTTTTATCTAAACTCTGATTTTTAATTCCGTAAAATTCTGACAGTTCAAGGAAAGGGATGGCGCTGTGCTAGTGAAGGAGAAACGATACAGTTCATCTCGCTTACTTGCACAGTTCTATCCCTTTCCTTGAACTGTCATAATTCTACGGAATGACAAATCAGAGTTTAGTATTTGTTGAAAACTACGTAGTTTATAGGTATTACCTACGTAGCTAAGTGTAAAATGTCATAACGCCGGGGGCACTTGACTGTTAGAAGGATCTTGCGCCCCGCAGACTCACCTCTCGACAACCTTAGCTGCTTACATAGTGTTGCCCCCTGGCCGCCCTGTGGTGGCTAGATAGGGGGCCCACAACGGCTATCCTGGTGGATAGTTATTAAGCAGCAAGTCACCATCTGCCATATTTAAATTTGTGAGAGATTTTCGAGGCAGATGTCCGTTATCTCACTCCATAGCCCTGTTATCCGGCCCATTTAGCATCCCATCCTCATAGCCCACTCCAAGTCGCTTCCTTCCTGGCAATAGTTTGGCAACTGTGGGGGACTGTCCGTTAGTGTATCACAATAATACATTGAGGGAGAGGCCCCCATGGATGCAGCCATCTCACATCTAGATTAAATGGTACCAAAGGCCTCTTCAATTTTGGCTTCGGCCCCATGAATGCCTTTCAAATGACCGGGTCCCTATGGGCCCGTGACTGAAAAGTGTACCTACATGGTAATAATATATTATCTTAGTGAGGCCCATATGCAGCACGATCGAGAAAAAATCCTTAACCCTCTGGTTAATTAACCCAAGGAAACAGTTAACTAACCCGACATTTCATTAGTCCTATTGCACCATGATAATATCGAAGCGGGTTAGTAAACCCGAGCTAAGCGATTGTTTGACATTTGACTTTTATGTAGAATGAAACAACAACAACACTTGAAAAACAACACAATTTAAGTCAAACTGGTAACATTACTTCGCTAACCCGAGTCTAATTCTGATGACTTTCTATTGGTTTAACCCGAGATTTTGATTGTTTACAAGATTACATTGGTGGAAACATAACAGTAAAATTTCACACAGTTTTGATTTTGAATAGTTTTGTTGGATTTATCTATGTAATAATAAATATCGATTATTTGTTCACGTAACCAAAATAAAGTTCAATTCTCTTTCGGCAAATTTAATTGCATATCCGTTAAAATAATAAATCACTTACAACTATTACATGAACTTCCAACTAGTTTTGGCTCAAACCAGTCTACAATATACCATTGGCAGTTAATTATCATATTTAAAGTACAAAAAATAAATATGTTATAAAAGGACATATTTAATAATAATAATAAATATAACGTTTATTGCGAGCAACTAGGCCCATATCACACAATTACAAATAAACAAACATTTGTAGATCTATCTGAAAATGGGATTTCATTAACTTAGTTCGATAGAAAAAATCTCAAAGTCAGCTCTATAAAATATCTCAAAATGACGCTATGACGACATGTATTTTTAAAGAAAAAAATCTCAAAATTCGCAATAATTTTCTACATACATTACTTAAGACATTATCTGAAAGGATTCTTAATTACAAGTCCTAATTTAGTGGCAAACACAAACTAGCGCGGCAATTGATTAGAGCAGGATATACCATACAAAAACAAAAGCGTTGGTGCAGGACGGAAGTTTAGCTTGATACTAGGCTTTAACACTGTAATAGTGTCGGTGAATTAATTCAGTTTTCGTTTCATCGATCGGGTGAGTATTTATCAATAGTTTCGATCGCATGCGCAATTAGTCAAAACATTGCTATTACACTGTTTTTTTGCGTGACATGAAATTCAAAACACGACAAATGCGGTTGTTGTTTGTTCCTGTTTTGGACAAGTAGTTTCTTACTGTACTTGTTTTATTGAATCCATAAGCGCGTTTTGCAATGACCCCATTTTTTACAAGGGCAAAGTCAAAAGCACCCAGGATAGAAGAGCTTATATGACTAGATTGATGAATGTAGAAGGCGAAAAAGGCGTGTAAGCATCGTCGCAGATGGAAATCTGTGGTCTCTGGTACGATTATATACCTCTATATGGGAGACAGGCGTGATAATATGTATGTATGCATTATGTATGTATCAAATACCTATCACTGACTTATATCGTATGATACCTATCTATGAGGTTAATATATCTGGATAATATTAATACACACAACAAAGATGTAGGGGGCTTGAAAGTGCTGTGAGTTGCTTCGAGAAAAGGATGGTACGGCCGTTCCGCGTTTTTTTTTTTGCGAGACTTGGCAGATACATTATTATGAATATTACTTTCATCCTTAGCTTTCATAAATTATTACATGTTTTTTGCACATATTGGAAGAAATAGCAATGAGCTCGTCTCACTGATTACGTAATTAGTTATAGCAACACAAAACTTTTTGAATTTTTGAAAAATTCCTTTCATCGCCGAAGTTAGCGATAGCGATATTTATCACTTTTAGTATGTAATCGTGTTGAATGGCGTCACGATACATCCCTATAAACTAACTTTGATTGCTAATAATTCCTTCATTTTTGAGATATAAAAAATAATTTTACCATTGTTTTCAGCTTTTTAAACGCATATGATTTTCATAAAAATGTTCATGCGTGAGACGAGTTCACTTTGTTTATTATTCTTATTGCAACCATTTTCAACATTATTTTGTTTAAAACTATAGCAGTATTATCCAATCAAAATCTTTATCAAACAGTATCAGAAAAAAAGCTAATGCTAATGCGAGCGAAAAGCAAAAGTGGCGTTCCATTGTTTAATGAAGTCAAGTGCAAATAAACGAGCTACAAGTATGCAAGCGATAGTTGAAAACAGTAGAAATTATGCTAAAAATATAAATTTTCGTCATAATCATGGGCTTAATTCTTTTATATATTTAATAAGGAGTAGAACGCTGACCTCTCAATCTTCAATAAGGAATGCCCTAAAAAGCGTGCATTTGTGCCCGAAGTACGACGGTGTCGGTGAAACGCGGGTGTACAGAGTATGGACTGTGACTTGCATATATTTAGGTATGTATATTTTTGTTTTGTTGTAAAATGCATTGGTGACGTTTTGCTGTGATCGACTACTTTGTTTTGAAGAAGTTTATTAATTATATAATTTGAGTTCGTCATTCACGGGAATCCAGCTGTTAGCAGGAAGTAATTTGAATGGCAATGGGTGATGGATGAAATCATTAAAAGTGCCTGAATATTTTTTCGTTGATAGGAATAACCTTCCCCATACGAGGAAAAAAAATGAAATTTTTTTGGTGGCTTTAATTACATTAAAAAATATAAAAACTTTTAAATTTTGGATATACGGAGCTATACAGCTGCATACGAATACTTCCTTTGCCTGCATATAAAAAAACCGTTATTACTCTATGGTAACCAAATGACACCAAAACATAACCTCTCGTGTTGTTATTCTTTTATGGGATTTTGTTTAATTTTGCGACTGCTTACTCACACCTGACCTTTGAATTTGCCTGCTTCGACGACTACCTACGCCTTGTACCCTGGATTAGATCTTGATAGCCACTACGACGACCACTGGAACTGAAACTGGACTATTGTGTTTTTCTTCTGGTTTTTGTGTATTAGTTCTCTACACAATGGATACTGAAGAACACCAACGTTGGAGAGAACCCAATAAAACATGTTTTGTGCCATCATGTCACCATCAGGTGTGAGTAAGCAGTCGCAAAATTAAACAAAATACCATGAAAGAATAACAACACGAGAGGTTATGTTTTGGTGTCATTTTGTTACCATAGATTAATAACGGTTTTTTTATATGCAGGCAAAGGAAGTATTCGTATGCAGCTGTATAGCCCCGTATATCTAAAATTTAAAAGTTTTTATATTTTTTAATGTAATTAAAGCCACCTAAAAAATTTAGTTTTTTTTCCTCTAATGGGGAAGGTTATTCCTATCAACAAAAAAATATTCAGGCACTATTAATGATTTCATCCATCACCCATTGAAGCTTGGTTTTTAAATCTATTTTTTTTTACTTATGACTAGCCTTTCGCCCGCAGCTACGCCCGCGTATATTTAATCTCGGCTTGGACGTTATTTTATTAACACCCCTTATAACCTGTATGTTGACCAAGGTCACTACGATGATAATAAAGTTTTCTTTATCCAAATTTTTCCGCATCCAAATCCGTTAAGTGGTTCTCGAGTTAAAACGGAACATACATACATTTAAACATACAGAAAGACAGACAGACAAAAATTCAAAAAATTGTAGTTTTGGCCTCAGAAAAATACTATTTTTTTTTTCAATTTTGCAAAAGTATTCACACGATTTTTCATTCGTGACTTTTGTGACGTAGTCTGGCCTGGGTTTGATTACAATATCCTAAAACCTTGGACGAATAAATCAGCTAAAACCGGAGCGTTCGAGAAGTCATGAAATATCTCATTTTGTTTGTCAAATTACATAAACCTCAGAATCGAGAAGTAGAAATCTCGTTTTGACATATTCCCAAACCACCACCCAAACAAAAAAGAGTTCTTCAACATTGTAAAGGTAAATTTCAATTAACCTTTCTTATTGGCATTAATTTTAGCTTTCTGGAAACGATAACTTCAGCGAAGGCATATGAAAACAGTTTACAAGTAAATGTAGAAAATTAATAGGCCAAGGAAGTCCAAGTTTAAAGAGTTCGAAGTTTAACGCAAGGTGATAAAACCTGTGAAGCAGTTAAATATAAACAGGTATACTTGTACTTGTACAACATATGGTCAGTGACACTGCAAAACGACAACATGGGTTTAAGGGGCTATGCCAATTTTATTTTTGTCACTGTCACTCCAAGCGACAAATCGCGCAGTGGGAGAGGGGCGGATTCAGGGCGAAAGCGAAAAATGATAATTTTATAAAAAAACTAAAATAGCTAGCAAAATTTCAAATATCAAATCTCTAGATGTTGTTGAAACACACCTAATAAAATATGTTTGAGTTCTGTATATGATTCCTATTCGTAAAACGAGGAGAAAAAGTGTGTTTGAAGACCTCATTTCAACAATTATTTCTATCGAGGAAAATTTATCTAAACATGTTTTCCAATTTCAAATCCCTAGATTATATAGTCAAGATTCATATACCAAAAACTGATTATAATTTTCCCTGTATTTCATGAAATACACAGAAAAGAAACACCGGTATTTTTTTCGCATATCGCCTTAACGCGGGCTTTCGTTTTCATACAAACATGGGAAAATCAGTTCTTGTAAGAAATCGTTTTAACTCTAGTATCCATTTGCTTTATGTCGACTTCAACGTCGATGAAATAACTATAGCTGTATTCAATTTAATATCGCTTTAAATGGGAAAACTGCAATTCATATGTTTTATTTTAATCTTGCAATTCTTATTTTATTTCTACAGCTATCGTTCACCGATTTGGACGGCTAAATACTTTTATTTTTATTTATTGTACTTTTTACGTACATAATTAACAACACATTTTCTCATAAAAATCAGATATTGTGTACAAAGGCGGCACTTATTGCTAATAGCAATATCTCCCACGCAACCTTTGGGTGGAATGAAAAATATGTTGACGAAATTAAAGTTATTTTTAGGGTTCCGTACCCAAAGGGGTTACCTTCGGGACCCTATTATTAAGACTCCGCTGTCCGTCTGTCCGTCTATCAACAGGCTGTATCTCATGAACCGTGATAGTTAGACAAATTTTCACAGATGATGTATTTCTGTTGCCGCTATAACAACAAATACTAAAAAACAGAATAAAATAAATATTTAAGGGGGCTCCCATACAACAAACATAAATTTTGACAGATGTTTTATTTCTGTTGCCGCTATAACAACAAATACTAAAAAACAGAATAAAATAAATATTTAAGGGGGCTCCCATACAACAAACATGTTTTTTTGCCGTTTTTATAGATAATGATACGGAACCCTTCGTATGCGAGTCCGACTTCCATTTGGCCGGTTTTTTAAAACGGGTAGCTTAAGTTGTTAGTCGCTGTTTTTAGTCTTTCTTTCTAATAATAGTTATAAATACGGCTATGTTGCCGAGTGGTAGAGCGCTCGCCTGCCAACCCACAGGTCGTGGGTTCCATCCCCACGGTACACATTCATTTGTGTCCTGCCTGCGTGCTTTCAAGGCTGTTAGTCCTTTGATTCTATTGGTTAGTAACTTTCTGTACATGCCAAAAAAAAAACGAAGCATGCAGATCGAAAACAACGCACCGCGGGGATTGAACCCAGGACCTCGGGGTAAGCAGGCAAGCACTCTTTCTTTGACAATACTTGACGTCCTGGATCTTTATCCTTTACCTAATACCTTTGATATAAATTTGATAACTAATAGAAATGTTATTACCATTACTATTTATTTATTAACATTGCATCAAATTAATAACCTGATACATACAATGTCATTATAATTTTAAGATTTGTAAAATATGTTAATTATAAGATTTGAAGAGTAATTAAACTGAACTGAAACTCTACCACACTGCTACAGAGGCGGTCAAAAATATTCTTAATAATAGGTATAGGTAAAAAACACAATCTTAAAAAAAAATACCTGATCATAATCCTGCGCCACATGCTCAGCCATCCTCGGGCTTATGTCGTGATACTCCATCTCCTCTTCAGCTGTGTGAACGAGGATCACCAGCGCTGCCAGCGTACTCAACAACGGCATTATGCTCCTCCAAAATATACCCATATTCAACACTACAGCCCTCGTCTCCTACAACGTACACCTAGAGATGATACGTACACGGATTCCAAATAAACTCACTTGAACACAGCACTCGATATTTTACTAGGAATTTTCGAGTTAGGATTTTAGAAAAGAAAAGAATAAAAGGGAAGGAAAGTGGAAATGAGAAAAAACGTGGAAGTATGAAAAACCGCGCGCGCTTTTCAGTTTTTTCTCGGGCACTCTCGGTTGAAGTTTTCACCTCTCGGTTTTATTTCACATCATAATTGTTTGTAAACAGTCCGATAACGGGGTAGTTAACACTCTTCGACGGTGAAAATGTTACTGGTTGTTGAGAAAAAAAAAAAAAAAACGATTCTCCCGCGGTTTTTTAGCGAAAGTGTTGTATGACACGTTGGTTCGGTCGGCGGTTAGACGAGCGAGTGCTAGTGGCATAGCAGTGGTGGCAGACGCGTCTCGGCATATACTACGGCTGCCGCTCGAAGCATACTTTCTTGCATGTTTTATTTTCTTGTTTCTTGGTGTGTCTGCGTAATCAAGTCATAAGTATCAACAACATGAATTTGTCAGTGATTTGGGTTACTCGACTTACATTCTATACGGTTTGATTTGGTATGAGCGTTGTAGCCTTGTTACAATTTTTTTCGTAAAAATTTTTTTTTTTAGCTGACAGGTAATGGTCATCATAATCATAAAATAAGCTGCTTTTACTCAAATTGGCCAATGACAAATGTTATTAATATAAAAATGGCACCACCATCCACGCAACATTTTTATTGGCTGTTATAACCCCACAGTTTACATAAAGCAGTGTTCATCTTGTCCATAACATTTTATATTATTGGAAATACTCTAACTAACTACACATAGCTTTCCCCTTTTATTGCGACACTAAGTCAACCGTTAGGCATATATATATTCGTAAAGATACTCTCTTTTAAGGCAATATGTAAGTTTTAGCGTTCCTGTTACTCCATATGCGAAAAAACCCTCAGTGCGAGAGGGACGGATTCGTGGAGAAGTAGCAAAAAGTCAGTTTTTTATTAATATAAAATTTACAAAAGTTGCTATCAAAATTTCGTTTAACCAGCGGGCCTATTGTGTATCTCTAGTTGCCTTCTGGACTGGGTGTCTATCATCAAAAACATAGATATACTATCGAATTCCGATGTCCTAAGGATATTTTCGCACTTGAAGTGACGACACAGATTGTTAATAATTCAATACCCACTAAAGGCAATTTTGAAATTTCAGTTTTTAGCTATGTTTTTGATGATAGGCACCTCGTGCAGTTGGCAACTAAAGATACAGAATAGGGGGGCTGGTCCTAAATACTGTTAAAACCTATCTAATAAAATATAATCGCAGTCCACATGTCATTCTAAACCAGGAGAATTGGTGTCAAAAAGACCTCATTTCAATAAATGTTTCTATCGAGCCGAATTTCTTCAATCGCGTTTATATTTTAACAGATCCCTAGAAAAAGATTGCAAAAAAAATATACTATTTTATCAAAATAATACATTACTTAGGGCCTGTTTCACCACTTCCAGATAAGTGATATCCAGAAGATAAGTTTAAAAATGGAACACATTTTGTATGCGTTATATCATTATATGTCACATATAACTATCAGGCACTTATCTGGAAGTGGTGAAACAGGCCCTTACTGAAGCAGATATGCAAGTTCTAAAAGTGTCGATATGTTTTCCGTAGCGCCTTAACATATGTTATATGCTTTCATGAAACCCGACTTCAGCCAATGTTTTGTACGAAAGATGTAAGAGAGGAGTGCATCATTTTTGGTACAATTTGTGCACTTGATAAATCGCATGTTTCCTATTCGCGTATTGGACATGTAGAGAGGATTAATGAAAGTAGAGTGACGTAAGAAATGTAGGGTGCGCTAGTCGAAGGCAGAGCTCAAATGGCCGCCCTAGAAGGACGTATGCTGACCAAATTGGCGTAATATTGAAGAAGGGCAATGTCTAAAGTACCCGGAATAGAAGAGCTTGCGTGACTCGATTGATGGATGTGGAAGAGGCGAAAGAGGTGTGTCCGGATCGTAGCAGATGGAAATCTGTAGTCTCTGCCTACCTCTCTGAGAGACCGGCGTGTATGTAAGTAATTCGCATATCGATCCATCGTTCTGTCAGTAAGGAGTCGGCTCTTCACATTACCATCTGGCAGTATCCAAGAACTAGAGAGGTGGTCGAGAAACGGAATGCGTCGGCGCCGGCTCAGCTCCCAGCAGGAATGTGCGCTCGCGTCACGCCACACACGATACCATCATTACTTGTCGCACTGATCGCGTCATTTACATATTCTAAGTATGAAGTGATCTTTGGCTTGACAATCTTTCTATCACGGCTATTACGCATACAAGGTGAAATTTAATCAACCGCCCGAATTCATACTGGAGACTCTGTTAGTGATCAGCAACAAGGTTCAAAGATCTTTTTTGTAGAAATCATAAAAAATAATGTTTTTTCCCATACGAACTGGACTAGCCCAAATACAATTGTCTGTATAAATAATGTGTCAAATATCTATTTTTATAATTCGACTGACGACGACCACAAGTGGGTCGAAATATATATCGATAATAGTTAATACTTTTTCATTTATATTTATAATATTTTAAAATAATTAAAAGCAAAAAAGGCTTTAAAATAATATTTATTCAAATACAATTCCTAGTATAGGCAACGAATTTTTTTTTCGATTTTCACCTTTTTTCAACTATGTTTCATTAAACATAGTCGAATGCGGGCGGTTGATTAAATTTTACCAGTCTAAAGACACGTACAGCCATTTCTTTCAAAAGTCAACATGATCCTTAGCCAATCTTATTAGTCCTTTCCAGCTTCCTAAGCATTGTCGTTAGCTTGTCTCGCTATAATGAAGGAATGTCAGGTTTCTTAGTATAACCAGATTTCAGTGACATATCTACAGCTTCCGTACTTCCTAACTTCCTAACTAGTTATATCTTTCAGACTTGATCAACAGACCAATCTGGGTACAAAAAATTGCTTTTTTTTTTCAGAACTGTCAAATTTGAATTATTTTGTCAGTGTTTTTCTCATTATTTTTTTTTTCTTAGTTCTTAGGTTTCCTCCAGATGGCGCTGTCCATGTCACCATAGATAAAATATGTTTCGTAGCAATCAATGTCAAAGTTTGTTTGGAATCGTTGCGAATTTTGTCTTTGATTCTGTTGCTAAAGTATACGACAGTGCCATCTAGGAACCTTATTTAACACTAAATTTGACATAACGAAAAACGCTAATTGAGACAACATAATATTACAATTATCACCGAAATGTACCTATAGACTTTGTGAACTGGCTTAATATGTCAATGTTACATAATCCTTGTTTACCGGAGATTATTCTTTCAAAAACTGAGAGTTAAGGTAGCGATAGATGCCGGTAAAACCTTTTAAAAGTAAAACTTAAATGTATGTATTTTGAAAATAACCAAAGTTTTTCCTGCTGGCCTGGGCTGGCTTTAAAAAGAAAACCTAAGTCAACTAATAGCTATATAGTTATTATGAAAAAAACACTGCGTTTAATGATGGAAGCAAGCCGTTTTGCACAGCGATAATAGAGAGCAAAATAAGCGATTTCACCCGCAGCAGCGAAACTTTCATCCCTTAGGAACACAGATGGCGCCACTTACTTACAAAAACTTTATAATTTTGTAAAAATTAAACGACTACACCGATTTTAATTATTCAGAGCTCAAACGATCCGTCATTTAATGTTCCATTTAAAAAAATAAAAAAAAAATTTTGCAGACAGGGGGAGGAGGAGAAAAAATAGTTTTTTGAAAAAAAAGGGAAATTTTTGTTTTCATTTAATCACGTAAAAAAATATAATAACTATGTATGTTTTAAATCAATATATTTTAACGACTATAAAATTCAAACCGCATCGAAATCGGTCCAGTAGTTTTTAAAATATTTGTAGCATAAGTTGGCACATTTACTTTTTTGTTTCGATTTTTTTGGTCGCTCAATCTGAACAAGCCATGTTATGGAGCCCAAATGACTCTACATATAAGTTTTTCTCTACCAAAGAGCTAAAAGCTCCGTTATCTGGGCGGGTGTTTAAATTCGTATATGGATCACTACTTTATTAATAAACGTAAATTGTTATCTTTTATGCATAGTCTACTTTTATTACTATGATATGAATAAATTTCGATTTTTGAATACTTGGCGATTTATTCATCACAAGGAGATATAAATTAACATTAAATCATTGCAGTATAGAAACACAAAAAGAAAAGTAAATCTGAATGTGAGGAGCTCTGAACCGGGATCATTTGAAATTGAAATATATTTATTTATGTAATGTAGGTATATCAGATACACTTATTACAGGTTGGTTTTAATGTAATTTAATTAAATAATCTATGTCTATTGGTAATAGTTTTATGTAATAAATAATAATATGGGGAAATACAAAAGAAAATAATAAAGGAAAGGTTTACTCAAATTTAATAAAAAAAATACATTCGAATAAAATATTAAATTTAATTAAGGAATAAATAATATTAAATGAGACTTGAGGATAATTCATGATTTATACCTCAATACGTGTTTTGATCGGGAATGATGATATGCCCAGATGAAGGCAGTCTAAATCTGCTGAAACTGGTCGGCTTTCCCGATCATAACACGTATTGAGGTGAGCCGTTTTTATATAAATCAATAAATGATGTCATAAATATATGCAATACGTACATATAATAAATATATGCCTAACTCCGCCCATTTGATTATTCTTGCTAAGAAAAATAGCAAGAAACTTAGCAAGATCATTTCTTTTTTTTTTCATAATATTAGTTACAAGATCAAAGCTGATATAACGATATAATGTTAATTCTACTTTTTTGTCACTTAGGGTTATGTAAGGCTCAATTTTGCGAATATTGTGAAAATTTTCATCTTTCGTTCCATCTCAATTTGTAACAAGAGACCGCAGAAATATCTTATTACGTGGCTTCTGTTCGTTTATTATATAGAGCTATATCCATCTTTATGTATGAGTTTATTGTTGCAATGACATATCGTGGTGATTGCGTATCTACTTCTCTTCATTCATTCTTTCATTTATGCTTTAAATTAGGATATAAGGGAATTTTTGTACGGGAGCTAAGCGAAATTCTTAAAATTTGTTTTCACCTTTCCATACTGTACCAGATCGTGGCAATTTGTATGGGAGGAAGAGAAAAAAAAGTTGCCAATTTCGCTTAGGTCCCATACAAACAGTTGTCCATATAGACTAGTACTACCTATGTTTTGAGTTTCGCCAACTAATATGCTGGGAATTATATTACTATAATGGTTTAACTGTCAAGTATCGATACCTCGACTCTACCATAAACCCAATGGTTCTAGAACATTTGTACTGGCAGGCACTAAGTTAGTTACGCTATTACACCGAACACAACAACTCTTAGATTTCCATTAATAACACTAATCTTATCATTCTAATGATTTCCGAGTCTGACTGCGGTTGTGACTTGTTGTCGTAACTCAGTCAGTCAAGCTTAGAGTTTCAATTTTCACGCCTACTTGCGCCCGCGTGTTTCACTTGAAGAGTTTTTATACTAATATGTACTCAACGATTTACATAACTTGCTTTACCTAAAGAAAGGTCCGAAATCCGCTCATTCGCGATTATGTATGACCTCTTTTGAAAATGCACTGTAACGGTTTTTAATGTTGTCTCATACATACGGGGGCCTCAAAGACTTTCTTAACATCAGTGCATTTTGACGATTTCTGGAACGGATTGAAAATAATAAAAAATTATGAATTAAAACGGTTTTAGGGATATTGAAAACTCAACAGATTAAAGATGTCAGACAAAGGTCAAAATGTGGATAGCATTCTGAAAATTTTAAATAGGTATATATTATTTGTCAATTGAATATAAACCTTGTTTTTAGAAAATATTATTAGTTATATACTATACGTCACACGTAATATTATATTAAATAATATTATGCCTTAAGGTGAAGTGAGATCCAAAATAGAATTTTGACGTGTTTCGACCGATGCGACGCTAAAAACTACGAATCCAACTTTTTTGATTGGTTATGACTTATGAAATTAAAGTATTATGTTTTTTTATTTAAGTATTATATGAATTACGCGCGGTTAACGAAATACCTATGTGAAGTTAGCAATACGATAATAAATATATAATAAAGAATTGTTACTGCCATTCGATTGTACTAGGTTTGTACCAGATCGTACCGATATTTAAATCATCTGTAACCGAAAAAAAATATCATGAGAAAAATATTAGATGGATTTTTTTTTTCGGTTACAAATGATTTAATATCGGTATATGATCCGGTACAAACCTAGTACAATCGAATAGCAGTCATAATTATTTATTATCGTTTACCCAGTTGTCAACTTCACAAATGTGTTCGAAATCTTAGCTTAATTAAGAAAATCATGAAGTTTCCTCAAAATCTTCATATTTTTAGGGAAAAAACTGTTTCATTTGATTGTTACTAAAGATATTTCAGTCAAATTTTCTTTTCCATGTTCCTTAATAAAAACGTAAATAATTACGGGTTTATGCAAAATCGAAACCGACCGAAAATTAATTACTTGCAAAATACTGTAATTTTTTCGGTTTTTCATCACAAGCGCTGTAGACCTGTAGCTTGTGCCACACAAAATTTGACTCTTATACTTATTGTTTAGTGAGTATTAAAAATTGTTTTTGGTCTCACCGGCACCGTGTCAAAGGAAAAATATACCAAGCATTGTTTGAAAATGTAATAAAATATAAATAATATTTTTAAGCCTTTTTTGACCTTTTATTGATTTTTAATTATTAATTTGTTTCGAAATATATTTCGACCCACTTGTGGTCGTCGTTAGTCGAATAAGTAAATAAAAATTTTCCTCTACGTCCCTTATATATACGACTACATAAGCAATATCTTTTAGGCCCCTCTGACAATGTCTTTTAAAATATATGTTTTCTAGATTCCTGTTATTGGAGCTGCAAAATTATGTCATGTATCATACAGATTGTGGTCACTATAGTCATCATCATTACCAAATGTTATTTGATAAACAATGTTATGTAAATATGATGTTTTAGTTATAATACAGTGGGTGGCCAAATTAATAGGGACAGTGGTCATTTTTTGTAATCCATGTAATAACTTAGCTCTTATGAATTCTTTAGTATTTTTGGCTCTCATTATGTTTAGGGTTTCGTAGGATAGGGTACCAAACGCTAACCCTCCGCTGTCTGTCTTTCCGTCCGTGACGCCTGTCTATCCGTCTGTCACAGAAAAAGAGAAAATATAATATTTTCAAATAATATCAACTGACTACCTATTACGGTAACACTCTAATAGGTAAATTATATTGTAACAGCCGTAATAGGTAGTCAATTAATAATTTTTTTACATTTTTTTTTCACTTTTTTTGTTCTTTATCTCAGAAACGGTAAAACATACATGTTCGAAATAAAGTCAGATAAAGTATAAAAATAATATAATAAATAATATATAAATAAATAATTACGATAAATAAATGTACATTGCAAAAGACAAATACAGTAAATAATGAAAATTTGGGTTTCGTACTCAAATGACGCCGAAATGTTTGTCAGGCGCTACCAATTACCATATTTGGTAAATAAATCACGAAAAATGTGCACTGTCCCTATTAATTTGGACATCCACTGTATATGCCAACAGATGTACATTAAGTATGATACAACCAAGTTTCACCGAAGATTATTTCATCCTAACATGATGGGCGGTGAGCTCTATCGCCGAATTTCGGACACATATGAAACCACAGCTTTAAAACGTGCCCCTCAGGATTTTAACTCCCGACCTCCAGGTTATTTCTCAAGACATCTGAACCACTGGACCAAAAAGGTTATTTTATGCTATATAAACTCAAAATAATAAGTCATATTTATTAAACAAATAGACGTTTGGTATTTGTTTATTAAAGCGTTAGGAATCCCGCATCAATAATAATTCTATGTAGTTTATTCTCGTATTTTAATTATTTTGTTGAATGAATGAATGAATGCCATGAATGGACACTTTTTTGTACACAAAATGAACAAAGAATACAAAGTTACGAGTAAACAATACAGTACGATATGTTTTTTTAATCTTTACACGATTCCCTCTTTATTTTTTCTCACCTTCTTTTTCACCCAAAGCGTGCCTGGAAGATATTGCTATTAGTTATAAAGTGCGTTTGCTCAGCACAAATATTTTAATTGCACTCTTTATATTTTTGTGTAACTCTAAAAATATATGTATATTTGTAACTAATTTACCAATATTTATAATTTTGAAACCAATAAATTGGTGTTGTTATGAATCAATCATTATCTCATGTACGCATAAATTAAGTCATAATATTGACGTTATTTGTACAACAGTTTACTCTCTGGATATCGGCCATCATCCTCTTGAAGATTTCTCTCAAGAATGGATAACTTTTACCCATATTCTATGAGACAGATAAAATCGAAGAATTCCAAACGAAAACCCTTTATTTTAAAGAAAGAAGAGTCACATTTTTGTTTATCTTTTATTTATTTTTATGAAATAGATGATTTTAAATGCTTTACCTACTTTTAGGTTTCGATATATTTTTGTTTTGACATAATAAAGCCTTCAGAATCGGCTTTATTATATTTCGTTTAATTGTATACAAGGTGAAATTTATTTATCCAGCCAAATTCATACTGAAGCTCAGTAAGTGCTCAGTATTAAGGTTTGATGACCCTTTTTGTGAAATTCGTAAAAGAAATATTTTTGTGTTCTCTGCAAACGCAAGCCCAGCCCCGGGTCGATTACTATGGGAGGTCAAAATTTTATTTTGCGAAATTAGAAAAAAGTGTTATCGATCCGTGATACAGCTTATTTACCAAGCCTCCGGTATGAATTTGCCTTCATAAATAAATGTTACCTTACATATTTAATGTACGATAGCAAGTACGTACTATGTACAGTATTTCGACTGAGATAATGTATGAGAACTACCATTTTTAATGGGACTTTAACGGGCGTATTCCTTTTTAGTATGGTAGATAAGAATACAATATAATCTTCTGCTGTCTATTAATTTCTCGCAGTTTAGTTTATAGTATTGTAAAGACTCCAAAGAAACATGTAGCAAGCCGGACTCTATGCTTTTCACCACCAACGTGACAGGTACTACTCAAGGGTAATCTCCTGCAAATGCAATCAACAGCCGTCCCCTCTTTATTATCAATAATTATAATCAATAATATTATCAATACCTTGAAATAGTGAATTCTGTTATAAACTTGTAACAACATAATAATCTATCGGTCATTGTCTTCCATTACGTGGCGTTCACACAGCTTTTACTTTCCTCTTAGTTGGTTAACTAACAACAAAATGTATCACCTCATTGTCTAAGATTGCCGAGAGGACTTTGGACCCACTGGACAACAAGATTGAACGGTTTTTAAGGCGATATCCGAAAAAAATACGGGTGTTTATTTTCTGTGTATTTTATGAAATTGGAGGGAACTGTAATTTTTTGAACATTTTTAGCTATAGTCATGAAGAATACGGGAATAAAAATTATAAAAAGAATATTTTTAGCATTCTAAGAGGTCTTTTTGAAATAATACCTCACACGATATTTTATTAATTAAATGGTTTTTGTACCTAGCCCAAACCCATTTTAATAAAAAAACTGTTTCTACCGTTTTTCCCTTGAAAAAAATGGAACCCTAAAAATTGTCACAGTTTCGTTATAACATACATAAAAATGTAATTTCGCTTCAATATGTCGATTAGTCACACATGAGGAATAGCAAAAAACATCTGTAAAGTGCTTATATCATTTCACAAACTTCCAATCTCCACCATTGAGTTATACAATACATTGGCATCGATTCGGCATAACACGTCTTAACTTATTTGACAGGACTAACCTTATTTTAAGCGTCCTGTCTTTTTTTTTCTTTATCGAAAAGACAAGGACAGAACGCTTAAATTAAGTTTAGTCCTGTCAAAAAATTTAAGATGTGCTTCACCGAATCGGTACCATTATATTTCGATGAACTACACAAAGCCCCTTACCCCGTCCGACGGGACCAAGTCCACCGTAGAACGGGCTCATTATACCAACAACACGTATGATTTGTAAATGAAACTTCTTTTTCTTTCTTCCTTCCTCGTTAGGTCGGAACGTGCCTCCATTTTATGTGCGCTGTGAACCATTTTGTATCATACGGGTAATGAAATGATACATCATCATGATATTCTCAACTTTTATGTACGTTTATTTAATTTGAAACATTACGTTAAGGCGATATGTAAAAGTTTTAGCGTCCCTGTTACTCCATATGCGAAAAAATCCTCAGTGCGAGAGGGACGGGTTCGTGGAAAAGTAGCAAAATGTCGTTTTTTTAATTAATATAAAATGTACTAAAGTTGCTATCAAAATTTCGTTTAACCAGGTCCTAGATACCGTTAAAACCCATCTAATAAAATATAGTTGCAGTCTATATGTCATTCTAAATTGTTAAACCAGGAGAATTGGTGTCGAAAAGGACCTCATTTCAATAAATATTTCTATCCAGCCGAATTTCTCCAATCGCGTTTCTGCTTTAACAGATCCCTAGAAAAATAATCCAAAAATAATATACAATTTTATCAGAATAATACATTACTTACTGAAGTAGATATGCAAGTCCTTAAAATGTCGATTTTATTTCCGTAGCGCCTTAAATATGTTACTTTGAAACATGAAAAATGTCTGAAAAATGCACGTACAGACAGCAAAAGAGATAAGTAACTAGGCCCAGCACAAACACTTTGCTCCCAAGACCCACAGGTGAGCGATATGAGATGTGAAACACTTGGTCAATACATACACACATGCACTATTTATTAAGTATTTTTTCAATGCAAGTGCTCGTAAAGGCCCACTTTTTTTTATGCATCAAAACCGAACAGAAAGTCGATTATTTTGCCCTAGGGCTTTATTATTAATATTTTTTATTTTTTATTTACAATGGTTGCAGCCTTTCCTGTGTACCATAAATGTTATACTTTTTTTTTCCACTGTTTAACGGATCTGGATACAGTCCTTCTAAGCTAATCATAATTTAAAGTTCACAAGATTAAATTTGTTTTATTTCCTCACACTATGCATTTATAAACGTAGTATGATACACGGGCGTAAGAGCAATAAATTACTCGGTTACGTTTAAATTTAAATTTATTTAATCGTCCTCGTAATTTATTCCTTTTCGCCCTTGTAGCATAAACTACTATTATATCATCAATCACTCACCCGTGGGTCTTAGGATCAAAGTGTTTGCGCTGGGCCTGGTTACTTGTCTCATTTCCTGTCTGTACATAATTATAATGGTTCAGTTATCTTACATGTCATCTGCTTGAAAATACGCTTCATTTTTTTATTTTATTTTATTTGGGACTTCAACAGCACATACAGTTTTAATGATAATACAGAAAACAGAAGTACAGTAAATATCGCCAGTGATAGAAATCCACCGTAAATACAGTTAACAATAATAATTAAACAAAAACATACATTCATTAGATTCATCGTCACGGCATGAATCCCATAGGGGTTGTCAGAAGTGTTCACGAATATGGACTGTAAAATGCAAGTCACGGTCCAGACCTGTAGGTACATTCATGTTTCACCGACGATTATTATGTCCCAAAGTGATGGGTAGTGAGCCCTATCGTCGTATTTCAAGCACGCAGATCGAACACAAATGTGATCACGTGATTAGAACCCGCTATCTCCGAATTAGTGGTCGAGATGTTCGAATTAGTGGTCGAGATGTTCGAATTAGTGGTCGAGATGTTCGAACGAACCGCTGGATCACAGTGTCGTTAAAAGTAATCAATTCATTCAATGGTCCATCCATCCATCCATCAGCCTAGTTCGTCCACTGCTGGACATAAGCCTTTCCAGGACTTTGCCACTCCCGGCGGTCATCCTGGAAGAATTGCCCATACTCACACACGCTGGGCAGGCGGGTTGGTGAGCGCGGTGCCGGAACCCTCGCACCAGTGACGCCGCTATTAGGGATGGATATACCGCCATCCATCAGTCCCAGGCATGCTGGGCCTCCTGGTTTTTTTGCCTGTGAACTGTCCTCTTACTCTCCCCCGAATTACTTCGAGGTGGTCTCCAAGTAAGATGGTGGTACCTCCACAGTCGAGCCCGGCATCAGCTCTACCACCTGTCAATGGTACTTGCATGGTCAATGGTAACACAATAAAAATAAATAATAATATTTAAAAAAATACGACTGCAATAATTTCAAAATTAACTTAGTAACGACACCCAGTGTAGTCAGGGGACAGCTCTACATTGGGTACGTGTTGTTACTATGTGTTGTTGTTACTGGGTGTTGTTACTATGTTCATTTTGAAATTATGGCAGTCGTGTTTTTTAATATTTTTCATAATTTATTTTTATTTAATACTTTGGTACCCATTGCCCATCCGGATGATATAGAGATTCTAATGACACCTAATTCATCCGAATTGGCTAAAGCGTTTAGAAGATATGATGGAATAAAGCAAAATACATACATGAACCCTGAAAAGAATACTCCTTTTTTTGGGGGCAGTCGTGTAAAAATTCAAAATGATCGAATATTTTCTGTATTTTTTCCGTGGTCCCGATTAAATACTCAATCTACAGAATAATAGAAAGACACAGAAGTTTCTCTACAAGGGTTTCGTTTTTTGGCGGAATCCTAAAACAAAGTTACATACGTTTTTAGATGCGTCATGAGATTTGGTAACGAAGAAGGCTGTTTGTTTTAATCTTTATGTATTGTACCTACGTAATATGGTTCTAATTGTTCCCTTATTGCTTTAATTAAAGTAATTATGACTTGTAATTGGGGTATTATTAAACGAACAGGAAATACATTTTAAGGCTGGAACTGAACCGAGAACAACGCCAGTCTTTCACGGATTCATTTAAAGAAGTTCGGAAAATATGTTTGATTTTCCATATAAATTCAGGTGTTTGTGACGTCCTGCGGGCGTAGCATAGTGTTTAATCGCGCGCGACGCCAATAGTTAAATCACAAGTGCGAGGAGCGTGACGTACGTACTGTGCAAAAATATCGTGTCGCGCTCCTCGCACCTGTGATTCAACTAAGTGGCATCTCGCGCGATTAAACACTGTGCTACGAGGCCTGATGTCTTTGATCTCCAATGAAACTTTGCACACATCTTTTACCCCCCCACACCGCGCTCTGATCCATCTCTCATCAAGAGGTGCAGGATGGTGAGATATTCAAAAAGCGCCGAATTTGTGAAATGGTTTCAGGTAAAACTGTTTTCCAGTTTATTTGTAGAAAAGTGTATAAACCTAGTCTTCTTTACATGAACAACATCTGTATTTCTCTCTTTTTTTATTTCCAGTATGAATAAAAATTATACAACTTGCTTAACTTTGCGTAAAAACAAGGCAATATTCACGATATCCTGACAGTTATTATTGATAATCGCTAGATAAAACCTATGAAAAAAAAATGCAAAAAATAAGCTGTTGATTTCACAATGAGTTTTTTATCTTTTGTATGAATCTTGAGAAAAATCCAGGCGTACAGGGGCCTCTTAAGAGAACGTACTAATAAAAAAATGTCAAAAGAAAATTTTTCGACCCTCTTTTCTTGGTTTTAAAATGTTCCTCTACTCCAATCTCATTTATTTTTCCATATAAAATATTTCATTATTAGCTAAATAAATACCCTAGAATCTTTTGTTTTGCTGCTTGGTTATTAGTATTATCCGTTCAAGACAAACAGGCCAATGAGCCAACCAATAATCATCTTTATAAAAAGTCTTTGCCTTAGGCCTTATTGTGTTGGACGGGTAGTAACGTTTTTGCCTAACCTATGCCATACCCTTAATAATAACTGTTTATTTTTATCGGAATGTAATCTTACTGACGAAATAGCAAGAGAGGCTGCTATCTGACTTTTAAGTAGGATACACCTGACTGCCTGCGTTGAAGAAAATTACTCTCAAACTTTCTAGTAGATAAAACTTATGTAATGACTACGGCAAGGAATATATAATAATATATAATTTAAAACTACGTTTTTAAAGATGTGATTTAGGCTTCAATTTGAATTTATGTTTCCTACTTTATTATGTAGTGGTTTTCCGTAAATTGTGCGGTTTTGTTTGTTATGATGTTGAGACATCTTTGTTTGTAGCATTAGCTTATACTACAGGTATAGGTAAATTTTGTCTGTTTGGATGGATGTTTGTTTCAGGAAATTTTTAAACTACTGAACTGATTTTGAAAATCCTAATTCCATCTTCGATTCTTTAAGCAATAACAAACAGCGGAACGAAAGGCAAATTACTCTACATAATTTATCTTTTTACATATAGACTACCTTAATCCAAAGAAATTCCATAAAAATACTGGTTTAAAAATTCGGTTTTAAAACGGTTTTAAAAATCCTTTCCACCTTGTAAAATTGCCTAAAAGAGAACGTAGCAAACCAAATTCAAAGATGACTACTAATAGGTCTTTACATATGAAATTGCTGAAAATTTCTTACAGATTTATGAGTTCCTAGTTCCTGTAATTCAATAACCATTTCCATTATATATTTTTTGTTTGAAAGTTGATTTCAAGGTTTTACATCTACGTATTAAATTTTGTTTTTATTGTCAGTTTGATAACCAAAATTAAATCTTCAAAAACAGTTCGTCTCAAATGCCATCCATTTCCATGATAAGTTTCATAATATTTTTTTACAGCTGACACATTTCAAAAATTAAGTTAACGTTGCTGTTAGCTTAATTTTGTCTCATTCATACACAAAGGAAATCACATAATTTGGATTTGCGATTCCTAAAAAAAAAAAACAAAATGTTAGTACTGAAAATTTAGTTTCCTTCAAATTCTTTATAGAAAACGGCAATTTCATATGTAAAGGCTAATATATTGGTGCATTCAGGCTACACTGTTTATCCTAGAAAATTCTCTAAGTTCTTTAAAAATCATAGCAAAATTATTTATTAACGCGGAGGATACAGCTACCAAAAGCAAAATCTTTCCATTGGAACTGAGATAGGTACTTAACTGTTTATCCTGCAAAAATTCTCAAGACCGAGCAAGCATAGCCACAGGCAGCAACTAACACACTTATAATTCATACATAATTTATGGATCTTTGATGTCAACACTTTTAAAGGTATTTTTAAATTTAAATGCACAGATATAGCATTTAAGAGGCCCCTTTACGCCTGGATTTTTCTCAAGACTCACACAAAAGGTAAAAACTGAATGTGAAGTCAACAGCTTATTTTCTTTATATTTTTTTTTTTTACATCAAGCGACATCTAACTACGTCTTTATGCAGCCCAAAAAGCAAAATTTTATGAAATACCATCATAATAGCTGTCAGGATATCGTGAGTATTTCCTCGCTTTTCGCAATGTTTAGCAAGTTATCGATGCTGGAAACAAATAAAAAGAGAAATACAGACGTCGCTCATCAAGTTTATACACTTTTCTATAAATAAACAGCTACCTTTTCAATAAAATATCTTTTAAACTAAGTATGTCACAAATTCGGCGCTTTTAGAATGTCTCCCCATCTTGCACCTCTTGATGAGAGAT
This sequence comes from Ypsolopha sequella, assembly GCA_934047225.1. Classification (NCBI taxonomy): domain Eukaryota; kingdom Metazoa; phylum Arthropoda; class Insecta; order Lepidoptera; family Ypsolophidae; genus Ypsolopha; species Ypsolopha sequella. The sequence goes on from OW203998.1 coordinate 16,575,069, forward strand.
GGGTCGGAGTGCGGTGTGGGGGAGAGAGGAAACATATAAATATGTGTGCAAAGTTTCACTAAGATTTAAGCCATCAGAACGTCATAAACACCTAAAGCATTTATATATCAGCTGAGCGGTTGGCCCACCTTAAGAAGAGATTTCTCTAGTCGTTAATCTTTAGATAATCTGAAACTAAATTAAACATTTTTTGCGAATCATTTTAAATTAAATCGATTGATTTTATGTAAATTGATTATCATTCAAAAGCGAGGCTCGATTGCCTATGTCATTTTCCATTCTGTACAGGTTCAGGCTATGGAGCGGGCTATGCTTGGGATATCTCTGATGGATAAAATCCGAAACGAAGATATCCCTCAGAGATCGAAGGTGACCGACATAGCCTGCCGAATCAGTAAGTTGAAGTAGCAGTGGACTGGCCATATTTGTCGCCGACGTAATGATCATTGGGGCCGTAAGGCATTGGAATTGAGACCACGTACAGCAAAGTGTAGCGTAGGCAGCCCTCGTGCCCGCTGGACTGACGATATGAAGGGCGTTGCGGGTGGCGGCTGGATGAGGATGACTGAGGACCGCCAAGAGTGGCGTAATATGGGGGAGGCCTATGTCCAGCAGTGGACGAATACGGGCTGATGAATGGATACAACAATGTGTGTGTCTATTTTTGTATTTAGCAATCCATTCTGTACAGGTTCAAAAACAATGTATGTGTATATTTTTGTATTTAGCAACGGTTCAGCAACACAATATTAGCCTCTTTATCATTAGCAACTAGCAGTCCACTGTTGTTCAATCGCCCACGCGTTTATCCACTCAATAGCAGTTGTCAATAACAGCTATAGCGCTTATTATATAGTGCTATAGCTGTCTTATCAGTTAATTAATACCTATGTACTCGTAACTGTACAGGTAACTTGTATGTATTGCAAGCCTACAAGGCTGAGGGCTGTCGTCTAGGCGTACTGCACGTAAACCTATTTGCCGTTAGTGATCACAGTGCTAGATAAGATGTTGCTGCACATCGGTAGTGCCCAACCGACACAACAATCTTATTAAGGCGATATGTAAAAGTTTTAGCGTCCCTGTTTCTCCATATGCGAAAAAACCCTCAGTGCGTGAGGGACGGATTCGTGGAAAAGTAGCAAAAAGTCGGTGTTTTATTAATATAAAATGTAATAAAGTTGCTATCAAAATTTCGTTTAACCTGCCCCCCTATTGTGTATCTTTAGTTGCCAACTGCACGAGGTGCCTATCATCAAAAACATAGCTAAAAACTGAAATTTCAAAATTGACTTTAGTGGGTATTGAACTATTAACAATCTGTGTCGTCACTTCAAGTGCGAAAATATCCTTAGGACATCGGAATTCGATAGTATATCTATGTTTTTGATGATAGACACCCAGTCCAGAAGGCAACTAGAGATACACAATAGGCCCGCTGGTCCTAGATACCGTTAAAACCCATCTAATAAAATGTAATTGCAGTCGATATGTCATTCTAAATTGTCGAACCAGGAAAATTGGTGTCGAAAAAGACCTCATTACAATAAATATTTCTATCGAGCCGAATTTCTCCTATCACGTTTCTGTTTTAACAGATCCCTAGAAAAAGAATCCAAAAATAATATACTATTTTATCAAAATAACACATTATTTACTGAAGTAGATATGCAAGTTCTTGCAGTGTCGATATTTTTTCCGTAGCGCCTTAAGTCATTTAGAACAATCATATTGTCAGAAAGTCCACATTAGAACGCTCACTTCGTGCGTTGCGGTCAAGCATAATCAGTGAATTTGCGAGGTTTTTCTGGAATTTCTGGAAAAGTATTGAGTAATAAATAAAAATGGGTCTTTTGTTACGTGTAAAAAAAACGGGGGAAGTTTTAATTCTCTCAGTTGAACACCTTTGCTATAAAACATATTTATTCGCAAATGGAGGAGCTTACTTTGCAATTTTTCTTCTGTCGAGCGAAATTAACTCAATTACGTTTTCAGATCAACTTGTGTTTAGAGTATATCCTCTATTGGAACAGATATTTGACTTGTATTTGAATGAGATATTGAACTGACAATATGAATTAAACAAAACGCTAATTTTGGAATGGCATGGTCCGCCACCCCGCGCCCCGCCACTGAGATCCAATGAACTCTTAACGACTTAAAAAATTAAGCAGTTAGATCTCACTTAAATTAACACAATATGAGGTACACAATAAAATAACAAATAACAATGACATTAAAACTTTAATACGAAAGTAAAAGCTCTTCTCAAATTCACTTGTCTTGTCTATTGTTCTACTGTTACATCTTTCTTACAGTAGAACTGTTGGTAGTTTCAAGAAAATATAGTGGGTACAATGGGGAAACTTCTTACATTTTGAATTGTTGAGAGTCGTTGGTCGCAACAACTGCTCACCTATTTGTGTGACCGATTCGGACTTTAGTTGTACATTCGGAGTACACGTGTCGTAAATGATTATCTGGAAGTTTAATAAAACTTTTTTTGGCGAACTAAAATATCATTTTATGGACACATTATATACACTTTATCTCAAGGGTTTATTTAAAAATATTGTCAATTGTCAGTTGTACGATTTTCCAGAATTCATATCCAAACAAATTCTACTGATTTGTTGAAAAAAAAAACAACTATGTGATGGAGTTTTAGAGGAAACTATATCCATATAAAACAGCCAAATTAACTCGGGACTCCCCTTTCCTTGTCGTGTTTCCTTGATCGCTCATTCGCATTGTAATCTTTTTTTTGTATCTGTCATATCGTATTATAAGGGTTGCCTCACTTCACTCCGCTCGGCTTCCCAAATTTATTTACATGTACACCTAACTCGCTCCTCATCATTTATCTTCGCTCCGCTCGTCGTCGCGCCTATTTTTGACTTTTGGTGAAAGATTTTCGATTTCATACTTTACTTTCTGCCCGCGCGATATCCACTATATTACTGTCTGCGCTGTATCGCTGCCATTACCCGCACCGTCATCGTATGAGAAACAGCATGTCTAATCAGCGTTGACGCTTTCGCCTGGATTTTATAGCAACATTCAATATAGGTATATATTTAGTTATGTATAGTTATAATAAGTATAAAAAAGATCCTATCGTTGGGTAGCTAGCGGAAAATTTTAATTCAGTTTTTTTTTTAATGGAAGCTATTTTGTGCAAATTTCCTCAAAACATTCATTAACAAAGAGATAAAGCTTGTCCGTTTGTTCCTGTGTGAGCTATAGGTATTCTCAGGAACCGATAATGTTTTTTTTTGGTTTGCTGTCACCCGAAAAAAATGCCATGTAGTAAGCTGTTCTCTTAGCTAAACAATACCAGTCCCAATAAAAAAGTTTTCTAGAAGACGCAGTTGGAATTTTGAAGTTACTGTTCAAGTCACCGGTTAGTGTTCAATTTCATGGTCTTCCTTTACTTAAAATAATTTAATTCTTATTATTGTCTCTTTCGATATGTTTTTTTTTACACCTTTGTCTGGCTCGATTCCCGGTTCAGGCAAGCGATTTTTCAAAATTCTTCGAATGAAGTTTTTCTTTACTTTAAAAATAAAATAAAGGGTCGTTTACGTAAATTTGCTATCTGGGCATTGGTTTGATTCAGCCTGAAGTATACTATTCGCGGCAACGTCTTCCTTCTTTAAGCCGCCCCAAAACCAAGAAGAAATCGTGCTCTTAATTTTATTAGCACTTTTCACTAGCATGGAAATGATCTCTTTCTATTTGTCTTATTCATTACAGTATACGTGTCTTACAGCCACAGACCACTACGCCATTAGACGTCGTAAAGCGGGTAAAACTTATTCGCCAATACATCAGTGCAATTTTGCACCACTATACAAATATCATTCAACACTATTGCTTAGTACCCTCCCCGCATTACACCGCAACACCCCGGCAGTGGTGAAAAAAATTCTCACTTGTTCGTGGTTCATAAGATATCTATTGGCTATATGTGGTCTGTGATTACAGCTTTTACTTGTTAACCAATATTTAAATGGTTGCTTTTTGTTCCTGTTATTAGTATGGTTACAATGCATTCTTTTTCTGCAGTCTATTCTAATAGGATTCATTGAAAACTTACACTCCATAATCATTATAGAATTAAATGAGACTTGAGGATAATTCATGATTTATATAAAAACGGCTCACCTCAATACGTGTGAGTGTGAGGCGTACCGTCGTCGCGTAAACGTCTTTACTCGCCCAGATGAAGGCAGTCTAAATCTGCTGAAACTGGTCGGCTCCATAATCATGGTAGTATCGAGAAAAATATATCAGATTTTTTTTATATGCGTATTTAATAGCTTCTTGCTTGCAGCCATTGTCTCATGTCTTATATTTATCTATTTATTGTTTCTTATAGGATCTATTTCCAATATGTTTTTCTACGAGTCTTTGCCTGCAGTTGCGATAGCAACAAAATAGCCATAAGTAGATTCTCTAAAAATCAGTCTGAGTGGTTAGTTTTCTCTCAAAAATCTTTCGGAATTCAACAATGTGATATAGATTATATTGTATACGTAGGATTAGGTATATTATATGCAGCTACCAATTCTTTGAACAAGCAATTCTTTCTTCTTCGACCTATTTTCTCCGATTTGTTCCGACCTAGGTTGGAATGTTGCCGGTTGGGAATTCTACCGTTTCTTGCAACTTATATGCATAGTATTTGTATTACCACTTTCTGAACGCTAAAGGAAAACACTATGAGAAAAGTAATAATAAAATTATGAATGTTTTATATAATAATGTATTTAATGTAATAGATCGACATTGGACTGAAATATTAATGTGTGAAAATTGTAAAATGAAATCAATCAAAGTTAAATGAAATTATTATTGCTGTAAAATTGATGACTTACTACCCATATTTTTATTTTTATTTTAATCTTTATTATAACTAGTTCGTAATTTGTAATTTGTTAATATTATATTGGCCTAGAGCCATGAATTGAATTGAATTGAATTAACTGCATGCTTTGTAACCGAAGTACGGCGATAAGCCCGTACCACGATGGGACGTAAAGATCGTCGGTAAAACAGGGTGTACTAGTGTTGACTGTTAGAGACAACACGTGAAAACACATCTTACAGCCCTTCAGAGATATAATGTCGTGATGATTTGTGTTGTTTCACCAAAATAACACTACGGGATTTGAACGCGACCTCCACTTTAGCTTATGCTAAAATTCAGTCCTGCTCTAACGCTTTCGTGTTTTAACTGTCTATCCTGTCTAATCAGATGCCGCGCTCGCAAAACTTCAGTTATTTTGAAATCGCGGCTACATTAGCCCTGCGTTCCGAAATAGAATTATATCGCTAAAATCGATTACGAAAGTATGAAGTGAATGGCTTATGATCCATTGTAATTCTATTACGGACCGCAGGGTATGACATTCACTATAATTTCTTTATGTAATAAAGATGTTTATTTCTACTAAGTATCTGCGTGTGTTGGTTTCGTTTCAATCGGGTTTGAAATGTAGAAACTGAATCGCTTTTTTCGTGAAATTTGTGCTTTCTTAAGAGTAATATAATTAAAAGAAGATTGGAATTATGTTTATTTATAAAGTGTAATTAATAATTGTCTTGAGTCACAAAACACGCCGTATTTTTATTTTTATTTTTACCATCCACATTGACGGAACTGAATCCACTGCAAAACTGATGTTTATCATAGTAGAGTCCCTTAAATCATTAGACCACAGAGAGGCTCAAACATTAAAAAAAAATGTATAGACAGGTATAATTATCTTTACAGATGGGCAGTGTCAACGGTGATGACTCGGCAGAACAACATCAACTTCTCAAACACAGACACGACCGCGTTCATACCACTCTGGGATATGTGCAATCATGAACATGGGAAAGTAAGTAAATAACTTGTAGAAACTTCTGCCTTCCTGGCGATTGGTTTGAAATAAACCTTCACCATATAAAAATATGTTTATACAACGTGTAACAGAAATGTGTAACCATATTTGAAGAGCTTATTCAGTCAATGGTATATAACAACTTTTACTATGGAGCAAACACTGAAATCTCAAAAAAAAACTGTCTTTCCATACATTTCGGCCGAGCGACATTGCATTTTTCTATGAAACAGTAAATTTTTTTTTTTTTTCGAGATACGTGGTTTGTTCCATAGTAAAAGTTGTTCTATACCATTGACTGAATAAGCTCTTCAAATATGGTTACCCCTTTCTGTTACACGTTGTATAAGGTATTTCAATTTAAATGGAAAGTAATTTAAGAGGTGATTCGGTATCGATAATACATCACATTCCACTGCAAAGCACTTTTTTTTGCGCGAACTTTTTTTTCGCTTCTCAGTACAAAGTGGTCCGATCAGCTGACTCAGTTTGTAAGGACAAGTGAGGAAAAAGTTCGCGCAAAAAAAATGTACTTTGCAGTGGAATGTGACGTATTAACGATACTGAATCACCTCCTAAATTACTTTCCATTTAAATTGAAAGACCTTATATATATTGATAAACTAATTGATTACATAATTTGTAACGCGATATGATTTGTAATAGTTGCATTATTTTTAAGCATTATTTTAAGTACATAGGCCATAGACGAATACAGCCTACATACTTCTCATAACAGTCGACCGATTTCTGTCAACACATCTGACTGAACCAGCAGATATAATTCGCCACTCCAAAATTATCTGTTTCGGGAGGCCAAACCAAAATGGCTTCTATATTCATTATGTTAGAATCTCCGTCTTCGGGAAAGATAAGTTTGTGGCGCTATACTTAAGATTAGAAGAGCCAATAGGATTGCAGTATTCCGTTTCTCTTGTTGACAGAATTATTTGTACGCAAGATGTAGAACAATAGACGTCTTTCTGAGCTGTATTGTCTATGACACAGGCCTATCGTACACGCATCATATATGTATATGTATATAGGTATATGTCTAATAGGCATACTAATCGAATGTCAGATGTCGCGTCGCATGATTTTAGTGTAGCCACAAGCCACACGTCCATATAATGTACGGTGAAATTGCGCCCAAATAGTTATTTCACACTTCTTACGCATCTGTCTTGGAACAATTACGCGTAAACCTCCATACAAACGCTGTCACCAAAATTTGTTAATTAAATGTTATTATAATATTTTAGGCTGAGTCCATAAACATTATCTTGAATAGATCTATGTTTAAGTCGAACTAAGAATCGTGAAATTTGAGTAATATCTTTTTTTTATTTTGTTTTAAAGATTATGTTTTTTAAAGTTATAATTATTTTAGATAAAATCAAAAAATTAATACGAGCTAAGCATCGAAAACATTATCTAGATTAATAACAAAAAAAATGTTTGAAAACGTAAAGTTTTAAATTTTGCGCCCGCGCCGGAATTGGCATGATTGTATTGTCCTCGCAAATTTTATGGCGCGTTCACCTTATAGCGAAATGAAACAGCATGACATTTGGCCACGCCCACAACTGAGTGGGTCGCGTCTTGATTTGTTCTTAACTATAGAAAACATCAATTGTGGACTTTGTGAGAAGGCTACTTTATCTAAGTCTAGAACTGTTATTTGCATAGCTTTTGTTTTATAATAAACAAAAGAACAGCTTGCGAAAATTTTCGTGTGAAAATTCCGGTGTACAAAGCCTCTAAAGCATTTAGTAATGAATTCTTAATTTAAATAAGATACGAATCATTATTTATATATTTTAAGGTTTCTTTCGAATTTCGGGTAGAACGTGTTATAAATGTTTTTCATGCTTTTCAGGCATTTTGAAGTGTTTTATTGTATTTAGTATATATTAAAGAAAGGCAACAGGGCTTAACAGGTGGTAGAGCTGATGCCGGGCTCGACTGTGGAAGTACCACCATCTTACTTGGAGACCCCCTCGAAGTAATTCGGGGAAGAGTAAGAGGACAGCTCACAGGCAAAAAACCAGGAGGCCCACCATGCCTGGGACCGATGGATGGCGGTATATCCATCCCTAATAGCCGGGCCTTATATGGAGTAGACTGGTGACGGGCAGCGGCGTCACTGGTGCGAGGGGTCCGGCACCGCGCTCACCAATCCGCCTGCCCAGCGTGTGTAAGTATGGGCAATTCTTCCAGCAGTGGACGAACTAGGCCGATGGATGAAGAAGGGCAATGTCAAAAGTACCCGGAATTAAGAGCTTATATTATATTGCGACTAGATTAATGGACGTGGAAGAGGCGAAAGAGGTGTGTCTGGATCGTAGCAGATGGAAATCTGTTGTCTTTGCCTACCTCTTTGGGAGACAGGCGTGAGTATATTTATGTATGTATGTTTTTGTGTATGTTATTTTTAATGACTAAATACTTTGTTTGAACTTAGTCATCTAGGTAAGTTTTGGAGACTGTATTAACTATTTCCTGTAATTATTAATTTTAATTATCCGAAATAAAAAATATTTACTATCCAGATTTTCGCCCACCTTGATTTCCAACGTTACTTGCTATCGATAAGTACACTTTTACCACTTTAAGTGTTTTTAATGTTATACATAATATATATACCGGATGTAAATAAGCTGCCTTGAACGAGGCCGCCCTCGTGCCCGCTGGACTGACGATCTGAAGGACGTTGCGGGTGGTGGCTGGAGGAGGATGACTGAGGACCGCCAAGAGTGGCGTAATATTGGGGAAGCCTTTGTCCAGCAGTGGGCGAATACGGGCTGATGGATGGATGGGTGGATGTAAACAAACCTTTAAATGAAACCACATATCCCACCTATCACACTGAGCCACTTTTCCCAAAAACATATCCACGCAAACCATTACTTTAAGATAATATTCGGGTTTATAACAAAAATGCATGAACCCTAACGTAACGAGATACGGGCGTTTTTCAAGGCAGCGTCTTCCACGAAACAGCTGTTCACACTCAGCGTTCTATAATAGACCTTCCTCCTACGAGATAAAGTCTTTAAGTTACAGTTGAATATCTTCGTCTCTAAAGATTTGCGCGTGTTTTTCTTCAGAGAGTTGTTCAGTATGATCAGTATACTATGTGGTTTTATTTAAAGGTCGCAGACTGTTTTCACTCTGTATATAAGGTGAAATTTAATCAACCGCCTGAACTCATACTGGAGACACGGTTAGTGATCAGGAACAATGTTTAACCACTAGTAAGGCGAAATTCGAAAAAAAAAATTTGTTTCTCCTATACTGCCTATACTAGGATTTGTAATTGAACTAGTCCAGTGTGAATGGGAGCAAATTTTTTTTTTTCGTTTTCCAGAAAAGTGGTAATTGAACCTCGTTCCTGATCACTAGCCGAGTCTCCAGCATGAATTCAGGCGGTTGATTAAATTTCACTTGTATATTGTTAAAATACATTAATGGCGATTATCGAGATTACACCCAAAGAACGCCTATTTAGTAAACAAGGTCTATAAGTGGTACTATCGGTAAAATATTTTTTGATTTTTCTGGGGCCTCATTGTCTATTTTCAACATACCTTTGAAAACGATAGCCATAGATGTTGAAGTAAGACAATAAGGCCCCAGGTCATTATGATTAAATCAAACTACTATAGTCAACTTTGCAATTACGTTGCATCGTTTCTGAATTCCAGATCACTACAGACTTCAACAAGGAACAAAACAGGGGCGAATGCTATGCCCTGAGAGACTTCAAGCCTGGAGAACAAATTTTCATCTTCTATGGAGCGAGGCCGAATGCTGACCTCTTCTTACATAATGGGTAAGGAACTATTCCTTTATACTCGTATGTTGCTTGCCGATAGGGAATAGGAGTCTCTCATTTGCGTCATTTAGAAATAATTAATAATTAGAGAAGCTTGGGGAAGAGAGTGATTTAATTATTGCTTGTCTATCTTTCGTACAGTCAACACTCTGTTTTACTATTTCTGGTACGAAATCCTAGAAATAGTCGTGGAAAAATAAAATAATGAAAGAATAATTAAATGCGCTTTAGAGTTTGAGTTGTTATAGTCAACAAAAGAGATAGGTGAAACCAGGCCCAGCGCAAAACACTTTGATCCTAAGAAACCAAGAACACTTGTTCAATACATACACACATACACACATACACACACTACTGATTAAGTATTCTTCATCCCATTAATCACTCGTTAGTAGGTCTTAGAATTACATTATTTGTGCCGAGCCTGGTTACTTATCTCTTTTGTTGACCATACTTTAAATTTGTTAAGACATGCCAAGCCTTAATAAAACTCAACTGGAAAAGTGACCCCAGTGTCAATAGAACTCGGGTATGACGGATGAAGAGTGTATCGAATGCGTTACCGCCTATCGCTGCTGCTTAACACCCTTAACGCCAAGAATATCCATTTGTATAAACAGCGTTAAGACATCGTGCATCCAAATTTCCTTTTGCCTTTGTGTAACCTAAATGACACACGATTCTATACATTTTGGATGCGAGAAAAAAAGCGGTGGCCCAGACAATTTTTTTGGTGTGTTCGGTATGGATATCTAATTAAAAATGTATATTTTATAAACTCTTATATTGTGGCCTGTGAAATATGTTTTCGAAAATGGCCTTGACTCTGAGGGTGTTAAACAAAATGTTTACCAATATGTGTCACTAAACAACTCACACTACAGTATTTACCATGTCGTCATAAGAACAATGAAATATGTTGATAAACTAAGCTTTAATAAATAATTGTAAAATGAATAACGCTTTCTTAGTCATAAACATTTTTATTTATTTAAATTACACGCGGTATTTACAAATAAACAAACAAGAAATCTTGGCCAGAGGCTACACGAAATGATCACGCGCAGTCATCCAAGCGTGGCTGAATACTATCATGACAGTTTCCACGACAGAAAGGAAATCAAAACATCACGCCGGAATGCTTTTGAGTTATCAACACTAGTACAACTATGTTTATTGATATTAATCGTGGCCGAACGCTCATTCCCTATTAGAGGAAATGTATCTCAAAAAATACTTTAAAACGTCTTTGTCCAACTACTATTTCTTTAAATTTCTAAAAAAGACCCAGATGTAAAAGCAGCGGTAGCTCAGGGGTAGAACTCTGGCCTCTCAATCTTGAGATCCAGGTTCGATCCCCGGTTGGGCATGCACCAATGAGTTTTTCGGAATTTACGTGTATAGTATTTGTTCGTACTTGCTAAACGGTGAAGGAAAAATATCGTAAGAAAACCTGCATGCCCTAAAAAGCGTATATTTGTGCCCGAAGTACGGTGATAGAGCTCACCACTCATCTCGTTGGGACGTAGTAATCGTCGGTGAAACACGGGTGTACCGAGTATGGATTGTGACTTGCATTTCACACTTCACACTCGAAACACCTCTGACAGCCCCTCGGGGATTCATGTCGTGACCGATATATTTATGTAAAATAGCCATGTTCTTTAAAAGCATTCTACTGAAGCCCGAATTGAAATTAGTGTCAGTAGTAATTGTAACATTTATTCACCTGTAAATAAAGAAATTAAAAAGAACCCCAGAGGACAGCAAGCTACGTGACAATGAAAACCCCCTCAAAATCAAATCTATAGATGGGTACCTAATCCGTCTATTCGCTCTATCATACGAAAAGACAGACAAAAACTTATAATCGATTGATAGGGTCCAAAAAAATATTTTCAATGCAAGTGCTCGTAAAGGTCCACTTTTTATGCATCAAAACCGAACAGAAAGTCGATTATTTTGCCCTAGAGCTTTATTATTATTATTTTTTAAATTTATTTACAATGGTTGGCTAACCTGCAGCCTGTCCTCTGTACCATAAATATTATACTTTTTTTTCCACTGTTTAACGGCTCTGGATACAGTCCTTTTGAGCCAATTATAATTTAAAGTTCACAAGATTATATTTGTTTTATTTTCTCACACTATACAGGGTGGAAAAAATTTAAGGGCCCTGGAGGGGAGCTACCTTAAATCGTTTAGTTAGCTCATTTTACTGAAAGGAAACATTCCTTTATTTTTTAAAAGAAACAAAACTGCATTCAAAGATAATCTGAAATTCGCTTGTCTCACCCGGGAATCAAACCAACTAAAAATAAAAAAAATTAAACCTCGCTATTTTATCATACGAATCGGTAGGATTATTGTTCAGAATAAAATTTGTCTAATAAACATTTGGTCTTACACTCATCTGTTGTATGAGATACTCATGAAATTAAATATTTATTACAAGTTCTTTGTTAACAATACCTAGTACTGTTCACTTGTAATAAGTAAATGAAACGTTCTAATTTTCTTATCTCTCTTACATCCAAAGACATCGTATGAAGTACAAGCTTGCTAATGTTATTTATCTTAAGTACTTTGTTGAAGACTTCAATAAGAAAATCGTTAAATGGTAATAATAAATGTATGCAAAGCACAATTACTTCTTGCACTAGGCGTACTGACGAAAAATTTAAAAAAGGAATGTATTTTTTTTGCAACGCGGAGCAACAAATTTGAAGTTCGAACCATAAATTTCGTTCGAAATTAAAATTTTGTTTTGTTTTGCTTTCATTCCGTGCTGTCATTGTGTAATAATGGCGTATAATTATTACTTTACAAGCGAACAGTACTAGGTATTGTTAATAAAGAACTTGTAATAAATATTCAATTTCATGGGTATCTCGTACAACAGATGAGTGTAAGACTTTAGTTTAGTAGACAAATTTTATCCTGAACAATAATCCTACCGATTCGTATGATAAAATAGCGAGGTTTTATTTTTTTAATTTTTAGTTGGTTCGATTCCCGGGTGAGACAAGCGAATTTCAGAATATCTTTGAATGCAGTTTTGTTTCTTTTAAAAAATAAAGGAATGTTTCCTTTCAGTAAAATGAGCTAACTAAACGATTTAAGGTAGTTCCCCTCCAGGGCCCTTTCATTTTTTCCACCCTGTATACTCGCTACGCTCGTGTTTTAAATCGTCCTCGTAATTTATTCCTTTTCGCCTTTGTAGCATAAAGTACTATTATCTATATTTTCCTACTTGTGATTTATTATTGCCTTTTAAACTTGCTCGGTATTTAGACAAATCATTCTCGGGTTGGCTGACAGTTCGTAATAAAACATGTTCACAGCGATTATCTAGCCTATCTTTCTCTCTAATTGCATCTTATCGTGGTTTCTAATTATAATTATTGCAAAAAACAAGTTATGTAAAGACGCGTGCTCTTACGAGGTGTTATGTCATTTTATTTCATACATAATAATGTGGTTATCTTTAGATTGTATTTTCAGATAACAGTATACAGTGCTACAAGGATCTTTTGGCGCGTGGATATAAGTGAAAGGGGGACGCAACTGTGAAATAGAGGATAGGATAGCAGCGTTTGTTCCGTTTTTGACCACGATCAATACACGCGCCAAAAGAGCTTTGTCGCACTGTACACATGAATAAATTTTTATTAATTATATGAAACTAGCGACCCACCCCGGCTTCGCACGGGTGCAATGCTGATACTAAATATGCTACAGTATTTAAGGTACTTGATTGCATAAGGATTAATGCTGTATTGCTTAAAATCGCTTCGTAAATAAGCCATTATTTCTCGTAAAAAGTAAAGGATAAAAAATGGTTATTGTGGGTTATCCCTAAGAGAGAGACATATACCAACCCAAATTTTTTTGTAGACCTTTTTAAGGTGTACAATACTGTACTACATTATTTTGATCTATCTCGTAGGGTTCAGCCAGCGTTTGCAATATAAGCGCAAAAAAAGCGTTTATTTACGACATATTATCAGTGTTTCTCTACTATATTATGCATGTATTATACATGTAAACCTTCCTCTTCAATCATTCTATTAATTAAAAAAACTTAATTAAAAATCTGTTGCGTACTTTTAAAGATCTAAGCATACATAGGGACACACAGACAGCGGGAAGCGACATTATTTTATACTATGTAGTGATGTCATACGAATAGGTATGGTTTTGGGGTTCTACAACAGAAACTCTTACAATGAATCCTCAATGTTTGTCAGTCTGCCTGTCCTAGATATATCAAAAACGGGAAACTTGCCCATACCCACTTTACTCCTTTAACTATGACGATGGTAATAAAGCCGATTCTGAAGGCTTGAATTTTAGTTTTAGTGCTGTCAAAACTAAATTTTCTTCGATACAAAATAGTCCTTAAGAGTAAAGATTAGAAGCTAAATTTCTTTGGAAAATTTTAAGCTTTGACAGCACTATAACTAAAATTAAAGACTTCAGATTTGGCTTTATTAACAATATATAAAAGGAGATATGGCAAGGGGGCGTGGCGATTGCGAATGCATCTGGCTTAAAATAGGCTTGTTGCCTAATGGAAATTATTACAAATCTTATCATGGAAATGGATGGCATTTAGGACGAACTATTTTCGAAGATTTATATTTTATAATCGAACTGAAAATAAAAACAAAATTTAATACCTAGATGTGAAACCTTGAAATCAACTTTCAAAGAAAAAACAAATAATAGAAATAGCTATTGAATTCAGGAATTATGAACTCATGAATCTGTTAGAAAATTTCGGCAATTTCATATGTAAGGACCTATATTATCATTCGTCTAGGGATCTTAGGATCAAAGTGTTTGCGCCAGGCCTGATTATGTGGTTTCATTTAAAGATATCCGCCTATTTACTTCCGGTACAAGCTTATAATATTAATTATTTCGTGTAAATATTACGTAAATAATGATTTTCTTTCAATAAGTTAAGAAACTAAAGTAGGTGTCGACACCTACAGTTTACTTTAGTTTCTTAACTTAATGTAAATTATTATTTATAATATTTACACGTAAAAAATCATACCATAATTTATGATGTAAGGCGAACAATAGTACGATAAGTATTTCATAATAATCCAGCTTTCACATAACATCCTTGTTTATTAACTACCTCAAGTCAAACAGGTAATGGTCGCGGAAAACTATCACAATAATATTGATTATTTTTACAAGTACATATTTATAAACCTTGAAAACTATCACAGGCGACTTAACACACATTAATATATATTTCAATGCATGTGCTCGTAAAGGCCCACTTTTTATGCATCAAAACCGAACAGAAAGTCGATTATTTTGCCCTAGGGCTTTATTATTATTATTTTTTTAATTTATTTATAATGGTTGGCTAACCTGCAGACTTTCCTGTGTACCATAGATGTTATACTTTTTTACACTGTTTAACGGCTCTGGATACAGTCTTTTTGAGCCAATTATAATTTAAAGTTCACAAGATTATATTTGTTTTCATTTCCTCACACTATGCATTGAAAAATGTAGTATGATACACGGTCGTAAAAGCAATAAATTACTCGGTTACGTTTAAAACACTCGCTATGCTCGTGTTTTAAATCGTCCTCGTAATTTATTCCTTTGCGCCCTTGTAGCATAAACTACTATTCTATCACATACATAATTGCATATCTACTGTTAATGTGTTTTATGCGACTTTTGCTACAAACCTCGATGGATCTCACATTTTACGAATTCAACTGTTGTGAATTTACATTTTTATGTTACTTTCCATTCGGAGATATATTTTATCCTTAAAATTGTCGATTACAAGATTACCGTTACTACTGAATTTCGCACTTAATTGGGACAAGAGCGCATAAATTACACACATAGAGAGAGATAGATGATCTGCAGTAGCACGGTAGGGGGCGGAGGTAGCGAAATTCTCAAAATAGCCGTGTTTTAGATAGATGATCTGCAGTAGCACGGTAGGGGGCGGAGGTAGCGGAATTCTCAAAATAGCCGTGTTTTAGATAGATGATCTGCAGTAGCACGGTAGAGGGCGGAGGTAGCGGAATTCTCAAAATAGCCGTGTTTTAGATAGATGATCTGCAGTAGCACGGTAGGGGGCGGAGGTAGCGGAATTCTCAAAATAGCCGTGTTTTAGATAGATGATCTGCAGTAGCACGGTAGGGGGCGGAGGTAGCGGAATTCTCTAAATAGCCGTGTTTTAGATAGATGATCTGCAGTAGCACGGTAGGGGGCGGAGGTAGCGGAATTCTCAAAATAGCCGTGTTTTAGATAGATGATCTGCAGTAGCACGGTAGGGGGCGGAGGTAGCGGAATTCTCAAAATAGCCGTGTTTTAGATAGATGATCTGCAGTAGCACGGTAGGGGGCGGAGGTAGCGGAATTCTCTAAATAGCCGTGTTTTAGATAGATGATCTGCAGTAGCACGGTAGGGGGCGGAGGTAGCGGAATTCTCAAAATAGCCGTGTTTTAGATAGATGATTCTTAGAAAATAATATTAATAGTCTGTTTTGGAAATATTTAAAGATTTTTCTACTTTATTCGTACAAACCCTTGAAAATGATATATTTCTTCTTCAAAAACTACCTATGGGTTAATTGTTACAAGAGATTTACAATAATAAATAAACTTAGAAAATTATTCCATTAAAATTATTTTCTAGCCTTCTTGCATATATACAAAATTAGTTAAATCTATGAAAAAAAACTTAGGAAACATAATGACATCTAAGTTTGATAATACAGGCATCAAATTTGGTGCACAGGCATTTCCTTCCGGATTCTTTGTTCATGCAAAATCTTATAAAAAAAAAAACTGGTTAAAGTTGCGCGTGGTGATTTTATTATGTCTGCACCAGATAATTTATTGCTTTGTCTCACGACAGAAACCGGCTGTATTTGTTACACAACATGAAAAAAAGGTGAATAACTTTTAGCATCATGCAAAAACCTGATCTTAATTGTATTGATGAATTTAGTGTCCCCTCGGGCGTTTTAATTAAATCATCGAGAATAGCAACTTGACAAAGTGAAAATAGGTACATATATCGACAATACTCTTTCTTGATTACCTTTCGGACTGAGATCTCCTATCAAGCAGCTACAGGATGTAACGATAATCCCAGGTTCAGGTCAGGAAACATCCGCGTAAATATAAAGAATACTCCCTTTCTCTTACCCCTTTGTGCGGGTATGTTTGTTTAGGAAAGTTGTGAAGTATCTTGGAAAAAATGAGGTTTATTATAAAGTTAATATATTATTTTTATTATTGTTCTCTCAATCTTTAATTGTAACTTTAAACGGTAACAGCGGTGTGGAGCGCTAGTACTTACCATTTCAGGAGCCCCTCCCCACCCCGCCGACGCCTCTCCGTCAATGCTGAGTCAATTTCGTCATGTCTGTCGTACACTAGACACTTTTTATCATCCCCAAAATATCGTAAATAAATTAACGAAAAAAATGTTTTTTTCATAATCAGTATCGTGAATATAACCTATTCTGTGACGGAAGATGCTGATCAAATCAACACTCTGTATATTATAAAAACGATTTTTCTTTTATATTTCATAGTCACTTATATTTTATGTATTTTTTATTTATTTAATGTACTTTTGAAATGTTAAATTCGCAAATGTTAAAATTCAAATTCAAAATTCGTTTATAATTCACACTTTACATGTTTTGGGACTCCCCTTTTAAGTTAAGTAACCTGTAATAGAAGAGGCCTGAATGTTGAAATGTTAAAATTGCAAAATAAAAATATGTTTAAAATAATTACAAGATATGTATATTTTTGAAAATTACAGATTCGTCTATCCAGGCAACCAATACGACAGCCTATCCCTGACTTTAGGCGTGAGTTCCAGTGATTCACTGCGAGAGAAGCGGTTACAGCTACTAGGAAAACTGGGCTTAGCTAGTGTAACGCATTACACTATCTACAGCAGTGATGCGCCGGTCAGTGCTGAGTTGTTGGCGTTCCTTAGGATATTTAATATGAATCAAGGTAAACTATTATTCATCTCAACTTATTATTACATTAATACGAAATATAAAAATGCTTCTACAGTGTTCTATCAAAAAAATACTGACTTGCACACTAAAATAATAACTGTGCTCTTATGGATTTCTGGGTTGCCATAAAAAAAATAAACGCGAAGGTAAGGTATGGCGGTCGCGGAACTGCGTTACAAAATACTAACTGCTTTTATGGAATTTCTGGGTTACTTGAAAAAAAAAAAACCTAACCTACCGGCGCTCTTCAGCGCTGAATGATTTCTGATGGCAAATTTAGTGTGCAGAATAGTATTTTTGATGTGTAAATGAAAATATCACATGTAGAATCACTCCAATAATGAGTATATCCATCAATATGAATACGGCATTACTCGTTGCGCATCATCGACACGTCAAAGGACCCAAGGGCTGCCAAATACAATGAGGTAATGTCGCCAGTGTCTTGTTAGCTCTCCCGCGGAGCAGCGATCTAGACCACATTTTCTAGCTCAAAATTTAACGAACACCATTTTTTCCTACCGTCACTTCACTCCGTAGACCACCGTCACCAACTATGTTATTCTAAACTGTCTTAGGTGACACATATTGTAGCGACATATATGTTCTTTAGGACATAATTACACAAGGCGTGAAATGCTCACGACGCCACTATATTCACGAGCATTCATAAGTGCATTTCTAGCCGGTGTATCAAGTAGTTGAAAAATTCGAAAAGAGTACAGTAGAGCCACTGAGTGATGGCGCCTATGACGTTTAAATGCCTACAAAGTATCGTAATTATTTATAAGCAAGTGTGAATTAAAAAATGTAATACTTCATTGTTGATAGTGATGTACTACTTGTTTCGGTTATTATTTTTCGATTTGAATGTTGCTTTATTGTGCAATAGAATCCTTATAGAAACAAAGTTTTTTTTTTAAAGTTTCTCATTTTTTATAGGTCGTGTTTGAGGTCGCGAAGTTACGCAATAATATTTAATTAAAAACAAAACAATGACGAAGTTAAACTAAACGAAAATAAATAATAGTAAAATACTTTTTTCGATTTAGATGTTTAAACATCTCTTGGGGGCCCCGGGGCACTACACCGCATAGCCCTCCGATAGCTACGCCACTGGTTTTGGCACATTTTCCTTTTGTATCATTATGTTGAATGTTGAATGACGTGTCTAATGTTGAGTAAACTCACACTTGATTTTTATTTTTAACCGAAATTTGAAATGTACCTCATCACTAAATGCAGCTGTCATAAGTGCCATCACTCAGTGGCCCTACTTTAGTAGATCTGGATAAGGCGCTGGCCCGCGTTAAACAGAGATACGGGTTTGAGTCCCGTCTGAGATTTATTTTTCTCAGAGAATTTATTTCTATACTAGGTACGTTTAGCAAGAAGATGCAAAGCGGGTTATTCCCCTGACTCACACCGCCGCGTCAAAGTAAATGCCGTTGTCTCCATTCTTTACACGAAAGAAACTACCACCGACCGCTCGTACCATGATAATCATGCGTAGTTGCATTTTAAAACAGAAGTCATACATGTCTAAAATATCGTTTTCTAAAACTAATTATCGTAATACTGAGGGGTGAATGGACCGCTTGCGTCGTCTCGATAAATACGGTATAGTTGATATCCCATCATTTAGTGCACTCCAATAATATACATATACATATAATAATATATATATATAATATATATATATATATATAATAATATATATAAATTCTTGTCGAAATATTTATAGTGCCCCCCGCCAAAACGAGCCAAAGGAAGCGGGGCACTTCGTACCTTTTTTCGAGGCGTTTCGTCATTTTTTAAATATTTGCAGATGAACTAACGAAATGGTCGAACGTCGGTCTGCCAAGCGACCTCGTGTCTTCAGAACCATCAAGCGCTAAGGCGGTCGGCCCTGAGATAGATAGAAAAGCGTACAAATACTTACAAACTAGGTGCAGTTTATTGAAGACCCTGTATTTGAAGGCAGAGAAAAAGGAGGATAGTGTGTCTGTACATAGGTGAGTTGATTTTTATCCACGACTGAACGAAAATGTGTATCCCTTTGGGATGAAAGGTTGTACCCTGAATATCGTGAAATCAGAAAATAATACATGATTACAGGTGAGTGTCGCACTTATCGTATTGGTAAAGCATGTGTCAACGTTGTCTTAATCAAGTTTCAGATGAGTTAAAACTTAAGTCGTATAAAACCTAAAAATATTTGAGATTGAAAATATCAAATAACCAAACGGTATTTATAAATATTTAAGCTCAGAAATCACGTTTGATTATTCAAGTTAAGCAGTGCTTAGCTATGAAATGCTGCGCTGTGATTGGCTGATTCGACACCTAGGTATTAGCGATATTTTCTTTTTCTGTAAATGGTTTTTATTTTCTGTTTATTTTCTGTCCTGTTTATTTGTGGTGTAGTTTTTCTTTCGTACATAATATCAGTGTTTTAGCGCTTTTTTAAATGATTTGTTTAAAAGCTTGACTGGTATCCGTTTCTGATTCCAGCAATAACATCAAACTTCTAAAGGAGTGCGAAGTGCAAATACTAGACGGTGCCATAAAGTACCTCGAAGGTATGTTACAAACGCTACCCACCGAAGGTGACACTAAATAAATTATTTACTAGTTTTAACCTATATCGAAATAATTACACATCGCGCAGTTTTACTTGGCTTTCCCCACAGAGAACTAACCCAAAAGCATTTATATAACAAAGAGGAAGATACGGTATGTTTCTTATATCGTCAACTGAAAAATGGATCTCTTTTTTGAACGAGCGCCACCGAACGAAAGAGATACAACGACGAGCTTCGACAGTAGCGCGAGCGACATGAAATGAATAAATACAGGTCCATGGGCCTGTATTTGTAGGTCTACGCGCGGGAAGCCGGTACCGTATCTTTCCTTTTGTTTTGTCTAAGCCCAAAAGAGGCGTAATGACACTCGGTTTGTTCGAAATAAATTTCGCCAACTTTCGCGACGCGGGGATAGAAATAGAGAATCCCCAGTAAGCGGTAGTAAAATGTATTTAGTCAGGTCTATGCAAAAACACTGATTAGTTGGCGGAATCCAACCAACTAATCAGTAGTTGGCGGAATCGGACGGTCCGGCAATTCTCTCTCGGGGCTAGTTGCTCGATGGCTCTCCCCCTCTCGGTCCTTTTCTCTTCCTAAAAACTATACCTACTGCTGTACTCGAGAGAGCGAAGAGTCTTTCTTCGCCCCGACCAAGTTAGATTGCGCGATCTGTAGGTTTTCGTCTTGGCGAGGTTTGGTACTTGGCGATGAAATATGGTACCATCTTTCTTGTAGAAAAAAGTTCAAATTTACTATCGCTTATAATTGACACTTTGAGTGCGGTCATCAGATAAACTAATATTTTCCACTATAAACATCCACGGTTCGGTTACGAGTCGCGACTCTTGAAAATTGGCTGGCAAACGTGATTATGCAGCTAACTTCAGGCTACTATAACCATTTATGTACTATAGTGGTTGGTTAATTTGGTTTTTTCTGCTTATTTACATAACCGACATACCAAAGATAGCTGAGGGATGAATCTGTTTAATCTGATGACCACACTCTTTATTGACAATGGTACCGATTCGGTGAAGCACATCTTAACTTATTTGACAGGACTAAACTTAATTTACGCGTTCTGTCCTTATATTTTCGATAAAGAAAGAAAAAGACAGGACGTTTAAATTAATAAATAATATTATTTAATAATACTTGTTTGACGGGACTAAAATACGTTAAGACGTGTTATGCCGAATCGATACCAATGTCGGTTTGTCGCCAAACCTTACAAAGATCATGGCCTTAAATTGTATTGATTCTAACTGAAATTCTGATTTGATTGGTAACCGTTTTAATAATTTTGTCCTGAATTCGAATTTATATTTTATTTATTTTGGCTCCTCGGTAGAGTGACTCGAATTGAGCTTGGAAATGTATGGAAGCAGATAACAAAGACTTTGAATAACCCAAAAAAAATAATTTGTGTAATTTCTCTTTAACAGAGGCTCTGGTTTGAATTTAGTTGAATAAATAAAAAGCGCAGTTCCCACTTGGAACACCTCTGACACCCCCTCGGGGATTGATGTGGTGGCGATATATTTATTTATTTAAATAAAAGAGCGTCCTTGTTCATTTAGAAGGCTGTCATTATTGTATCGAATTATTTTGTAGAAAATCTTGCGAATTTACCTTAAATTGTTTTTGTTAAATTTTTGTTAGGTATGTTATTAAATTCCTGATACGTAATTTTACAATTCATTTGATAATTAATTAATCGAATTAATCGTTAAAATAAAATAGTCAAGCACCCATGACAAGGATTTTATATCCTATACGTTTATAATTATAAATCAAACGAACTTACCTGTGAAGTTCGATGTTAATTATGTGAGGGTGTTGGTCCAAGACGTCTTCATATTACTTTTAACTTGTAGTAGCCGCATCATCTCGCCGTTTAATCACGTACTTCGAAGATCTCAACATTTTCTCTCAAAAACATTTTTTTTTCTGCGTTTCGGAACGTAGTCCTTTTCTGCCGGGAACGGAACGTCACCGCCGCTGTCATTTAGTTTGAAGAAAAATATAACGATATTTCACGGCCTGACACTTAGGGTGTTTGTAAACAAATAAAAGGGTTTTATTGGGTTGGAGATTGGACGTCTTGGACCAACACCCCCACATAATTAACATCAAACTTCACAGGTAAGTTCGTTTGATTTATAATTATGTTTCGTGTGTTGGTCCAAGACGTCTTCATATTACTTTTAACTTGTACGATGTTCAAAGAGCTGTGAAATATTAACTATAAATAAATTGCAAACTGTGTACATTTTATGCATTTATTTTAAGAATTACAATAATATTATAGTTTTTTATATAACTGTATCTTATAGCAGTCTTTTTGGTAATATAGTAATTATAATAAGTTTTTAAAATTTAATTGCTTAGCAACGAATCAGTCATTATTACATAGAATTGTTCTTGCAAATAATTCTGGTGATTCTACAACAGGTCTATTGTAGTAACGGGCAAACACAGAACAGGATTCATTCCATCCTGCGGTTTTTCTTATTAAGTCTACAGGGTGGAAAAAATTTAAGGGCCCTGGAGGGGAACTACCTTAAATCCTTTAGTTAGCTCATTTTACTGAAAGGAAACATTCCTTTATTCCTTCATCTTAGTGATACTAATAGGTCAACTGTAATATTTATGATTTTTTGTAAATCAGAATATGATTTAGATACCAACAGTCCGTCGTCCAGGCACATAGTACACACTATTCCCCAAGACCGGAGGTATTCTGTTACCGGTTTCATAATTTTTGTTAACACATAAGGTGCTGTGTTGAGTCCAAATGATAGTACTGTAAATTCATATAGTTTGTCTTGTCATTTGAACCTTAAAAAACGTCTGGAAGAACTGTTTATTTTTATAGAAAAATATGCATCTTTCAAATCAATCTTAGCCATGTAATAGTTTTGCGATATTAGTTTTGTAGCAGTTCTTATGTCTTCAAGCTTAAAATGTGACGTTTCAACATATTTTTTAAAAGTTTTTAAGTTCAGTATTAATCTGAAATGTCCATTCGGTTTGGGAGTAAGAAAGATGGGAGATGAGAACTGATATTTATGTTGTTGGCATTCAATTACTGCACCAATAATTAAAAGATGAGATATCGCGTTTTGAATCTCCTTAACTTCCATATTTGAGGCCTTACGGTTTTGTGGTTGATAGGTTTGAGAAATTATACCAGATACTGGTATTGTATATCCCTTAACCGAAGACAAAACAGTTTTATCTTTTGTAATATCATAAAAAGAAGGGAGTCTCCCAGCATAATGTACCTCTATCTCCTGTTCTTGTATGATGGAGCCGCTCTCTGCACTGGGGAGTGCTGTGGTGCAAGTCTGTTGATTTGCTTGACATGGGCTGTTCTGCCCGCGCTCGAGCCTGGTGGACGTTGCTGCTGCTTCCGAGGCGGGCCCCGGTAGTTTACAGAAGGGTTCTGGCTACCCTTTGCATTTTTGTCCGGCTGATGTTTAGAATATCTTATTTCTTAACCAGTTTTATTAATGGCTTTTCCTGCCTTTAAGGCCCCATTGAGATTGTCTCCAAATAGTTGTTTTTCAATTTTTGTCTGCAACACAATGTTTTTTGTGTCTTTATTTAAAGCAAATTGTATAAGTGACCTCCTAGCACAGCTCTGTGTGTGGAATAAGTCACACAAAATGCGTCCTGCGTTGCTGATGGTCTTTGTTACCTCTAGATTTGTGACCTTATCTTTCAACATGGAATTTAAGGCCACTCCTATGCATGCCGTGGCTTGGCCCAATATATTTTGTTGGGCCACTACATTATAATTATTTCGATGGGCCACTAGAACTCTCTCCCTTTTAAAAACCGGATCAGATATAGCAGCTTTTATCTCGGGATTTCGAATAGGAGCCTCCAGGAACTGACAGTTTTCTGGAATAAGTTGACTTTTTAATAGCCCATTTTTTGTGTCCTTGCTAAGACCTTCTCTTGTCAAGTGACCCCAGCGGGAGGCTATGTCATTGTGAATACTTGGACAGTATTTGTTCGTCTTGGTAGGGTCGTCTCCCAAGATATCATCGAGTATCTCTGGTTCAGCTTCCGCTGTTGGTTCGGTTGTTGTTTCTGGATCCTGCAGTTGAGGATTGTCAGTTGGCAATTCTGGAAAATTTCGAGTGACAGTTGAACATATGCTGTAACTGTAAGTAGCTTTAAGAAATACACCTCACAGAGTATATTCACATATAGATAATTATGTTCGAAATAAATCACATGACTATAGTACGATGCCATATAAGGTATGTCTTTATTAGAGCACGAGTATATTCTCAAACATGTTGTACCAAATACTTGTCAAGGGATACACCTCACGAGTGGTTTATACCACCACCACACGAGTATATCCTCGAGATAATTAGTTCAACCATTTTCCTAACCCCAAAACCGCTGGAAAGTAGACAGTTTCTCTACGCTAAAACTGATAGTTTGTTACGGATTTAGGTTGCACTTACCTTCCATTTCTTCCTGTACAGGTTTTTCTATCTCGTCTGGCGTTTTCTTTCCTTGGTTTTCACGATCTTGTTTATCTTGATCTTGCTTCTTGAGCGATCTTTTCAATCGTTTCAGTTGTCTATAAACTTCGTATTCCACACTGTCCTTCCTTGTCCATGTCGTCGCGTTTCCTTTTTCCCATTTTTTGTGTTAATTATGAACCAAAATATGGAAGAAACAAGTATAAAGCAGTTTTATTACGTGATTTTTGGCGCGCACGAAAACGAAACGTTAATGACAGCGGCGGTGACGTTCCGTTCCCGGCAGAAAAGAACTACGTTCCGAAACGCAGAAAAAACATTTGTTTTTGAGAGATCTTCGAAGTACGTGGTTAAACGGCGAGACGATGCGTCTACGACAAGTTAAAAGTAATATGAAGACGTCTTGGACCAACACACGAAACATAATTTATATTTTTATCAAATACCTCCATATTTTATTATCGAAATAAGCTGTACAAAATGTGAACAGTATTGTTATTATTGTATTTTTTTTCCATTTAAAATGCTTTTAATTGAAGTTAAATAGAACAAATAAGTATCCTAAACATTGTCATAGTAGAGAATAAAACAGTGCCGTTCTCATGATTGTGTGTTGTATCATTAATTTAGAATAAGTCCTATCGTACTTTAAGTATGTATGTCGTGTTCAGTGCAATTTTTTTATTATACATTTGTTCCTAAAGAATTACAGTTTGTTTTATTATGAAATCTCACGACCTATTAGGTTTATTAAAAAAAACAAGTGTATATTTTGAAACTTTATTATTCGTATATTAAAAACTAAGTATTCTTAATTTTAATACTGCAGTATAAAAAAGATCACATTAAAGTTCTAGATTTATGTTTTAATTTCTTATATTCACAGAGAACATTTAAGTAATGAGCATTCTCAATCAGTTAATATTTCTTAAAATAATGTTTTAATATTTACAAGCCTTATTATTGAGTGGAATAGGTAAAAATAAATATTTTTCTATCTTCTAAGCTAAGTTAGACGTTGGTCTATGTTTTTATCACAAAAACTATAATCTATAGACAAACCGGAGGAGACATATTTTATTAATAAAAATATAAATCCTCTCAAGCAGTCACTTTACTTAAACTGTTTTAACATGAAAAAATACATTACAAATATGTAAGAAAGTTCTAAAAATGAGTACCATGACCCATACACGTACAACATTCATACCATTATATGTATAACAGAAAAGATTCGCATAAACATGTGATTTGCAGTACAGAATAAATATAAACAATATGAGTATAAATTATCAATTATTTATCTTGTCGTGTGTTATTTATCTCCTCTATTACAAAATTACTATGTAACTTTTGATTTTTTTTCAAATTGAATGTTTTATGGCAAGAAAAAGTTAAGAAATAAAAATTGTAATAAATTGTAATTGTAATAAGAAAAGACATCTTCCAAAATGCAAAATTCCATCCTAGTTTATCTAAAACGACCCTAATTCTTCTAACGATGAGGTTTATTTTGCTTTTTCTAGCTGAATTAGAACTTTCAATTAGTGCAAACTTTATTCAGACCAAAACAATCTAATACCATTTAATTAATATAAAATTCGTATTTGATCTTGCTAAGAGCGAAGTTTAAGGCAAAATGATGCAAAAGTGTGGAAAAATCATTATATATCTACCAGAATAATATTAAGTAAGACCAGTAAGTCTGCTCAATTACATGTCCAGAAATAGCAATGAACTATTTTTAAATAAACAACGTCTTCGATGAGTTAAAATTTTAACTTTTGCTAGAAACCGCCGCTTTTGGCATAAGTTAAAATTTTAGCTATAAAAAGACGTTGTTTCTGAAAACTTTGCTGTGTAAAAATAGTTCATTTCTAGGCATTTAATTGAGCAAATTTTCAATAATAATTCTAGTAAAAAGATGTGTTTTTTTTAAAGTGGCGGCACTTTCGCAGCATACAACGACTTAACTTGGAAATCACTTAAAATAAAACTAATACATGTACAACAAAAGTAATCTGTATGTATACTTAAAAAAGTAAAATAAGCTGCCCCTATGCGGCAAATATGCGTGTAAAGCTTCATCTGCGAAAATAAATATATATATTTTGTTAATCTCAAACGGCCCTATTCATCAATCATAAGGTTGATTTTCATCACACAGAATCTCAAGATACTAAAATCGGCAGCGACACTACAATCTAAAATTAATCTTAACTTATAAAGTCATAAGAGTCACTTTATCTGTCCACCACGCGGCACATACGCTCAAGTTGATATAATAAAAGCATCAAGACTGTATACATCATAGTTCTGTTGATCTAAAACGGCCATTAATATGATGACAATATAGTTGCCTTTCTTCATTCCTTTCACCCGATCATATCAATCTAAAACTAATCTTATTTCCTACTATATAGAGTCTATTTTATCCTTCCTTTATGCGGTACGTATGCGTGCAACGGTTGATCCCTGGTCCTGGTACGTAAAGCCCTGGCTGCTATAATCAAAGCACCTACTAAGGCACTTACTAAGACTCCGCCTGAAGCCAACATGGCGGATAGTGCTGAGGTTTTCATGCAGGTTTGACCTTCTACTGCTGCTGAAAAATGAAAAAGATAACCCCATTATGATCTTTTGTCATTATTCTGAGTCCAAATTATCATTGGTGGAATCGACGCTTTATACTTTACTGCACATAAAAAAAACATTAAAACGTATATAGTTGTATGTACAAGAGCTTATTTCTTTAGAAATCTCTTTCAGCATAAATGACACTTGCCACTGTCAGAATTAAAGAATTTCTCATATGTTTAGCCTACGCTTACTCAGGCAGATACAATTTTAAGCAGAAAAAATCCTTGGGTCAAGATTTGAGCCTGCGACCTAATCGGTACCAATCGTTGGATAAGACAAATAAAAAGACAAACAAACGGTCCAGGAGGTCTAGCATAGCAGACCATATCGAGCTTTAACCACTCGATACAACATGTCGACCTCTTGACGCAGAGCAACAGAATGAGAGAGAGAGCACTGTATCACGGGACGGGCTATCGACCTCGATATGGTTGGCAATGTTAGACTAGCAGGTGAGAACTTGAGTAGCTCAGTAGAAAGAACACTTGCCTTGTCGTGAGGTCGCAAGTTTAAATTCTGGCCTAAATGATTTTTTCTTCAAATATTTGTCGTTCTACTTAAAAAAGCTCAGAGTCATCTTTCACCTCCTACAGAACAGAACCGTTAAAGATTGGAACAGACAAGGCTCTCAGAAAGCCGCAGTGCGACACTCTCTTTTTCTGTCTCGTCCACATTTGATGGAAACCGCCACAATTAAATAACACTCACCACTTTAAGCTGAAGTGAGCTCAGAATCCTCCTCCCCCTCTTGTAGAACCCTCAGAGTATGAAAGAGAGATGTTCTCAGAAAGCCGCAGTGCGACTCGCTCTTTCTATCTTGTCCACATATGATGGAAACCTCCATAATTAAATAACACTTACCACTTTTAGCTGAAGTGAGCTCAGAATCCTCCCCCCTCCCCCCCCTCTTGAGATTGGAATAGGCCGCTGTGCGATTCGCGTTTACTTCCTCCCCCACATTTGATGGAAAAATCACACTTACCACTCTTAGCTGAAGTGAGCTCAGAATCCTCCTCCCCCTCTTGTAGAACCCTCAGAGATTGGAACAGAGAGATGTTCTCAGAAAGCCGCGGCGCGACGCTCGCGGTCTCTGTCTCGCTCGTGATGGCTCGCTTTTTGACGCTCTTCATGTTACGCCAGTGGCATGGTTGAGACTGAAGGAAATAAAATAAAGTAAGTATAAGCTATGTCATTTAAAAGGCAGTTGGTTAGACCTGGCAATAGAACATGGACGAAGGCCATAACAGAATGGTGGCCAGGAGAGATGGTGGTTAATTCGGTTGGTGATCATTGAACCTTGTTTTTGGTCCCTGACCGGGTCTCTGGTATGGGCTCGGGCGGTTGATTGGATTTCACCTTGTATAATATATATTTTACCTATAATTTTAATCGTATATAATATTGCTACATAAATTAAATAAACGTTTAATCTAGTTCATGTACATTTATTATTTTATTACATATATATATTTTTATAAGATTAAATTTTTACTTGTGAAACGTGTATTTTATATACCTACTTTGCAAAATAAACTATTTGAATTTGAATTAAAAACTTCGAGCTGTTTGTTAGAGGTGCGCCTTTGCTTACATAGGTACTAACTGGGCAGCATCCCTGTCACGTCTGAACTTCGCATTCTATGTACAAAGCGGGTGATCCAAATGATTAGAAGGTTGTCATGTAAGCGTAGACTTGCTGAGACGCATCGATTAAAGAAGATTCTAGGAGCAAGATAATATGATAGAGTCTGCCTTAGCTTACATCGGTACTAACCGGGCATCGTCCGTGACACATCCGGACGTCGCATTCTATGTACAAAGCGGGTGATCCAGTGAACCGGAACGTCTTCATATAAGCGTAGACTTGCGTCTCGAACACACCAGTCTCAGACCACGAACCGCGGAATCGGGATATTAGTTTGTCGTCCACTGGGCATCTGAAAATAATAGCAATTCTTATATATATTACTAGCTGATGCTAAGATAATGCGGCCACAGTAGGATTCCCGCAGTAGAAAGTATCCAGTTTTTAGTTAGATAATAAAGCCGATTCTGAAGGCTTTAATTTTAGTTTTAGTGCTGTCAAAACCAAATTTTCTTCGATACAAAATTAGGATCAGAAGCTAAATTTCTTTGAAAAATTTTAGGTTTTGACAGCACTATAACTAAAATTAAAGCCTTCAGAATTGGCTTTATTAAGTTATTGAACAGTGATCATGTTCAATAACTTAATAAGTAAATGACGATAACTTTTTTTCCGTCGTTCGATTTTAATGAAATAAAGCCTATATTCTGCTCCAAATTGAGCCCCGTCCACCTGTGAACACTACATCAAAATCCGTTCAGTGGTTTTGGAGATGTGCGCGAGCAAACAAATAGACAGACAGACAGAAAATAATTCTAACAATCACTGATTTGTATTCTATTACTCTTGTTTAGTCACCCCCTTTCTATTTTATTACTTTTCTCCAATGTACAGACACAGAGAGTTCTACTCTTTTATTATATGTATTGATACTGCCACTAAGTTAAACAGGGTTATTTGGATTAAGTGTTGAGATGTTAAGCTTTTTCGAAATTTTTATTTGTGTATTTAAACAGAAATTTGAGAAGACATTTTTTTTCTTAAGGGTTCTTGTATCAATAACGTCAAGTAGATCGCTGAATAACCTCCTAACGCCCTACAAAAAGGCCTTCGTCTGACTAGGATTCTTAAAAAATGGGCTCACGGCCCAACAGCGTCCTTGTAAAAGGATTTCGAGTTAATGGCATATTTAATAAAATATATCTCCGAAATATCTATTAAGTATATTATTTTTGTTGTGAATATTTTATTTCATTTAATGAAAAAACACAATATATATATTTATTTGAAGATAATTAATAGCATATTTGGTACTTATAAAGGGTACCTAGGTCGAAGGAAACAAAAAATCCTTTTTCAAGAAATTGCTTTGGACGTGTAACCAAATTCAGCGAGCAAAGCCTTTTTCTAGGATCCGAGTATGAAAATTTCGACGGTCGGCGAATGGATTTATCAAGAGTATCAGAATTCCGCGAAAGTAAAGCGAAGAAATTGTTTATAGGAGCTTTTTGATAAACTTCTGTATGAAATTGCCGTTTTATATAGAGAATTTGAAGGAAACTCAATTTACAGTACTAACATTTTTGCATTTTTTTCAAGAATGACAAATCTAAAATATGTAATTTCTTATGTGTATGAATGAGACAACATTAAACTAACAGCAACATTAATTTAATTTTTAAAATGTGTCAGCTGTAAAAAAATATTACGAATCTTATCATGGAAATGGATGGCATTTAGGACGAACTGTTTTCGAAGATTGAATTTATACAATCAAACTGAAAATAAAAACAAAATTTAATACGTAGATCTAAATCCTTGAAATCAACTTTCAAACGAAAAACAAATAAATGAATTACAGGAATTATGTACTCATGAATCCGTAAGAAAATTTCGGCAATTTCATATGTAAAGACCTATTATTTGATCTACTTAATCATGTTCTGAAGCCCGAGGTGTCACAAAAGTATCGAATATATGAAAACAGATAAATATTCTTCCTGTTATTTTTGATTTCAACCTTAAAATCTTTATGAAAAAGTACCTACCTATATATACACCGTACACCATGTAGCCGTAAACAGGCGAAATCAATGCAGGTAGGCGACACTGGCGCTTGCGCAAAAATTGCGAAAGTAGAAAAATCAATCATTTCCGTAGAAAATCTCTTGTCTTAAATCACTCGAAATCAGCCGTAGCAATTTTTTCGCACTTGCCAGAATCACCGTCCAGGTACTTAAGTGGCCCCGAATATTCATTATTTTCTATAGGTAAATGCAAAATTCACTATTGTCCAAAAACCATTATTAACTTTATTTCTACTATCAAATGAAAAAAAATCGTACATAAAAACTAAATAACTATTTACCCATAAACTCGTGACGTGAAAGTCCTAAATTCCCGCTGCAACACTTTCATTTCAATTCTCACTCGAACTTTTAATGCTATCATCCGCCCATTAGATTTCACTGGCAATTTTCAGCTAAACACTGAACTCTTACTAATGTAGGTACTTACCCCAATTCGTCGATAAGCTGTATCTTTTTAGTGGCCCCGTTGTGTGCGAAACAATCGTTCACGACTATGTCGAAGCCGTCTGAAGAAAGAAAGAAAACAGTTGGTACAATTTGTTTCTGGATGTATAAAGACAACATGATGTTCTTGCATGCATCTATGATTGTATTTTTATGTTCTATTTTATTTTACTTTTTACATAATTAACGTCTGTTGTTTGTTTTTATAATTAATTGCACGTTATTATTATTATTTTCTTTAAAATTATTATTATATTCAGTAGCTGTCTTCTTTTTATCTGGAAATGTAAATGTAATGTGCAGCGACTGAAGAGAATCACTGTAACCCTACCGTACAGGTACTCTTAGTACTTAGTGTAGGGAACAGAGTTCCCCGAGGTACTTCTATAAATAATATTATAGTATTGTATTTAATATAGGTTTTTACCTACTTACTGCAATGTACCATTATATGTAATAACTCTTACTGAAGATCAATAAATTTATCTTTATCTTTATCTTTAACATCAAACGCTTTGTACAAGAGTTTATCATCACAAAGATATTTAAACATGCCTTTAAGGGGCTCCACAATGCTAAACATCGGTTTTGTATTGGATTCAGTTTCGTCAATGTAGAGGGTAAAAGTTTGAAAAAAATATGGCGTGTTTTGTGACTCAAGGCAAGTATTAATTACACTTTATTAATAAACATACTTTCAATCTTCTATTAATTTCTGACCTACGAAAAATACTCAATATTGTAGAAGTTTTTTTTTTTCTTACTCTTAATGTACTTTTACACAAAAACATGAGACAGGACAAATATTTCAAAGTTATCAAAGGCAGCACTTTTGCTAATAGCAATATCTTCCAGGCAATCTTTGGGTGAAAAAGAAGATAAGAGAAAAATATAGAGGTGTAAATGTTACGAAATACGATAAATAAATAAATGTTACAAGATGAGCCGTTTTGCAATAATTGTAATAAAATTACTTTTAAAAATACATAAATTTACACATATACTATAAGAAAATAATAAATCATTGATAATTTTGGATGAAATTAACAAAACGAAATGATAGATGATTTAAGAGTTCCTCCATCAAACGTTGTCTGGAAGAGATCGCTTTTTAGTGATAAGACCGCTAATTGTACCCTACTATAGTCTATTTACTTTGTTTTTGGTGTGCAATAAAGAATATTGTATTGTAAGGATGTAGTATACGATTATGTTATTGAATTAAACTTCTAACTATCTTAAAATTTGATTGACTATCTACCAAGTGTAAATCAGAGAGAATCGTACTGCAAAAGACCAAAAATCATCCCATGTAAAATTCAGGAAATTTTGATCGTACATGTTGTAAATTGGAGTCAGCCTTTGTCTCATAGTTCTCAGTTTAATAAGTCCACGTTTCAGTCATAGTGCTACAAATAGCGATACGGTTTCGGTTTTTTGGTACCCTAAAATACAATAAAAGGTGTCCTTTTTTAAATCCTTGATGATCTATTTACCTATTCGATGAATCCTCTGTTCTATGACTAAACATTGACAAAAGGTGTAAGATTACTAAAAACTTGCCTTTGTCTCATAGTTCTCAGTTTAATAAGTCCACGTTTCAGTCATGGTGCTACAAATAGCGATACGGTTTCGGTTTTTTGGTACCCTAAAATACAATAAAAGGTGTCCTTTTTTAAATCCTTGATGATCTATTTACCTATTCGATGAATCCTCTGTTCTATGACTAAACATTGACAAAAGGTGTAAGATTACTAAAAACTTGCCTTTGTCTCATAGTTCTCAGTTTAATAAGTCCACGTTTCAGTTATGCTGCTACAAATAGAGATACGGTTTCGGTTTTTTGGTGCCCTAAAGTAAAATAAAAGGTGTCCTTTTTTTAAATCCTTGATGGTCTATTTACCTACTTGATGAGTCCTCTGTTCTATGACTAAACATTGACAAAAGGTGTAAAAAAACTTGTACTAAAAACTAAAAACTACTGTTTTTACGGTGTACTAAAAAACTTGTAGAACTTTCTAAACTCTGATTTTTCATTCCGTAGAATTCTGACATTTCAGGGAAAGGGATGGCGCTGTGCTAGTAAAGGAGACACCATACTGTTCATCTCGCTTACTTGCACAGTTCCATCCCTTTCCTTGAACTGTCAGAATTCTACGGAATGAAAAATCAGAGTTTATTGAACTACATAAATGTAGCTAAAACTTTAGGTCAGACAGTCAAGTAAGGAGCAATTTAGTGATCCCAATGTCACCGAACTTTGGTCCAAATATTGGGGGCAAACCGAAACAATGAACTTATCTTGTAGCTATTAGTTCTGAATCAGTTGCTATTGCCGAACGTCACGCGATCGATCCGATCTATAGATCATTGGATCATCAATCATCATTCACAATCATACTGCGCACGGAACCGTTAAAGCCGTCGCTCCTTATTTTGCTTTGCAGGTTTTCGGTTGAAGCAGAAATGTGATTAGATTGAAGATTTGACGATTTGAATCAAAGCGAAATCCATCACTTGGTAAACTCAAAATATTATTATTTACTAGCGTTTCGCCCGGAGTCCTGTTTTCAACTTGGGCCTTATTTTATTAACTCCCCTTACAGCCTTAAGTTTTTTATTCAGTAAAACAACAATGTATAGTTACAAAGCGTCCCCAAGCTGCAGCACAGCTTATAATGGGCAACGCGCTCATTTAACTTAGGTTAAGTAAATTTAAGTACGAGTATGATACATCTACGACATAATAATACCAGCGCTGTAGCCCCTACTGCAGCATTAAGCTGAGTTGTAGGCTTCGACCGTTTAGGAAACCAGAGTTTGGTAACCAGTTTCCTAAACGGATTTTTTTATCCTTCTAGGTAACTGGTTTCCTAAACGGATTTTTTGATCCTTCTAGGTAATTTTATTTCGGCCGTTTAGGAAACCAGAGTTTGGAAACCAGTTTCCTAAACGGATTTTTTTATCCTTCTACGTAACTGATGGTTTTAACCGAATTGCAGAAGAAATGTTTATTGGGATTGAGTATTGTGTTTAATTAATTGTTTTTGTAAAACCGTAATTAATGCTACTAGCGGACTAGGTACTCTCCCCCGAGAGACGGCAGCGATTTTGGGTCAATTATTTTATCTTTGAATTATTTTTTGTTTATAAGTAACTACCTGACCCGGCGAACTTCGTTCCGCCCCCTTCGGCCGTTTAGGAAACCAGAGTTTAGGAAACCAGAATCCTTTTTTATTTACCACTGTTTACTTAATGTTATATTTACTCGTTCTGTTTGTTAATTTGTATTGTTTGTTATTTTGTAAGTTTGTATGTTCTTTCTCGTGTCTGTGGTATTTTAAAATAAATTACTTTTCTTTTTTTTTACTTTTCTATAATTCTATCCTTACAACGATATTTTTACATAATTATATAATATAGAAACAAACGTAAAGTATTGTAGACCAGGGTCTTATGATAATGATAATGAAAACCGAATCCAAATCAGTTAAATTTCTCGAGTTTAAATAGACATAAAAACATTTTAAAAATTGTAGTTCAGACTTGAGTACAACTTATAATAACTCACTTCATTCCTTCATTCAAAATTTCGCAAAAATATGTACAGATGATAAATAGATATACTGGGTGTTAATATTAAGTTGCGAAACCCGGAAACTGGCGATAGTACTCATCCATACGAACAACTTTTACTATGGAACAAACCCACAAATCACGAAAAAAAAAACAGCTGTTCATAGAAAAGTTACATATCTACTCGAATAAAATGTATGAAAAAACTGTTCTCAATTTATTTTCACGAAAAGTTGTTCGTATGGTCGAATACAATTTTCGCCAGTTTCCGGCTTCCGCAATATTATAATAAATCTTAGAGAATTTGTTTTTTCTATCTTGTAATCTACTCTAACTAATAACTACTAATACCTGTAATTTGGATTACATTCGATTTTGAAATTGTAATTGAATTTCTATTTCTATACTTTCTACCTAATTGCCGCCTGTAAAAACAAAGTTACTCTAAAAGAAACCACTCCTATCTTCATCATATTAAATAGTCACAGACACAGCAAATGTGCAAATGAAAATGATGCCTTAATCCTTTGGTCAAGTGTCCATTGAATATTGATATCAGAATATAATTTGATTGGTATATAGATGTGAATGTAGATATAGATGTAGTGACTAGAATAGAAAAAGGAATACTTCGGTGGGTTGGACATGTAGAGAGGATGATTGAAAGTAGAGTGACGAAACAAATTGATTTGCCTAGGATAAGGGCGTATGGTGACCAAATTGGCGACATATTGAAGAAGGGCCATGTCAAAAGTACCCGGAATAAAAGAGCTTGTATGACTAGATTGATGGATTTGGAAGAACCAAAGAGGTGTTTCAGGATCGTAGCAGATGTAAATATAGGGTATATAGAATATCATTAGGAGCAAAACTACGAAAAGTAACGGCAATCATTGCACAGTTCGTAAAAGCGGTTGCAATCTCTTTTTGATTATTATGGATTCTATGCGATCTAGGGTTCACCTAATTGTAACTGAAAACAAAATAAAAGCCACTTTTTTAATACACAATACATTAAAACATGGATGTACGTACCGTAAGCACTCCTCATATAAATGAGTAAAGTCAAAGGATCCCCGACTCTGACCGGCCCGGACACTCTTGCGCCGGTCGCCCCGTACCTGGAAATATTTACGTTGTTCATAAATGTATGTTGATGGTCACTGGCGACGAATAACCTATCTTCTCTACGAAATGTATGTTGCTGGTCACTGGCAACGAATAAACCTATCTTCTCTACGAAATGTATGTTGGGTCACTGGCGGCGAATAACCTATCTTCTCTACGAAATTCAATAAATCTGTTTACCGGGTGTAAATGGACAGGTACAGCTTGGCAAAAATGAGTTTGACGCGGTGACAGGTGAAAACAAATATTTTGGTCGTGGTACACATTTTCGGTCGTACCTAGTGTATAGGGTGACCACATGTGTGATATAGCGCCCTGATTTCTTCCAAACTCTTTCAAGACTTTAAGAGCGGTTTCGCAGCCGGATTGTGAAAACCCGCCTTTTTCTTATTAATCAAAATCAAAATCACACCTTCACTTCACTTCAAAATTCACTCAATAAATTATCCAACGAAACCTATGTATTAGAGCCGATTCTGAAGGCTTTAATTTTAGTTTTAGTGCTGTCAAATGTTAACATTTTCCAAAGTAATTTAGCTTCTAATACTAAAAGATAAGGACTATTTTGCAGTGAAGAAAATTTATTTTTGATAGCACTAAAACTAACTTGTGTATGTTTCTATCGCTAAGTTTCCATTGGTTTCTGTTAAGTAGAATTTCAAAAATTTCGAAATTCTAATTTAGATAAACCAATGGAAACTTTGTGATGGCAGCATACACAATATATAGGTAATAATGTTTTGTTAAATAACTATTGAGTGAATTTAAGTGTTCTGTTTCGATTAATTAGAAAAAGGCGGGTTTTTCACAGTCAATGTAATGTTTTCAATAAAACCACATAAACCTTTCCAAAGAAACGTACTTGCGGAAATGACAAAATATTTTGATGTTTCCTTATACAACGTATTGCAAACCTGTTGGGAAATTATCTACGAGTATATGGGCCTGCGTAATTTTAATTATTATTAGAGTGCATTACCAACCAGAAATCAATTAGAAACAAATTTAAAAACACAAATATTTTTTAAAAAAAGATTCCTTCCTCGGTCTAGGATTTGAACCTGCGATCTCCTGCTTACATGACAGGTGCGCTACCGAGGTTCGTATCTGGAACGACGAATTTTTCCACCGTATCTGCACACCGAATTATTGTAACTACTTGATATACCAGCTTGTAAAGCACATACTGAACGCTCACGAGGGCGTTAAGTGATTTCGCGTCTTGCTCGTTCTGATTTTTCAAAAATATTTGTGCTTTTAAATTTGTTTCTGATTGATGTCTAGTTGGTGATGCACTCTAATAATAATTAGAGTATTCAAAGGGATGGATTTCGCAATCCATCCATCCATCCATCAGCCTAGTTCGTCCACTGCTGGACATAAGTCTTTTCAGGATTTTGCCACTCCCGGTGGTCATCCTGGAAGAAATGCCCATACTCACGCACGCTGGGCAGGCGGGTTGGTGAGCGCGGTGCCAGAACCCTCGCACCAGTGACGCCGCTGCCCGTCACCAGTCTGTTCCATATAAGGCAACAAAAACATATAATCTGTGTAATTTTGTTTAATTTTCGCCTGTTTGTTTGTTTGGGAAATGTTCAGTATCATATCAGTAGATTAACTAGATTATGTGGTTTCATTTAAAGTTACCTGTAGTATATTTACACACTGCATAATATGTTGTTTTAAACCTAAAGCACCACTAAACGACTTTATAATAAAAACAAATATATATATACCCTAAGAGTCAGTTGTAATACCGTCGGATATTTTACAATAAAGTTTCATTACCCAGAGCGGATCTCCATGTAGCATTCTGGTGGTTGCAGCGTGAATACCACTGGGTTGCCGGTCGCCACCCTGATAAAATCATTAATATTTATTAACGTTATATCATTGCAGTATAGAAACGCAGAAATAAAAGTGAATGTGAGGAGCTCTGAACCGGGATTCGAACCCGGGACCTCCCGCTTACCGGGCGATTGCTCAATTGAGCTATCCAGGTCTCAACACAACTCGCGAATTTACCCATGTGCTTTCCCATAGATATTTATAGATAACCACTTTTTACAGTGAGCCACTTGGCGCCTAGAGGACGCTAGTGTAATATATATTTTATATATGTATAATATTTTTTCATAGATCATTAAAAAGGCTCACAAATACTCGCAAGCCAATGTTTCTTTATACATTAAAATATAAAGTAGTTCTACACCATGTATAAAATGTGCATACAAATCTTCGCCACTGTACGTCTTCTTGAAAACGAGCCAAATTATGCCATCCCACCCCACTATAATATTAAATTTGGAGTGGAGATGGATTACACTCTGAGTTTACACATAGGCTACATTTTATCCCAAAAAAAATATATTGTTCCAATGGGAAAAAGGATGACGTAAAACCGAATATAACGCGAGCGGAACCACAGGTAAAAACAAGTAAGTTATATAGGTATATTTGGAAACTTATTAAAGAGAAAAGAAGAGTCCAAAGTCATTTTAGATTAGAACATGTGAAAAAAATCGGAACCGAGAGCATTTATGGATGTCATTTTGGCTGTCTATTAGGGACCGGAAGTGAACAATCTGTCATTAATTGTATTGAAAGCGGAAATACGATCACGGAAATATGACCTTTGCCGAAGAGTACCGACGAGTGGCCAATTTTTCCTGAGCGCATGTTTTAAATGGTTTTATTGTACTTTCCATTCGACTTTGTTAATCGCGTGATAAATGCCTTAAAAGATGTAAAACATGTTATAAATCCGGGAAAATGTTTTTATTTTAAAATCTTGATAAGTTTTACGTAGAAAGAACTTTTAAAAATCATCCGTCTTTGGCCTTAAAATTGTTGCGTTTATCGGAATTGCCGTCCTATAATCCTGTGGCTCTATATTGCAGTGAAGGTCTGCTTTAACGGGCGTTCAACCGATTCTTTACCCTCATATTTAAATTTAGAACTCTCAAAACATCAACGATCACCCGAAAGACCAAATGTTCGAGTGAAGCCGTAGCCCAAGAAACATGAAACTTACTCAACGTCCAGAAAAGGGAAGGTGACGGTCTTCCAGAAGTCGTAGCCATACTCGCAGGTGACCTTGAAGTGTTCGTCCAGCTCCTCCTCGATCAGCGGGTTGTATTGCACCGTGATCGTGTTCCACATCAAGTTCTTCTGAGGAGATGAGTAGAGATGAACATCTTGAAACTTATTTGCCATCCAATAAATTGTAACAAGGAACCAGTGAAAACATGATACAAAAATGCAGTATTTCAACTACAGGTCACGTTAAATGTTTGCATTTAAAAGGCCCTCTACGCCTGGATTTTTCACAAGATTCATACAAAAGGTAAAAACTGAATGTGAGGTCAACAGCTCATTTGATTCTTTTTTTTTTCATAAGTATTAGGTATCTAGCGACATGTAACTACGTCTCCATACAGCCCAAAAAGCAAAATTTAATTGAACACCATCATCAGGATTTCGTGAATATTGCCTCGTTTTTACGCAAAGTTTATTTCTATTTATACTGGAAATGAAAAAAGGGAGAAATTCAGACGTCGTTTATGTAAAGAAGACTAATTTCAAAAGAACATCTTTTCTATAAATAAACAGTTACCGTTTCATGGAAAACAGTTTTTACCTGAAACCATTTCATAAATTCGGTGCTTTTTTAATATCTCACCACCTTGCACCTCTTGATGAGATATGGGTCGGAGTGCGGTGTGGGGGGAAAGGCAAAATATCTAAAGATGTGTGCAAAGTTTTATTGAGATCAAAGCCATCAGAACGTCACAAACACCTAAAGCCTATATGGCAACTGAGCGGGATGGCTCACCTCGAGCATCAATTCTCCAGATTTTAGAGCAAATCGCATGAAATAACCATAACGCCCAATAACGAACCAATAACGCGCAATAACCATAACGCTCTGTGCTAAAAGCAATGTATGTTTCCAGCCAAACCCGATTTAAGGACAAACTAGTTTTGTCATAATGTATTAATTCTGTTATGGTTGCTTCAAAACAATTGTATTTTTCATAGTTTTTTTTTAGAAATCCGAATAAAATTCAAGCAATTATATGACAAAGTAAATTCTTTTGAAGCAACCATAATCTAATTAAAATAATATCTTTCTTTGCATATCGTATCTTGATGGTTATATATTGCCATTTTCTATGGAGAATTTGAAGGAAACTCCATTTTCAGTACTAACATTTTTGCACTTTTTTCAACAATGATAAATAAATGAGAAAACGTTAAGCTAACAGCAACATTAATTGAATTTTTGTAAAGTGTGTGCTATAAAAAATGATCATGAATCTTATCATGAAAACGGCAGGCATATAGGACGAACTGTTTTTGAAAATTAAATTTTAGTTATCTAACTGATAATAAAAACAAGATTTAATACGTAGATGTAAAACCTTGAAATCAACTTTCAAATAAAAAACAAACAATGGAAATAGCTATTGAATTACAGAAATTATGAACTCATGAACCTGAAAGAAAATTTCATAGCTTGCTTTAAGCTCGGAGCTTATTTTTAGGCGTTATGTTATTCAATATGATTATGAAGTAGTGAAATAACTGTAGAATTTAGCTGCAAGCTGCGTTCATAGAGGAAAATCTATCACTGCGTTTTATTACTGCGCCGCAGACCCTTTTTTTGTTGACACTCCCTTTATAAAGTCTGTTTCTAGGGTAGATGGAAAAGCGGAAGTAGTTATTATGTTAGCGTCGAAAGAAAATAGTATGTATTTTAAACGTACAACTGCGTCGGCAGTTGCCACCTAAACTATGACTATATTCACAATTACAAAGTTATTTGATGAGCATTGTACTTCACTTTGATCGGTATATTACTATAATACATAACAAACATGACTCGTTCATTCCAGACGCAGTAAATGTACACAATTTTCCATGAGCAGAAGAAAAGACTTCAACGCGTTGACAGTACTTCCTTTTATTATAACAGTATGAAATGCTTACTTCGTTTTAAATAAAACTTAGGTCTGTTCCAATGAAGGCACTCTAAGAAATGAAGGTCAGCTAAGAGGGATTTTCTCGTTTTTGGGGTAAGCTGATAAGTAAGGAAAGTTGATAAGTTATGGCTGCAAATTCATTTAAATTAAGAGGTACGCCTGTCTATTGAATAATTTACACTAAAACAAATTAAGCAACTTATATCGTCGTACTTTCATTCAAATCAGAGTTGACTTTATAAATATCGTATGATGATGATGAGTCATCATTATCTCATCAAAAGCTCGACCTGTGCCTTTGCACAGTTAAAAAGTGAGTTCTATCCGTAATCACAATAATATAATAGGTAAAATTTATTGAAAAAGGCGTTACTTTGCGGAAGTCCATCATGAATTTGTGGATATATTAATAATTTGCAATATTCCGCTTAACGGAATATTCCGTTAAGCGGAATATTGAAAATTAATATATCCACAAATTCAAAATATAATGTCTTTACATATTATGAAATTACCGAAATTTTCTTACAAATTCATGAGTTCATATTTCCTGTAATTCAATAGCTATTTCAATTATTTGTTTTTTGTTTGAAAGTTGATTTGAAGATTTTGCATTTACGAATTAAATTCTGTTTTTATTTTCAGTTTGATTATAAAAATTAAATCTTCAAAAACAGTTCGTCCTAAATGCCATCAATTTCCATGATGAGATTCGTAATAATTTTTTACAGCTGACACTTTCCAAAAATTTAATTAATATTTTTGTTAGCTTAATATTGTCTCATTCATATTCAATGGAAACTACATAATTTGGTTTTGTAAAGATGCAAAAATGTTAGTACTGAAAATTGAGTTTCCTTCAAATTGTCTATATAGAAAACGGCAATTTCATATGTAAAGACATAATATTTATTACGAGTATATCGGTGTTTCTAGGGCTTGTACTTATCACCGTGCTCAGAAAAGCTTGGAGTTTTGGAATGCCAAGTATTTCACAGTTGCCTGCTGTGAAATACATGGCATTCCCAAGCGCTTTTGTAGGGAGGACTCTACTTACAGTGGGATGTTTCCGTGTGTCCTCATGTTGGCTATTCCTGCCCAGAGTCCCACATCTGTTGAGCTGGATGTAGAATTCGTAGTAGTCCCGTCCTGAGCCATTTATGTACATGCAGTCGGGATCATAAGAATAGCCTGGAAAAGATAGGAAGGTTGTATATATTTGTTTTATTATTACTCTAATTATTTGGTCGCCGTTGCTAAAAAGGACACTCTCCCCTTGGCTCTGCTTTTTCAGACCTATTTTTATCTGTTATTTATTTATTTTATTCATAAACAAAAATCCACAGCAAGTACATTCAGATTACTTGAACATGATATTCATCTTATTGTGCCAATAACGGATTTCACTATGCTAAACTAAACATACTAATAAAAAATTGGAACATAACAATTATAATATGGTTAAATTAATAAATTATTCGCAAAGAAGACGAATTTATAATACAAAGGTTTGTTGCCATTATGAGTTTGTTGAGTGTCGGGTGATTAGGGTGTGTGTGTGTGTGTGTGTGTGTGTGCGTGTCTCATCGTGTGATGATAAAACAGGTAATGAGTATGGATAAAGGTGGTCTTACATGGAGCATATTACTTATTTAATTTAATTTAATTATAATATGTGTAATATTACTTTGTAAGTATAATGTGGCAAAAAAGTAAAAGAAAGAAAATTAAGTAAGTCCGTTATTTGTATAAAATCAAAAAGCTAGAAAGGGACAAAATTCACGGGAAAGGGTGAGATGGCGCTCTACACACGATTGTATGCGCGTATTTCAAAAGTTTAGATGAGCCCTGGCACTCAAATCTATTGCATTGTTTTTGAATGTGTTTTAAATGTGAAATGTCACACTTTTGCCTTTATTCGTATTTCTTGAAATGTTAGTGCACTTTAAAATGCACACGACGGCATATTGAGATCCTTTTCTCGTAAAAATTCATTAAGGCGTCCAACTATCACTGTGTTCAGATGAGCACTGATTCCACTGACGTGTGAGCGTCACCCATTTAAAGGTGAAAACATTTTGGTGCTGTCATATTACGGTAAGGGCTTACCTTTACTTCTGAAATCTTTGGGCATGTCTAAACGGCTAATATTTATTATATTTTCAAAGTGGGTGGAGCCGTGAGCACATCTAGTATAAT
Organism: Ypsolopha sequella; assembly: GCA_934047225.1. NCBI lineage: Eukaryota > Metazoa > Arthropoda > Insecta > Lepidoptera > Ypsolophidae > Ypsolopha > Ypsolopha sequella. Next base: position 16,618,576 of record OW203998.1, read on the forward strand.
GTATAAATAACAAGATAACCAGATAGTTGTCACTTAAAAATAACTAAGGTCTGCATGGTCTAACGGAGTTGATATTATCCTTAAGTCTCACGATTGACTAGACAATGTGCGTTATCGTAAGAAAGATCTTGTAATGAGGGTAGTTTAAGAATTTTGATGAGAATGAGAGTGACGCCCTCTATACAGTTGGATGAGATAGTGGTGGTATATCAAACACCATGCTAGTCTAAATACTTGTACCATATAAAAATAGGACCGCGACCGCAAAGAGCTTCACGCGTTAGCCATCTCTCTCTCGTTCTGTCTAGTGATGGCGTGAGAGAGGGCTACAGTAAAATGGCGTCTTGGCTAGACGTTTTACTATTCAGCAAAAAACCGGACTTTTTTACAGAATTCAGGATTTTTTATTGTTTACGAACGGCTTTTCAATTTCAAGCCCTGGTAACTCTATAGACTTCTGACAGTCTTATTGTTATGTGGGACGCATAGTAAGTACGCACGTAATATTCCATTTTTGGTCCATTTTTTATAACTTTACAACCAATAAATGAAACTTTTCCAAAAGGATTGTTGATAACCCAAACTAATAAACAGTGGCGTGCATAGAACTTTTTTCCGGAAAAGTAATCAGAAGGTCAAGTTTGACAATAAAAAAATTCAAATAACACTTTGAAAAAAAAAAGTTGGTATGAAAATGTTCACTCTAGGGTAGGCAGTGCCTACCCTGGCGTCATACAAACTTTCTTTTTTCAAAGTGTTATTTAAATTTTATCATACTTTTTTTTATTGTCAAACTTGACCTTCTCATTGCTTTTCCGGAAAAAAGTTCAATGCCACTGCTAACAAATAGGCTGCTTTTTTATTCTGCAATATTGGGCAGTGGATACCCAAAGGTAAGCAGAAAACGAATGGCTTAATTTCAAAATTTGCAATGTTCAAAACAGGACCACCCAAACACTCACGTCGATCTCATAACGATTCGAAAAAGGACACAAAATGGTAGCCTTACTACTTCTATCATTTGGTTCCCAACATTATTATCTCAAACCAGGCGGTACCTTTGTGTGGGCTTGTTTCTAGCGTTTCTAGTTTATCTGTCATCGCTTTGTCAACGGTACTCAAGTAACAATGTAGGAGGGTGACATAGTCAGGGTACCGATAAGTCTACTGTTTTTGTGACCTAATGCCCATTTTGTAAGATTAAATTATGTATCATTAAATTTAAATATTTCGCAAAGGTTTCCTTTCAAAAGCCACTCAGTTTAAAAAAAAGACAGAATATTACTAGTATTAAAATACTACAGCATATTGTGCCTTCGAGCTGCACTCGTAGAAAATATAACAATCTTCAGTCATTAAGACAGTGGTTGATCCGAATTCATAAAAATAGCTACACAAACCCCTGAAAGTTTTTTTTTTTCAATTGAAGGAGCAGGTAGTCGCCAACAACCTTGAGTCCACCTCTGTCGGTACAAACATCGACAGAAACTGCATTTAAATAATATTTATATCAGCGCGCACTGCTTTACGACGCGACGTCGCTGCGTCTCCGGATTGCGCAAAGTAGGAGAAAATAATACTTTTTAACATGGACACGATTGAAGCAAAAAAAAAATCTAGCAATAATTTCCTCGTATTTTAGTGCAAGAACCATACAAATACCATTAGTAGTATCAATGAAATTACCAATTTTACTTAATTTTAGTCTTAAAAACAACTTGACTGAACAATATTTTCATGGTGTTTCTTATACGCGGGATTAATTTCCTTAAATGAAGTTGCATTTAACTAACAATAAATTTTATTTTTTATAATTTTTTAACATACCATTTAAGAGAAATAACTTTATCAATAGAGTCTTTTTTGGGTGACGCTGGGAAGAGGCGCCTTAAGCGATGCTTTAGAATGAAATGCGGCACTGTGATTAGCCCATTTTTGGCATAAGTATCGATTAATCCCGTTATTACCATACATCGTAGTCCAGATCGTGGCTCGGATCGATCTTACAGATTTTCTTAAATTTAGAAACAGGCTTGACACAAGAATATGGAGGGCAATGTTACTTTTAATTACAATCTTGATATGTTAAGAACCCCACAACTCCCTTGGATCACGTCCAACTACAGAGCATTCCATACTGTCGTCCACCTTGTTATAACTGTTCTTCAAATATATTAGTGACCTCGTGAAATTAATTGCTTGGTGTAACCGGGTTACTTGATAGTAAGGAAATCTTTGTTTGTCAAACCTTAAGGCGATACGGCAAAAAATCAACACTTTTAGAACTATTTAAAAATCTACTTCGGTAAATAATGTATAATTTTGAAAAAATTGTATATTATTTTTGGAATCTTTCTCTAGGGATCTGTTAAAACAGAAACGCGATTGGAGAATTTCGGCTCGATAGAAATATTTATTGAAATGAGGTCTTTATCGACACCAATTCTCCTGGTTTGACAATTTAGAATGACATATGGACTGCAATTATATTTTATTAGATGGGTTTTAACTGTATCTAGGACCTGGTTAAACGAAATTTTGATTGCATTTTTAGTACATTTTATACTCGTATTAATAAAAAACCGACTTTTTGCTACTTTTCCACGAATCCGTTCTTCTCGCACTGAGGGTTTTTTCGCATATGGAGTAACAGGGACGCTAAAATTTATACATATCGCCTTAAATACATTGTTTGTAGAGGATGGTGCGCGCCTGCTACTTCGCAACCGTACACTCGCTGCTGCAGTACGGCGCCCAGCTGTGGGCGTGCGCCGCCGACTGCGAACGTGCCTTCCGTATGCAGAAACGCGCGATCAGAGCTATTATGCAAATACCACGGACAGAAACAGTGAAGCCACATTTCAAGTCCCTGAAAATAATGACACTCCCATCTGTTGTCATCTTTCAGGTGGCGGTGTATACCTACCAAAATATCGGCTCATATAAAATACGTATAAGACCGCGTACGGGTGACAAAATCATTGGCGTGAAACATAGACTTAAAAAGTCAAGTATGCTTACGCATGTTATGGGCCCCACTGTTTACAATTTGTTGCCTAAAAATATTATAGGATCTCCAAATCTACAAATATTTAAATCCAGGTTGAGGCGCTGGCTTGTCGAGCAGGCGTTCTACTCGGTGAAAGATTTTTTTATGACAAGCGCAATGTAAGGCTTACTTATTATGTGTTTTGTAAAATTATACATTGTATTATTATTTTAATTTAGATATACTTAAAACTTTAAATACTTAAAAGTGACATGTAATGAATATTACGAAATAAATGATTATGATTATGATTGTGATAGGTAAAGTTTATAAAATCGGCATTCCAGACGGAAAAACCCACAAAAGAACCATCTTTGGATTAGACATTTCGTAAAACCAATGTCTTGTGACAAAGGAACAATGTAATGTCATTATTCTACTAAAAGACAAACTCGATACCGTAAATATATCATAAAAAGTTATCGATACACTTTCTCATTTGGTCATCTTATTTTTCAACACACTGAAGGTCTAATTTTCCATTAAATTCGTTACAAACCTGCGGAATAGACCAAGCCGGCGAAAGATCCGTTAAATCCGACACGAATCTTCATGAAATCATCTTGACATTCTGCTTCGATATCTGTGGATAAAAAACAATATTGTTATTAGTAGAAAGTTTATTATTTGAGGTTTCCCTTTCGATTGATCGATGCGGTTTTTATGTTCCACTTGATTTTCATGCTACTGGGCGTGCGTGATTTACCTATACTTATTGTTCTACTTTTCTCCAAGACCTTTTACTTTTCTGTACTGTTTGCTTTATTTTATTTGTATGAGTGCCTCAGCTAATAATTTTTATTCTACTTAATAAAAAACTTCATATATCTACCATACAATACAATATTCTTTATTGCACACCAAAAACAAAGTAAATAGACAATTTCAAAAAGAAAAAGTAGGATACAATTGGCGGTGTTATCACTATAAAGCGATTTCTTCCAGATAACCTTTGAATGGAGGAACTCTTAAAAGAAAGAAAAAAATGTGTAGAGGCGGTGTAAAGAATAAATTGAAAGAATTTACATATATACATACGTATGTTTATATTTAAACATATCTATATATAAACAAAAATAAAGTAGTAATAAAGTAGTAAAAAATAATCGTGTCTGTCTGTACATTGAATATTTTTGAGAATTTTAAATGAAGTGGCTTATTCTTATAGGTTTTGTACTGAGGCCAAAACTTAAATTTTCACAATTTTTGTCTGTCTATCTGTATGTTCCATTTTAACTCGAGAACCACTTAACCGCTCGAGCCATTTTTGGGATGAATCCCATCCCAAAAAACCGGTTATTGTATGAAAAATTTCATTTGAATGGATTTGCATGTGGTATTCAATATTGTCACCGTAGTGACTGGTCAACATATAGACTACAAAGGGTGTTGATAAAATAATCACCAAGCCGAAAACTATCGATAATGGGCCCGTCTCCTACACGAAGATTTTTATGAAAATCAATTGCGTTTTAAAAGCTAAAAGCAGTAGTAAGATTATTTTTTCAATATTTCAAAAAATAACGAAGCTACTGGCAATCAAAGTGAACTTAACGACATGTCTCGTGACGTCATCTGACACGATTTCATAGTAAAGTACGATTTCATAATAACAGGAATATTTGAAAAATTCAAATGGTTTGTGCTTTGCTGATTAATCAGTCACTATAAAAAATATACTGCTATTTCACTACAGGAGACGCGTCCAATTCTTCACTCTTCGGCGAGCGAAGCCGCGGGCAAAAGCTAGTACGTCATAATTTTACACCTATAAATGAGAAAAGTGGGTCAGTGGTGTTTACTTCGATATAACTTAATTACCTTTGATTTTCCTTTTGACCCCCAAATAACGTTTCTATTTTAACTTTTTTCTTTAAATTAATATTTTCGGCATTTATTTTTCGGAATCGTAAGGAAACCTGCATGCCCTAAAAAGCGTTTATTTGTGTCCGAAGAACGGGTCACCACTCATCACGTTGGGACGTTAAAAACGTCAATGAAACGCGGGTGTACCGAGTGTGGACTGTGACTTGCATTTCACACTCCAAACACCTCTGACACCCCCTCGGAGATTCCTGTCATGACGATATTATTATTAATACCATGAAAGGCTACATATGTACTTGATATGCAAATGAAAAGCCAGTTCCGTAAAAACGTAGAGAAAAGTGAACAAAGGACTTGCGCAAGCCCACCGTGGACCGTATAGATTGATAACATCAGTACCAAGATTGTATGGTTTAGCAACATTGATGAATCAATCGCACACTTGCTATCCAGCTTCATTCAAGTTTACTGGTTAACAATGAGGTTTAAATTAAGATATAATTCATAAGAACATTCATAGTCGGTATGCTAAGCAGCTGTCGTTTGCCCAGGTGTTTGTGAATTCAATTCACACCAGGAAATCTATCCATCCATTAGCCTGTCTTCGTCCTTTGCTGGACATAGGCCTTTCCAAGATTTCGCCACTGGTGGTGGCCCTCCTGCAAGAAATGCCAATACTTACACACGCTGGGCAGGTGCGTTGCCGAAACCCTCGCACCAGAGACGCCGCTGTCCATCACCAGTCTGGTTTATAAAAAAGCCGGAAATTGGGGATCGGTCCCAAGCACGTTGGATCACCTGATTGTGCCTGAGAGCTGTCCTCTTATTCTCCCCCGAATAACTTCGGGTAGGTTTGCGAGTAAGATGGTGGTGGTGGGACCTCCACAGTCGAGCTCGGCATCAGCTCTACCACCTAAACTAAGCGGAATTTATAAATTTATTCCGCATGACCGCCTCTGTGGCCGAGTGTTAACCCAGGGGTCGTGGGTTCTATCCCGGCAGTGCACATTCATTTGTGTTTGGTCTGCGTGCTTTGGTTCATTTGTGCCCGAAGTACAGCGATAGAGCTCACGACGACGTTGGGACGTAATAATCGTCAGTGAAAAGCGTGGAATATGACTTGCATTTCACAGTTCACACTTGGAAACACCGATGACAACCCCTCGGAGATTCATGTCGTGACAATATGTGTTGTATCCAAAGTTCAAAGTTCTTTAATGCATTTGTCATATACATAGTTGTAATGTGTCCAAGGACACCTTGTTTGGGTACAGCAACATATAGAGAGGGCTTATAAATTCTATTTAACTAACATATTTATAATGTATTATATCTAAGTGTATTGACATTCATTTTATCACAATTTAGGTTTCTATTGTACGATGTTAGAACAATCTTAATAATTAGATAATATCATTAACATTATTATATCCCGCATGATATAATTTTAATATCCTACTTTACTACCTGCAGGCGTATCAAACAATCCTCGTCTGTTTTTAACCGACTTCAAAAAAGGAGGAGGTTCTCAATTTGACTGTACTTTTTTTTGCGTATGTTATTACTCAGTGATTACTGAATGGATTTGAAAAATTATTTTTTTGTTTAAAAGAGTGTCCTTCCAGGTAGGTCCCATTTTGAGATTGGTCATGACCTGATGAAGGTCTTAGGAGATAGGCAGTGGAACTCCTAAGAAAATTACAGCATACCTCTCGAGATTGAGGCAATCGCTTTGTACCAGGATGCTGAATGGTAATTATAGGTATAGAGTAAGATAACAAATCAAAAGCAACTCACACTGTACTCTGCTTCCATTGGTCCTGTGTCTTCGGTACTCCCTCTCCCAGGCAGGTGGTTCCCTCCAGGTGGTGTCTACTGCCGGAGACCGAGGTTTGATGCTGACTGGGATATAGCTGTTCTTGTCTGCGAGGAACACCACCTGATCAAACCAATTTGAACTTTCAATTCAGTAGTCTTTTTTGCAAAATGTGTAAGGAGAGACCAGAAGTTTTAAATTTAATATCTCTTAGAACTCAAATATCTAATATTATTATAATTTTTGTATATTTATTTATTATTTATAATAATAATAATAATAATAAAATTCTTTATTGCACAAGATAAAAATTTCGTAATTCTCTACCAGCTAACCTTTGGTAATTGGGAAGTTGTTGCGGGTAGTGCCATGATGTCAAAATATTATAGGGTACCGATTTAAATATATTATATTACTCAAACACTTAGTAAATTATATTATACTACATGCTAATAAACATATACAGTAATTAATAGGAGATAACAACAATAAATGATAAACTACATATACCACTACATAAATAAATAAGTGTAATGGATATATACTGAAGAGAATTTGTCTAAAAACTTAAAACAGATAAAATATTTAATTATTGTGGATCATTCTGTAAATCAAGAAAGTGTTGTTTTATCTTATTCTTGAAGACTGATACAGACGGAGCCTCACGAATGTGTAGCGGCAAACTGTTCCACAAGCGTATTGCACTCACAGTAAAAGAATTTGTATACATGCATGAACTATGCTCAGGTGTACGAAGAAGCCAAGTTTTGCTTTTATATTTATATATGTATGTATATATTTTATAGGTATGTAATCATTTATTTCAGTATGTTCATGTATTTTTATATGTAAGTTTGTCTTAGATACTCGTATTTAGGTTTATATCTTAATGTTGATCTCCCTATTTTTTTCTGGTTAGTATTTACACCTCCACATGTTATTTTGTTCGTTTTTCTGTTAGCTACCAAGGTTTGCCTGGAAGATATTGCTATTAGCAATAAGTGTCGCCCTTGTACACCATGTTTAATTGTTTTTTTTTTGTCTTTAAGTTATTTGTGTAAATGTGCAAAAAGTGTTATAAATAAATAAATAAAAATAAACTCTTTAGTAAACTTAACCCTGTCTCAAAAAAGGGAAGTCAGATATTAGGTGTGTAATAATTCTAACACACGAGTTTTGAAATTCATAAAGCGACACACATCTGTTCCTACAGTTTGGCTTTTCGAGGTATTTTTTACTCTCTCAATAAAAATATGTAAGCGAGCCCAGTGAAACTTTATTTTCATCGTCACTGCTTATTTCTAGTTGTATTTGCGTCTAAATTGTCAAGACAATGTTAAATATCTGCAAGGAAAGAAACAGAACAAACATTGTTACTGTCAAGAACTTACTATATACTCAAATCTAATAATCTCAAACGTTTATTTCATAAGACCGCATTCAAACACGTAAATACACTTACAAAGTCGACGCCACTGCATCTTGTGTAATACTGATAACCCTGAGATAAGGTGCTCGCCTAACAACCACATCCTTCCGGCACACGCGACCAAAAAAAACTATAAAGCCTTAATTTTTTTTCATCAAGGATAATTATCAACACATAATGATATCTTTCCATCTTTAAAACAAAAACGGAACTCGAATTACGCCTAATAGAGTTGTCGACGTGACTCTTATCTATTCAAATGCCTTTATCGGGTTCAGAAATAGAGGTATTCTGATTGCGTCGGACAAAACGTTGAAAACCAACTATCGAATTATTGTCAGAGCGAGACTGGTAATGCACCATTTCATAGTCACGATCCCTCAAAGCAATTTTGAACTAACAAACGAAAAAAAATTGAGACAAAAGTAAGCCAGGGCGGTTCGCACGGCGCATAGAAGCGGCGGCTGGCCGCGCGGTTTGCTTGCACGCATTATCAAAATTGGGGCACTAGAGTGCGAAGAGATTTATCAACAGCTCTTTACTCACTGCAGCCACTCAACAAATTCATTCAAATAAAAAAGATGCTCTTTCTTTTCGATGTCAAACATAATTGGACAATGAGAGTGATTTAACTCTTTTTAGAAGTGATTTTGGTGGTCACGTAACGATGTTTTTATGGATAAAGTGGATAACGGCATTCAGTGTCCGTTAAAAGTATGCAATGTTACTATTCGACAGATAATATAATTAATATTACTAGAGGCTTTAGACCTTTATCATTTTTAGGGTTCCGTACCTCAAAATGAGAACGGATTCAAATTCAAATAGTTTATTTTGCAAAGCAGGTATACAGGGTGGAAAAAATTTAAGGGCCCTGGAGGGGAACTACCTTAAATCCTTTAGTTAGGTCATTTTACTGAAAGGAAACATTCCTTTATTTTTTAAAAGAAACAAAACTGCATTCAAAGATATTCTGAAATTCGCTTGTCTCACCCAGGAATCAAACCAATTAAAAATTAAAAAAATAAACCCGCGCTATTTTATCATACGAATCGGTAGGATTATTGTTCAGAATAAAATTTGTATAATAAACATTTGGTCTTACACTCATCTGTTGTACGAGATACTCATGAAATGAAATATTTATTACAAGTTCTTTGATAACAATGCCTAGTACTGTTCACTTGTAACAAGTAAATGACACGTTATAATTTTCTTATCTCTCTTACATCCAAAGACATCGTATGAAGTAAAAGCTTGCTAATGTTATTTATCTTAAGTACCTTGTTGAAGACTTCAATAAGAAAATCGTTAAATGGTAATAAGAAATGTATGCAGAGCACAATTACTTCTTGCACTAGGCGTACTGACGAAAAGTTTAAAAAAGGAACGTATTTTTTTTTTCAAATTTGAAGTTCGAACCATAAATTTCGTTCGAAATTCAAATTTTGTTTTGTTTTGCTTTCATTCCGTGCTGTCATTGTGTAATAATGGCGTATAATTATTACTTTACAAGTGAACAGTATTAGGTATTGTTAATAAAAAACTTGTAATAAATATTCAATTTCATGGGTATCTCGTACAACATATGAGTGTAAGGCTAAATGTTTATTAGGCAAATTTAATCCTGAACAATAATCCTACCGATTCGTATAATAAAATAGCGAGGGTTTATTTTTTTAATTTTTGGTTGGTTCAGTTCCCGGGTGAGACAAGCAAATTTTAGAAGATCTTTGAATGCAGTTTTGTTTCTTTTAAAAAATAAAGGAATGTTTCCTTTCAGTAAAATGAGCTAACTAAAGGATTTAAGGTAGTTCCCCTCCAGGGCCCTTTCATTTTTTCCACCCTGTATATAATACACTTTTTACACGTTAAAATTAATCTAATAAATGAAAAAATATATGTAAAAAATAATTAATAAGCATGAACTAAATTAAAGGTTTACTTAATTTATGTAGCAATATATATATATATATATATATATATATACGATTAAAATGATAGGTAAAATATATATTATACAAGGTTCACTTCGTTGTCCGTCTGTCCGTCTGACCGTCTGCTCGTTGAAACTGGTACTTCCTGGGGAATTCACCGATCCCATGGTGCCGTAAAAACATCAGGGTTCTCGCTCAACGCGAAAAAAAATTATCATTCTTTACATAATCAATTTTATGAAAACCTATAAGAGCACATCCAGTTGACTAAGAAGCTTGAAATTTCGTTTACAGGTAATTCTTATAGCACAACTAAAGGAAAAATATAAATTTATAATAGATGTTTAATTAGTAAGGAAATAATTGAGGACCAACTTAATAAGATCCTTTAGATACAAATACTTGAATACATCGTGTCAAGTTTAGTTGGCCGTTCATAACTGCAAGTGGAATTATTTACCATAATGATTTTAGGGTTCCGTACCCGTATTGTGTAGTGGTACGGAACCCTTTGTGCGCGAGTCCGAGTTGCACTTGGCCGGTTATTTATTAATATATGTTATATGAACATCTAGCTTCCAACACTGACTTAATTTTTTAATTAGTCGAGCTTTTTATTTTTTGCTTATTCATAGGATTCTGCTAGACCGAAACATACAAAGAAATTATTTTATTTAAATATAAATTTTAAATTACAGGTGGTAGAGCTGATGCCGGGCTCGACTGTGGAGGTACCACCATCTTACTTGGAGACCCCCTCGAAATAATTCAGGGGAGAGTAAGAGGACAGCTCACAGGCAAAAAACCAGGAGGCCCACCATGCCTGGGACCGATGGATGGCGGTATATCCATCCCTAATAGCCAACCCTTATATGGAACAGACTGGTGACGGGCAGCGGCGTTACTGGTGCGAGGGTTCCGGCACCGCGCTCACCAACCCGCCTGCCCAGCGTGTGTGAGTATGGGCAATTCTTCCAGGATGACCGCCGGGAGTGGCAAAGACCTGGAAAGGCTTATGTCCAGCAGTGGACGAACTTGGCTGATGGATGGTTAAATTTTAAATCAATATTAAGTTGAGGAGGGGTCGGTAACGCGACTGAACTTAACGCTGCATACTAAAAGCTAGGTGTTAGGGATTTCATTCGAAGATTGATGTTTATGAATAACGAATATAGGTCCGATGGGTTAAAAAGTAAATGAAAATGACTATACAAACCTTAATTTTAAATAAAACTTGTACTTTAAGTTTTGGGTACTGTGATTGTATCGAAATCATAAAAAGGGCTGCAATTTTCACTGTTTTGTTGTGAAGTCTAGTGGTCTACATAAAAACCTACGTAAATATATCCAATTTGAAGGCTAGTGTTGTGTAACGTTTTCTTCAGATTTTACTTTTGTTAGGACTCCAAAATAGAAAAAAAATAGATGTCAGTATGTCCGCAATTATTATTATCCGTATTGCCCGGATTGGAATTTTAAAAGTCTCGGGGTGTTTTTTTTGTCAGTTACATTAAAATTAGGCGATAATATATATTTTCTTTTCAAATTAGGCTTCGCTAAGGTATACTGATTTGGCATTATTATAAGAACATAGAACCTAGTGAGTAAGTGATTATGTATTCGTAACTTGTTTATTGAAAAAGCCATAAAAGTCTATTTTTTCTAAGTAAATTGTTCTAAACTTTAGGTCACCAATGTCAAGAATAAAGTGCAGCGCGAATTTTCTACAAAATCTATGATGAGAGTCCTTTGAGCAAATTTTTCTATCCCCAATCTATAATTTAGATTTTCCCAATACTGATTCTCAACGCGTTATCCTGCATATACGTGGAAGTTTTGCATAACTCATAAATAAAACAACTTATTTATAAGTAAAGTAATGTAACATGTCTCAAAATTGCTGAAATTTTCTTATAGATTCATGAGTTCATAGATCCTGTAATTTAATATCTATTTCAATTTTTATTTTTTTGTTTAAAGGTTGATTTCAAGGTTTATTTGAAAGTTGAAGTAAACATCTATGTATTAAATTTTGTTTTTATTATCAGTTTGATAACCAAAATTAAAATTTCAAAACAGTTCGTCCTAAATGCCATCCATTTCCATGATAAGATTCGTAATAATTTCTTATAGCCGAGACTTTTCAAAAATTAAATTAATTTTGTTGTTAGCTTAATGATGTCTCATTTATACACAAAAGAAATAACATAATTTGGATTTGTCATTCCTAAAAAAATGCAAGTAACATATGTTATATGTTATATAACTTATATGTTAGTACTGAAAATTGAGTTTCCATCAAATTCTCCATAGAAAACGGCAATTTCATATGTAAAGACCTAATATTTACTGCTTTTCAAAGTATTCTCCATAACTCTAAACACTTTTTCATTCGTTCATGCGTTTCTAAACCTTTTTGTCCACGGACCCCTTAGGAAATCAAGCACAATTTTAAGGACCCCCTTAATAAAAAAGCAGCAATAAATTTCGGACCATTTATTTTAGCTCTATAAATAACAAAAAAAATATACTTTTTTATATAAAATACGTTAATGAGAAGGTTTTTTGGTGGCAATAGACTTTTGGCGGCATTTATTTATGATTGTTAAATGGTCCATAGATTAGGCTGCAGACCCCCATACATATGCTCGAGGACCCCCAGGGGTCCGCGGACCACAGGTTAAGAAACGCTGGTTTATACCATTTTTTAAAACATAAGGACCATTGGTCTGAGAGCATGTTTTTCACGTGCTGGTCGAAACTTATCACGGCCTCTTCTGGCCCCGTAAATGTCAAATTTCACATAAAATCTTTGATTTTTGGAAAAATAATGATATCGCATCGTGCGAGGTCTGAGTTGTGTGCGTGATGGGTCACAATGTCACAATGCTCCACTTTTTCAGAACCCAAAAATGGCTTTGTCTTGTTCGTGGTGTGCGCTGGGGCAATAGGTTGCGCCTTCTTGGTCTTTTCCCTTCTTTTTCAAAGACACTGTCAAAGTCAAAATCAAAGAGTTTTTTAAGTATATAGGAGCAGTTAAAGCACACGTATACACGTCAAAGTGACAATATTGAAATAAATCTTATGTACTAAAACACAAAAAAAATTAAAAATAAAATAAAATTAACCATAAATTCGAAAACAAAAATTGTTAAAATAGATAAAAATTAAATTCTTACAATTTTTGTTCAATTCTAGCCAACCATAAGTGGATCTTTGTCATCTAAATAGGCATCTACACTATAGTAGGACCTTTTCGTCAAGAGTAATTTTATACAGTTTTTAAAATGTTTCTCATTTTTTTCTTGAATGAGTTTCGGAATTTTATTATTATTTTAATGCTATTTACAACAAAGCTTGTGTGAGGCACAATCAATTTATTCCTATTTCTGGTCCAATAATTGTGAATGTCCTTGTGCTGAGTATATATTCCAATGGGCAAACAGATGGAGGTGTACCACTGAGCATTAAGGAGGGATTCCTCTAATTTTGTCTCTTTTCGAACTAATTTTAAACAGTGAAATTGTGATAATTAAAATGTGAAAAAATATTTGCCTCTCTTTTTTTATATTTTGGCCATTCAATACACGATCATTTGTATTTCCTTGCATCCAATAAAATTGCAAAGATAGGCCTAAACTATGATCTTATTTCTATTAAGTTATATAATATTATTTCTATTAAGTTATATTCGATTTTGGACAATAAATCAAGAGAAATCATGCAGACAGGACCCGTCTTGCCCCCGCTTCTCGCCTGCCTCATTTTTGTTGGTTTGCTGACGCCTTCAAACACCCAGATAGAAAACAGTCCTCAAACAGAAGACTGTTGCTTTTTTTCCGGAATATGACAATAAGTCCAGAATATGTCCATGTTTAAACTCCTGTCACAATGTCATACAGTGCTACAAGGATCTTTAGGCGTGGCGCGATGACAGTGACAGAAGGGCGCAGCTGTGAAATAATGTTTAGGATAGCAGCGTTAATTCTGATTTTGACCACGACCAATCCACGCACCAAAGGAGCCTTGTCGCACTGTGCACCGAACGTCTGTTTTTTTTACACCAATCAACTCGATTCAATCAGCCCGTTTTGGTTCTGGGGTACGTTCATGAGGAATCCAACAAAGTTTTTTTAATTTTGATGTAATTTTTCTTTTATTTGGCCTATTTGGATACCAATCCTCAAATGTCCTCGAATCTGCTCACAAGTGATACGCCTGTTTCTTCAATATTAGTCGCCAGGCAATAGTCACATCTTCCTCAGTGATCGCAGTTGAGGGCTGACCTTCACGAATTTAATCATGGAGAGAAACACGGTCACGATCAAATTCTAAGTACCAATGACTCACGATACTCAAATGAGGTGCTTCCCTCCCAAAAGCATTTGCAATCTTGCAGAGAAAGAAAAAATCATAGCCTTCGATTCCATTTTTGGCACGGACGACGGACGACAAACTTAAAACAATTGTCACGCGACTTCCCACCATAGATTATTTCATCAATGAATGAGTTCCTCAGACCAAGAAATCCAAATTAGTTCATAAGTTTAAAAAAAATAAAACATTCGAAATTCAAACATTTATGAGCGGCCAGGAGCGCAAAAAACCAAGAAATCCAAATTAGTTTATAAGTTTAAAAAAATAAAACATTCGAAATTCAAACATTTATGAGCGGCCAGGAGCGCAAAAAACCAAGAAATCCAAATTAGTTTATAAGTTAAAAAAAATAAAACATTCGAAATTCAAACATTTATGAGCGGCCAGGAGCGCAGAGTTTTCAGTGTGCCCTATGTAGATAAAGCCGATTCTGAAGGCTTTAATTTTAGTTTTAGTGCTGTCAAAATCAAAATTTTTCCAAAGTAATTTAGCTTCTGTTCTTAACACTTATGAACTGTTTTGCAATAAAGAAAATTTAGTTTTGACAGCACTTAAACTAAAATTAAAGCCTTCAGAAAGAATTGGCTTCAGTACTTACTTAAAGAATCCAAAGCTATTTCTTTATAATATTTAACAGGATTTGCTGAAAACCATTCATTATTACTTTAAGTTATAGGATATAAACATTAGTTATCTATCAATCAAAATCTTTCACACCATTCAATGAATGGTGTGAATGGCATTCATCAGCCCGTATTCGTCCACTGCTGGACATAGGCCTCCCCAATATTACGCCACTTATATACGTAAATGACGCGTAATGATAAAGTACCTACAGCCTACATATATCGGTACCATCAAGAAAAGTTACTCGTTACAATAGCAAATGGGTCATTTTACTAATAAGGCCCCACTTCTTAAAAAAATATAAAGTGAACATAGAATTTCTCTGTGGCATTAATTTTATCGATAGACTTATGTGGATCATAAATTTGTATGCAGCAGTAAAAATATTTAAATAATATTATTGTTTTGGTTTGAACTTGTCTCACCAGGTGTCAATAAATGTATCCTTCGTCACAAAGATTGATTTTTGCATAAAAGAAGTAAATAAACAGTTTTTGTAAAAGAAACATTACCTTTATTATCGGAAACACAAGAGCTTTCTTTACCTTAACGATTAGTATTTTAATAATCAGTTATATTGATTAAAATTATCAGTCTAAGTCTCCTTCGTCACATTGAAATGAAAACTAAAATCAAAAGTTGTAAACCATTTAAAGAAAATCACATTATTTGCAATAAACATCTGTAAGGCATGTATGTATAACACTATATAATCTTAATCAGTCTTAAATAAGGTCACTCTCCGATTATAAATGTGTAGTTTTAAATAATATGATTAGGGGACATCATCCCAGGAACCGTTACGAAGTTGACATAAACGTGACGAAGTAGACACAAAATCATTAAAGGAACAGAGAACATAAATCTAAGAATATTACTTATTAATAAGTATGAATAAATACATATTTGCCCCTTTT
The DNA here is from genome assembly GCA_934047225.1 of Ypsolopha sequella. Taxonomy (NCBI): domain Eukaryota; kingdom Metazoa; phylum Arthropoda; class Insecta; order Lepidoptera; family Ypsolophidae; genus Ypsolopha; species Ypsolopha sequella. Next base: position 16,634,555 of record OW203998.1, read on the forward strand.
TAGCTTTATTTGCTATCAAAGATGGTTATTAATTAAAAAAAAAAACAGAAAATCTTTTAAAAATCATCTCTTAAATTAAGCTGCTTAGACATTATATTTATTTGCAACGACATCTATTTTTCAAAAACTTCTTCAATAGGTTCCTTAAAACAGTACAATACTCTTTTCCCCTTCATTTTTATAGAAGGCATATCTAATATTTTAATTATATTCTCAAAATCAACAAATGATACATCATCATCTTTAAGACGAAAAGCACGCTTTGTTTCGTCGACACATCTTAAAAAAGTAACCTTTACTTCTGAGTCTTCAAAATCACGATCAGTAACACCAACATAATTGTATTGTTTGTTCTTTTCACTCATTATTTTTATAAGCAAGTATGTACCTTTAGGAATATTTCTTGGGTGGATTTCTGTTTTATCGACGCTGGTACCGGCACAGGTGTTTCTATTTCTATTTTCTTTGTCCTGAATTTGTGCTAAAGTCTCACTATCAGAGCTATCACTTGAACCTTCATAAATGTTCTTGAAGAGGAGTCCTGTTCTTCCAGCATTGAGGTTCTGTATGGCAGAATTAAAAATGCCCATTTCATCCATATCAAAATTTCCCGCTTCAACGCATCCAGCCTCGCCAATATTAACATCTTCGTCAATATCCATATCTTCTGTCACAGTGTTTGAAGAAAAGTTATACTGGGTGCTAGGTGCGATACAAAAACAAGAACCGTTAACACCTTCAGTCTTACAGAAGCAGCTTTGCTCACTGTATTTTAATTGTCCTCGTGCACAGGAAAAAATGTGATGCATTCTCATTGTGGCCGGAATAGGCAGCAAAGATGTTGGTATAGTCATTGAAATGCGATCGATGTCCTCTTGGGTAATAAGGAACAACTTTACTTTCGTCGCATCTTTTAAAAACGTATAGAAATGAGTCACATCGGCAATATCCTTTCCATGAGCGACCATTCTGTCGGCTGTCCTCTTTATCAGTCCCCCTATTCCATCGGCTGCTCCTTTTCCATGACCGGCCTCAAAGAATGACCAAGTCATGTTCTTGAATCCATAGTCATCAAATAGTCTGGTCGTCATGAGATAAAAATTCTGTTTCTGACGGTATTGTGTGCAGGGACCGTCTGAAAACCAGTGAATAGTATGTATTTCTGGATAGTTCTCATTAATAAACTTTAGAATCGGGTCTACGTGAGCCCATATTGCGGCAGGATTGTGAAGCAGACATGATGAAACCGTACAGAATGATGTAATTTCTTTGGTTTCTGCTCCTTCAGGCTTTCTGTAGATGACAGCTGTGTGTAATGACAGCTGGTTACGAGAACCCCCGAAATGGTGAGATTGTATCTCTTGACTACATTTACAATTATAGTTCTCGCTAAAGTCGATATGGACAGCAACACTTTTGTGGTCTAAATTGTCAATACAGTCTCTATAAGCTTTATGTTGGATTCGGACGTTAAACACATGTTTTTTGAATTCTATGAGGTCTTTCTTAAAACTGACAATCAGATCCGATAGCTTAGCTTGTTGAAGCTCTTTTACATTTTTGGAAATCTTGCGTTTTTTCTGATCTTTAGTAATCTCTTCAGTTTTACGCACCCATTCCCACCAAGACACTTCATCATCTGGACACAAATTTAAATCAATCAAATTCTTGCCGCTACATTGTTCACATGCCTCAAACATGCATTCCTTTTGATTTATACTACAAACTACAGACTCCAGAAAACGACTCAAGTCGCTGGTGAAAACTGCTCGTTTTTTCTTTAAAGCCAGTATTTTGTACTGAATATTAGTGTGGAGCTTGCACAGGCATGTTTCGCGAGCATCAGCGGAAGGAGTAACTACATAAAATGGCCTGTTCATTGTAAAGTATGAGTAACAACATTTCATGCCACTTTCTTTTAAAAAGGAGCGGTGAAGATTTGTCATTATATCAAGGAGGAATCTCTTCTGTTTCTTTACTTTATTTTTGGTCACTGTCTCTTTTTTGCCAGCTGTAGCACGACTGACATCATCACGCAGGAAGAAATCTTGGACCGCCTTTCGTAAATCTTTAGCCTTCTGGACTTTCTGACATCTCCGCAATTTATCTTTGCATTTTATTCCGAGTGCTGCAACTCTTATCTCTTGGGTAAGACCTGTTTTCTCTACAAAATTTGATGCAAGCATTTCCTTGATAATTTTTCTCTCTTTCCTAGACTTCGTAGTTTTGTATTTTTCTTGAATAGCTGTACACACCACCTCGTATTTATCAAAACGGGATTTAGTTCGCTGTAATTTTTTCTTACAAGCTTCATATTTGCGTTTCCATTCAGTCATTTCTGTCTCCAACCTTAGATTATCTCTGTAAAGCTTAGTTCTTTCCCGACGCATTTTTTTCGTTTTAAAATGAACTTTTCGTGAGCTAGCGTCGGTTAGAGATGGTGAAAGAGTGTCTTCCTCTATAAGCTGCTCTCGTTCTTTTAACTTTTCTCTATACTTTTTCTGTTTAATCTTCCATTTTCGATTTGTCAGTCTTTTTTCTCTACAATTCATGTCTTTAACAAGTTTCTTATTAGTGTGATATCTTTCTCTTGCTTTTCTCAAGTATTCTTCATACTTCTCCTTATCAGCCTGTTTCTTGAGCCTACAGCGACGTTGTCTTTCTGCTGCTGTTAGCGCCATATTATTCTAAAATAATGAAAAAGACTATTTTATTTATGAGACAAAACGAAATTTATAAAGGCAAAACGTTTTTTTTTTCAAAGTATTGCTATTTACAGCACATAAGTCCCCTTCGTAGCATCTTCGTCTCCTTCGTAACGATAAACAATGTGACGAAGGATACGCGTGACGAAGTATACATATTTTAAGGTTATAAATCTGAGGTGAAATTGGTATAACATAATTACAGAAATTTAACTCAAATCAAAACAAAACAATCAAATATGTAACATATGTGAAAGATATTCAATTACAAGTAATACTTACTTTTAAAACGCCGTGACTTCGGATACGAACACAAAATACACGCTGCCTAGGCGGAACGCGCGAATCACACTAACTGCAGCTAGTGTCAAATTTCACACCTCCCCTCCATTGCCCCCGCGCCACTAAAAATTACGACGTTCCTTTTTACGCATAGTTGTCGCGTGCGATGGTTTAAACAGAGAATATTCTAGTTTTATGGATGTCGTTACGAAGGATACAAAATATATGGGACAAAGTTTAGTCACGCCTTGTAAAAAAAAAAGACAGATTAAATTAGCTTTTTTTGCTGTTATTGAAATAAATATGTACCGAGCCTTTTATTTTCGATATTAAATAGCTGGTTTTTCATACAAATATAATAGTTAATTTCGTGTTTCTAAGAACACGATCTACTGGGGACACTGCATTTTAGAGGGGTAAACTATATTTCACATCAAATTTAACTTATTATAATGCCGTTCTCAAGTAAATAGCAAAAGAAGTATTATAGTGTTATATTTTAAGTTTATAACTTTTAAATGCGATTTCGCAATATTAAGATGCTGACAGATTTAACAATATTTTTCGTTCTGGACAAGCACCAAAACCTAAAGGGACCTTAAAAGTAAAATGACCCAAATAGTCCAAGATAGTACAAGAAGTATGTCACACGTAGAAAAAAACATTTTAAGAAAATACCTTCTCACGCTATTTCGATAAATTTTGCTTTGTGGTAAACTCTTTGTAGTTCCGCGTTTAATATAATCTTGTAACAAAATTGTGTTTTTAATATGAAAATAAGAATATGGATGGTACCTAGAATCTGAAATTAAGCTCTATCAAACATATATACTATATATACGGGTTATCAAAATTAGTAAACAAAAGAAGTACCTATATAATTATTATATAGGTACTTCTTTTGTTTACTAATTTTGATAACCCGTCAAACCCGAATAAAATATAATTTATCTTTTTAAAGGTATACCCGGCGTTTCGAAGTGGTTCCACATTACGTGGTTGCAGGACTTCGGTATTTCGTAGCGGTTTCACATTACGTGGTTGCAGGACTTCAATGTTTCGTAGTGGTTTCACATTACGTGGTTGCAGGACTTTGATGTGTCGTAGCGGTTTAACATTACGTAGTTGCAGGACAATGTTTCGTAGTGGTTTCACATTACGTGGTTGCAGGACTTCAATGTTTCGGAGCGGTTTCACATTACGTGGTTGCAGGACTTCAATGTTTCGTAGCGGTTTCACATTACGTGGTTGCAGGACTTCGATATGATTGTAGTTGAAGAAAGACTGCTAAATTAGTAAATACTTGTACTAATAAAGTATGAAACTCAAGTTGACTTTTTTGTTGAAACTAGATGCTGGGTTATGATGGCAAATTTTTGTTCAATTTATAACAACGGTTATTTTAATTTAATTGAAACATAAATGCAGGCGACGATAATATCATCTACTTCCGTATCTAGGCGACAAAATAAAATGTGCAACATTTTCTATTAAAGTAATATTATAAATAACGTTAACCCAATCCAATTACTAAGCCTTAGAAATATGGCGCAAAACAAAAACGGTATTCTACCTCTATGAACAACCCAAGTAACAACTTTGTTTCCAATATCTAAGTGTAACAATCTGGATATGGTGGCCGAGGATTGCGAAGGTATTTTAAACGCCATAAATGTGCATCTTCATAAAATTACTACAAAGGAAAAGAAGTATAGACTGATCAGATTAAAAATGTCGGTAGCCCTTTGCAACAGATTACGTACCTATTATTGTTTCATAACTTTTTATAACAAAGTTTCTGGGCTGGAATTTGTATTCGTATTAGATACTTATTCGTTGTTTTTTTTTTACCATTTATCCTCCAATTCGCTTAGATTAAATTATGTAAAGGTGTGTTAATTCAAAAACCATTACGAGATTTAGGTTTAATAAGCCGTATTTTAGATATTTTTGTCTAAAAAATGTCATGATAATGAATATTTTTACGACTACTTATAAAACTTACATTTGTCTTGGTGTGACATCACTTGAGAAATGGCTGTTTAGAAACGTGTCCTTTGATATCAAGATAAATTTATAAAAATTTGCTGCCGACTGATTTGACAGATGGATGACAGATGAGTAAACAGACCACTTCTTTATAAGCAATCACACATCACAATCAGTAAGTATAATGTCTGAAATTACCGACAATTCTTTAAAAAATCATATAAAATAATGGTTAATTTATATACCAAAATAATGAAAACTATGTCCTAAGCTGACGTATATTCTCTGAAAAAAAATATTTTTGAAATTTAGCTATGGGAATTGCTGGACATAATAAACGTACATAATGGCGGGAAATATTATCTCATAGAATTCAAATTAAAGTGTACGTAATATGTTAAAAATACGTACTATGTTATTTATAGCGGCGAAGTATTGACAGGTGGGGTAAATTCCTGACAGCGACGGCATACCGCCAGCTAGGTGGGCCGATGAAATTTACAGGGTAGCTGTTAGGACATGGATAAGATCGGCCCATAACAGGAATTGGGGGCAGAAAATAGAGGAGGCTTATATGGAGCTGAAACGAGCTGTCAGTGATGATGATAGCGCAATCCATTGCTTGGATAACTCTCAACTGAAAAACCAATACGAAACAAATTCTCTAAAAAAAACTGTTCATGAAATGAAATGACGACGGTCTATTGGTAAATTTATTGACTTTAATCGGCATTGAGCGCGCATAAAATTGCGGAAAAAATCTAGTAGTAAATAATTATAGAGCGAAATGTAAAATCAAACATTCAAAATCTCATTGAAATCTGTATCTAATGTAATCTAACCAAATAAAACGCCTCAATTAAATTTTTAAGGGTCGCTCTATACAGAACGCGTTTTGGGTTCTGCGGTCCAAAACTCCAAGCAATCAGAACGCGCGTTCTCCTTGACCACCGCGGCAGATCAAACGCCGCCGCGCCGAGATTTGCATGGAGACTCCCCCGAACTTCGCTTAGACGGCGTTTAGAGCACGCATCTGTGTGCGTGAGTTTGAATCAGAGCGTTATACTAAGATTCACTACTCTATAAATATATTTACTCTGACCGCGGTCTGTGTGTAAAGATCCAAGCCGCGGGTCTACCACGTAATTCTGATTTTCATCAATATCAGCTTGAGATTGAAATTTGACGTGCGTGCGACGACGCCCGCCTAACATGCCATCTCTTTTGCACGCACGTCAAATTTCAATCTCAAGTTGATGTTGATGAAAATCAGAATTACGCGGTAGACCCGCCGGTCGCGTAGATTACAGTGATCGCAGAATACGGAACGCGGCTCTATTTGGTCGGCCCCTTACATCTGCTACATCTGTAACGATCTCTCATTTCTACAAGAACAACATTTTTAACGTGTCTTAAAATGTACAGTCCCCGATTGCTAGTTCAAGTTTTCAATCACTTATCAACAGCATAAAAAATTAGAGTAAATAACACCGATTACCTTTCACCCGTTTCCATGTAATTGTTTACGTTGAAAATTGCGGTACTGAGTTCGTGAAATAAAATACATTTAGCATTTAGTTTCGGCGGTCACGATGCGTCGATAATTTAGCTTTTTGAACTTGGCACACTGATATAACCAATGATTTCTTTTGTAAGTGGCCTGATTTGGTCTATCTATGAAGATTGCATGAACACAGGTTTGTGCCGCTGCGTGTGTCTAATTTTGTAATAGAGTTCTTGAATGAAAGATGCGTGAAGTGACTTTTGAATATTGAAATGCAAAATCGATGGAAGTTTTACCGTTTGAGACTAAGAAAATCGTGTCAGACTGATGATGAGATCCAAAACCGATGTATGGCGACCCGTGTTATCTACCTATATATTATGACCTATTAATTCAGGGTTCCCTAAATCTTTAAGATTTATCCGAGCCACGATCTGGACTGCGGTCTATTGTTTTAGCTATAATGAGAATTAAGAGGATTAAATGAAGAATCCTGTAATAAGTATAAAGGAAGGTAAACGAAATACTGCCAAGCATAGATGAACTATATAATTCAGATAAGTGCGAGACTCGCGCACAAAGGGTTCCATACCAATACACAATACGGAACCCTAAACAATTATAGTAAATAATTCCACTGACTAACTTAACTTGACACTTATAGTTATGATCATTCAACCCTATGTATCTAAAGGGTCATATTAAGGTGGTCAAGTATAACTTCCTAACTAATTAAATATTGGCAATTTTCAGATTTTTCCCTTTACTGTGCTATAAGAAGTACCTGTTAACGAAATTTCATGTTTCTAAATGTGAGCAAATTTTTAGGAAATTGATTGTGTCAAATGCAATTACGTTTTTTCGCGTATTGCCTGATTTCGTTACAGCACCATGGGGTCAACTTGATATCTCAAAAGGGGCCCGAGCAAAAGGATCTTGACATACGGACAGGCGGACAACAATGTGAACGTATAAGGGTTCCGTTTTTTCAGTTTGAGGTACGGAACCATAAAAAATCAATTACTTCCATATTAAGTTTATTTTTGCGAAATCTCTCGCTATGAATACTCTAAATATTATTAGAGTGCATTACAAACTAGAAAAGATCAATCAGAAACAGACCCAAAGACAAGAATTTGAAAATTTTCCCCGGGCCAGAATTCGAACCTGCGACCTCTTGTTATCAAGACAAGCGCGCTACCATGCGCCACCGATGTTCCTACCCAGACCGGTGAATTCTTCCATCATACTTGTCCACTGTTATTTTTGCACAAGTATTATTTGTACCGGTCTAGGTAGGAACCTCGGTGGCGCAATTGGTAGCGCGCTTGTCTTGATAACAAGAGGTCGCAGGTTCGAATCCTGGCCCGGGGAATTTTTTCAAATTCTTGCCTTTGGGTTTGTTTCTGATTGTTTAATTCTCCTACAACATGTTTATTCAGTAGTTTTGGAGCTGTACCGCAAACAATATTTGTCATGAAACGACGAAAACACATAAAATATTATATTAGAATGAAGTCATTAAACTATACAAAGCCAGGATATAACACTGTCATACCTGAAAACTTGCCTATTACTTCCTGTCCTCCACTAAAAAGAATAGCAAGACGCAATAGACGCATTACTATAGTAAACACACTAATTGCATTGACATTGGAGTGGAACTTATTCTAGAGAGACTAAACATCTGTAGGGCCATTAAACACGGAACGTTACATAATGACTGAATTAAAAGAAATGGTCCATTGTTCTACTAGAGTGCTCGCGATGCGTATAGTGGAAGCTCTTTAGATTTTCCTGTTAGAAATGCGTTTCCGATGTCAATATGCAGGGGGGTCTTATGGCAAAAAGTATTTTTTTGTTGTAATTAATCTCGTAAAACGAGTGATGTGATGTAAAATATGTAATTATAACAAGAAATTAAGTATGATTATTTTTATTTTGCGAAATCCATCGCTATGAATACTCTAAATATTAAATTCATTTTTTTTTTTTTTTTTTTCTTTTTCATAATCTGCAATCGGTCCTGTAGACTATAATCAGATAGGGTCTGCGAGTTTCTTATTTAAGCATGCTGATTCAGAAATCAGGCATCTCTTCTTCAATTACTGATGATATGTGCCCTTTTCAGCCGTCTGACATCCTCTGATGTCTCCACCAGTGCAGCAGCTAGTGGGTTAGAATGCCACATCAGTCTCTTTTTATAGTCTATCCCACGATTCTCTAGTTCTTCGACTACTGTGGGAGCTTTTAAATATTCATGAATCTCACTGTTTCGAGAGTACCATGGTGCTTTTGATATAATTCGTAGAATTTTATTTTGCGCTCTTTGGATGACTTGGAGATTTGACTTGCTTGTTGTGCTACCCCAGATCTGACAACCATGTGTCCAAACAGGTTTGATGAGAGAGTTGTAGACTAACAGTTTGTTGTTGACTGTCAAGGGCGAGCCACGGCCTAGGAGCCAGTCAAGTCCTCTGTAGCGGATATCCAGTGCCTTCCTTTTGGCTTTGATATGCTCCTTCCAGGTAAGGCGTCGATCCAGGTGGAAGCCCAGGTATTTGACGCAGTCCTCTTGTGGCAGAACCTCATTTCCGAGTTTAACTTGGGGACAGTTACCTCTTCTCAGTGAGAATGTAATATGGGTGGATTTGGATGTGCTTGTTTTGATTCTCCACTTTTTTTAGCCACTTTTGTGTTTCATTTAGTTGAGTCTGCAGTGTTTTCGAGGCTTGTTCCAGGTTACTACTACATGATAGAATAGCAGTATCGTCAGCAAATGTAGCAGTTATAGATGATGACAGCTGAGGCAAATCTGAAGTGAATATGTTGTACAGTAGTGGTCCAAGGACTGATCCCTGTGGTACACCAGCCAAGCATTCATGAAGCGCTGACCTTGCTTCCCTTTGCTTTACTTGAAATAATCTATCTGTTAAGTAAGACTTGGTAATATGAAAGAATGAGTGAGATAGATTCATCTTAATCTTGCACAATAGTCCTTTGTGCCAAACTCGGTCAAAAGCCTGCTGCACATCCAGGAAAGCTGCAGAACAATACTGTTTTTTCTCTAGGCATTGTCTAATTTTGGCATAAACTCTATGCACTTGTTCAACAGTTGAGTGGCCTTCTCTAAAGCCGAACTGATGATCAGGGATAATATTGACCTCTTTCATCGCTGCTTTAAGTCTTTTGACAAAGATCTTTTCCCAAAGTTTGGATAAGACAGGTAATAGACTAATTGGTCTATACGACGTGACATTATCGCTTGGCTTTCCTGATTTATGTACCAAGTTTATTTGTGAGATTTTCCATAGGTCCGGGAAATAAGACTTTCTAAATGTGGCATTGAAAATAGAAGTGATAAGTACAATAGCTTTCCTTGGAAGTTCTTTGATTATCTTCGGAGTAATCAGATCAAATCCTGGTGCCTTTTTTGTGTCCAGTCTTTTTATGGTTATCTTGATCTCACCTGGTGTTGTGGGTCTAATTGGGACATCCAATTGTAAGTCATAGTTAAGTATTTGGTCTATTTCTTCTTCATCCTTTGGGTCTCCTGGATTGGGTTGGAAGGTCTTAGCAAGGTGGTCAGCAAACGTTTTGGCCTTTTCATCATCAGTTCGAGCCCACCCATTATTATTTGTCCTGATAGGAGGAAAAGTCTGTTGAGGTCTTTTAAAGTTCTTTGTTGCTTTCCAGAGGGAATGTTTATCAGTACTGGTTGGTGATAGTGACTCGAGATGCTCCTTAAAAGTTTTATTCTCATGATCATCGATTAGCATTTTCAGTTCTCGTGCAGCTCTGTTAAATGCTGTTTTGTCAAGGGAGTGCCGGCTTGTTTGCCACACTCTTCGTAACTTTCGTTTTTCTTCAATTTTTTGCCTAATTTCCAAGGGAATATTCTTTCGTGTGTTGGGTGTCATGTCTGGGTCGGGGGGGGGGTACATTTCCATGCTGCTACCTGAATAGTGTTGGTCAGATGTTTGCAGGCATCATCTATGTCTCTTTCTGTCTTTAATGGAATGTTTAGTCGTAAATTTTCATCTAGGTATTCTTTAAAGCATACCCAATCAGTTTTGTCGTTAGTTAGGCGATCTGGTCTCTGTATATTTATGACCCGAGAGCTCAGGGACAAAATTATAGGTGTATGATCTGAGGATCCATCATAGTTGGACTCTACCTTTGTGTAGAGGTGGCTAATACCCTTGGATACAAAGAAGTCTAGTAGGTCTGGTTGTTTACTTGGGTCTGTGGGCCAGTATGTTGGCTCGCCTGATGATAAGGGAATCAGGTGGTTAGCATCCAGTGATTTTTTGAGTTCCCGACCTCGCGTGAGAGTCATGCGTGAGCCCCAGTAGGTGCTTTTAGCGTTCCAGTCACCTCCTGCAATAAACCGGGGACCCAGGAAATGAAAGAACTCAGAAAACATTGCTTCTTTAATTTTGTTTCTTCTTTTCTTTTCAGGAGGGCAATAAACGGCAGATAGAACAACTGATCCACTTTTGTCCTCTATGCAAACAGTTGTTCCTTGGAGATATTCCTTCTCCCAGTTCTGTAGCAGTGTGTGTTTAATGTTTTGTTTGATTATCAATGCAGTTCCAGCATGTGACTTGCCGTCTGGATGAGATGTGAAGTATGCACAATATCCATTAAGTTTCAGAGCTTTATCATCTTTCATATGGGACTCGGATATTAAGAGTATATCTATTTTATTAAGTTTCATGAAGTATTCTACATCTTGTGTGCTGGAGAGCAGCCCGTTGATATTCCAGGCTGCAACTCTGAGGTTGGTCATTTTGAGGACTTATTTATCAGTGTTGTGATAAGACCCATAAGGGTACTCATGTGTTGAATTAATATATCAATTTGCCTAGACTGATTTATCATAATTTTTTCAATTGTTTCAAATCTTTGTTCAAACTGCTTATTAGTGTGTTCTTCATCAATATGACAGTTTTTTTCAGAAAACTCGGGTTGTTTGGTAGTTATTTTTGAATATGACTGGTATTGTTCCCTTACTCTTTTGGGGGATGAATGGTTTTCTTGTGTCTTTCTTTCAGGGAATGGTGAACATGGTTGGTGTTCATGTCTGTTTTTCCCGGGAAGTGGTGGATATTTTGTCTCATGTGTTAAGAGGTTTTCCATGTTTTTGTTTTGAGGTTGACTCTGGTAGTGCGGGCCTTTTTTAGTTATAGGTTTATTTTTTCTTTGCAAAATTTCCTTTTAAATTTGACAACCTTTGAAATTGGCTGGATGTTCGCCCAGACAAAGAGCACAACGTGCTGGGGTGTTTCTATCTTCTTTAGGACAATCAGGGGTCTTATGGCCCTCTCCACACTTGACATTAAATTCATAGCGATGGATTTCGCAAAATAAACATAATCTTAGTTAATGAGAACTGTGAATTTCTTAACTGTCTGAAGCAACAATATTGTAGTGATAACAGCGTCATCTGTTTCTTAAGAACAAGGCGTGAAATCACATAACGCCCTCGTGAGCGTTCTGTATGTGCAGTACAAGCTAGTATATCAAGCAGATGCAAAAATAACAGTGGACAAGTGTGATGGAATAATTCACCGGTCTCGGTAGGAACCCGGTGGCGCAATTGGTAGCGCGCTTGTCTTGATAACAAGAGGTCGCAGGTTCGAATCCTGGCCCGGGGAATTTTTTCAAATTCATGTCTTTTTATTTGTTTCTGATTGATCTTTTCTAGTTTGTAATGCACTCTAATAATATTAAGAAATTAAGTATTACATATAATAAAAATTGCCGATGGCTTTTCTAATTGAAATTTTGTTTGCTGCAACCGTAATTATCTGGTTGTTCCAGAGCTTGTCCATGATATACGTTAGCTTTGTTCCTCGACTGTTCGACATAAGCCCTTCCAAGATTTCGCCTTTCTTGGCGGTCCTCCTGGAAGATATATGCCCAGACTCACCTACGCTGGGCAGGCGGGTTCTGGGAACCGAAACCCTCGCACCAATGACGCCGCTGCCCGTTACCAGACTGTTTTATATAAGGGGATGGATATACGCCGCCATCAATCGGTATGGCGGGCCACCTTATTCTCCCCCGAATTATTTCGTGGTAGTTTGATCAAGTAAGATGGTGGTACCTCCACAATCGAGCCCAGCCTAATAAATTTCTATTCGCTAGAACTTCATGCGTTCAAAACAAAAAATAATAAACTAAAATAATATTAGGGGATATATTTTCAAGAAAACTAGAAGTCTTAACTTACAGCCAGTAACGTGTGAACACAATTCATAAGCCTCTCCAGTCAAGGCCGGCTTATGTATGAAAGTGAAACACTGCTGGTCACTGGCACACATTTATACCTTGTATGAGATACGGTTCACTGCCCATGTGGTGTAAACTTCGCAATTTGGGCGGATAATTATAACGCAGGTTATGTCTGGTTATGAGATAATTATGGTAGGCTTTATTTATGGCAATTCTTGCTCTATAGAAAACGTTTACTTTTGACAACACATAAGTCCATATTTACTGAGGAGTAAGATCAACTTGCCGTTATATAACTACCTTAAAAATATTACATGAACAGCAAGTTTCGCAACTTTTTTTTTTTGTTATAAAGATTTCCGTATTGTTTTTGAGCAACTAATAAGAAATTGCTTTCATTGAGACTTCAATTCTTTATTCGAGCGTTTATCAAACAATATATATTATAAATATTATTAGAGTGCATTACAAACTAGAAAATATCAATCAGAAACAAATCCAAACACAAGAATTTGAAAAAATTCCCCGGGCCAGGATTCGAACCTGCGACCTCTTGTTATCAAGACAAGCGCGCTACCAATTGCGCCACCGAGGTTCCTACCTAGACCGGCGAATTCTTCCATCATACTTGTCCACTGTTATTTTTGCATCTGCTTGATATACTAGCTTGTACTGCACATACAGAACGCTCACGAGGGCGTTATTTATATATATTATGTTTAAGAGATAGTGCTTAGAGCTTTTAAAGTGGGGTGACTACAAAGAAAAACATGACCCCGTAATAGTAAGATGTATGTGAGAGCTTACCGGATCCTGCTCCGTACTATCAGATTTCAGGGCTTCTCGTGTTTCATTCTGAAAAAAAAAACAGTGATCAGTGGCATCGGCGGCAATTTTTTCAATGCCACAATTCGGGCCAGTAAAAAGGCGGCCTTGAAGTTACGAGAAAGGGAAGAACGCGGGGAGATAGTGAGCTTGCACGCGCGCCTTCGGTGCCTGCACGAAATTATGCAAAGGGTAACAGTGCTACAAAACACAAACTATCACTTAAAGTACATACCATACTGTTTTTTTTTATTCTATGTTTTATGTAATATTGCGCTGAATATTTTCTGTATACAAGAGTACATACTGGGCGGCAATACCGTCCGTGACTGACATAATGCAAAAATTTGCGAAGGAACGTGGGTGATTTTTAGAAGCGATATAAATATAAAAATGTAGTAAACAGTAAAATTTTAGCCCATTACTTAAAATTAACATAATCAGTATGAAAAATAAAACGTGTGAAAAATTTGGCCAGAACAGCCGCCCTTAAAATTTAAAAGTCATAGAACGAAAGTTGTTTAGTAGGGTTTAATCGATCAAAGAAATCGGCTCACTTTTGCTCATAATGCAGTTGCATGTAAGTGTGTTTAAGTTGTACACGATATACTAACTCCGTCGATGAATTTATAAGCTTACCCTGCATATGCTTTTAAGCAGGATGTGACCGACATTTTACTAATTTATCCAAATATCACAAAGCCAGACAGACACGATATTCAGTACGCACTGTTTGTATTTGTGAAGTCGGGTTTCATAAACATTTTACATGATATCGTACTTAAAAAATGATTTCTAGCAACTTTAGTTCGGATATGTCTTTATATTTGAGTAAAATGGTATAAAAATATAGTTACTACTTTGAGATTCTTGATTACGAGAGAGTATTTAGAATTAAAAACTAAGGTTATAAATGTTCAACGACAGGTGAACGAGGACAATACTCCCAAGGTAATAATGCGCATAGAAATCTAGCCGAGCGACCGGACGTAACACGTGACCTTATTGATTGTACAGAAAGTGTAAGGAAATACGAGTACGAACTTTGCCGAACAGTGACGAAGATTTGTATGCGCATTATTACCTCGGGAGTACTGTACATAAATAACCTTTTGCTGAATGAGAACATGTGTTGAAGTGAAAGAGAAAATATAATTCTACGGTTCGAGTGAAAACGGCGGCGTTTGCAGCTCATGTCACTTTTATTTCATCAAATCATTTACCCATTTACCAAGGAGATCAAATTCACACCACTTTCTAACTTGTCATGTTCTTTCTGCTTTTACTTTAAAAGGCAAGGCCAAGGAAAGCCATTATAAAATCCACAATTTGCAACATAAATATTGTTTTTCTGTAAAGTACCTCTTACAAAGATGACATTTTAATAGCTCTGCTATGAGTAGCTGGGTTGGTACTGTTATTTAAACCAACTTACTTCAGGCTCCGCATTTTTCTGGATTTGTATAGTAGTTTATTACAGATTATTTTATTACAGATTATGTGTGATATAATGGGATGCAGCTTCAATGTCATCAAATATTTTGTAATATTTTTCTCGAGATGCATCAATTGAAGAAATCCAAATAAGTTGAGTTATACAAAGTGAATTTGTGAACATCGTCCAAATTCATACTTGTGCATTGGTAAGTGATCAGCATCATAAACCAATAACGATTTTTGTAAAATTTATACATTTAAATTTCGACTCCTATGGATTCACTCATGATTGGGAGTGAATTACTATGAGAAGTCGAAATTTCATTATACGAATTTCACAGAAATTGTTATCGATTCATGATGCTGATCACTTACCAAGCCTCCAGTATGAATTTGGACGATGATCAAAAAGTAACCTTGTATTATATAAGATATTAGCCTGTTTTGGAAAATTCCAAGTATGTGCAATTTTCGTGCAAAATTTTATTGCAATGTACCTACTGTTAATTTATCACCTGTTGTCTGAAGAAAGCTTCTCTATGTATTGTTATTCTTCTATCATTATTAGCTAAAGAAAAATAAAATTGTAATGTTGCTTAGATATAAAACTTTTACAAGGAATCATAATGAAAATTATTTTTTAATACAGTTGCTCAAAAAGTGGCGTATTGCAGGGATGTATAGCGTTCGGGACGTAGGCTATTACATACTCGAGCTTTTTCTTTACCTTTTCCGAACTCGTGCGTTCTCTTTCCCAACTGTCAAAATAATTTCTATTAAAAAGGAAAAACTAACCAATTTTTTTTACAAAAAAAAAATCATAGAAGTTTTTATGATTCATGCAAATATTTCTAAAAAGAAGGTACTAATTTGTTTCAATATCAGATTTAATGATTCGATTCAATGAGTTAGGTTAGGTTTCATTTCATTTCATCTCATTAAATTTCATTTTCATTTCATATCAATAAAAAAATTCTACTGAAGACTTGGCTGTATGGGCAAAGTTCCCTTTGCCTACCCAGAATGGGTGAAGAAAACAAAAAAAATATTTTACGGTTGGCGCCATTTTCCAAAAATATTCTTTGCGGGTTTAGTTGTTTGTTGCACAAAATGAGAAATTTCGACGATATTTTATTTGAATTAACACCACCGGAACTCAGTATAATTGCACAAAATGCTTCGGAGAACATTTTACCGGAAAAGTCAAAAAGTCGCTACATATCTACATACGAAGAATTTATTGCGTGGAGTATTAGTTAGTTGAGTTTGTTGTGTTTTTATTATTTTATTAAATTGCTTCATTTTTTCGCAACTGTATTAAAAATAGTTGTTCAGTACACGTGCGGAACCGTCATTGCAACTTGTTCCGACTGTCAACCCTCACCTTCGGCTGCGCCTCGGCTCGGGTAGACATTTGTCGGAACTCTTTGCAATGACAGGCTTTCCGCACTCGTAATGAAAAATACTATTTATTTGAATTTCTTAATCTCTTTGATGAAGCGTTCGGTTACTTTTCGTAAGGACTATTTGCACATATTCGGTGGATTCGATTGATGTTTCTTGCTAGAATAAATTGTACACAAAATCTTGTACTTTTATTGCACAAATATTTATTTTTATTTTACTTTTTACTTAAATAAAACTTAATGTAGGTATATAAAGTTGATTAAGCATTTAATATTACTATTATTTATGTTACATAAGTTTTTTTTTGTTTAAGATCGAAAAATTGTACCTACTTATTGTATTATATAAGGTCTTTCAATTTAAATGGAAAGTAATTTAGGAGGTATTTCAGTATCGTTAATACATCACATTCCACTGCAAAGCTCTATTTTTGCGCGAACTTTTCATTCACTTCTCAGTACAAAGTGGTCAGATCAGCTGACTCAGTTTGTATGGACAAGTGAAGAAAAAGTTCGCGCAAAAAAAGTACTTTGCAGTGAATCACCTCCTAAATTACTTTCCATTTAAATTGAAAGACCTTATATAGTTTAGTTTTTTCTATGGAGGGCATCCTAAAAATCGTATCAATTAAAATGAAATTTCTTTTGTGAAAAATATTTTGTCTCCTTTGGATCACTAGTAATTTAAAATTTTGTGATGGAAAAATTAGCTAAAATATGTAAGGTAATTAAATTCATTTCCTATAAAAGATTTTCTTGTTTAAAAACGTTTTTCTTTTTAAATAAGAAAGCTAACAAAGTAATTTTCAAATTATCTTTGCTTATTAAATTTTTAAATAATAAATTTACTTGCAATAGTCTCAGTAACAATAAAACTTACTATAAACCCATTAATGCTGATATTGTGAAAAATTTAATATTCGCTATTGAATCACGTGCGGCATGTTATAGGACTGGAAAAATAGAACAATAATAAAACAATAGAATATAGGACAGAATTATGTCCCATCCGTCCCAAAAAGATTAAAGATTAAAGATTAAAAGGTCAAGGACGTAGCTGTAATTGTGTGTGTAATGCCTTGATTACACATAGCGAGTACAGTGGCGAGATAGTAGATACTCGGCCTAAACAGATAGTACGTGGATGTGGTCTGTAACTCGGATGTACCATCGAGGAAATGGCTGCATACCCACTTTTTGCTCTTATCACCATGCATTACAGGCTCAAAGTGGGCCAGCGTATTTTTCCCTGATAGTACTAGTCCGAGTACTGTCTCGCCACTGTACGTACTGTCTCGCCACTTTACGTACTGTCTCGCCACTGATGTTCTCGTTACCGTGTAATCAAGGCACAGTACCTTGTCGATAGTACCTACGTCATCTTCTGCAAAAATGCTAAGTATTTCCTGTAAGTAATCCGCTCAAAATTATCTTTTTGGAGGTTTGATCAACTAAATAATGTTTAGAAAATTTTATTATCTTTCGTCACTTTTATCTTGTAATGCGTTATATAAAATATAATATGTATAATATATTTTATAATTATATAATATATAAAGAGTTTTTACCTTATTTTTCAAAGGAGGCTCCGGATCAGGCGGGTCGTCTCCCGACCCTTCATGCCCATGTTCATCCTGATCCAACTCATCAATATCATGAACTTCCAACGATGATGATGATGATGAAGAAGCCACAGAAACCACCGATACTTCTGTGGAGTTCTCTGATGAATCGTCTGAATCTTCTTGCGGTACAGCTGAGTGGGCCAGCTGTTAAACAAATATTTTTTTTTAGTAACGTGCTAAAAAATTTGAAACGTACGTTATACTGATCATAACTAACAGCTCTATTCTGCGACTTTTGAAAAAAATCCCTTCGCTTCAATTAGTTTAATTTTTAGAGCAGTGACGAGTATAAAATGGCGGCGAAACGTCAAAAGCTTACATTCCGAGGGTAAGAAAACCCATTTTGTACTCGTTGCGAACGATACTTTTGATTTTAAAGACAAACTAAGGACGTCAAAAAGAACGTAATTTAGCATGAAATGAAGACAAACGTCAAAAAAAACCTAATTTTGCAATAAATGAAATTTCAATACGATATTTCAAACTGACCTGATGGTCATTCCGCAACGGGGCCCGGAAAGTTCGATTTTCAAAACTAATTTCGAGTATTAAATGGAACTTTTTCATAAAGGTAGCAAAAAAATTATTTTTCGCGTTCTTTTAAATCTTCTCCGTGTAGGAGAGTGAAACATATAGGTCCCATACACCCTCTCACCCACATACTCACACACTCACACACCACACCCTCTAACACACACATCACACCCTCAACATCTTACTTCTTACATATACGAGTATATACGCATATAATATACCTATTTTTCTTTTTTGCATGCTATTCTATAATTTAATAATAAAATACAAAATCTATGAACTAAATAATTTTTATAATTCTTAATTTTTTGATTGTAATACTGGTGTCATTTAACATTAGCTAATATAAAATCTATTTCATGTTGAATCTAAATCTAATTTTATTGTAATATAATTTAAATGTATTCAAATTATTATAATTTTTGTAAAAAACATTACCCGGTACATAATTAAGTTTTTAAATGTGTAAACTTATACGGAGAGCGCTGGCCGTTGGAATTCAGGTTCCAGCCTACCCTAATGGCCAGAGTTCCAATTATTCTGTGTACTTGTATTTTTTTGCGTCAATAAAGATTTTTTCATTTTCATTTTCATTTTTTTTAAATGTCTCGGAAAAAATGTTGTTCTGTATTTATCAAAAAGCCCAAAAAGCAGTAGTTTCAAAAATTATAGGGGCAATACATTAATCCTCCTAATATCGGTTTGCCAACGCTTATAGTTATAACTTGAGACCTGTGGGATGGATTTTAATGCAGTTTCATTAACCTACAGGAATCCTTCAGATTGTAAAAAAAAAACTAAAGGAGTTTTATTTTGTTTTATCGTTATGTATGTTTATTATTTGTATATTCGTGCTGCTGTAATATTGTATCTCATTTAATCACGTAAAAATATTTTACACAAATTAAAACCAAACAAAAGTGTGTAAACTCACCCGAATCAACAGAAAGGCATTGCACAACACTAACAATCTGAAAAAAGAAAAAAAACATTGAATTATTGAATAATAAAAAAAATCATATACATAATTATTTAAAAGACTGATGCCGAACATATAAAGTTCGAAATATATCTCTAAATGTATTTTTTAAATATGTATAAATATAAATGTATAAATAATAATAAAAAATATAATAAATATATATAAAACCTAAATATATATAAATATTATAATCTGAATTATTGAATGTCATACAAACGTACTACAAGGATCTTTTTGGCGCGAGGATGACAGACTCTTATCAGACGCACCCAATGATATTTCAGCCTGGATTCCAGATATTCCAGGGGCTGGAATATCATTGGACGCGCCTCACAATATGTTGCATTCCTAAACACCACGCAACAACACCGACGGCCTAGATATGTTTTAATTGACTCTGATGACGAAATAACTAATAGTAGTTTATGCTACAAGGGCGAAAAGGAATAAATTACGAGGATGATTTAAAACACGAGCGTACCGAGTGTTTTAAACGTAACCGAGTAATTTATTGCTCTTACGCCCGTGTATCATACTACGTTTTTCAATGCATAGTGTGAGGAAATAAAACAAATATAATCTTGTGAACTTTAAATTATGATTGGCTCAAAAGGACTATATCCAGAGCCGTTAAACAGTGGGGAAAAAAGTATAAAATTTATGGTACACAGGAAAGGTTGCAGGTTAGCCAACCATTGTAAATAAATTAAAAAAAATAATAATAATAAAGCCCTAGGGCAAAATAACCGACATTCTGTTCGGTTTTGATGCATAAAAAGTGGGTATTTACGAGCACTTGCATTGAAAAAAGATTTTTGACTCAATGCCCTCCAAAAACACTGACATATTAACCCCACCTCCCCGCTATCCTACACCGCTCCCGCAGAAGGCGGCGGAATGGTAAATTCATAACAGACGCTCCACAGGGAAATATAATATGAGCAATTAAAATTTTCCATAGAAAGCTTATTTTTCTCATATTTCATGTATAAATCAGTGTTCTTATTTAATATATATTCATATTAATTAATGATAATTTTCACACGATAGATAAAAATTTTTGAAAATGATGCTTTTTGGAATGATTTTTCAATTTTTCTCCAATAATGCTCGAGTTTATGTCTAAAATAAATACCTACAGCAAGAAAACATAGTTTGTTAAAATTTGCTTTGAAAAAACAAATCTTAATAATTTATTTTAATGTTTATATATTTTAATCTTAAATTCAGACTCATTCTGAATCGTTTCACGCGTATTTTGGCGCACGCGATTTTCAATTTTAGTCAGTCTCGGGGTTATAACAGCAAAGCCACTTTGCGCCGAAGGAAGGCCTCCTATTAATTCCAGTATAATTTCATTGATTCAATCAAACATACTCGTAAAAGTATGTGCTACGCCGCGCGCCGCTTTCGTAGCGCAAGTGTTCGTAGATTCGAGTATGTACTACGAAAACCTACGCGCTACGACGACGTCACGCTTGATTGGCAATATTGATAATTTTCTTGCATTCTTTGAGTTTTACGGTTTGTAGGCATTTTGTTTGTGGTGTATGTTTTTCTTGTCAGATATGTTTTAAGCGAATTCAATCGCTTTGTTACTCTACTCTAGAGCACAGGCATGAAAAAATAATATTAATATTATCTTTACAGAAATAGGAATTTTTCGGTAGTTTGGACATGAACAGGAGATGAATGAAAGTAAAGTGACGAAAAAAATTGATGGTACGCCCTAGAAGGACGTATGCTGACCAAATTGGCGACATATTGAAGAAGGGCAATGTCTAAAGTACCCGGAATATAAGAGTCCGCATGTCTAGACTGATGGATGTGGAAGAGGCGAAAGAGGTGTGTCAGGATCGTAGCAGATGGAAATTTCATTTCATTTATTTATTCATAAACAATTTTTACATTGTATTTGAAATTACAGTGTTACCAATTTTAAAATGTTATACTTAAAACCTAAAAACAAAAATTAAACGTTAATAAATTTTTAGTCTTTACCTACCCTTCAGGAAGACGGATGTGAGTTTATGTATGTATCTTTATTTAAATATTGTGACTGATGCCGGGCCCGAATGGCCCAAAATATATCTCACTACAATTTAATTTAAATATGTTTTATCTAGTTTTAATAATTATTTAAATTAAAAATATACATACTGTTTTCTTCTCCCTTAACTAGGATTCCGTTTATGCTGTAGGCAATAATATTGTATTATATATTAAACCGCATTGGCTGTACTAGATAACTTAAGTTTGTTGTTTTCGATACATTTCGTAATAACTTAGGTTAACTTCATAAAAAAGAAAAAAAAATGTAGGTAAAATTGGAATACATATTTTCTAATAACCAATTAAATTTAAATAAAAAAAGATACTAATTTACACATTCAACTTATGTATAAAAAAATATTCTAGTACGATACGCATACGTGTGGTACTGGTATGCCGAAAGAATGTGTGTATGATTGTTTGTAGGGTGTATGAAATAGGATGTGTGGGAAAGAATGTATGAGTTGGGGTAGGTTTGAATGAAGTTAACAAGATATGTGTAAAATGACTGAAGTAGTAAATAAAATACTAGTCCTAATTTGTGGATGCATAAAATGTCGCCATTCTTATCGTAGCCTACCTGGATTATTCAAAAAGTTACTTGTTTTTTACAAGTGAATCTAACAGCTTGACTTATTGTGAATGTTATTGTAAAAATACGGACGAAGATAGTAGTAGCTTTATTGTGCGAAATCTGTTCGTAGATGTGGAACACGCCAAGTGATGTGTTTTTCAGATCTTGTTGCTGCATTTTGATTATTGTAAGTTTTTTTTGTAAAACCTTAACATATTTGACAAAATTAAGAGCTGTCTGACTGAAAAATCTTATACTCATCGAATAAGAGGTACGATCTCGTGTGTTTAACTTTGAACACGGCTCTTAAGGTTCTTTCAGTCATAATCAATCAGGAGAGTTTTGCATGCACTCCTCCAAGCTATCATGAAATAGTTGAGAACAGGTTGTTAAAGCACATAGTAGACCATTTTAATAGATTCATTATCTGCAAAATTCCTCAGTTTCGTAAATATCTACAG
The DNA here is from genome assembly GCA_934047225.1 of Ypsolopha sequella. Taxonomy (NCBI): domain Eukaryota; kingdom Metazoa; phylum Arthropoda; class Insecta; order Lepidoptera; family Ypsolophidae; genus Ypsolopha; species Ypsolopha sequella. The sequence continues at coordinate 16,657,171 of OW203998.1, forward strand.
CAATTTGTGGAAGCAATTGCTAACCGATTTGCTATGTCCACGTGAGCTTAACTTGAATATAAAACTTTAGGTACTTGGTGCAACTGCCTCGAAACATTGGGTGTCTTTTTCGTAAAAAGGTAAAAAATTTGTGTCGCGGTAGACCCGTTTATAAATATTATATTATTCGTTATATTTGCTTAGTTAAACGACCTTAGTGTCCACCACTTACAAAATTATTGTGAAAACTTAATAACCATAAAAATGTTACTAACGCTTGAACCTTCCATAGTTCACATTACTATAGTGACTAATTACTTAGAATGGCACATTTTTGTCTTGTCATAGACATACTTTCTTTTTTGACCTTTTGATACAAATCGTCACGTCCTTTGTAAATATGGTATCCAACGAGTTAGATATAGCTGTATAGTATTTGTATTTATAAACAGTAAAAAACATACATTACATAGTTTGTACACTTATAAAGTACAAACTATCGTACTCGTTTACAAAGTACGGGATCCCTCAATCTGCCCGAAGAAATGCTTTTTATTAAAATGCGATGTCATTGACCAATTTTCTTTTATTTTCAAGACTTTAGTTAGGGAGTAGAGGATACTATTTAAATAGTTCTTGGTTTCAATAATTAAGATAGCAGTAGTAGTACTAGAGCTTCATAGCAATAGACAGACGCTGATACCAAAGCTTTATAAAAATCCCGGTACAGGTTTATGTTAGTAAATAGTTGGTACATGCTCTAAGGCAGTCTAAGGTAAACAGAGTAAAACTTCGAAATAAAATGCTGAATTATGCCGAATTAAAAACAAATCGTATTTGAACAGAATTATCACAATAAAATTTAAAAAATAATTGGAAACCATCAAATCGGTTTTTGGATGGTACAAACAAAAAAAAAAGCTATTCGGACATGGAGACGTTTGACAGTTCGAAAGCCATATAAAATAGCGGCTTAGATTCTTCTACATCTACGTGCTATATGCACGATGGTTTCAGTTGAAATCGGCCAGGCCGCGTTGAGTTATATCGCGGGCAGACAGACGAACTAAGGCTTTACCACCAGGGTTTCCTTGACGGAACCTTAAAAAATAACAGCATTACCGCAACCAGCTACTGCAAGACAATACTGATTGCATGCTGTGATCACGGCAGCCATAATTGCGTTCCAATATTGATTCTCGAGCGGGTCGATCCACCCTGTTATTACTTGCGGTGTCTTTTGACCCCTAGATTACGTTTAGTCGATTACGCGATTACTAAAGCCGTAATATCGCTGCCACAATTGTGCACTCAGTAATCTTTGCGTATCACGATTGTTGGTATAAGATATTGTTTCGTATGGCCCTTGATGGCGTAATTTGTTTATATTGGAAGCGGAATCCTTGTGTTAATATTCGTATGTGAATGATTCTCTATGGGTAATATATTTTTCTATTTCTCGAATCAAGTTTTACAGAATGTAAAGATAGCCGCAACGCTGCTGTGCAGTAATGCAGTAAGAATGCATTTTATAGAATTTCAAGTACCATATATGTATTGTGATATGTTTTCATCATATCAGGAAGTCATTTTTTTACAAGGAAGTCAGTCAGATTTTAATGCTTAAAATACCTAACTAATTAATTTTAAAAAATAAGTATACCCTAGGCTTAGAAAAGTTTGGGTTTTACAGTAACTGTTTTTCTTGAACTGTTTCGTGTGCTTACAAATACGTGCATATATTCACACATTTCTCCCAAATGGGTAGGCAGAGACTACATATTTCTATCTGCTATGATCCTGAAACATCTTTGATCTTTCAGCCTCTTCCAATATATATATATATCATATATTGTATATTCTTCCTAAATACTATAAAAACATACAGATAAAATTGTTGATTATTGCAAAATGGCTCAACTCAATAAGTATTTTCAATCGGGATAACCGACCAGTTTCAGCAGATTCAGACTGCCTTCTTCTGGGCGAGTGAAGACGCTTCCGCGACGACGTTGCGTCTCGCACTCAATAAAACAAAATGAGGGGTTTTCAAAGGCAAATTAAAAAAGAAAAAGTAGTACCGAACGACTTAATAGATGGCGCAGCCTGTACTAAAAGTGTCAAAAAATGTCTTCCTGGCAACACTGGATTCTTTTGATTTTGACACTTCTTCTTTGCTTCTTTCTTTTTTATGGTCAATCCATACCTCAAATGTATCATTGCTAAGATCCATTGTTCTTTCCGTAATTAGTTATACTGTGTGTTCCTATATTTTTACAATTAGCTACAACGCATGGGCTGACCATTTTGAAAGTTGAATGAAATACCAAGCTATTAACGTAAGTTATATAGATAGAAAACAACACAATATAAACACAACGAAATGGGAATGTCTTTGTGAAGGGTTTTGTTGGATTTAACAATTGAATTGACAATTTTTATCTTGCTGCCCACAGATTAAAAAATAATCTTTGCTTTTTGACACTTGAAAGCAGGGTAACGCCATCTGTGTTTACCTCTGAAAGCTTGATCAAGGTCAGTCTGGAAAACCGCTCATTGTTTCTTTCACGTAAATAGCTCCGTTACTTGTTGGTTTGTTAAGTAATTTGTTAACCTGTTCAGTTCAGATTTTAGATAACAATTGAAGAAAAATAGATATGGAGAGAGATTTCGTATTCTGAAATTAAATGTTCATTAAAAATTAAGTTCAGGATTGCGATATAAAAAAGCGTTATGCCCATGAAAAATTGCATCTAATGAACTTTGAATTGATAAATATATATATCATTCATTATGTAATATAATAACTAATAATATCAATATCTTCAGTATGCAACGTCATTACGTCAGTCCAACATCAAAAGTTGAAAATTAAAATGCGTCATCACGACATGAATACCCGAGTTATTGCTTGTGATTGGTTCTTTAGCGGTGCTATAATAAATTTGGCCATCCACAGCGCAGAGTTGCGGTGTTATATTATAACATCGGTCAAACAATGTAGATACTTATAAAATACACTTTTGATGTTGTAATTACCTTAGTGCAGTATGAGAGTACATAAAATACTATTACTTTAAATTAGTTAACCAGCAGCTTACCGATATTTTATTAATTAATTCATCGTGCAAGTCGTTTTTTGTGTATACAGTGGTTGAAGTGGAAAATTATATAGTGCCGATTTGAAGTTTATTTAACTCGGATTGTTTTCTGGTTTATTATTATATTCCAACTCATTCGGAACAGTCAGTGACCTTGTGGTTATGGCCGGTGGACCGTGCTTTTGATAGAAAGGATTAGAATACTGTGAATTTTTCGATTTCGAAACGCAATTTTCGTAACCAGGCAATGTTCTTAAAATATTTCGGCAAAATGTTTTCCGTGTAAAAGTTGTACCCAAAGGAAAATCAACGGGACCCTATTACTAAGACTCCACTGTCCGTCTGTCACCAGTCTGTATCTCATGAACCGTTATAGTTAGACAGTTAAAAATTTCACAGATGATGTATTTCTGTTGCCGCTATAACAACAAATACTCGTACAATAAATATTTAAGGGGGCTCCCATACAACAAACGCGATTTTTTTTGCCCTTTTTATAGATAGCGGTACGGAACCCTTCGTGCGCGAGTCCGACTCACACTTGGCCAGTTTTTTCCAAGTTACTTGAGCTACGTACACCATAGAGGACATAAACTTTATCCTCTTTGAAGTACGCCTTATAATTTTATACAGTCCTGTGCAAAAATTAGATTACCAAAAAGCGACTGCGGGAAACTGAATTTTAGATAATTACAATCTATGCTTTTTTATAATAAAATCAGTCAGAGTTTTGTCACAATATTAGTACTTTATTATAATAAAGTATAATATAAAATAAAATCGTAATTCTATTTTTCCCAACTTGACGGCGCTTTGTGTATCTACCTACATAACGTTAACTTTTACAATGTGTTTATTAGTTCATGGGATGTACAATTAGATAGCTCTGTAGAGGGAATCACGTATAAGGAGGCCAGCACAGACTAAGTCATGGACAAAAGCTAGTTTAATATTAAAATGCTGGCAATCCAGCTAATACAACTGGGTTCAATCTGTAAGATGGATCTAAACTGCAATTTATTGTTTATTCAATGATCAGAGTTCAAAGGGTTAAAGTCAAGGGCGTAGTAATGATTTTTTGCTGGGTTGGGCCAGATTTTAAACCACCGCTGCCAGCCAGACAGATGAAAGAGACAACGAAAAGCGCTTATCTAACCATCAGCCTAGTTCTTCCACTGCTGGACATAGGGCCTTTCCAAGATTTCACTACCCTTGGCGGTATTCCTGGAAGAAATGCCCAGACCAATTTAATGCAAATATTACAATGATTAGTTAAACTGTTTACTATTCTATTCTTATTTTATGTCAGAATATTTTTGTTAGAGCATTTTAATTCTGGATTGGTCCAGAAGGATGCTGGTGTTGGCCGGGCCCACATGGCCCCCCAGCCGCCCCTTGCTATGGGCGGTTAAAGTTGACAGGCAGCAGCGTCCTCATCAAAAACCTATCACCAACTTGCCTGTTCAGCATGATTAGTGGAACAATACAACGACCCTCAGTCTTTGCAAAGGTCTAAGTCCAGCAGAACACTGCTAAAAGCTGATGATGATAAGGATTACAAGGAATAGGAAGCATAAATGCATGTAGAATTCTTATCTATTTACGCATAATCCCTGAATACCTATTCATTGTCATCCAAAATGCAGATTCATGTAAAATAATGCACTTATGTGTGTATGGGAAGTCTTATTGTTAAAAAGAGATACTATCAAATACAAGTTTTAACGCAGTGCCAGTAGCGTGAGAGTCGATGCTCTGTCTTTTAACACTTTATAATAGTTTGTTTTTAAGTGAATAAGTTGTTAACACTGTTAGATAAGTATTTAAATTGGGCCATTTTCTTCTACATAAACATGGTTTATCACGAATTGCAATTTCGACCGAAGACAAACTTACCCCGTGTCTGTTTTCGTAAAATTTCTTTGAAATTAACCTTGCACACCATATACACATAGTCTTTATGTTTATTACACGAAATATTGCCACAAAAATCATAGATTTAGATATAAATAAATTAATATATTAATAAATAAATATATAAATTTTGAAGAACGCAACCGTTCTTGGGCGGCGGCATGTTTAAAATGTATTTAAAGGAAATCAAAATTTAACTTGAAGTTACAGGATTGTAAACTAACACTAACTAAAAAATCAAGTACCTCCTAGTTATCTAGTATGGCAAATCTTAATCTAAGGAGTGACAAAAATATTTTTTATTCTAAGTAAATTAAACAAAGTAAGTTTTTAAACTAAATGCGAACCTACAATATAGTGTTTAATTATCCAATGGTGTCATTTTGGCAGAACTAAGCTTATTTTAAGCGTTTTGTCTTTGTCCTTTCGATACAGAAAGAAAAAACCAGAACGCTTAAATTAAGTTTGGTTCTGTCAAATGAGTTCAATCGCGCAATAAAACCATATAGTATACAATTCGTACTATCACTACAAAACAATATATTTTATCAAAACCTGATAATCAAATCTAATAATATCGACCCATTACACCGGTACCTAGCATCTAGACTTTCAGTTGCAAAGCTTAGCCTTTAATACAAAGCAATAGATACGTTTTTAAATTGGCTAGTGCGTCTAAAAGTCATGGTTCGTTAGTAGACCAAAATTGGCATAAATGCATGTCCTCACTGGGAGAACCGGAGTAACGGACACAATGGAACAGATCACGAGCTAAGTATCGATTATTATACGTAACTGAATACCAACGATACCGCAAAGGGACGTACCCAGAGAAAAAATAAATATTTCGATTTTATATTTATTACATTAGTACCCTAAGGACCACCTACACCAAGAAACACATAACCCAGGTTAGCTAACTATTGAATCAATAGTATTGATACTTTGTTATCTCTATGGTTTGATGTGACTTAGACATAACATACAAAAGTAAATTAACCTGGGTTAAGTTGCTTCGTGCAAGTGGGCCTAAGGGTCATAACGAAATTTGAGGTAAAGAAAATTAAAATAAAAACAGTTTCAATGTTTCTATAGCGCTTAACTTTCAGCAGGGGTTTTTTTAGTCAATCCATACAAAAATCCTAGCTAACAAAATTTTACATATTAATTTTTTTAGCTAGGATTTTTGTATGGATTGACTAAAAAACCCGTGCTGAAAGTGAAAAAAACTTGCTTGATCTTAAATTTATGAACACCTGTAAAACTTACACACATTTTAAAGCAAATATCGTATTGTATTGTTTTGTAAAAAAAAGGCTGTCCGTGCTATAGTCAATCGCCTAGCTACGTCCCTGTTCTACCATCGATATCGCGAATCACTCAACCCATGGCTAATTGCAAGCCCAAGATACCAGGCAGCAGTTCAGCTGGAGATGTGGTGATTCGGGTGATCTTTATTCCTTTGTAGTAATGACTTCTTTAGATCACAGATTAGATTGATCCGCATTACACTGACAAATATGCAAATGTCTTTGCAGATTGTTGGCCAACCCAGGGGTTAACTATTGGTTTATGCTTTGTGTCCATCCGATTCGATTGTTTGAGAGCTTCATAAAAAGTTACGAGCTCGATGCCCTATTGATAGAATGACACAAAAGCAAAAAGTGAGTAGAGTAAAATAACGTACTAAGAAATTAACAAAATTTATACTTGCGATTGTCGGCACTTGGTGAAACTTGAAACATTATCATTGTTTAAGTTGCTCAGAGCTAGTGCCTGGAGTCATGTAAAATAATTTAATTAAGATCTTCCCTTGAAAATGGAATAAAATCCGAAACCGGTCGGGAGTTAACACAAATAAAGTGAAACTACTAGTACAAGTGTTTTAATTCAAGATACTAAGAAATTGACATGTACTGTCGGCGATGTTCCATTGACCCACTTTTCACTCTTATTAACATCACAATTGATGTAATTTTCTGTTACTTTATAAGTGAGATACTTTTTACCAAAAACAAAGAATAATATCGGAAAGGTTATCTAAGGTAAATGCGTCTCCATTTCACCCAAGATTTTACGTCCCAAATCCTGAATATACTTATAGTTGAGTATTTATTTATGTTAAAGTGAAACAGACATACGCCAACTGCAATTTTAACCTGTCTTTGAAGGGCTACTCCTCCCACACGGGTGGTCCAAAATCTTTAAAAATAATATATAATAGGCATACTGAAGTCAAAAACACATTTTAAGTTTAATATATATTATTTTTTGTATATATTTTTGACAAATAAAAACAAAAGTTATCGAAAGTTTCAAATGATTTTAGCAATAATTCTTTTACTCCTTCCAAGTACCCGAAGCGATTAAATGTTTAATTTTTTTTGCCGTCCATCGCGTCCTATTGTAAAGTATTATTTCTCTTATTTTGCGATATCCGGAGACGCAACGATCGTCTAATGCAATGCGCGCTATTATGAATGTTATTTAAATTTAGTTTTTGTCGATATTTGTAGCAACAAAGGTCGACTCAAGGTCGTTGGTGGATCATGCACCTCAAGTATGGTCAAGAAGCGATCGTATTTCAATCGGTAGGACGCCGAAATCATACTCTTCGGATCCAGGTTTATATGATGCCGATCGGGCACCAGAGTTCTTAGGAATTTACATGCATAGTATTTTGTACACTTGCCGAACAGTGAAAGAAAACACTGTAATTAAACCTGCATATCACCAAAAGGTTATATTTGTAGTTGAATGGCGGTGATAGGCTCCCCACTAATCGCATAAAAATACTGAGTGACAGTCTCAGTTCTTTTAAGTTATGTTCTGTTTCATGGAAACCTTTTATTTTAGTTTGAGCCATTGGAGTAGTGTGCTATGATTTAATTGAAATCAATTTTAGTTTTTTTATTTATAATAAATTCAAAGAAGCAAAAGTTTTGTATTTCTATATAACATATGTTATATACAAAATACACCATTGGCGTGCCGGCTATTTTGGAGCCGAAAGGCATTATACGCAGCGACGGTAAGAGGCCCGATGGAATGACACTCATTCCGTGGAAAAATGGCAGGTCGCTGGTGTGGGACGCCACTGGTGTCGACACATTGGCGGCGTCCTACATCCAAGCGACTGCCGCTAAAGCTGGTGCTGCGGCAGCCTCAGCAGAGGACTCCAAAAGGCGCAAGTATGTAGATCTAAGTTCAGACTATATATTTGCGCCTTTTGGAGTAGAAACTTTAGGGCCGTGGGGTCCAGTCGCGAAGCAGATGTTCAAGGAAATATCTTCGCGACTGGTCGACGTTTCAGGGGACCGGAGGGCTGGGGCATACCTCAGACAGCGTCTTAGCTTAGCTATCCAACGAGGAAATGCTTCTAGCCTTTTGGGGACCCTACCGATCGACGGCGGTGATTTGGGAAAAATATTTTGTATTGTTTAATTAATAGGTAAGTTTTTATTAATTTATTTTTTAATTTAGTTAGGTATAATTTTATCTTTTATATTTATATTAATTTATAGGTAGTCTAGTTTTTTAATGTTATTTAAGTTTTATATTGTTAAATAAGTAAATATAATAAATAAATAATAAACATATGTTTAATCTTTAAAAGCCTGTGACGTCACTGTAATGGAATTAGTTTTTCCATATTTGTAGTGTCATTAAAATGTGTTTTAAATTTAGTGCGTAGAGACACAAAAATACTATGAGAAAGTTAGTGCAGGACAGCAGTACAGTTTATTTTGGGATAAAGAGGGTCTATCTGTGTACCAAATTTCATCAAAATCCGTTTACTCGTTTATGCGTGATCCAGTAACAGACTTTCAAATAATAATCATAATACCATCCAAACTCTAATTCTAGGACAAAATATCTATGAGCCTGACTGTAGACCTGTTCAGAATCTGACCTACTCCGAATCGGACCTAATAAGAAACTGATGAGCATAGAATATGTCCTTCTAAGAATTTGATCTATTCCGCCGAATTCGTGTGACGGCCCCTTAATTATATAATATATTGTAAAGATATGTTATGTTCAAGATATGTTACAGGTGGTAGAGCTGATGCCGGGCTCGACTGTGGAGATACCACCATCTTACTTGGAGACCCCCTCGAAGTAATTCGGGGGAGAGTAAGAGGACAGCTCACAGGCAAAAAACCGGGAGGCCCACCATGCCTAGGACCGACGGATGGCGGTATATCCATCCCTAATAGCCGGGCCTTATATGGAACAGACTGGTGACAGGCAGAGGCGTCACTGGTGCGATGGTTCCGGCACCGCGCTCACCAACCCGACTGCCTACCGTGTGTGAGTATGGGCAATTCTTCCAGGATGACTGCCGGGAGTGGCAAAGTTCTGGAAAGGCTAATGTCCAGCAGTGGATGAACTAGGATGATGGATGGATGGATAGATATGTTATGTGCATAATTTTGTTTCAGAAATTAGAATACAACTGACCTAGCTACAAATGTTGCGCAACAATCAAGATTATTCAAGATACATCGAAGACAGTGCGTGGACACGCGTTGATGTCTTTTGTTCTTCAATCATCGTCGCCTAGTCTAAACAACGATAACTTTTCTACAATGAAGCTCTTAGCATAAGGTAGTAATACTCAAAATGGGATAATCACATATTTATTGTGTATAAAGTACTTTTATAATAGCATATCCGTATATCCTGGCAATATTTGATGTGCTGTGATGATTTGTAGCTATCTTGAAACAATTTAGTTCTTAAGGTTTTATGGTTTTCTGTTACAGTAACTGTACTTTCTTTCATCTAGGACAGGGATAAGGAAACTGCTGCCCGCAGGTAGAGCTGCCATCCGTCCGGGTTTCCCCGGATTTGTCCTAGTTTGGAGGGCGTCCGGGGGCCGTCCGGGGGAGGATTTGGATCAAAATCCGGGTAAAACCCGGACACTTTATGTGTCAGATTAATTAATTAACCACAATTAATTGAAGGATAATCAATAAATAAAAACAAATCTAAGAAAATATTCATTCGTTCGTAAGCCGCATCGAAGGCAATCCCAGAGCGGCAATAAATATATTTATTGTTTAGTAAATAATTAACGTAGAATAAAAAATGTTTAATGAAAACTTTTTTTTGCAAGAATATTTTTTACGGATGTCCGGGGAAAAACCTCAATTTCAACTAAATGTCCGGGGTTTTTGAAGTTTTTGTTCTCCGTCGACAATTTAGATGATGGCAGCCCTACCCGCAGGCCATCTCCAGCCCGCGAAGCGTTGAAATCCGGCCCGCGACCATCAAACAAAAATCAAGTGAAGTTTTCGTATTGTTAGAAATTTCGCAGCTAACTTTAAAGTTTAATTTAATTGCAATTTGCAATTTCTTCCTTATTTCAATAGTTATTATGTAATACTGCACAATAAATTAGTGTTTCTTAATATTTTTATTTCAGTAAATATTTCGTTAGTAAATATTGGCACTTTAAGGAAAAAGTTTCCCCATCCCTCATCTAGGATGTAAGGCGTTACACCGTAGTTAATCATTGTAGTATTTGTTGCAATATTTTTCATGTTTAAGGTTCCATGAAAAATTTAAACCCGAACAGCGAAGCCTTTTATCCATCAGTCTGCGGTAAAATTGAGATTGAGAAACTACTGTGACGATTGAACTAAAATTAGGTACTTACTATTTAGGTCTAGAATAACATGTGAATTTTGGAAACAGTTTTTTAATTTATTTTAAACCTTCGCAAAAAAAAACACACGTACCAACATTCTTAACAAGGAGAAAAGTTGCCTATTTTGACAGTCTCCTTTTCTTTCACTTCTATCGCATGAACCTTTTTTTATTTTAAAATAAAGACTAGTTTTGATTGTCTTTTACGGCCAAGTCAGTCGTTCTAAGTCATATTTACGTCGGAAATGTTGTCGATGGCCTTGCGCCGCGCCGTTTCCTATGCATCTCTACCTCATTACTGCTTCCTCCAAGAATGTTTGAATAACTACAATTTGTTACAAAACGTTTTTAACTAGGCCACAAACAGCAAGGGCACCTTGCTACTGTTTAATTAACGAAATTCTTTAGAAGACATTATTTACGACTTACATAAAAATAATGTAATTTTTGGATTAGTATTTTTTTTTTTTTACTGAAGATAGTAAAATATTCTCCATTGACAACTGTATGATTTTCGCAGTTCAGATTTAGATTTCTATAAAAAAGTATACCTACTACTTAAAGTAACTAAATGTAATATAAGTAACTTAAAGTAACTAGATGTAAATAAATAGTATATTACGATACGAGAGCGATGAAACGTTTTCTGACGAGTGTGAGTTCGAGTCGAGAAAAAGTTTCTTGCACGAGTTTCGTATAATTTTTTATAGCACAAGTGCGTAAAATGACCGCTTTACGCACAGTTGCTATAAAGTAACTTAATGTGGGAATTAGTGTCGTCTTATATACTGTAACATGTTTTTGCAATAAAGAAATTTTCATTTTAATTTTTTCACTATTGTCCTGACACAGTTGCTTCAGGTATATATAAGGTTAAATAATATTAGTTGGCGAAACTAAAAACATAGGTAGTACTAGTCTATATGAACAATTGTTCGTATGGGAGCTAAGCGAAATTCTTAATATTTGTTTTCACTTTTCCATACTGGACCAGTCAGCTGATCGGGGCAATTTGTATGGGAGGAAGAGAAAAAAAGTTGCGAATCTCGCTTAGGTCCCGTACAAACAATTGTTCATAAAGACTAGTACTACCTATGTTTTGAGTTTCGCCAACTAATATTATTTAACCTTATATATCAGTTTACACATCTTTCCTTATAAATGACGATCGTTGTCACTAGTACCATGATGTCTAATACGAATTCGACAACAAAATAAAACTAACTTTTTCACACAATCTTTCACTGTAACTCTACTTACTCATCGTTTTGTCGAAAACAGTTCAACACATTCTCGCGCTATCGAATTCGCGTGCAGACACCGTGCCGAACCGTTACCTTTGCGACACTACGGCTCATGGACCATGTGATAGCGTCATTCACTACTGTTTACTGCAAACACTTCCCTCTTTGAGAGGAACGTGGTGTTAAGAACTATACAAAATAAAAGGGGAATGTGAAGCTCTATATAGATGTCAACTGCTTGTTGCCGTCTAACAGAAGAGCATCTGGCGATAGACTTCAGGCGTTATAGTCTCAAATAAACCAGTAATAACTAAACGGTGAGACTATCGACGGCCAGTGTCTTTTGTGCGATAAGGTCGTATACACCAAGGGGTCTAGCATAACAGACCATATCGAGCTTTAACCGCTCGGTACAACATGTAAAATAAATAAATAAAATAAAATAAATAAATAAAAAGATTTTTATTCAACAGAACACAACACAAAACACATAATACTTAAAGACTATTTAGGATTAGACAGGTTCTGTTGAAAATGTCGGTGACTCAGCTTTTGTCCCTTAAGCCGGAAGCAAAGGGACGCTGTTATTCTGTCACTGCCTGTTCATCCATAAGGATACTTAAAACAATAAACAAAAATTAACACAACTATGATTAAAACACATAAAAAACAATAGCCATTTTTAGGAACTTGGAACTTCTATTGTTTTGCAGCTAAATTAACGTACCATTTAATAATATTAAGAGTATTATATTTATAATTATCTATATACTTATATATGAATATTATATAAACTTAAATGCATTAATAATAGATTTAAAATATATATTAATATATTATGTTATTTACAATGTACATACTGACACCATTTTCCTTATCTTTTAATCTCGTTAAATCTATCCCTCTCGAGGCGGATCAACAGAGTGAGAGAGCACTGTATCACGCGCTATCGAGCTCGATATAGTTTGTTATGCTACACTAGCTGGTGTTTAAAACCTTCCCGCTATAGTAAAGGATGGTTTAGCTCATGTTACGCTTTTTGCTACACGCTGCAATTCCTGCGTCGGCGTGAAACTCGGTGTCGCTTCCATTGCGTACATTGTACGACGCACAACCTAGCCAGTATTGTATTGGCTTAAGGGGCAGATAGCCGCCAACAACCTTGAGTTGACCTCGTCAGTACAAATATCGACAGAAACTATATTGAAATAACGTTCATATCAGCACGCACTGCATTACGACGGTTGCTGAGTCTCCGGACAGCGCAAAATAGGGGAAGTTTATACTTTTCACATGGACGCGATGAACGAAAAAAAAATTCCATAAATAATTTACTTAGCAATATTTTCCTTGTATTTTAGTGCAAGAACCACACAAATATCATTGGTGGTTTGTATTAAAATTTAGTCCAAAAACAGCTTGATTTTGAACAATTTTTTCAAGCTGTTTCTTATTGTAATAATGTAATATAATGTAAAACGCATTTGTTCTTTATAGTTTATCTAACAATAAATATTATTAGAGTGCATTACAAACTAGAAAATATCAATCAGAAACAAATCCAAAGACAAAAAAAAAATAACAGTGGACAAGTATGATGGAAGAATTCGCCGGTCTTGGTAGGAACCTCGGTGGCGCAATTGGTAGCGCGCTTGTCTTGATAACAAGAGGTCGCAGGTTCGAATCCTGGCCCGGGGAATTTTTTCAAATTCTTGTCTTTGGATTTGTTTCTGATTGATATTTTCTAGTTTGTAATGCACTCTAATAATATTTAGAGTATTCATAGCGATGGATTTCACCCTGGACCTGGTCCTCTAAAAAGGCCGCTTTGGATGGATCTTATTATGATTCTGTTGTAATGCCATCTCTTTTGCAGGCATGACGAAACTCTGTCTCTATCTAAATTTCTAATCATTTCATGATTCACTCAAGTTGGCCTTTTTAGGTCCCCTGAAAATGATATCCAACTTCAAATAACCTTCACAATTTGTCTCACCATAAAATCCGGTCGATCTTTACTGAGAAGAATTTCATGAGACTTCGATAAGACATGCTATTTATCTAAGTGAAGCGTAGCGGGGTCACAGAACTAGTTTATCAAATATTGTCGTAGAGCCAAATTATAATAGTAAATGCTCTACTAATCTATAAACAGTTATGTCTTCTTGGAATTAAAGTGAAAAAATCAAGTAGTGATTTGTTTTTTAAACCTTTCATTTTGTCAAGCCTCTTTTTACACTCGCTTGTGCTTGAAAACTTTATAAGCTATATTTACCAATAGATTTATATTATTTGTATAATTATTATCCTCGGAAATATATTACGCCCGTGTATTATACTACGTTTTTCAATGCATAGTGTGAGGAAATAAAACAAATATAATCTTGTGAACTTTAAATTATGATTGTCTCAAAAGTACTGTATCCAGAGCCGTTAAACAGTGGAAAAAAAAGTATAACATTTATGGTACACAGGAAAGGTTGCAGGTTAGCCAACTATTGTAAATAAATAAAAAAAATAATAGTAATAAAGGCCTAGGGCAAAACAATCGACTTTCTGTTCGGTTTTGATGCATAAAAAGTGGGCCTTTACGAGCAACTTGCATTGAAAAAGATATAAGATGAATGTGTAACTTACGTGAAACATGAGAAATGTTTGGACATGTAGACAGTGATGTATTTTAAGATTCGGCGCCCTGGGCCTATAAGGTTTGCCGCCCCATAAGTGAACGAGAAAAAAGCAAAAATATTTCAATAATAACATTAAATAAAATCCAGCAGTAGTTTTGGGCTGAGAATGATGATAATGAATATTTTTTTGCTTTCCTGTGTACCATAAATATTACACTTTTTTTTTCCAATGTTTAACGGCTCTGGATACGGTCCTTTTGAGCCAATCATAATTTAAAGTTCACAAGATTATATTTGTTTTATTTCCTCACACAATGCATTGAAAAACGTAGTACGAGTATTATACACGGGCGTAAGAGCAATAAATTACTCGGTTACGTTTAAAACACTCGCTACGCTCGTGACATAAACTACTAAAAAAGTGATTAAGAGCCGTCGGCAAAACGTGGGTGTCCGAGTGTGGACTTCGACTCGCATTTCCCAATCCATACTCGGAAACACCTCTGACACCTACTCAAGGATTCATGTCGTTAACATAGAGTAGAATATAAATGCTCCCTACTTACAGAAAATTGTCGGATACTAAATAGATTAGTGGTTCTTATATTCATGTCAAAACTCTTTAATATTGAAAGTTATTAATCATCTTGTAAATTTTATAAATTGTTTCAGAATGTACAAATAGTACTGCCTTCCATATAGTCCGTTGATAAAATACTAAACAATAGAAACATAAATAAGGTACTTATATACAAAAAAAGAATTTATCACCCAACAAAGCGACGAACTAAAAAATAACAATTATCTCCATACTCCACTTACCTCACACTTAGCACCATTTTGCACCCGTGTTGCACAAAAGCGGTTCACTTATTTCACTCAATCGTTTTTTAATAACACATCACTCGTCCAAAAATTCATGAAATCACTTCGTGAATGCTCACCCCTAATTTAAAGAGGCGGGAAAATGTTCAGACGTCCGAAACGCGCGGAAAAGAAATCGCGTTTCAAAATCAACGACGAAGATCGGTCGGGCGCGTGTCTTTGTTGAGGTTTGCTCGCGGAGTGTCGAGACTCCTTGCTCGCAGCCTCCACGGTGTGTTTCTTCAGGCGCGAAATGCTTCCCGCAGCAATGGGCTTGAACAAAGCCCCAGAGGGGGGGCTAATCACTCGAAAAACTATTCTCCAGGTGCAGAAGTTGTTCCGCTTTATCTCTTTTGTGAAGTCAATGCGCAATTAGTGCCTAACACTTTTATTAAGGAAAACAGAAATGCTTAATCGAAACAAGTGTACTATATTCATTTTCACAGAAAGGTAGCTACAAGATATTATGTCATAAAGCACAAACTAATAATTTATTATTTTCAAAGTTACCTGTATTCTTTTTTTAAAAACTTAATTCTGAAATTTGTACCCAAGACATTTTAATTAAATTATCAGCCTTCATTCAACAGTTTTGTTTCGTTCAACTTTTGTAGCCCAGTAGTCTTTCAGTCTTCAAAACCAGGTTGAATCCAAGAAGGACGGTCGAAAACACCACCGCAAATAACGTTACCTTCATTTGCCTGAAAGATCGAAAAAAAGAACCGTTATCATATAAGTACAGAACCATTACCATATAAGTAAAGAACCATTACCACATAATAAAAAAAAGTCACAGAGAAAATGCAAGCCGCCGAGCACAGCTATATTTTATTTAGGGTAGGCGGAACCGCGAGCAAAAGGCTTGTCTCCTACAAGAGTCTTATTTTTGTCTTATTTTTACAGTTCTTATTATTTATATTTATGAGTATGATTTAGCAAAGTTGTATCAAAGGAAGCGTAACCATGATGAGAATGAATGAGAGAGAATAATTTATTTTGCAATGTTGGTACACTGGTACATCATAGACACTTGTCGCAAGTCATAAATAATTAATCTTTTTAAATGAAACGTTTTACAACACTTAAAATCATATTATGAGCTTACTTATATTTCATAAACTAATAAACGTACATGGACCAAATTAAATTGTTTAATTTATACGGTAGTTATGTAAATGAAAATGAAAAATGGTTTATTGGTTATATAAGCTCTTAAAAACACAATGCAAATGATAGGTAAAATCTATAAATATATGCTACATACCAAAAGGTTACATATATAAATACGTGCCTACATAGCTCCGCCCATTCTATTGGAAAATTAAAATGAAATTTATTGTGTTAAAACATAGGTTTGGGCACATTTAGCGGTTGTTGTTGCTTAAGAGGATGGCATACCCTAGCAACTTTTTTTATTACCCGTCCAGCACAATAAGTCTTATGGCAAAGACCTTATTTGCTTTTCATAGAGGCAATTATATGTTGGCTCTTTGGCCTCTTTTTCTTGGACACGTAATACTAGTGATCACGCAGCGAAACAACAAATTGGTCTGTTTTTAGCTAGTACTGAAATATTTTGTAGGAAACAAAATATTGGACTTGGGTAAAATCCCTTCATATTTCTATTGCCTATTTTATAAAAAAAATCAAGTTGATCTCTTAACCGCGTTTTTGAAACGAACGTTTGAAAACAAAAAAAAGAGGGTAGAAAACATTTTTTTTTTGACAAAAGTATAAATCTTAATACATTGTTTATAATATTATTAAAACTCGCGTGAGCTGACATACTAAATTATTACTCGTATTACAATCACACGTGAGTGTTCAAGCCGTATGTAATAATAACATTGTTTATAGGTGGAATCCTTTGATAAAAAATCGATAAATCAAATATATTTTCTTCAATATGAGGAGAGATCTAGTTTCTTCCAATGAACCCTTGAAAACCTGGTGTTATTGATGTTCTAGCGTTAGGTGTCCACTTAAATCTAGATCTCCATGTTTTACCTTTTCATGTGTAGATATACACATATTTTTAGGCATATAAAACTAACATGCACTATTAATACTAGGCCTATAACTATTGTTAAGTTTATATTCATCTTATTAAGGATAGTATGCCTTAAAGTCTAAATATTCTTTAATGGCATAGAAACAGTCTCTTAGTCTTGCTAAGATGAAGGGTAAGAATTTAAGGAACTTTGCAAGATCATATCTTTTTTATTGTTAATTTTTATTCGTCCATTATTATTATACATACCTAGTCAACTTCTAATACGCATGAGCACGAGGCGGCTATTTTCGCACCATTTTTCACATGCTTTACTTTTCCCTGTGATGATGTGATGTGTGATGAGTGTGTGGAAGAGAATGCTAGAAGAAAGTATGTTAGTTAGTGCTTAAAATAAAATTATATATAAAATTGTAACGATTTGGTCTATAACTGTAATGTTATAATATTTCGGATAATAAATAAATGTCTAAATGTCTTCATACGACTTTGTTAATCACGTTATAGATACCGTGAGATGATAATCCTACTAAGTATGACTATAAATTTATTATATTATTGTTATGAATCCGGGCAAAAGGTTTTTATTCTAAAAGTTTGATCCGTTTCTGTTCTTCTGATACAAGCTTCTAAAAATCACCCGCCATCCGCTTTAGCAAATTGTCGCTGTATTTAGCGAGTCGATGCAAAGCGGTCCATTCATCCCTCAGTATTATGATACTTAATTTAAGAAAACGATTCTTCCGACATGTATGACTTCTGTTATAAAATAAAAAAATATATATATTGCCTTTATCAGCTTGTTTCTTTTGTTTTTATATATAATTATATAGGTTAATACACACAAATAAGACACGGTTATTATAGGATTACACAATAGAGTCCAAGATATATTTCGGGCCCCACTGGGCTCGGCATCAGTTGGAGTAATAATGGTGATAGGGTGACAGATGATATTTACAAGATGACAATGAGAATAATACAATAAAAAAATAAAAAAAAAGGAAAAAGTTTTAGGGAAGTAGGTAGTTTTCCTTTTTTAATATTTTTTTATTGTATTATTCTCATTGTCATCTTGTAAGTATCATCTGTCACCCTGTCACCATTATTACTCCAACTGATGCCAGGCCCAGTGGGGCCCGAAATATATCTTGGACTCTATTCTGTTATAAAATACAACTTCATATGATTATCATGGTAGGTCAGTTCACGAGCAGTCAGAGGCGGTTTCTTTTGTGCCGTGAGGGCGGCATTTTCTTTGACGCGACGGCCGGTGTCAGTTGGGGGAATGAACCGCTTTGCATGGTCTCGCTAAACGTAGTATGGGTGCATTTTTCAAATCTTACCGATCAGCATTATGAAAATACACGGCAGTCATCAGTGTAAAGTGTACCAACTTCAAATAGCAGAAAAGGCAGTAGTACAGCAGCAGCGCTGCGGCAGTAACCGACAACTGTACCAACTTCATCACAGTGCCGACAAAGAGCAAGCAGCGGTTAGTCTGGAAAAATAGATGGAAATATCTGTCAAGCAAAGGTCAGGTTCCATAGACATTCGTTGCGCTTAAAAAACGTCCATAGCGTGTAAAAGAGATGTCCTACCTTTATGAACATCTTGCAAGAAAGAAAGAGATGCACAACAAAGAACAGCATGTCAATGTTTTTTTCGAGTAAGAGGCCATAGCGTCCCGGTTGCATGGATATGATTGCTTGATTGGGTATTCTGCATATAACTACTAAATACAACAAAGAACAGGTGGTAGAGCTGAACCGGGCTCGACTGTGGAGGTACCGCCATCTTACTGGGAGACCCCCTCGAAGTAATTCGGAGGAGAGTAAAAGCAGACAGCTCACAGGCAAAAAATCAGAAGGCCTACTATGCCTGGGACCGATGGATGGCGGTATATCCATCCCTAATAGCCGGGCCTTATATGGAACAGACTGGTGACGGGCAGCGGCGTCACTGGTGTGAGGGTTCCGGCACCGCGCTCACCAACCCGCCTGCCCAGCGTGTGTGAGTATGGGCAATTCTTCCTGGATGACCGCCGACAGGATGACAGCAGTGGACGAACTAGGCTGATGGATGGATGGACAACAAAGAAAATCAATACGTAATTGTAAAAAAAAAGTTTTTACAATAACGTATTGATATTTTTTGTTGTATTTAGTAGTTATATGCAGGATTGTCCAAAATATAAGTAAAATAGTAAATGTAATAATAATGTCATAGTAATGTACATTTATTTTTTGGTATCATTTTCTCTACTACATTGAATATCTTGTACATTCTAAATCTATGTCAGGTTCCGTCAATGTATCATCGTGGAAAGTACTACAGGCTCACTTGTCTTTCGTAATGCAATTGTGTAAGGGTGAAAAATGGATCTGCATAATTTTCCCCGATAATATATGTCATCTGCATGAAAATATATGTATAAAATATATTATTTAGGATATATCTTTTGTAGTACACGTATGTATGGTTACTTATTTTAATAAAATTTCCCTTTCACGCTTAGGTTTGCTGGAAGAAATCTCTTTTTAGAGATAAGATCGCCTGTGTACATACCTTTTAATTTATTAAATGTCTTAACTGCTTTTCTGTGTACATTAAAGAATAAAAAATAAAAAAATACCCTCAAATCCGAAATGTGACGTTATTGAAAATGTTTCCAATTGTTTCCGGTTTCAGCTCAATCAGCCATAATGATGCTTGATGCGGGAGTGAGGGGCTGAAGAGTGATGGACTCATACCCCTCCCCCACTGGATAGTTGGTTTTGTATGGGATAATGTTGAATCATAATATATAGACATTTTAAGAAAATAAAATAACGGAGTAAATAGTAACAGTTGGTCACAAAAAATTTGTCCTCAGATTTGTTGTTAGTTGCTCAAAAATCTCCCCTAAAATATTAAGCTGCGCCCACGCTTATATGGCGCAGCCTGACAGACAGACAAAGCCGGAATCTTGCTTTGTAGCTCAGAGCAATATGTTATGCTTTAAACGGTTTTACGTTGAGTTGACCGTCAAAATATGAAAATTAAAAAGAAGTTAAAGCAGGAAAGAGGAGTAAGAAAGAAGGTTAGATACGAGTCTGTAAATTTTATCCCCTCAATATCCTCCTCTTAAGAGGCTTCAGTAAGTTAAATTAGCAGCTCGAAATATGTCTGTACAAATATCGACAAAAACGAAATAGAAATAACGTTCATGTCAGAGTGCATTGCAAAGTGGCTGTTACGACGATCGCTGTGTCGCCGGGTAGCGCAAAATAGAGAAAATAATATTGTGTTAGATTTTTGTATTGCTCGTGTGTGTGTAAGTATAAGTTTTAACCTTGTCTCTTTTGAATTTTAAAAGTTTAAACTATTTATCAGTTTTTTGAAGCATTTGAAAGGTTATTAAAGGTATTTATTTTCTCGTTGTAGGTTAAAGCTTTTAAGATTTTAAAACATCACAATTACGGGACATGGGTCAATATGTATGATATATTTTTTTCAAAGTTTTGTAATATTCATATAGAAAGTTTAAACCAATTTAAAAACGTCTGTAAACGCAGTTTTGCTTCTGAAGCCCCTTAAGCAAGTTCATAGTTCAAGTATCTTGGTCACTGGGTTAGCGAGACGCTTAAGGATGATTTAGACATTGAACGAGAGCGTAGAGCCTTCTCTGTAAGATCAAATATGCTATCCCGTAGATTTGCAAGTTGTACAAAAAAAAGTAAAAATCATCTTATTCAAGGAATACTGCCATTCTTTGTACACGTGCGGCCTATGGGTGAACTATACGAAAAAGGCATATGTGGCTCTGCGCACTCAATACAAGAACGCTGTTGGGGCTGTGACGGTACTGCAGTGCATCAGGGATGCTGGCAGAGGCTGAAGTCGATAGCTTCTCTACTATCGTTAGGCTGTGAGTAGCTCCAATAGTCTTCTACATCTGATAGCGGCCAGTCTGGAAGCGGACTGTGCTTTTATGAAGCACTGGACTAGTGTCCATCTTATTAAAGAGACGAGAAGGGCAGGGTTTCTGAAGCCCTTTCCTGGGCGTCTCTTTATAGTTTTCTATTTTAATTATTTGTTTCGTTTTAAATCTCGTTTTAAATTAAACTAACATAGTAAATGTATCTAATCTGTTACTAACAACATAATATGAAGCTTGTCTCTGAAATGAAATATTTTTATTTTATTTTATTATTTTATTTTGCCACTGCGGAATAAAAGAAAGGAAAAAACACAAGATATGAAGTAAGAGCTCCAGTATGGTTTTAAGCTTTTTGGGTTATAAGCTTATAAGCTTCTTGAAAAAATAACTTTAGCAGTGACAGAGCGAATTAGAGTTCAAAAGATTCAGACATCATGAAACGTTTCTTGAATGCAAAAATGCATGACATCATGATAGCAAACATGGATGAGTACAACTCATTCTTATAATTATGTGATTATTTTGCATCTCCATGTAACCCTAGACTTATTTGTTTTTATTATGTGTGAGGGTAATCAAACAAAATTTCTCTCTCTTTTTCCGAAATACCCCCAGATAGACAACTGAGCGAATTTAGTCCCTTCCCTTGTAAACTGTTAGGTTATCTTAAGTTTTTATTTCTTTTTTGTATTTGTTTTATAATTTAAGTAATTTGTTGTTTAAGAACTATTATTTTATGTAAAAATTAACCAAAATTGAAATCTGTAATTGGCCTTAATATTAAGTTATATGTTATTTTGTTTTATCCTTATTATATATCGCTGTTGATTTCTGTACATAAATAAATAAATAAATAAAAATAAATATACGATTTGCACCGAAAGTCAAGTAGAAACTAACAAGAAAGGAACAACACAGTTATTTCCGAAAGACTAAATACGTGGAAATTGCTAACGAGATGTGATTTTCACCCAGATAAGGGCTAAATCTAGGCAAAGTGCGTGTGCATTGGCCAGGTCACCTAACATTCAGACCAACCTTAATTCAAAAACCGTACTTGTTCTTAACCTAGAGAGATATCAATCTAACATAGTAATTAAGAATTACGCGGCCCGACGTACTTTTGAATTAATGACGTAAACGAATATAGTGTTTATTACGACATGATAAGAGTTACATTCCACGTCTAAATGCTTAGTGGGTTAGTAAGGTCTAATAGTACCACATAATTAAGTAATAATAATTTTGTCCGCAATAAATTACGTTAAAACTAACACATGTAAGTAATGCAGATATAAATTAAATTGTAAGGTAAATAAAAGTCAGCCTTCGTTCTATCCGTCCGGTAAATTTTTATCGGACGTACTTACAAATTTACATTGAAGAATTTGGGAATAAATTAGAAATTTTGTAACTAAACGGCTTAATTTGAATATTTTATGAATTTTGTTCGTGAATAGTGCAAGTTAAATGATATTCTAGGTAAGAGAATGTGCAATTTTTTTTGTCTACATGGTCATTTAACAAAAGTTGAACAGCTGAAAATATGAAGTTGTCTCCCCGGAATGTTTTCACTTTTCAGGATTTTTCAAGTGCGACCAGTTGCGTATTTACCCTAGGGCCAAAAGAGCCATGACCCGGGGCGGCAGGCTGCGAGGGGCGCCACAATCAATTAAGAATTAGCTATTCTTAAGAGGCTATGCGAATTTTATTTTTGTCACGTCACTCCAATCGAAAACACGCTTAGTGCGAGAGGGGCGGATATATGATAGTTATATATTTTTTATAAAAAAGCTAAAATAGCTAGCCAAATTTCAAATATCAAATCTCTAGATATTGTTGAAACACACCTTATAAAATATGTTTGAGTTCTGCATATGGTTCCTATTTGTCAAACGAGGAGAAAAACAGTGTTTGAATTTCAAGAATTATTTCTATCGAGGAAAATTTATCAAAACATGTTTTTGCCAATTTCAAAACCCTAGATTATACAGTCAAAATGCATACGCCAGAAATTTATTAGAATTTTCCGTCCATTTCATGAAATACACAAAAAAGAAGCACTTCTATTTTTTTTACATATTGCCTTAATACCTATAGAAGTTGACTTGACAAAATTCGTTAATTATGACAGTGTCATTGAAGGATTTTTTTAACTAATTTGGCCATCAGAAAAATGTAAATATTGAATAAATGGTATTTTCATGGCCTTTTTAGTTTTTTCATTCATTATCACCATTCTTAGCCCACATCAACACACTGTTGGATTTCATTTTATTTTATAATTGAATTATTTTTGCTTTCTTCTCGTTATTTTATGGGGCAGCAAACCTTACGGGCCCAGGGCGCTAAATCTTTAAATACGCCACTGAGTACGACAAAGCTCTTTTGGCGCGTGGATTGGTCGTGGTGAAAATTGGAACTAACGCTGCTATCCTATCCCTTGTTTCACAGCTGCGCCCCTCGTCACTGTCATCCACGCACGAAAAGATCCTTGTTGCTCTGTAATATGAACCCATAGACTATCTCGTATAATTATGCCCGAAATTTAGAATTAGTGCGTTAATATTCACGAAAAACAGATTCCACTGGAGTACCCCAATGTATATAATATCCTAAATCCTACTATATTTTAAGGCATACTCGTATCTAAATGTAACAAAAATAAAAGATAGTAAATGACGTATAGGACCCAAAGAAATCAGAAGATATATTTTTAAAATGTATGTCTCGAAAAATTACTGAAATCAGAAAATTTCGTAGAATTGTTTCCGAATGCGTTATTTTAAGTTTATAATAAGCCTTGTATGAAAACCGATTCGGAGCGCGTTGTTAATAGGAGCTCGTGACCCCGTGATATGATCTGGTAGAGGTCCAGGGTCGTGACTCTCACCAGCCAGTTCCTAGTTCATGAAAGTTGAAAGTTTACGATTAAAAATAAAAACCTATCCTGAGATAAATAAGGGTCATAAATCGCTTAGGATTTCACGATAATGTTGCTAGTGTTTGTTTTGTAGAGAGCATGTTTTGTGTGAAATCCTTTATATCGTTTTTTTTTTTTTAGTAGAGCTGCGGTTTTGTATTGGAAATATTAAGGAGAGGAAGCAGCTAAAGCGAAAAATCGAATCAAGCTAAAATAAAATACAAAATAACTTTCGTTGGTAGGTAGGTAAATCATCATCACATCATCATTGATCATCATCATTGGCATCATCTTTTGGCCAATTTGTCAGGGTATAAATAAGCCTTATTTTTGCTGCACCAAAAATCTATGCAGGGTTATTTACCGCCTAAACTAAGTTTTACCAGTTATGCAAATGGACCCACTATTAGGACTGCCGACTTCTTTGCCTGCTTCTACGTTTTGATCAATATGTAACAAAATAATCCAAAACCTATCACTTCATTGTTATTAAAAGAAAGTCTTTCGAAGAGGAGGAAAGGAAAAACCATCGGAATCCCTCAACATCAAAAACCAGCCTTCACGCCCACGTTTACACCAAGCACGGCGATTACAAAACCACTTGACTCTTAAGCCCCAGAAAATATGAGCTCAAGCTTTAGGAACTAGTCCGCAGCCAGCGCCACAACATCAGTAACTAACAGGCATTCCTGAGTAACGACACCGATGGCGATCGCTGAAGAAGCGCCGAGAGCGATGGTCGATAGCGCCCCACGAACCTCGACCCCTTGTCACGACGGGTAGACACGACATAAACTGAGTCACACTAATCCAAACCAGCGCTTAAAGCGATGGTATCACTGGCCTCCAATTAGATGGACAACTGGGCCTTTGTTTACATACGATGCTCTGGTAATGACATCTCGACTTTAGGAGCTATGAGATGGATGTCCGCTTTTAGAAGCTAGAATTTTTTAAAGAGAAAAGACCATTTCTTATGATAGATAAGCTGCTGAGTACCAGTCCACATAAATATGTGATTTTCATTAGATACAAAATGAAAGTGCTTCATCTGTTAGCATGATACGAATATAGGTATATAAATAATTATTTTTAATTTTTATTTGGTCACTTGGTGATTTTTTCTAAAATTTCACCTAAAATTGTATCTACATCCAGTTACCATTTCTTTATTTATTTTATTATCACACTTCTCTCCAAAGTCTTTACTCAAAGGCGAACGCCGATGTTTCCAAATGGCTATACTTACTTTCATATACTTATTTTACAACGGGATCAGAAATGACAGGCTGCCGCCATTCTAAAGATAGCTCTGGGTTTTCGAAAGAAATAAAAATAAAAATAAACCTAAACCTAATAGAGATGCGTAAATAAGCAATGAAGCGTTGTAGTTGTTTGAAAAAAGAATCACATCATTTGAAAAAGTCCAAGGTTTTTCATACATTGGACAAAGCAAATATCGTGCCGTATGTATTGAACGGTATAACTAGGGGAAACTAAGGTACCAATGAATACTTGCATTCTCAACATTCTTTTGATGCATTTCTGGTGAAGTTTTCACAACAACCCTCGTCCTGTCGTGGTTGGTTCTGTATGAGTAAGTTGGAGCAAATAGTGGAACGCAGGACCCTGGGGGAAGCTGAAAACCAAGGTAGGTTTAAAGCAGGGAGTAAAAACCGATAACCTATTAATACATCGAAATAAATTACAGTAGCAGAAATACAGACGCGAAAGAAAACAATGTTTGACGTAGCACCAACATGTTTGTGAGACGAGCGTCCAGCGCGCTGCAACTGCACTTACTCGTAATACAACTCCGGTTGGTTGAAATAATCCACGTTTCAAATTTTAACCAATGACGAAGCTGGAAAATTGTTGCAATTTAATAGAATGTGTGGTGGATGCTTGATCTGAACTTACATTCCGAGGAATAGGCGCTTGTGCTTTGTGCAACAACGGAGGCGAGGGCTCCGGGAAAGTTTGAAGAATCTGCTTCAGTTTTTCACTAGTCTTCAAGCAGCAGCAAGGTTTTCGACGTGAAACCTCAAAGTTTGGGATGAGTCTCGCTCGTAAGACCGTATTGTCTTCAGATTCCATGTCTTGTTGAGGAACGGCAGTTTTTTAGAATATTTGTTATGGTTTTATTTGGGTTTTATGGTGGCTTTTTCATTTAAAATTACTGCAATTTTGGCGATTGTACACAAAAAATAATAGGTACCTACTGAAGAAAAGTGACATCAGTCATCATAAACATGCCATGGAAACGCAATAAATGACATTTTATAGATTAATCATAATCACCCATCACATTTTGTTTTTTCTACAAGGATGTTTTTTTTTAAGGGGAGTTTGGGAGGGTTTGTTTTACTTGAAAATACAAGAATTTAATTTATGAAAAAACAAACAAGGTGTTTGTTTGTTTTTAGGGTTCCGTACCCAAAGGGTAACCAGCGGGACCCTATTACTAAGACTCCGCTGGCTGTCCGTCTGTCACCAGGCTGTATCTATTGAACCGTGATAGTTAGACAGTTGAAATTTCTGTTGCCGCTATAACAAAAAATACTAAAAAACAGAATAAAACAAATATTTAAGGGGGCTCCCATAAAACAATTTATATTTACATTTTAATAAATTTTTTTTACCGTTTTTATAGATAAATGGTTCGGAACCCTTCGTGCGCTAGTCTGACTCGCACTTGGCCGGTTTTTAATTATTTAAAAATATTTATTTTATGTAGCCAAATTCATACTGGAAACTCGGTAAGTGGTCGTATCAATTTTCACAATGAAAATTTTTAAAAATAAAAAAGATCTTTGTGCCCCTAATACTAATTTACGAACAACTAACTCCCAAGTCAATTAGTACAGGAACTCTAAAATTTATTTTGCGTTTTTCACAAAAATGATCGTTGAACCTTGGTCCTGACCACTTACTGAGTATTTAATATGAATTTAACTGTAAAAACAAAAGTCATCTTATGCGTCGTAATTTCAGTCTTGATACATTTCGGCGATTAGATACATGATTAACTGCATTTTCCTAATAAAATCGCAAAAATATAGGCCAAATAAATATCATTTCATTTGAATTATATTCGGTTTTGGATAATAAGACTTATACCAAAACAAACATCTTAAGAAATATGATATGAAATCGCAAGTTTTCTAAGCGTCCACTGAACAGGACAGACAAGTATAAAATGAAAGCGTTAGAGCAGGACAGATCTCTGAAAATCCTCGCCTTAAAATATAATTTTTTTTTTAATCTGTAAGGCCCTGTCCGCACTGCGAATTTTCACCGCGCGGTTTTTTTCTTGCAATTCTGTAACACATTGAATCTTATACGAGTATCCGCACTGGCTATAAAACATTCGCGCGGAAAAAAATCTTATGTGATCTGATGCAAATTGAAACGGATTTATTTCCGCGCGAAAATTTTGTGCAATATGAAGTAGTATGACTACGGCCGCACGGCGAAATAAATTTCTCCAATTTGTATCTTTATAGGTAAAAGCTGGACCAACTAGTCGTAGTAAATTATCGAATGATGTTTTACTCATTCTATAATATCTGAAAAACTTTTTCACTGTATTTTCGTAGCTATTGATGTTTTAAGTAGAAAAATACTTTCATAGGTCTCACGGCCGTAAATGGGTGAATCCAGTATGCATGACATCTTTTTGTACGTCTGTTACGTCGCCGCCGTAGTACCAGGTAAATCATTTTTTTTCTGATGTCCATTACACGTTCGTCACAGCCGGGAACTGCAAAGAACTAACAAAAATCGCGCGAAATTTTATTCGCGGTACGTACTAGACGTAATTTCTAGCACGGAATATAATTCGCGAGAATAAATATCGCACGGTGAAATACGAGTATCGCAGTGCGGATTCGCCCTAAAACAACCCCTCGCGTATACATGTCGTGATGACATGTTTCTATTTGTTTTTAATGAGAGACATTGAGGGGGGATGATGTTTGCCATTTATTCTCAGTGCGGCGCTAGTGGACTCAAAAAATCAACCCAATCGAGCTTGCATGTCTACTTCAGTAAATAAGCTATTATTTCGATAAAATCGTTTATTATTTTTGGAATCTTTTTCTAGGGATCTACGTGTATTAAACAAAAACGCGATTGGAGAAATTCGGCTCGATAACAATACTGATTGAAATCTTCTTTTTCGACACCATTTCTTCTGGTTTGACAATTTGGAATGATATATGATTATATTTTATTAGATAGGTTTTGACACTATCCGGGACCTGGTTAAACGAAATTTTGACAGCAACTTTTTGTATTAAAAAAAAACGACTTTTTGCTACTTTTCCTCGAATTCGTCCTTCTCACACTGAGAATTCAATAAAGTTTGTATACCACCCACTTTAATACTGCAATGGATCTTTAGTTACTTATTTTGTTAAAAAAAAATACATTCCGTACAACAGTTCCAAGTAATGGATTAAAGTGGACATAAAGTCCACAAAAATCCATCAATGGATCTTTTCAATGGATTTTTGTGGACAAAGGGGAGTTTTTTCGCATTATGGAGTAACAGGGACGCTAAAACATGAGAGTCAAGGGTGGATACAGGGGGGGGGCAGGGGGCCATGGCCCCCCCCACAAAGCCTTTCCAGTTGCACCTTTGCAGTTTGCATTGAAGAATCTTAGGCACAAATATTTCAAAATCTTGAAACCGAGGTGTCGAGGGCCCCCCCCACCCTGAATTCCTGGATCCGCCCTTGATGAGAGTTAGATCTTTGGAGCCAAGTCTGAGTGGAACTCACTCACCGAGGGTTCCGTATTATACTGAAAAAATGTGTATCGACCTATTTTACAGTTAGCGCTATCTAAATTGTCGTTTTTTAGACATGATAACCACATTTAAGTACGCTGTTTTTAACTGTCGTTTTTAAAGACTCAGGGACTGTACCAAAATTGTAAAAAGAAAGAAATTTTATTTTTCTACATTATGAAACCAATTCTTGTTTAAACTATATTTCAAGTCTCTAGTTTAAATGGTTCAAAAGTTATGATGCTACAGCGTACGGACAGACAAACAGCGGAGTGTCTCCGGAATGGTTCCTTTCACACCTTTCGGGTCAAAGCCCTAAATAATATCAAAGTGCAATGAAACTGAAATTTGAATTCCCTCACGTGGATTTTATCGGCATAAGAGCCTTGAAATTAATAGCCTTGAATAATCTCCTCCATCAAAAGCTAATAAAGTCTTTGCCATTGGCCTTATTGTGCTGGACGGATATAGTAAATTTTTTTTTAGTCTAAGCCATACCCTTAATCGTGAATAAAAGTCGCATATCTAAGCGTAGCGTTTTCGGAATCCATCGTCAACCTCGTGACCATCTGCGCCCGCGCACGTACGTACACCGTGTGAAAGCGAACCCTCCGTCAACGCCATATTTCACACTTATTAACCCTAACCCAATTCCTACTTAGAGTCTAGGTTAACATCTGTTAAATTGGGTACCGAAATCATTGAGACTTGCTGCTGTTACAAGGTTGGATGTCATGCATGATGCAGAATTCTTTGGTCTGGAAAATGTGCATAGTTCCTCTGACTCTGTGTTTTTAGGTTTTGTTTGTTGTCTGTATTTTTAAGCTATATTGTAGGTATGTACGTTATGTAGACCAACCCAACACCGGCCGTCACCGGCGAGGCAGACAATTACATATGTGTGTACCTACATAAATACATAAATGGAGGAAATCTAGGTGGAAAATTCGCTTAATTATGTAAAGGTGTGTTAATTCGAAAACCATTTCGAGATTTAGGTTCAATAAGCTGTATTTTAGAAATTTAGTGTAAAAAACCTCACGATAATAAAAAAAATTACAAAAAAGCTGCAACAACCATTTGCTTTCGTGGTCACTTGAGAAATGGCTGTTTAGAAATGTGTCCTTTGCTATCAAGTTAAATTTATAAAAATTTGCAGCCCACTGATTTGACCGATGGATGACAGATGACAGACCACTTTTTATACAAGCAATCACACATCACCACGGAACACTTTTACCAGGAGCACATCACAATCAGTATGATGTCTTAAATTTCTTAAGTGACGTCATAACCGACAATTCTTTAAAAATTATAAAAAAATATAGGGGTAATTTATATACCAAAAAAATTAAAACTAATATTATATGTTTTCATTGCGAAATATATCGCTTTGAATACTCTAATTGTTATTAGTGATAGCGCAGTTGGTAGCGCGCCTGTCATGTAAGCAGGAGGCCGCAGGTTTAAATCCTGGCCCGAGGAATTTTTCCAAATATATTTGAGCTTTTAAATTTGTTTCTGATTGTTTTCTAGTTGGTAATGCACTCTAATAATAATTAGAGTATTCAAAGCGATGGATTTCGCAATAAAAACACATACTTAATACTTAACTAATAGTTAATGAGAACTGTGAATTTTTTAACTGTCTGAGGCAACAGGTATTGTAGCGACGACAGCGCCTTCTGTTTAGAATGAGCAAGGCGTGAAATCACATAACGCCCTCGTGAGCGTTCAGTATGTGCATTACAAGCTGGTATATGGAGTAGTTACAAAAATAAATGGTGGAAAAATTCGTCGTTCCAGATACGAACCTCGGTAGCGCAGTCGGTAGCGCTCCTGTCAAGCAGGAGGTCGCAGGTTTAAATCCTGGCCCGAGGAATTTTTCAAAAATATTTGTGCTTTTTTTGTTCCTGATTGATTTCTAGTTGGTAATGCACTCTAATAATAATGTAAACTGTCCTAAAATGTATAATCCCTGAAAAAAAATATTTTTTTGAAATTAAGCTATGGGAATTACAGTACTGCAAGAAAACTTTGATGACTTGACATTTAGCCCTGGGCCATAGCTTCAGGCTTTGAGAGGCGCGCCAAGCGGTTCTTCTTGCAACGGCGCCAGCGGAGAGAACAAATGTATGATATATAGAGCCGGCCATGGGTCGCCGCTCGCGCCTCTTTTCTGGCTTCGAGTGACTTGCGCTCTCGCGACGGCGGTGTGCGGGGAGGCGGGCGGTTGAAACAATGATCGAGCGCACAGGACGAACCTAGTGTCGAGCGCTTTGAGCGAGCGAGCGCGCTATACATGAAGGCACCGACGGGTGTCGGGGCAGGGCAAATCCCGTCGCAAAAACCACCTGGAAGCGCAGCAAGAAGCGCCGCCAGAAGCCTGAAGCTGTGGCCCTGGCGTTAGACGTCTAAGGACGTCTACTGACGTCTACTACCGACGCGCGACGCAGGACAGAACGTTTTTCTTAAGAAATGTTTTCTCGGACCAACGATCGTTTTAGTTCGTTGTCTCGGACCATTTGTTTCGAACTTTGAAGTTGTCGAGTTGTCGAGTTTGTTGAGAACTTTAAAATGTGTCAAAATCATCAAAATGAGTATTGTTAGAGATCCATAATGGACAACAAAAGACACGGAAAGTCAGCTCATCAACTTCCAAGATGACCTGCAAACCCTCTTTATTAATAGGCAGGCATTTAACTCTATCACCGCAACTAGACAGAACCTAGTCAACGGTAACAACCACAAAGGCCAACCGTATTTCCCCAACAAAGATGGAAGGTTTTTTCGGTTATTTTAATAGTATTTTAAGTGGACGCGAGGGCATTAACGGTTAGGCGCTCTGTGACATAAACCGCGTAACGCACACGAGGTGGTCCCGTTCTGCCATTGTTACTACAGGCCATCACAGAGGTGTGGGGCTCCATTGTGCTGGCGTCTGAGTAATAGTTTCCACGTCAACGGGAACAAAGAGAATCATAGGCGCCGCCGGCAGAAAAAATATCCAAGGTTAAGTTTTTCATGTAGATTAGGCCACAGAATAAACAATTTTAAGGCGCTTGATCCTTCAAATACAGCCAGATGTGTACTTTCTAAAGCCTACTCCTCGTTTACGGCTGAACTAAATGGCTTGAAAAAAATATATATGAAATAATAACTCTTTAAAAATATTTGCAACAAATTTTGGTTTCGTACGATCAAAACTTCTATATTAAAAAAAATAACAACTGTATGATGTTTTTTTGGCTTAAATTCCCTACTCCTCCTAATCTGCTATGACGTTTGGAAATATTTACACGCCAAAAAATTAAGAATCTGTTGAACTTTAAATGCAACATATCTCAAGTATATCCAGTAACTTTTTCTATTAAAAATATCGAAATATGTAAGATTTCAAGGTCAAAGGCTAAGAGGTGCTCTGCGCGGGCGCAGGCATCAGTCATGCAGTGGCGTTCAGACGGGGAGGCTGTGTCACTCGTTGCCACGTACCGCACCCTGGCGTCTGATGACATGTTTGCGAAAATATTTATAAGGATTTTTATTTGTGTGCGTTCAGAGAGTACTTTCGGCAATGGACTTAGTTATTTAGAGGATAAATTGTGCTGTGACGTTCGCGCGTGGACGCTATAATAAACTAGAAGTTTGACGAGTTAGCAAGGAACTTTTTTTAGAAAAATTATAATATAGTAGCTCATGGGTAGAACGCAGGCCTCTCAATTTTGAGATCCAGGTTCAAGCCTCGGTTGGGCATGCACCAAGGAGTTTTTCGGAATTTTTGTGCATAGTATTTACTAATACTTACTACTTGCTGAATGTTTTGTGCCCGAAGTCACCACCAACCACGTTGGGACATACTTATCGTCGGTGAAACGCGGGTGTACCGAGTGCGGACACACTCGAAACACCTCCCAAGCCCCCTCGGGGATTCCTATCATGACAATGTATAGGTATAATTATTATTATAAACAGCTATAAGCAACAATTCACGCAAAAAACGTTGCTCAAAATTTTGTTTTTACTTCTATCCAGCTAAATAAACTACCCAAGTATCAAGGCTCGGACTATGTATATGGTTTAGCTCCGCTTCCGACCTGTTTTTTTGGACCGGAGCACTATTTGAAATACTTGTTTTAGTTCATTTCAGAAAAATATGTCCCAGGCAGGCATATCAAAACCGTGGTATTTATACCTGTAATATTATGTAGAGATAGTTGAATAACTAGAATTGTAGGTATAATACAAATAGTTGATATATTATTTCAGGGGCATCTAAAAAGAGACCACCAGAAACAGAAGGCAAAGAAAATAATCCGACAAAATCTGCAAAAAAGACCAAGACCTGACAATATATTAATTCAAAATAATCTGTGCATGTAACCTGTAATGTCATTCCATCCATCCATCAGCCTCGTTCGTCCACTGCTGGACATAAGCCGTTTCAGGACTTTGTGATTCCCGGTGGTCATCCTGGAAGAATTGTCCATACTCACACACGCTGGGCAGGGGGTTGATGAGCGCGGTGCCGGAACCCTCGCACCAGTGACGCCGCTGCCCGTTACCAGTCTGTTCCATATAAGGCCCGGCTATAAGGGATGGATATACCGCCATCCATCGGTCCTAGGCATGGTGGGTCTCCTGGTTTTTTGCCTGTGAGCTGTCCTCTTACTCTCCTCAGAATTACTTCGAGGGGGTCTCCAAATAAGATGGTGGTACCTCCACAGTCGAGTCCAGCATCAGCTCTACCACCTATCAAATATCATTGTCATTGAAATTATGTAATGTCATTGAAATTTTGTAAATATTTAGAGTGCCAACAAACGAACATCACTTTCAAAACGGTAGCCGTACACATGCTTATGTCGAACCATGTTGGCGATAGCCATCGACTACCATCGAACAATGGTAGTGAGCGTCAGCTATTGGTTGCATTCGACGCGCTGACGCTGCCAAACA
Source organism: Ypsolopha sequella (assembly GCA_934047225.1). Taxonomy (NCBI): domain Eukaryota; kingdom Metazoa; phylum Arthropoda; class Insecta; order Lepidoptera; family Ypsolophidae; genus Ypsolopha; species Ypsolopha sequella. The sequence continues at coordinate 16,691,162 of OW203998.1, forward strand.
GCGCCGACTGTACTCGATTGATGGTATTGTCAGCGTTGTATGGTCGACTGCAACCGACGGCTGACGCTAACGTCATTCGGTGGCAATTTATGGTATAGAATAGTAGACTGTCAGAATACATTCGGGAACACTATGTCATCGAGTAACAAGATGTGACCAACTCGTAGTGATGCAGAAAAAAAAACTACATCAAAATAAACCGGGTTGGCTAGGCGCAACCTAGAGCGTTTTATACAGTCAGCAAAAACAACGCAAATTTTCTGACAAAAATTACGTCAATAAGTAGCAAGTACTATGTTCGGTATAGCGTATCATAAGGTGCTTAAAAATAAGGTTTGCATGTCCTATGTTGGTACTAATATCAGCCTGATTTTATCGAATATCTTTTTATATGAAAAAAAGCTTTCTTTAGCACCTTTTATACGCTCTATCGATGATATATACTTGATGATGTGATTTTTTTTAATCAATAAAATTGTGCTGCTTTTGCTGACTTTACAAAATTTTTCAGGTTGCGTCGAGCCAACTCTGTTTATTTTGATGTAGTTTTTTTTCTACACCACTAAGAATTGGTCACATCTTGTTATTTAATGACATAGGGTTACCAACTGTCACCCGACAGCCTAGTACGTAAAAAATTATATTCCGTATTAAAACATATTCAGCGTTATGTGTTATGTTTCTTAGAGAAAAGCATCGTCTGGATCACCACAATCTCTAAGCTCATTCATTGCTTCAGAAATGGAAGGCAAAGACAATGATCCAACAATGTCTGCACAAAAGACTATCGAAGAGTCGATTCCGGTAGGTTTGAGAATTTACCAATCTTTTTTTATAACGTGGTAATATCCTTGAATTTAGGTAAATATTTAGGAATTAATATTATGTTTTATATTTGTTTGTGAAACTTGAGGATTTTTCTTTAATGGGTTTGCATTATTTAATAATTTATAGTGGGTTAAAAATTATACTATGTACTTAGGTAAATTCAAACTTATTTATTATGTTTTTCAGAGAAAAATATCTTTTGGACCACCACCATCTCCAGGCTCATTCATTGCATTACAAATGAACGGCAAAGACAATGATCCGACAGCCTCTGAACAAAAGACGATTAAAGACTCGATTCTGGTAGATTCATTTTAATTTACAGCAAATGTATTACAAAATATAAAACAAGAAAATGAAAACCACAGTACAGAACAATAAAATGAAAAACAAAGTGCACAACAAAAAAAGTAACAAAAGGAAAAAAAAATTACAAAAACGAAAACACACAGAAAATGTATAACAATATAATAGAACAAGAAAATGAAGACCGCAGTACAGAACAATGAAATAAACGAAGTACAGAACAAGAAAATGAAGAACAAAGAGCACAACAAAAAATTTAACTTATCTCAAGTGAAGAACAAATAAAAAGCAGAAGACTCATGATCAAGAAAATATATACATATATTTACCAAATTGAGGATTTACCTGCAGATCAGAGCTTACAAGTGTTAGCGAGGTGAAACTGTGGTACAGATTACGTAACATAATTAAAATTTACAGATTAAAAAAATATGTGTTTTGTTTATTTTACGTGCGAATACAATCTTCATAAAAATAAAATCTAAAAGTTGCATCAACATCATTGAAACCGTTTCTGAGTACCCAAATATATTACATACTATTGGTTTTATTATGAGACCCGCAAATAACCGATACATACCACTCAAGTCTCTAAAAGCACCGAAATTAACAAAAATTGTAACAAAATTATATTTTATCAATATATATATTTTTTCGTCATTATCGTTCAAAAATCATTCAAATATAAAAACAGACACTTTTTATGAAAAATTGTTTGACTGCAACCGACGACGGCTGACGCTACCATCATTAGACGGTTACCTCCGACATTAGTTACCTCAATCCTCTGGCACAGTATAATACTGTGCCTCTGGCCTAACATGAGTTTGGCACTCGATGCACGTTAGCGACAGCGTAAAACATTTGTATGAGTTTAGCGGTTCTAGCGGTATACGAGAGGAACCAGAATTTCCAATACATTATATTTTACGCAGTCGCTAACGTATATCGAGTGCCAAACTCATGGTGGGCCTACTGTTGACGGTTACCAACTGCAAAGTGACGCTCGTCTGTTACCGCTCAAGCCCAAGATTTATAAAGGTCTGACCCCAATATCAACTTGGTCACTTTCGGGTATCCTCACATAACCGATTTTGTTGTATATGTTTTATATATTTTCGCGATTTCAGTACTATCACCACTAGTTCGCGATTACTATAATCACTAGTTTGTTTTCAAAACTACCAAAATATCACCGTGTAGTAGTAGGAACAGAATGGTCACATCTCTCTGTTACAGCACCACAGCCTATTGAGCTTCAAAAGTTATAGTTATAGGTTTACGCATAAAACAATGCTACATAAATTTATTTCTACCTCGCTACGAGGTGTGAATCATTTCGACGCTAGCGATCTTTGTAGAGGGGCGCGGGGCGTCTGCGCAGAGGCATGCGGGGAGCAGCGCCTGTAACTCCCCGGAGGTGAGGCCGATTGCTCAAGGCCGTTGGCGTGGGTAATCACCTTAAGTATTGCTATCTGGCCTGAATCAGAAACAATATGTATAACACAGCTCAGACTCAAAGTTCCATCGGTAAGTTGCCTCCGGACCACCAGTACCATTGAACGGTACCATCAATGGTATAAGTGGGACGGATTTGTCCCACTAGTACCATTAAAAAACATACTAGCTTTTGAGCCTGAGTTTCATACATGGGCAGTACCATCAATGGTACAAGTGGTACTGATTATTGTACTTACTTGTTTCATTGAATTTATACCTAGTAATGTTGACTTTTCAAAATTTCACAAACAACTAAATAGTTCGTTATTCACAAGTCATATCTTAATGGATCTTAAGGTCAAAAGTCACAGATGTTTTAATTTTTATAGAGATTTTGTGACAGATGATTTATTTTTTATACTAGTTTTGTGACAGATGTCAAAAGTGGCAGGTGATTTGATTTTTATTGAGATTTTGTGACAGATGTCAAAAGTTTACTTAAAAACGAATTGTAGGTATCATGTCGATCCTAGGATTCCCAGTTGGTGGAGATTAACAATGAAATGACGTCGAGTTCATAGATGATTCAGTTTACCAGTCTTGCCCTAGTCGCATGACGTCAGTTAGCTCTGTCTGGGGATCCTAAAGGAAAGTCTGAAACATCCCGCTCAAGTATGCTGATAACAAAAAAAAAATCAATGACTAAAAGCATATAACGCCACTGCTTTCATATTCATAATAGCAAACCATTTATAATTATCGTAGGCTGAATCACCCACGGCTCCAGAACAGCTTTTGGACGAGCAAAGCGAGGCGACCCCTTTAGATTTAACAGATTTCATGAATGGCTGATCATATCATGAAATAATCAACTGTACTATATGGTTACTACGACACATTCACCAGGATGATTTACCCTAACGCCCGCCAGTTCATTGGAATGACAATCTGAAATAGATTATCGGTAGTGACTTGATGAGGATGGCCGGGGATAGAAATATCCAGCTTGCATTTGGAAGACCTATGTTCTGCAGTGGACGGCCGAATATAGGCTTGGATTCAATTGGATTAGATCAACCCATAGATACTTTCCTCTATGGATGACTAAGGCGCTGCTGCCTGAGCCCGTACTGAGCAGGTGACAGCAAATTTCGTGCACCTTCTGTATTACCCCAAATATACTCTAGCTAGGTACTTAGTACCGTCTCTGTCCGTCATTCAACCCAGAGCCTGTTAGATTTCATGTTGCATCACGATCAGATCTAAGGTTGAAAAATGTCAATACGCAGGTTTTTAGTGTCTTTTTGTTACAGTGAACATCTTTTTTCTGTATATGTATGTGTGTTATTCATACTTGTCACATTCACTTACCATGCATACGTTATCATTCTCGTACCGTCGGGTACAATGGCACCACTATCATGTTAATGGGTTTAGAAGCGTGCGTGTTTTCGTCAGTGCCAAGTCGACTAATTCATATTTCTCCGGCGAACAGTTACCGACCTAGCGGTAAATCTCCGAATTTCTATAAATCCAGGTTTAACTGCAATTTGTCGACCGGACGCGGTCACTTGCCGTGGGAAGCAAATTGCATATCATATGCAACGTTTTTCGCGAAAAACGTCACGTATAGCAGTTCTGATGTAATAATAACTGGATTCGGAGCGTGTATTTGCATCGTTACTTTTATTACGTCAGTTATTAAATGCGCTTTTGCGTTACTACTCCCTATTTGAGCGTAAAATTAATGAATCAATAAACTCGACGATGTTACGCAATAAATGAGATGCGTCTTGAAAAACTAGCTGTTATAAAATTCACTTGTTCTGAAGGCTTTCATTTTAGTATTAGTCCTGTCAAAACAAATTTTTTTCAGAACAACTAAACAGAAGCTAAATTACTTTGGCATCTTTTTAGTTCTTCCTTATCCTACGGCATTGTTTATACAAAAGCGCACGAAAAGGGCCCATTGAAATCAGTAGAAATAAAAACTGGACGCCCGAACCGCACCCAACGGTGAAGGCTTTTTTTTCTACATAATTGAAAACGCACGAAACGCATCCAACTATATAGCTTGTTTACGAAAAATGACGACGCACGAACCGAACTCAGATCGGTGCGATATATTTTCAGTACCTACTTCTTTATGGAATAGCGCCGTGGATACTAACCCAGACCTTGTGTAAACGGTAAGAAGCCGAAACGACACAGTGTTGAAAAGGATGTGTTTAGCGTCCCTGTTACTCCATATGCGAAAAAACCCTCAGTGCGAGAGTGACGGATTCGTGGAAAAGTAGCAAAAAGTCGGTTTTTTATTAATATAAAATGTACTAAAAATGCTATCAAAATTTCGTTTAACCAGGTCCTAGATGCTGTTAAAACCCATCTAATAAAATATAATTGCAGTCCATATGTCATTCTAAATTGTCAAACCAGGAGAATTGGTGTCGATAAAGACCTCATTTCAATAAATATTTCTATCGAGCCGAAATTCTCCAATCGCGTTTCTGTTTTAACAGATCCCTAGAGAAAGATTCCAAAAATAATATACTATTTTATCAAAACTATATATTATTTACCGAAGTAGATATAGAAGTTCTACAAGTGTCGATTTTTTTCCGTAGCGCCTTAAAGCTCTTAAAGATGGTAAGAAAGAGAAAACTACAGTAGGTATATGGGTCATATAATGCGCAGCGAAAAGAACAACCTGCTGCAGCTTATCCTTGAAGAAACAATACTGAGCCGTAGAAGACCTGGCCGTAGGGAAACATCATGGCTCCAAAAATAGCCCGTAGAAGACCTGGCCGTAGGGAAACATTATGGCTCCAAAAATACTGGGCCTTAAAAGACCTGGTCGTAGAGAATGAGCATGGCTCCAAAAATACTGGGCCGTAGAAAACCATCATGGGTCCAAAATCACGTCGAATGGTTCAATATGAGTACCACCAACTCTTCCGAGCCACAACATCTCTGGCTCACTGGCTATAATGATAACCAACCTCCGATAAGAGATGGCACTAGATTCTAGTGAGTATTTAGAAGAAGAAAAAGTTCGGCGGCGGCTGCCAGTGCCCCTTTGACAACGACGGTGAACGCCGCGTCGTCGTCCTAAGAACGACACTCGCCTTGATAATGCCGAAATTGTATCGGTGAAACGGTTGGCATATAGTCAACAACAATCACACGTGAGTGTTCAAGCCGTATGTAATAATAATTCAGTATGTCAGCTCACGCGAGTTTTAATAATATTATAGAAGAAAAAGTACTAAAGATAAAGACAACTTAAATAAGAAACATAATTTTAAATAAGAAAAATAAATATGTCGTCAAGTATGTTAGTAATGGATGACCTAACAAGTTTTAACACAATCTTCAGGTCAAAGACTCGATATTTTCCCGCATTATTTGTAAACAAAAGAATCCAATCTTCGCTTTTATCGGACCAATGGTTTCAAGAGGGATTGTGGGCTTTGAACTCGTAATGATGTTCATTTAAGGGCCGATTTTTCAATTGACAGATAAAATTTATTCCTATGAATCAACTACGTTGGTTTCACTCTAACACCTTTTGTTTTATGAAATTGATATAGTTAATTCCTAGGAATAAATTTTCATCTGGCAGTTGAAAAATCGGTCCTAAAAGAAATATTTTTTATCTAGGTACTCCCATATTGCAATAAGGTAATTACAACATCAAAATCGGTTTCATAAGTACCTACTTTATTTAACCAATGTTATAATATAACATAAAATATAAATGTAAAATAAGACCTCAATTCTTTGCTGTGATTGGCCAAATTTATTATAACACCGCTACAGAACAAATCACAAGCGAGAACGGTCTGTCTCCGTCTTTTTATTCTCGCTTCTGATTGATCTCAGTCATCTAAATAACATATTAATTCCATCATGACGAGTATCATGACAGTATCATGACGAGTGTTCTTTTTCTTATTTTTCGTGAAAAACGTATTTTCGTTTTTTGTTTTTGATGGTCGTAGATAAAGTATTGTGTTCACCTGAACATTTAGACATTGGGACACTCGTGCAAGTATATTACGAAATACGTCTCACATTGAATGAATGAATTAATGAATTTTATTTCAGACAGAAAAGTACATCGACGTATTTTTACATGATACCTTATCTTATCATATTACTTAGGACGATCTTAACTTATATGTATACATTGAATTTGCTTATTTACAGGTATAAGAATCTATGTAGCATGTATAAATTTGGAATGTGAAATTGAACATACAACTGAAAACAAAAAGTGTTTAAACATAACCTAAATAATATAAAAGAACATTAACGCACATAAATTATCAACGGGTAACAGGGTCGAAAGCTACAAACCGTGCTAGTCAAAAATTGTTTGACGGTCGAGTAGTTCGCCGTTTATAGAACATTAATGCACATTATGTCACAGTTGCACAAAACACTATTATTATAACATCATCATTACTTTAGAAGGGAACATTAGATACCAGGAACACAAAAGAAGTTAAAAAAAGAACCAGGAATTAAGGATCAATAACCGTATCAGAAAAGGAAAGCGCAAAGGTAAAGTCGTTTGCAATAACCCATTCGCAAACCGGGGCTGCACTCAAGACACATATCCAGGTCAAAAGGACCCAAGATGGACCTTTGTAGCACTCTAAAAAGTAAAATGTATCCTTATTCGACAGAAGTTAAAAGACAGATAAATTTAACTAATCATTTGCCTGAAGATATCTGTCAAGGACTGGACTCAAAGAGTACATACTGGACTCTTGTTTTATGACAGCCGGCGGTGTGGGTTTGATCCATATACTTATATCCTAAGTCTAAACCTTAGGGTTTAGTCGGCAACTTTATTATGAAACATTAATAATAATTTCACAATATACAAATATCCCAAAAAAAAAAATGCTTGCGATCATCACGAAAAAAGCCACTTGATAGCCCCGCGGAAACGGACGTTCAACTCATACATAGACAAAACCATAGAGTAATTTAGGGAGTAACAATACTGGTTTACCGATCTATGATTATTTAACACATTGCGTTGAAAGCTGAAATTATACATCTTAATAGATAGGTACCTAAATGTTTTAAGTGACATCAAGTATTTATTGTTATTGGTTGACCACAATGTCCTTCGAAGGCTGGAACTACTTGCAAAGTCATATTATAAATTAACAAAGTGTAACAATAATACCATAAAAAAAAATCTAGGGTTCCGAGTATTGTTATAGATGTTGTTATCATAAAACATTTAAAATGTTCTGAGGTTGTAATATATATGTATATTTAAAAACGAAAATTTAATTATGACATGATAATTCAAAGCAAAGTTGTTTAACAGTGAAACTACTACCTTCAAATATTTTCGGTCCAGCACCGCGTGTCCAAAGCCTTCGGAAACAAAATAATTTGGCTAAATGTGAGTCAGACTCGCGCACGAAGGGTTCCGTACCACCACACAATACGGGTGCGGTACCCTAAAAACGTGTTAAATTACAACAATATAGATGTCATTGCAATTTTAAAGCGATACAAATAAGTCGCTAAAATGGTAGCGCCTGACAAATAACCCTAACATCGAAATCGCTATATTTTTCCTGTAATCTTTACGTAATTAACTATTACCATGACTTTTTCATATTTTTTGTTTCACTTGTTTCGGAGACAATGGGGGGACATGATAACTTTAAAAAAATGCTACTTTTTCAAGATTTTTTGCATGGGGACCCCATTTTTACTCTGATAGACGCTATAGTATTCAACGGGTTGTAATTAACTGACCATAAAAAAATACAAAAATCAGCATCAAAATTACTAAGTTGGCATCAAAAATAATATGTTGAAACCTAACCTAACCTAGTTGATGCCAAATTAGTAATTTAGGTGCTCATTTAGTATTTTTTAAATGGTCAACCTATTATTATCCGCATTCAACTGGCTACCTAACTATACGTCTGAAGGTGTAGACCCCTGTGACAGACGGACGGTCAGATGCGGGTACGGAACTCAAAAACTCATGACATGATAAGGCATATAAAACATTCAAAGCAAACAATTCAATACTGAAACTACCACAACTTTCAAATATTTTCGCTTCAGCACCGCGTGTCCAAAGCCTTTGGAAACAAAAAAGCAGCCTTCGATAAAGTAAATACGCCCCTGGTCATAGGGCTGACCACCTGGCGCGTGTTTCGTATCGCACGGTCATTACTCTCAGGTAGTCGACAGATGACGTGATGATTGCCAAGCAATGCCAACTGTGATATTGAAAATGTCTGCAAGGAATTTGTCACGTTGCTTCCTAGGACACTTGAATTGGAAACGATAATTTTAATTATAGATTTTTTATTTCTTTACCTATTCTATTTCTAATACATAGTACAAACATTTTCTATTTAACTTCAATCAATCAATCAAAAGTTTATTTGTCTAAAAGCATGTTACAAAAGTTTTTACGTTAAATGTTACATGTACATGTTAGTTCCAATGCTATCTGCCAGGCTAGCATACAAATATTTTAAAGTAATCAATTAGACTTAATTAATTTAACTTAAATTAAATTAAACCAATTATTTACAATTAATTTATCACTTAAAAGTTAACCTACCAAAACAAGTCATAAATCAAATATTTTACATGTCCAATTTACTTAATTTTTTAATGTGAAAAAAAAACAATGTCAATTTATTCCTAATATAATAAAATAAAACAAAATAGCAAAATTCAAATACCAATGTCATTGTCTTCTAAAAAAAACATTCTTGTTCTTGTTACAAAAAAAAATACTTTTTGTAATTTTATGGAAACCATTAGCTATTATCCAGGACCACCTTTCAGTAATAAAACAAAAAAAAACATTTGTCTACTTCCGGTTGGCCTCGTACAGGTATGGAAGGGGGTGCAACAAGGCAATTACAACATCAAAAGCAGTTTTATAAGTGCCTAGATTGTTTATCCGATGTTTAATGTTACATTATAACACCGCGATTCTGCGCTGCGATTAGCCCAATTTATTATAAAACCGCTAGAGACACAATCAACAACAGAGACGAGAAAGAATTCCCGACCTTATTTCTTAAGCCTTTATCCTGATTGATCTTCTGAGGCAGCTTTACCGAAACGACGCACCCGAGCTTCATGAACGAATGTCTTCTTATCGTTTTTCGTGAAATTATAAATTTAGTTGTCTTGGGTCCTGGGACTTTCGGGTCGAGACTCGAGACACGGTTGTTGCAATTATAGTGTAATAATTTTATTTTAAAAAGGTCGTAATAAACTTTATTTCATTGGAAGCGTCATCTTAACGAAAAATTACTTAATACTAGTATGATACTACTTTAATCTACCTGAAATTCTTACAAAAAAAATCAACAGCAACATTAAAAACCAGCCAAGTGCGAGTACGATTCGCGCCTGATGGTTCCGTGCCATTTAAATAAGTTTATTACTTAAGGCCTTGCCATTCCAAAATGAGCATTTTGTTTAATTAATATTGTCATGTCAATATCTCATTCAAATACAAGTTAAATATATGTTACAATAGAGGATATACTCTAAACACAAGTTGATCTAAAAACGTAATTGAGTTAACTTCACTCAATAGAAAAAAATCACAAAGTAAGCTCGTCAAATTGCGAATAAATGTGTTTATATCAAAGGTGTTAAACGGAGAGAATTAAAACTTTTTCTGAATTTTCTTTACAGATAACTAAAGACACTTATAGACCCATTTTTATTTATTTCTCAATACTTTTTCAGAAATTCCAGAAAAACCTCGCAAATTCACTGATTATGCGTGCCCGCAGCGCACGAAGCGAGCGTTCTAAGATAGACTTTCTGACAATATCATTGAGTTCAAAATTACTTAATACGATTATTGTGTTGGATGCGTAGGGCCTTAAATTATTTATCAATGCATGTGCTCGTAAAGGCCCACTTTTTATGCATCAAAACCGAACAGAAGGTCGATTATTTTGCCCTAGGGCTTTATTTTTTTTTTTATTTGCTTGCAATGGTTGGCTAACCTGCAGCCTTTCCTGTGTACCATAGATGTTATACTTTTTTTTCCACTGTTTAACGGCTCTGGATACAATCCTTTTGAGCCAATCATAATTTAAAGTTCACAAGATTATATTTGTTTTATTTCCTCACACTATGCATTGAAAAACGTAGTATGATACACGGGCGTAAAGCAATAAATTACTCGGTTACGTTTAAAACACTCGCTACGCTCGTGTTTTAAATCGTCCTCGTAATTTATTCCTTTGCGCCCTTGTAGCATAAACTACTATTAACATAAATTACAAACTTATCACTACTAACGCTCAAAGTGCGAAAAAATCAGCTGTTTCATAGAAATGTTACATAAGTACCTACTTGATCATCATGTATGAAATAACTGTTTTTTATTTTCACGAAAATTTGTTCGTATGTACGAGTACTATCGCCAGTTTCCGGTTTCCGCAACATCAACAACAACACACCTTATAACATTTGTGTGGCAAATCCAATCTGTTTTCATTTCCGTGGGAATGTTTCTTCAGAGTAGAGTAATTGTTTCTTTTCCATTTTCTCAACCTAACATCTTTCCATCTTGGTTCATTTTAAGTCGATGCTTTTGACAGGCTGCTTAAAGCCCAGTATCAAGCTAAACTTCCGTCCTCCACCAACGGCTTTGTTTTTGAATTTGAATCCTGCTTGCAAAATATCAGTTATTTTGAATTTGTGGCTACATTAGGACATCTAATTAAAAATCGCTCTAGAAATGTCTTAAATAATGTATGTAGAAAATTCAGGCAAATTTTCAGATTTATAGCTTATAAAATTCAAGTCATTAACGCCATTTTAAGATTTTTTCAGAGCTGGCTTTGCGATTTTTTTCTATCGAACGAAGTTGATCACGTTATTTCTTTTAGAACATACATTTTTTTTTGTATATTTAATATGATAATCAACTGCCAATAGTATAAATAAAATGTGTATTTAGCTTGGTACGGAGCCTTAATTAGGGTTCCCTGTCGTAAGGGCAAAACGGAGCTTTATCCGTTTTAGACCATTTTTGTTACGAGGTCTATCTGAAAAACTAAACTAGTTGGGAATCTGTAATTTCCGTATTTTATGTGATTTATTTTATACTTGCCAGATTAAGAGCGGTTTCGCAGCCGGATTGTGAAAAACACCCGCCTTTTTCAAATTAATCGGAACAGAACACTTAAATTCAAAACGCACTTAATAGTTATTCAACAGAACCTTATTACCTGTTACTTGTGTATGCTATCGCAAACTTTCCATTGGTTTTTTTAAATTAAACATAATTACTAATTTACACAAACTTTATTTAAACATAATTTACACAAAATTACTGAAAACATTGTTTTATAACGTAGTTTTAGGTTTACTTACGTACCATCTTTCAGTTTTGTTTTATAAGTTTTGTAATTATAAGATTGTTCTTTTTTGTCTCAGAACAATTATTGCATCAATGTTTTTTGTTGAAATTGTTTAGTCCTCAGGACGCGAGTCCTACTTGCACTTGACGTTTTTGTTTATGTACTCCCTTCCAAGGTTTCTAAGTTTAAAAAAATTATGCTATTGAGTTATTTGTACGCCTCAGTGGCTTAGTAGTTCGAGTACTCGACTACTCATCTAGAGGTTACAGGTTCAAATCCCGTAGGGGCACATTTGTGTTTGGGTGTGCGTGCTTTGGAAGGGTCCACATTTATGCCCGAAGTACGGCAATAGAGCTTACCACCTATCACGCTGGAAAGTTACAATCGTCGATGAAACGTGGGTGTACAAGTGTGGACTGTGACTTACATTTCAGTCCTCGGGTATTCATGTCATGACGATATATTTATTTATGTATGATCAAAGATTTCAAAAGTAAAGATAAGCCCTTACCGTACTATGACAGCACCAAAATGTTTCCACCTTTAAATAGGTGACGCTCACACGTTTGGAATCAGTGCTCATCTGAACACAGTGATAGTTGGACGCCTTAAGTGCACTAAAGTTTGCTGACCGTAGGTAGACAGATTGCGCACTCATAAGTGTGCGCTCGTCGGCATTATGTTAACGCACGCATTCAAAAACAATGCAATAGATTTTAGGTACCAGCGCTCATCTAGACTTTTGAAGTCTTTGTGTATGATAGCCTTTTAGGGTAAATCAATATGCTTAAAAATTACGGGGAAATCAATGTTTCACTACAAAAATCGCTATTTAATAAATAAGACACTAATTATGGGTGTACCACAAGGTTCAGCCTTGGGCCCCTTAAATCAAAGATTCCTAGGATGGATAAAATTTGCAAAACACCACTTACATGATTAGATAAACAAGACGGATCTTTGCCAACAAACTTAGCGATAAAAATATACAATAAAATTACTTGTTAATTGAATGTAACCCATCCAAGGTGAAATTTCATGTTCGTACAAAAATTGAAGACACCGTAGAACAATAGGTCGCATCTTGTGAAGGCCAGAAGACAATGGAGCGAGCATTTTGGAAAACTGAAGGTCGCTTGCGCCGTTTTGATTTGTGATAAAGCCCTTCCTCCTTCTTGTTTCAAGATTTCCTATTTCACGGGCCGATGGTCACCCTGTTTGTTTTGTACCCTGTATTTATGCCATCGGTCAATCAAATTCTAAGTGGCCCGACAAAATCTGTCAAAGTTGTTAAACAAACTAGGACCGATTTTATTGTCTAAAAGCGGAATAATTTATTCGAAAGTTATTTTTTTTAAGGTTTAAATAAATATTCCAGATGTAAATGGACGGGTAAAATGAAATAATATTTTCAGATCTCCTTTAATTTTTAAAACTGTGAATTTCGTATTGTCCAATTTGGTTAGATTAAATCACGTTAAGATGTGTTTTCACCTCACGATGATGAATATTTTAGCACGAAAAAGCTGCAACTTCCATTTGACTTCGTGTGACGTCACTTGAGAAAAGGCTGTTTAGAAATGTGTCCTTTACTATCCAGATAAATTTATAATAATTTGCTTCCAACTGATTTGACAGATGGATGACAGACGAGTAGACAGAGACCAAGCACTTTTTTATAAGCAAGGCAAAGGTCCACAATCGGTATAATGCTGAAAATGCCCCAAGTGACGTCATACCTGTAAATTCTTAAAAAAATCATAAAGAAAATAATGATCAAATTATATACAATAATAATGAAAACTATGATCTAAAATGGCGTCAATTCTCTAAAAAATATATCTTTTAGGAATTAAGTTAGGGGAATTTGTGCAAACTTACCATGTTTCTTAGGGAAAGTTGTTCAGTATGATCAGTCAATTATGTGGATTCATTTAAAGAAATATTTGTCCAAAAACTTGTCCATTTACACCGAAGAGGCAAAATAACTTCTTTTTTCATTACGGATTCGCAGGTGGATTGTGAAAAACTCGCCTTTTCTAAATTAATCGAAACAGAACACATAAAATCAAAATTCACTCAATAGTTATTCAACAAAACCTTATTACCTGTGTTGTGTATGCTGCCATCGCAAAGTTTCCATTGGTTTCTGTAAATTAGAATTACAAAAAATATGTACTAAAAAAAAAAATTAAATCCTAATTTACAGAAACCAATAGAAACTTTGCGATGCCCTCTCAATGTTGAGATCCAGGTTCCATCCCCAGTCGAGCATGCACCAATGAGTTTTTCGGAATTTATGTGCATGGTATTTTTCTTACTTACCACTTGCTGAACGGTGAACGAAAAGATCGTAATGAAACCGGGATTCGAACCCGGGACCGAAGGCAAGCGAGAGGTCCCGGGTTCGAATCCCGGTTCAGAGCTCCTCACATCCAGATTTACTTTTCTTTCTGAGTTTCTATACTGCAATGATATAATGTTAATTTACATCTTTTTGCGATGGATAAATCGCCTAGTGTTCAAACATAGAAATTTATTTCTATCATGGTTTCAAAAAATATTAATTGTAAGATAGACCTTAACATGAAGAAAACTTAAATTACCTTGCACTATTTCAAGTGTTGTAATTTTTTTTTCGAAACCTTAAAAAGCGTAAAATTATTGTGAACCTAACAGAAATAAAACAAATTTTCTTAAATGTTATGATTTTATTTGACAATAAATAAATAAACACATAGATACATTACGCTGCTAAAGCGGTAATCACTTTGCAGTTCAAGCATTTTAATTAATAAAATTTTGTTTTATAAATAGAGCCAATTCTCTTACAAGCAGATCTAATATTGCATTTAAAAATAAATATAATCCGGTAAATGAGACCAAAGAAATCACAATGTGGGACTTAAAGAATACAGTTCTTTGACACCAACAAAAATTTAATCTTAGGAACTTTGCTTTACAACTAAATTACATTAATTGAAAGGAAATTAGGGCACTTTGAATTCGTCTTTACAACTTAGACATTTCATACAACAATGGCTGCTTTTACTTTGGCTGCTTTTTTATAAATTCTGTGCGTTCGAGATCATAACATCAATAAAATTCTTGTGAGACTAAAAGGCCTACCACACGCGCAAGCTTCATCACACTTTTGATTGCGCAATTACAAACACATGCAAAACACATAACAGTTTTACCAACATACGCATTACGCATTGCTCACCGTGTACAACACGGCCTGCGCAGGCAAAACTGTGGTTAAGGCGATATGTAAAAGTTTTAGCGTCCCTGTTACTCCATATGCGAAAAAACCCTCAGTGCGAGTGGGACGAATTCGTGGAAAAGTAGCAAAAGGCGGTTTTTTATTAATATAAAATGTGCTAAGCTATTTCTTCAAAAATATTTTCAAGGAGACTTTACAAATACATAATATCCATATTTTTAATGCAATTTTACAATGAAATTAGTTAGGATTTCAGAATTACAGGAAAAAATAAAACAATTTACAGGTCTTTTCGGAATTAAATTCTATCGAGTAAATTTTATCCGATCGCGTTTCCCTTCAGTGCGAATCTTAATCAAATACTCAAAAACATTTACCCAAAAATGAAATACGTAGCGTAGATGTAGTTATAGTGCAGTAAATAGATTCGTAAAAGCCCCATTTTTTTTTTGGTATCGCCTTAAAGCTTGCGCGTGTTTATAGGCCTATGACGATTATGATCCCACAAAAAGACATTAATTCCCATAGCTTAATTTCCGGAAGATTTTTTTTTTCAGAGGATATACGCCATGTTAAGGCATAGTTTTCCTTATTTTGGTATTTAAATTAACTATTATTTTTTTTCATGATTTTTGAAAGAATTGTCGGACATGACGTCACTTGAGAATCTTAGATATTATACTGATTGTTATGTGTGATTGTTTATAAAAAAAAGTGGTCTGTCTCTGTCTGTCTACTCATCTGTCAAATCAGTCTGAAGCAAATTATTATAAATTGTCTTGATAGCAAAGGACACATTTCTAAACAGCTTTTGCTCAAGTGACGTCACACGAAGGCAAATGGAAGTTGCAGCTTTATCGTAAAAATATTCATCATCATCATATACATATATAGCTTATTAAACCCAAATTTCGAAATGGTTTTCGAATTAACACACCTTAAAATAATTTAATCTATGCAAATTGTATGGCCTGAACCCAATCACTAACACCATGTAAATAAATAAGTAAATTGTGCTCGACTCCACAACAATAGAAAAAAAGGCGTATCTACAATCTAACATTTTTTTATTAATCCGTTTAAAGATACAGCCCAGTATGTTAACATTTTCAAAAATATATCAATTTAGTTTTTTGAAATACATGGAATTCTAAGAGGAATGAAAAATATTCCTCTGGGGTACATAGATACAATATTGTTAGTAATGTGTGTAAATGTAAATTTAGTGTCCGACCGAAGGTTCGGCTGTGGCCGAAAAAGGCACCTTAAGTTAAACATTCGGCAAACCTCATTAGAATTTTGGCCAAAGCCGAAGGTGCACCAATCATGGTGAGTTTATCAACTAGTTATCCTAAACAACCGTTTTTTTCGTACACGGTAAGCGTGTTGGCACAATTTCAAAGGCAATATTTTTCCATATCTGTTCATAAGATGTAAGTTTCAGCAATTAAACTGCAATCATTTGCCATTAAACTTTTTACAAATGCACTTTTTAGCATTACAAATCATACTACAATCATGGGCGTAGCCAGGTTCGGGCTGGAGGGGGCATTTGCCTGCCCCTCCCCCAGCAGGTGCTTGGACCTTCAGACCAGAGTGAATAAAATATTGTTATATGATTGCTCTTAAAAAATAAATTATATTTGGGTACTCTTCGACTGTACTTAATTGAACATTCATTCAAAAGTTGTTCCGCGCGTTTGTAGCATGCGTACAGCTTTCCCTTTCCTGCCCCCCCCCCCAAACAAAATCCTGGCAACGCCCTTCATTACAATAGTATAATAGAAAACTTTCAGCACGGTATCACACCTTCGGCTTCGGAGAAACACAAAAATCCGGTCTTCGGCTTTGGCCGAAAATCGACCTTCGGTTAGACATTAGTTAGAATAGCTGATTTATAATTTAGTTGTACATTGTGTAGGCTGAGGCTTGTTATATGTGATATAGTGTCACTATGCTAATAGAATATTAAATTATTATTCATCGACGGCATCATCTTGGACTAAAACGACAATTTTAGACAACTTAGGAAGTTTTTTTTAAATGCTTATCATTTATACAAGTACCTTTGTTCCGAATTGAGTCTGAAGGATGACTTTCTACAATTTCAAGAGAATGTTGACAGTCTTATCGACGCGATTCGGAACAACTTTAACGTTACACTCGTTAATACACAACACACATTTAAAATTACATCTTCCGATGTAAAAACTACAGTTTCTTTAACCTCATCTGGTTTACACCAAATAGTTTTTGTACGCATGTATCTGTATGAAACTACACCAAGACTTTTCTATGCATTATTGCATATATCACAATTTGTTTTGAAGCATCTCATAATTCGTGATTTAATACTCTTCATTTACTACGCTAGATGATACAATTTCAATTAAGGCGTTACAACATGCGAAAGTGCTGAGAATAGTAAAATGTTTCACTCGGTAGAATAATTATTGCAAATTTGTTTTTCTAGACATTTGTATTTTTAAATAGCAAAGTTTTCATAAACAACGTCTTTTCAATTCAATTCAATTTTTATTTTGGCAAATGCAGCCGATGTCGACTATTCTGCCAGTATCACGTGATAGATTGATTGTAAACGTAAATGAGAAAATAAGGTCTAAAAGGAAAGAAGACCTTGTAGGAGCTGGGACAAACACAAAGTACATGTTAGTAATTTAGTATAAATACTATAAGTAAATAATATAAACTAGAATTTTGACTTGTGTGAAAAGCGGCCGTTTTTGGCAAGTTAAAATTTTAGCTCATCGAAGACGTTGTCTATGAAAACTTTGCTGTGTAAAAATTGTTCATAGCTATTTCTAGACATTTACTTGAGAAGATTTTCAATAATATTCTAGCAAGTACAAAAAATATTTCATTTTCTAAAGTGGCAGCACTTTCGCTTCTTGTAACGCCTTAAATGGCAGCCTTCATTTTGATAAATATTGACAAAGATACAACACTGAATACTACAAACATGGCGTCACTGCATAGCGATTTTCCGGTGGACAAAATACACAAGCTATTTCTAGAAACAGATATCTCGACCCATTTGATGAATGCAATCTCAGTTCTTATCAAAGAGTGAATTCAAAAATAAGTTGTCTACCTAGCGTAAATATAAACTAGCTTACAGTAATCAGCTGCGGAAAGCGGCTATTCATACTTCATACTCTATAACAAAATATGCTAATACACAAAATACAATGGAATGTTACAATGGTTGTCTTCTAGCTAACGTGGAATTAAACATCAGTCTCAGTTTTGCTACTTGTGCGTCGGCTTCGTCCAAGTGATTCCGGATTGGCCCAATGAGGACCACTTAGCAGGAATTTCTTCACATTATACTCCATTCTTGCCAATTCTTCTGCTGTTATCTCTTTGTCACCATTTAAGACGTCATTTATATTCTTACTGAGTTCATATTCTGCACTGTTACGCATTGTTGTAGCATTGCTTGCTTCTCCGTCATTTGGGTCGCACTCGACGGGAAATTCAGTTTCTTTTGGGACGTTTTTGACAGTTGCAACGTTTGTACTGTTGCTTTTCATTGACTGAGTTGCTCTTCGAATCTCGTGATTGTTGTGGATGAAATTCTTATGATCGTCTCTTGAGTACGACTTTGAGTATTTGCTGACTGGATGTGGCATGTTAAGTGCAAGTTCATTCAAAGTGTCTGTTAGTCGGCTAAGCCTGCTCTCTCTTCTAGCGAGTTTTGTGTTGAACGAAACGTCATCTTCAGAGACCAACGGATCATTAAAGTTATTCTGCTGCTCAAGGTTTTGCTCAACCCACTCAGCAACTCTCAGCAATTGTTGCTTTTGCAATATTGCTGCTGAGTCATCGCTTGATAGCGAGCTTGTACTCTGTTCATTTGTGAAAACTTTCTTAATTTCTTTTACTTTTAGGTGCGTTTGCGTTAAATTTGGGTAAACGTTGACAACAGTTGGCATATTCGCTTTACCACCAACCTCCTTTTTTGCGATTTTTGGAGCCTCGCCTTGGGGTGGAAGATCTTTGGAAATCTTGGTATTTTCTAAAGAGTGCAGCTGAGACATATTTATATTTCTAAGAGGACGCGCGTACTGACTAGACAGTTTTTGTTCGTAGCGATCAAAATTAAATATTTTGATGTCGTGGTTGTCAGTGGGCGTAAAAGCATTCGGATCAGTTTTATTGGCAAGATTGGCAATTATATTTCCCTCGTTATCCTTATATTTTGCATCAAGGGTATTGTTTGTGATCAGATTGAAATCATTTAGTAGATTATCAACTTCAGTCCCGTTTTTCTGACTGCTGATACTGTGTGCTTGGTTGTTATTGTTCTCTGAACTATTTGAAAAATTATGAGTTTTTAATGGTTGCAACGGCGATGACGATACATTCATGAGAATAGGATTAATGTTTGTATTTTTAACAGCAGCATTCATTTCTTTAACGTTATTATCAATGTGAACATCAATTAAAGTGCTTTCGACCACGACAGTGTCATTTTTGAAGTCATTTATTGCATCGTCATTGTTTTTATCCAGGAAGTTATCAGCCAAGTCTTTGAAAATCGAGTTTTCGTTACATTTACTTTGACGTCTGTACAATACAGGAGGCACATCTGGTTGTGCATTATCAAGTAGAATATTTTTGGATCCAGCCTGCATTCGAAGAGAGCAAAATCTGGGACCCGGCCCTACTTGTGTGTTCGATTTGTGAGTACTTGTTGTTGATTTAGCTATAGAAGACGTCCTGCTTACAGCCCCCATGGAACTGTGAGAATTCTTTCTCAAATTAATATTGTCTACGCTTTGGTTTTCAATTACAGTTTTGGGGTCTCTAGCAACCGGCAAATCTTTTATGAGAACATCTTCGTTAACTATACTGTTACTACTTCTCTTACTAGAAATAGGAGTTTTTGTGCGATCGCAGAGTTTATGATGAACAGCTGGCTCCATACTCATGCCGTTGCTTTTTCTGATTTGCTTCAAATCCTCACCTATCTTAGTAATTATTTCTTTTTGGACTATCGCATCAATTTTGCTTTTTTCTTCAGTTTTAATGCCATCATTGACAACATCATTCGGTTTTACGACTTTGAGCATTTCACTTTCAGGTATGACTTTGGGATTGTCAATAACTGGTTGCGGTAAAATATACAAAGGGCCTGGTAACGAAGGCCCTGGGTTCTTATCGTTGATAAGTTTAACAGCATGAGGCGAAGCACTTCTGATACTCAAATTGGAATGGATAGACTTGATTTCAGAATTACAGTTGAGACAAAGTGAGTTTTTCATTTCGCCGCTCATTGTTGTCTGCGAGGCGACAGAATAATGGCTATCGTTGTAGCAGAAGGGTTTATTCTGCGTGTTTGAGCATGTACAAGTATCGCAATGTTTGGTTACTGTATCTTGGATACTGTCCTCGAGGATTTTGGACATCAGTGAGGCGGATATATTGAATTCGTACTCACTTGAATCAAAAGTTTCATTTTCGTTACCATTCTTGGAATGTGTGGATGAGCTGGACTGGCCTGCTTTGGTTTTGGACATCACGTACTGTGATACTCTTGCTTGAGTGTCAACTGACAGCTGTAAAGAATATGAGCAGGAATGATAATTTGAAGGAAATGTAAAAAAAAAAATAGGGACTTTTTAAAGGTGTATCTGTGACGTGCTTCAAAACTTTAACAGAGGTACTGATCAGACTCGAATTTTGTACTAATTTTTTCGATATTACGTGAACACTTCATAAAAAAGTTGAATACGTAGTAGCGAATTTGTAAGACAAGATCAATAACGACCATCTTGCAATTTTTTCGGTTTCTAATTTTTAATGCAACTAGATTTAAAATTCAATTTTGCGTGACTTGCCAATAGCAATTATCTCAAATTGAATGAGTTATTCGATAATATATTATTTTATATTGTTTAATATAAAATTATCGCTTAATATTTTTTAACGTTTCTTTCGCCTCCTGTAAAATTTTACTTTTGTTAGACGTTATTGGTCCTTAACCGTCGCTGCTTGTGTGTAAAATAGAGAAGAGAAGAACTAGAACAAAAGTTGTTCAGTATGACCAGTAGAATCCAATAATCATGAAATATGACACCCCTGTGCTGTTATTTAAATTAATTTAACAGCCCATCTTTGATGATGTAACACTTTCGCAGAAACTTCACGAGGGAATATTAAAAGAACCATATTTCCAATCAGATTACATTCACATTGACAAAACGTATGTTTGACAAACTATTTAATGGTAAAGATTGAGAAATCTTAAATTGGATATTGATAAATAAGCGATATAACTAACGAGCCTACCGCGATATTTTTTTTAGCTCTTTTTACGAAAAGGACAACGGACGTTTCGAGGCAGTTGCATGTCTCGTGGTCTACGGGAAACTGGCAAATATGGCGAGGCGCAGTGATGAGATACAGATGCACAGGCAGATGCAGAGGCACAAGTATTTTCCTTCTACTAGCAAAAACATTTTAGTCTTTAAAAATTGTTGATGAAAGGTCACATGATCTTTTTGACCCTGACCATTTTAAAGATGGTCACATGTTCAGGAGGTACTCAGACAAAACAGGCGACATCCAAGACTAAAAATGGAAGTGTCCTGAGGTTAACAGAAAACCAGCGTTAATGCCCTATATCAAAGGTATTACGGATACGATAGGAACAGCATTAAATAAATAATCCATTAAGACTGTGTATGTATACTCCGTTATCCAAAGTAGCGAGCCATTAACGCACACCAAATGATGTGAATACTTTTCAAAATCCAGGTGTCCATTGTTGTGTATTATGTAGGATAGTATGGGTGTAAGCGCACTTTCGTTGAGCAGTCAGTCTCGTAATAAATGGTGAACTGGACACATGTGTATTATTTAGCAGTGGCGACGAGGATGGGATACAATGCAGCTGTGGAAGTTCCTACATTGGCAAAACAAAACGCAGCATACAGGAAATGGTCAAGGAACACATAGCAGCTGTGAAAAACCCGGCAGATGTACAAATCAGCGATAGCAGAACATCTTTTAGAATCCGGGACCACGCACTGGATAGAACTGCATGACCCGAAAATTCTCTCCACTGATCGCCATTACTACCCTAGAATTGTGCGTGAAACGATTGAAACCAAGAAACATCCAAATAATTTCAATCAGGAAGATGGCTTCAAATTGTTTTCCACATGGAGTCCAGTTATTGGTAAATTTTAATCGCGGGATTCCTCTCTTAGTGCATCTCCGGATAATGAGAGTTGTGTGCCGTCCGTAAACCGATAACAATTATATTTTAAAGACTTAAAATGTTTTTGCGGGTAGAAGGAAGATACTTTTGTCGTCACCTGCATTTCATCAATGCGCATCGCCATACTTGCCAGTTTCCTCTAGACCACGAGACATGCAACTGCCTCGAAACGTCGTTTGTCTTTTTCGTAAAAAAGGGTAAAAAATTTGATCGCAGTAGACCCGTTTATACATATTACAAAGCGATAGGTACACCTACATTATCCAGTTTCTGTGCCACGAAGTTATCAGGCTTGCACTGCAGGAGCTGAATGGCCAGGTTCATGTCATTTTTGTATCTCTCCTGAAATAACAAGAGAAAGAAAATATAATTGCTAAATAAGAATAAACAGTCTTAAGTTTATTGGGTTACTTCCAGGAATACCAAAATAACGACAAGTAAAACCAGTCCACAGACTGCTTACTAAAACGATGTTAACGCTTTCCCATAGATGGCGTTAGTTATTGAAAAATAAAACACTAGTTTAAGATATGTAATTTTGCGCACGGTATACAGGCACAGTATCTAACATATTTTGTATTAAAAAATTGTTCATCAAGATGTTTCTGAAGTTTCACTAAGTGCCAGCAATAGCAAGTATTAATTATGTTAATAAAATACAGTACTTTCATCTCGCGAAGCGAAGCGCGCTTAGCTTGTGGTTATAAAGTGTAGAAACAAGGTGTGAATGTGAGGAGCTCTTAGTACCGTTATAGTAAAAACAGAATAGTAAATAGTAAAATAACTCCCGCGCCGCGCGAGACTTAAATGCCTATTGTTGCAGGGTTGTCACTGTCTTTTGGTTCTACAGCTAAGTCCCATTTAGTTTTATAGCTATAATATTTAAAAATTACTACATAATAATACGTACCTATTTAGTTTCCTTTCAAAAAATCAATATTCGGTGCCCATTCCTAACGATCCGGTGACGTTATAATTCTCGAAAAAAAATCCTAGCTTTACATTACAACAAACTCCAAATAACTAAAATACAAGAAAATTAACACAAAGCATATGGCGTCAGCTCAGATTTATTGTTAAATGGTTTATAATATAACACCTTAGCTCGAATTCAAGTTTCGCCCCCACTTCTCCGCGCCTCAGCGGGGCTGAATCGAATCGGAGGTCGGGGGTCGGGCGGCAGGGCGGTCCAGGTTAGGCTAAAACACGCGCGATAATTTAGGTATTTTCTTTCTACGGTGATGACAATGGTTTTTTATTTTTATTTTATAGCCTGCAGCTGCTTTATACTAATATCAGTTATATTATGCAAAGTTTCAGATCTAATTTCACGTATTCATTGAATGCTATCGGTTTATTGTACGGTTTGGAGGTAACTTAATCATATTTTCACAGCGTTGACACAGCATTAGTCCTCAACTTTACCATATATTTATTTCAGAGTGATTGTTGCAGTATTTGTTGGTATAAATCAAGATCATGCGAAGCGAAGTGAGGTATTATAGGCCCTTAAAAATCAAACTCAAACGAACGCGACTGCGGAGCGCGGCGGCGGCAGGCGTTACCAACTCACCCCGATCGTCCCGACTTAGCAAGTAGCGTTGTGTGAGTGCTGTGGTTCGTTCGTAGTGGCACGCAGCAGGCACGCACACGTCTTAGAAGATAGCCTACTATTCTGTTTTTACTATGGTACCGACTGGGTGAAGTCGGAAGTGTGTACAGGATCTCTATTCAAGCGTCGGTATGTAATATGGTATACGTCCACACTTCCAACTTCGCCCACATCTCGGACGGTATTGAGATCTCCTGCGCTCACGCACACATTCACAACATGTTTTTACAATTACCACAAGCCACATGTGATAAAGCGCGCGTTGCTATGTGCGATAAAATTACCTATTGATATGAATACTAACATTTTCCTTCTGCAGCATGCTGTAATTATGCTTGGACTCAGCCAGTCTCACCGACAGGGTGGCTATGTCTTTAGTCAACTGGTTTTTGTCACTTTTCATCTTGTCAACCATTTGTAGCAACTTGTCTTCAAGGACTTGATTCAGTTTTTGAACTCTTTTGTGCGAATCATACAGTCTGAAAAGGAGAAAGTCTTCATGACAAAAATAGTTCAAAACCACAGATAATACACAAAACGATGAAAGAAATAAAGGATCTGACTGAACTCACCAATTACAACAAGTTATATGTTATTGAAAATGTCTTTTTGTGCAGATACTAGGCGGCTTATTTCAAAACCATTTTAAAATTGTAATACTATTTAGGTATTCATTATTTTTAACACCTATATTATAATATAATGTGTCAAATAATTAGATTCTAACTACCCTAAGATCGATCCCCAACCGTACATTTCCATCTGCCTCACAGACATCCCCCAGCAGCAAAAAAGTTAGTTGGGCTAACCCTTTCACCCCTGTCTCCATTAAAACATAAAACTTTATTCACACAACAATTTCGGGATTAACCCCCAAACAATTTATCTACACAAAAAGACTTTTCCAATGACATAGTTTGTTGCTATTGGTGAGTTCAGATCAGGCTAAATAAATTTTTGCTCGGATCATCTTTTTTATATTTTTAACACTTGGAGAATGATTTATCCATTGCAAGGATATACAAATTAATATTATACCATTGTGGTCACCGATATAGAGTACTCATAGTACTCTAGTAGAGAACTCTATGAGTACTCATCTGTGATTGTGGTATCAAAGCATAGAAATTATGTAAATCTGGATTTAAGAAGCTCTTAACTGAAAGAAAAGGTCAGTCAAGTTAATACATTGTCGATAATGTATCGCTATTATTACTAAAGAGCCAATTCAGTATGGCAGTCATGGGTGTCATGCATGAACCCATTCAGAACTATAAATCATCGTAATGAACCCATTCAGAACTATAAATCATCATAATAGTGCCTACCTACTTCAAAGAAAAGGGAAAATGTAAATGTCACCTACAAATTATGTTCAGAATTTAATTTCTTCAAAGATTTTCCTTAATTTACAGTTTGATTCTTACTTGCCCAACTAATTATTTTCCTGTCGTAATTTGAAAGGACTTTCCATTTGAATATAATGCAAAGAAATCCAGTATGAATAAGTTTCATATCATAAAAGGTACAATTAATTGTGAGATAATGCTACTGCGTGAAACGTTTTGCAAAAAGAAACTACTTACTTAAGTAATAGAGAATCAAATTGTTACTTACTAAACAAATTAATCTAGGCCAATGGATTTTGCAATTCTGTTATTTTTACTAATGTAGGTGCACTTTGCCTCATATAAATAAACAAATAATTGGCGACATATTGAATAAGGGCAATGTCAAAAGAACCCCTAAATAGAAGAGCTTGTATTGACTAGATTGATAAATGACCAATTTTATTTTTATCAAGTATAACATAAAAAGATACATACCTATCATACTTCTCTCGCCAAGTGCCAAGTTGCTCTTCTAGATTGCTAGCTTTTGTGCTAGACTTGATAAACTCAGCTTCAAGAACTATTATGTGTCCATCTCTTTCACTGAGGTGGCGTCGCAAGTGATCCAGTTCACCATGTAGTTGCAATTCATCATCCCCCTCCGTGCACTCCTACCAATTGTTGTGCAACATCAAAATAAAATCAAAATGAAGCTGGCATAATTTTAATGTTGATAAGCTAGTTTCATGAGGTTTGTTCTTTATGTAAACAGGTATTTATGCTTTGTGGTACAGTAAGTGCATGCAACTAAAACTTTCAGGTAGTGTCGAAAAAGGGGGCTGAAGAAAAGGTTACGTACAGCCAATCTTTTAGTCGCCTCTGAAGATAGCCGCACGAGGCGATGCAATAGCCGTTTTACGGTGTCAGGGGGACTTTACAGGAGAGCGAGGGCGCGGAGCGCACCCGCACCACACTTCCCGCTCGCCATTTAGCAGGTGTCAATACTATCCGTTTGTGCTACGTCCGTACACTACACACGCACGCGTTCCATGAAAAGTACATTTGTTAAGTTTGTCGTTGAATCTGTTTGTTAATGTTTTTGTTGCCTTTATTTGTTGTTTTGTTGATTTAGTTTGTTAAAGTTTATAGTTGTTGTTATGCCTCGCGGACAATATAGCGTTTTAAGGTGACAATGTAGGAAAATGGGTTTATATTAATGCATTTTATTTATATAGTTAAGATCGCACTAAAATAATAAATAAATGATGGAATAGGTAGGTACAACAAGTACACCTTCGCACTTATAGTAAACATTTAATAATCAACCGTTGATATTATTGTTTCCTTGACTGTACCTGCGCAAGCTTGCACTCGTAACTCAATAAGAGGCGACTAAAAGATTGTCTAAAAGACTGTAACTTGCCAACTCCTACAAGCCACTCACAAATTTTCTATCAATGCCCCCTTATCTCCACATTTAAGGCCGATACATACCGGATGGCATTGTGCGTGGCTGCTCAAGCTATATTGTATTGCATGCATACTGCATCAGTCTAGTTTCATACAACAACTGATGCTGCCACCCACACCACCACGCTTACTCGTCCAGTGTGTATCGGCCTTTATTCTAACGGTGAAGAGGTTAAGGATACATCACTGGTACAAGAGACAACTTTGCAAAACAATGTTAGAAAGTAGGTTGCCATTTAATTGTAAAATCTACAACATTTAAATTGAAACTAGCTTTTCAGAAATATGTAGCTAAAAAATAGGAAAACTAATTATAGCAAAATAAAAAAGAGAGGCTGTGCATTTGCCTGAAAGACTTGGAACAAACGATTGCTTGTCTAATTTTCAAATACCCAATACAGGTAAATTAAATTAATGTACTTTTAGTAAGTAAATTGCTAGGCCAAGCTTTTCATGCGGAGAAAATATTTTTTATTGGTTACTAGTTATTGGTTATGATTTATAATACATGTGAAAATGTCATTGATATTGAACATTTAAATAACATAGTGAGAATGGCATTCCTGCTATGAACATAAAATATTATAGCCATTAATTTAAAGAGCCAATTCTTCACATTACTATAGGTAGACAAAATTTATATTGATTTTCTTTAGAAAGTGTTTAGTTTGAACAAGGAATGATGAAGTCTGCTACTGTTTCGCTATAGTTTTCTACAGAGGATTATGAAACAGTAAATTATCGATGAATTTTATTACCTTACAAGGGGTATTCTTTAGTCTTTCATCCATGGTTCAGTAGTGAGCTTATCTACTTCACATTTCACATTATAGCACGTCCAATTAGTTGGAATAAATGAGTCACGGCACACTTGAAGTGATCATTAGCAATGAAATCAATAAGCCACGGTAAAATCAAAATAAAATAATAAAAATCAATTTGCACATTTTGCAAGATTATTTACTTTCTAATACGCAAATGATTACCAATTCTTTAGAGAAATAGTATTCGTGCAACACTGTTTGTGTGAAAAAATAACTTCGACTCGCTCGACTGATTGGGAATCCCAGATATTTTCAGTAAAATCAAATCAGAGATTTTTTCGCGAAATATTGATGAAGTACTTGCGTTGCGTGCGTGCGTGCGTCACAGGGATGTAAAAAATAATCGATCTTTTTGATAATCGAATATTTAAAAACAAAAACGATTATATGTGACCGATTACTTTTTTTAATAAATTGATTATTAATCAATTTTTCTCTTCTCATGTCTAAGAAAAATCGTTTTTTTCTCAAACAATGAAGTAGGAGAAAAATATACTCAGCTAGCAAGAATACTGAATTCGCCAAAATCCAATAACACAGGGCAACACTGTTACGGAATTTCCCGCAGATCTAGATCCCTCCCCCCGTCTCATGTTTTTCTTATCAGTCATCAGACGTCAATCGTATTCCGTTGCGTTGTTATTTTTTGTTTGGTTTATTCAAGTAATTAATTCATTTTCTGATATTTTGTTTTGTGATTTTACGTGGCCGTTTTCGTTTTTCAACAACAATGTCAAGCAAAAAACCAAAAAGATTGTTGGTGACAGTATTTTGAGATTAAAAGTGGTGGCATTGCAAAGTGCAACTATTGCCCAAAGCAATTAAAAACAATTAGAGATGAAACGGATATCCGGTTACTATCCGGTATCCGGCCTATCCGGCCATATTTTTGGTATCCGGTATCCGGCCGGATACCGGATACTTAACTCAGCATAAAAAAGTCGTTTAAATCACAAAATAAATTGATTGTATCAATGATTGAATAATCCAAATTCACTTAAAGTGAATAAGAGTTGAGATAAAGATAAAGACAAGCTTTACAGCAATTTTTGGGAATAAACGTTTGTGCTTTTCTTCATACATTACACCAGCTTCTTTTGCTCTCACAATATACCGAATGTAACTCAACAGGTCATAAAAACACATGGTCTAACAATCATACTGAACAAGTTTTCCAAAGAAATATACTTGTGGAAATGAAAAAATATGTTCATTTTTTTTTATTTTTTTTAAAAACCTATTGTGAATTTTGAAAGGGCACTGGGCGGGCAGGTTCCATTTTTTTTTCAATATGTTACTTTGGGAAATTTGTTCAGTATGAACAGTAGATTACGTGGTTTTCTAGATACCTGTCCATTTATATACAGTATACACCGCTGCAAGGAGACAAAAGATACATATTTACGAATTTCATTAGGATCAGAAAATGGATTCGCGTTTGCAGACCAGCATTTGTATGATTGTGGTACGAAATTTACATTTAAAAATGATCGTCATTTAGAAAATGCACAAATAATCTCGCCCAGTTGCACCCGCACGCACCTTGGTGCGTAATGTTTAGACTTGCTCAATTTGTGCGAAACGCATATCTTGAGCCGAATATCCGGTATCCGGCCAAATCACTATCCGTTTCATCTCTAAAAAACATGCAGTAACACTACAAATTTGAAGCAACTCATGGAAAGGAAACATTCTGCTATTATTATAGCTAATCAGGTAATGAAGAAAACATATAGACCTACCTACACCTAGATAGTTACCTACCCACAATAATATGATTATGATAATATCTAAATGAAACTATTTTGTAATAATATTTGGATTTACCTATTTTTCTGTTATTACCAATAAATCTTTCTTTCTTTCTTTATAATAAAAAAAAAATAATAATATTGTGCATATTTGATGTCAAGTTAAACGTCACAATTTTTTTTCGCAATTTTTTTTTGCGTTCCCTAGTTTGTATGTTCAACTTATAATTTCATAACTATTTGTTGATGTTATAGGAGCAACATGTTTTGCCTGAACTCGACACAAATGTTCTGACAAAAGACGCTGAAGATTCTTCGATTTTATCTCCACCTGCATCTGGAACAGAAAGTCAGCCTGTGTATTCTACACCAAAACGAAGCAAAACTTCTAAATGCCTCTTTTTCAAGAATTTTGGAACACTCCTCAGATGGTAGTAAAACTAAACGAATCACACAAGCCATTGTAGAAATTATATTTCGTGATAGTCTCCCATATAGTATTGCGAAGGTTTCAAGAAATTGATGAAGTTACTTGCACCCTTGTATAAAGTCCCATGTCGAAAAACAGTGACAGATTTAGTAGATAGTAAATATGAAGAGAAAAAAGCCCTTGCTGTAAAAAATTTCGGTAAATAATGTATGTTTGACAGTTGATGAATGGAAAGATTTACAGATAAGGAGTTTCTTAGGTGTAACTCTCCATTTTGTTGAAAACTTTGAAGTAGTTGTATTCAATATCGCATGCGAACCACTTGCTGAAAACTCGTAAGATCGTCACCTGGTTTCATCAAAGTGGTATTGGTGCTGAACAGTTGAGGAAAGCCCAGAGAGACCAAAGCGTAGCTGAAGGAAAGTTAAAACATTTAATAAGTTATATTTCTACTCGCTAGAATTCTCAACTGCACATAGTTGAAAGATTTGTAATGATGAGTGGTACTATCGGTTCCATTTAAGTAAACCATCTCAATGCGCCACCTATGTTTCAGGCCAATGAAATAATGGATTTGAAAGAGTATAACAATTTTGAAACCCTTCGAAAAAGTAAGCGACGAAATGAGTAGTGAGAAATACGTCAGCGGGAATAAGGTCATACCTATGGTAAAATGTCTAAAAGAATATTTAAATTCAATAGTTCCAGTACATGAGGTAGCAGTTCATTTAAAAAATTCACTGTTAAATGAAATAAAGGTTTGATAGCATAGTTCACTTATTTTCAATGGCTACATTTTTGGATCCCAGATTTAAAAAAATAATTTGGATGATGGAGCAGCATTAGCCAAGACGATCACGTATATCAAAAGATATTTAAATAAAGAAACCCGTGATTTGGTTAGTGAATCGGAAGAAAACGAACACATGGTGTCGTCTTCCATCAACTTTGATAGAGGAGACATATGCCAAGCTCATCTGCTTAAAGTGTTTGCAAGTAATAGATCCGAAGACTCCATGACATCTGAGTTGGACTAATATATATTACTAGCTTTTGCCCGCGGCTTCACCCGCGTTGATTTAGTTTTTGGGTAGTACTTTTTATAGAACGTATTTAAAACTGGTTTGGAGTGTCTTTGGTGCAATTATTTGATCTCCAGGTAAAGTCTCTTTGGCGGAGCTTATTACCTATTAGTTTTTTTTTATTCATACTTAAATTACCTCTTTATATACTGCATTAGAAGTTCAGCCGTCAGCTGTTAACACGACCAGGCTGCTAGGTGAGCTCACTCTCGAGCAGGCTACGTAAAACTGGCCGTGCAAAAAGCAGTCCCCCCTAAGATTAATTCCTGCTGTTTTCAGTGACTGACCCTGAGACTGATTAATCGTCATTGCGAAAAGGAAAAAATTGAACCCTAATAGGATCACTTGTGTGGCTATCTGTCTGTCCGTCTGTTATAGCCGATTTGCTCTGGCACACATACTTTCAAGAATTTTCATGTCCACTATATTAAATGTCAAAATCGATGCCATTTTCGTAATTAACGTCGAAGAAAACCATAAAAACGACACCCATATTGATATTTACATATTGCAAAATTTCAACCCCATCGCACCCCAACAGGAAATGATGTTATTTCACGTTCATTACGTTGGATTTAGAAATTGTTGTTGTTTTCGTAATCAGCGACCCGATAAACCATACAAATGATACCCATGTTGGTTTTTAGACTTGGTCACCCCAATTCTCCCTTTTAGGGGTTGAATTCTGGAAAAGCCCTTTTTCACGTCCACCACGTTGGATTTTAAAATCGTTGTTGTTTTCGTAATCAGCGACCCGATAAACCATACTAACGATACCCATGTTGATTTTCAGACTTTGTCACCCCATTTCCCCCTTTTAGGGGTTGAATTCTGAAAAAAACTGAAACACATGTTTACTAATTTATAGATAGGAGTACTCCTGTGAAGCCTCGAATAAAATAGTCTAACTAATCTTGTTTCCCCATACAAACTTTGGACCCCCGTTTCACCCCTTTAGGGGTAGAATTTCGAAAAATCCTGGAAGCTCTGTGCAAAATTTCAGCTTTCTAGGTCGAAGGGTTTGGGCTGTGCGTTGATGAGTCAGTGAATGAATCAGTGAGTCAGTCAGGACTTCTCGGCCGAGCTGGCAGCGTTCGGAGTCCGAACATGCTCGTTTTTCGGCCTCGCTGGAAAGACACTTGTGGGCTCGGCCTTCGACCTCGCCATTAGATCCGAAGAAACCTCGTATGATATTGCAGCGCCATTAGCCAATTTGAACGAAGATACTTTAGAATTATGAATATCCTATGCAGGTGCCTATCCAAAACTAACCTATAAATTAGCCTGTAGCACCTTCCGATTCCGGCATCATCAGCTCCAGCAGAAAGGCTCTCCTCAAAAGCGGGCAACATAGTAAGAAAGACAAGGAGTCGTATTTTAGGAAAAAAGTTGCTAAAGCTGTTATTCCTACATTCTCTACCTAGTAACCTGTGGTGATTTCTTTTTTGCTTTTATTTTGCTAAAACTATTTACTTTTGTATCATTTTACAAAAAAAAAACGATTATTTAAAATAAAAATCGATAATTTTTCTTTTAAAAATCGACTGTTCAAAAATAGATTACTACCGAAATAAAAAAAATCGATTATGTAAATGTCGATTTTTGATGCCTTTTGTCACATACCTATGCGTCAATCAGTCAGAAATTCTGAAAAAAAAGTTGCTACTTTTTGTTGCCAACACAAAAAATGCAAAAATATATTTAGCTGTGGCTCAGCTGCCGGAGCCGGCAATCACGAATTTATGGGGCAGGGACAGGTGCCGGAGGTGAAAAACAAGAATGATTTTGTGTGGATATTTAAGGCCCAGAACAGACAGTGAAACGCAATTGCAACGAAACTGCAATTTCTAGTTACTTTTGAGTTTCATTTGAGTTTATGCCATAAACTCCTTTGAGAGAGCGCACATGACGCTACCATTTTGAACCTCAGAAATTTTTAATATATTATTATGTAATATCTATATATATAAATTACACCTATATGATGATTGATGATGATGATTACATTCACCTATATAGGTGTGTACCCATCGTGTGATACCTTAACGAAATATATATACATACATAATTATAATATACTTACACTTGTGGATATTAGCGTTCGAATATCTAATATTTCTTAGTATAACTGTTATCCGTTAACATCACAACCATAGAAATCTATAAAATCTTTAAATGTATTTCTTAAATCTTCACGGTCATCAGTGCCGTTACATAGTTTTTTAATGTTTAGAAGAAATCCAAACATTTGATGCAGACCTGTGAGCCTTTCTTTCATTAAACACAATACGATCTAGCGAACAATTTATCACACGTTCTGTTTCTTCCTTAAAAGTCAACCCAACGTCCATCGCATTATTTTCAGCCATACGTTGTTTTTACCTTTTAATCACTACATCCCATTCCTGGCCAAGACTGAAATCTTTCTCGAGTTCAGCATTAACCAATATCTCTCTTTTATCAGAAAAATAGTCTCGGAAGGCTTTCATACATATCTAAGGCAGCATTAC
This sequence comes from Ypsolopha sequella, assembly GCA_934047225.1. Lineage (NCBI taxonomy): Eukaryota > Metazoa > Arthropoda > Insecta > Lepidoptera > Ypsolophidae > Ypsolopha > Ypsolopha sequella. The sequence goes on from OW203998.1 coordinate 16,724,619, forward strand.
GAAAATTCATACTAGGCTCCTGGAGCCCTCTCGCTCGTTCGCGAATCTCACCATGCGTAAAAATCGTGGGAGTATTTGAATTTAATAATTTTCGAGTTTTGCAGCCCCCTTTGCATGGCACCAAGGCCACAAGCCTTACTTGCCCCACCCTGGATACGCCACTGATTGGACAGCGTACCGGTTTGATTTTGAAGTCCTACTAGTCAACCAAATAAGTTTAATAACAATTATTTTCGGGGACAGACATAATAGGGGCACAAGGGGGTAGCGGAGTACACAATATAATTTAGTCAACTAATATTAGTCTTTCTATAAGTACAACCTACATACAGTCAAGTTTTTAATTCGGAGATTCGGTAAACACTTTTGAAAAATAGAGTATTGCCATTATTTGAAAAAAAAAGTAGGGAATAATATACACCGATATGTCGATATTGATTTTTACTGCAGCATGACGTATGGTGCTGATAAATCTGTAATGAAAGCTGAGAGTGACTTTACCAGACACGGGTAAGGAAAATTTATGAAAAAAAAAAAAAAAAACAGGTAAAGTTACTCTCAGCTTTCATGAGACATACTCTATTAATTTTAATATGTTTTTTATTGTGTAAACAAAAAAACGTTTCCCTTGTAAAATAAGTAGTTTAAAAAAAAATTGTAATCGATTAGATCGAGGGAGCAGACCAAAATAACATAATCATAAACTATCTACTTGCTGGACTTGCCTCTAGCATCTTCTGTTTCTTCAGTTTTCTGAATATTGCATGATGAAAAGTATGGATCCAAATAATTAAGTTAAAGTATGAACTTATCATCGACTCAACATCAATTCGATAACCAAAATTGTAACTCTTATTATTTATTTACGGTACATAAGGGTTGTCATTTATAATTTATTGATTTTATCTGTCAAATTCATCGAATGGATGCTTATGTACTTCGGGTCAGATAAACTCTTACAAATATAATATTTATTTTGCAATAACATTAATATCAAAGGATTCAAGAAATTCACATGTGATTCTTTTTTACATTTTAAATGATTTAAAAACAAAGATTGACAAAGTGGCAGAGGTCCGGCTGTAAATAATGCACATCGTATCGTAGCATCATCTCTGGTGCACAACTAACGCAGCAGCTGGCGCAGCACTAACATTCCGAATATTCTACAAATAATATCTTTATAATCTCTATCAATTTTGCATTCGGAATAGCATTCGTAATCGTAAATAAAATGGCGCCACCTGGAATATACATTATTTTTTAATCTGACTATACTTAATAGTACTTTATAGTACTTCTAAAAATTATAGACATAAACTTAAGTGGAATGGCAGCGTGCAGTTTTCGATTAGACGGACCCTACAAGTGCCACTTCTGCTTTGGATTTTAAAAGCTCAGTTCATTGATTTTGAATTAAAATTGCAAGTTTTATTTAAGGTAATAATTGTGAAGCGAACATAAAAAAACCACTTAGAAATAGACAAAAATAATTTTCGAAAAAGTTGGTGTAAAAGTTTAAAGTTATATGTTCGTTTAATTTTGCGTCTAAAATGACTTTTCGAGTATATACAAGAAACTCCAAAAAGGCATCCCGTAGCCGTCAATTTTATGATATCGATAGAAGCAGCACTGGCTGAAAAGTGGCAACAATCAATAATCAATCAGTAATTTAGCTTCTGTTCTTCACTCTTATGAACTATTTTGCAACGATGAAAATTTAGTTTTGACAGCACTAAAACTAAAGTCAAAGCCTTCAGAATCGGCTACATTGTCCTTTTCGAGTTTTCAAACGTGTTCGCCGAATTACAACCGTTTCGAGATTTAGGTTTAATAAGCCGTATTTTAGAACTTGTTGTCTAAAAAACCTCATGATGATGGATATTTTTACGAAAAAGCTGTAACTTCCATTTGCCTTCGTGTGACGTCACTTGAGAAATGGCTGTTTAGAAATGTGTCCTACTTCCTAAGGTAAATTTATAATAGTTTGCTTCCGACTAATTTGACAGCTGGATGACAGATGAGTGGACATACAGAGACAAACTACTTTTTTATAAGCACACACATCACGATCAGTGTAATGTCTTAAATTCTCAAGTGACGTCATATCGGACAATTCTTTAAAAAAATCATAAATAATAATGGTTAATTTATATACCAAAATAATGAAAAATCTGTCCTAAAATTACGTAAATTATCTGAAAAGAAAATAAAAAATTTAGCCTTGGGAATTAAAAACTCTACTTTACGTACAATAAATGTCGCCTTTTTGGTCGGTATTGTTTATGAATTTTATGATGACAAGAATTGCATTTTAGTGATGTCCCATTTCAAGCTTTGTTTAGATAACTATCGATAAAATATAATTCAGAGAAAATAAATTACTTACTTATAAAATTATAAGTACTATATACTTAATTATTAAAAACCGACCAAGCATGTCGGGTTACGAGCAGTGTAGGGTTCCGTAGTTGTCCTACATAATATGCGGACTTGTTTTTCGTGTACATTTTATAAGTTTGTAGACTAATACAAGACTAATACAGATGGGGCCAAACTTCTAGTCCGCTCAGAATGTTCTCTTCCGAAAAAGGGCCCATACATTTTGTTCCTGCCGATGCGAATCGTCCCGTGTTTAGAGGGGAACGTGTTTCCCGTGTTTTTTGACACCCCACACCATGGGATAGACGAGGAAAAAAAAACATCCACACTTACGTGTAAAATTTTTGCAAATTTTTTTTTCAACATTTTTTTACGGCTTTATCGGTCGGCGTGATTAATATGTATACCCATGCCAAATTATAGCTTTCTAGTACTAATAGTCTCTGAGCTAAGCCGCGGACAGACAGACATGGCGAAACTATAAGGGTTCCTTGCTGATTACAGAACCCTAAAAATTAATGATTTATGTATTTCTAGATATTATATCGTATAAAAATAAATAATTTATTATCATTATTTATCATCAAAATAGTGGGAATTTAAAGAAAATACAAAAATAAGACATTTATTGATTTTAGATATAATTTTGTTTACAAGACTAAAGCGGATTCTAAAGGCTTTAATTTTAGTTTTAGTGCTGTCAAAACTTAAATTTTTCCAAAGTAATTTAGCTTCTAAATCTAACACTTAAGGATTTTTTTGCGATGAAGAAAATTTAGTTTTGACAGCACTAAAACTAAAAGTAAAGCCTTCAGAATCGGCTATATTATCGACAGAGAATAAAGTAATCGATGCCATAAAAAGGTTTTTTTTTGCAAAATGAGCAGCTTCTAGTCTTGGTCAAGGCAGTAATTTTCCAAAAGCTTTGAATGTAGTTTTTATTTTCTCCACAATCGATGACGAGAGTCTTTTGAGCAACATTTCTCTTATCTCTTTTATTTTAGATTTTCCTCGGCGCTATCTCAATGCGACAACCTGACCCCCGTTCATTAATTAACACTTTCGTCAGGTTCCAACACTGACAGCAGGATAGCGTATACAATTTTCAACAAGTGCGACAGAGACGGCAATAGAACTCGTGTCGCGAACCCTAGTTTATGAACGGGCCCCTGTATGAACCTTTTTTTGCTAAAAAAGACACACAAAACAGGGGTTGCGTTTCGAAAAATTATTTCTTCGTGCACCTGTATGGAGTATTATAGATAGTTATATTACAAATATTATGTTTTTATCTTAGTATTGAAGGCTTTTGTTTTCAGATACTTGATATTCCGCAGCTTTTACATTTTCTGTGCATTTCTCCTTTTAATACGAGTATGTATGTTAATAACCTAAAAAGGTACGTATTGCATCAGTTTTAACCAAAGATTTAAAATTTTAGATAAGCCCTGGCACCTAAAATCTATTGCATTGTTTTTTAAAATAATAACATGTGCGCAATCTGTCTACCTACGGTCAGCAAACTGATCAGACTACTAAAGTCGTAAAAATTCAAAACTTTAAGTGCACTTAAGGCGTCCAACTATCACTGTGTTCAGATGAGCACTGATTCCAAACGTGTGAGCGTCATATGTAAAAGTTTTAGCGTCCCTGTTACTCCATATGCGAAAAAACCCTCAGTGCGAGAGGGACGGATTCGTGGAAAAGTAGCAAAAAGTCAGTTTTTTACTAATATAAAATGTACTAAAGTTGCTATTAAAATTTCGTTTAACCAGGTCCTAGATACTGTTAAAGCCCATCTAATAAAATATAACTGCAGTCATTCTAATATGTCATTCTAAATCGCCAAACCAGGAGAATTGGTGTCGAAAACGACCTCATTTCAATAAATATTTTTATCGAGCTGAATTTCTCCAATCGCGTTTCTATTTTAACAGATCCCTAGAAAAAGATTCCAAAAATAATATACTGTTTTATCAAAATAATACAAGTTCTTAAAGTGTCAATTTTTTTCCGTAGCGCCTAATTTTTTTGGTGGAAACATTTTGGTGCTGTCATACTACGGTAAGGGCTTACCTTTACTTTTGAAATCTTTGGTTTTAACCCAATAAAATACCAAGTACCTAGATCATAGGTGCTGACTCCACCAACATCACATTATGTAAACGAAGATAACCATAATTCTATAACCTGTTGGCTAATTTGCAAAAAATCGATCCTGATCGAAACTTCATCGAGAGAACAAGTTAACCAAATGAAACAAAACAGTTTTAAAAAATAAGGTCACAAGATATTGCAAGACAGCCCATCCATACGAATATCGATGTTGCGAAATTGATGACAAAATAGGGGAGTTGTGTTGACGTCATCCAATAAGTAAAAGTGGGACGCAATCTTATTAGCGCCTTCGAAAAGTAAAACTGGTCAAGTGTAAGTATGACTCAATGTGTTCAATTGGTTCTATTTTTAGGGTTGCGTCAAAAAATACGAAAAAACTTTGATTAGGTGAATTTGAAAATTGGTATGGAAACGCAGAAAGTAAAGTAAATCTGGATGTGAGGAGCTCTGAACCGGAACTCGAACCCGGGACATCTCATGTATCGGGCGATTGCTTTACCAGTAGCCTAAGCAACATCTCCGTATTCAAACTACATCAAAATCGTATGGAATGTGGGAAACCGCTCCAAGCGGACAGTAGCGAAACTAAATACTTTATATTCTCTGCCTAAGTTCAGTTTCAAACGCAACTATACGGAGATGTTTTCATGCTTAGGGTACAGCCATTGAGCTACTTTAGTTCACAACACAATCCGCGAATTTACCCATGGGGATATCACATAGACGAATACGCATATCGCAATGATATGTGCAGGTACTCACTTTATAGTGAGTCACTTGACACCTAGAGGACGCTAGTGTATTCAAAGCTAGTCAAATATCATTATGCCCTACCGTCACATATTATAGCATCGGATAGTGAAGAATACACATTACCCCTATCGAAACTATGATAGAGAATCTGCGTTTCCACACCGCAATGATATATTGTTAACTTGTATCTCCGGCGATGAATCATTCGCCAAGTGTTTAAATATAGAAATTTAATTCTATCATAGTTTACCTTTTTAATTAAATAAAAAATTTAATAAAAAATATCAATTTAATTCTTAGAACGTGATTTGTTTAGGTTTAGTTTAAATTCGTTTAAATACAAGTTAATCCGAGCATTGTCTGACGAATAACGCTTTAAAATGTATTTTCAGTTACCTAGTTAAGATTACATCATTAAGGGCCTGTTTCACCACTTCTAGATAAGTGATATCCAGAAGATAAGTTTAAAAATGGAACACATTTTGTATGCGTTATATGTCACATATAACTATCAGGCACTTATCTGGAAGTGGTAAAACAGGCCCTTAGATTTGTAAATTATCATGTGAAGTTGAGTTCTTATTACCTAGGTACTTATATAACTGGATCTCCAAGTCCAGTAGTAACTCATTAATGTAACTAGAAAACATTATACACGCCAAAATAATCCTTGAATCCTGAAAATTTTCGTTTTTATTTGTAGTCATTCTGTGCATGTCTAAGATCCCTTGGTACGGAACCCAAAATAAATGCGAAAACCAATCTAACAAGTTCATAACTTCTATAACTTAGCAAGGGCCGGCTAAATAAATATTGGGATATGCATGAGCCAAGTTAGATTAACCTCATTAAAGTTTGAGAATACGGGGACCGTCCAATATCGACGGAGGTCAGCTTAACTGGTTCAGAATATGCTGGAAGTTGCATTAGTTTGAAGTTTGGGCGTCTTTACGAGGTATGCATAGCGCAATGCACTATTTTGCTTTACATGTTGTAGTAAATTTACAGGAGGTGAAACTTACATATTTGGATTTAGAACATTGCCCCGTTTTACAAAAGAAAAGCTACGGCATCATGTCGTACCTAAGAGGCACAATCTTACGATTAGATTCCATAAAAACCTGTTTCAAATTCAACTAATCAATTTTGTAAAATATGCATGGGCATAGCCAGGGTGGTGGGGTTTGGGGTTTTAAACCCCCCCCCGCCCCCGAAAATTTTAAAATATTACAACCCTTCCCCGCTTTGACGCTTTCCGTGTCGAGTGCCAATAGCAGCTGCTAGAAGCGTTTTGCGTTTACAAACAATTTGTTACAAAATAATTAATACAATTTTATTTCATATAATCTTTTGTCGTTTTAATTTATTGTACCCCCCCTGTTTCAATGCTTTAATTATAGAGAAAAAAGGGCCGTTCAGAAAACTCGCGATTTCGAGGTGTTTTCATTTATTATTTTGGAATATTAAAGGGATGGGTTTTGAATATGACGGCCGTTTTATATAAATATCACTATTTTTATTGTATGCAGGAAAATCGCTTGCTTAGAGAACCAAAATCTCGAAATGGTTTAATGAGCCGTATTTTAGAACTTGTGGTCTAAAAAACCTCATCATGATGAATAATATTTTTACGAAAAACAACTTTCATTTGACTTCGTGTGACGTCACATGAGAAAAGACTGTTCAGAAATGTAGAAATGTGCGTGTGTTTTTTGATGACAGATAAGAAGACAGACAGAGACAGATCGCTTTTTAACCGACTTCAAAAAAGGAGGAGGTTCTCAATTCGACTGTATTATTATTATATATATTTTTTGGTGTTGTTACTCCATAACTCCGTCATTTCTGAACCGATTTGAATAATTTTTTTTTGTTTGGAAGAGTGTACTTCCAGGTAGGTTCCATTTTGGGTTTGGTCATGGTCTGATGAAGGTCTTCAGAGATAGGCAGTTTAATTTGGATTAGAATATATTGCTTTGTTTCATTAAAATCGGGTGTCGGAAGAAAAAGTTGTCATTAAAGATTTTTGGAATTCACTTTTCTACAGTTAGAAGATGGTTAAAGTTAGAAGCTATGATTTCGCTTAGATCAAATTATGTTAAGGTGTGTTAATTCAAAAACCATTTCAAGATTTAGGTTCAATAAGCCATATTTTAGAACTTGTGGTCTAAAAAACTCATGATGATGAATATTTTTACGAAAAAGCTGCAACTAGTTGCAGCAATTGTTTAACAGATGGTGATACCTCCATTAATGATACGGGTTAGGTACTATAATAATAATAACTGAAAATTCTAAAGCTAAGTATATTAAATACTATCAAAAACTGTAAAAGAAAAGAGCTGTGTCTGTCTGTACATTGATGAGATTCCAAAAAAAAAGTAATTTTAGTTAGTTGATATTTCGTGCATCACGCAAAAATCTACTGAACGGGTTTTGATGCGGTTACCACTTTATGATTCTCAGCAGTGAACCAAAAATTACAAAGAAAGAAGGAAGAGAGATCGCTGTTCGATAATTAACTTAAAAACCTGGATACTTTTTACTGCGGGGTTCATAAAGGATTAACACTGTGACCGCATTATCTTCTTCCAAGCGGACGAAGTCCTATGTTTAAGTAATATCTTAACGACAAACCCCTAAAATACGTAAATTTAACGGTTTTTTACCAAAAGTGTTGCCGAATGTTCCTTTATTGTTTTAGATAAAATAAAAAAATTAATATAAGCCGCGTATATCGAAAATGTTATCTAGATTAATAATAACCAAAAATAATGTTTGAAAACATCCACGATCTTGCCATAATATGGTTTGTCCTGAAACAAGTTTTCAATTTTTCGTCAGCGACGAAATCGGCACGATTGTATTGTCCTCGCAAGTTTCATGGAGCGTGCACCTTATAGCGAAATGGAACAGCATGATATTTGGCCACGCCTACAACTGAGTTAGTTGCGTCATGACGACCATCCTTCATATCAGAAAGAAAGAAAACATAAGTTAATAAATTGTAGAAGCCCAAGAGCTAAGATCCCATCTCAACTTTATAGGTCAGGTAGGACGCAGTCGAGTTTGGCTAATGGCTCACATTCTATACGTTCATTCTCGGTACCTAATCCTCCTACACGATGAATACCTCCATCCTCCATCTTTACAGTCGAGTGGATACTTCTGACATATCTTGCATTGCGGTCTGATAGTGCTCCATCAACTATTCGGTAAGAGGAAAGCGACTGGAATTATCCGAACAGATGAAGTGAAGTCAATCAACCGTAGATCAGTGGCGCGCACAAAACTTTTTGCGGGAAAAGCAAACAATTGGTCAGGAACAACAATAAAAAAAATATGAAAAAATTTAAATATCACTTTGAAAAAAAAAAATTTGTATGACGCCAGGGTAGACAATGTCTACCCTAGAGTGAAAATTTCCTATACAAACTTTTTTTTTTCAAAGTGATATTTAAATTTTTTCATATTTTTTTTATTGTTGTTCTTGACCAATTGTTTGCTTTTCCAGCAAAAAGTTCTGTGCACGCCACTGCCGTAGATACTTATGTCATTATGTCTTATATCATAGATATCTAAACCGAGGAGAGTTAGAGTTTATTACACCTCAGCTCGCATTCAAGTTTCACCCCCACTTCTCCTTGCCTCAGCGGGGCTGAATCGGGGGTCGGGCGGCAGGGCGGTCCATATTAGGCTGACTACAAACGCGCGATCATTTAGGTATTTTCTTTTTACAGTGAATATAATGGCTTTTTCATTTTTATTTTATAGCCTGCAGCTGCTTTATACTAATATCAGTTATATTATACAAAGTTTCAGATCTAATTTCAAGTATTCATTGAATGCTATCGGTTTATTGCACGGTTTGGAGGTAACTTTGTAATTTTTTTCTATCGAGAAAATTTAATGTAATCAAGTTTTCACCATAGCGTTGACATAGCATTAGTTTCGTACAAGCATGAATATATATTTATATGAGTATATAGATATATGGTATATATAAATATACCATGTAGGTATCTATATTTCAAAGTGATTGTTGCAGTATTTGTTGGTATAAAACAGGGTCATGCGAAATTCATATATTTGTATTTTTTGTACCGTATGGGCCTCAAAGAATTTACTACTAAAATATACATGTTGTTCTGTTTAATTAAATTACTTACCTAATTAACAGACTTAGTAAATAACCCGCATCGTTTTGTTCAACGGGTGAGAAAAACAATCTAACATAAACACTTTTGCAAACATTATTTGTATTTGTGTAGTCCAGGGGGGTGGTGGCGTGCCTGAACCTTTTTGCTGAAAAAGCAATGACTAGGTAGTACCTAAAAGAATATAAAAAATATGTATATTGTATAGCACCAAGGAGGCCATAATTTTTTTTTTACTTTACTTTTTTTACTAGTCGTACTTGACATAGCCATTGCTTTTCAAGCAAAAAGTTCCAGGCACGCCATTGCAGGGGGCCTATTCCGGAGATCAGTCGAGGATTTCTAAAATTCGATTTAATAATAGTTTATGCTACAAGGGCGCAAGTAATTTATTGCTCTTACGCCCGTGTATCATACTACATTTTTCAATGCATAGTGTGAGGAAATAAAACAAACATAATCTTGTGAACTTTTAATTATAATTGGCTCAAAAGGACTGTATCCAGAGCCGTTAAACAGTGGAAAAAAAAGTATATCATTTATAGTACACAGGAAAGGCTGCAGGTTAGCCAACCATTGTAAATAAATAAAAAAAAAAAATAATAAAGCCCTAGGGCAAAATAATCGACTTTCTGTTCGGTTTTGATGCATAAAAAGTGGGCCTTTACGAGCAATTGCATTGAAAAAATATTTATATTTCGACTAATAAAACGAGTTTTTACGTTCAAGAAGGCAAATTTGACAGACTGGGAGTTACCTCCTGGAGTTCTAAACGTTACTATCTACAAAGAATTTTCACAGACGTTCAAGAAAAATACCAGGATTCACAAATAAAATCCAGCACAAGGATATTTTTCAAATACCTGACCTATTCATATTCCTTTCTGAAAGGTTGCCATGAAAAGGGGATTACCGGTTTCAGACAAACTTCCGGCTTAGAAGTTCCGTTTGCAGACCTCTAGTACAGTTTGTCAAGAACATGTCATCTATCGGTAAGGGAAGGTTCCGTAATATTTTTGATCTACTCCCATATTGCAATAAGGTAGGCACAACATCAAAAGTGGTTTTATAAGTACCTACATTGTTTGACCAATGTTATATCCATTATATCCTGTTCTGAAAATGTATAATTAAGTATAATTATTTGCAAGCAAATTTACAAAAATTCGGTGTACAGGTATTGTGCAAAAATGCGTCGTTCCAGCTATGCGAGCACGTACGCGTCGATTAGATAAATTTGACAGATAGAATCGATAAATTCTAAATGATAACCCTTATTGAAATTAAATAAGAGCTACATTTTTATTTATCGAATCGATGTCGAGTCGATACCAAGTTCATGCTAGCAGATTCGAACTTCGGTAGCGCAGTCATTAGCGCGCCTGTCGTGTAAGCAGGAGGTTACAGGTTTAAATCCAGGCCTGATTATTTTTTTTTAAATATTTGTGCTTTTAAATTTGTTTCTGATTGACATTATTACGTCTGCAATGTTTAGAGCAACCTTCAAAATTTTGTCTCACATAACAGGTTTCAAGTTTCCTATTATATCCATCCATCCATCACCTTAGTTCGTGCACTGCTGTACATAAGCCTTTTCAGGACTTTTCTACTCCCGGCGGTCATCCTGGAAGAATTGCCCATACTCACACACGCTGGGCAGGCGGATTGGTGAGCGCGGTGCCGGAACCCTCGCACCAGTGAAGCCGCTGCCCGTCACAGTCTGTTCCATATAAGGCCCGGCTATTAGGGAAGGATATACCTCCATACATACATAGCCTCTAAGATAAGCAAGCTGAAGTGGCAGTGGGCTGGCCACATCAGCCGAAGAACCGACAACCGATGGGGGAGAAAGTTTCTTGAGTGGAGACCACGAACCGGCAGACGCAGTGTAGGACGCCCGCCAGCTCGCTGGACTGACGATCTAAAAAAGATTGCTGGTAGTGGCTGGATGAGGATGGCCGAGGATAGAAAAATGTCTCTGATGGTTTGGATTCGATCACCCTTGCTAGTAGAAATATCTTTCAGAGATAAGCTCGCCTTTTGCTGAAACTGTAAGTTTACTGATACTTGTAATACGTTTTATTCTTGTGTGCAATAAAGAGTTTTGAACTGAATTGAAATGAGTTGTACGACTAGGCTGTTCGGTTTGTTCGTCGCCACGCCCGCCTAACAACATGCCATTTCTTTTGCACTCGTTGTATTTGTATAATCTATCCTGCTGTCGTCGTCGGCGGGCGTTCGAACTGAACGCAGTCCGAACTTGTATCTACAGTTATTTATTGGACTATATTCGCATAGTATTAGTTAATCCACGAATTTCTAACTAAATGACGCAGCACACTGAGACTCGTATCAAAGTAGAAGGACGAAAGCGCACGCAAAAGCTAGTTATCAAATCAATCTGCTTCGTACAAATCACGTCTCCTAAACGAAGTTATAAGGGTTTCCATCTCACAAAGTGCCCTCAAATTCCAAGCCACCTAGTAAGTTGGTAAGTAACTCACACAAAAGGTGTGCACCTCACTTCAATTACTTGAAGAGGGTTCAGAATGAAATGAAATATGAAAATAACGGTAAAACTAAATTCTAACGTCCATTTTCCGTGTTTTCGTGCCATTGAACAATTGACCTGCTTTAGAAAAGTGTGCAGGTTTGCTGTCTGTATTCCTTTTTCGGGTTCCGTTCCTCTGTTTGTCTGTCCGTATGTCACGGATCTCTAGCTCGTAGACGGAATATTTAGGGATACGTACCTTGAATACTATGAATTCCGTAAGTTTGTAATTTTTGTTCAAATTATTTAAATCTAATAAGCTCAAGGCGCGAGTCCTACTCGCTCTTGACAGGTTTTTATGATATTGTAAGTACGTAGTGAAATAGTATGGAAACTATTTTGATTTTTAAATGGATTCTGTGAAATTTAATAGTTTTCGTAATATGGTATTTTATTTTACAGTGATTCAGTATTTGAAAATATAATATGTATTGTAGTCCTGTAAATAGGTACTCACCTTACTTGTAAAGCTAGGTAGTTCCGCTACATCTATGGGTATTTTTTCAATTATAATAAGTTATCTAATCTCTGTAATCAAATTATAATACTAACAAACTTTTTGATCGTGTTAGCGACACAAGACGACAGAGCGCCCCTACCGGACGAGCGTGGCAACAATTTGAGTGGTTATAAAACGCTGGATATAAAAGGCCAGAATAGTTGTTTATTTATTTTCAATGCAAGTGCTCGTAAATGCCCACTTTTTATGCATCAAAACCGAACAGAAAGTCGATTATTTTGCCCTAGGGCTTTTTTATTATTATTTTTTCATTTATTTACAATGGTTGGCTAACCTGCAGCCTTTCCTGTGTACCATAAATGTCATACTTTTTTTTCCACTGTTTAACGGCTATGGATAAAGTCCTTTTGAGCCAATTATAATTTAAAGTTCACAAAATTATATTTGTTTTATTTCCTCACACTATGCATTGAAAAACGTAGTATGATACACGGGCGTAAGAGCAATAAATTACTCGGTTACGTTTCAAACACTCGCTACGCTCGTGTTTTAAATCGTCCTCGTAATTTATTCCTTTGCGCCCTTGTAGCATAAACTACTATTATTTATTTTATTTGGCGTACACAGCAGGTTACAATCCAAGATGTGACAATAGATTATTACAAAGGTTAGGAGCTAGACTGTCACCCAAAAAAGTCATGGTTCAACCTGCACTCTTAAGGCGCTACGGAAAAAAATGACCCTCTTAGAACTTGCATATTATTATCTACTTCAGTAAATAATGTATTATTTTGATAAAATTGTATATTATTTTTGGATTTTTTTTCTAGGGATCTGTTAATCAGAAACGCGATTGGAGAAATTTGGCTCGATAGAAATATTTATTGAAATGTGGTCTTTAGAATGACATATGAACTGCAATTATATTTTATTAGATGGGTTTTAACGGTATCCGGTTGAACGAAATTTTGATAGCAACTTTAGTACATTTTATGTTAATAAAAAAACCGACTTTTTGCTACTTTTCTACGAATCCGTCTCTCTCGCATTGAGGGTTTTTTCGCATATGGAGTAACAGGGACGCTAAAACTTTTACATATCGCCTTAACTACACATTATTTAAAATGTATGAAAAATCAGTATTTCCTTTGGTATTTTATTATAAAAACGAATAGGTACTGTGACCAACAAAGAAATTACTTACCTTGTGGAGTCTTAATTCTGGAGCAGGAAGTTTATGTTTATTTCTAGTACACATATAGTGTGGTTTGTGTGGAATTAGCCCCTAGCACTTTACTCGTGGTTCATTCCATAGATAAAGAAAAGAAAAAGTTTCCCCACCAGCTGCCTCACACAGCTCATCACAAAGGGGGAACTTTTCTCTTATAACTAACTTTATTTATAATTAATTTTATAATTAAAACACAAATTTTATAATCAACTGTAAAGCTTAAAGGTCAGCAGTGAAAAATAAACTGAGTCAATTGCTTGACTTTGTTTTACAATCATGGAAATGGAATTAGTAACGAGCGAAGGGCTTGTGGGAGTTAAATTAACACGAATAAGGGTTGGAGAATAACCGTGCTTTTAAATGTTTTTTTTTTGCACCTTTTGTGTTGTGATATTTTGAGCCTGTGTGTATTTTGAGCCTGTGTGTATTTTGAGCCTGTGTGTATTTTGAGCCTGTGTGTATTTTGAGCCTGTGTGTATTTTGAGCCTGTGTGTATTTTGAGCTAATACGTAAGTATATTCGTTTCCAGCTCTAACTTAGTTAGTCAAGAGCTTATATTTTGAAAGAGACTACTGAAAGAGAAAAAAACGAATAAGTAAAGATATTTCCACATATGTTTCATCTGCCTTTCCGTAACATAATCAATGATTAAAAACAAATTTGTAACATGTTATGGCCGATTTTGAAGGCTTTAATTTTAGTTTTAGTAATGTCAAAACTAAATTTTCTTTATTGCAAAATAGCCCTTAAATGTAAGGTACATGAGTGAAATTACATTGGAATAATTTTAGTTTTGATAGCACTAAAACTAAAATTAAAGCCTTCAAAATCGGCTACATTGTCTTATAAAGCCTTAAAGGTTAAAAAGGAGACTGCGATTCCATGTGTACAGCGATGCGATTAGCGTATTTTATTGCAGCGCGTACGCAGTGAAAGTCAAACATGTTGTTTCGTAGGCGAAACTTGGTAAGTAAAACACTTTTTATTTATTTATTAATAGTCATATATAAAGCACTCCCTACGTGCCAATTTCATAGTGCTAAAATTAATAGAGTTACCTTAATTTTTGATAATCTAGCACGTAGGGAGTGCTTCATGTAACAAACAGTAGCAAAAAATATAAAAATGCGTATATGTACCAAGTTTCGCCTACGAAAATAACATGTTTGACGTTCAGCAGCACATTATAATATGTGCTGCGTAGAATACGGTAATTGGGGCTTCCCAAATATTTATGAACTACCACGGGTCCGAAATTCAATAAAAAATGTTTTCACTTGAGAAATGCTTAAGAAAATCGAGCAAGAAAATGGAACACTTTGGAGCTTAAAACATAGATTTCCAAGTGCTTGTATTTCCTAAGCGTGTTGATTATCTAAAATTTAAAGTTAAATCGGACTTGTAGGTTGTGCAAAAGAGGAAGTTACTCAAAGTTTTGTTTGATTTAATGCATTAGCGTACAAATGAGAAGCTAAATCGTTTTGTATGGCCGCGGAGTCTTGCGTTCTTCCCTTTGGACTTTGGAGGAAAATACTAAAGAAGACTTCATTTTATTTTTTTAAATAAGTAGGACTGCTCACACATACAATATGTAACCGGCCAAACCCAATTTTTTTAACTAGTTTTGCCAAACTAATTTCTGAGTTGTCATAAAAATAAAACTGCAATACGTTTTGTAACTCGCCATTCGTAAACTTCAAAACTAACCTACTGGCTCGCCTCCACGCTGAAGAATCTCTGAAGTTTCCAAGAAACTAGTTTAGCCTAGGTAAAACTAGTTTCTCCTAAAATTGGCTTTACCTGGTAACATATATAAATAATAAGAGTTGTTTAAATAGTATTATCACTAGTTATATAGCTCTTCAGCGAAGTACAGCTTGTTTAAAGGTACTTTCAATTGAATTGCCTCAAACCCAGTGCAAATATCTGAAGCTTAGAGAATTAAATGTAAGCATGTATACTCTAAGCTAAGATCTCAACCAAGTAGCGAGCAGACAAAAGAGTCATTGAGTCTTGGTTCTGACCACTTAAGGCGATTAACATCGCCAAATTAGCAGCTCGATATTTGTAACTACGAATATCAACGGAAACGACATTGAAATAACGTTCATATCAGCGCGCAATGCATAGTGGCTGTTACGACGCTCGCTGCGTCCTTGATAGGGCGAAATAGGAGACAATTATACTTTTCACTTGGACGCGATTACTCGATTGAATAATCTTATGTTATGTTTATAGTTATTAAGTTTATCTATTTATCAAAGCATAGATGAATTCAATCGGCCAAGCCACTCAGGAGCAGTAGGGAATTTGAGGTCAAAAAACACCATTCAGTAAAAAAAAAACACATGTAGAAGTTTTCGTGGTATGAAAAAGAAAAATGTTGCATATGTTGTCTAAGAGTTGATTATTCATAATAATTTTTTTCATTATTTTTGGTTTGGCCATAAACGAGGAGTAGGCTTTAGAAAGTACCCATTTGGCAATAGTAAGGCCCTTAAGAGTATGTATTTGGCTATATCTTGCAGTCACCTTTACAATGGATGAAAACAAACACTTGTACTGTTTCACAATTTACTTGATAACACAATTAACCCAACTAGTTTCGCCTTATCGGCATTCTCAAGGGATTTTAAATAATAATTAAGTCCTTAACAGGGCCGGATTTAGAGGTCCAGAGGCCTCGGGGCAACAAAGGAGCGGAGGCCCCCTTGCCCCAAATTATTTTCCAAATAAAGTAAACAATTTTTTTTCAGTCGAGTTTTTTAATAAATAATTTATTGTGAAACCAAGTAGATTCTCTCAGTATTGAACAAACACACATAAATATAAACGGAAACAAGAATTATCTGAAATTAAATTTTAGGGTTAACGAATGGAACCTTCCGAGCTTTTTTCGCCGAAAAATCGTTGATGATTTCGTTGAAATCCAGTTCTCGGAGTAAATCGCTTTCAATGCTCAGGAGAGAAAGCTTCGATACACGGTTTTGTCCCATCGTGGTTCGAAGCCTATTTTTTATAATTTTCAGTTTTGAAAATGAGCGCTCTCCGGTGCAATTCGTTACCATCAAAACCAAATACATTCTCAATGTAATTTCGAGGTTTGGGAATGTAGCTCTGAAATTTTGATTTTCGAGAATTTGGTAGTAAAAAAGTTCCGGCGATTGATCTGTCCCATAGTCCTTTTCCTTTTTGTATGAGTCAATCAAAGACACAAATTGAACCAACTCATTACCAAGACTAGGCTCTAAATCATCCGGATACACTTTCACCAATGCCTCTGCTGCAGCGTGCAAATTTTCAGAATCCATCTTTTCGATGTGATTCAGGAATCCAAATCTCGAACGAACAGCTTCATAAGCATGCAATCTTTCAGTGAGAGAAACAGATAGCTGGTCAACCACTGGGATGAAGGCGGATATTTTGTATTTCTCCTTGGGTGACAGATTTGCGTCTTGTGCTTTCCCGTAATCGAGCGGATCCAACCTCACATTTCTCTTTCTGGTGCGGGTGCGCGATTGTACATATTCATCAGTATGCGATATTTTTTTGGCTGCTTCCTCGTATTTATCGAAATCATTTCGTTTGGATTCCACGAATGATTTCAATGATTCTAGGGCACGCATTGCCGATTCAAGAATCATTTTCGGGTCTTGCAACATCTTGTTTGTAGCGTTGAATCGCTCCAAGATATCGTTCCAAAATGTTGCAAACAAAGCGGTTTCGAGACCACTCATCTTCTGTAGAAGGTTCGTTGCTTCATTCCTCACTATGTCTTTTTGCTCTTTATTGGAAGATATGCTGGTGAGAGCTTCTTCGATTTCCGAATAGCCGTTGACTAAGGCTTTCGTAGCTTCAGCTCGACAAGACCAACGAGTGTCGCTGAGCTTTTTCAAGACTAAAAACTGGCCGCTTTTCTTCTCCGATAATTTCTCGATCAGAACTCGGTGTCGCTCTGTACTGGCTGTGAAAAACGTGTACAAATTCTGCACGAAATCAAAGAATTGAACAGCCGATGGACAAGAGTTAGCAGCTGCCTTTCCCACTAAATTCAGAGAATGACCACAACAAGGTACAAACGCCGATAAATGATTTTTCTCCAAAATAAGAGCCTGCATCCCTTTGTATTTGCCACTCATGTTTGCAGCATTGTCGTATGATTGGCCGCGACAATCCATGATGTCAATTTGATGGTCACCTAAAAATTTGAGCAGAGCGTTTGCTGTGGCTTCGCCAGTATGACCGCAATTTGGTAAAAAGGTGAGAAACCTTTCTTTTGGCGTCGATCCTTCCATATATCGAACAACTATAGTTAGTTGATCGATGTGAGCTTCGTCGGGAGTAGAATCGACTGATACGGAATAATATTTCGATTTTTTAATCCTGGATACTATTTCAGTTAGTACCTTGTCACCCATAGAACCGATCAGTTCTTCGCAAATCGTGGACGAAAGGTAATTGACATGACCACTCCCTTTGTTTGCATGCTCTTTCAAATGGGTTGCCAGGATTGGTTCATACTCGGCTAGCAATTCCAAAATGCCCAGGAAATTTCCATTTCTTGGTGAGCCAAAAATTTCATTGTCACCTCGAAAGGCTAATCCGCGTTCAGCAATGAATTTAATGGTACTAACGATAATTCTCAGGATTTTTCGCCAATACTCAATTTGTTGAGCCTCTTGCATCGCTAGCTCTTGATCGATGCGTCCTGTGACTTTTCCCCGTTGCACTAAACTCATTACTGATTCCAAATGGGTTTTCGAAATCTCATGTTCATAGAGACGATCGGATGCATGCTTCCAGTCACTGAAACCTTCTCCACTGAGTTTGTTGTTTTGAGGAGACATCAATTTACACGCATAACAATATATTTTCCCCGTAGTTGGAGAAAAGCAAAGCCAGAATCGATTGACGGTCTCTTGATTTTTATTGCGGCGTGTAAACATGTTCTTCGTGCATTTCCGAACAAAGTTGGAATTATCTCGCGGCTGATCTTGATAAACAGAATTTTGCAGAGATACTTGATCGCAATTTTGAAGTTCTGTGGAACCTTTTTTCGCCCAATATTCGATCATTTCCTTTGTTATATTAGCAGGCCAAAGACCGATGTCATTTTCGAG
Organism: Ypsolopha sequella; assembly: GCA_934047225.1. Classification (NCBI taxonomy): domain Eukaryota; kingdom Metazoa; phylum Arthropoda; class Insecta; order Lepidoptera; family Ypsolophidae; genus Ypsolopha; species Ypsolopha sequella. The sequence goes on from OW203998.1 coordinate 16,743,391, forward strand.
ACCGCAAAATTTTGCTTCCTCTTGGGTCTGATATTCACTTATAGTAAATTGTGTGGTGTTGCCTGATGAAACCTCAACCTCAGGATGATTTTGAATACTATCGACGACATCTTCATCTACTGTTGAATCTCCTGCTGTTGTGTTAAGATCCTGAGGGATTTCTTCTTTACTTGACGACGTAAAAAAACTGGTCAATTTCGGTGTTTTAGCTAAAGTTTCTTCGGATTTTTTTATGCGTTCTGCTTGCAATTTCCTCTTTTGAGAGCCACTAGCAAAAACTCGAGGAGTTTTGTGACGATCACTCATGATTCCGCTATAAAATTAAGAAAACATGCGCCTGAAAAAGCTCTTCACCCTTCACCAATAGGAACATAGTCGTGAAGCTGATAGTCGAGAAAAATAAAATATTAGCAGAAAAAAAAATTGTCGAGACACGGAATCGAATACCCAACCTCCGAGGTTGCGGGCAAGTACCACCCCACTCAGCCATTAAGCGATTGGGGTACTCCCTCAAGATGGGTAGTGAATTGGAAGTGCTTATCAGAGCCATTTGAGATTTTGATATTTTACTGATTGCCTGATTGGAGTGAACAAATATAGATCAATGATTTCTGTTATTTAAGGTTAACATGATCAAATAATCATGTATGTATAAAGTACTGTAGGCTGTAGGTAAAGGTGAAAGAGCAAAAAAAAAATATCAAAGGAAAAGATGCTTACTAGTGTTAACTTGTTGGAATTTGAAAGATTTTTTTTTTCCGAAGTCTCTATTGTGGGGGCCCCCCGTTTGTGGAGGCCCGGGGCTTTCGCCCCGGTTGCCCTCCCCTAAATCCGGCCCTGGTCCTTAACACTAGTTATCTATCACAAAAGCACAGAATTATGTGATAGATAACATAGTGATATGTATAGATAATGGTGATATGTGATACAGAACAATAGTGAAACAGTACAAGTGTTTGTTTACTTGATAACACAATTAACCCAACTAGTTTCGCCTTATCGGCATTCTCAAGGGATTTTACATAATAATTAAGTTCTTAACACTAGTTATCTATCACACAAGCATAGAATTATGTGATAGATAACTAGTGTTAAGAACTTAATTATTATGTAAAATACCTTGAGAATGCCGATAAGGCGAAACTAGTTGGGTTAATTGTGTTATCACTATCAAGTAAATAGTGAAACAGTACAAGTGTTTGTCTTAATCCATGATGATGTTTCACCAAGAGCCGACAATCACAAGTATTAACTTTTTCACCTTTACAATAGGTACTCGATTAAATTCAAAGTAGCGAGCAGACAAGAGCAGAATGCGCTGACCTACATTTCTCCGCACAGCTTGGGTTACACGTGAACCGGGCGAGTTTCCGTGTGTCTGACTGTACTTTGTCTAACTTTGAAAGGATCCGCCAAAAATGACCTCTTGCTTGTCATTGTCAGTACATACGTCTGTTGAGCTCCAGACTTGTAACTTGAAAATTCTACGTTAATCGGTTATTTAAACTATTCAAAGTGTTTAATACTAAGACCAATAAAACTCAAATTATTTTGAGAAAAATTTTGTTACCTTTTTGCAAGTCACTGAGTTTACTTGAATTCATTTCGGTATGATGTAAGTATTATAATTAATTTACAATTACAGTAGGTACAATTACAGTAAGTAGAGCAGCCCTGATTTCTAAAAATAGAAGGGAAAATAAGCCGCTAAGAAAACCACTTTTGCTTTTCCAAATAAAATGTCACCCTCCTGTTATTCTATATTTTATAGACAGTTTGTGTATAGAATCAACATCAACCGAAAATACAATGTTTTTACTACTTTGTAGACGAAAATAGACGAAAATATTGATGTGGCTAAAAGAAAGGTGCCTTTTTTATTGACTTTACAAGTATAAAGTAACTAAAAAATCTGCGTCTTGTTTAGAACGACTAGGTACGTGCACTTATGTTTTATGGTTATTTTGTGAAAATAATAGGTCTTTACATATGAAACATGCAAATATATAAAATATATAAATAACAAATATATGAAACTTTACATATGTCTTTACGTACACAAGGTGACTTTTTGATCATCGTCCAAATTCATACTTGAGCCTTGGTAAGTGATCAGCATCATGAATCAATATCGATTTTTGTAAAATTTTTAAAATGAAATTTCGACTCCCCATAGTGATTCACTCACGGCTGGGAGTGAATTACTATGGGAAGTCGAAATTTCATTATACGAATTCCACAAAAATTGTTATCGAATCATAATGCTGATCACTTATCAAGCCTCTAGTTTGAATTTGGGCGATGATCAAAAAGTCACCTTGTATATTGCTACATAAATTAAATAGACCTTTAATCTAGTCCATGTACATTTATTATTTTATTACATATCTTTTTAGTAGCTTAAATTTGACGTGTAAAAAGTGTATTATATATACCTACTTTGCAAAATAAACTATTTGAATTTGAATTTGAAATTGGCGAAATTTTCTTACAGATTCATGAGTTCATAATTCCTGTAATTCAATAGCTAATTCGATTATTTGTTTTTTGTTTGTAAGTTGATTTCAAGGTTTTACATCTACGTATTAAATTTTGTTTTTATTTTCAGTTTGTTCTATAACAGTTCGTCCTAAATGCCATCCATTTCCATGATAAGATTTGTGATATTTTTTTACAGCTGACACTTTTCAGAAATTAAATTAATGTTGCTGTTAGCTTATTGTTGTCTCGTTCCTACATATAAGAAATGAAATAATTTAGATTTATCATTCCTAAAAAAAATGCAAAAATGTTAGTACTGAAAATTGAATTTCCTTCAAATATTTATAGAAAACGGCAATTTCATATGTAAAGACCTAATATTTACGTCTTCCTGCTATGTACGTGTAAGGTACGGGTATGTATCACCTTATAAAATGTTCGAGCTTTTCAGCTTTTTGCAACTGAAACAGTTTATGCTTCGAAACGACAACATGACAACATTTTGCGATGTAAACTTTTACAATTGGAACCAAAATATGAAACCACTAAGTACTTTTGTTCCGGAAAATCAATAAGAACTGTGAAAATTACAATCAATCGATGCCAGTAAAGAAAACGATTCGTTGTTTTGAATATTATAGCCTCTATCCATCAACCTAGTTCGTCCACTGCTGGACATAAGCCTTTCCAGGACTTTGTCACTCCCGGCGGTCATCCTGGAAGAATTGCCCATACTCACAAACGCTGGGCAGGCGGATTGGAGAGCGCGATGCCGGAACTGTCGCACCAGTGACGCCACTGCCCGTCACCCGTCTGTTCCATATAAGGCCCGGCTATTAGGGATGGATATACCGCCATCTATCGGTTCCAGGCATGGTGGGCCTCCTGGTTTTTTGCCTGTGAGCTGTCCTCTTACTCTCCTCCGAATTACTTCGAAGGGTTCTCCAAGAAAGATGGTGGTACCTCCACAGTCGAGCCCATTATAGCCTCAAACCAAAAAAATTTGTCTGAGATTATAGCAACCATAAGATATTATTCTCATCGAAATTAATTTTGAACGCACGTAGAACTTTTACCAATATTTCTGAGTTCAACTGATAGAGAGTTCCTGCATCGTCCGACAAAATCTCATAACAAAGTCAAATATAACTGTAGGATGAAACGTTACGTACAGTTTCCCAGAAACTGGAAAGTGTAGTTATTTATTAACTGATAGTTAACCCGTTGAACTATTTCCACGTGTGCTTTGCCGATGCGATAATATTTATTTGTGTTAGACACGTTTTGTTTATAATTTTACAACAGCTGGGATGTTGAGATAATGTTTTAAAATAGTAACACTGGGTGTAGCCCAGTAACGGAGAACATGGCTGAAGTGCGCAACTGAATTCGTGAAATTGAGGTTTTTCGATGAAATCCATATTTGTATTTTTAATATGCGTCAGGTTTTTCAATTTAAGGGGAACGAAAATACAAACAGAAATAAAATGTCAGCTTTCGGATGATTTTGTTGCAATAATTAGGTTACGTTTAGCCATAAAAAAAATACATGTTTTTGGTTGAACTTTAAGGTATTCATTTTCCACAAACCACGTTAATCGATTCATATTTGTACTGTCAATGAATTTTTTTGTAACCCTCTATTGCACACTTCTTATCGATTTTGTTTCAGGTATCGCTTTCGCGATTTTGTTGGTTTTTTTTTAACAAAATTAGTGTGAATGATATCTATTCATTTTCCAAATACCACGTTATTCGGGTCAAAAAAAGCACCCCCTTTTTCCAAAAATACGTAAATCCACTGATGCAGTCAGCGGCAGCAAGATATTGTCAGTCTACGCCTAGCGTTGGCGCCCGTAAGACGTGGAATCTGTGCCCTTTTTTGCAAGCTATAAATATCTCCCAAAACTATTTCAAAACACATTGAAATTAATTTTATAAAGTAATATTTCGAGGAGCATCATATTCCTGCCGTTAAAAATTCAACAAAATATGCGTATGAGTGATTTAGCTACATCGTGCCATAGTCATAACAACAAAACTGAATGAATTTGGAATAAATTCATACTTTTATGCGGGAAAATAAAATATGTTACTCTAAAAGAATAATTTTGTGATCGTTATTGAAACCCAAATTAATTTACTTATACTTACTGAGATCTGTATCAAAGGTCAATGACCTTTTCGTGAAATTACCCTCTAGTATTGGCTCACCATTTCAGGTCCAATAAGTGAAGTTTTTTGCAAATTATATAGGTACACTTACTTGGGATAAATCGCCAAGCATTTAAAATATAGAAATTTATTTTAAAATATTTACAGTGCATGGCAAAATTATTAGATCGTAGATAATCCTGTCGGTACATGTTCAGGTTCTGTTACGCAAAATGAAAACAATGAAACTCTTTTAGGATTAATTTGTTATCCCTATGTTTGTCTGTCTGTCCGTTTGTCTAGATAATTTTTTCTGGGTAAAATTAATAAATAACAATATAAACGGCCCTCTAAAGAGCTGTAAAAACATACTTTTGACGTTTTTATTTATATTACGTTTTAGGTTTTTACGTTTTTTTTTTTACGTTTTTCATACAAATTTTCTCACTATGAAAATGTAGGGATGAACACTTGAGATAATATAACACAGAAAGGAATTGTTGAACAAATAATGTAAAAAATATGCAAACCATGTTGTTCTATTCTAAAGGGATTAATTATCTACTGTTCAATGTGGCGATAGCTTTGTTTATTTTTTTCCTTGAATTATTTTTTACTAAGATAACAAATAGTTTAATACAAGGTTTTCCTTAAGAGGTCCCTTTACCCCTGTATTTTTCTTAAAATTCATACAATAAGTATAAACCGAATGTGAAGTCTACAGCTTATTTTCTTCAAATCTTTTTTCATGAGTATATTCTAGTGACATCTAACTACGTCTCTATACAGCCCAAAAAGCAAAATTTGATAAAACACCATCATAATAGCTGTCAGGATATCGTCAATATTGCCTCGTTTTTACACAAAGTTTAACAAGTTTGTATATTTTTTATCTATACTGGAAATAAAAAAGAGAGAAATACAGGCGTCGTTCATGTTAAGATGACTAAGTTTACACACTTTGCTAAGTATAAACAATTACCGTTTCATGGAAAACTGTTTTGACCTTAAACCATTTCACAAATTCAATTAATTTATTTTGAATATCTTGTCATCTTGCACTTCTTGATGAGAAATACAATTTCAATAAGTAAAAATACAACTTTTTGTTAAGAAAACTTATGGTTAAAAGTCTGCTGTATGCATTAACATATTTTTAATTATATTACAATAGTAATAAAATAATTGGCTTATCCGTCGTCGTGATACCAGCCGTAAATTTCTTAAATAATCTGATATCACGCTTATTGAAAACCCAATTATTTTGAAGATACCATAATATCATTAAAATATGTTTATGCGTATAGCAAACTTTTAACAATAAATTGTCTAAGCTAAAAGTTGTACTTTACCGTTATAATTATTTCTTAATATTTTGTAACAAATTCGGAGAAATAGCCCTTAACCTTAACCTTGTATGAAAATATTTGTTATCTTTGTAACAAAGAAAATAAAAATAAACAAAGCTATCGCCACATTGAACAAACAGTAAATTATTAATCCCTTTAGAATAGAAAGATATGGTTTTATATTTTTTACATTATTTGTTCTACAGTTCCTTTCTGTGCTTTCTTTCAAATGCAAAATAGTATGTGAAGTGTTGATCTCTATATTTTCATAAGGAGAAAATTTGTATGAAAAAGTTAAACAAAAGGCCATAATAACGTTATAATATGTATATTTCACAGGGCTGTAAATATTAGCATTTATTGATTTTACCCAGAAAAATTGCCTAGACAAACGGACAAACAGACAAACATAGGGACAACAAATTAATCCTAAAAGAGTTTTGTTTTTTCATTTTGCGTAAAGGGACCTGAACATTTCAAACTATGATACAAATAAATTTCTATATTTTAAACACTTGGCGAATTATCCCAAGGGTAAACAGGTGTCCCAAAAGTCAACGCTTTCCCTTGGAAGGCTGCTAGGCCAGCTCATGACTGACTAGAATATCAAATTATGACCTCAGCAAAAAGTAGATAGTCTTCGAGTTGATGGTACTTTTATAAATTCGAATAGATTTTTGAGAGTCAAAGCTAACCAGTTCTAAATTCTAAGAATAAAATTTTTGTTGCGCAACTCTGAATAGTCATGCTATTGATAAAGTTAAAAATAAACCTTGAAATGCTGTTACATCAGGAAGAAAAATAAAAACCCAATTTATGAGCAATTTTTTGTAATTAGGTTAGTTCGATACCACACCCTGAAAAAAATGTCCTATCTTAGTTTTGCAAATTGTCTTAAATAACGGCTTATCAAATATTGTTTTTTAAATGATCTGGCAATTTCTGTGTATTACTTTTGAAAAAAAAGTTATTGCTATTTTACTACCAAAGGAGCTGCGTATTTTTTAAAATAATTAGAATTTAGAATGAAAAAGTGGCGGGCAGTAAAAATATTTGACGTTCATTAGAAATGCCATTTAACACGCGTTAGAGTGAGATAAATAGTGACGCTATTTAAAATGAGTTGGAATGAGATAGTAACGCAGTTAAACGTGGTTGAATGAGAGAGGCATAATTGATATAGGCTACAGTGAGATAGATAGTGACGTGGTGCATTCCTTCTGAGAATATTTGTTAGTTTCCACTTTTTGTAATAACAACTTTAGTAAAAAAAAATTGTAAAGAAATTTTTGGTCCAATTTATTTTCCCGCAAGTGTAAAACCAGCTCAACGGGTGAAAAATATTTAAAGAATGGGTAATGGTGACAATTAACCGTCACAATATTATTATGTATCTCTAAAGGAGTGTCTGAAATGTTCCGAGGGTCAACTGATAAATCAAACACTCAAAAAACCACTTTTAGCCGACCATAATAAATTTACGTCCCGACGTGATAGCAAGTAGGATCAATGCCGTGTGACGATGATCGAAATACACTAATAAATTAGATAAAATAAAATACGTATTACTTTTGACCCTGCCTCGTCCACTCTATTCGTATTTTTGCTATGGTGACGCGAGCTTAGAGACCGGGACGAATTTCCCCCCGCGCGCTATCGTAAAATAGAATAAGCCACGCCCGGAACTGGTTTTTGTTTTGGCTATGTCATACTCTTAAATGGAAAGTAATTTAGGAGGTGATTCAGTGCCGTTAGTACATCACATTCCACTGCAAAGCACTTTTTTTTTTTGCGCGAACTTTTTTTTCACTTCTCAGTACGAAGTTGTCCGATCAGCTGACTCAGTTTGTATGGACAAGTGAAAAAAAAGTTCGCGCAAAAAAATTACTTTGCAGTGGAATGTGATGTATTAACGATACTGAATCACCTCCTAAATTACTTTCCATTTAAATTGAAAGACCTTATATACTCGTATATGTACAAATTATTGTATTATTTAACAGAGATCTTTGAGAATCTCAGTATTATATCTTTTTAATACAGTTGCTCAAAAAGTGGCGTATTGCAGGGATGTATAGCGTTCGGGATGTAGGCTATTACATACTCGAGCTTTTTCTTTACCTTTTCCGAACTCGTGCGTTCTCTTTCCCAACTGTCAAAATAATGTCTATTAAAAAGAAAAAACCAACCACGAAGTTTTTACTAAAAAAAAATCAAAGAAGTTTTTATGATTCATGCAAATATTTCTAAAAAGAAGCTACTATTTTGTTTCAATATCAGATTTAATGATTTGATTCAATGAGTTAGGTTAGGTTTCATTTTCATTTCATATCAATAAAAAAAATCTACTGAAGACTTGGCTGTATGGGCATAGTTCCCTTTGCCTACCCAGAATGGGTGAAGAAAACAAAAAAAAAATCTCGAGGTTGGAAAAAAGGCGCGAAGATGTGATGGCGTCGTTTTTTTGTTTTATTGAAAAAATATTGCATTTTGGGTGTTTTGATCAACAATAGTGATAGAATATTGTGAATTAAAATCGCCGTAACCTGTGTAGTGTGTTGTTCAATGGAACAAAAGTGCGGGCTGTGCCTTTTCGTGTGTTTTTTCTAACCCTGTCGTATTTGCGTTATAAGGCTATCATTATAGCGGAAACGACAGGACAGTGACTTAGACAGGACAGACCTTTCAGATGATCCTCAACTGAAGAGGATAGTGCATATAAACAGAGAATAACTATAACGTCAGACATGGCTGTATGGGCTAAGATCCCTTTGCCTTTCCACTTAGGGGGAAAAAAAAAATAAAAATAAAAAAAAAAAATCTCTGCTTATATTCTTTTACGGTTGGCGCCATTTTCCAAAAATTTTCTTTGCGCGTTTTGTTGTTTGTTGCACAAAATGAGTAATTTCGACGATATTTTATTTGAATTGACACCACCGGAACTCAGTATAATTGCACAAAATGCTTCGGAGAACATTTTACCGGAAAAGTCAAAAAGTCGCTACATATCTACATACTACGAATTTATTGCGTGGAGTATTAGTAAGTTGAGTTTATTGTGTTTTTATTATTTTATTAAATTGCTTCATTTTTTCGCAACTGTATTAAAAATAGTTGTTCAGTACACGTGCGGAACCGTCATTGCAACTTGTTCCGACTGTCAACCCTCACCTTCGGCTGCGCCTCGGCTCGGGTAGATATTTGTCGGAACTCTTTGCAATGACAGGCTTTCCGCACTCGTAATGAAATATACTATTTTAAATCTCTTTCTTTGATCTATTTGTCTGCTGTGCTGCTGCTGGCATATATCCCGTTTCTTCCGATCCCGTGGCAACTTAGATGTCGAAATTCAGCTATAACCTTGTCTACATTATAAAGGGAATCACTGTGCAAAATTTCAGCTTTTTCCAGGGGTTTGGGCTGGGTGTTGATGAGTCAGTCAGTGAGTGAGTGAGTCAGGCACGCCTTCTTATAAATATATTATGGTTACTTATTAACTGTTTTGTATTAGGAATGTGTTTCTTATATCATTTATGAATTAAGGCGATATGCGAAAAATATACGGGTGTTTCTTTTCTCTGTATTTCATGAAATACACGGAAAATTATAATCAGTTTCTTGTATATGCAGTTTGACTATATAATCTAGGGATTTGAAATTGGAAAACATGTTTGGATAAATTTTCCTCGATAGAAATAATTGTTGAAATGAGGTCTTCAAACACACTTTTTCTCCTCGTTTAACGAATAGGGAGCATATACAGAACTCAAACATATTTTACTAGGTGTGTTTTAACAATATCTAGAGATTTTATATTTGAAATTTTGCTAGCTATTTTAGTTTTTTTCATAAAAATATAAAACCAACTTTTTTCCCTTTTGCCGTGAATCCGCCCCTCTCGCCCTGCGCGATTTTTCGCTTGGAGTGACAGTGACAAAAATAAAATTCGCATAGCCTCTTAAGTGCTTAAAGTTATTGGCTCTTTTTTATGTGTATATTTTGTAGGTATTTATTTTTTTATTATAAAAAATAAATTAATTGCTCAAAAATAAACACTGTAAATAAATTATATTTTAAAATGCCGAGTAATGCGATGATAGTTTGAAATAAAAAAAAAAACGGGTTGTAATGAAACTAATTTAAACTAACAAATTAATTAAAAATACGTGATTTGAAACACTCCATAATTATCCACTCAAAACGTCGTCGGCACAATCAGACAGTTGACAACTTTGAGATTATTTGTTATGCGCGTGCGCACGCGATCGGAACGTTATGGAGTTCGTAATTGGAATCCTGATAAGAAAGTTAAAATAATTGTGACCCACTTTTCGGATTCCATGAAATATTTCCTGTAAGTCCGAAAATTTACTTCTAACAAAGAAATTGTAACTGACTTGAAAACCAACAATTTACACTTGTAAATTAAAAAGATCATTAGACTTAACCATAGGTTTTACATCAAAGAAGCAAGATTAATCAGTACTAATGGTATTCATAAATATCTTACTCATATTTTAAGCATTATTTACATTATTCACCAAATTACTACCAAAAATAACATCTATCAGTACAGTGACAAGATACAAATACTCAGCACCCTCTACCGTAAAAGCTTTTGGTTTTTCTCATTACTCAACCGAACGCGCGAACATACATATTGTAAAAATGGTGTATTGCAGCGTGGCAAATTGTTCTAACTCTTCAAATAACGCAAATAAGACATCCAAAGGAATTTCATTTCACTCGTAAGTAATTAAACATGTATTTATTGTGATATTTACAGAATAAACCTTGCGGTAAATAAAATTTCAACCTTACCATGAAATATTTGTCGTTGTAGCGAGTATCGTTGAAATTAGACAATATTTTGTCTATTGCAGGTAATAAAGAGTGTTACACATTGAGTTTGGATATTAACGCCGCAATGTATATTTTTTCAAACATTATCAACACGGATCTAACTGTGTCATAGTACGGCCGCTGGTCATGGGTTTTTACACATCATGTATAATAGCTTGGCACAGTGCCATGACGTGTTTGGTATTTTACATCTAAGCTTCATAGAAATACGGTGTTATTTTGGCTGTATGAAGACGGGTGAATCTATGTGTGCGCCGCGTATGTTTACTAACTAGGTAATATTATAACGTCATTCCAAAAAGCGGCGACAACTGTGCTCGTATAAAATTTGTGTCACGCCATCTCCGTGGTTGGACATGACTAGAGGTGGGCAATAAGGAACACTATTATTAGTTTTACAGTTATTTGTCTGGCTTATTGTTACTTATAAGGCAATTTCTAAATGTAAAAAGCGTATGTAAGGAAAATAAAACCGCAATTATGAAATACGAAAATAATTAATAAAAGACATTTGTATGACAATTATGGTACTGTTAGAAGGAAAGCCCTAACATTAAACATTGCAACAAAGTCATAGTACATTATAACAAACAAAATACAAAATGATATCTCGCATCTTGCTCTTTCTTCTTCTTCTTAATTCTTCTTTATTCGGATGAACTATTTATTTTTTCTACAAAAAGTAATACGTATTATCTATGGATACGTAGGTCCTTACTTACATTGAGTAAATATTTTAAGACTGAAATTCAATAATTCTTACTCTAATTCCAAATAAAAATGGTTCTAAAATGGTATACCATGACGGTCGACCACAAACATTTGGCCTCAATCAGTCTCAGAAATTTTGACCTAAAATCAACAGCCGTTCCGACTTTCACAAACCTATAAAGTGATACAATAAAACTGGTGATTTAAAAAAACATCGGCTTCATAAACCTGTGATCCATCAAATATCCTACTTTGGTTGGGTGCAAGTAAAAGTTGCAGCGGCTCTTGTTGAACAAGAATGGCAAACATACATACATATACTTACGCCCTGTCTCTCAAAGGAAGACCACAGATTTTCTTTCTCCTACGATTTTGACAATCTAGTCATACAAGGGTACTTTGAACTTTGCCCTTCATTAGTAGTCGTATGTCGCAAATTTGGTCGGTATACGTAATTTATTAGTATTTGTTGATTTTCATAAATATGGAATTTTATTAAAACTCTTTTCGCGAGTTATGGGTTGTCTCCATAGCAAAAGCCTGGTTCATATAAACGAGTACCATAAGTATCTCTTTTTAGCGGCTTTTCAGCGGCAAGAATCCAGCCGCTATATGTTTTTTTCATCTAGTCTTCCAAGTGTCTCACTGCTAGCAAAGGCCTCCCCTTGCTTGCTTAGATCACATATCGTGGTTAGGGCTGCCACCCCTACAGGTTTGACCTGAGTCTACGGGTTTGAGTGGTGCTTGTCCGGGCTACGGGTTGACGCCGTCCATATCCGGATCGGACCGGGCGGTGAGAGTGAGAGCCGGCCGTTACTCAGCCCGTCACGTTAGTATTAGTCGATATGGTGAAACCGGAGTTAATAGTAAAGATAAATTTTATAACATTCAAGAACTTTTAATGTTCTTGGTAAAAACCAGAGCAAAAAAATATCGGAAATTGCTAAAAAAATCACAAACTAACAAAAAATATGATTTAAAAATCCAGCACGTCAGAGCAACGCTATTTTATTTGTATTGTATTGTAATTAATTATATTTATTTAAAAATATATATCTCTTATTTAATAAAATAGCGACTTTTTCAAAATCTCCGGGGCTACACTTTTTGATAAGTGGCAGCCCTAATCGCGGTCCTACGCTACTTCCGACCACCCCGGTATAAAGCTGAAAAGGCCAGAAGGCCGACAGCAAAAAAGCTCAATTAATAAAAAGCCCTCGTTTTTTTGGTGTACCTGCCGTTGATAGCCCTCATCTGGCACCCACTTGGTAGCGATTTTCATCCACCTTATCTATCCTTTTGCATAAGACTTGGATAGCCCATTCCATTTGACTTTTGCTTTTTTTTTTCAAGTGTAAAGCGGTGATTCAGCGAAATAGAACGAAGAATATTTTCTAGTCATTATGGTTTGCGTAACTTGAATGATGCGCCAAGTGTTCTCCACAAAAATTGGTTAAAAAGTTCAAAAAGACTGCTTTAGCACTTTTTAATACAAAATATTTAGGGAAGATATTTAATTTATGGAATTTGACATTGAAACAAAAAAAAATGGAAATAATGTTAACATAGTCGATACTTTTATAGAAATATATTTGTCAGTTTTTCAGCTTTATTTGTGTCGTGACGATGTATTTGTAATTTGTATATGTAAACAAAGATATTTTATTTATAAATGATTATAATTCCATAAAAAAACAGTAAAATAAAATTTTTGTGACATATATTTCGGGACATTCGGGCCCGGCATCATCATCATCATCGAATGGCCCGAAATATATACTACAAAAATTTAATTTAACTGTTTTTTTATGTAATTATAATCATTTAAAAGACAAAAAGTCAACATTCAATTTTATTTAAAAGGTTACAACAGATTATAGCCAAATTTCTCAAAAAATAAAGTGCATGATTGACAGACAAATAAGAGACAAAAGAAAAAAAATTATAATAATAAAAAATAAAAAAGTATATATAATAATATAAATAAATAAATATAAAAACAAATAATCAATCAATAACAAAGATAATTTCTTTAATTTAAATTTCTCTAAATTTCTCAAAATAACATAACCATTTGGACAAAGCTGCTTTACAAAACGTATACACATGCGTCTGTGTGAATAATCCCTATTCGATCAGGGACTAGTTCATCGTATTCGATTCATTCACCTCAAACCTGATATTCTAAAAGCTCACGATCCCCTTAAAATATCTATATATGCCCACATAACCTCCTTAGCGCCTTTTCACGGCCATGTGCTAATCTAATCAACTATTTGCAAGCTGTTTAAGTTATATAGTCGTCTGCCATCCTACTCATGTCTCTTGTATATCACAGTGGCGTGCATAGAACTTTTTGCTGGAAAAGCAAACAATTGGTCAAGAACAACAATAAAAAAAATATGAAAAAATTTAAATACCACTTTGAAAAATTTATTAATTAAATTATTATTATTATTATAATAATAATTTAAATTTAATTTTTTCATATTTTTTTTATTGTTATTCTTGACCAATTGCTTGCTTTTCCAGCAAAAAGTTCCATGCACGCCACTGGTATATCATATTGTTGCTTTCATTCAACTTCTGTTGTCTCAGCTAGCCAAGTACTATAAAACCTATATAGTAACTATTCTGTAACAGGATCTTTCATATAAGGTGATTGATGTTCTCCTGTCCCAAACACCATACCCCGTCTGCGGAAGCTCCATTTTACTGCTTTCCAAGTCCCTCGTGACCTGGATGTTCACCGAACAAAAACGCCATAAACCGAACTGATAATTAGGTCCCTATTACGTCATCGCGACATTTATGAGCCCTGTGATAGACATCTTTGTTCTGGTTATAGTAACTTTTGGGTTTCGGTCAAAAAGTTTAGACTAAAATCATCATACTGCGATCGTTTATTGAATACTTTTCTAAGCCTTTAAACTATGAGTTTTCTGAAAGTCATAAAAATATTGAGGAAAAGGAATTAGCACACATTTTATGTTTGGCAACTTGAGTAGATACTTAAACTTCTCAAGTATACGAGTACCTTCGCATATAATTCCAACTTTGACAGTCGCCACTTTGTGAAACTTCAAAATCATCTTCAATAAAATCACTTGGATTATTGAAGATAAGTTTATATATTACTTCTAAGGCTCTTATGGTATCTACCTAGTATTTAATAACGGGACACCTGATGCTAGAACATCAACAACACCAGGTTTTCAAGGGTTCATTGGAAGAAACAAGGTATATTGAAGTAAGTATCATATTGAAGAAAATATATTTGATTTATCGATATTTTACCTATGGATTCCACCTATAAACAATGTATTAAGATTTTTACTTTTGTCAAAAAAAAAAAAGATTTCCCCCCCTTTTTTTGCTTTTCAAACGTTCGTTTCAAAAACGCGGTTAAGAAATCAACTTGTTTTTTTTTTATAAAATAGACAATAGAAATATGAAGGGATTTTACCTAAATCCAATATTTTTTTCCCTACAAAATATTTCAGTATTAGCTAAAAACAGACCAATTTGTTGTTTCGCTGCGTGATCACTAGTATTATGCGTCCAAGAAAAAGAGGCCAAAGAGCCAACACATAAAGGCCTCTATGAAAAGCGAATAAGGTCTTTGCCATTAGACTTACTGTGCTGGGCGGGTAATAAAAAAAGTTGCTAGGGTACGCAACTACAAAACTTCTACAGATCCCAGAGGCGTATCTCTTGAGATATTAACAAAATGGTGTGTAAAACTAACAAAATGTTGTAAAACATGTCGTGGTCGTGGGTGCCTAACTAAATTAATCTTTCTGCGCTTGCGCTACTGGTTGCAACATTCTGTCATATATCATGCGGCAGCGGCACCAGAGAATATAAAGTACAATGTACGGTACGTAAATACAGTATAATTATTATTTTAGTACGTAGAGGGGTATATTACACTGTGTGGTATTGGCCACCATTTTTATATGGCTTTCGTTCGAACTGTCAAATGTCGTTATCTGGAGAACGGGTACCGAGCTCCAGTTAGATTACTTTACTCTTTGGTACCAAGGTTTCAATGAAACATAAGGTGTATTTGTATAGCTATGGGCTATGTAACTCTAGTATTATACTGCTCTCTATTATGTTTATATTATGATCGACATTTATGTCTATGACTATTCTGTTGACAAGTTTTGCAACAGTTCATCAATCCTTTTATTCGATTTTGGAAGGTCGCGGCAGCAATAACTCCTACGCAGGCTTGTGTGGGAATCATACTTGTACTACTTTATTGTTTTGAAGATGTAGGTATTTAGAATTTGCTTAAATGCAATATAAGCATTTCTTATGGTTCTGTACAAATTGGAAACCCTTGAAGCAAAAGTTTAGTGCCTTGTTAGCTGACTGATATACGTATTGTGCAAAACTATACACTGGAACTCAGGAAAAGGATGAAACGTATTTTCAAATATCACATTTGAATTGACGTATGGAAGGAATTTTTTCCAGTGGTACAGTGGAGACATCATCAAGCCATACTCTTGAAGTACGATATTAGCCCCTACAGAAAAGAATATACGATAGGTACAAAGTCCAATGTGTCTTACTTGATGCGGTCTCCATTGTACATTTGAGAATTATAGCTCTCTTTTAAAAGTAGATTTTGTTTGTTCCAATGCAGTATATAATATTATTAGTTCATTCAAAATAATTATTCCTGATACAATCTTGACGTAAATGCATATAATAGTGATATTTCTTATAATTTTCTGATAATTAGTTTCAATGATAAGAGGAACATTATTCTTTTTTTTTAAGATTTCTAGATATGTATAACACCAATGCCACATTACCTTATTCGACAATTTTAATTACTTGACACATGGTGATTAGTTGATTACTTCATGTGTAATCATGAACTATGTCATGGATCAATTGAGCTAATTAGAACCTATGAAGGGCAACCATTTTGTTTGAGCCCAGAAATGAGCGTAAAAAATAACCTTTGCTCTTATTTAAGTGCAATTTGATTGGTGAAGATTTATGGCGCTTTTGTACGATTTCTTGTTGTGTTTGTTAATGTGTAGATAATAACAGTATTTTATGCAACTGTAACATAATGTGAAACATTGAGACACGGGTTTGCTCGAGTGTCCTAATGTCTATTTATGTTCAGTTGCAGACAATATTATCTCCATCCATCCATCCATCAGCCTAGTTCGTCCACTGCTGGACATAAACCTTTCCAGGACTTTGCCACTCCCGGCGGTCATCCTGGAAGAATATTATCTAAGACAATATAATATTTTCAACCAACAATTTTGCGAACACTAAAAAAGAAGCAGAACCTCGTTCATACCTCAGGTACGTCGTTTGGTAATGCTGCCTTAGGGTCAATCAGAAGCCACAAGGATAAAGGGGACTTAAGAAATAAGGACGGGAATTATTTCTTTTCACAGTTGTGGATATGCTCTCTGGCGGTGTTATAATAAATTGGGCCAATCACAGCACAAACTCGCGGTGTATATAATGTACCTATATTATTATAACGTTGGATAAACAATGTATGTAAGCTTATAAAACCGCTTTTGATGTTGTAATTGTAGTATGGAAATAGATAAAATGATTTATTATTCGCACAAAAATTTACTTGCTCGGTTGACGTGGCAGTGTGCGAGCAAGATGCAAATTGCGCTGTTGCCTGGGCAAGACAAGGAAGCAAAAGGATTACGCGCCAAAGAAGAAGGCGGGTGTGATGCTGGGATCCCCCCGCACTCACACCCGCCGACGCTCCAAGAAAATGCAACGGCATCTGACGATTGAGAAATGGGTAGAAAAGAAAGAGTACCAAAATATCAATATATCACTTTTACTATGTAAGGGTAGGGACTAATATCGAACTAGCTCTCTCTTACAGAAAGTACTCGTGATCCGAACGCGACGACCGACCGATACCACGAGTACAGTGTGCCTTGCAAGATAATAGTAAAAGTAAAAGTAAAAAAGGTTTATTGTCAAAATAATACTTAAAACTAAACACATTAAAATTATACAAAGGTTAAAATAGAAGAAAAAAAAGTTTTAAACATTTCTGGCAAATGGTAGTTTGCTCAGAAAAGCTGCCGATCTCATAGAAATCGAGCAGCGCTGATTTTCAGCATACCCCAGACAGAGGACATAATTTAGAAAAAAATCAATTAAAGGCGCAGAAGGACGTGTAAAATTCAACACAAAAAAAGTGAGAAAAGGAATAATAATATTAAGACGGTAGGTACATTTTAAATTTATTAGTACAGAGGTATTTGGAGTAGGAGAGGTAGTGGAAATGAATTGTTAATTGCTATGTTAATAATGTTTAATTAATTAAATATAAATGTTACACTGTTATGTTATTGCAAGAGAAAAAGGAATATAAAACGTTATGTTAATGTTCATGAGTGGCACGAAGCCAAATCCAATATCGCAAAAAAGTATAGGTTACTATTACACTTTTCTATGAAACATCGATTTCTATTCGCCATTTCAGGATAGGCTCTATAGAAGTGGTTCTTTACCATTGACTGAATAAGCTATTCAGATATGACCACACCATTTGTGTATGTGTTATTATTGTATCTTTGCATTACTTAAGAGAAACTGTTTTAGTATCACTGTCCCTTTCTTTTTTTTATTATGTGTAAACAACGGTTGCTCTAATCTAAATGGTCTAAATGACTCACAACTTTTTGTTACGGAATGCGTTCAAAGAGACACAGGATTTCTTTCACCAAATTCGAACATGTGTTTGGTATTGTTTGATCGTCCCGTCTGTCTGTCCATCCATTTCCGGCGAAATGTCGGACGCATACGGAATGTTAATTAATTAGATTTTGGTTCCTTGCTTTTTTGCGGCGCGTTCAATGATGCAATAAGCGAAGTTTGGAAGACATGTTCTTTCTCTTCTTTTTACAGTGCCTAACTTTTTACCTGATTTAAAGCTACAAAATGATTTATTTTCTCAGAAAAACAAAAACTTTTCAGGCTAGATTATTTTAAGTTACAAATTCAAATGATTATCTGGATTTAGGCTCTATTTTTTTACCGCATTGAGGGTTTCCAAAAGCCCGTTGTATACAGATACCGATGGCAAGTCAACCTTCCCAATGAAAGTTCTTATTTCGCTATCATAACGCTTAAAATTGTATAAAAATTGGTAGCTTGAACTGAAGAACATGCAGGTTTCTTGATCTTCAAGTACCTTAGAACTAACGCCGCCTTCCTTGTTTCAGTTAGCAGTGTATGCGCGTGAAAATACATATAATGGAGCACGCAATGCTAGAAAACTTGTAGGTGTAACTCACATGTAGGTCCCAAAGTTTATAAACTGCTTCCAAGTGACGTATTAAAGCCCCCTAATAATCAGTAATATTTAAAATAATATTTAATAGTAATATTTAAAACTTAAATGCCTTATCCAGCAGGCGTTTTGCTGACTGCAGGACTTTTTAGATAATACTAATTAGCTGGTAGGGTAGGATGACTTCCCTGCCTGTTGACTAAAATGTTTGACATCCATTCAATGTTTAATTAATTTAACTATTTTGTATGGCTGTAATTAGGTAAATATTTTTTAATATTGTATTTTTTAATATGTAATTGTGTAAATTTTTGACATCTAATATATCTAATTGTATTGACTTGTAATGGAAATTATGAATAAAATGATTATGGTTATAGTTATGATGATGACTGTACCCATTATTTAAAAAACAAAACAAAATGAGAGTCAATAAATATAAGTAAGACTCATCATCAATGGCAGTACTTATTTGTTTATTAATAGATGATAATGAACCAGAGAAAAAGACAAAGCTTTTGTTTATAATCGATCTTTAGCTATGTGATCTAAACCTTATCATAATATATCTGAGATTGCCTTTTCTAGTTTTAGCAATAATACAATATTCACGCCGATTTTTATAAAAACAAGGCACACCTAAGTTAAAATAGGTTCACCGTATAGTTTAAGGTGCGCCATTCCACTCAGGTGCCATATAATAAATACTTTAGGTGTTTGTGACGTCCTGATGGCTTTGATCTCAATGAAACTTTGCACACATCTTTAAGTATATTTTCTTTCCCCCTCGCATCGCACTCCGACCACTCATAGAGGTGCAAGATGGCGAGATATTCAAAAAGCGCCGACTTTGTAAAATGGTTTCAAATAAAAACTGTTTTCTATGAAATGGTAACTATTTGTTTATAGAAAAGTGTATTTTTTTTTTTGCATGAACGACGTCTATATTTCTCTCTTATTTTATTTCTATTATAGATAAAAATAGTACAAATTGCTAAACTTTGCGTAAAAACGAGGCAATATTGACGATATCCTGACAGCTATTATGATGGTGTTTCATTAAATTTTGCCCTTTTGGGCTGTATAGAGACATAGATAGATGTTGCTAGATAATACTTATGAAAAAAGATATGAGGAAAATGAGGTGTTGACTTCACATTCAGTTTTTACCATTTTTGTGAATCTGAAGAAAAATCCAGGCGTAAAGGGGCCTCTTTATGACACTATAATATATCACGCTCGTTTAGATTTTACACCAAATAAGAAAGATTTCATCAAAGAAAATGCTTCCGAAACAAATGTTATCAAAAGTATATAATTTCAAACATCGTACACATTGACGAAATAAAATCTGATACAAAAATCATCTTTAATACAAACACAGGCAAAAACTAAACGAAAATATAATATACAAGGTGTGACAGAAAGGTGTAACCATATTTGAAGAGCTTATTCAGTCAATTGTATAGATCAACTTTTACTATGGAGCCAACACTGAAATCTCAAAAAAGAAATCTGCCCTTCCATACATTTCGGCCGAGCGGCATTGCATTTTTCTATGAAATAGTTAAATTGTTTTTCGAGATACAATGTTTGTTCCATAGTAAAAGTTGTTCTATACCATTCACTGAATAAGGTCTTCAAATATGGTTACACCTTTCTGTTACACGTTGTATAGTTCGTTTTAATAGAAATGTCTTGTAACAATATAATTATGCAATCTGTCCCTAATTTCTCAACAAGCATTCTCAACTCTCTCCTACATTCAGCTTTAATTAAACAGTTGTCGTCTGGCGGAATGAAAACGAATGCTGTTCAAACTGTCCCAGTGTAGCACAGAGTAAATATTGCTACAGTGGGTGCACTGCTAGTCCTATGGCAAAATTCTGTAAATTCGCTTAGATTAAATTATGTTAAACCATTTCGAGATTTAGGTTTGATAAGCCGTATTTTAGAACTTGTGGTCTAAAAAACCTAATGATGATGAATACTTTTACGAAAAAGCTGCAACTTCTATTTACCTTCGTGTGACGTCACTTGTGAAATAGCTGTTTAGAAATGTGTTCTTTGCTATCAAGATAAATATAATAATTTGCTTTCGACTGATTTGACAGATGGATGACAGATAACTAGACAGACATATACAGACCACTTTTTTTATAAGCAATCACTCATAACAATCAGTATAAGATCTAAAATTCTCAAGTGACGTCACATTGGAAAATTCTTTAAAAAATCGTAAAAAATAATGGTCACTTTAAATACTAAAATAAATAACACTATGCCCTAAAACGGCGTATATTCTATGAAAAAAAAACTTTTAGAAATTAAGCTACGGGAATTATGTGCAAAGTAGGTACTTGTAGTTGCCTAAATCAGCTGACGCCAGTTCGTTTTTTTTGGAATAAATACAAATAACAGATAAATTAAGTACTTAGCCTACCAAGTAAGACAATTTAATTACTGATCCCAGAGCCTGATTATACAACACGCGGAAGCGAGTGCCTACTAAGAGTTGTTCTTTTTGCAACGCGAAATCACGCGAGGTAGGAAGGGCTAGACTGATGATTTTAAAACACCACTGCATTACTTCTTTACTCTACCTTCATTCTGCAGACGAAATCTCCAAGTTCAGAGGTTATCTTGATTTAGGGAACAGTTGCGTGTTTGTCGGGACTCCAGACGACTCCGGAGTGGGACACACATAGGGATAGCAGTGACGTTCTAGGGCTTCGCCATTTGTCCTGCGTTGTGATACCAAAGTTTCATACAAACTCTGGTACAGACCAAGTCAGTTAATGGTGTTGAACTTTTTGTGAGTGGTTAAAATTGCGTAAATATATGTACGCGTATGTCGAAAACAAGCAGATCTCGATTTTTTTTATATCACAATAAGAACCTTAAATAACGGCTTTTTAAAATTTTAAACAACGAAAGATGTATTTTGGCATTTCGAACCTATTATAAAAATGGCGGACTATATCTCTAGGTATATATGGGATCTCCATGAGGCCACAGATGGCTGTTGGAGAGATAAAATATTTTTTAGGGTTCTGTTGATGAAATGGAACCGTCATGTCTGTCGGTCGACCTGACAGACAATCAGGTTGGTAGATTTGAGTTTTTATTTTATATTTAATATGTATTTACTATTTAAGTTGTGACCTTGCGGGAGTTAGTATACTTACAAGTGACTTTATACAGCAGATTACACAAAAGTAGACACTGGAGAAAAAAAATATCGTTTCGAAAATAATGCAACAACTAGTTTAATATTTACACGAGACTATCACCGAATTTAAAAATAACTATTTTTTTAATCTTCAAAATCGTATTCTAACGTGGCAGTTCCTATATTGTTGTAGTAAAACAAAATACATATACAGGGTGCTCTGAAATTCGACCTATTCCTTGAAAGGGGTTAAACTAGAGATAATTTCCAACAAATAACGCCTATCAACCAGGGGTCGAAAATGATACATTTTTTTTCAAGTAAAACACGTCGATATTTCAAAAATTACAAAACAAAAAGGTTTTCTTTCCACTTAAGACTTTTTACTTCTCAGATTATGGGAATTCTGAGCATGTGTATTTTTATAAATGATCACTCATTTACGAGTATCATTAATCAGAAAAATAACAAATAAGTGCTAAGAGAGGAATCATTATTTTTGAATCATTTGTTTTTCGTTACCAGTCTGAAAGTTTGAAAAATATTTTGAAAACCTTCGTAACTCGGAGACCATTTCGACTGCTAGTTAATAGGGCTTAATCTGTTGGAAATGATCTCTAGTATAACTCTTTTCAAGGAATAGGTTGAATTTCGGAGCACTCTGTATATATATATGTATATGTACAGATTGCTCCGAAATTCGATTTATACACAACGTGTAACAAAAAGGTGTAACCATATTTGAATAGTTTATTCAGTCAATTATATAAAACAACATTTACTATGGAGCCAAACCTGAAATCTCAAAAAAAAAAATCTACCCTTCCATACATTTCGGCCGAGCGGCATTGAATTTTTCAATAAAACAGTTTTTTTTTTTCGAGGTACAGGGTTTGTTCCACAGTAAAAGTTGTTCTATATCATTGACTGAACAAGCTCTTTAAATATGGTTACACCTTTCTGGTACACGTTGTACTCGTATATATACACAACTTCGGGAGTGCCCCACGCCCGCCTGTAACCCGCCTTCATCGTGCAATTTGATTACAGACTCGACCTGCCTTTCTACATCAATATTGAATCTTTGACGGTAACCGAATCTGCAGTCTGTACGTCACTCCCGATTCGACCCAGTAACCCGTTTGTTTACATGCCTTTAGTTACATGCATGAGTCATTGGGTCTAGAAACTTTTTACACATCGGGTGTGCTGACCCGGCCGACGGGGATCGATGTCCGCGCCTTGTTATAGTTGGATGAACGTTTTAAATTGGTGCGTTCTTCATACGGAGCTCTGTTGGGCCCTTGAAATAATATGATGAAAAAATACTGGAAGTTATTGTTTTTATTTTAGTAATTTATATTTTTGGCGGGTATAAGCCCGGGATATTGTCATTTAAATATCATGCGATGTTATTCGTCAATGTCGAGCAAATTAAATTGATTTTATTTATTATCTATTTTAGTTACTTTCACAGCATTATGTCATACGGCATGCTGTTATGGGGTAGAGCCGCGGATACAGACGCAGTCTTTGTTTTGCAGAAGAGAGCAATTCGGGCTATTTATAATATGAAGCACCGGGATTCATTAAGAGAAAAGTAAAGACCAAATAAGTAAAGTTATTATTTAATAAATGAAAACTCTTCTGAAAATAACCAATATCATCCTTTGATATTCCATCGCATACCACAAACTTCAAACAGAGTAGTACCGAAATATTTTCAACCTCAATAAAAACCGGCCAAGTGCGTGTCGGGCCACGCGCAGTGTAGGGTTCCGTAGTTGCCCTGCACAATATGCGGATTTCTTCTCCAAGTACATTTTACAAGTTTGTCGACTAATACAGATCGCGCCAAACTTCTAGTACGCTCGGAAGTTGCTCTTCCCAAGAACAGCCCATACATTTTGTTCCTGCTGATGCGAATTGCCCCGTGTTTAGAGGGAACTAAAAGTTTGGCGCGATCTGTACCCGTTAACTTGTAAAGCCTACTTAGCTGTGATAGTTTTCCTTTTAATTTCGTTATGTATACTACTGCTGTGATTTTTTTCACGTCTCCAAATATAACCGTTTCGCTGGCTGGGGAGGGGGGGACACTTGACTCTAACAAAAATTAACACTTATAAGCTTAATATTTCGCAAACGGAACCCTGAATCGAAAAATGGTCTTCTCACATCCCCAATATTTTTAAATTACCTATCCAACGACACCTTACATTAGGGGATAGACGAGAAAAAAAATCATCCCCACTTTACGTGTAGGGGAGGTACCCTAAAAAAATCTTTTTAAAAATTTTACTATACCACTTTATTGGCGTGATAAATATGTCTACCCATGCCAAAATACAGCTTTCTAGTACTAATAGTCTCTAAGATAAGCCGCGGACAGACAGACAGACGGACATGGCGAAACTATAAGGGTTCCTTGTTGTTGACTACGGAACCCTAAAAAACAGAGTGCAGAAACATGTCGTTATCTTTATTATCAAATAAAATTTGCTTTGAGACTGATCTATGCTTATACGTCATTGTCCTAGTTAAAATGATTCACTTATATTATTAATTATGATGGATGAGACTCTCCGTTGTCGTTGTTAAGCTAAAGTCCTTATCTGCTACAAAAATAGGATTTACTTGCGTCAACAATCTAGTAAAATAATAAAACAAAATGGCAAAATAAATCAATATAATATTTTTATTGGGTTAAATATTTATTTCCTGAAAATTGGGTTCAGATTCAGAGGCTACAATAATAGGCTAATGCCCGTTTTCACTAACCATAGAAGACGCCTAAATGAGATGCCTAAATATTTAGGAGTCGTCTAGAGCAAAAACACGTTTCACTAACCCTTAAGTCATGCCTAACGACGTTAGGCATGACCTAAAGTTACGACACCGATTTGGGGGTGCGTAGCGCTTAGGCGCCCCTAAACTGACACATTTGACAGTCACTCACGATTTAGTATTGATTGAGGTTATGCATCGAAATTCGTTGAGGTTATGTAATATAATATTTCGTTTTCATCATGAATAATGAAGATTTGTTCGAGTTTTTGGAGTTTTTATACTATCTAAATGAGATCAACATGCGTTCTAATACCAGACCAGAGGATTAACGATTTTCAAAATGATGATGATCTAGACTTCTTCAAAAGATACAGGATGTCCAAGGCAACGGTTATGCTAATATTGCATCAAATCGATGAAGAATTTGAGTATGATAGTAACAGGTTAGCTCTAAAATCAATTTTATTGCTTAACTATTTGCACCCTTATCAACATTTTGACCAATATTTTATTAGCATATGAAAATGTGTAACGTCAAAACAACGCAAACAGACAACTTGACAAACAAAACCATAGACAAGTGTCAAAAATTAGGCTACTCTTAGGATAGGAATCACTTAGTAAAAATGGATTGGTGAAACGGAACTTTATGCTAAGCATTGCCCTAAATTAGGAATTACTTAGTTAGGCGTCGCTTTATTCGTCGTTAGTGAAAACGGGCATAAGGCTTAATTTAAAAAAAAAATTATATATGAAGCCCTATTCTGATTGATATTTATAGGTAGAATATGTAGCAATAAAGCGACTAAATTTGCAAGTTGCAAGCAATTTTACAGTTGTGTGGTTTATTTTATCCTATCTAGGTAGTGTTCCTAAGCGCCTGGGTAAATGTAAAATTTGAACGATCAAAGTGAATTTTACATTTCTACCAAGGTTTATGAACTATTCGTTTCCACTCGGGTCGTTGTGGCACGGTTGACAGTTATTTTTTACCTTTACGCCAGCGCGGTGTTTAGAAACGCCACCTTAGTAATAAGATAGACAGGCCTTAGGCTTACGAGAAGAATTCTAAAACGAGTCAAAAAACTGGTCCATGACGGTAATAAACCTTCAAACAAAGTGTAAATTTGTACAAGTGTAGGCGGCTCCTCAAACGCGTAAAATTGTAAATCTAGGCTGTGAATAACACTCAATGACGAGTGTTTACTTAATGTTTATTTTTTAACGAATTGCAATGGAGGCGTGCTAAATAATAGTGTTTTCGAAAGATTCTTATTTTGTCCTAGCTTTCGATTCGCTTTGCTCGCGTGTCTTTAAATTATATGATCGATAGTTTTCGACTTGGCGGCTATTTTATCAACACACCCTTATAATCTATATGTTGACTAGTCCGAATATCACTACGATGATATTTAAGAAAACCGCATCCAAATCCGTTCAGTGGTTCTCGAGTTAAAACGGAACATACATAGAGACAAAATTTTTATTGTAGTTTTGGCTTCAGTATAATACTATAATTTAATTTAAAATTTCGCAAAAATTTTTAGTCCGAGTATCACATAGCAAGATTTTCTCAAATCAGAAGCTCAGGTTTAGTTATGTAAGTCAATTAGGATTATAGAGCTATAAAAGAAGACGATAAAATAAAATCGCATTATAATTATTTAAAACCGGCTTTCGTTTAAGTAGTACATAAAATAGGTGTAACTGGTACAGTCTTCAGTACATATACCAGTGGCAGTATTTAATTCACTCACGCTTTTAAAAAAATGGCATGATATTATATAGGAATATCAATTAAGGGGGTATATCGTCAAAGTTGACACTTTTTGAAGTTATTTATCTGCTATTCAAAAGAAATCCCAAGTTAAATACATTAGTACAACAATTATGGGACCTTTTTCTAGATTTTGGTCTATCAGAAACGCGATTAGAGGAATTTCACTCGATAGAAATAATTATTAAAATGAGGTCTAAATTTACACTTTTTTTGATATTCTGACAAATTGGGATAGCATACAGACTTAAAAAATATGTTTTGTGAATGGTTTTAACAATACCTAAATTACTGGTTATGGAAAATTTCAAAGCTATTTTAGTTAATTTTGTATTGATTTAAAACCGACATTTTGTCAATTTTCCCCGATTCCGTCCCTCTCGCACTGCGGGTCTTTCTGCCTGGAGTAACGGGGACCTTTGTACGGACGATATATCACCTTAAACCAAGGGTCTTCAAAGTGCGGCTAGCGAGTCCCATGGCCCGCGGAGGCTTCTTTAGCTTGCCGATAGCTTGGCTGAATTTAATTATTTAAACGAAGTCAGATATTTAATGCCGCACGCTAATCGTATGGCTATAAATCAATTTATTGTGTCACTCTCACACATACTAAAAGTCGTAAGACACTGTGCACTTGGACCCCAATTCTTTCTTTAGTTCCTAGGTCCGCTCATTTCCATTTTCAAACATGGACACATATATTTAACACAGTTTGACTCACGTTTTGCTGATTTTAGAGGAAACGAAAAAAACATTAATTCGTTTGCTCGTCCATTCAGCGTGTCTGTCGAAGATGTTCCTGGAGAAATTCAGATGAATATCATAGAGCTACAATGCAACTCAATTTTAGAGGATAAATTAAATTTAGGCCTGCATGAATTTTATTCAAAATACGTCCCAGTTATAGATCATGCACCGAAAATGATATCATTTTTTGGCACCACATATCAATGTGGGCAGTTGTTTTCTCGAGTAAAAAACGTGAAATCTAAGGCAAGGACCAGAATCACCGATGGTCACCTTGAAAACGGTTTGAGAATCGCAACAACCAATATTAAGCCAGATTATTATTATTACTAAATTAGTTAAGAATAAAAATTGACAATTTTCTCATTAAATATACCTATAGATTTTATTAAATTTATTTAATCTTGTATAATGTTTTTCAATGAAGTAAAAAATTACTTTTTTATTGGCCCTTGGGGTCTTAAATGTCGAAGACCCTTGGTAGACTAATAACTATTCTACGGTAGAGTTTAATTTTAGGGCAATCATACAAACAATAGAATCAATGCATTTTTCCTAGTAGCTTATCTATTCCTAACAGGGAGGCCGGAAAAAACAGTGATAATAAATTATGTGAATGTTTATCTTCTCCATTATTCCACAAACAACCAATTCCTTGTAAGCCAGACTTTACTAACAACTGCAGTCATAAAAAAGTTAAGCTATGATGCTGGTACAAAAGAAACTCTACATCTTGTCTTGTAAAATTTAAATTTAACCTTTTTACAATATATTAATAAATGTTATGTACATAATAATAACTTAATATTAAAATTTTAAATTGTTTTCTGCTTATATGAGGGTTTTACTTTACTTTCGTTGTAAACTTTTACTCGAAAATAAGGCATATTTATTCTTGACGAAACTTTGTCCCTTTCACAATTTTAAAGGCGTCTTCCTTTTTTGTCTGAAGCCAGTTTTGTAACTTTGTTAATATAATGTTTAAAATGGTGAAGAATTTCTTAAAGAATTCTCTTTTAGGTTAACACTTACTGGCTTTTGAGAACACGTTTTGTGATATAAGAGCCTTTTTGTAATGAAAATATCGTATATTCTGGGGTTTGTCAAAATTCACTATTTCGCTATAGATAAATTCAAGCTTTGACCTAACTTTTTTACTTTAACGTTAAGCCTTTAAAGGGAAAAGATTCGTATCCTCTACGAAACGCACAACTTAAGATGGTTCTTCATATTTTTGAATTACAGATCTAAATATATAAAAGAAGAACCTGACTGACTGACTGACTGACATATCAACGCACAGCCCAAACCGTTGGGTCTAGAGATTCCAAATTTGGCAAGTAGGTTCCTTTAGAGGTCTAGGGGTGCACTAAGAAAGGATTTTTCAAAATTCACCCCGTAAGAGGGTGAAACGGGGGTCCAAAGTTTGTATGGGGAAACAAGAATAGTTAAACTATTTTATTCGAAACTTCACAGCAGTACTCTTATCAATAAATGAGTAAATACGTGTTTCAGGTTTTTTCAAAATTCAACCCCTAAAAGGGGGAAATGGGGTAACAAATTCTGAAAATCAACATGGGTATCGTTTGTATGGTTTATCGGGTCGCTGATCATGAAAACGACTACAATTTTAAAATACAACGTAGTGGACGTGAAATACCATCATCCCCTGTTGGGGTGCGATGGGGTGTAAATGTTGAAATGTGTAAATATCAATATGGGTGTCGTTTTTATGGTTTGTTGGGACGTTTATTATGAAAATGCCATCGATTTTGCAATCTTCTAAATATATAAAAGAAGAACCTGACTGACTGACTGACTGACATATCAACGCACAGCCCAAACCGTTGGGTCTAGAGATTCCAAATTTGGCAAGTAGGTTCCTTTAGAGGTCTAGGGGTGCACTAAGAAAGGATTTTTCAAAATTCACCCCGTAAGAGGGTGAAACGGGGGTCCAAAGTTTGTATGGGGAAACAAGAATAGTTAAACTATTTTATTCGAAACTTCACAGCAGTACTCTTATCAATAAATGAGTAAATACGTGTTTCAGGTTTTTTCAAAATTCAACCCCTAAAAGGGGGAAATGGGGTAACAAATTCTGAAAATCAACATGGGTATCGTTTGTATGGTTTATCG
Source organism: Ypsolopha sequella (assembly GCA_934047225.1). NCBI lineage: Eukaryota > Metazoa > Arthropoda > Insecta > Lepidoptera > Ypsolophidae > Ypsolopha > Ypsolopha sequella. Next base: position 16,772,880 of record OW203998.1, read on the forward strand.
GGTCGCTGATCATGAAAACGACTACAATTTTAAAATACAACGTAGTGGACGTGAAATACCATCATCCCCTGTTGGGGTGCGATGGGGTGTAAATGTTGAAATGTGTAAATATCAATATGGGTGTCGTTTTTATGGTTTGTTGGGACGTTTATTATGAAAATGCCATCGATTTTGCAATTTAATATAGTGGACATAAAAATTCTTGAAAGTATGTGTGCCAGAGCAAATCGGCTGTAACCGACAGACAGACAGACAGCCACACAAGTGATCCTATTAGGGTTCCATTTTTTCCTTTTGAGATATCTATCGATCTATATATCCACAATCTATATATCTGTCTATCTATCTATCTATCTATATCTATCTATATCCAAGCAAAATATCTTTTAAACGGAAGGTAGTGCATCCCTAGGGGTTGGACCACGGGATGCCAAAAAAAGTTTTTTTTTAATGTCAAAACTTTGACGGCCTGTATCGCCCAAACGGCTGGAGTTAGACCCATGTTGATGGGTGTCTAGGAAAAGTTTTCGACGAGATCTGTCTGCCGAAAGTGTCAAAACTTTACAGGCCCATATCTCCCAAACGGCTGATGCTAGACCCATGTTCATGGTACTCTAAGAAAAGGGCTCGGCGAGGTCTAGATGACGGTAAAAAAAAATGAAAGTTCGTATGAAAGTTCTTTATTACAAAGTTTGTCTGTTTCGAAGTTAGGATCTTTAAATTTTGTGTTTAGACTGACAATTGAAAATTACTTTATACGTGTCTCAGCGTTTGTGATAAATCCAACCCCGAAGGGGTGAAAAGGGGGATGAAGTTGTCTTCTGAAAGTCCTTCAATTTCAAAGTAAAATTACTAAATTTGTTATTTACGCTGTCCGTCTGTCCGTCCGGGGAGACTCGGTAAGTGGTCAAGACCAAGGTGCAATGACCCTTTTAACCTTTTTATTGTGTTTTTTCTCAAAAAGGGTCACTGACCACTTACCGAGTCTTGAGTATGTATTTTTGGCTATATAATTAGAAGTGACCTAATGTATGTATCTCACAAATATTGCAAGTATTAGGAGTGTGTTTACTTTCGTAAGTACTTTCTAAATCCAATAAAAGGAATAGAAAATGAGTGTTTTGATGTCCATAAAAATTCAAGGGATGAGTTCATGTTCTTTCGTCTTGCGGATGCACTCTTCTCATGTAAGGTACATCCAAATAATATCATAAATGTGAAAGTTGGGATGGATATAAAGTTGTTAAAGTTGTATAAAGTTGGTATGTTTGTTACTCTTTCACGCCGTAACTGATGAACCGATTGAGTTGAAACATTGCACAAATGTTGTTCTAAACCTAGAATAGGACAAAAGCTACTTTATATCCGATAAATTAGTTCCCATAGGATGGCAATGGGTTGTCAAGTTCCTATAGAAAAGTGATGTACTGTTACTCCTTCACGCCATACCTACTAAACCGATTAGGCTCAATGTTGCAAAAATGTAGTTCTAGACCTGGAATAGGACATAGTAGACCACTTTTTATCCCATTAATCAGTTCAGAGGCAATTGGGTGTCAAGTTCCTATAGAAAAGTAATACACATCTTCACACCGTACCTCCCTAACTGATAGGGCTGAAACTGCTTTAAATGTAGTTCTAGACCTGAAATAAGACATACGCTACTTAATAACCAAAAAAAAATTTTCGTTTGGAAACGCGGCATGGCTTTCGGTCTGGCCAAAGACCTTTTAGCAAAGGATTAATTCAGAGAACAAAAAATGGTGTCTTTCGGAAACGCAGCCCGGCCTTCTTCTTCGCCAAAGACTTCCAATGATACTTAAGCAGATGAATAAAATTAATTAGAAAACAAAAGATAGTGTTAACTGGAAATGCGGCTCGGCTTTCAGCCTCGCCAAACATGCTATACCAGGGGATTAAATCAGTTATCAAAGACAGCTGTTACACATTAGCAGAGGATTAATTCAGAGAACAAAAAATAGTGTTGATCTGCAAAACGGCTCGGGCTTCGGCCTCGGCAAAGACGAAACAATAATGGCTAATTGTAGGCTGTTTCTCGCGGTCTTTAATAGGTGCCTGGCTGTGGGACTCTTTCCCAGACACTGGAAGCGGGCACGAGTTTGTGTTCTTCCTAAGCCTAACAAAGAGGACTACGCAAACCCAAGGGCCCACCGACCAATTGGCCTGCTTCCAGTGATGGGAAAGGTCTTCGAAAAGCTGTGGAATAACAGGCTCCTATGGCACCTGGAAGCCCGAGGTCACCTAAACGCCAGACAGTATGGCTTTTTGCCGCAGCGAGGAACTGAGGATGCTCTCTATGATTTAGTTGACCTGCTGAAATACGAGAGAAACGTAAGTAAAAAGATCGTTGTTCTCGTGTCACTAGACATAGAGGGAGCCTTTGATTACGCCTGGTGGCCGTTTATTAAGGCACATCTGCAGGCTAAAAACTGTCCTGCGGATGTGTATAGCGTGGTAGACAGCTACTTATCTGACAGGTCTATCACTCTTACATACGCTGGCGTCACTGTCTCCAAACCCACAACCCGAGGCTGCGTTCAAGGAAGTATAAGTGGACCATTGATGTGGAACGTCGTAATTGACTCGCTCCTCGAACTGCTCCAGGGCTGCGGACTTCACGTCCAAGCTTTTGCCGATGACATAGTCATAGTAGCTTCAGCCGACACGCTAGAGGAGCTAGAGTGTATCGTTAGTCCAGTATTAGACTCAATAGCCACTTGGGGTATTGAACACAAACTTAGGTTTTCTCCGCATAAAACCGCTTTGATGGTTGTTACAGGAAAGAGAGACTTTCCAACGCCCCATATCACAATGGCAAATGTCCTATTGCCACCCGTCGACAAAATAAAAATACTTGGGCTAACGATCGACAAGAACTTGACGTTCCTGGAGCACATCAAGATGGTCTGCTATAAAGCTGCCACCGTTTGCAAGGGACTGACTCGGATCGCTAAGGCCTTTTGGGGTCTTAACTCCGAAATAGTCAGGCAGCTGTATATCGGCGCAGTAGAGCCTATTCTTCTTTACGCAGCGAACGTATGGGCTGATACCACGTCCAAAAAATATATTATAAAGCGTCTGAAGTCGGAACAACGATTAATAGCTATAAAGATTGCTAAAGCATACCGAACCGTCTCCTATGATTCAGCGATAACGATTGCAAGGCTGCTCCCGATCGAGCTGCGGGTGCGTGAGGCGGCCGAGTTATATGCCGTGAAGCGTGGCAAGCCCCTGCTGGAGGCGAGGAACCGTCTGGTGGAGTCTAGAACACCATTTTACCAACTGCCCCATCCTGCCCTTCGGCAGAGGGTTCGCTACACGGTATTGGATCGTCTCGATGACAACGCGCCGGGAGACAAACCAACGCTCCGGTCAGTATCTATACTGATGGCAGCAAGATCGAGGGCAAAGTCGGATGTGCATTCACATGCTGGCGAAACGGTATCGAGGTGCTGTCAAAGAAGTTCCGACTGGAAGCATTTTGTACCGTTTACCAGTCGGAGCTTCTCGCATTGCGGCAGGCAATCAGGCTGACGGTGAAGGACAAACACTTCAGGGAGGCAGACATCCTTAGCGACTCACGCTCCTCCCTGGATGCAATTGCGAACCCGCGTTCCACGCATCCCCTTGCGACAGACACCAGGGCAGACCTGGCAGTTGCGGCGTTGAAAAGGGCGTCCAAATAAAGCTATGGTGGGTGCGGGCTCACATTGGCACTGCTGGAAACGAGCGCGCCGACGAGCTAGCTAAGCATGCCGCCCTACACAAAAAGACAGCCGCAGATTATGACAGATTCCCTCTGTCATACGCCAGGAGAGTGATCCGCCAACGGACCCTAGAAATCTGGCGGGAGGAATACTTCACGTCCGGGAAGGGCAGAATCACCAAACTTTTCTTCCCGGACATTTGCCAGTCTTTCCGAACAATAGTGAATTTTAGGGTCTCATATTGGATCACTCAAGCGTGGACTGGTCACGGCGGGAACGCACACTACCTTCACCGCTTCAAATGTCGTGACGACCCAGGCTGCTCTTGCTCCCCAGACGTCGATCAGACAATCGAACACACCCTGAACGAATGTCCAAAGTTCGGATCCAGGAGGTTGCAGCTCGAACTTGAGTTCGACATGAACATTGAAACCTCAAACTGGAGCTCCCTCCTGGCGGGTAAGAGTTCAGGACCGAAATTTGCTGAATACTGCATCGACGTCATGAAAGCAGTGGCACAAACTAACAAGACGTAAAGCAGGGGGCAGTGCCCCAGTAAAAGAAAATAAATATATATTTTTATATACGCTAAAAGATAAAATAAAAATTTCATCGATTAATTATAATAACAGTATGAATTTTATTAAAGATAAAGATATTAAAGGTGTAATATAATATTCAATAAAAAATTAAGTAACATAATAAACAATGTAAAAGTATAATGATGCAAATAAATATATAAAAAAAAAACAAGGTCCCTGAAAATTAAAAAACAGGATTAAATAAAATAATAAAAAAAAAAGTCAGTCAGTCAGTCAGTCAGTCAGGTTCTTCTTTTATATATTTAGATAAAGATATTAAAGGTGTAATATAATATTCAATAAAAAATTAAGTAACATAATAAACAATGTAAAAGTATAATGATGCAAATGAATATAAAAAAAAAAACAAGGTCCCTGAAAAATTAAAAAACAGGATTAAATAAAAAAATAAAAAAGAAGACGGAAACGTGTCTTGCTCTTCGGCCTCGCCAAAAAAACTTTATATAGGGATCAAATTAGAGATGATGAGAACCAAAAACACTTTAAATACTCTAAATCAAAGTCAGGTCAACTACTAAAACTAAAAATATTTACAGTTTAAAAACTTAATCAACGCGGGCGAAGCCGCGGGCAAAAGCTAGTATTAAATAAATGTGATTCGCGAACATTGTTTAATTTCAGTTGGGCTTTTACGGCAAAATTTTGTTATTTTATGCATTATGTTGTAAATGTATGGGTGTACATACTTAAAAGCGTGTTTTAAGTTTGTGTGCCCATACATTAACAGCGTGATGTATAAAATAACAAAGTTTTGCCGGAAAAGCTCAACTGACCTTAAACCATTAATTTCGTTAATGTCTTGTTAATTCAAAAAGAAGAAGAACCATCTTAAGTTGTGCGTTTCGTAGAGGTAACGAATCGTTCCACCTTAAGGTCAAGAAACTAAAATTTATTAAATTTACGAACTAAAATTCAAAATTTATTTTAGTTCGTTGTTTAAGGTTTAAACGTCAGTCGATTAGCGCAAAGTGCATAACTTAACTTTGTTTTTCTTGTTTAGAAATTAAAAATTGAAAAGCATTTTGATCTGTGCCATTTGACGCCAATAGTTCAGTATTAGTGAGGTTTGTAAAGCAGGAGTTTGAAATTGTATACACAATTAGTCATGATCTTCACAAAACCAACTTAAAATGCTGTTACTTTGTTTGGATAAGATCTATGACTAATTGTGCATATATTTCAAACTGATGCTTTATAAACCTCACTAATACTGAATTATTGATGTTAACTGCCATAAACCAAAATGTTTTTAAATTTTTAACTTCTAAACAAGAAATACAAAGTTAAGTTACATTCACTTTGTGCTAATCATATAATTCGTAGATTCACTTGTCAATGATCACAAAGATTATTACACAACTAGAAAAATAATCATTGATTAATATTAATAAATATATATTTCAAAACGAATTTGTTGGAAATGTTGATTAAAAACCTATAAACTTTTCTATATCCATTAATATTTGACTTTCCCTAAGTATGTATGTATTTCGTATTCTGAGAAACAAATTCTTCAAAACACATGAATAAAGTTAATATTTCGTTCAAATGATCTCATTCAAACAAGTATGACTAATACATATACGAGTAAATAGTTATTATTAATAACTTCCTTTGATGTCACCAACATCTGAGAAAAATAAATGCGTTCATGCAAAGCCTGGTTCCCATATAGGAAACAATCAACAATGAAGAGTTTATTTATTATAATAAAATATAAATAAATATATCGTCACGAAACCCGGGTTGTTAGAGGTCTTCTCTCGTGTGACATGCAAGTCACAGTCCACACTCGGTTCACCCGCGTTTCACCGACGATTGTACCTCCCAACATACGTGCTTTTCAGGGCATGTCGGCTTCATTACGATGTTTTGCTTCACCGTTTACCAAGTAGTATTAGGTAAGAATACAAATACTATGTACACAATCCGAAAAGCTCAATAGTGCATGCCCGACCGGGGTTCGAACCGGTCTCAAGATTGAGAGGCGTTCTACCGTCTGAGCTACCGCCGCGCCGCTCATAAACTTCAGTAGTGGACTTAAGTGTGGACACTTTTTGAAATTTCTTGTATTTCGCAGTATAAGTTTTGCTATGTCTTCATATGTGTAGCCTTCTTCACGTAGTGTAACAGCTCTGGATCTCTTTCCGGGTGACCAATAGGCACGTTTGGGCGTCTTTGTAGCCATTTTCGTTAAAAAAACACTAATTTTACTTCAAAATGGCTTAAAAACAACCTCAGTTGACATTGAGCAGTGGATAACTAACACAAATTGCCAAACATGCGCCATTTTGCTTTTTGAAGTGTCCTGATTGGATCATGCGATCATCCCACGCTCTCTGTGATTGGTTTAGACTGAACAAGTGGTAGTTATGTGTTGCCGCAATTCGAAAGAAAATATTCCCGAAATTTCATAGTTCGTAAGGGAAATTTTTATTTATTAATATTGTTATAATATTAATTTTATTTTATTTATTAATAATTTTTAATAATATTATGGCAGTTTAATAATGAACCATAGCATAAAGAACAAGAAAAAATTTACTTCGTAAGGTTCTACATTAAAAAAGTACTATTTTTATCACTTAAACTGCGAAATACAAGAAATTTTAAAAAGTGTCCACACTTAAGTCCATTACTGTCACCAACATCTGAGAAAAATAAATGCGTTCATGCAAAGCCTGGTTCCCATATAGGAAACAATCAACAATGAAGAGTTTATTTATTATAATAAAATATAAATAAATATATCGTCACGAAACCCGGGTTGTTAGAGGTCTTCTCTCGTGTGACATGCAAGTCACAGTCCACACTCGGTTCACCCGCGTTTCACCGACGATTGTACCTCCCAACATACGTGCTTTTCAGGGCATGTCGGCTTCATTACGATGTTTTGCTTCACCGTTTACCAAGTAGTATTAGGTAAGAATACAAATACTATGTACACAATCCGAAAAGCTCAATAGTGCATTCCCGACCGGGGTTCGAACCGGTCTCAAGATTGAGAGGCGTTCTACCGTCTGAGCTACCGCCGCGCCGCTCATAAACTTGCTAAGTTCTATTACATTCAGTAGCAAGTCAATTCAGTAGTAAACCCTAATTAATTTTCTTTAAAAAGTATTCAAATCAGCAAAGCTCTGAATTAGCTAGTGTGATTTTTGAATTTCTAACTGAATTTTGATATTAAGAACAGCGGGTCTACCGCGTAATTCTGATTTTCATCAACTTCAACTTGAGATTGAAATTTGACGTGCGTGCAAAAGAGATGGCATGTTAGGCGGGCGTCGTCTCACGCACGTCAAATTTCAATCTCAAGTTGATGTTGATGAAAATCAGAATTACGCGGTAGACCCGCTGTTCTTAATATCAAAATTCAGTTAGAAATTCAAAAATCACACTAGCTAATTCAGAGCTTTGCTGATTTGAATACTTTTTAAAGAAAATTAATTAGGGTTTACTACTGAATTGACTTGCTACTGAATGTAATAGACCCGCAGACATCATGACGCGACCAACTCAGTTGTAGGCGTGGCTTTTATAATGGGAAATATTATAGTGTCGATTTAAAAACGAATGGCACAAGTAAGTGTGGAAAACTATACCTATACTGAGATCATGGAGAAAACCAGAAAATTATTTAGGTTATGTGACGTCACAACTAGAAAATAAATGCACTCTTTGTGTCCATTCCTTTTTACGCCCATGCTTTCTAAACCAGTTCTTTGTTAAGGGTCGATTCTCCGTATTTGTTACAAAATATTAAGAAATAATCATAACGGCCAAATTACAACGTTTAGATGAGAGCAATGTATAACAATAATTCACTATATGATTAAACGTATTTTAAATTATATGACGGTAGCTTCAAAATAGTTGGATTTTCTTTAAGAGTGGTTTTGGAATTCTTTCATTTAATTGTTCAAAAAATCACTCTTACAGAAAATATTATTATTTTGAAGCTATTATAATATAATTTAATATACGTTTAATCATATAGTAAACTACTATATAAATTGCTTTTATCTAAACGTCATATTTTGGCCGTTATTATTATCTCTTAATATTTTGTAACAAATACGGAGAATCGACCCTTAAGGCGCTGTTAATTCATAATCTCGGTAAAACGGCCTTTTTAAAACCAGTATATCTACAAAATGGTGATATATTTATGCTTAAAAAAAAAATAGCATGACATTTTCAAAACCGTTATGCAGCGACTGTAGGAACCCAAATCAAAATTAAACATACTCCGATGCATTAAAAAAAATTTCAAACTTACCTCTACATTAGTCAACATTTACTTTCAAAACAGTGTATCTCTTTATTGAAAATTATAATTCACGTGAAAAATATTTTATAAAATTCATAATTTTAAACCACGTCGATTGTCTGTTTAACTTTTATTGAATCGTACATACTTAACTTTTTACGGGAGAAAAACGTGTTTTTTGAGAGCGCGTGATGTTTCCGCCATTATGTTTGTAAGCGCCACTGCTCAAAGCGCGCTATTTTAAACAATAATGAAACCTCATACAGTTCAATTCTATTTGATCCAAAATGAGGTGCTCAATGTCTGCTATAACAGGGCCTTAACCGAAAAAATCAATTCAATTGTTTAAAAAATAAACTCAAAAACTTCGTGTGCATCCGACACAACCAAAGCAATAAAGTTGCTAAATTTAGTCACGTGTACACAACTCAGTTAAAAAATGTTGATGCATTCTGCATACATAATGTTTGCTTGTTTCGTTTATGGTTTGCCAAACTGTCTGTCTGTTTTTGAATGAAAAGCACTCATTCTCATTCAAAAATTAATTGATGCATACAGTTCTGGTATCTGCATGACACTCTAAAATTAGAGATTACGGGTACACATCCTTTTAGACATCCACTTTAGCGGAATTGCGAAAGAAAACTCCTAAGCCCGTAGCATAGTGTTTTAATCGCGCACGCACGATGCGACTTAGTTGAATCACAAGTGCAAGGAGCGTGACACTGTTTAATCGCAAAACATCGCGTCATACTCCTTGCATTTGTGATTCAACTAAGTCGCATCGTACGTGCGCGATTAAACACTATGCTACGAGCCCAGAATGCCCTAAAAAGCACATAGTCCCCCGTGTCTATCATGCTACGACGAACTTTTTTATGATTTTGTGCCCCCAAAATCTCCTTCTGTTTAGAACATAGACAATCGTAACGACTAATATCACTGATGGGTTGTCAGAGGGTCAGAGGTGTTTACGAGTTTGGACTTTCACTGAGACAGTCAACCGTCGCACACCCACGTTTCACCGATGATTTTTACTGAGCAAGAACGCGTTGGAGAGTAAGCCTTATCGCTGTTCTTTAGGCACAAATGGCATACCTCACAGTGTTTTCCCTCATCGTTCAGCAATGGCATACTGAAGTACAAAAATCTTTGGTGAATTCGATCCTCTGACTAAGATACGGCTACCATCTTTTGGTCTTTTGACCTTAAAATTGTAGTACGTGGTATAATAGTTTCAACCACGAAGGCCAACCATCTCCTTGTGAAAATGCACTACTAGTTGCTACAGTTGTTTAATTTTCATTACAAAAATAAGTAACAACCATTCAGCTAATCAGCTGATACAATATTGTCTTTACGCTGATGTCAGTGCTAACAATAGTCTGTAAAGCTTTGACAAAGAGTAATGAAAATTTAGATGAGTTAAAACTGTGTTTGAGTCACGAATTGTCATGATTTATGCGAATTTCATTTTCGTCACTGTCACTCCAAGCGAAAAAACGCGCAGTACGAGAGGGGCGGATTCAGAGCGAAACGGAAATGATGTAGTTTTTATACAAAATATTATTTAATATTAATATTATATTAATTTAATATTAATTAATAATAAAAAAAAACTAAAATAGCTATCAAAATTTCTAGAACCAAAAATCTGGATATTGCTGATATTGCTGTTTGTAGACCTCATTTCAACAATTATTTCTTTTAAGGACAATTTATCCAACCATGTTTTCCAAAAACAAAACCCTAGATTATATTATGTACGATATAGTTTGATATAGTCATATATTATATACTAAGATATAGTCAAAATGCAGAAATTCAAATTGAATATATATATTCCAAAAATTTATGACAATTTTCCGTGTAATTCATGAAATGCACAGAAAAGAAGCACCGGTATTTTTTTTTACATATTTTTAACTTAGTTGACAGGACTAAACTTAATTCAAGCATTCTTTGTTTTTCTTTCGTTATTGAAAAGACAAAGACAGGACGCTTAAAATAAGGTTAGTTCTGTCAAATAAGTTAAGTCGTTTTACACCGAATCGACACCACTGTGTAGGAATAAAGTTTTGTAGTTCCTTAAAGAATGAATTTTGACCGTTTTTGACCCGAAAGGTAGGTGATCTTGATTTACACAAGAAGTACTATCGATACCAATGGAAAAGTGAAAAAAAGCTTTAAAAAAAAAAATTTTATGACGTGAACAGCTGCTGGGAAAACCCTCAAATTTTTTTATGCCAGCATTTGTTTAAATCTCTGTGCGGTGTCAAATAACTCGTATTATGTTCGACGGAAACCTGCCTGACAGAACTTCAAGTTTCCTGGGACTTCACTGTATTGTTCAGTACACTACGCAGTTCCCATTTACTCAGAATCCTATAAGCGACAATCTGCATCCTTGAAGACTTATTGGTCAAGGCTTGTATACGGTTAGTTTACAGACTTTTCTGCTTTGAGGTTTTAGGGTCCGGCTATGTACAAGGACCCCTTTGTTCTTTATGTGCCTATTACTTTTAATAGCTAAAGTAAATTAGTAAGTTTTAACAGTTTTGCGACATTTGCTAGGTATTTACTTTGGTAGTCGCCACAGTGATTATTCGATATTCGGTTGGAGAGCTGTAAGCGGATATCCGATACACCTCTACTGGTGATGACTAACACGTCAAACCATGACATTTCCAATTTCACAACGATTTCAAGGTTACATATAACTACTCGGCAATAAATAACGTCTTTTCATTAAGTAGATCTTCCTCCCACACAGACGCCTTCTCAAACAATACGGATTATGTAAATGTGGTGACATCAGGGTTCGTTCAACTGATAACGTATCTTCATGCTCTCTGGTTCTGTTTATTTTCACTTAGAATTTGCATTAATTGAGGAAGGGTTGGGTCCCGGGGAGACAAGTTACTGATTGTATTGATTTGTGTGATTTGTTTAGTACAAATACAAATAACTTTATTTACTAGTTTCTCGGAAACTTCAGAAAACCTGAAGTGATAAGTGAACCAGTAGGCAAATCTGGAAGGTTAGAAATGGCGAGTTGTGGAACGTACAATACGGCTCCTCCACAAATGACGTCCAGGAACAGTCTAACATCCTGGCGAAATCATTTCATTGCAATATGCTACTTACCTCAAAATGGGCAAGTTCATATACTGATAAAGAAGTCGACAACTCCATGTCACTTCTTAAGAGCGTGCTACCCCTTATTCAGATATTACCCCTGCAACGCCAAAGGAAATTTGGAGTCACCTAAGGAACCTTAAATGCCGTATCTCTCCTGGCTATGATTCTATTTGATTCTATTTCGAACTCTCTGATAAAATCTGCCCAATAAATGCATCGTCCTTCTTGTCAAAATTACTAATGGTTGCCTTCGCCTTGGGTACTGTCCATCATCATGGAAAATAGTTCAGTACAAAGGCAGTGCAGGAATATCGGCTTCGCCGAAAAATTTCCGGTTTTAATTCCGGTAATGCAAATAATTGACCTAAAAATCTTAAAATTATTTGACGCGACTACAAGAAATATTTCAATTCGAAACGATCATATTGATGAACCAAATCAAAATATCAGCCATTACATATTGAACTAGGCACTCATAATGAGGACATTGAAAAGTAAAATATCGAGAGAAATAGCTTGAAATTTAAATTATCCTTTAATACATAAAGTTCTTGCATGTTGGTTAATTTTATGGAGAAGATCGTTGGTTAATTAGAAATTAGAAAGAAGGGAAGACCATAAAATGATCAGAAAACCGAAACCGTTTATACAGAAAACATGTGGATATTTTTGAACTCGCCCCACAATAGTAACCTAAAATTTAAGGTGGTAGTCAAAGAACACAAGAAGAAAGTAGAAGAAATAATGTACTCCAATATAACGGCCATGAAAAAAAATTTTTAACGCTCTACCTGGTGAAGTTACCAGCGATCCAATACCAGAAATAATTGTTATTTCTTATTCCTTAAATCAAAGGTGGCAGAGCTGATGCCGGGCTCGACTGTGGAGGTTCCACCATCTTACTTGGAGACCTCCTCGAAGTAATTAGGGGGAGAGTAAGAGGACAGCTCACAGGCAAAAAACCAGGAGGCCCACCATGCCTGGGACCAATGGATGGCGGTATATCCATCCCTATATCATATTTACTGCTGACTTGAAGTACAGCTACTATATTGAAGAGTTGAGTAAGAAAGCGAGGAAGGCTCTTGGATGGGTGTTGAGGTTATCAATGGATTTTAAAGACCCTCGCACGTTTCGTACTTTGTTTAACTCTTACGTTAGGAGTAGGCTGGAGTTTAATTCGACGATCTGGACTCCATACGAGGCTAAACATGTACTTACGATCGAAAAAGTCCAAAAACTCTTCCTTCGTAATTTATACAAACGTACCTTTAAGTATTATCCCTTTTTATACCCAACGATGTTCCTATTGGGCACGTTAGGGTATAACAGCTTAGAGCTAAGAAGGGATTCCACAATGGCTATGTTTATGGTAAAAATTCTAAGAGGTTTGACTCATGTCCCATCGTTGCTGGCACTGATATATCTATGGGTGCCGGATCAGTACACGCGCGCGCGGGAGTCATAGACTGTTCCAGTGTCCGGGGGCTCGCACTAACCTCGTGAACAAGGCCCCTCTCAGCCGCGTGCTTCGTTTACTCAACGGTATGGCTAGAGATCAACCAGAGATGGATATTTTCTCTGCATCACTGACCCAAATCCACACATGTGTGGTGAAATACTTGGAGCAGTAACCATTTTTATTCTAAGTGTATGTATATTTTGTTTTTTAGTGTATTAAAATTTGTTTCTGTTTTCCATGTATACGCATTGGACTTGTGTCTGTAATGTATTCATGTGTATTAATAAATAAATAAATAAAATCCCTCATAGTAGGGCCTTATATGGAACAGACTGATGACGGGCAGCGGCGTCACTGGTGCGAGGGTTCTGGCACTGCGCTCACCAACTCGCCTGCCCAGTGTGTGTGAGTATGGGCAATTCTTTCAGGATGACCGCTGGGAGAGTCAAAGTCTTGGAAAGGCTTATGTCCAGCAGTAGACGAACTAGGCATATTATAATGAATAAATTTAACCTTTAGAAAAGGCGAGTTTAAGAACGGTTTCAGAGCTGGATTGTGAAAACCCCGTCTTTTTCTAATTAATTGAAACATAACACCTAAATTCAAAATACACTCAATAATTTTTGAATTTCTAATTTACAGAAACAAATGGATACTTTGCGATGGCAACATACACAATACATAAGTAAAAAGGTTTTGTTGAATGACTATTGAGTGAATTTTGAATTTAAGTGTTTTCTTTTTCGATTAGTTAGAAAAAGGCGGGGTTTTCCGGCTGCGAAACAGCTCTTTACCAAGGAACTTTAGGGCGGTGGCATTCGGCATGTGTTTGATATCGTAGCTTTTTACAAGAAAGTGTAGATAGCTCGATGCATATCTAAAACTTCGTAATGATTATTATTATTAAGGTCTGATTAACCCCCTCATTATCGCTAAACCACTAGCGGATCTAGGGTCTGAAGCCCCTGCCCCCAAAATAAATGTTATAGGACTCACACATTTCTGTATCTACTACTATAGGATAGGAGGAACATTTCCGTTCCGATGTGTTTTACTCTCTGTTCTAAATCCGTGGTTGTACCACAGTCTTAAATTTACATAATATACAGGATGCTTGGAAAACCGACCTATTTCTTGAAAGTACTAGAGATTATTTCCAACAAATAATGCCTATCAACTAGGGGTCGAAAATGATATTTTTTTTTCAAGTAAAACACGATGATATTGCGAAATTTAATTAATGATCTGATCACTCATTTATCATTAATCAGAAAAATAACAAATAAGTTCCGAGAGAGGAGTAGTTATTTTTAAATTATTTGTTTCTGGTTACCAGTCTGAAAGTTTGAAAAATATCTTAAAAACCTCCGTTACTCGGAAACCATTCATTTGTGACCCCTATCTTACCTAGTTGATAGGGCTCAATTTGTTGGAAATGATCTCTAGTATAACTTCTTTCAAGGAATAGGTCGGATTTCTAAGCAACCTGTAGACGTATTTTAATAGTACAGGATATGGAGTTTACTGTGATTTCCTGAAAAAGCTCGATGAAACCTACCCTCAGCCCCCCGCAAAATTGTTTGGTATTAGTTTTGAAAATAAGGGAAAAGCAAAAGAAATCACGTTCTTGCAATAACTAACAAAATGAGTCTTGCAATTTGTAGTTTCCAGCACAATCTCATACTCTAAAGAGTCTAAAGTGTTAAGAAAATACTCACGTCTGCAATTTCGTGTAAATGGGTGACCTGAGATTGAGCACCTCATTTTGCACCAAGTTGAACTGAACTCTATGACGTTCCGTTATAGTTTAAAATAGCTCGCTCTGAGACGTGGCTGTTACGACAACCAAAACATCACGCGCTCTTGAAAGACCGAGTTTTTAAATTAATAACTCGGCTTCTAGCCGAAATAAAAACACGATTTTTTAAAAATCACTACGCTAAATAGCGACCAAACAAACTTTTTGAAAAAAAAAAACTATATTCCGAAATCAATACCAGAGAGAATCCATTCTTATGCTCGCATGATAATTTTGTTAATCTACCCCCTGACGTATTTTGTTTGCATTTAATCTGTTATTTCCTATTTTAAGTAATAGTAATATGTTATACGTAAAACTTATTAGCCCTCTTTATTCTTAAACCTATAAAGTAACGTGCAACGTTTTATCCCTTTTGTCCCTTTTGGGCCTTATCATTGTAACAAATATACAATACAGCAAATTGTTTATATTAAGTAGAAGGTATGATTTCATCTTAGAAAATATTTTCATTCTATGTAAAACTATTTTAATGTAATTGCCATAAGTTTTGACAGGTGCATGTAAAAGCCTTAAAAAGCAAAGTAATATTATGTTTATGTGCTTACTGACTATGTTGTAAGTTTTCATACCATTGTATTTATCATGTTAAATAAAGAACCTTGAAAAACAAAACAAACAAACCAGAGAGAATCAATCAGAATCATAAAGAAAAATAGAGGGTTACCGAGTTACAAAGGATTAAACATACAGTAAATAAATGAAATAATTGACGTGGTTTGTGTAAAACTTACTTTATAAAAATTGGAAAACCATAGGTAAATCTTTTTGAATATGGGTATCCTGACCATTGCAAAAAGAAATTTTATTTCTATTTCCACACAATGTTTTCGTTTCAGTTTTCTCCCTTACAAGAGGCATCAGTTTAAAAAGGGTTTTATCTACTCACATACTGCAATCAGGTAATAAAAACATCAAAAGCGGTTTAATGAAGACCTACATTATTTTACCAATGTTATAATATCACATTAAAACACCGCAATTCTGCGCTGTGACTGGCCAAATCAATTATAACGCCGCTAGAGAACCAATCAAAACACAATTAATTTCTTAAGCCAAGACCTCTTTCTCTCCTCACTTCTGATTGGTCTCAGGCATCTACTTACTCTCTGGTATCATTATAACATCATGACTAGAGTTCTTTTTCTCATTTTTCGTGTTTTTTTTTTATTGTCTTTGATAAAGTGTTTTATGCAACTGGACATAATTACGCAATGGGACACTCGAGCAAATCTATTACGAAACGAACGAACGTTTCGTAAACAAGCACTCGTGTCACAATGTTGTCCCACATTATGTCACAGTTGCACAAAATACTATTGTGATACAAGATGTTCACGTTTGTAACACCTCCAGCGTGGAAGGAGCCATAGGCTATAAAGTAAAGATTACAAAACTTATGCTTTAAAAACATCACTGCCACCCAGGATGATATACTTATAACATTGTCACGTAGTAACGCTTAAGGCTATTCTTGTTCGATAAAAAATTAGTAGCTAATAATTGAAAATGACGTACATATTCGAACAAAATTAGCCAATGAGCCCTCCTACTTGAAGATTTTTATGCAAATCAATTGCGTTTAAAAAGCTAAAATTTTTGCGAATCTCAAAAATGACGAAGTAATTGGCAATGAGCATAACGGCATGTCTTGTGACGTCATCTGACACGATTTCATACTAAAAGTGATAAATATCGTTACCTACCACTAACTTCAGTAACAAAAGGACTTTTTTCAAAAATTCAAAAAGTTTTGTGCTTTGCTATTAGGAATTAATCAGTTACTATAAAAAATATACAGATATTTCTTTAAAGGAGACGTGTCCATTATAATCTCGCCTTGAACACTAATCTGGAGGTTGCGAGTTTAAATCCCGTTAGGGCACATTTGTTGCAATCTATCTGCGTGCTTCCATATTTGTGTCCGAAGAACAGCGATAGGCTCACTGGTCATCATACTGGGTATAATCATTGTCGATGAAATGTGGGTATACGACTTTTGACTTTGACTTGCACTTCACAGTGAATACTCGGAACTCCAATGACCCCGCATGTCGTGACGATGGGTATTATTTTTATAATCTGCTCACCTAAATCTAGCATGTCCTGAAACCAATAATAAAATATGACGTCTCGAATATTTAAGTGGAATAGCGAAGATTAGATTTATCTCAAGACTGCCCTTAAGATTAAAAATGTTTAACGGTTTTATCAGTTACTATGTCGCTGCATTTGTATCGTTAACTGCATAGAAATTACCTGCTTATTTTAAACATTAATTCGAGTGATCCAAGCCGATAGATGTCGCTATGAATTTAGTTTTAACGTTTATGTTATATATCGGGGATTCAGACCGTGACGTTATTATTATGTGACGTATGTATGTATGTATGTATGTATGTAAATACTTTATTGCACAAAATAATTTACAATGCACAATGGCGAGTTTAATGGAAAGTTTTTAAGGGTAGTGCCACCAGACAAGGTGATTGCTAAATTCGATCAAGAAATCATATTGTCATAGTTACTGTATACAACGTGTAACAGAAAGGTGTAACCATATTTGAAGAGCTTATTCAGTCAATGGTATAGAACGACTTTTACTATGGAACAAACACTGTATCTCTAAAAAAAAAATTTACTGTTTCATAGAAAAATGCAATGCCGCTCGGCCAAAATGTATGGAAGGGCAGATTATTTTTTTGGGATTTCAGGGTTGGCTTCATGGTAAAAGTTGTTCTATACCATGGTCTGAATAAGCTCTTCAAATATGGTTACACCTTTCTGTTACACGTTGTATATTATATATATACATATATATCTATATCTATATATATATATAGAGTTAAGTAATTATTGTATTTACATATATAATCTACTCATAAATACAATAATATACATACATAGGTGCATATGTATCTACATATATATATATATATATATATATATATATATATATATATATATATATGTAGATACATATCTACATAACAATACATCGAGTATGCCTTTGTTGGGCTTCGAAACTTGCTACAAAAATCCTACAATGATGGCTAAATTAAAGATATTTACGAATTCTAATACATTATGAATTCCCCTTCTTTGAGATATGCGTGAGGAGTATATGTATATGTTACCGGTCAAACCCGATTTTATGACAATTTAGTTTTTTGGGGTTCCGGGTTGTCATAAAAAATAACCATGTGGTCGCGCCACCTTTTAACCTAACCTATATATACCGGCTCTCTTCTGCGCTGAAGGATTTACGAAAAAATAGTTTGGCCTAGCTAGGCCATAGGCCAAAGAGGACATAGCTACTGAAACACTGAAAAGTATTGAAAACGTAATTAAATTGATTTCGCTTGATAGAAAAGAATCTTAAAATGCGTTAATGACATGTATTTTGAAGCTTTATATCTTAAAATTCGCGAGATTTTTTCAGATGTTCTAATGTAGCCGCAAATTCAAAATAACTGAAGTTAATGCGTGCGCGGCCGTTGCTTAAAGCACCCCTTCCAGTGATGACGGTATTACTTTTAAATGAGATGTTTAAAAATATGAAAAAATATATAGATATTTAAGGTATAAGAAAACAAATCGATTTCTAAAAATTATTATTGCGTTAAAAGAACAGTATGTAAATACTGTTCAAAGTTAAACTGTTAGTTTGGACTAAAATTAAACAAAATTGGTTATTTCTTTGAAACCACTAATTATTATTTGTATTTGTATGGTTCTTGCACTAAAATAAAAGGAAAATATTGCTTAGAAAAATCCGTACATGTGAAAAGTATTATTTTCTCCTATTTTGACCCAGCGACGTCGTATGCAGTGCGCGGTGATATGAAAGTTATTTCAATATAGTTACTGTCGATATTTGTACCGACACAAGTGCGGCAACCGATAAGCATTATTAAATTTTACCGTTTAATTGGTAAATTTTATTAATTGAAATTCAATGATTTTTATCGGTTGGAGCCATTTTAACTGATATTTGTTTTTCAGTGAAGAGTTTGTTCCAGCAACATTACAGTATTTTAATCACAAATAAACCATAAATCTGACCAAACGACAAAATATCACGTCCCTAGCTGGCATCGCTTATGCCCTATTAATTTTTAGTAGCTGAATGTCACAACAGCATTTGTGTATAATTTATTTCCACGCCAGTTATTTTATGTGCAAATGACATCATTCAAATAAAATGAAATAGGTTTATGAGAATCTCGGGTACTTTGTGATGATGACAGGAGATGTGCTCTATTATTCGATATTTTGTGTAAAAATGTTAAAGATCATAATTCTTTTGTATAGGAGTAAAACAGAAGGCTGTTCTTCAGGATAATACAGATGAAGATGAACATTATTAGGAGTATGGGACTCACTGTGTTTGGTTTTTACCTATATATTTTCCCGAATTTTCAGCAGAGTTTCATCTGCCATGGTCGCGGGATGACTGATCAAGTGTTCCGTGGACTGATTGGAGAAGCGATGACGACAGGCTAGGATGCGTAGCGATCTACCCTCCGTCTCTGTCGTTTATTACTTGCGGCGTTGACTGGATTTTCATCTATGAAATACTCCTAATAATGTTTATAGTGACCGTGTAGAAGATGAAGTTGCGGAAACCGGAAACTGGCGATAGAACTCGTCCATACGAACTACTTTTCGTGAAAAAAAAATCGAGAAATCGACAAAAAAGAAAGCAGTTGTCTCATACAATTTGGTCTCGTATGTAACTTTTTTACAGAACAGCCGATTTTTTTTTCTTCAATAAATTTCCCTTTTTAATTGGCTCAATAGTAATAGTTGTTCGTATGGACGAGTACTATCACCAGTTTTCGGCTTCCGCAACTTCATATTGAGATTATTAAGACCCAGTATATGAGCAATAAACCAATGGGTATATTATTATTATCACACAGTTTCGCGGTAGCTCAATCGGGCATGCATTCGAATATTCGAATATGCGTCTATGTTACAATATGCGACCTTTGTTGGGTATTTTCGAATATTATTCGAATAATAAATAAAACTTAAAAGCTGTAAATGTAATCATGTCTTGAAGTGCCTAAACAAAAGCTTAATTATTCGAATTATTCAAATGTTATTCAAATATTCGAATAATTCGAACAATAGAGTGTTTTTTTAATCAGAGAATTAGACACTTCAAGACATCATTACTATAAACAGCTTTTATCTTTTTTTATTATTCGAATTGAATAATACCAAAAAGAAAAACGAATATTCGAATAATATTCTAATATTGCAAGCCCCAAGTGACCGGCCTCTCAATCTAGAGGCCCGAGTTCAATAACTGCCGCTGAAACATGCCCGAATATTACGTCTAGAAGGCTAGTATAGAAAAATAATATAGAACTTTATATATTTTGATAAAATTTTCCTCAAAACTACATTTCGCACAAAAATATTTGACATGTTTGTTTACTCTAAGAAATTGAAGACCGATATTTCATTTGTAACGGACTTGGCATTGAAACGTTGTTACAACCAGAGTGTGACTAAGTGCACAGCTCTATTATTAAACGTGATCATACTACGACATATACGAATGTCAATTAACCCTCTTAATTCTCATTAGTCTTAAACAATAATGAAACAATGGATCGCATTCTAGATCGTGGCTCAAATCCATCTTTCAGAATAAATTTGTACTTAATTATTATAATAAATGCAGTTACGAGAGGTAACGCTGCCGGATTGTAAAATACCCGCCTTTTTATAATTATTCGAACCAGAACACTTAAATTCAAAATCCGCTCAATAGTTATTCAACAAAACCTTATTGTGTATACTGCATTCGCAAAGTTTCCATTAGTTTCTGTGAATTAGAATTTCAAAATTTTTTCGTTCCAAAATTTTTGAAATTGGAATTTGCGGAATCCAATGGAAACTTTGCGAATGCAATATACACAAAACATAGGTTTAATAAGGTTTTGTTGAATAACTTTTGAGTGTATTTTGAATTTAAGTGTTCTGTTTCAATTAATCAAAAAAGGCGAGTATTTCACAATCTGGCCGCGATACCGCTCTTAATCATTTTGTAACTTGTAGGTATATCAACAATCGAATTAATCAAGAGCTTTTAAAGCAAGAAGTTTGGCACACATTAAAATAAAGTACGTATAACGTAGGTTTAACTAAAGTAGGTAAAAATCTACTTTAGCCGCTGTTACAAAAACAATTAGAAAAAAAAAAAATTCTTGCTAAGTTTCTGAAACTAATCGAATGGGCGGAGTTAGGGCAATAACTTTTGTCCATCAACTTTGTTGTATTTTTTTCTTCAAGTACATATTAGTAGTTTATGCTACAAGGGCGAAAAGGAATAAATCACGACGAGCGTAGCGAGTGTTTTAAACGTAACCGAGTAATTTATTGCTCTTACGCCCGTGTATCATACTACGTTTTTCAATGCATAGTGTGAGGAAATAAAACAAATATAATCTTGTGAACTTTAAATTATGATTAGCTCAAAAGAACTGTATCCAGAGCCGTTAAACAGTGGAAAAAAAAGTATAACATTTATGGCACACAGGAAAGGCTGCAGGTTAGCCAACCATTGTAAATAAATAAAAAAATAAAAAATAATAATAAAGCCCTAGGGCAAAATAACCGCTTTTCTGTTCAGTTTTGATGCTTATTGACCGTTTAAATGAAAGCCTAAAATTTATTTGATTGAATTGTTCCACTTTCGCGAGTTATTATGGTTTTTAGATATGTATGAAGTACGATTCGGAGCGGGTTCTTAATAGTCGTATTACTTAATACAAGAGCTTTCAAATCAAAAAGTTTTGCACACATTGAAGAAATACATTGTAGTTATGAACAAATCTATTTTTTATAAATAAAGTAACTTTTAAGTGAAAACTGTTTTTATTAAACACATTTTGTTCAAGATGAACAAACTCATATAGGTACTTTTATTTTGTAATGTTCTAATGTTCTGTTCATATATTTTTGGGTTCTATTTATTTTCAAAATCAATAGTGACGCTTCTATCAATTCTTGTTGAAAATGGACAATCGGAAAGGAAATGTCAAACACTCTTGATAAAATCCTATTAGGTTGAAGGGGGCATTAGGAAAACGCGCTGTGAGAGTGCAGGACGAACTTATCTAGAGTAGAGCACGAGTAAGCAAGATAGCCTTCAATCAAATTCAACGTAAGTGATAACAATCTTACACAATATAAAAAAAGTGTAGTAATTGGAAAATTATCCGTAAAAGTTTTATAATGAAACAATGTACATTATAGACATAAAAAGTGATTATAATAATATTAAGACTTGCTTTAGAAGATAAATAATATGTATTTTTCCTAGTTATTAATTTACATTTGGTTTTCTGAATGGCCGCCATAGGTTTTTGACATCCTAACCTAATGAATCTCTCTGCGGTGAAAAGGAAAACTACTACCCCCAAATTACTATCACCAAGTTATACTGTGCCGACATGTTGACTGGCTCATGGACTAAATAACCATTAAAACCCAATCTATCACGATAAAATAGTAGTTACGTCCTTATCCGACCCATAAACTCTAAATATAAGACATTCACCGACCGCCTGATCTCCGAAGTCAGGGTGCTCCAGATAAAAACATAATAGCGTTTGTTGTCTCAAACAACACGCTGTATAAGCGTTTATTCTGAATAAACAAACGTGCCACATTATTTATTCATAGTAACAGTTGACGGATTTTGAGATCTGTTATGTGGTTACAAGCAACGGTTGTAGGAGAAATATACTTATAGGTAGGTATTGTATGATGCCATGATGGTCAAGGTAGAACACGTTTGGACATCTTTGCATTAGCTCGGGATCACGAACGTAAGAAAAAGGCGGACGGAGTCGCAGATAAGTAACTACTGAAGCATAGCAATGGCGGCGGTTTGTAAGTGAGTGAGTGAACTTTCTATGGAAAGTGGCTTACTATGATAATATGAATGTGTGCGTGCCGAGCTCGTGCGTAGAAGCGGGTCGGCTTACTAGAGGTACTTCAGTTTCTTGTTAGCGAAACTCTGTCCGGGATATTTTGACGTCCATGCTCAGGGGGAGGTGGAGAACTTTGCACTTGGGTTTACATTTGGGCTAGTTAGAGGAAGAGTAACTAGTGTACTATTTATATTGGGCGTTATTTTATTAACACCGCTTATAGCCTATTTGTTGGCCAGGGTCACTACGATGGTGATAAATAAAATCGCATCCAAATCCGTCAAGTGGTTCTCAAGTTAAAACGGAACATACATACTACAGACAGACGAAAGTTCTAGAAATGGTAGTTTTGGCTTCAGAACAATTTATACATACTAAATCCCATTTCATTAAATAATTGAAGAAATATACACGACATTTTTACTACTTTATGATTAGTAGATATATCTATGGTATAGATAATGTACCTAAGCCATGCCATTTATTTATTTATTGTTTCAATGTTGTTGTAGCGGTAATAAGAATTAAGACGGTTTAGTTGAAACTTGGGCAAACAAATATATTATATTATTATATATTTAATATTCAACAAATATCAGTCAGTCAGCTGACAGTCAATATCATTACTTTATATAGATACTATAATTCATATTTTAATTCAACATTTTATATTTTATTTCAAAAATGTTTTTTTATAAGGCAAATAATATAAGTATATATAATTATAATAGTAGTTTATGCTACAAGGGCGAAAAGGAATAAATTACGAGGACGATTTCTCGCTACGCTCGTGTTTTAAACGTTACCGAGTAATTTATTGCTCTTACGCCCGTGTATCATACTACGTTTTTCAATGCATAGTGTGAGGAAATAAAACAAATATAATTTTGTGAACTTTACATTATGATTAGCTCAAAAGGACTGTATCCAGAGCCGTTAAACAGTGGAAAAAAAGTATAACATTTATGGTACACAGGAAAGGTTGCAAGTTAGCCAACCATAGTAAATAAAAAAATAAAGCCCTAGGGCAAAATAATCGACTTTCTGATCGGTTTTGATGCATAAAAAGTGGACCTTTACGAGCACTTGCATTGAAAAAAAACATTTATAGAAGTTTTTGATATATTTCGGGGTATTCAATAAGGCCGTCGTCAGATGTTTATCATAGACTTAGGATAAGTATAAGATTATATAAAATATTATACTTAACTTAAAGTGTCTATAAAATAAAAAGATAAAATATAATTAGCTACTCCTTCATTTCCTTCCCTTCTTCCGTTTTTCATAGCACTCATAAAATGGCACATTTTTTATCTTTCAGAGAAATATGTGAGTTTGGAGGACATAAAATGTTGAAATATGCGCTCCCATAGATAGAATAGTGCCCTGTACTGGGGTAGATATAGGTATGCTATTACATATATTATACGATTTCTGTGGTAATATATCTTCATCAAAACACAAGTAAACCACACATTACATAGTAGGTGAAAATATTAAACGATGGAATATCTAATTAGTTCAGGAAGATTCGTGGTGGAATTTTGTAAATCGACAGGCGCGCCTAAAAGCTTTTTCATCGATAATTATGCCATCAAAAGATAAATAACACGCCAGTATAAGAAATTAATGTACATTGTAGGAATATATTATTATGAAGTTTTTTTTTTGGATCCGTTTTATTTATAGGTAAAAAACACTTAAAAATAAAACTTACCTAAAACAAAATACTAACCTAGATAAAACCCTTATAAAACATATACCTTATAAAAATAAACTAAACTAAATAAAAAATCCTATCTAGATCGCCACCGTTTTTTTTTGATGGATAAAATCCGAAACGAAGAAGATATTCATCAGAGATCGAAGGTGACCGACATAGCCTGCCGAATCAGTAAGTTGAAATGGCAGTGAACTGGCCACATTTGTCGCCGACGTGATAACCGTTGGGGCCATAAGGCATTGGAATGGAGACCACGTACAGAAAAGCGTAGCGTAGGCCACCTTCGTGCCCGCTGGACTGACGATCAGAAGGACATTGCGGGTGGCGGCTGGATGAAGATGACTGAGGACCGCCAAGAGTGGCGTAATATTGGGGAGGCCTATGTCCAGCAGTGGACGAATACGGGCTGATGGATGGATTGATGGAAGTTTTTTTTTTTGTAATCTCAGTCTTTGTCTAAAAAAAGAAAATTTTTGTGAATTTTTGGACATAATTTATTGAATAATAATCTATTGAATAATGTAGCAGCTGCTAAAAAACATTTCCAGATAGAATTTTAGGTAGATATATAGAAGAAGAGCTAACCACATACCTACTGATCGCATCCCATATTTTACAGAGGCGACACGCCTTTTTCGCGCAAGGAAATGAAAGTTCTTTTATTTGTTTTTATATTCCATTTCCTCTATAAAGCGAGTTGTCGGAATCGTTTGCAAAGCCTTGCAAACTATCCCAAAACCACTTATATTTATTTATGGTGGAATATGTTATCCTTAGAACTGCCGCAGATATTAGAAATATAAAAAAAAAATGGGTTTTCGCCCTAAAATCGAGTACTTTTACAAGGCTTCGTTAAGTGAACATTTAACAAGCAAAGTAAGTACATACACCACTTGGAAGTATTATCAATATTCTAAAAAATAACAAGTTATCGAGGCACAATTAAGGTATTCGGAAATAATTATTATTTCCAACGCAAAGGGCGAGACTTGCTCAGCATAGTTCGAACGGCGGCGTGGGGCAAAGCGTGAGGCGCTTGTTTAGATCAGCCAGCCAAATATGCGCTTTATTGTCGCGATACGTCTCGCTTCACATCGGAGTTGGCGTCATCCTGCACCGGGTTCTTAAGGGGCTGCACAATGCTAAAATTAAGTCTTGCTCTAACGCTTTTGTGTTTTAACTGTCTATCCTGCTCTAATCAGATGCCGCGCATGCAAAACTTCAGTTTGAAATCTCGGCTACATTAGGACATTAACTATAATTTTTTTATGTAATAAAGATGTATTTTTCTATGTAGTTAGTATCTACGTGTGTTGGTTTCGTATCAATCAGATTTGAAATATGGAAACTGAATCGCTTTTTTCGTGAAATTCATGCTTTTTTAAAAGTAATATAATTAAAAAAAGATTGAAAATATGTTTATTAATAATTGTTATGAGCTAAAAAACACACGCCATTTTTTTTTAAATTTTTTCCGTCTTCGTTGACGGAACTGAATCCAATGCAAAACTGATGTTTAGCATTGTGGAGCCCCTTATTTGTTTTCAAAACACGGAAACCAATATCAGTTCAAACTTGGGCTGAATTAACATCATGTATGTAGGTGTAAATAATTATAATATTGACGAAGCTTGAATCTTGCTTATATTTCATTAAAATTAGCTAAATGCTTGCACCAGATTCCACAACATATCTTTAAATGAACTGGAGAATAGTAATCGAAACAGACGAACCACATTACTTTGGTGCATACTTCCCCAATCTCATAGGTTTTCGTCGACATTCCCATTTTCGTTGGAAGACAGATTTGCGAGGTTGCAGGTAGAATCAGGAATTATGGAGCGCTGAAATATGGACTTATGGCGGACCAGCACCCGCTAGCGCTGTGTCTGCATCAAAATCTACTTACAAAACGGTAAATCTACATCCTGGAGTTTGAAAAGTGAAGAAAATTGCATAAAATCTCCGTCTAGCCCAGTTTGAGCTACTTTTAGGGTGCCGTCTAGAAATAAATGCACTTGTGTTGTGATTATAAAGAACTCTTAAATCTACTTAATATAACGGATATGTTTACTGCAGCAATTAAAAATAGAGCGATATCTCGCATATTGTACCATTATAGTGCTCTAGGGCTAAGTTTGAGTACACGTAGCACTTTTACTTTATTTACCTTTAGTGTAGTTGAAAGAAAACCAGATTATTAACATGGCATTAACATTTCCATCACGTTTTTTGAACTAATGATCGATTTGTGGAATATTTTATTATTATAGTTCCACACAGTACCCTTACTGACAAAATTAACTCAACGGATATAAGTAATTAATAAGTTTTACTGGCGTTTTTAACGATGATTTATTTTGGTTCATGTGTCGTTCGCTGCCAAATTGGATGCCTGGAAAAATATTTCTGACTTTTTTATGTCATAATTAAGATCGTGTTTTAGATAAACGTATAGATATTGGTAGTAATTTTGGATAGACAGACGGGCAAACAGGCCCGCATAGATGATGAAAGAATTAATAAAGAAAGCGTTAGAGACTAATTAAAATGTGTCAAAACCATTATGTTAATCGTGATATATTCATAATAATTAAGAAGCTTGGCCGGTATGTTTGTATAGATGGTCAGTTTTAATATTAAGTCATTAACTATGAAATTGCCGTTTTCCACGGAGAATTTGAAGAAAATGAGGATATTAGTAAGTTGACGAATATTTCACAAAAAAATCCTTCCGCCATTTCCTACCTGGAGGAGCCCAATCTTGGTGTCTTTTTTTAGAAAATGTGTGACTAAAATGTAATGTTGTAGTACATTTTTATAATCAGCTCGTGAAGCTCTTTGATTCAGTACACGACAGCTTTCTGAAAACAATATTTACAATTTCCATACACAAAAGTGATGACGTCATAAAAACCAGACAACGGTACTACAGCATTATGTAGCTTACAATAAAGAGATTCCACATAGTCACAACTTTCTTTCACAAAAAATCCCACAGAAAGTAAATAGGCGCTGTAATGCGGCTTAAGTATTTGTTAGAGAAATAAAATAAGTAATTAATGTTAAATAATCTTTGTTCCCTTGTAATTAATTGATTGAAAGTGGCTTTAATTAACAAGGAATTCTTATAACTTGAGCCAAAAAGTTTTTTGACCTTTTTGTTCCCGAGGGAAGAAACTGAAGAATATTTTGTTATGTCAAGGTTATATATGTATTATATGTATATAGGTAATGGATGTGTTTTAGTAAATAAAAGTTGTCTATTTATAACCCGTAAAATTTTTTTCCGCGTAAAGATTTAAAAAGAAAAATCTTGTGTTTTCCCTTTTTCGAACGATTATGAGAGTAGAAAAGTACAAGTACAAATTACCGTAAGAAAAACGAAATTGATATTTATTGAAAATTAGACCTAAAGTTCCGAGTCAAAAACCTAAAGAGACGGATATGATCCAACAGAAATACAGATAATTAATAATAATAAATAATTCTCTGTATCTCTATTTGCTCCTATCCGTCTGAAAACTTTTGTCATTGTCATACCGTCTTAAACTTCTTTATGTATAATAAATATCTCGAGCAGTTCTTTTACTTTTGTTTGTAAACTGAATGATATTTGTCTGAAACCGAACTTTTAAGAAGATGGCATACTCTAGCAACTTTTTTTAATACCCGTCCAGCACAATAAGTCTAATGGCAAAGACTTTATTTGCTTTTCATAGAGGCGATTATATGTTAGCTCTTTGGCCTCTTTTTCTTAGACGCGTAATACTAGTGATCACGCAGCGAAACAACAAATTGGTGTGTTTTTAGCTAATACTGAAATATATTGTAGGGAAAAAAATATTGAATTTAGGTGATATACCTTCATATTTCTATTATCTATTTTATGAAAAAAAAAAATCAAGTTGATTTCTTAACCGCGTTCTTCAAGCGAACGTTTGAAAACAAAAAAAAAAGAGGATGCAAAACATTTTTTTTTGATAAAAGTATAAATCTTAGTACATTGTTTATACGTAAGATCCCTAGAGAAAAGATTAATAAACCAAATATATTTTTTTCAATACAAGGAGAGTCCGAATTTCTTCAAACGAATCCTAGATAGACTAGAGTTGGTCATGCTCTAGGCTCAGGTACAGTCTTAAAACGGGATATATAAAAAGATTAAAAAGAATCAAGTTGGCACATGCCATAAATACATACATCTATATAGAAGCTATAAATACTCATATTTAAGCTATTTTTATAAGTTATTATACTTTTGATAGGCGATAAAATTAACAAGCTTCAACACAAATATACATTGCGGCCTCGGAATCACAATCGTCATAAAAGCTATGCGTAAGCTTACGACAATAGCTTTTGGTCTAGGTGAACTAGGCAATCTAAAAATATTGTAGGCGTCACTCATACACATATATATATATATATGTATACAGTACTTACGACTTCTTGAAGTTCTAAGAATTGCATTGAATACATTCGATCGAATATTGCACAATCAAAACGCTAGAATAGTAAAATGCTAAATAGGCAAGCAAATACTTAAGTACAAACAAATCAGTTATGACTCAAAATCATCATCATGAAAAGGTGATTGCAGATCTAATGGCCCGAAACATAATAAAAGGTTTTACTATGCCCGAAATGTATCTCACAAAAAATTTATTTAACTGAGTTTCACGTAAAAATAATCATTTATAAAGACAAAAAGTTAATATTTAATATTTATTTACATCATGAAAAGGGTAAGAATTTTAATCGAGATAAATATTTTGTGCCTAACTTTGAACAACGCTACGAAACGCACAACTCTTCTAATTTTTGAATTAAAGATTGTGTGCCCAAACATTTAAATAACAAAATATTGCCGGAAACGCCTAAATGACATTAAACTATTTTCGCGAAATGCCATAAACCACATTTATTTAATATCTTTATTTCAAAAATTAGAAGATCCATCTTAAGGTGTGAGTTTCAAAGCGGATACGAGTCATTCCCCCTTAAGAGGCTATGCGAATTTTATTTTTGTCACTGTCTCTCCAAGCGAAAACACGCTCAGTGCGAGAGGGGCGGATTCAGGGCGAAAGCGAAAAATTTTAGTTTTATAATATTTATAAAAAAACTAAAATAGCTAGCAAAATTTCAAATATCAAATCTCTAGATATTGTTGAAACACACCTAATAAAATACGTTTGAGTTCTGTATAAACCATATTAGTCAAACGAGGAGAAAAAGTGTGTTTGAAGACCTCATTTCAACAATTATTTCTATCGAGGAAAATTTATCCAAACATGTTTTCCAATTTCAAAACCCTAGATTATATTGTCAAAATGCTAATACCAGAAATTTATTAAATTTTTCCGTATATTTCATTAAATACACAAAAAAGAAGCACCTCTATTTTTTACATATCGCCTTAATGTCATTCTTCTGACTTTCCGTCCGAAAATATAAAACAAAAGGCTGATACCTGCTATTAAAAATATTGATGAAAAAATTTCTTCCCTACGTTTTGTTGAACCTCACTCTGCTTTTTTTACATGTCTTATTTGAGCTTTTTATACATTGCTTCAAAGAATTTCCATTACATGAATATGAAATTTGAAAAAAGTTAAATAGCAAGCGTAAGACTTACCCCCCCGGTTTCTGAAAGGCCAATCAATGTTAACAGTAGATTAAAAAATAATTATCTGCGGATTAAGCCAGAAAAAGTGGGAATTTTACATTGAAATCAAAAATTAACTAAGTTAATTTATTGATTCATCACTATTCAGACTTCATATATGCTTTATTTTCACCGTTATTTGCGGTTAAAGTTTTTTTAATCTACTGTTAACTTTGATTGGCCTTTCAGAAACCGGGGGTTACTCGCACTTGACCGTTTTTACTATTTATTTCCGAGTAAGTATAATATTTTGACAAGGTACGAAATTTAATTCAGAGACACGCCCAATTTGTTTCAGTCACGACTAGTTCGCAGCTTTAGTACGAAATCTGTCTGAAATATGTCAGTTGCGGTTTAGGGATCCACCTGTTCAGTGTTACAGTATTTACAATAGAGAATGATTTAAGGCCGCTGAAATTTCTCGCTACTTGTATACATTCGCAATGTTTATTTGATGATTCGCAGATTGTTTTAACTTACGAGATTAAATTCTGTAAAATGTATGTAGAGTGTCCATATATACACGGTAACTAACCGTAGATGTACGGTATTTTTGACCAATCTATGGTCTATGGTAATATTTTATTGTCATGTTTCAAGATAATTTTAAAAACGTTTTCGTGTCATGGATTTCAAACTCAAACATAGTACATTTACGCTGCATTTCCTACCTACGGTATTTTTGACCAATCTACGGTCTACGGAAATCTTTTATTACCGTGTCATGCATTTTAAACTCAAATTGTTATTTAACACACATTTACGCTGCATTTCCTACATTTATGCTGGAACTACTTTCGTAACCGCACTGAAACGCACAACGTAAGAAAATATTTTGCAACGTTAATAATAAAATAAAGTCAAAAAAAAAATACGTACGACGACAATCATAGGTAATATATAACCACAACAATCGATTTTGAGAAAGCGAACGAACTTTGTAAATTTTAAACCAAGTGTTTTATGAACAGTTCAGTATAATGAAGAACAATGTGAAATTTTAGAAGACTGAATGCTAGCTAATAAATTCTTCTGATAATTAAATTATGTTATTTAGATTAAAAACGACCAAGGTAATTTACACGGTAAAAGATATTTTAGGCTTAAAACACGGTACTTTAACCTGACTACACGGTATCTAAAATTTTTCATCTGGAAACACTGGTTGGAGTATACGTGTAGACCGCCTCTGTTGTTAGTAATTTGACTACTCATCAAGCTGTGGGTCCATTTTATGCGCGAAGTACGCCAGCACCCAATACCGGTCGGCCACAGCTTCAGGCTTCGAGAGGCGCGCCAAGCAGTTCTTCTTGCAAAGCGCGACGGCGCGGCGCCCCGGCGGCGGAGAGAACAAATGTATGAAGTTGCTTAGAGCCGGCCATGCGTCGCCGCTCGCACGTCTTGTCCGGCTTCGAGTGACATGCGCTCTCACGACGGCGGTGTACGGAGAGGCGGGGAGCCGCGTCAGTGATCGAGCGCACAGGATGAACCTAGTGTCGAGCGCTTTGAGCTAGCGAGCGCACTATACATCTGATGCGGTGGAAGGCGCCGACGGGTGTCGTGGCAAGGGCAAAGCCCGTCGAAAAACTGCCTGGAAGCGCAGCAAGAAGCGCCGCCAGAAGCCTGAAGCTGTGGCCCTGGCGTTACGCTGTGTGACATAATAATTGTCAGTGAAACATGTCCACACCCGTACTCACGTTTTACCAATGATTTGTTAGTGTGATGGGTGGTGAATTATCGCCGTATTTTATTTTGAGCAAACATATGAAAACAAGGCTATAAAGCACGCAGACTGAACACAAATATGCCCCTACGCGAATAGTACCCGCCACCTCCAGATTAATGGTCGAGCTGTTTGAACTACTAGCCCACAAAGGCAGTCACATTTTTAAATAGGTAAAATTTATCGAATTGAATGAAATTTGAGGTTAAAATATGATTATTGCAAAACGGCTTACCTCAATAAATATTTTTGATCGGGATAGCCGACCAGTTTAAGCAGATTCAGACTGCCTTCTTCCGGGCGAGTGAAGACGCTTATGTGACGACGTTGTGACTGCCTTCTTCTGGGCGAAAG
This sequence comes from Ypsolopha sequella, assembly GCA_934047225.1. Taxonomy (NCBI): domain Eukaryota; kingdom Metazoa; phylum Arthropoda; class Insecta; order Lepidoptera; family Ypsolophidae; genus Ypsolopha; species Ypsolopha sequella. Next base: position 16,805,325 of record OW203998.1, read on the forward strand.
CGTCTTCACTCGCCCAGAAGAAGGCAGTCTGAATCTGCTGAAACTGGTCGGCTATCCCGATCAAAAATAGTTATTGAAGTGAGCCGTTTTGCAATAATCAGATTACATTAACATGCCTCGGGCTGGGCTTGCGTAACATGCAAAAATAATTTTACGAATTTTACAAAAAGGATCGTCGAACCTTGATACTGAGCACTTACCAAGTCTTCAGTATGAATTTGGCTGCACAAATTTAATGTCACTTTGTAAATTGTCACTAGGTGCGTGGAGGTAGTGTTCTACTAATTGGATATATATAGACACATCTAAGTGTCCGTATAAGGTCAAATGCACAACTTCAAATGACCATTTCACATTGTGTAACTTAGTCAATCAATTTAATAAAAATAATATAGATAGTAGACTATAGTGCTGATCTAAACATATTAGAAAAAAGGCAAAGGCTTTAAGATCGCTCCATAGAAAAAAAAACTACGAAGTTACCTCCAAATGTTATGTTTTTAAAGGGCATTCCTTAGATTATACAACCTTGAAATTTGTATTAAAAATAAGTAAACAATTAAGAACATTTTAATAATTTAAATTTTATTAAATAAAAACGGAGTTTTTCATGAGCGCGTGTTTATTGGTGGTCGTAACAGCCACGGCTGAGGCTGCGCTATTTTAAACAAAAAGTAAACGTTATAGAGTTCAGTTCTGATTGATGCAAAATAAGGTGCTCAATCTGACTTTATATGCAGCCTTAAGGGGCTGTTTCTACAATGAAATCATGAAACCCGTTAAATTAAATATCTTGTCCAAGATGTACCTTCCGTATCTATTAACCAGATGCTCGGTAAGAAGTTGTAACTCCTATCATCGATCTGAGAGACCAGACTTTACGAGCTCACTCGTGAGTTCAAGTAAGAAATAGCAGACTCAAGTGTCTAGCCAGAGATGTAGGGTGTCCAACTAGACCAAAAATACTATTTTGTCAAAATAATATTTTAACTTTCACCGTCGGGTACATATTAAAAAAGGTAAATAATCTTTCTTTTTTTCTCTATTTTTATTGTACACAGAAACACAAACAGTTACAGTAAAAGGTATGTAGGTTTGGGTTAGCTTATCTCTAAAAAGAGATTTCTTACAGCAAAACATTGAGGAAAAATTGAAATTTAAATGAGAGTAATCAATCATACACATCCGCAAAAATAAAGTTTACCTAAATATAAAAATAAGATATAAATAATAAACAATATAATAATAATGTACTTACTGCTTTTATTATATGCATAAATCACATACCCTATGTATCTATACATATTTTATAAAAAAAAAATATTATTTGCTTATTCAGAAAGGAAAAGGTAGTAATCATTCATTTTTTTCTTGAATGAACTGATAGTACGATAGTCACGAATACAATGAGGAGGAGCATTCCAAAGTCTGACTGCTTGGACATTAAAATAATAATTATTAAAATAAGTATTGTGTACTGGAGTTTTAAGGAGTGACATAGTTAAAGAACGTTAAGAGATCTATCTCTGATTAAAAATCCAAAACGCTGGTAAGCGGGGGAAAGTGGATTCTTAAGTAACTATGTAACTAGGTAGAATAAAATATGAAAATTTCGTCGAAGACGGATTGGAACCGTTTTAACTCTTTGCGTTAAACCATTTTAACTCTTTTATTTGCGTATGACTTAGTACAACTTGTAAATATCCATCCATCAGTCTGTCTTCGTTTACTCCTGGACATAGGCACAGAATAAAATACTGCCTTTCCGAGATTTCGCCACTATTGGCGTTCCTGGAAGAAATTCCCATACTCACACACGCAAGGCAGGCGGATTGGTGAGTGCGGTACCGAAATTCTCGCACCAGTGACGCTGCTGTTTTATAAAAGGCCGGCAATTGGTAATGGATATACCGCCATCAATCGGTCCCAGGCGTGGTGGGCCTGAGAGCTGTCCTCTTATTCTCCCCCGAATAACTTCGAGAGTGTTTGCGAGTAAGAAGGTGGTTCCTCCACAGTCGAGCTCGGCATCAGCTCTACCACCTGATAAATAAACGCGAACGTTCAAAATTCAATTTATTTTATCTTTCACTGCTACTCTATCAATATGGCAACTGCAGGTCAGGTTATTACTTTTTTATTTAATAAACTGCCATAAAGAGGGTCAAATTGCGGGATTGTTTGCTTATATTATGAATTATATAATATTATATATTATTATTATGAATATATTATTTCTTATACTTTTTGTATATTAAATTTTTGGAACAATGACATAATATCAATGCTGAATTTTTATAATTATCTTATACACCATTACCATCAACTACTAAACCTTAAAGAAACAGTCTATCCAATGCCAGTTCTAATAATATTGACCCCCGTCGATGTTTAGCTGTCTGTAGCCAATCGTACGTAAGAAATGTCAAAAAGAAAATGCCAGTTCATAGACAGTCCACCTAATCCCAAAATCTTGGCCAACCTACCCTGCATTTAGGTTGACCGCACTTTTCTAGTTTAATAATAGGTACTTTATCTGCTCCAGCTGAAGGGGTAACTTATTGAGCTGGCAAATGGCGGACGTTCTGTGTTACGATCCTGAGCATTTTGGGGTTCCGCTAAGAAACGGAAACCTTATGCTAGGGCTTCACCGCGTTAAAACCTATTATGGATCGCACCCTTATATAACTTTACTGACAGTCTTATACATAATTGAGACGCATGTGGTGGAGCCCTAGCATTATGGCAAAACATCGGTGTTTGGCTGTCTCCTGCATAACTTAAGGGGCAGGTAGCCGCCAATGACCTTGAGTTTACCTGTGTCGGTACAAATATCGACAGAAATTGTATTGAAATAACGTGCGCGTACTGCATTTCGACGTCGATGGGTCTTCGGGTACCGCAAAAGAGGAGAAAGTAATAATTTTCACCTGGATGAATAAACTATACAAATACCAGTAGTGGTTTCAAAGAAATAACAAATTTTACTTAATTTAGTTTAAAAACAGCTTGATTTTAAACATTATTTTCATGCTGTTTCTTATACGTGAGGATAATGTCCTAAAATGAAGTTGTTTTTTTATAGTTTAATTAATAAACCCAATCTGTTTATTACTTGTCATGGTTTGATTAATTATTATTAAGTCTAAGTCTATCTGCGGAAACTTTAAATGACTAGCTAGAGTTAATTTAAGTTTTTAACTATTGTTATTAAAATAGTCGCTAGTTTTCCAAAATAAGTAATAAATAAATAATAAATAAATAATAAATAAATAATAAATAAATAATAAATAAATAATAAATAAATAATAAATAAATAATAAATAAATAATAAATAAATAATAAATAAATAATAAATAAATAATAAATAAATAATAAATAAATAAATATTTTTTTTTCATACAGTTTACACATACCGTTTAAGATATATAACTTTATCAATAGAGTAATTTTCAACTGACGCTGGGAAGAGGCGCTTTAAGCCAACCACTGCTGCATGCAAGGAACCCGTGCATTGTGTATGAAACACACTTGTCTGACTCTTTGTTCTATTTGTTTACGAGTACTAAGCGTTTTAATACGAGACTTAACTGGTGTGAATTTCCCGTTACTTGCTTGTTTGTTTTTCTTAAATGTTTTAAAGAATACAATTGTAGTTTACTATATATTTTTAGAGTTCCGTACCACATCATGGGAAAACGGAATCCTTATATTATTATCCTTATCCATTATATACAGATTTGTTGTCTGTCTGTCTGTCTGTCCACCTCTATATCCGTGAATGAGTTTCTCAGGCACGGCTCAACACGTTATTATTGTTATGTTATTTCTCTTAAACGGTATGTTTAAAATGTATGAAAAAAATATATAAGTTTATTTGAACTATAAAGAACAACTTTATAGCAGAAAATTATTCTCGCGTATAAGAAACAGCATGAAAATATTGTCTAAAGTGAAGCTGCTTTTTGACTAAAATTGGTTATTCCTTTGAAACCGCTAATGATATTTGCATGGTACTTGCATTCAAATCCAAGGAAAGTATTGCTTATGAAAATTATTGCTGGAATTATTGTACCGGTCCTTGCATATTAAGGCGCTACGGAAAAAAATCGACACCTTAAGAACTTGTATATCTACTTCAGTAAATTATGTATTATTTTGATAAAATAGTATATTATTTTTGGAAGCTTTTTCTAGGGATCTGTTAAAACAGAAACGCGATTGGGGAAATTCGGCTCGATAGAAATATTTATTGAAATGAGGCCCTTTTCAACACCATTTCTCCTGGTTTGACAATATAGAATGACATATGGACTGCAAATATATTTTATTAGATGGGTTTTAACAGTATCTAGGACCAGCCCCTCTATTCTGTATCTTTAGTTGCCAACTGTACTAGGTGCACATAACATAGCTAAAAACTGAACTTTCAAATTTACCTTTAGTGGGTATTATTTACGAGCTGTGTCGTCACTTCAAGTGCGAATATATCCTTATACAATCGGAATTCGACAGTATATCTATGTTTTTGATGATAGACACCCAGTCCAGATGGCAACTAATGATACATAATAGGCCCTCTGGTTAAACGAAATTTTGATAGCAACTTTAGTACATTTTTTATTAATAAAAAACCGACTTTTTGCTACTTTTCCACGAATCCGTCCCTCTCGCACCGAGGGCTTTTTCGCATATGGAGTAACAGGGACGCTAAAACTTTTACATATCGCCTTAAATTACATTTTTTCTCCTGTTTTGCGTTATCTAGAGATTAAGCAACGTCGTAATCCAATGCGTGCTGTTATGGATGTTAATTTCTATATAGTTTCTGTCAATATTTGTACATACACAGCTCGACTCAAGGTCGTTGACGGCTATCTGCACCTTAGTCGCAACAAAAATGTACCACGACGGTCTATAGACAAAAATAATGTTAGTTTAAAATTTTTCAGCTAGAGCAAGGCAGTTTCAGGCAGACCCAAACTGAAGGGCCTGAAGACAAACAAAATAACACTCAAAGATACCACTTGAGATAATTGAAAATTCCAACATTTACGTGTAGGGATGAAATTAATTGAGCGTATCTTTTGAAGTCCACTTCACAAAGAAAGATGCTTTTATTCTTAGACGAAAAAGTGTAATTTAAGCTTACTGAATTCATTTTTCTTTCGAGAAAATTCACATCTTATTTTATCATAAAAATGTTCTATAAAGCTCCAACGAAACCACACGGCTTGAGGCGAAAATAAAACGTAGCTGGAATTACTTTTCCAATTATACACACAGAAAATCTTTCAATTCAATTTAATTTAAAACCTGTGCTCTTAAATAAATAAATAAAAATAAAAAGCGTTTTATTTAACGAACCATACAGTTATAAAATATAGTATAATATTCACAAGAAAAGTAAAAACAAAGTACGATTAAGTTAAAAAGAAATTGACTCAGCTTCTGTCCTACAAGCCACAGACGCATGTGGGATGCTGTTATTCTGTCAGTGCCTGTGCAAAACTAACTAAACTTATGACTACAATGTAATATTTAACTTACAAAAAATACACAATACACATTATACACATATATTGAATTTTAAAATAGATATAAATGGCAGATGCTTACTATTAAAATAATTATTAAAATTATACTTTAAATATTTTATGTAATATATGCTGCTAAATATAAATTTTATTATACGTTTATATGTATTTATATATAAATATATAAATACATATTTGAGTTTATGTAGACTTGGTGGATTTTTTATGTGTCCATCCTTTTGTGACATCGACTACATTGCTCTCTTCTGCTTGATATTGCAGCAGCCAATCCCTGCATTACTTCTTGAAACTGGTAAGTGATAACTGAGACCTGATAGGTTCAGGTCCGTGAAGTTTTAAATTCACCATCCACTTCTGCGTTTCACTTTTTCATTAACTTCTTCTTCTTTTAACTTCTTCCGCCTTCTCTGGTGTCAGGCAGCAATGTCACCAGTACTGGCTAGAGGTCGAAGAAATATTTCAGAATGGGTTTTTGACCAGATATCAACGGGCAAGTAACATTGGCTGTGGAACTGCGGTGTCGAAGCAAATGGGGAAACCACCACACAATATTTGACTATATATAAAGCTACATAACGGTAACTGACTGACTGACTCATTGACATGGTTGTTTAGTTGGAAGGAGTCGTTTGGGGTGGTAGTGTTGTATGTATGGAATGTCGGGTGTCTAATACTGAGTGGGGAAAAACCTCGACATTTGACATTTTTTGACATTTGACATGGTTTTTTGACGTTTTAGTGAGGCGGGTCGTTGTATGGGATTTTGTATGGGAGTTTTGCGAGTGAGTAGGCGAGCCCGAAGGGCGAGCCTACGAACGAGCACGCGAGCGCGAAGCGCGAGCGGGCGAAGTTCGTAGTGATGTACCTGGGTACTAGGGATGGGAAAAATTTACATTTTTGACAGAAAGTTCGCCGGAACAAGCCCGCGAGCGCGAAGCGCGAGCGGGCGCAGTTCCTAGGGATGTTCCCGGTCACTAGGGATGGGAAATTTTTTTTTTTTCTAAAATTTGTTACAAAAAAATTTTGTTTTGGCCATATCTTCGGAACGGAAGGTGGTACATCCCTAGGGGTCGGACCATGGGGTGACAAAAAAGTTTTTTTTTTTTTTTCAAATGTCAAAACTTTAACGGCCCGTATCTTCGAGACGGCTTGAGTTAGACCCATGTTGATGGGTGTCTAAGAAAAGGTCTCGCCGAGATCTAGCCCCCCCCGGTGTCAAAACTTTAACGGCCCGTATCTCCCAAACGGCTGGAGCTAGACCCATGTTCATGGTACTCTAAGAAAAGGGCTCGGCGAGCTCTAGCTGAAAATGAAAAAAAAAAAAAAAAAACGAAAAAAAAAAATTTTTTTTGCCAAAACTTTGATCGGCCATATCTCCCGAACCGTAAGTCCTAGCGAGTTGCGGTTTCGACTTTAGTGATCGGTTTGCCGAGCGCTACCCGACCGCATAAAAAAATTTGACATTTGACAGGTTTTGACATTTTTTTTGACATGTCCAAAAAAGTGCTCCGATTCGCTTGAAACTCGGTATCCAGGAGCAAATGGAGTCGCTGATTACGAATCCACTGTCAAATTTGACACTTTTTGACAACCGACAGTTATTTTGACACTTTTTCGAAAAAAAAATGGATTGGACATTTTTTCGGATCTAATGGCGAGGCCGAAGGCCGAGCCTTCAAGTGTCTTTCTAGCGAGGCCGAAAAACGAGCATGTGAGGACGGAGAACGCGCCAGCGAGGCCGAAGGCCGAGCTGGCAGCGTTCGGAGTCCGAACATGCGCGTTTTTCGGCCGAGCACGATACCGCGGCTACCAGAGTCATATCTGATGTCATTCTAGGGAGGCCGAAGGCCGACCCCGGAGGACGATTCCTACGAGGCCGGAGGCGAAGCCGGAGGCCTCGTAGGAATCGTCCGGAGGCCAAACAGTACCTGTGACGCCGAAGGCCGAACCGAGTATAAGCGAGGCCGATGAACGAACATACGAGGCCGAAGGCCGAGTATGTGAGCTCATGAGGCCGAGTTCACATTACCCCGGGGGCATTACAATACTGTTTCACTTGGACATATCTTCCAAACCTTTGAGATTGGGCTTAGCGGGATTCGACTACGTTGAATTGGTTCAAGCACATTTCGACCGTTGACAGTTTGGACACTTGACAGCTGTCAGAAGAAACATTTCGCGTAAAGGATCCCGGCGAGGCCGAAGGCCGAGCCTACAAGTGTCTTTATAGCGAGGCCGAAAAACGAGCATGTGAGGACGGAGAACGCGCCAGTGAGGCCGAAGGCCGAGCTGGCAGCGTTCGGAGTCCGAACATGCGAGTTTTTCGGCCGAGCACGACACCGCGGCCACCAGAGTCATATCTGATGTCATTCTAGGGAGGCCGAAGGCCGACCCCGGAGGACGATTCCGGAGGAATCGTCCGGAGGCCAAACAGTACCAAGCGGCGAGGCCGGAGGCCGAGCTTGTGAGGCCGAAGGCCGAACCGAGTATAAGCGAGGCCGATGAACGAACATACGAGGCTGAAGGCCGAGTATGTGAGTTCATGAGGCCGAGTTCACTTAACCCCGGGGGCAGTACAAGACTGTTTCATTTGGACCTATCTCAAAAACGTTTGAGATTGGGCTTAGCGGGATTCGACTCCGTTGAAACTTGGTTCCAGCACATTTCGACCGTGTACATTTTGGACCTTTGACCACTGTCAGAGTACACAATAGCAAAATATTAGTCCATTTCAATGGAATCAAAGTTGCCACACGTATTTCAACGCGCTATTACGGTTACGACGATGACAATTTTGAAAACTGATCATGACCGATGACTTTTTTCCCACCCGATCATGGCCGATGACATTTCGTGATACAATTGACTTCTGCCCATTACTTGAATTTCGTCTGATAATTTGTTGCAACTCAATTTCAAACGTGTTTTTTACTCGATACCTTGTCCTGTCACGGTAACGAAAAAGTTACAACAACAACTAAATGCAACAAACAACAACAACAATAACGAAGTACAACTTGGAACAATTACAACTCACGCGGGCTGCCTGCAGCCCGCGCACCACGCAAAACACTAGTCCCTATTATAGAATCGTGACGTGACGAGAAGATGGAAAATAAAAGGCCTAAGAATACCTTGAGCAGACTCTATCTAAATTAACAAAGGAAAAAATATTTTTTAACTTAAAATTTGGACGCTACTTGCAGATAAAAAAGTGTAAGGGTTAATGAAATTTAACTTTATCGATTATTATCTGGTTTATTCGTGCAAGATAAACAATATAAACAACAAGAACAAATAAACACGTTTTATTTTGCCTCGTTCTAGTGTGTCGTCATCAGTCAAAAAGACAAAGCTTTAAAAGCTATTTAAACTTAAGAATAAAAAATAAATTTATTTTAATTAAAACTAAACTTACATCTCAGATCTTACAACTTTTTGTGGCCAAAGATTTGTAGGAGCTCAAGTGGGGATCTCGGGATCCCAGCAGGAATTTGTCTGTGCAGATAAAGCTGTCTTGTATATTCAATTTCAGGCTTCCAATTTAATGAAAATAGTCATGAAATAAATTTAGTCATAACCACTTTGTAGGTATTTGTTTATGTCATCGAAATGTTTGATAGCATTGTTAAATAGTTACGCGTTGTATAGATTTATTAAATTAAACATCTATACTAACAGAGATAGTGATGCGAAGATAGGTAAGTGTGCCATTTTCCTGGTTATTTATGTACTGAAATGAAAAGTGACACATAAAAAAGATAAAGTTAATCACAAACAATTTAATATCAAGGCCAAAAACATATTGAATTTTTTCTACAGTAGATTTTTTAAATTTCAATTTGGTTAATCTGTAAGATGGATAGGAGCCACAATGGACTCTAAAAAGGCCGCTTTGGATGAATCATATTGTGATTCTGTTGAAATGCCGTCTCTTTTGCACGCATGAAGAAACTCTGACTCTATCCTACTATCAAATCATTTCATGATTCACCCAAGTTGGTCTTTTTAGGTCCCCTGTTGTTTTGCTATAAGAATGAAGAGGAAGTTAATAAAAAGTGGTTAATATTGTACCCTTATATTGTAGGACATACAAATACAAGAGCGATCAGTTTTAAAAACCGGTTTTTTGGGGATTATATCCAAAATCCCAAAATCGCTCGATATAATATGAATACAAACTACAATTACTAACTTAGTAAAAAAGAGAATTGGAGAGTATATGAATATTTTTAAACCACAAAGTTATCAATATTTTTCTTTAATTTTGAGACTGTATCACCCAAAGAACAAATAATGATGATGATAATTGGCTACGACTGTTCCCGGTCATGGCGACGATGGTGTAAAAAAATATGAAAAATTTAAAATTTTTCAAAATATTTCCAAAACAAAAGTGAGAAAAACAAAAAAATATAATCCTAAAAATACAAAATGGGTATCAAATTGTAGAAATTGAAAAGTTAAATGTAAAAATATATAATGTCTTTCAATTTAAATGGAAAGTAATTTAGGAGGTGATTCAGTGCATATCGTTAATACATCATATTCCACTGCAAATCACTTTTTTTGCGCGAACCTTTTTTTCACTTCTCAAAAAGTGGAACCACTTCTCTCGAAGTGGACCGATCAGCTGACTCAGTTTGTATGGACAAGTGAAGAAAAAATTCGCGCAAAAAATATTACTTTCCAGTGGAATGTGATGTACTATCGATACTGAATCACCTCCTAAATTACTTTCCATTTAAATTGAAAGACCTTATATATTTTTACTATTTTTACTGGCACTGGTTTTGAGAAATCCTTAAAAAATCACAAAGATATGTATTTCCCCCCCCCCTTATTTCCGAAATTGGTAGACTGAAAATATGAAAAAAATATCGCTTATAGATCATAATCATAACTGACCAATTACAGGAAAACAAATGAGAAACATAAAAAAAGAAGTAAATAAATAAAAAAAACATTTTATAAAAATACAATATGAGTGTCAAATTGTAGGTATTAAAAAGTTGATTGTAAAAATAAATAGTTTGGTTATATTTAATTGCATCTATTTCGAGAAATCCTTCAAAAATCATAAAAAAATGTATGTGCCCTTATCTCCAAAACTGGTGGATCGAAAAATATGAAAAAAATCATTGTAATATGTGTTTACGTAAAGATTATAGGAAAAATAAGGTGGTTGAGAAATTCACGAAAAAAAATTACAAAATGAAATTTATATTCAACAATATGGTACGCGAGTCTGACTCAAAATTGGCCGTTTTTTTTTTAAATACTTTGCTTTGGGATAAGTATCACTGGCACGCGCCTTTAGCTTTAGGGCAGGTTGAAACTAGGCAATATATTATACTCCTTGCAAAAAAAACTTTGCGGGTGTAATTTGTAATATCCCCAACGCAACTACTTTCCCCTTTTATGCACCTAAAATGTGCAAAATGCAACAACTGACATCATCGGAGGTTGTGGCTATATTAATACCCGCAACACAAGTATGCAGAACCTGTGTAAATTCACGAATTCGGTATGCGGTGAAACATCTGGGTCTAAAAGTTTGACGTGACCAACAGCGTAATAACTACATCTACACAGTCTCCAACACCAGCTGTAAACGGACGGAAATCTTCAATGAAACCACATAATCTATCTATCTATCTATCATAATCTGTAATATGCGCTGCCGCTTGATCTTGCAAATCTTGCGAGATCTCGCACTGCTAACGATGCGTGATTGATCTTGCAATATATGTGCGAGATCTCGGTATTTCGAGATCTCGGTATACCGAGATTGCATTCCTTAGTCGCGTCGCCTTTAGCTGGCAAAAGTGTTAAAATCTAAGCCAACGCCAAGTTTGAAACTGTAGTTCCTGGTTAGCCTTACTTTAATCATTCAGGTTTTTATTGAGTAATTTTCCATTTGATCTAATGATAGTACAAAATTTAACCCAGTTCAAATTATATATTTATATTTTCGCGGGTATTTTTCCTTGAGAAATTTATTCAGTATATCAGTAGGTTATCTGGTTTAATTTGAACCATTTACACCCAGTAAAGTTCTTACAACACAGACCTAAGTTTTATAATCGTACAAAAACGTACCATAGCGTGTGGCTGTGTGTATAGTCGTAAACTTCGTACTTTACAAAACTGCTAATAACTAAAACGAAGACCGTTTCACAACATATTACCTTCCAATAACGTAAACTGTAGACCTTATTGGTAACCTGTCTAAAGTATTAAATCACTGACAAACATCATGTTGATCAACTGACGCCACCAGAGATCTATTCAATAATTCACTGCGGGATTATTTGTTTATTTTATGATTTATCTGCAAAATGGATAGGTCCGCCCATCGGTATTGTTGCGCTTGCAGAAAATTTCGATTGGATTTTTTGGACATATTCATTTATAAAGTTTAAAAATATATATCTTCACGACATACATATATACTCGAGGGAGTATCAGAGGTGTTTCCGAGTGTGAACTGTCACTAGATCGGTCCCAACGTGACATAGGTTGAGCCTTATCGCCCTTCAGGCACGAATATACGCTTTTCAAGACATGAATAGAAGCTGTCCTTCAAAATCAGCGAGGGGTTAGGATACAAATGAAGGGTTTCGAGAAAAAAGAACACTTGTCAAAAAAATATATATATTCTTATGTATATTTTGATGTCAGTGGCTTAAGGTTACTGTCCTATATCGAATAATAGAAGAAGTTTTTGGAGAAATGCTTTAGTCACGAGATATTACAAGAAAATAAATACATGGCCATTAGTAAACCCACACAAGTCAAGCCGCTTATTTGAAAAACTGCACTTGACACTGTTGACTTGTTTTTCCAAAATAAGAAAGCAGCTTTCGCTTGGCACAGGGATACAAAAAACAAAATCTGCTATTTAGACTTATATTCTATTAATAGTAACGGATGTGAATAACTTTTGTTATTCATTGTTAATGATTAAAAGATGATTAAAAGATTTTCCCAACGCGTTCACAATATTTTTTGGAAAAAGAACTTGTTATGTAAAGGTAAAATAATTGATTTTTTGGAAAAGGAACTCAAGTGAAAGAGTTTTTCCCTTTTTTTTGTCATTAAGGAATATTTTCAACAAAATATCATTACAAAGTATATTTATTAATTCAGTTTGATATAAAAAATAGAAAACTCTGTATGCTAACAGGTACTTTCAAAAATGTGTTTTGTCTCAGTTAATAAAATTTGCAAAACCTGACATATGTGTTGTTTTTCCTCGAAACCCCTCAGATACTCTGCACGTATATACGGAAAACTCATTGGTGCATGCTCGGCAGGGTTTAAACTCAGGTCTAAAGATTGAGAAACCGGGTTCCTATACTGACTGCGAAAAGTGAAACTTTTTGTAGAGAACTTTTGATCGACTGTCCAAAATGGACCGATTATGCTGAATCTTAAACATAACGAGAAAATAAGAAAAATTATAATTTTATCCGATTTTGAAACCATAAGAAAATTCCTTTAGGGCTTAGGGTGTCCCAATGTTGAATCAGATTTCAACTAGGTACCTACATTTCTGTATCGACGAAACTTTTGTAAATTGACGAAAGATATTATCGTCCACAATATGAATATCTTATTTATATCAAATATACCTATCAACCTTGGTTTGCTGGAAGAAATTTCATTATTGAGATAAGCACGCCATTGTTCATAACTTTTATTATGTAATTTATTATTAAGTTTTCTATGTGCATTAAGAATAAATATAAATTTTTCATACAGCGAAACTGCGATGTCTGTCAGCCTGATTGTCTCTACGTGTAATATAGCTCATTACGAAAACAATAACTCCTAGTCCACTGTACTCTCTAAAAGGTGAAACAATAAAAATATATTTCCACCGATAATAATGATTTAATCAACATTATGTTATTGCATTATACAGTATGTTTTATAATACCCAATGGTTTGTTGGTAATTATTGCATGTCTTATTTCCACAAAAGTGGTGCTCGCTCGGGACAACAATACCATTTGTCATGCATTTGTTCATTAGGTCATCACAGCTTTGACGCTTTTGCTTTTGCCGGCGTTTAGTCGAGTTCAGACGCGCGTGAGGGGCAGACATGTCAGTGTGAAGTCGTATACGGAACCCAAAAAGTTTTTTTTGATAGTGTCTGGAACATGCGTTGTGATGTGATTGTAGTGGAATAATTTTTGGATTATTTGGTGCTCGCAAAAGTTTTTTTTGGAGGCAGGTTGGTATTAAAAAAATATTTTTTGCTGTATTTTGGAAAAGTTTTTTTTTTAATTTTCGATTTTAATGTTTTGGTCTGGGTCTTTAGAAAATATTGTAAAAAAAAAAATTTTAAGAATTTTGTTTAATTGTTGGAAAGTATGAGGGACAAAAATAATATTTTTTGACCCCAGACAGCTAAGTAATAATCTAATGGATTTTAAAAGTGTTAATAGATTTCAAAGTGTATTTAAATTTTGGGAAACAGGCTTTCCCCCTCTTTTATTGTTGACAGTATTAAAATCTATAATTAGGAATAGGGGTGTGTGAAAAACCAGGGAAACTTTAGCGATGTTCCCAAAATTACATCCATATGTCTCGCCAGAGAGTAGCAAGAGACTACATATCTTCATTTACTTAGATCCTGACACACTTCTTTCGCTTTTTCTACATTAATACATTAATTTAGTAAATTAATACGCAAAATATATGTATATATTTTTTATTTTTTTAACATGTCATCGGGCTTTGCCTAGTCAAGCTAACTTTAGGTCATCAAAATTGTGTTACCTTTTTTCTATGATAAATTAAACAACAAAATATACGTAGCGCGATCGTGGCTTCCAAAATTAGACGGGTTAAATTAAAATCAATTTGGTTTATAATTAAATTGAACAAAAATCTGTAGGTAATATATAAAATAACGCCCTGACTGACGAACTGATCTATTAACGCCTAGATCAGACGGCTGGACCTAGGAACATGAAATTTGAACTGTAGGTTCCTTGTATGACGTAGACATCTAATACGAAGGGTTTTTAGGTAATTCCCACGAGACCGAGTGATACGGGATCCACGCAAGCAACGCTGTGGAGCGTGCGCTAGTCTTTAATAAATTAGTTAAGGGGGAACGATTCGTATCTGCTAATCACATTTATTTAATATGTTTAATTTAAAAATAAAAAAGAACCATCTTAATTTGTGAGTTTCTTTCACCCTTAATATTTACCCATACATCAGACTAGTTCGTCCACTGCTGGACATAAGCCTTTCCAGGACTTTGCCAGTCGAGGCGGTCATCCTGGAATAATTGCACATACTCACACACGCTCGGTAGGCGGATTGGTGAGCGCAGTGCCGGAACCCTCGCACTAGTGACGCCGCTACCCGTCACCAGTCTGTTCCATATAAGGCCCGGCTATTAGGGATGGATATACCGCCATCCGTCATCGGTCCCAGGCATGGTGGGCCTCCTGGTTTTTTACCTGTGAGCTGTCCTCTTACTCTCCCCTGAATTACTTCGAGGGGTTCTCCAAGTAAGATGGTGGTACCTCCACAGTCGAGCCCAGCATCAGCTTTACCACCTGTACTGTAATTAATACTCATAGAACAGCTTATTTTTTAAATTTTCTATCGATTTTAAATAGCTACGCGGCGTAGCACAAAACTGTACAGATAGGAATACGTGCTCAATATAATTATGCTATGCTTTTGTAGTACATATATCATCACGACATGAATCCCCGAGGGGGTATCATAGGTGTTCCCGAGTGAAGACTGTGAAATGCAAGTTACAGTCATTAGAATTAGAATATAATATAATTTATTTTAGTTGGCTACAATAGTAGTTAGTATTTACAGTATCATGATATTTCCAACAACACAATTATCAACGAATATTTATTATATATATAATATATTTTAACATTTGTTGGCACTTTTCTGAAGGACTAATTCATGATAATAAACGGAATGGAAAAGTACACAATTTTGTTTTATTTTTACATAAAGATATATTTTTGTAGAATTTGCAAATAAAATAGTTCAATTCTGAAAATATAATAATAATATCAAAGTAATTGAATTTTTTTGTTTTTGTGAATACAGTTTTTGGTAAACTCGTGTTAAATAACTATTCTAACAGATGAAGAAAACTAAAAATCGAAAAAAAAGAAAACATTTTCTTTAAAAATTTGAAGAAAATTTTGTTTTTTATTGTATTCGATTTTACCTCTAAACAATGAAAAACGTTTATTTTATTTTTCTTATATCATATACGAGTGCTCTATCATATCTCCAAAATTCATGCATTTGAGATTCAATTGCATTTTCGCATTAGTAGGTATAATTAAATATTTATAAAGAAATCTTTTTAAAATTCCGATAACTGTATACTGTATAATACTGTATATATAAATTTATTTATGCTGACACTTGCGATTTCGCAACACAAGGCGATACAGGTGTACCAACTTATCTGTAGAATGAAAATGGTGGAACTAGCATATCTGATTGGATAATATTGAATATTAGCCAATGACAGATCCGGAAAAAGCTAGTTCATTCTACAGATAAGATGGTGGCACTGTAATATAACTTATAGATTATTTTTACAATGAGCGTTATTCCTTGTTTCAAATTAGATTCCCAGATGGCGCTGTCGTATACTTTAGCAACATAATTAAAGACAAAATTTGCACAGATAAGCCACCGACTTTGACATTGATTGCGCCGAAACAAATTTTATCTATGGTGACATGGACACCGACATCTGGAGGAATGCTAAGAACTAAGAAAAAAAAAAGCGGAAAGCGCTTGTTAGTTATTTAAAAAGAAAACATTCCAATTATAACCCTAATTCGAATGTATTTGACGTCATACGGAGACTTCAATCTCTCTTAATAAATGACACTTCACAATAGCTACAGGCTGCACATTATGACACCCTGCAACACACCCTCGATATGCCCTGATCTCTACAATTCTACATGCCCTTATCTCGACACCGCATTGACATGAATAACACGATCTAGATATTGGACATTGTATGTGTTACGGTTAAACCAAAGTTGCGGAGCATTCTATGACATGTCTTCGTATCGAATAGAGAATTAGGTCAAACAAGTTACGCACTTGTCACATACATGCACGCTCGTCTCCCAAAGGGGTAAGCTGGCAGAGTGTTGACAATTTACCACAAACATGACTGCAACTCTTCAATTTCTTCCTCTTCCATATTTGAAGAGTATATAAAAAACATAATAAACTATAATAGTGCCATGGCTTTTTGTTTTAATAAATAAATATTTCGTAACCTCGAATAAAAAACGATTCAAACGATCAAAGCAACGATTTAATTCTTAGTTCGCTGAATCCAGAGGTCATCAAAGATTCATAATTTTCTTCTGTGTCGCTTCCATCGTTTTTAAAATCCATTGTTGTTTTATTTTCCTGTTTTCTTTAACGTTAAAACCCGAAGGGTGCCAAACTGAACCCTATTACTTAGCCTCCACAGTCTGTCTGTCTGTCTGTCCATCCGTCTGCCCGTCTGTCGCAGGGGCCTACAACTTCAGGTCTCATAGGTAGCCAGTTGATTTTTTTTTAATGTTGTATACTTTCATTGCTGTCCTTGGCGATAATTATTTCACAATATGCAAGACGTATTTATTACGTATTATAAAGAGGTAAACAAACAAATTGGTTGTGGAGGATGCATTCACAAACTTGAATTTTAAACCCTCAGGGAATTACATTAATTGTTTTTGAAAAAATGCTTGCAAGCGTACTACAGATCTAACATAAAGGGCCCGTAGAAGATGCAAAAATGCGTAATAATATTATTTAATTATCCCCTCATCAAAAAGATTTTTCGTATTTTCTCTGGGTCTAATAATTCTAAACCTTCGTGCGTGATTATATAATAAATTTTATCAAGGTCCAGCCTTTTTTAGCCCCTGTGGATGCACAAATACTGAGACCTTCTAGTTTTTGGGAAACATAAATTAAGGCGCTCTTATCCCAGAAGAGTGACTCTCTGTCCTTTTATTTACGTGTAAGGAGTAAAGAAAATAACCACACTTTTGTATTTTTTAGTTGTTTTTATCGGTTTTTAAATTGTTTAAAAATAAGGAATATGTTTATTAAAACCCACTTACGTGGTCGACCTAGAAAATTTAAAGAGCAATATTACCAGATATGTTTCGTTAATAAAAGAGTGGAATTATGGAAATGGCATAATTTGAAAGGTCTTATTACATGCTGTGTTCGTGAATTATTTCTATCAAGCACAGTTTATCTGATCGTGTAACACATGCGTGGAAGACCTAGATAAAGGTTCTAACTATATTGCGTATCTTTTTTTTGGAAGTTTTAGACGATATTTGAAAGTTCAATTTGACTTTGAAATTAGTGATTTTGGGATAAGAGCGCCTTAAGTTAAAAATATTTGAAATTTGGCTACCAGCACAAGAACATTTTACATGTTCAACTCGCCAAATATGTTTACTGAGCTGTATGTAACGCAGATGTCGTGAAATTCGCAGTGTGTTTCTCTAGTTCAGTACTTCAACATTATGAATATTTTCCGGCATGACGTCATGAGAAGGCGACCGGGTGATTGGTTGGAGGCAGTCGTGTAAGTAGCAGTCATTCGTCCGTTACCCACCTCCGTAGATTGTGAAAGTTTCGGACAGACTGATTAACCGTAACATACATAACTGCATGGAACACTAACTAACTGGATATCGGATGTGCTCAAGTATGTAACGTGATTGGATTCCTGTGAGATGAATTTAATTGACAAGGGAATCTAATTTATGCGATACGACATTCGATTCGGCACTATGGCAGATGAAGTATAATTTATCCTAGTGTTTAATAGAGGTTTTATCACTCTGTTTATAAATCAAATGTCTATTTATCAATCAATATAAATTGTCCTTATTTATATTTACTGGGTAATTTTCATACATTTTTTAAATCATGTAAAATTTCAATTTATTTGTCTCAAAAATAAATAATTGGAAAAATATTGTTTGCAGTACAATTTAGACAAATTATCATTTTACAGAGGATTTCCAATATCAACCACCGTGCGCGAAAAAATTTCTTTATCGTTATATTTTTAAACTTGTAGATTTTTTCAAAGGGAAACATATTAATGAAGACGATTTAGCAGTGCTGTATCCTCCGGCCCCGCCTAAACAAAATTAGATACGGGCGTATGTATTTTGTTCTGATTTCATCATTTCCAATTATGCAAGTATTTTTTAATCTCCAAAGAATAAATGTTGAATTTATTTCAGTGTAATTATCTTTTTTTTCTAAGCATAGTGAACTTTTAGACTAGGAAAAACATTAACAAAAGAATTGGAAAAATTTTAAAACTATTGGGATTTTTTTTTTCTTTACTTTTCCGACCGAAATTTTTCCCTTGCTTATAAGTATTTATAGTAATGGTTTTATCAGTTTGTTTATCACAGTGGACTCCCGTATTATTCTGATTTACAACGAAATCACACAGCTCAAAAAATAGCTGCCAGCAAATAAATGACTTAATTATAAAATATTTATAAATATATACATATTATACAGAAGACTTAAAAATAATTCGGTTGTCTTTAGAATGTCAATGTGATATTTTTGTCTACCTTTTGGAATAATTAAATCTATTTAGGTATGTAATTAAGATTGTAATATAAGGAAGCGTAAGTGATTGGTTATACCTGAATTATTTAGGCGCACGAGCGAAGGAAGCAAACGAGGGTGCTTATTGTTCGAGTGTGCAATTGATCACTTACACCCGTATTGAACCACTATATTTTTCAATAAGCGAGGAAATAAAAATAAAATAGAGAGTAACAAAATAAAAAAATTCAGTGCCATTTACCCAGACGATTGACTTATAAATAGTAAATGCAAAGGAGCTTCGATCGATTTTCAAAACTCAAATGACTTACTTACATCCCTAGGGCTGTAAATTGTATTTATATATTCTATCAGAGCATTATTATGCTAAACATATTTGTAACGAGTCTTTACTAACGACGGAACCCGTGTAGAAATATGACTTTCTTTTTATTGTGCTGCTGTGAGGAACCTAAAGATAAACCTAGGGTATGTATTTTTTACGACCACCCTAGGGACGCGTGCAGACATCATGACGCGACCAACTCAGTTGTGGGCGCGGCCAAATGTCATGCTGTTTCATTTCACTATAATATGCACGCTCCATGACACTTGCGAAGACGATACAATCGTGTCGATTTCGTCACGGGCGCAAATTTGAAAACTTGTTTTTGGTTATTCTTAATAACATTTTCGATGTTTGACCCGTATTAATTTATAATATTAACTATCGTATTAATTATTTAAAACAATAAAAGCACATTCGGCTACACTTTTGTTAAATAAACGTTAAATTTACGTATTTTTCGAGTTTGTTGTTAAGATATTACCCAAATTTCACGATTTTTAATTCCACTTAAACATAGATCTAATAAATGTTGATGGACTCAGCCTAAATTATTACAAAACCAAAAAAAAAGAGGGTGGAAAACATTTTTTTTGACAAAAGTAAAAATCTTAATATATTGTTTTTAAGTAGAATCCCTAGATACAAGGAGAGTCCGAATTTCTTCAAACTAATCCTCGAAATTCTGGCGTTGTTCATGCTCTAGGCTCATGTACAGTCGTAACGCTGCTTTCTTGGGTACGCAAGTCAGGTACAAATAATGCCCTTACGGTATTTGAACTTGTCACGGCTTGCTATGCCAAAATTCGACCACTGGGCAATATTTTACTTCGAGCTGTCAACATAAACAGGAAAATTTAGAAACCTCCTTCGCGCACAATAAGCAGTTAAATCTAAAATTAGCGGCCACGGAGGTAGTAATAAACTTAGGCAGGTCAGGTATGCAGTATATGCGGCATAAACACATAATCGGACGAGTTTGATTTGGTACGCAAGTGTACCAGGAGCTGCTGGACTAGTGGAATATATCGCTTAAAAAATATTTGGGCAAGTGCGTGTCGGACTTGCGCTTAAAGGGTTTTGTACCACTACACAATACGCGTACGGAAACCTAAAAATGTAATGGTAAATAACAACAACAAGCCACAGCAACATTAAGACGACAAAAACTTTCTTTAAATGTTATTTTTTTATTATTTCGAAACAAGGGATCATTGAACCTTGTTCTTGGTTGCTGGCCGGGTTTCCGGTATGAGTTCGGGCGGTTGATTTCACCTTGTATAATTATAGATTTTACTTATCATTTGAATCGTATATATGTAGGTATATTGTTGCAAAAATTAAATAAATGTACGTTTATTATTTTATTAAATATATTTTTATAAGATTAACTCTGAATTGTAAAAAGTGTATTATGTGTAAGTACCTACTTTACAAAATAAATTATTTGAATTTGAATTTGACAAGCCGCTAAAATGATAGTGCCTTGTAAACAATTCGCAGCTCCCACTGAGTACGGAAACCTAATATCTTAAGAGGCTATGCGAATTTTATTTTTGTCACTGTCACTTCAAGCGAAAAATCGCGCAGTGCTAGAGGGGTGGATTCAGGGTAAAAGGGAAAAAGGTTGGTTTTATATTTTTATTAAAATAACTAAAATAGCTAGCAAAATTTCAAATACCAAATCTCTAGATATTGTTAAAACACACATGTTAAATATTGTTGAGTTCTGTATATGGTTCCTATTCGTCAAACGAGGAGAAAAAGTGTGTTTGAAGACCTGGGGCTCTACCGCGTAATTCTCATTAGTATCCACTTCAAGCAAATGCATGCGAAATTCAACGCGTGCAAAAGAGATGGCATGTTAGGCGGGCGTCGTCGCACGCGCGTCAAATTTCAATCTCAAGTTGATGTTGATGAAAATGAGAATTACGCGGTAGACCCGCTGGACGGCAATTCTGGCACATGCGACAATTTGCGAGGGCCAAAGGCGGGTGATTTTAAGAAGCTCTTTGTACAGAAATGTAACAAGCTTTTAAAATAAAAACCTTTTGTTCGGATTCATAACATGTGCTTACATATCTTTTAAGGAATTTAACTTCGTAGAGTTATCATCAGACGGCATTTATTACGCGAGTAACAAAGTCGTATGAAACATAAAGCGCGTGAAAAATGTTGCGAGAATAGGTGCCCTGATGGTTATTATGGTTAGATGGTTATTATATCAACAATTTTATAGTATCAAAGAATTTCTTGACACAAAAAATTTTAACGGTAGGTAAATAGATGTGTATAAGTTGACATATTTATTAAATTCAGGTTTAATTTCTATTGGATGCTATATAATATAATGCATGAATGATTGTTTGACTATTATGTTCTTGTTTTGTTAATGTTTCTTTTACCGATACCAGTCCAATGTTTCTTTTGTACCAAAATTTGCATGTTACATTAAAACTATCTAATAACTACCCTTGTTAAAGCAAATTAAGCAAAGTTAAAGACATTCGACTGATGACGGCCCCATACCGAGGGCCGAAATATATCGAGTTATAATTTTTTTAATTGTTTTAATAATAGTACTAATCAAAAGCTCGTAAAAGTTAAATAAAGATACTTGAGCACGCGATATGACGGCAGTGCTTTGTATCACCATAGGTTTTAAAAATAGCGGGAAGTGAAGAGAAATAATTACGAAGATGAAAGATCTGACCTTGGGAAGGAGCTGCATGCACCACAAACCACGCTTCGCCTGAGCCACCAAGTCTCTGGTGTTCTCCAAGATGGTTTTCTTCTTCCTCTTCGTGCCTGGTTGCGCTCTTCTCGGCTAATCTTCTTCGTAATAGTAATAGATGAAAATGAGGCGCACAGCGGGTGCGATCTCAAAATGGCGGGCGGTAGGGTCGAGGTAGGACCTAGTCAAATGACAATCAGCGTATACCTCCGGCGTGAAAGGCTTCTGATTGACGACTGCTTGATTTGCGTCCAAAACTAAGCGGGTGGAGATGCAGCGAAAATGACAGTTGAAAATATTAATTCACAACTACCCCGCAGTATGAGAGCCACAAGAAGTGGCGCGAACATTTGCCCCCGGCGTTAAAACCATTGGTTTTAAAATAAGAATAGAAAAGTAAAAATAAGACAGAGAATAACGAAATTTTGAAGCGGGGGCAAAGAAAGGAGTTATTGAGATGGGAGAGGGCAAAGACGCACGACAGGTCGTTTGTAAACACCTGTCGTCGTTTTGACAGAAGCTACCCTAATGACATTATCTTTGCCAGGGTATACAGCTACAATAACACCGAGCGGCCATTGAAGCGGTGGAGTGTTATCGGTAACTACAACGACAACAGATCCAATTTTGATTGGGTTGGAAGGTGTATTCCATTTTCCTCTAGACTGGAGAAGATGGAGATAATCATTCTTCCATCGCCTTGCGAACGATTCTACCATTTGATCAAGCAACGCGTAGCGACGTAATAAATTAACTGGCTCATCAGCCACCTTACAAGCGGGTAATTCTTTTAAAGGAGTTGACATCAGAAAATGTGCAGGAGTTAACGCGCTAAGTTCAGATGGATCTTCACTCAGCAGCGTAAGCGGACGAGAATTTATGACACATTCTATTTGCGTAACTACAGTTAATAATTCTTCGTAGGTCAACAGTTGAGTACCTACTACTCTATGCAAATGCGTCTTAAATCCTTTGACATATATCTCATAATGTCCCCCAAAATGTGGGCTACGTGGAATATTAAATTTCCATTGTATTCTATGATCGGCAAGTTCATTCGCGAAAGACGTTTTAAATTCTTCGGAGTTTGTCAAATTGTAAATTTCTGAGAGGGCATTTCTAGCGCCTACAAAGTTCGTAGCATTATCTGAATATACGAAAGACACTGCTCCACGTCTAGATAAAAAACGTTTGAACGCGGAAAGAAAAGTGTTCGTGCTAAGATCAGTTGCCAATTCAACGTGAACTGCACGAGTCACCAGGCATACAAATATGCAGAGGTAACATTTGACGGGACGGACTCCACGTTTTCGATACGGAGTGATACTGATAGGACCACAATAATCCACAGCGCAGTGGACAAAAGCTTTAGCCTCATTAACGCGGCATGATGGTAAATCTGCCATGAAAGGGAAGGTTTGTCTCGGCTTCGCCTTAAAACAATAATTGCAGCTATGTATTACGCGACGAACAATATTTCGACAGGAAAGTATCCAAAATTTTTGGCGGATTATTGACATTAAAGCCACTGGTCCAGTGTGACAATTTTTGCGATGATAATGAATGATAATCAATTCGACAATATGATTTTTACGAGGTAACAACACAGGGTGTTGTTGATCGAACGTCATGTCTGTGTTGCGAAGTCGACCACCAACGCGTAACAATCCATTTTTATCTAAAAATGGCGATAGTCGATTTAAAGCGGGAGAACAAAGTTTATTTGACTTTAATCTTTTTATTTCATCAAGAAAATAAAATGCTTGAAGAGCTTTAATCAATGCAACTTCAGCGAAATCCATATCGGTAGCGGTAAAAATATTAGAGCGCGGTAAAATACGTAAAAATCGGTAGATGTAAATGATTGTGTGTAAAAGCACAAGCCATGACGAAATTCTTTCCGAAAGAGAAAGAAGTGGATGCGGTTCTTCATTACTAAAAGCGGGAAGAGAAATTGTTTTTGATTCCGGCAAGTTTTCTTCAATAGAAGCTGATTCTATTGTTTTGATTGGCCACTCTTTAGCGTCCAGATAAAGCCAAGCAGGTCCAGTGAACCAGAGCGGGTGACTCATCAACTGCGTGGGAGTGAGACCACGGGAAAGACAGTCGCTCGGGTTTTGAGAACCAGCTGTATGGTAAAAACATTCAGCGGGAATAGCGGATATTATTTTTGTTATACGCGTCGCGACAAAGGTTTTAAACCTGTGCGGTGAGGAATGTATCCAGTGTAAAGTTACCATAGAATCGGTAAAACAGTAAATACGTTCAATATTGTGACGTATTTTATAAGCGTCAACTACACGACGAGTTAATTTCGACATGAGTAACGAGGCACAAAGCTCAAGGCGGGCGACACTGACGGTCTTGAGCGGACAGACTTTTGACTTTGCGCATACCAGCCGAATGCTAGTGCAAGTGTCTGAGTCATCTTGTACTCTAATATATACGACACATCCGTATCCACGTTCACTTGCGTCTGCAAATGATATTATCGAAATTTTCGAATTAAGCGATAAGCGGTGAACACGTGTCAAAGCGGTATAAAAACTTTTGAAATTTGCGATCATCGGCGTTAACCAAAACTTGTAAGAACATTTGTTTGATATCCGAGGTAAAAGCGATTTCATACAAGCGGAAGTCAAGTAAAATTAAAAACAAATCGTTTTGCAAATTAGCACCTGTGTGCAGCGTGTCATTTAATGAGACACGAGTACCATCAGCGGAGTCAGTCTTAGTACTGGCATTCATACAAATACGCACCTTTGTCGTTGATTTATCAACACGCACTACGGGATGATGCGGAATATAATAACCAAGAGATAATTGGTCATCATTATGAAGCGGGGATATGTAACCTTTAGTTAGGTATTCATTTATTATATTGTTATACTCGGAACGTAAATCTGCGTTAGAAACAAACCTACGCTCAAGAGACATAAAACACTTTTTTGCGTGATGGTACGAGTTTCCTAGTATGTTAGGATTCCGTGCGAACGGTAAAGAAACCGAATAGCGACCAGCGGGGTCACGTGACACATTGTTAATAAATAATTTTTCACATTCATCATTTGCGGGACTAGAAGCAGGTTCACAATGCACCTCTTCTAATTGCCAAAATTTTTGTAAAATAAAATCTATTGGCGGTTCAATCTCCATATAAGAGCATAACGAAATTGAACATGCGGTATTTTGGTAAACAGGCGTATTACCAATTAGCGTAAAACCGAAGATGGTCTGAAATCCCGTCGGCGTACCCGGGGGACCAGAGACGCGGCCTGATAACAAGATATCCGCGAATAAAGATGCACCGATAAGAATATCAATCTCGCCCGGTAAGTAAAAGGTTTCATCAGCAAGTGTGATACCTTTTAAATATGAAAGCGTAGACAAATCGACCTGCACCGATGGTAAGTTGTCGGTAATACGGTCGATTACATAAGTGTCAAGCGAAATTGAAACCGAATCATCAAATCGTGAAAACAATTTAAGGTTTGTCGCACCCTTAATTGGGTTTGATGAAGAGCCGATGCCCTTAACAAAAGCGCGGGGAATTTTCTCATATTTTAAGTTAAGCTTCTCACAACAGGAAACCGTCGAAAAACTGGATTGTGACGCAGGGTCGCAGAGCGCACGTAGACGGACTGACATACCGTTAGAATCTTTCACGATCACTTGAATTGTACCTAAAAGGCATGTTTCATTACGCTGCGAGTTAGGCTGTAAGTTACATAAAGAAATATTATTACTCGCAGTTGGTACGGATTGAGAATCATTAGTCATATGTTCTGTGTTAGTCGCCGATACGGCAGGATCCACCAACCTCGAAGATTGCGTATGTGTGCGTGGAGACACGGTAATATTTTGACCAAGCGCGGTGTGAGTATTCATCACATTTTGTTTGCGGCACAACATCGAATGGTGTTTACAATTACAATGGCGGCAATTATAAGACGATTTACAAGCGGAATTGTTATGCGTAATACTTAAACAATTGGTGCAACCGTTATTAGATTTGATGAACTGAAATCTTTTCTCGATATCTAGTTTCACAAATTCGGGACACTTATATAAATTATAGTGTTTTAATTGTTTACATAGCGGACAACAATTATTATTGGTCGAAGCGGAGACAAAAGCATGGGTTGACTTGGTACTGTACCCGGTTTTGTTGTTATTATTATTAACGGAGCGGTTCGGAGCGGGAGCGGTAATTGCGGGTGCAGTGCGGTTCAGTATCTTAGTTTGTTCCCGTAAAAATGATATTAATTCATCATAATGGGGTAAATCGGAACCACGTTTAAACATTTCAAATGAACGAGCGGTTTCAACATCAAGTTTTTTAAGGGCCAAATACATAAGGATAAAATCCGAAAGATCTTTAATATTCAGTGATTTTAAACACGAAACAGCGGAACAGAACTTGTCTAAAAACAAGTCCAAGTTTTTTGAACTAGCGGTAGTTAAAGGGCGAAATTCAAACATTTGATCCAAATAAGTAGTGGCTAAACTACGCGAGTCTTGAAAAGTAGAAACGAGTGTTTTCCAGATTATGTCGTAGTTAGTTGCGTTCGGTGTGATTCCAGAACAAATCGAAAGTGCCCGGCCAGAAAGTTTACCCATCAGGTATTGTACTCGTTCGTTGTCGGTCAAGTCCGGATTATCGTGAATCGTGGTTTTAAATGTTTCATAGAATGTTGGCCACATAGTAGCTTCACCAGAAAAACCAACGAGTTCCAGTTTTGGAAGCTTGATAGTAGGTTTTTTGGGACATTCCATGTCAAGTGGAGCTTTAACTTTAGAGTCAGCCGATTTCGAAGAATGTGATAACTTCCGGTTGATGTATTTGCAATGGGAGTAAAGATCCTCAAAAGCTGACCAACTTTGATAATTTGGTTCAAAATTAGGATTTATCAATACCTCTGTGTCATTAATTTCATCTATGATTACATGAATTTCTGAGCGTACAGTATCCAAAGTTTCGACATTGGCCATAAACAATTCTGCCGAAGAAACATCCTCTAAAGCGGTTTTAGAAAAGTCATAAACTCTCTGAAGGCGATTAAACAATTCTTGCCTTTTATTTTTAAGCTTCTTTAAACTATACGACATCTTTAATTTTGCAGCTTCTGCGGAATTTGGCATGTTATATAGTACAAAGTTAGGCAAGTACCAGAACTATTGAAAGTTTTATACTGACTACAACATAGAATAATGCTAATGAGTTAGAGATAACACGGGCGGCGGACGAACCTGTGTACGAGTACCTCTCGATAATATTAAGAATTAGCAGGTAGGCAGATAATATTTTCTGTGAAATGATCAAATGGTATAATCGCAGCGGATAAATTAACAGAATGGCGTATTTCACTGTAGATAATTTATAATTTCCAGTATATAGGAAATGGAATCACTAATATTTTGACGAATGCGGGGTTTTAATGCATAGATAATGCAAATAAGAGCGGGAATGCGGGGTAATACTGCGGGCAGAGTGAAAATTAGAGCGGAATTCACGTGTTCTTTAGACAAAGAACATGAAGATAGCGGTTGGAAATACCAAAAAATGGTTATAGATCGCAGATCAAAGGGCCTAAAATGGATCTAGATCCGGCTCGAATGGCCAAAAAATGAGCACGCGATATGACGGCAGTGCTTTGTATCACCATAGGTTTTAAAAATAGCGGGAAGTGAAGAGAAATAATTACGAAGATGAAAGATCTGACCTTGGGAAGGAGCTGCATGCACCACAAACCACGCTTCGCCTGAGCCACCAAGTCTCTGGTGTTCTCCAAGATGGTTTTCTTCTTCCTCTTCGTGCCTGGTTGCGCTCTTCTCGGCTAATCTTCTTCGTAATAGTAATAGATGAAAATGAGGCGCACAGCGGGTGCGATCTCAAAATGGCGGGCGGTAGGGTCGAGGTAGGACCTAGTCAAATGACAATCAGCGTATACCTCCGGCGTGAAAGGCTTCTGATTGACGACTGCTTGATTTGCGTCCAAAACTAAGCGGGTGGAGATGCAGCGAAAATGACAGTTGAAAATATTAATTCACAACTACCCCGCAGTATGAGAGCCACAAGAAGTGGCGCGAACAATACTCTTATTCTTATTCTCATTTCAACAATTATTTCTATCGAGGAAAATTTATCCAAACATGTTTTCCAATTTCAAAACCCTAGATTATAGTATAGTCAAAATGCATATACCAGAAACTGATTATAATTTTCCGTGAATTTATTTCATGAAATACACAGAAAAGAAACACCCATATTTTTCTATATTTCTTGTAGTCTGTACGTAATGTAATCACCTATATTACCATGATTTTTTCATATTTTTCGGTCCTCTTGTTTCGCGGAGAACATGATAACGTTAAATAATGCTACTGTTTCTGTATTTTTTTTGTATGGTGATCCTCTTGGGTTTGATTTTAATTTTATTTTATTATTTGCCGTGATAGAGGCCATAGTAAAACGTATTCTGTGAAAATTTCAACTGGCTACCTGTAACGGCTGAATCTGTAGACTTATGTGACAGACAGACAGACAGACGGACATACAGACGGACGGATGGACAGATGGACGGACGGACAGACAGACATAATAAGACAGGGTAACGTTTCGTATCCGGTACAAAATGCACAACTTAAGATTATTCTTCTTATTTTTGAATTTTTGCCTCTGACAAGCGTCATCCAAAAATTATGTACTCTTAAAAAGTACGTTAAAAATTATAAAAAAAAATATTTTGTTAAACTATGATAAACAACTTAATTTGAGGAAATTATTCTCGCGTATAAGAAACAGCATGAAAATATTGTTCAAAGTCAAACTGTTTTTAGACTAAAATTGGTTATTTCTTTGAAACTATTAATGGTATTTGTATGGTTCTTGCACTAAAATAAAAAGATAATATTGCTTAGAAAAATCATTTACGGAAATTTCTTTCCGTGCATCGAGTCCATGTGAAAAATATTTTTTTCTCTTATTTTGCGCTATCCAGAGACCCAGCGACATCGTAATGCAGTGCGCGCTGATATTATAGTTATTTTGATATAGGTTCTGTCGATATTTGTACCTACGTAGGTCGATTCAAGGTCATTGACGACCACATGAACTTAAAAGATATTAATTAAATATGATTTATGGCTTTTTACGAACATAGTTTAATGATGTCAATTGAGCTTTTCCGGCAAAATTTTGTTATTGTACGAGCTATGCATTCCGTTGTAAATGAATAAAAATTTGTGTGCTTAATAATTTACAAGTTACAACGTAAAGCATAAAATAACTAAATTTGTCGGAAAAGGCCAATTGATATTAAACTATGTTGGAAAAATGCCATAAATCACATTTATTTAATATCCTTATCCAAATTTAAGAACAACAATCAAGTAGTGCATTATGTACCGGACACGAAATGTTTCGTTATTTAGGAACTTATTGATGACCAACTTAATCAGATCCTTTAGCAACATAGCGTTGAATAGACCGTAAGTGTCAAGAAAGGTTGACTACCTATTTGTGACTGCAAGTAGAATTATTAATTTTAATTTTATTTTATTATTTGTCGTGATAGAGATAGTAAAACGTATTTTGTGAATAACGGCTGAAGCCGTAGACTCTTGTGACAGACGGACAGACAGACAGATGGACGGATGGACGGACAGACAGACAGATAGGGTAGGATAACGTTTCTTGTAACTTTAAGGATTCCGTACATGTATTATGTGGTGAGCCCAACTCGCGCTTGGCCGGCTTTTTGTTTCGTTTTGTGTTTTTTAAAACAATTTTGGGTTTGGAGGATTCGTTTCAAAATTCTCATTTTTACTTGAGAATCAGTTTGTGACAAGGAAGTGAAGCATTGGGCATTTTGATTACAACGTTCAATAAAAAGATACACTTTTTTTGGAAAACCGCCAACGCACGTATCTACCTCAACGGCGACAACCAATAAAAGATTATGTTTACATTTTAGATCGCAAATGGACCCAGTTACTAATTTAGATGTAACATTAATCAAGTTTTTATTTTAAGCGTTTTATAGGCTGATGTCGTGTCTACTAAATTGCTGACTTGAAGGCCAATGGTCTACAAATCTTCAGTATGACTATAGAAAAAAATACAATAAGCATTTATAATATAAGCGGAGTTATACGAGTAAGTATGTATTACATTCTTTGTATCATATTGATTTACGTTTTCAAAGAAACATTTTTCATGAAGAGGTATATTATCTGAAAAATTTCATATTATTTGTCTTGATACAGGCTATGTAATATATTCCATATGAAAAAAACAATAAAACTAAAACCATTGCGTAAAAATAATTGAACAAAAAATTTGGTCGTCTCAATTTTAATTAAATCAGCTTGCCTTGCCGTTAAACAAAACCAATTAGATAAAAAGCATAAAAAAAACAAAAGCATCCTGGCTGGAGATCTCAAAAAGCTTCAAATTACATTCGCCTCTAAACAGAACCTTAAGGCGAAGATATTCAGAGAAATCTGTCCTGCTACAACGCTTTCATTTTACACTTGTCTATCCTGCTCAGTGGAAGCGGGCCACTCAGAAATCTCACGATTTTGGGGTGTTTTTATTTATTATTATGAAATTCAACGGATGTGCACATATATTATAGCACATTTTTAATGACGACGTTTTTTAGTAAATGTTTTGTTGCCCAAAAAATAATATACCTCAATTAAAATTATATTTGGATAAATTTAGGCCTATCTATTCGATTTTATTGGATACAGGAAAATGCAAGTAATCGTAATTAGGATCAAAGATTGAAAAATGTCACATATTATATCAAAATTATTATCTAAATTTAAATCCTTGTTATTTACAAATAAAACAAAAATACGAATACCCTCGCCTTAAATTTGTGGTAGGTAGGTACAGTGGAGACCACATCAAGCTATACACTTGCAGTACGACATTAGCCCCTACAGAGAAGAATATAAGATAGGTACAAAGTCCAATGTGTCTTACTTGATGCGGTCTCCACTGTACCACAAAACTTGGTACAATCTTTAACAATAATCTGGTTGGTACGGTAAGTCACCAAATAAATTTATCAGCGTGGGTAACAATAGTTGTATAATTATATATTAACAATAATTATATACGTTATATTCGAAAAAGAAAATGAATGGAAGTAGAGAGACGAAAGAAATGTATGGTGCGCAAGTCGAAGGTAGAGCTCGACCAGGCCACCCTAAAAGGACGTATGCTGAACAATTTAATGAAGGGCAATATTTTGATAAACCGGAAGATGAGCTTGTATGACAAGATTGATCGATGTGGAAGAGGCGAAAGAGGTGTGTCAGGATCGCAGCAGATGGAAATCTAGTAGTAGGTATGGGAGACAGGCTTGAGTATATGTATGTATGTACTCGTATTAATATAATATAGAGCTCATTACATCAAATCCGCAAAGTTATTTGATGAGTCTTGTGAGTATTGCGGAATTACATTGAAAATGGAACTAGAATTCTCCCAAAAGTTCCTCTTAATCCTTTGCTCACGCATTCCATGTCGAGGAAATCTTTTGGCACCTATAAATCTACGATATGATTTATGAATGATAGATTACTCGATTTCATTGAAAAGCAAACTTTTCTCAAGTTAAAACCATTGTGGTCTTTAAGATGGAAACTTTAGGAACAAAATCCTCTGTCAGTTTCTTCGTCTACATCTTCAAAATTTTTAGGTGACCGTACTACAACTGTATTCATCAATCACCATAGATTAAACATTTCCACTTTATTGTAGATGAGTCAACAAACGTGGAGTTTGTTTGTAAAAGATAATTATTCTTGGAAATTTCTGATATTTCTGAATGCAGATGTTTTAAATTGATATACATTTATATTTGATCTAGATTTTGTTTTCCTGAATCTTTGCCTACAGATGTTAAATTTAGATCAAAGGAAGCAAAGATGAATGAAAGAAATAAAATGAGATCAAATTTTTAGCTTGTGCCTTTTATTAAACAAAATTAGGCCTCTTAATTATCATGATTATATTAAGTATAACAGATTAACGACAATTAATATTTAATATAATATTTTACTTTTTATTTATTATTTTATTTTTAATATAGGTATACTTATGACATATATATAGGCATCCACTGAAATTCAGCGGTATGGCGCTAGCCATGCTCATGCATGACACATGCTGAGTGGAGACCTATTTGGTATTATTATTAGTCTCTAGCTGTTAGTTTTAAGCAAAAATGTGGAAATACCAAATAAAGCTATTCTATTCTATTAATTCAGCCTCAATCTACGAGTGTAACTAAAAGCGTTTATTGATGTCTAGTTCTCCTAGATGTTTATAAAAAAACTTGGGATCCTGTATGATAAAGATCTAATTATGTTTTTTCAGCCGCGATGGTGGCGGTCGATTCTCGAATTAAAGAACTTCCAATGAGAATCCAGGATTTTAAACCATTAGAATGTAATATAAATAAAATAAATGAAATTGAAAAAATGTCTGTGGTATCAATGGTATTTAAACGAACTTAGACTTTCAAAGGTTCTTTCACAGATTTATTTGTTATTTTAAAATGTAATTATGTTTATTTGATAAGTACATAATTCACATTATAAAACTTAACTTTAGCACAGAATGTACCAAAAATTTTGTTTTTTATCAGCTCAATTTTAATAAGTGTTTTTATTCTTTATTGTACACAGAAATAAATTAGAATGTATGTACAAAGGCGAGCTTATCTCTAAAAAGAGATTTCTTCCATTTTAATAAATGTTTTCAATTGAAGTTAAAGATATTGGTGAATAATTCGTTTATTACCAAAGTTATGGCGTTATAGCACCAACTCAAGAAGTTTTGATAAAACTAGCTTTTGCCCACGATTTTACTTGCGTGATTATCGTTTTTATTACAGACTTTTAAAAAGGGCAACTGCTAAAAAAAGGCATCGAAAGTGACAGATGTCAAAATTGACACATGTAAAAGGTGACAGATGTCAGAAGTGAAAAATGTCAAAAGAGGCAGCTGTCAAAACTTACAGATGTCAAAAGTGAGATAATTCAAAGCTGATCATAAAATTTTCCAAATCCCTTTGGGAGAATTTTGTTAGATAAAAGTATCCTTTGTCCTTATTCGCTCTTTACTTTAGCTCTATGCAAAATTTCAGCGAAGTTTAGTAGTTTCGGAGATTGGCCCTATCAGACTAACAAACAATCAACGCATATTCTTAATTGTATTAGTGTAGATAAGTTTGTTCCACTAAATTACAAAATAGAGGCTTGTTTTAATGTAACAAGACAGTTACAATCCTGGTTCAAGACTTACAAGAGTTGAAACAGAATAGGGTCTGAATTTAATTTTCAATTTGTATGTCTTCTGGCAGAAGGTATTTAAGGAATTCAGGTAAATAGATCGCCCTCGACCCTTAAAGATTCCGGACCTTTTTGAGCCAAGTTTTACATCTCTGACGAACTCCTTGCAGCGTAGTCAAGATTCACCAAATTATACTTTTGATAATCGCCAACAAAACATACAAAGTTTTATATGTTACATATATCATGTTACTTTAAATTAAACCATATTATGCTACGAAATATCCCATCCCATTAATCCTACTAATATTATAAATGCAAAAGTTTGGATGGATGGATGAATGGATGGATGTTTGTTACTCCTTCACGCCAAAACTACTGAAACGATTAGGCGGAAACTTTGCACAAATGTAGTTCTAGACCTGGAATAGGACATAGGATACTTTTATCCCATAAATCAGTTCCCATTGGAAGTTCCCTATAGAAAAGTGATGTACTGTTACTCCTTCACGCCCGTTGAAAATTAGTGGGATGGGATAGTGAAGATGGGATGGGATGGGAAAGTGGCATTAGTGGGATGGGATGTGATGGGATTCGATACGACTACCTATATCTATCAACGCGGGCGAAGCCGCTGGCAAAAGCTAGTTATATATATTGAATAACGGTTTTATTTATTTAATTGGAGATATTATACTTTAGAAGACTAAAGACCGGTTGGAAATAGTGATTAAATATAATTAAATAATTTGTAATAATATGCGGATACCAATGTTTTCTTTGCTTCAATATATTATAATTATATATAATTAAGACATGAATTGTCGGGGGAGTTTTAGAGGTATGAACTGTTAAATGAAAATGTGAAATACAGCCGCGTTTCACCGACGATTATTACGTCCCAACGTGGTGGGTGGTGAGCCCTATTGCCGTTCTTCGAGCACAAATACACGCTTTTTGGGGCATGCAGATTTCCTCACCATATTTTCCTTCACCGTTCAGCAAGTGGTAAGTAAGAACAAATACTATGCACATACATTCCGAAAAACTAATTGGTGCATGCCTGACCGGCGGGGATCGAACCTGGGCTTAAAGACTGAGAGGCCAGCGTTTTACCTCCCGAGCTACCAAGTGCCGACATTCACAAAATTTATGCCTCAAAACTTCATTTTTCCGTACCTCAAAATGAAAAATCAGAACCTTATAGGTTCACTTTGTTATCCGTCTATCCCCTGTCTGTCTGTCCGCCGTCTATCTCTCCCCTGTCCATCTGTCCCCTGATCGTCTGTCCCCTGTTCGTCTGTCCCCTGTCCATCTATCCCCTGTCCGTCTGTTTCCTGTCTGTCTGTCTGTCAAGACCCTTTTGCTCGGGCCCGTATGAAGATCAAATTGTAACTGATACCTCCTACAGAAGTCCACGGTACCCTGGTGCTGTAAAAACATCAGGCTTCTAATTCGATGCGAAAAAAGTGATTGCCCTTTACATAATTAACTTACAAATAGGCTCACCATGAAAACCTATAGAGCACTTCAAGTTGACTAAAAAATTTCGTTCACATATATAAGGTCTTTCACTTTAGGTGATTCAGTATCGTTGATACATCACATTCCACTGCAAAGCACTTTTTTTTGCGCGAACTTTTTTAACTTCTCAGTACAAAGTGGTCCGATCAGCTGACTCAGTTTGTATGGACAAGTGAAGAAAAAGTTCGTGCAAAAAAAAGTACTTTGCAGTGGAATGTGATGTATTAACGATACTGAATCACCTCCTAAATTACTTTCAATTTCAATTGAAAGACCTTATATGTCACACATATAGGAAAAAATCTGAAAGGTACCAATTTTTCATTATTAAGGAAGTTATAATGGGCCAACTTAATAAGACCCTTTAGTTACGTGGAGTTGAATAGATCATAAGTGTTAAGTTAATTTGGTCAATAATAACTGCAAGTGGAATTATTTAATGTTTTTAGGGTTCCGTCCCCGTATTGTGTGATGGTACGGAAACCTTTGTGCGCAAATTTGACTCTCACTTGGCCGGTTATTTTGAATACGAAGCCGTTTGTTAATCCATGAAATGACTAAAATGAAATGACTTGCAAAGCTAAGCGTGAAGTTACCCCATAACTACGTTTCTGCTTTAATAAAATCATTTATTTTTGCAGACGGCTACGTTTTATGTCACAGTGAGATTGTAAAACCCGACAGTTTATAATTTCTTGGTACGTTTTTTCACGGTATATTGAAATTATAAACTATCGGATTTTATAATGTCACGCCGATAGATACCTACATCCAAGCAAAACTACCTTCGAAAACAAACAAACTTTCCGTATAATATTAGCAAAGGGTCTGCAAGGGGTGAATATAAACAGAATTTACGGTATTTAGAAGTTTTCGTGGGAAGACTTTAAAAGTGATATTGAAAATTCCTCCCCGGCTAAGTAATCGACATTCGGCGAGCTTGAGCCATCTGGTCCATTCGTTACTGTCAGGATTTCAATATGTGATTGTCGTCGAGAGTTATTTAGGTACTGAAATGAAAATTCTTTCAAAGCTTTCTTACTTATAGGCTGTCTCGATCCTATAATACCTACTACGTCAATCGCCAATGTCAAAAAATTATAGGTACCTATATAATTTCATTGAAGAAAAACAATTTGTCCTTTGAATGATTTTTTATAACGGATATAATAATAAAAGGTATTTTAATTTAAGATACTTCGACTATTTGTTGTTTTTTTTCTGAATCTCTATCCTGACAATGTAAGTAATAACATATTCTGACAAATTCGACTGATGACGTGACGGTCTCACTGATGAGGTCGAAATTTATCGAAAAATATTAAGTTTAATTTTTTTATTATTATCTAATATCTAAAACTACAAGAAAAAGGCTAATATAGCTAAAATTATATTTATTCATATTCTGACAAAATGATACACGGTGAATTTTAGTCATCGTCCAAATTCATACTGCAGGCTTGCTAAATGATTAGTATGATGGTGACAATTTTTGTGAATTTCATATCAAAAAGGAAAACCTTTATAGCGCAGCCTCTGCCTGAAATTTAACATGTAGTTGTTGTAGATTAAGAGCGGTTTCGCAGCCAGATTGTGAAAAACCCGCCCTTTTGTAATATAATCGAAACAGAACACTTAAATTCAAAATTAACTCAATAGTTATTCAAGAAAACCTTATTACTTATGTATTGAGTATGATGCCATCGCAAACTTTCCATTGGTTTCTGTACATTCAAATTTCAAAAACTTTGAATTAAGAAAAATTTTAATTGTGAAAATTTTATTGTAATAAGGTTTTGTTGAATAACTATTAAGAGCATTTTGAATTTAAGTGTTCTGTTTCGATTAATTACAAAAAGCCGCGTTTTTCACAATTCGGCTGCGAAACCGCTCTTAAATAAAGTATATTTTTAAGGCACAATCACATTTACCCATACCTACAAAGTTTACGACGTTTTTTTATTAAATTTACCACATGTCCCAAAACAAAACACGAAATCGTTTAATAGCCCATTCTCACAGGTGCGGGCTGAAGCCCAGTTACAATTACTAAACCACCATGAATCTTAGACTCATGCGAACACTCTTATTGGTTGACGATACAAACGATATTCGGTTAAGTTATGTCTCAATCTGTGATGTTTATTTTACATCAATGTGGAATAGTAAATAAGACAAGAAATATTAGTTCAGAGACGGCGGCAGATGTCGCTTGAGCTAATAATACAAAGAGCTTTTTTATTATAGGATGTGGAGTAGCAGAAGCTATAAGCTAATCGAGCTATTTAATGGTTATAATTTATGGTACATTTTTCTAGCCGTGGGACGTTTTGAGAACGGGACATTTCACGAAATGGACATTTTGAAAACGGGACATTTTTCTAGCCGTGGGACGTTTTTAAAACAGGACATTTTGAAACGGGACATTTCGAGAACGGGACAATTTATGAAAGGGACATCTTGAGAACGGGTACATTTTTCTAACAGTGAGACGTTTTGAGAACGGGACATTATGAGAACGGGTCATTTTTCTAACAGTGAGATGTTTTGAGAACGGGACATTATGAGAACGGGACATTCTTCTAGCAGTGGGACGTTTTGAGAAGGGGACATTTTTCTAGCAGTGGGACGTTTTGCGAATGTGACAGTTTGCACCTAAATCCAAAAATCAAACTATTCAGTCCCATTTAAAAAATAGCCACCCTACGTTGCAGCGTTCATGTTCAGTATATTATTTATAAATCCGACTTTGGTACGATTTCGTCTATTAGTCACGGAGCAATTAAGAAGAGGAGTTGGTGTATGAATGGTGCCATGTTACGATCAATTGTGTCGTAACGTCACAAAAAGGGGAGATTGCGATTGGTGGCATGATGTGCTCTGTGTACTCTATGATTGGTGGAACGGCGGAGCCAATCTTCCTCGTACCTCTGCCTTCCACCCCGTGCTGTCACACAATTTTCCCTAGAGTAATGAAATGAACTATCGGCAACTTCTCTTCTTAATTGCTCCATGGTCTTAATCAAGATAAAAAACTGAGCAGTGTTAAACTTGGATAAAACCCTCATTACATAATCGAATTGTACGAAATCTCGTGTCAGAAGGTTTTGTCAAATTTTTAATTTTCCCCTTGATTAATTTCCAGTATTAAGCTGAACTTCAGTCCTCTACCAACGCTTTTGTTTTTGAATTGTCTATCCTGCTCTAATCAACTGCCGCGCACGCAAAACTTCAGTTATTTTGAGTTTGCGGCTACATTAGAACTTGTCATTAAAAATCTTTTAAACAAATTTCTTAAGTATATAATAAATTATCACGAATTTTGAGATTTATGGCTTTAAAAATACATGTCATTAGCGTCATTTTAAGATATTTTTAGAACTGATAGCGTTTTTTTTCTATCAAGCAAAGCTAATGAAATTACGTTTTCAGATCCACAAATGTCTTAATTATGTCCTCTTTTATAATATATATTTTTTTGTATTTTAAATACGATAATTACTTAACTACCTATAGTATATAAATAAATGAATCTAATGTGAATTAAGCTCGTAACAGAGCCTTGAGAATCTACAATTTCTTGGAATTATAGTTACTATATAGCCTCAAGCAATTACTGTAGCACAAACCTAACGATTTTTATTCCACACAGAACTCTAGGTCGGATCATTTGAAATAACACCATTGAAATAAACGTCACAATTTTCAAAAAATATCTTATAAATAATACCTACTTAATTGTAGTACACTTACTTAAACAGTAAAATTATCTGTATATATCTACATACTTAAAGAATGTACCTCAATATTTTGTTTTATTTATGGATAACGTAACAACACCCATGACATTTTCTTCCATACCATACCTAGGCTAACATTTATACCAGGCAGTAAAAACCGGCTAAGTGCGAGTCGGACCCGCGCAAAGGGTTCCGTACCACCACACAATACGTTTACGGAACCCTCAAACATTACGGTAAATAATTCCACTTGCAGTTATTTTAGACCAACTTAACTTGACACTTACGATCTATTAAACTCCATGTCTAAATAAGGGTCTAAATAAGTGGGTCCCTTATAACTTTCTAAATAATAAAAAAAAATGTTTTTTTAGATTTTTCCCTATGTTTCTGCTATAAGACGTATTTGTGAACGAAATTTCAAGTTTCTAAGTGAACTTAAAGTTTTGATCCCCTTGCGAGTGTCAAAAATTTGTATGGAATTGATTATGTAAAGTGCGATAACTTTTTTCACGTCGAGTTAGAAGCCTGATCAGCACCTGCCATGGTGCTGAACATGGAGCCGTAGACTTCTGTAGGAGGTATCAGTTTCTATCTCATACGGGGCCCGAGCAAAAGGGTCTTGACAGACGGACAACAAAGTTATCCTAATATGGATTCAGTTTTTTCATTTTGAGGTACAGAACCCATAAAATGAGCCTATGTGTATGAAAAAAAAAATTGTTGTTCACGAGAATGGGCTACAAAATAGGCGAGAAAATTTTTCAATTTTTATTCAGTTTCAGTTTCAGTTCAGTTTATTTATTCTTCAAATAGAAAAACAATCTAATAATTAACTTATTTTACAAATCATAAAATTATAAATAAATAAATAAATATATTGACATTGTATATGTATCAGGTTCTTAATTTGATGCAATGTTAATAAATAAATAGTAATGGTAATTAAATTTCTATTAGTTATCAAATTTATATCAAAAGTAGTAGGCAAAGGACAAAGATCCAGGACGTATATGCTAGCTAGATTTTTAAGCCACAATCTAGATATGAAAAAAGGTTGTTACTTGTTCGTATTGACAGTACTAATAAAACTCATAGCCAGGGCCTTAGAAAATGTTCAAAGAAGCCGTATTACATGTATACAGATGTAGTATTCTATCAGTGAAATATATTTTCTACGGTAGGTACATACATCTTCATGGACCAGTTGGGTTTGGCAGATCTTTGTGTTGGCGTGAACGGATGGCTGAAATAATTAGAAATCGCCTATTGTAATGCTGATAGGCCCATTATTGAACGTCAAGATCTAAATAACGACCAAAATGTAAGTCGTTTTAGATAACTTATAGCGTTGCTAGTCTATAATAATTAAGTAGTATTTTTTGTTGAACCGACATATAATTATAAAAGGTGACTATATAGCGGAGTCCCGCGGGGTTACTCGCATGGATC
Organism: Ypsolopha sequella; assembly: GCA_934047225.1. Lineage (NCBI taxonomy): Eukaryota > Metazoa > Arthropoda > Insecta > Lepidoptera > Ypsolophidae > Ypsolopha > Ypsolopha sequella. Next base: position 16,845,615 of record OW203998.1, read on the forward strand.
CCGTGTCTTCTGATCCCGTGGGAATTTTCTAAAATCCCTTAAAATGTTTAAGGCGATACCAAAAAAAATGGAGTTTTTTCGAATCCATTTACTTCACTATAACGTCATCTACGTATTTCATTTTTGGGTAAATGTTTATTGAGTAATTGATTAAGATTCTCACTGAAGGAAAACGCGATTGGATGAAATTTTCTCGATAGAATTTAATTCCGAAAAGACCTCTAAATTGTTTTATTTTTTCCCTTAATTCTGAAATCCTAACTAATTTCATTGTGAAATTGCATTCAAAATGTAGATATTATGTATTTGTAAAGTCTCCTTGAAAATATTTTTGACAAAATAGCTTAGTACATTTAATATTAATAAAAAACCGACTTTTTGCTACTTTTCCACGAATCCGTCCTACTCGCACTAAGGGTTTTTTCGCATATGGAGTAACACGGACGCTAAAACTTTTACGTATCGCCTTAATGTAAAATGTTTACGCCGTACAAGAAACCTACAGTCTGTTAGATTATAGATTGTGATTAATTTAGCTAAATTTTTACTAGACACGCAGTAAATGATTAAAACCGTTAAAAACAAGTTTAGTACGCGCATATTGATGAATGAATGAAGAATGAATGAATGGATGGAAACTGTATTTTACAACACATGAAACAGAATACAAAGTTACGAGTACAATATTGATCAAAGGCGGGCTTAATCACTAAAAGCAAATAGTTCTTTTATGAGCAACCGGAGACAAATTAAAATTTTTCGAAATGAGTGTAATTGAACCTTGTAATTCATATTGCAAAAATTTACTTAATTTTCATAAGTAAGAATAACAAGTAAACGTTTTTCTTACGTCAGTAAAATAATCAACTATTTTAGTCCGAAAAGGATCTACAGTAATCTACACCCGTTCCACACCCAGTAAATATGTTAATACGTTTTGAGAGGGGGATGCCATGAAAATTGGCCAACCACCGCTACACATGCAGAAAGCAGACTGAAAAAAAAAAAACAGAAAATATTTCTCACGAAAATATATATTTTTTTAATTTTCTACAGGCGAAATTTGAAGTACAATAAATTACCGTGCCGAAATTTATAAGGAACAAATTGACATGAAAAAATTTCAATTTTTTAGGACATGATGCTATTTAGATTTAGATTTATTTCTTTAAATATTAAAATTCTAATTATGGATTTTTGCGTATCACATGAACATACTCCAGCACAGCTAGCACCAGTAGTCGATATGAGCTCGATAGAGCATGTATCTCTTATCCTTCTTTCTACTATTTAACTAACACTGTACCTAGAAATAAGCATCCCCCCATCGCTATTTATTGAAGCTTGAAAAATTTCTAAGGGATTTCCTTAGGTGCCTCTTTACTAAAAGCCAAACTAATAAACTGTAAAAGCTGCACTTTTAGTGCGTAATCCGTTCGGACTCGCCACTCGACAAGAATAGCTCCGTGTTAGTAATAATATCGTGATATTTCCAAAATTATTATTTTTTCAATGCAAGTGCCCGTAAAGGCCCACTTTTTATGCATCAAAACCGAACAGAAAGTCGATTATTTTGCCCTAGGGCTTTTTTATTATTATTTTTTAAATTTATTTACAATGGTTGGCTAACTTGCAGCCTTTCCTGTGTACCATAAATGTTATACTTTTTTTTCCCACCTTTTAACGGCTCTGGATACAGTCCTTTTGAGCCAATCATAATTTAAAGTTCACAAGATTATATTTGTTTTATTTCCTCACACTATGCATTGAAAAACCTAGTATGATACACGGGCGTAAGAGCAATAAATTACTCGGTTACGTATAAAACAATAGCGAGTGTTTTAAATCGTCCTCGTAATTTATTTCCTTTCACCCTAGTAGCACAAACTACTATTACATGTCTTTTATAGTACAACAAATTATAAGAAGCGGTTTCGTTCGTTCAGTAAATCGATTATTTGCTCGATTCATCGCTACTTATTATACAATCTGTTCTGTGAACGCGATACAGTCGATAAAGACTGTACCGGACCATTTTAGAAAAAATATGACAGTCAATACAATATTTGACTGTGCTATCTGTGCAGAAGATATTTTTCAATGCATGTGCTCGTAAAGGCCCACTTTTTATGCATCAAAACCGAACAAAAAGTCGATTATTTTGCCCTAGGGCTTTATTATTATTATTTTTTTTTATTTATTTACAATGGTTGGCTAACCTGCAGACTTTCCTTTGTACCATAGATGTTATACTTTTTTTCCACTGTTTAACGGCTCTGGATACAGTCCTTTTGAGCCAATTATAATTTAAAGTTCACAAGATTATATTTGTTTTCATTTCCTCACACTATGCATTGAAAAACGTAGTATGATACACGGGCGTAAAAGCAATAAATTACTCGGTTACGTTTAAAACACTCGCTACGCTCGTGTTTTAAATCGTCCTCGTAATTTATTCCTTTGCGCCCTAGTAGCATAAACTACTATAGTTGTATAAATCACAGTCAGCTTAAATAAGAATTTCCACTAAATCCCAACTCTATTATTAACAGCTGCTACGGAGTCCTCTAATCCCTAATATTTTAGAGTTCCTTAAATAAATAAAAGAGAGTAATCTCTTTATCTTTCTCTATTCGATTATAATTCCAGTGTCAGGGTATTTAATTAGAGAACAGAAAAGGATTCAGTACTTTACAACGTTATTTAAATAGTAACGATTTAACGGTGATTTATTATTCTAAGCACGGACGAAAAGCTTGTAAGTATGAAATTACGCAAAGGAAGTTCATCATTAAAAGAAAATTTGCATTATTTAAAAAGACAAAAAACAATAGGTAAAACTTTTTGTGTAAATTTAGTATCACAGAAAACCTACTATGATAATTTTGCCACGAGACTAGGGTTACCAGAAGGTATCCAAATGGAGGACATGTCCTCCTTTTTTATAAATTGTCCTCCCTCACCCACAGAATGTTCTCCTTTTTTACAAATTATCCTCCCGTCCTCCCTCACCTACAGAATGTCCTCCTTTTTTACAAATTGCCCTCGCTCACCTTCAGAATGTCCTCCTTTTTTACAAATATTCCTCTCTCATCTACAGAAAGTCCTCCTTTTTCTACAAATTTTCCTCCCATTCTCCCTCACCTAAAGAATATTCTCCTTTTTACAAATCGTCCTCCCTCACGTTACCTTTTTTTAAAATTCGCGGACGACACCGACACCGCTTTGTTAAACCCATGTTACAGGAACAAGATATTCAAATATCAGCTTAAACCTCTTGCAATTAGGTTTATTTTCAAGTGTTCTAACAATGTGACACGAATCATGTGGCTTCAAAATGATGTATTTCCGTTTTTCAAGAATGGCCGCCTTTTTTTTTAAAGTCTCCTTTTTAATAAACTGCAGCAGTTTACTAGGAGGAGCTAAGGAGATCAGTTCTTCTTTTCTTATTTGTCAACCTGGTAGTAGCAACCCTAAAGGAGACTGAAAACTTGGGCTAGCCTTGTCCTAACCTAACAATGCTGCGCTAATACACTCGCACTATGCCAACACAGACGGGCTAATCCTAATTAGATCTGAACCTTTGTTAGTGTAGTGGATTAGGAACCCTACTCGACTGTCCTTGTCTGTTTGTAGAAGTGTGAGTGAAATGGGTATTCTTAAAAGAGAGGATTACATTGTTTTCTTGAATTAAGAGTCTTGGGTGATATTCTTTATATTTCTGCTACAAAAGTAATTATGTAATAGCTACTTGGAAAATTATACTATAAGATCTTATTGAAGTAAACATTTTCTAGCTATCAAGAAAACTGTGAAAATTGAGTAAATAGACTTAAAATTCCAAGAAAAAGGCGACATATCCATTGATGTGACAGATAATTGTGACAAAAATCGTTTAAATCCTAAATTAAACAGTCAACATCAAAAAGTATAGTAAGTGTCCTATAGTCAACATCAACTCGCGGACAAAGAATATAAACTATGTCACGGAGTTCTAAGAAGTACCTATGTTTGTACCCGGGCAAGGCGAATTAAGGGGCTTGGTATCGCCAAAGTGTACTTTCTAAAGCTTCAACGAACCAAAAATATTGAAAAAAATGTATATGAATTATCAACTCTTAACAAAACGTACGCAAGATATTTCTTTTTGATACCACCAAAACTTCTATATGAAAAAAAATTCAACCGAATGTTGTTTTTTGGCTTGAATTCCCTGCTGCTTCTATGTGGTTTGGTCGATTTAATTAATTTATGCTTTGAGTAATAGATGTTTATAGCTATCAAATAAACATAATATAGGATTATTCAGTCGAATAATCACGTCCACGTGAAAAGTATTATTTTCTCCTATTTCGCCCTATCAAGGATGCAGCGAGCGTCGTTGTAACAACCACATGCATTACGTTATTTCAATGTCATTTTCATCGATATTTGTAGTGACAAATATGAATGGAAACGACATTGAAATAACGTTTATATCAGCGCACAATGCATAGTGGCTGTTACGACGCTCGCTGCGTCCTTGATAGGGCGAAATAGAAAATTATACTTTCCACTTGGACGTGATTACTCGATTGAATAATCTTATGTTATGTTTATAGCTATAAAGTTTATCTATTTATCAAAGCATAGATGAATTCAATCGGCCAAGCTATTCAGGAGCAGTAGGGAATTTGAGGTCAAAAAACACCATTCAGTAAAAAAAAAAAATTCATGTTGAAGTTTTGGTGGTATGAAAAAGAAAAATGTTGCATATGTTGTCTAAGAGTTGGTTATTCATAATACATTTTTTCATTATTTTTGGTTTGGCCATAAACGAGGAGTAGGCTTTAGAAAGTACCCATTTGGCAATAGTAAGGCCCTTAAGCGATGGGTGAACCGAGATTGAGCACCTCATTTTGCATTAAGTAGAACTGAACTCTAAAATAGCACGCTCTCAGCTGTGGCTGTTACGACAACCGAAATATAGCGCACTCTCGAAAAAAAATTTTTCTATAAAGTAATTCGGCTTCTTAGCTGAAATAAAAAGACGGTTTGCTCAAACTAACTAGATATCATCCAAACCAGACTTTCTGTTCGGTCTTGATGCATAAAAAGTGGGCCTTTACGAGCACTTGCATTGAAAAATATTTTATGGACAGTAACTAAATTAATCAATTATATGTATATACACAACGTGTAACAGAAAGGTGTAACCATATTTGAAGAGCTTATTCAGTCAATGGTATAGAACAACTTTTACTATTGAAAAAACTCTGTATCTCGAAAAAAATATCTGTTTCATAGAAAAATGCAATGCCGCTTGGCCGAAATGTATGGAAGGGCAGATTTTTTTTCGAGATTTTAGTTTTGTCTCCATAGTAAATGTTGTTCTAAACCATTGACTGAATAAGCTCTTCAAATATGGTTACACCTTTCTGTTACACCTTGTATATTATGTTTTCCACCATGCATAACGAAGTCATGCAACTCGTGATGACGTCATGAGAGGCTGTAACGGGAGAACGGTTGGAAGTAGTTGCGTGGTTCGTTATTAGTTCGTTACCGACTTACGTAGATTTTTGGAAGTCACTGGACAGACGCTTAACGCCTCGCCTGCTTTCACTCTCCTTCTTTCTGGGCGAGCGTACTTCATCTAAGCTGCGAGGAAAAGAAACTGCGAGGGAAAGAAACTGCTAAATCAGAAAGCCATATAGATACACCGATATTCGAGATAAGCTGGCTATCCAAATATCTATCTATTTGGAGGGCTGTCAAAATGTGTTCACGGTCAAATAAACAAAAATATCCCAACAACTCTACCTAAAGTTAAATAAACACATATGGGGGTTTAATTTTTTTGGGTACTTTAAAAATAGCTAACATCTAATGAAGCATTCAAACAAAACGAAGAAGTTTCGATCGCATTCTAGACAGTTTTTTAAATACTCTTTCAGCATTTATTTTGTAGAATTACATTTATTAGTAGTTCCGAAAAGTTTCTGAGAATGTTTTACCAATGAACTGCATAGTTTAAGCTTATGTGTATGTATGCAGTCATTAGTTTTCAAAGGCGCTGGAAAACAATTGAATATCAAGGAAATAAGATCCTACATATTTTACCTGAAGATATTTTTTTCAGATATTTAGGAAGTATAATCCCCAACGACTCCAGGTGTATTCCAGTGGTCGTTTCCAGGATTGCAATGGCCAAAAGAGTAAGGAGTATTTAACAAAAAGTTAAATCATTTCATAAAGAAGAAGTACGGAAACGCCTAATGAAAGTTAACATCTGGAGCATTGTATTGTAAGAAATTGATACTTGTCGTTGTTGGTTCTTGATGGAACATTTGGAAGGACTCTTATATACGTATATGTACCTATGTATATGTTTAGGGGGGGCGATGGGGGGGGAGGGGGTATAAGCCCCCCCCCCTAAGGGGGGGGGTACCGGAAATCAATAGTTTTTTTTTTATAATTTTTTTTTCAAAATTAAAAGGTTATTTTATGTTTTATGTAGGATAAAATAACTCGAATATTAAGTATACGTATAGTGGGAGGGGGATCACTGGGGAGAGGGTGTAATGAAACTAGTTTCTTGAAAAAAAAAAAAAAAAAACTGAACATAACCTAACTTTAAAGACCCAATATGACTTCTGCAATTGCTTCGGCGTTGCGGAAAGTGCAGCCCCTTCGCCCTTGCGTAACAAAGCACAGTCACCCATGCTCACCTTCGCAGCTTCGACTTGTTGGTCGCCTTCGGCGACCAGCCTCAGCCGCTACGGCTCGCACGGGTGCCTATGCTTTGTTACAGCAGGCGAGGGCTGCCTTTCCTCCACGCCTGCGGCTTTTTATATACACTCTAGGGGTAGTACCCACAAGACTGTATAGAGTCGGGGTGCTCTGATTCGGTTTTGGAACTTATTCAACCTATTTTTTGCATGGAGTCGGGTGCTCTGATTCAAATCACGAAGAAAACAAAATATCTGCATTGGTTTTTTTTTTATATCCTGGATACTAGTCTTTTGAGCAAATTTTTAGCGAAATACAACAAAAAAAATTAAATTACGTCAATTTTAATGCGTCACTCACAGCAGTTTCGGAACACAACCAAAAAAAAAAAAAAAAATGAAGTCATAAAATCAATTAAAATTGAACCTTAAGACAATTTTTGAGGTTATTTTACGAAAGTTGAAAATTTTTTTTGAGAAAACTATTGATTTCCGGTAACTGAAATTTCGTGAGATTAATAACAATAACAAGAGCTATTCTGGAAAAAAAAATGAAGGTACCTTTGTATGTATACTCGTATAAGAGACGAGCCGAACATTTGAAACATCTTGTCAATAAAACACATACTTGGTAACTGTTCCACTTTATATCTATATTACACTAGCGACCGGTTTCGTTATAATAACATCGTCAGGCTATTGGATACGAATCATGAGATGGAAAATGTATTTCGTCATTGTTTACATTTGTGATGTGATGACAAACATGATTTAAAGGCGTTTTGTTCGTGCATTTATGGAAGCGTCCAACAAAAATATTTGGTATTATAAAGTCAAAGTACACTGAAATTAATAAGTATAATAATAATAAGTACATTGTATTGTACGCTAGTGAAATGAAACGTGGACATTAACGCAAAGAGACAAAGAGTTTGGAGACGTTAGAAATGTGGTGCTGGAGGAGGATGGAGATAATTAAGGAAGTGCTGAGAATTGTAGAAGAAGAAAGTTGTTATAATAGATATAATCGGGTCTACCGCGATCAATTTTTACCTTTTTTACGAAAAGGGGACACCCGACGTTTCGAGACAGTTGCATGTCTCGTGGTCTACGGGAAACTGGTAAATATGGCGAGGCGCAGTGATGAGATGTAGGTGACGACCGAAGTATTTTTATTTTACCCGCATAAACACTTTATCTCTAATTCACGCACGGCACACAACACTCACAGTATCCGGAGATGCACTAAGAGAAGAAACCCGCGATTTATATTTCCCGATAACTGGACTCCATGTGGGAGACAATTTGAAACCATCTTCCCGATTGAAATTATTTGGATGTTTCTTGATTTCAATCGCTTCACGCACAATTCTAGGGTAGTAATGGCGATCAGTGGAGAAAATTTTCGGGTTATGCAGTTCTATCCAGTGGTTGGTCCCGGATTCTAAAAGATGTTCTGCTATCGCTGATTTGTACATCTGCCGGTTTTTCAAAGTTGTTTGTTAAAAACCATTGAAAACAGAAGAAGGAAGATGATAAGATACTTCAATACGACAGTTTCTTAGAAAATATAGAAAGAAAAGTCAAGGGAAAAAGACGACTATACTCAAGTGAAAGAGAAAGTTAATATTATGTCGTATGAAGAGGTCAAATCATTAGCAGGAGAAAGAAAAGAATAGAGTTACTCCACCGACAAAGAACGTACAGCTTGTCTAAAAAGTCATGAAATCGAACTGAAATTATTTTTACTGGTAACACCTGATTACCCAAACAAAAGATCTCAGGTGTTGCCATATTAATTTTGTTTTGGCAAAGAAAGTGGCGCCTCTATTTCTTTCTAGACTTTATTGACAATCTGTAGCTCTTAAGATAATATTCAACTGCTCATACTTGAAATTTTGATGCATTCGAACTGGTAACGTAAAATTAACAGTTGAATAATCTGTTTTTTATATTTATACAATACAAATGCACAAATTGGGTACGTATAAGTTGAATTGTCCACGAGTAGTACAGCTGTGAACACATCGTGACACCCTCTCATTCATATTAGTTCATAACGATTATGAAACTACTCTCCTATTTTATCAATTCAGTTCAGCCGGTGTACTGAAATGCGTAAGATAATTATTATTATCATCTCGGTATCGATGCCAAACGAAGTGTGAGATACATTTAGCAGACGATTCATGAAGTGAAGTAATTCTGGCCTATAAAATGTTCTATGTATATTACCTATAGCACTTGGGCTATTTTCGACAAGTGTACTTATTTTTAATTTATGTGTGAACACTTTGTAGTAAATATAAATTTTTAATGTTGAACAGTCAATAAGTCACAACTTTAAAGCCAGGTGATGATCACGATGATGCCTGATAGTGAAAACGTTTTTGGATGTTCGTAGAAGGCAAACTTGAAGAAAGATTTTACCTACTCCCATTACAAAAGCGGTTTAACAAGTACCTACATTCTTTGTCCGATGTTTAAGACTTAAGAAAAATAAATCAAGATATATTTCGAGCCCCACTGATAATAATTACAATACTCTTAGATCATATTAATATACATAGACAATTAGACATAGAATATGTTTTTCTTCTTTATTTATTTTTATTAATATATACCATTTTGTACTTGGTCATTTTATTTTAACACAAGCCAAAACCAGTTAAAGACTGTTTATTTTATTTTCTTGTATATTGATTGTAATGAAAGAGCTTGAGAAATGCAAAAAATTATGATATCCGTACATTTTGGCAGCGGTCTGCCTTGTGACTAGTTAGTAGATAAAAATCTAAATAAATAAAAAAATCAGCATTTCTGATTTAACTCGCCGTGAAGTTCCACATACCAATAATTTTTTACCTTACATTATGTAAATATCTACACGTTAAAATATTACATAAAAAACAATTTTGAAAGGTGAAAAGTATTAGCGAATAAAATATGTGTAAAGAATTATTTTCTCCTATTTTGCTCTATCTGGAGACGTATACAGGGTGGAAAAAATGTAAGGGCCCTGGAGGGAAACTACCTTAAATCCTTTAGTTAGCTCATTTTACTGAAAGGAAACATTCCTTTATTTTTTAAAAGAAACAAAACTGCATTCAAAGATATTCTGAAATTCGCTTGTCTCACCCGGGAATCGAACCAACTAAAAATAAAAAAAATAAACCCTCGCTATTTTATTATACGAATCGGTAGGATTATTGTTCAGAATAAAATGTGTCTAATAAACATTTGGTCTTACACTCATCTGTTGTACGAGATACTCATGAAATTAAATATTTATTACAAGTTCTTTGTTAACAATACCTAGTACTGTTCACTTGTAACAAGTAAATAACACGTTATAATTTTCTTATCTCTCTTACATCCAAAGACATCTTATGAAGTACAAGCTTGCTAATGTTATTTATCTTAAGTACCTTGCTGAAGACTTCAATAAGAAAATCGTTAAATGGTAACAATAAATCTATGCAGAGCACAATTACTTCTTGCACTAGGCGTACTGACGAAAAGTTTAAAAAAGGAACGTATTTTTTTTTGCAACGCGGAGCAACAAATTTGAAATTCGAACCATAACTTTCACCATTTTTGAAATCGATAAAAGTATTCGATCGAATTTCAAATTTTGTTTTGTTTTGCTTTCATTCCGTGCTGTCATTGTGTAATAATGGCGTATCATTATTATTTTACAAGTGAACAGTACTAGGTATTGTTAATAAAGAACTTGTTATAAATATTCAATTTCATGGGTATCTCGTACAACAGATGAGTGTAAGACTTTAGTTTAGTAAACAAATTTTATCCTGAACAATAATCCTACCGATTCGTTTACTAAAATAGCGAGGGTTTATTTTTTTTATTTTTAGTTGGTTCAGTTCCTGGGTGAGACAAGCAAATTTTAGAAGATCTTTGAATGCAGTTTTGTTTCTTTTAAAAAGTAAAGGAATGTTTCCTTTCAGTAAAATGAGCTAACTAAAGGATTTAAGGTAGTTTCCCTCCAGGGCCCTTACATTTTTTCCACCCTGTATAGCGATCTTTGAAAAGCGTGCTGATATTAACGTTTTCACTGTCGTTTTCGTCGATATTTATACCGACACACATCAAGTTGCTAATTCATGATATGGATGATTAAATTTTTCTATTTTAGAGGGGTTTAGTTTGTAGAACGTTTCTTAAGTTATTAAAAATAATAAGTAATTTATTAAAGATGTATAATTTTAGTTAACCATTTTTGTAGGTACGCTAAATATATCTAATATTTGTGCATAACCTTCTTAATTCTGAATATTGCTAAAACAATAATAAATCAATAAATCTCTTTTTATTGTGATTGAGTAAAATAATACTTAAATAACAGTCAAACACTTAAAAATCTACCTACAAAATAAAACTTACCTAAAACAAAACACTAAAACTTATAAAAATAAACTAAACTAAATAAAAAATTCTATCTAGATCGCCACCGTCATGTGGAAGGGTACCTAGAAGGCTGGCAGCGTTTCCACTTTGAATGGCCAGACTGATTCTCTGGCCAAGATACGCGCCAGCCTTCGGGTCCCCACAAGCGTCAATCAGCCGTGCAGATAACTCTTTAAAAAAGAGTTAAGCATCAGGACTCCACGGCCCGAGGGTCTCGACCCCAAAAGGCACAAATAAGCAGTCCGATCTAAGGGCTGCATACTTGCGCCTCTTATTTCCCTCAGCTGCTGCCGCAGCCGCACCAGACTTTAAACTTCTCGATTATATTATTTCTTTCCTAACTTGAAATCGATTTGGATAGAATCAATTCACATTTCGAATAATTCAGTTCTAAGCCAATTTGGCCAAATTTATGAATAATGATTTCTAAATCGTTTAATACAGACGTTGAATTGCCTCCAACCAATGGTGCCATCGTCCAAGTACCAAATATTAAATTTCGACTTTAGATCTTGGATGATCGGATTGATGGCCAAACTAAATATTGCTGGTCCTATGGGGTCACCCTGCTGACAGCCGACTGCAGATTCTAGTAAGTGGTTTTTATATAGGTATATTAATTTTATTGGTCCGCTATAACATTGAGACACGTAAGTATATATTGGCGAACAGTTAGTTTTGACTTCGGTCAGCAGAGTGCCTCTGTCCACCGAGTTGAAAGCGTTTTTCACGTCCACCTTCAACAGCACCTCACCAGCATCGTATTCAAGGAAGGTGCGGGCTGCATTTACTGCAGCCTCACACCCCTCTTTACTACCGAAACTTAGTTGAGTGGGTTGAAATTTTTTTGAAAGATCATCTAGAATAAATTGCAGTCACGATTGTGTATCGGATTCACCTTAGCGATTGAATACAAGTATCCACGAATGTGGTTATAAATATAAACAATACTAGGCTCACGCCAATTTTATTTGAAATCCACAAACAAAGATGAAGTCACCCTTCTCAATTAAACCACATACGAAGCTATAAAACCTGACGGACTGAACACAATCCACGGATATGAGTCAGTGAGTCAGTAAGCTTGCAGTTTATTACATTATTTTATTTACCAGCTAAATCTGTCTGCAGTGAGTGTGTCATCTATTATATGTTTAGGAATCTAGCCTCTACAACGGGTATGTTTATGTATCAAATTCATTCAATTAATCAGTCGATTCATAAATAAGTTGTAAGAAGAAAGTATTTGTTTTGTTGTTACGATTGCGATCAATCAGTCGATTGATAAATAAGTCGTAAAAATAGTACAAGTACAAGGGCGAAAAGGAATAAATTACGAGGACGATTTAAAACACGAGCATAGCGAGTGTTTTAAACGTAACCGAGTAATTTATTGCTTTTACGCCCGTGTATCATGCTACGTCTTTCAATGCACAGTGTGAGGAAATAAAACAAATATAATCTTGTGAACTTTAAATTATGATTGGTTCAAAAGGACTGTATCCAGAGCCGTTAAACAGTGGAAAAAAAAGTATAACATTCATGGTACAAAGGAAAGGTTGCAGGTTAGCCAACTTCTCGTAAAAAAAAAAAAAAAAAAAGCCCTAGGGTAAAATAATCGACTTTCTCTTCGGTTTTGGTGCATAAAAAGTGGGCCTTTACGAGCACTTGCTTTGAAAAAAAATATTTGTTATGTAGTTCGATTGCGATCAATCAGCCGTTTGATAAATAAGCCATGAGAAAAAATATATGTTGTTGCTGTTACGAGTGTGACCAGCCTTAAGCCTCGGATAAGCATGGGTGTGAAGTTTGAAGTTTCGTACAGAATAAATTTTTTGGGAAATATACAGGATGTTAAGATGGAGTTGCGGAAGCCGAAAACTGGTGATAGTACTCGACCATACGAACAACCTTCAGTGAATAAAAATTTTAAAATCAAGAAAAAAATATCTGTTGTTTCATACATTTTGGTCGGGTAGCTTTGTAGTTTTCGTATGGAACAGCTGTTTTTTTTTTCGATTCGAGGGTAACTCCATAGTAAAAGTTGTTAGCATGGACGAGCCCTATCGCCAGTTTCCGGCTTCCGCAACTTTATCTTAACACCCAGTACAATACTCTTATATATACTTTTAGCTTGTATGACTAAATTAATGGATGTGGAAGAGGCAAAAGGGGTGTGTCAGGATCGCAGCAGATGGAAATATGTAGTCTCTGCCTCCTCTGGGAGACAGGTGTGATTATAATTATTTAAGTAAGTCCTTCTAGAGCGGCCCTGGTCGAGCTGTACCTTCCACTTGCGCACCATTCTTTCGTAACTCTACTTTCATTCATCCTCTCTACGTATACTCGTACATGTCCGAATTGGTGACATACTGAAGAAGGGCCATAGTACCCGGAATAGAAGAGCTTGTATGGCTAGATTGATTGATGAGTAAGAGGCGAAAGAGGTGTGTCTGGATCGTATTAGATGAAAATCTGTAGTCTCTGCCTACCGCTCTGGGAGACAGGCGTGTGTATATGCAGCTGGAAACATCGTGTCGTACGTGTCTTAAGGCGAAGTAGGCATTGGACGTCCAACTTTAATACAAGTTTTCAATAAAACCTGATTTTGAACCAGAACTGAAAATTATACATATTATTATTGTAGAAAATTTCAGAACTGTTTTGTCTACCTTGAAAACATGATTTGAAACTTTTCAACAGAAAACAATCCTAAAAATATCAATTTATCAAGGTTTATGTCTCTTCTCACGCGTGTCACTGACGTAATAAACTCGGAATACCTCTGACACCCCCTCGGGGATATTTTTTTTTTAGTTTTATGTATCTAAAAAACTTCATACGAATAGATTACATTTATTAGTCTCGTAACTATAATTTCTGTAGTTTTTTTTTATAATATTTGCAACAGATTGTCACGATAACGTTGAATTTGATAAGGCTCATACTCATACTCATACTCATTTATTCATAATTTATCATTACATGTCTAACATTATTATTACAGTATTTCAATAGTATTACATTATTATTTAATTATTATTACATTATTATAAAATTAAAGTAGGACAGTAGGTTATATTCTATATTTCAATTATTATATTTCAACAATACAGTTTTTATGTAACATCATCCAATAGGTATTCTTTTACGGAATAGTATGCTTTTTCTAAAAGAAATGCTTTGACTTTGCTCATCATATACTATGACTATATTTCTCACTTGCGCATGATTCTCAATGGCTAACTTCGTTCTGCACTCTCACTCACAGCAGAATCGAGCGTCTTTTCTAAACCCACTTCGCCTTAATAAATGATTCACACAAAATACTTTTATGCTTATTTAGAAAAAAAAGCGGTGACTGAGTTGTTACGCTGACCTCTCAATCTAAAGACCCGGTTTCAAATCCTGGCAGAACCAAGCACAATCAAGCACCAATGAATTTTTCTCAATTAACCTACATATTAAAATTTATTGAAAAAGGCGTTAATTTGCGGAAGTCCATCATGAATTTGTGGATATATTAATAATTTGCAATATTCCGCTAAATACTCTTACCATGCTATTCAAAATGCCGACTCAAGCACCGCCCGCCCTCCCGCATTAAACATGCCCAAACAAAGCAAGCAGTACGAGCACAAAATAAAGCAATCTTGAATAACAAGCAAGAAAACTTATCGACACGTGTTTCGCCTCTAAACGAGGCATTCTCGGGATGTGTAGTCCGCCCGACCGCTCGTCGAGCATGGTAAGAGTATTTAGCGGAATATTGCAAATTATTAATATATCCACAAATTCAATCTGCATATTATTTGTATTGTTACCACACTGTGAAACTGTGAAACGGTGAAGAAAAACACTGTTATGTAAACCTGCATGCCCTAAATGTCTTGTATTTGTGCCCGAAGTATGGCGATAAGGCTCACTCCCTCTCACGTTGGGACGTAAAAATCTTCGGTGATATACGAGTTACGAGTATTATGTCATGTTGATGATATTATTGTTTTTCAAAGCTCCTTTATAATAATGGTTAATTTGTCTCCATTAACGTAATCATAGTGATAACAAAACAATATTTTGTGCTTTCTCATTTAAGACTCCGCTGTCCGTCTGTCACCAGGCTGTATCTCATGAACCGTGATAGTATGATGAACAACAAATACTAAAAAACAGAATAAAATAAATATTTAAAAGGGCTCCCATACAACATACATGTTTTTTTGCCGTTTTTGTAGATAGTGCACTGAGAAAAAATTCTGGTTCCGTTAACCTGAATATAGCTCATTTAAACAGAAAATACTATATGTGACGTCTATATTTATTGTTCAGTTTACTTGAACAATCTAATGTAGACAATAATTCAAGTAAATATAACATAATTCTGTTTTTGTTTACAAGGTTTTTTTTACAAAACGATCTGGTAGTATTGTGGTACGGAACCCTTCGTGTGCGAGGTCGACTCGCACTTGGCCGGTTTTTTCTCTACTTTTCTGTACAAGTTAGATCAATCAATCGGGGCAGTCTGTATTGAAAAGACCAAATGACTTGAATTTTGCTGATAACATAATAAACGAAATGGATATCGTGGTTCTTAAAATGTTGAGGTCAAAAACATTTGTCCATTATCCCGATTAAGATAGCCATTTTGAACGACTCCAGACAAATATTATCCATTACGGCTAAAATATACAATAACGCCCACAGAAGGGCAACTTATGAATGAATGCTAGAATGATCTTAATAGATAAGCATACAGACTTTGATAACTTATTCATAGATGACGGCATTATTTTAACCTTTCCGTAACAGTACAGTATCCGGCATTAAAGACATGATCTTGCTAAGTTTCTTACCCTTCTTCTTAGCAAGACTAATCAAATGGGTGGAGTTATTCATATATTTATTATATGTATTGCATATATTTATAATATTATGTATTCCTTATTCCTATATTTTTATTTTATTTAAGTCTATTTTTTTTATAAAATTAAGTAAGCCTATCCATTATTATTACCCTGCGTATTTCCCCATATTATTATTTATGTTATAAAACTATTACCTATACACAGCCCAAATATTATTTAATTATTTATACTACATTAAAACTAAACTATAATAAGTGTATCTGTTATACCTACATTACATAAATAAATATATTTCATTGCATTTCATTTCATTTCAAAATGTACATGCACATCGGCTTTCTTCGGTTCGTAGAGCGCGGTCTCTGTCACCGGACTGTTAGTGCTTCGTGCGACAGAGATGACGCTGCGATACGATGTGCATTATTTACTGCCGGGACCTGTACCTGCCTTTGATGAGCGTGCAATTTATAAAATAATGTGAAGGAAATTATTGCGAGTAAAATGTTTGTCATAATTGAAATTGGCTACCAAAAATTAAAATTTGTATTCAGTTGCTAATTGCACTAAAATCCCTGGAAAAGTAAAAAAACGTTACGTCACTATTTACAAAAAAACTTTATTAATCATTTGAGAGTTCATTTTACACAGCTTATTCTCATTCTCATTCCTCCGTTTATTTACATTCCTGAGCCACTGTAGAACTTTGTTATACTAAAACGACCCAAGTAGTAACTTTTAAATGGTTTCAATAATGCAAATGATTCAAAAGAGCGTGAATGTGGACTAAAGTTAGGGGAGTTAATTATCAAATGCGTCTTATACGCCGATTACCAAGTTCTTCTTGCTTTGCTTAAGGCGCTCTTATCCCAGAAGAGTGACTCTCTGTCTTTTTCTTTACGTGTAAGGAGTAAAGAAAATAACCACAATTTTGTAATTTTTCGTTGTTTTTATCGGTTTTTAAATTGTTTAAAAATAAGGGATATGCTTATTAAAACCCACTTACATGGTCGACCTAGAAAATTTAAAGAGCAATATTACCAGATATGTTTCGTTAATAAAAGAGTGGAATTATGGAAATGGCATGATTTGAAAGGTCTTATTACATGCTGTGTTCATGAATTATTTCTATCGAGCAAAGTTTATCTGATCGTGTAACACATGCGTGAAAGACCTAGATAAAGGTTCGAACTATATTGCGTATTTTATTTTTTTGAAGTTTTAGACGATATTTGAAAGTTCTATTTGACTTTGAAATTACTGATTTTGAGATAAGAGCGCCTTAATCGATGGACGAGCTGCAAGAGATAGTAACAATTATAGATGATGCCTAAAAAGAAACAAATGAAAATAAATGTAGGAAGAACAAACGTATATGCTATAGATAAAGGAATAAAACAGTGACTGAATGCGAGGGTAAAATTGGAGATGAGGAAGTAGAACAGGTTTGTCTATCTGTGTTGTCTATTTATGCACGATGGAAAGTGTGACGGTGAAATTGAAAGAAGAATAAATGTAGAAAACTAAGTGAATGGAGCCCTGGACTCCTTTATGGGCAGCCAAAATGTGACTGTAAAAACACGATTGGTGGTTCATAATTGAGTGTTAACTCTTACATTTAAGTATGGTAGTAAATGGGGTATGGCAAGATAAACATCAAAGTAGAGTGAATGCAATAGAAATGCATTCCTTACGGAGTATGTGTGGTTTAACATTGAATGATAGAGTAAAATATATCAACATAGAAGAACAGTGGTACAGTCTGAAAAAAGATGTAATGATTCAAATAGAAAAAAGAAGTCTGTGGTCTGGAGATGTAGAGAGAATGAACAAAAGTACAGTGACGAAAGAAATTTATGGTGCGCAAGTGGATGGTCAAGCTTGACTAGGCCGCCCTAAAAGGACGTATGCAGACCAAATTGGCGACATGCTGAAGAAAGACAATGTCAAAAGAACCCCGAATAGAAGAGTTTGTATGACTAGATGTGGAAAAGGTGAAAGAGCTGTGTCAAGATCGTAGCAGATGGAAATGTGTAGTCTCTGCCTATCTCTCTGAGAGACAGGCGTAATTATATGTCTTATACATGTAGTAAATGTTATCTGTAAACAAAATATCTATTGTTGACTGGGCAGAAGGTTATCATCACTGTGGAAAAGTTCCATAAATTCATACTCTTTAGTAAATATATAGTTTTAAGTACGCGGTAAAATTTACAATTCTTTTTCAAGAAACTTTAAAAAAGCACATAATAACGGAAATTTTTTCGTTGATTACAGGTTGAAAATAACATCAACAATGGCCCAGAACAGAATACTGATTCTCATCATTGCTGCAGCCGCGATAGCAGAAACCAAACGTTTATCCTACCATCACAAGAGGGACGCTCCCGCCAAGGTCTGCAGTAGGGACTACAATAACGCTACAAAAGTCCAGTGCTTCTGTGTCCAAGATAGCCACCATGAAGTCAAAACCGCTGACTGCTACCTCACCAACGCCAACATTGAAGAAAAAGACCCGGAATGGCAATCTTTCGAGTCACTTAAAGTTGTTAACAAGCTTGTCTTCACAACCACCAGAGGAATAAGATTAAGTTATATACCTACAAATGCTTTACAAACAATGCAATATGCAGCAAAAATCGAAATCAAATATGGGAATATTCAAATAATCAAACCGTATGCATTTGCCAATTTGAGTGAAATCGAAGAGATATCTCTCATTGATAACCAAATAGATAAGTTGGAGAAACATGCTTTCGCTCATCACAGGGCTCTTACCAAAATTAGTCTTGACGCAAATGGTATCGTTGAAATAAACAGAGATGTATTTGTTGACCTGCCATCTTTAGAGATGTTGTTTCTGACCATGAACAAAATAACCACGATTCATGATAGAGCGTTTAGTCACTTGATTCATTTGAAAGAACTGGAGATTGATAAGAATAGCATCTTCAGTTTGAATAATGAAACCTTTTATGGATTAAGGCATCTTTTAAGACTGGAGCTGAGTAAGAACTCTTTAGAAGTTATTGGTGACAACACGTTTTTGCCATTGAAGAGTTTGCAATATCTCAATTTAGAGGGGAACAAAATCCAGATGTTAGACGAGAAGGCATTTAATGGATTGGCTAACCTCCAGACTTTGTCTTTGGCCCTGAATAAAATACAAAGCATAGATGGTGCAAGGGTTTTCGAAGGGTTACATGCGTTGACGTCTTTGAACTTGAAAGGGAACCAGCTTAATGAGTTAAAGGCTGACGTCATGGCACCAGTTCTAAGAAACTTCTACAGGGTGGCAAGCTTTTTGAATGTTGAAGGTGAGAGTTTCAATAAAATTATTTTATAAAGATTTATAGTGAATCCTATGTCTTCCTGTTGCCTAAATCTATTATAAAGTAACCGCAGAATTGCTAATTATGTTTAATATGGGTGCAAAAAATTAATTAAATGCCCATCTTGGCTGTGAAGAGTTTACATAATAGTACTTGTTATGCGTGGCAGACTTATGAAAAGTACAAACATTTTTTTTTCTGGTATCAGAAAAGCTTTATTCAAACAATTAAATTAACTAAAATATTAATAAACGAAAAAAAAAAAATATGTTTATTCTTAGTATTTGAAACTAATGTGCCAAAGTAAACTTATCTCTAAGAAGATATTTACGAATATTATAGTATAACTTAGAGGATAACAATAAAAGGAAATCAATACAAATTTAGAAATACGAGTACATACGTGGACCGCTACTTAAATTAAACTACTTAAGGATCGACCTTACCCTAGAATATGAACAACGCCAGACTTTCGAGGGTGTTTTCTTTGGAAGAAATTAGGCCTCTCCTTATATTGAAAAAATAAATTTGTTTTGTTATAAGACCAACCTAGTGGTCATTCGATTCTGTCACAGGTGCTAGCGACGTGGACGTAAATTAAATCCATATTTGTGTCGATTCGATGCAGTGTTGCCAGATGAGGAAACTGATATTACAGTGTTGAGGGCTCAAAATTACAGTGTTTGGAACCAAATTACAGTAGAATTCATCAATTTTCATATTTTTCGCCATTTTCAACTAACTTATGTGACTTTTGGCATTAGAAAATTACAGTGTCTCCATACACTGTAATTTTATTAAATGCTACAGTTTACAGTAGATTGTGTTGAATTACAGTAGATCTAATGTAATTACAGTGTATCTAGCAACACTGATTCGATGTAACACGTTTTAACTTATTGGACAGGACTCAACTTAATTTAAGTTTAATCTTTTCTTACTGTATCGAAGAGACGAAGACAGGACGCTTAAAATAAGGTTAGTTCTGTCAAACAAGTTATGTCGTGTTACACACCGAATCGACACCATTGACGTAAAAGCACGTAAAAGCAAGCGCACAAGTCACACATCCCCTGCGGTCCGTAATAGAATTACAATGGATCATAAGCCATTCACTTCATACTTTCATAATCGATTTTAGCGATTTAATTCTATTTCGGACCGCACGGGACGAGACGCACTGACGACGGGGTAAAAAGTGTTCTGTGCTCTGACGCACACTACAGTCAATGACTCCATGCAACGCTGCGCCACTGTGGCTGCGGTGTGCGGTATATGTGCTCCCCGCTCCTCCACGCATGCCCCTTACCGCTGACGCACCCTGCGGTCCGAAATAGAATTATATCGCTAAAATCGATTACGAAAGTATGAAGTGAATGGCTTATGATCCATTGTAATTCTATTTCGGACCGCAGGGGCAAACGTCGACGGAACGAATGACCTGTATGGAATATTCATTCATTCATTCTTTCGACGACCCACACCGTCAAACGCACCCTTGTGCGTTGGGATGGCCAGCCTGAAGCTTTATGTAGCCGATCTACTCAGTAAACCCCAGTGCACACTGAGCGCAGGTGAAAATAACTTCTACATATTTGTAATGAATGGTAGTGAATGTTCAGGATAGAAAAGATGCCGTGGTCGTTTCTATCCGGAAGATGGTAGTAACTAGTAACTGCGGTTGCCATCGCATCCTTTCAAAACGTGGTCGACGACACATAATAATATGTAAACAGCATGAAAATAATAAAGCTAGTAAATATACTACGTAGTCTATGAAAATAAAAAAAATTGCTCTTACATTCGTCTTTTATCCTAGAAGATATTATTATTTGAAAAATTACTTCGCAGTTGTTTGTAAATACGAAAATGATATTCAGGTGATGTAACCCTAATCAATTAACAATCATTATGCAAAATTGAAAACAATAATTGAAATAAACAAACTAATAATAAATGTATAAACAAATATGAAATTTGAATTTGAATAAACAAATAAGTGTTTACTATTTTACACTGGTATAAGTAGCAAATCACAAAAAAAAACAAAAAAAACGTAAACATGGGTGGAAAATCATTAGCACGGCTGCTTAACAATTTAATCTTAATGATATTAAAACGGTTATAGTAATTACTTTCTTGTCTAATTTCCAGATAACGAGTTCCCGTGCGACTGCCGCCTAGACTGGTTCATTAACTTGAAGAACAACACTCAAAATGAAGCCCTAAAACTGAATATTGAAAATCTCAAATGTATTCCCAACACTCAACTCAGCGAAATCTGGCAGAAAGTTATAGAAAGCGAGAAAAACAACGGCGTAGTCTTTGACGAACAAACAAACCAAGACAATGCATATGAATACTACGATGAAACGCAGTTGGAAGGAAAACTATTCTACATCGATATTAGAGAATTTTTAAACTGTACATCATCTGGGTTCCAGTACTCGAAAGCTAACCAAGATTCTGTACTACCTGAGGAGGCGTCCGTTCTAACATCTACATCAACTCCTGCGTCTACGACTGTTAAAGTTACAACACGTAATACTATACAAGTTCATACTTCAACTACAACGACGAAGCCTTATAAATCTACGAAAGTAGAAAATAAAGGAATCCTTCATATCTCAATAGACGATAATGACGATAATGAAGTGACTGAGTCAGCGCACGGAAGAGTAGTGATGAATCTTCAAAACTTGAATGAGAAGAAACATGCTTTTACAACATCAAGCGTTTCAACTGTTTCTGCTAATCCTATTGAGAATAAAATGTATGAAGCTAAAGAAATGTCTTCAGATGAGGCAATACCTGATCAGTTGAAGTTCCATAGTAACGATGTTGAAGAAACAGATTCTAAACAAGATACCTATAAAGGCAGTGCAGTGAGAAATATATTTAGCATATCGCTATTTATTCCAGTATTGATAGCTTTTAGATTACAGTTCTAAGTAGGTTATAGGTAGGTTATTTTAAGTTGCGTTGCATAAGATATAAATTAAGTAAGATTTTATTGTAAGTTACACTCACTCACACAGTCACTATCCATAATAATTAAAATGCTTCTTATAAAATTACATTTGGTTTAACTTATGCACCTTTTATGAGAGTTTCATTACAAAAATATAAACCTTCATTTATAGTTTTGTTGCTTTATTTGCCTGTCTGTCTATATTTTTGTGCATCATCTATTTAAGTTCAGAATATAACCTAAAATCCACCAAGGTAATTGGGCGTTCTATTATATTCTTCGTTTTAGGTACGAGTAACTTTCAAGTACGTTCAATAGAAGAGTTACGTATTATAAAAAGAGTAACGTGCAGTAACATTTTGTATGGAAATATCTTAGTTACAATTACAGTCGTAGGGGTGCTTTATACAATCTATTTCTAGGGTAGCTGGAAAATCGGTCAATGACTTTTGGGCGTGCCGCAGGGGTAACCATCCTTTTTGCTATTTTTCCAGTTCTATTTTTTGATATCTCTTTCAGTTTATATCCAATCTAGTAAAACAGTAGAAGACATACCTTTATACAAAATAGAGTAATATAATTAATTAATTATAATATCGTAATAATATTCTGTCGTTTTTTTTTAGCTCAAAATCATCAAATTTCCTTATTCAGTAACATTATAAAAGTAGCACTGTATATATGACATAATAGTCTATCAATAGTTACTTTAGCAGCCTTAGCATGGCACCAAGAACATCGCAATTTTAAGTCCAAAAAAATTCACTTGCAAAACTTCATGTTGGGTAGACTTTAAAACTTGTAAATTTTTGTTTATCGAATTACCTTCTTTATTCTTTATTGCACAAAAATCTTAAATAATATAACATACACATAAATAAAAATTTGTACAAGGACAAGCTTATTTCTAAAGAAATTTCTCCCAGGCAACCTTCAATGTGGTGAAAAGGTAGTGAGAATGGTGGGCAAATAATTGTGCACAACTATAAAAACAGAAAACTTAATAGAAAAAAAAAGGAATTTAATGAATAAGCAATAACACGCAAATATATATATATACTTTTACATAATATATAATTATATCCAATAAATAAACAATACTTAATTACTCAAAATAAACGTACGTAAAATATCATTATTTACTAATATATATATAAATAAAATATATTAAATACATAAATATTCCAACTAATGAAACGCAGATAGGTAAAAGCAAAAATTAACTCTTAGAAAGAAAATGCTGTTTATGCTTTCTTTTAAATGACTATACAGATGGGCTATTATCTCTAATATTACGGGGCAGACTATTCCATAATCGAGCGGGTTGAACTGTAAAGGATTTATAGTAGAAGTCTGTATTACAGGAAGGTTGGAGGGTCCTAGTGTCGCAAGCTCTCTGAGGTCTTTGCGGGGAGGTAAAAGCTGAAAACGATCTCGTAGGTAATGAGGGGCGCAGGGATTGTTTAGGATGTTGAACAGTAATGCTAGCATGTGTGAGTTTCTTCGCAAACGGATAGGAAGCCATCCTTATTTACGTCTAAATTGTACCTACCCAAGAAGTTTATAACCAGACCTTGTACCACAGGTTTGTCGCTCACCTCAACCCGTAATATGAAACACGGTAAGAAGCGTAAGCGATAAGGAAGTGTATGGAGAGCGACACGTATTGTTTTCTTTTGAAGCTATTATAATACTTCGGGTCATTGACCGATTTTCCAGCTGCCTTAGAAATAGTATATAGCACAAATACAAAAAATAGCTACATGTTAACTTTGCTCTATAACCTTTGTTTGTTCTAAACAAGGGTTCATGCTGGAATGTGTTTTTGTATAAATGTGATTGTTTATAGAAATAGTCAACGTTTAGAAGAAAGAACGTAATAAAGTTGAAATTCTGTAAGTTGGCTCTCAAAAAATACAAAAAGTAAAATGCCTGGACTGTATACTTACCTAATTCATCTGAAGAGATTCGTGTTAGTCGAGGAAAAAGTTAATAAAATTCCGATTGAATTAATAGACAGACCATAGACTTAAGATGATAGACAAACATAGCGTGCGAGGGAGAAGAAAACCCCTAATGGCTACATAGCTATTGAAAAACAAAGCGAATGTACGTTAGGGCTTGAAATTTTTAAACATGTTATCGATATCGATGTCGCAGGATAATCGGAAAATACGGATCAACGTGAAAATCTTGAACATTTTGCAAAATGGTCTGGGTAATTGCAAACTTTCTGTTAAGAGTCCTCTAGCAGGCAGATTGTAAAAAACCCGCCTTATTGTAATTAATGGAACCCCAAGATGGCGAAATCCCGGAACGGCTTATGTTCAGCAGTAGACAAACTTGGCTGAGGTATAGAATTGCACATACATATACAACGTGTAACAGAAAGGCGTACCCATATTTGAAGAGCTTATTCAGTCAATGGTATGGAACAACTTTTACTATGGAACAAACCCTGTATCTCGAAAAAAAAAAAGAACTTTTTCATAGAAAAATGCAATGCCGCTCGGCTGAAATGTATGGAAGAATTTCAAGGTTGGCTCCATAGTAAAAGTTGTTCTATACCATTGACTGAATAAGCTCTTCAAATATGGTTACACCTTGTACCTATACAACGTGTAACAGAAAGGTGTAACCACATTTGAAGAGCTTATTCAGTCAGAACAACTTTACTATAATACGCCGGTATACGCCGGTCTCCTAGATAGGTAGGCAGAGACTACGGATTTCCATCTGCTATGATCCTTCCTGACACACTTCGATAGTTCTTGAACGTAAAATGTACATCACTAGTTGACATATCAATGACAAATCAAAATTTGTTACGCGTTATTGGGCTGTCAGTTCGTCTAAACGCCAGTATATCCTAGTGTATGAGACTGACATATTTTAAACAATATAAATAACAAAGTTTATCAGAGTTTGAAGCAAAAAATTTAGTCAAAGGCGAACTGTACTGTATTTGGAAGTGAGTATTTTTGGAGTATATATGCTGTATAGATGATATAGTTAAATTATTTAGATCAGTAATGTTTTAGTTACCTGAGTTTAATATGTAACCTTTTACCAAAATATTTGATGATTATTAGTTTTTTAGGATATCCGGGTCAAGTGACACTTCTGCTAACAGCTCCTAGAAGTTGCGAGAAATAGCGCAAAATGATAGAAATGCGAAAAATGTATATATTTTATGAATCTGCATAAACCGCATTAGATTCTGACAACTACTTTCAGAGATATAGCCAAATATTAAATTGGCGGGAAAACGAAAAATCGCCCAGAATTACAAGGGGTAAAAACACAACACTAACACATTGCCTAAATATTGCACAAAAACTAATAAATACAATATTTTTGAAGTAAATACTACGAATAACCTCCAACCAAAAATATTTTGGTGGATTTGGCGGTACGACAGGTAATACCTGCGAACCCGAAACCCCCCTCCCGCAGGGAGTCTACCTATCTTTACGGGTAAGCTGAGGTCGCAAATATTTCCAACGGGTGGTACATCATGATTGCTCTGCTGGTTTCTTTTTTCTTCCTATGTATCAAAAAGGGATAAAAACAGTTCTTTTGTTGAAATTTCAGGTGCATGAATAAGATACACTGTGTAACCTATATCTTTCTCTTTCACTCGTTCATAATTATGAGTCTCGCGCACAGAACTATTTTATGGTCTCGCGCTTGCTTTTTCTCATACTTCGTGAAATTTTTTGTTGAAATTATTATAAATAATGTTACGCAAAGACGATATTTCTTCTTCGGACTTCGTTCATTTTGTAAACAAGCACTCTTGTCCCAATGCCTATGATTATGTCACAGTTGAACAAAGTACTAATTGTTTAGTTGAAGATTGATTTGCTTTACTGAAATAACGATTGGATGAAATTGAAAAAATAGTGTAAACAATTTTAACAAAGGTTTTTTTTTCATAACAATCTGGTTCTCTAATCATTAGACCAGTGGTTAGGGACAAAACAACGCTCTGCTACCAAAAATGTTAAGGACAAAACCGCGCTCTGCTACCAAACTTTAAGAAGTAACTTTTGGGTAAATAACAAAAAAAAAAGGGGGAATAAGTCGTACAGTCTGTCTGAAGCTTACCTTACTGGATCCAAGCTGGTGTAGGCTGGCAGGAAACCGCCGACTTGCAAACGGTTATCGAGCGTTTAAATAAACGCCCGTTTTATGTTGAGGTAAATGGCCACATACGGAACCGAAAAAAGGAAGGTGGGCGTCACTCACAGTTCGATTCTCACTTATGCAAAGTTAGTACACGTATAATACATATAACGATGATAATATAAGAATAGTTAATAGGTAATAAGGCGAATTCGCACAGATCCAGCAAAGGACTCGTCACAGCTCGATAAACGACGCGGACGCACGGGTAAGGTTGGAATCACACTCGATGACCGCGGCGGAGTGACCAAGGCGCTCGCTGTCTCACGGCGAGCGAGCCGACGAGTTTTCCAGCTACCCGCAGATAACTTGTGCCGCTGCGGATTATAAGCTTCTCAGGCAGTTCGTCAGGGTTAGGTAGGTGACATAAAATAAGAATAAAGCGTTTTATTTTGAACACCAATGAATGAAACGCAAGACCTAGCCGGGGTTATTAATCAGATAAATTAGACAATATTATTTTCGTTAATCCGATAAATAATTACCCGTAAATGTTATCATTTACCTATCTATTATTTATTTCATGACTGATTTTTCATCCAGTACCACATTACCACACTGAAAAGCGATACATTTGTAAGGGCGATATGCAAAAGTTTTAGCGTCCCTGTTACTCCATATGCGAAAAAACCCTCAGTGCGAGAGGGACGGATTCGTGGAAAAGTAGCAAAAAATCGGTTTTTTATTAATATAAATTGTACTAAAAATGCTATCAAAATTTCGTTTAACCAGGTCCTAGATACTGTTAAAACCCATCTAATAAAATATAATTGCAGTCCAAATGTCATTCTAAATAGTCAAACCAGGAGAATTGGTGTCGATAAAGACCTCATTTCAATAAATATTTCTATCGAGCTGAAATTCTCCAATCGCGTTTCTGTTTTAACAGATCCCTAGAGGAAGATTTCAAAAATAATATACAATTTTTTCAAAATTATACATTATTTACCGAAGTAGATATAGAAGTTCTGAAATAGACAATTTTTTTTCCGTAGCGCCTTAATTTATTCTTTATTTTGGATAATCTACAGCAGTTTAAATAAGTTTAAACACAAATTACAAAAATTGTAACAATACAGCCAAATGTGATTTTTGCAAGTTATAACATTAACATTTTGCAAGTTATTTTATGAAGTACTAGCTTTTGCCCGCGGCTTCGCCCGCATTAATTTAATTTTCATTTGTCGGGATAAGAAGTAGCCTATGTTACTCTCCGTTAATAATAAACTATCTCTATGCAAAAAATCTCGTCAATCCGTTGCTCCCGCTGCATGAAAGAAGGAAAAACCAACAAACACACTTTTGCATTTAATTTTATAAAAGGGGTACGGACTAGCTTTTGCCTGCGGCTTCACCCGCGCTGACTTCGTTTGCATTTTCCCGGGACAAAAAGTAGCCCATGTCACTCTCCGGTCCATAAAATATATCTATGCAAAAAATCACGTCGATCTGCTGCTTCGTTGCTGCCTGAAAGAAGGACAAACCAACAAACACACTTTCGCATTTATAATAGGGGTACGGATGTGGAAGAGCAATTATAATAATATTTTTCAAATACCTACACAATTTTTTTCATTTGTTTGGTTTTGCTTTTATCTGTCAAAAAGCTCCGTAGCCAGGATTCGTAGGCTTTATAATGCTTGCAACACAGAAAATACTTGTCGTTCATCATTTTTTATGGTTCCATACCTCAAAATGAAAAAGAGAAACCCTTATAGGTCTGTACACTTTGTTGTCCATCTGTCTGTCTGTCCTGTCAATACCTTTTTGCCCGGTGTGAGATATCAAGTTATCTAATATCTTGTTTGAACACTCAGGAGGTGAAGCCTACATAAGAAATCTGTAAATTCTTCACGGTCACGTTGGTCAATCAATCAATCATCATGTCAACATGCTTTAAATTCAAGAATGTCCGTGCTAGGTATTTCTCTTTCCTTTTCATAATTAAGATGTCGCAATTTGTGCAAATTTCCTATGATTTCAGTATCAATAAATGTATTGTATTGATCTATTAAGATAATAAAAAAAAAAGGGTTTTGTAATAATATGACAAAGTAAAGCTTTATTTTATCTTAATTTTAAACAATTATTAATAGCCACAATTAATGACGAATTATTACGTTTATAATTTAAAACAAATCGCTCAACTCAGTGATTAGACGTGTGGGTGGATGTAGTTCATTTTATGTAACCTTTACGTTATAAAGTTGTATCCATAAGCTGTTATTTGTTGTCTATGGTTGGTAGTTTCGATTCCAATCACAAAAAACTGGAACACGTTTTCCCATTGGCCGAACTCATTCTGAGTGCCTGAATGTGAAACAACCGGGAAGACGTTTTTCGATTGGCCTAAAAAAAAAAAACAAATTAGTGAAACTACAAGCAAACATTAAAAATGTATGTATGTATATAATCTTTCAACTGTATCTATAGTATACTTCTATTTAATATAAACAGCTTCTAAAGCCGATTCCGAAGGCTTTAATTAAAATTTTAGTGCTGTCAAAACAAAATTTTCTTCATTGCAAAATAGTCCTTAATTGTTAGGAACAGAAGCTAACTTACTTCGGAAAAATTAAAATTTTGCCAAGAGCACTAAAACCATAGACGAACATCCATGCTAAAACTAAAATTAAAGCGTTCAGAATCGGCTTTACTCACGATATAGGTATTAGTTAGATTTCACCTGTATTTACTGTCTCATTAAAAAGGAAAGAAAGCTTTCAAACTTTAAATTGCGTTTCCCCGAAATGTGCTCATATGCACATTCCGTTTTCTTTGCTTGAACACTGGGTGAGACCGGTCCGTCGTATGGATAGGAAGATCCTCGCAAATAACCAACTGACATCGTATAGTTGGACCGTGCGCAGTCTCGAGGTTTTGGATGGATATCACAATTCCACACTATGAAGGCCGATAAAAGGAGAAAGTATCCTGACCTGGTTCAAGAGGTTACGGTCACTTGGGCGTGGCCACCACCAAAACCATTCCAGTAATTTTGTTCGCGAACGGGTTAACATAGCCTCGAAGCAAACCTGAGATGGTTGAGATTCCTTGGCAGTTCGCTTCCAGCAATGCAGATGCAAAATACAGAACTGCCCGATACTACTCGCATCCTTCGCCGGTTTTTTTTGCTGAGGCTCTGAATCCTGATCTACTGTGCTTCTGCTATAGGTATACCGTCTCACTCTCTCTTTTAAATTCTTTAGGCTGAGAATGAGAAAACATTCTCAAACAATCTTATTAGGGAGAAACATAGTAAAACGACAACAATTATTTTCCGAGGAAACTAAATGACGTAATTTTAAGGGTTATATCGTTATATCACAGATAATATAAATACTATTGTAGGTTATATTATAGTTTAGCTCACGGCTATGTCAGTCACCTAGTCATCCTCACGTGTTCCTAGAAAATGTTTTAGGACGCAAACGCTAGCGCCATCTAGCACATCTCTATGAATCTTAATTGCTAGAGCCGTACGACGAAAACGAGCTCTACGTAAGAACTTTTGCAGCAGCTTTCAGTAGGTAGGTGATACGGCGTTTACTTTGTTTAACAGTTTAACGTTAGATGGCGCCAGTAGTATTTGATTTTCAGTACCTCTATCAGAGAATATAATAACGTGGTATCATAATTTGTGGTGCTTTTTTAAATTTGGGTAACTATTTGTTTTAACCTAAGTAAAAACTTTTGAAACGGAATATCTTAGAAAAGGTAGGCAAGAACAGTTTCTAAGATTTTTCTAGAAAATTTTTAAAATAAGATTTTATAAAACATTATTTTGTTTTATTAATTCATACAACTTTCGATTTTGATAACGACTGAAAAACAACAGCCTACCAGACCATGGAATGCGAGGGTGCGAAACCTTGTGTAATTGGACAAGTGTTCCAGTGAGAATCTGCCAAAGTATCGGCCCAGTTTTAATAATGTGATGGTTAGGCTGAGAATGAAAAAACCTTATTCAATACTAGTTTTTGCCTGCAGCTTCGCCAGCGTAATTATTTTTACAGCCTTTGGGCTTCATATTTTATAATTATAACTAATAATATTTTTATAATACATATAACCATTATTCTATTCTATTTTATTCTATAAGAGCACTGTCGTGTCCAACCATCCGTGTGCCGCGGAGGTTTTTCTTGAAAACTATGTAACGTCCTATTTTATCTTCTACTAGCGACCCGCCTCGGTTTCGCACGGGTGCAATGCTGATACTAAATATACTAAAGTATTTAAGGTACTTAATTGGATAAAGTAGATATCTGTAATTTGATGTATAGTATAAGTTTATGTTAAAAAAAAAAGACATGATCTTGCCAAGTTTCTTGCCCGTTCTTCTTAGCAAGACTAATCGAATGGGCGGAGGTAGGCATGTATTTATATATGTAACCTATTACTATGTAGTATATAGGATGAGATTTGGTCGGCTGCCTGGATTCGTGCTGGGGGCTCGGTTGGTGATCATTGAACCTGTTCCTGGTCCCTGGCCGGGTCTCCGGTATGGGTTCGGGCGGTTGATTGGATTTCACCTTGTATAATAATATTTTACCTATAATTTAAATCGTATATGTATTGCTACATAAATTAAAAAAAACATTTAATCTAAGTAGTTCATGTACATTTATTATTTTATTACATATATTTTTATAAGATTAAAATTTGACTTGTGAAACGTGTATTATATATACCTACTTTGCAAAATAAACTTTTTGAATTTTGAATTTTTGAATTTTGAAGGATTAATGCTGTATTGCTTAAAATAGCTTCGTAAATAAGCCATTATTTCTCGTAAAAAGTAACGGATAAAAAGGGTTATTATGGATTATCCCTAAGAGATAGACTACTGTTGCAAATTTTTTGTAGACATTTCTAAGGTGTACAATACTGTAGTACATTATTTTGATTTATCTTGTAGGGTTCAGTCAGCGTTTGCAATGTAAGCGTAAAAAAATGCGTTTATTTATGACATCACATTAGAAACCTCTAAAATTATCAGTGTTTCTCTACTATGTAATGCATGTATTAGACATATAAACCTTCCTCTTGAATCACTGTATGTATAAAAAAAACCGCATCAAAATCCGTTGCTTAGTTTTAAAGATATAAGCATACATAGGGACAGACAGACAGCGGGACGCGACTTTGTTTTATATTATGTAGTGATAGTAAACTAGAAATTTGAAGCTTGGCATACTGGTAGGTGGTATCGAAGCTCACTTTACTGCCAGTCGAAAATTAGAAAAAAATATGTTTTGGTTAAAATGGGGAGCTTTTTTTCTTTCTTTTTTCTTTTCTTAAAGAAAAAAAAAGTATCAATTAAGGCGCTACGGAAGAAAATTACACTTTTAGAACTAGTATATCTACTTTAGTAAATGATGTGTTATTTTTGAAATCTTTATCTAGGGATTACATATTGTCACACAAGTATCACAAGCATCGGGAAAAAAAATCGGAATGATCACTAAAATCACGAAAAATGTAATTTAGCGTTGCAAACAGAAAAAAAAAATTTTTTTTTTGTTCCAAATTGAAATATATTTTTTTTACGTAAAGAGTTCAAAGTACCTTATTCATATAAAATATAAATATTTTTTTCCTTTCGTTATTTCGTTATTTCGTCATGTCCCGCCATTTCGTTCTGTCTAGTGCCGTAGCGTGCCAACACAACAGAACACTCCTGCATATCAGCTGTGGCGCAACCCATCCATCGTTTCTTAGGTCATCATTTTCCTCTATATCCTTCTAATCTATGGCTCAACATTTTTTGCGTAACGTGGTCTTCATTTCTACGTAGTACGTGGCCATACCATAACAGTCGAAGGCTTTTGATGTTATCTTGTACGGGCGCTACTTTCAAGGACCCTCTTATGTACTCATTTCTTATTTTATCCATTTGAGTCACAGGCAGGCTTGCCTTTTTCGGTTTTTTACCGAACTGTTCGGTATTTCAACCGTGTTCGGTGTTCGTTATGAAGAAAATACCGAAGTATGGGTGGTTCGGTATTTGTGAAAATGAAAAAATTAAATGAAAAGTCCGTCTGAAAAGCGAAAGTCCATTCATATCATATCACATATTTGTTTACTGTTTCTCAAAATCAAATCCATACAGATTTGACGCGCTGTTTTTAGCAGGCGCGGCGCGTGCTGTATTCGTGACCTTGCTTGATCGTTCCCTTCGTCAGGTAATTTTCCGCAATTTTCTCTGTTTGATCTGGCCAAAAATTCGACAAATTGTACCAAAAACATCATGGGACCCTTTGATAGAAAATGTTCGGTTTCTTTTATCTGGACCACCTGGCAACCCTGGTCACAGGGCACATCCACCTCAACATTCACATTTCCATTTACATGGATCTTCTTTTGTTTTATAAATGTTCCAATTGTTTTTATCTTCAGCGGTTTCGGATGTGCCTTGACTGCCAGTCAGTCAGTTAGTTAGTCAGTCAGTGCCTCTAGGAACTGTTTTATATTGGTATAAAGAAGATAAATTTAGGGATTAGGAAACTTAAATATTAGGTCTTTACATATGAAATTGCTGTTTTCTATAGAAAAATTGAAGGAAAATCAATTTTCAGTAACATTTTTGCATTTTTTTAGGAATTACAAATCCATATTATGTAATTTCTTATGTATAGTGTATATGAATGAAACAACATTATATAAGCTAACAGCAACATTAAAAAAATATTACGAATCTTATCATAGAAATGGATGGCATCTAGGACGAACTGTTTTTGAAGATTTACTATTTTTTATAAACAAACTGAAAATAAAAACAAAATTGAATACGTAGATGTTAAACCTTCAAATCAACTTTCAAACAAAAATTCAAATAGCTATTGAATTACAGCTATTATGAACTCATGAATCTGTAAGAATATTTCGACAATTTCATATGTAAAGACCTAGTACTTACTTGGAGAAAATTTATGCGGTTTCAGAAATGCGCAAGAATTCTATTTGCACCAGGTAAAATAGTATTTTACTGGTATTTCGTATAGATGAGTGCTTCCGCGAAAATTCTGAAATACTCAAGAAATTTCATTTGAAAAGCAGAAACAGCATCAGTATCCTAAAACTTTCAGTTTTACAAAAGCACTATGTACACTTGAGTTTCAGTTCGCAGACATTTCCTTCTTGGCCGCATTTTCATTTCTTAATATTCACAAAGTGTACCGTCGTATTCTCTTTACTTAATTAATTAAAAAGGCAGTTTTTTTGTGTGCGATATCTAGTTGAAGCTAACCCTTACTAAAATAAAAGGAGCATGAATCGGCATGATCCAATACTAATTTTGTACCTTCGTCATTCAGCAGCCTATAATAGTCAACCGCTGGACAATGACCTCAACCAACATGTGTATTGTAAATTGATCTTCGGTCTTTCTCAGCGACCTTCGACACATACTTTTTTCATTTTTTTTTTTGAATCTTTATTTTTTATACAGGACTTGGTACACTACGTGACCATATCGCCCTCGTAGGGACAACAAAATACTTATATCTATTTCTTAATCCTACCTAAACGAGTTTATACAAAGATTTAGCCTCATCAGAACATGCGTTAGCCAAAACGGTATTAAATCCTCCCACCTCATAAAACATTGAGTTGTGGTATATTTGTCGCCTGCAGGCCTCGTTCCGCCCACACTCCAACAGCACATGTAACAAGTCCTCGAGGACTCGGTTCGGTGATTCAGTCTTCCTCATCAGAAAAGTAAACTTATTTGTAGGAATGTGTCCGTACGCGTCCCCTGGTGTCCTGGCGTCCGTAGACTACGACGTAGCTGGTCTACCTTTCCTAGCCTCAGCTTTATTTTTTTTTAATCATTTATTTAACACATGGTAAGTTCACTTATACTAGGTACATAATGTTTCGCAAAACTTTGGAGTTTGTCTGCGAAAACTTAGTAACTTTAATAGTTTTTACTTAAATTAAATTAACTCTAATTACTTCTACAAACACACCTTATAAATATAAAACTTGGTAACTGAGACATAATTTCGAAGTTAGTTAATTATTTATGACAAGAAAGTAATACTTTTTTAGCAAATCTTTAGTTTTAGAAAGCCTTCTCACATTTACAACACAATGGTCTTTTTAACCTGTGACCGTAATAGTTGTTTGCCGTGCCGTAGCATAGGAAGTCAGGAACATGGTAAGGTCATTGGTGTTGACTGTTGATCGTAACAACTGCATCATATCCTATGTATATTCTACGCTTGGGAGTACGACATCAGCAACCTGCTCGGAAATACATTGTAAATTAAATGTGACAATAACACCGATTCGGCGCAACACAACTTGACTCAATTGACAGTACTAAACTTAATTTAAGTGTTCTGTCCTTTTCTTTCTGTATCGAAAAGACAAAGACAGGATGCTCAAAATAAGGTTAGTCTTGTCAGTTGTGTTGCGCCGAATCGATACCACTATATTTTATATACTGGTTGTTAAAATGATGTTGCTGAAGCCGGAAACTGGCGATATTACTCGTTCATACGAACAACTTTCACTATGAAAGCAACCCTCAAACGGCAAAAAAATACATCAGCTGTTCCATAGAAATATAACATACCTACTCGACCAAAATGTATGAAACACATTTTTTGTTCACGATTAATAGATTTTTTTCATGTAATTTTCTTATGGACGAGTTTCCGGCTTCTGCAACATCATCTTTACTTAATTACAAAATGCTTTTCACATACCCATACATAGAATATTCAGGCTATGGGTATTTGAAAAGCATTTTGTAATTATATAAAGACAAGTTTATGACATCGAACCGAAACCTTTTTGAAGCCTCCAGCGCTGAGAAAGTACCAACCGCTGATGTAAGTATATAAGTCAATCTGGATAGTAATTGATCAGAGATAAAAGAAATAGGTGGTAGAGCTGATGCCGGGCTTGACTGTGGAGGTACCACCATCTTACTTGGAGAACCCCTCGAAGTAATTCGGGGGAGAGTAAGAGGACAGCTCACAGGCAAATAACCGGGAGGCCCACTATGCCTGGGACCGATGGATGGCGTTATGTCCATCCCTAATAGCCGAGCCTTATATGGAACAGACTGGTGACGGGCAGCGGCGTCACTAGTGCGAGGGTTCCGGCACCGCGCTCACCAACCTGCCTGCCCAGCGTGTGTGAGTATGGGCAATTCTTCCAGGATGACCACCGGGAGTGGCAAAGTCCTGGAAATCCAGCAGTGGACGAACTAGGCTGATGGATGGATGGAAAAGAAACAGTGCGTCTTCAGTCGGAAAAATGCAATAAAAACTCCAGTGCAAAAAACCAAAGATAGCTTATTCTTCTAAACCATCAATAGTAGCTCTGCTGAGACGTCGAACACCGGTTTTCAGAGAACTCATTTAATTACATGAGGTCCAATGGAAATTGCTCTCTAATGAGACAGAAACAATTAGCATAAATTAAATAAGTTGCCGTAAATAAAGGCTGTCGGAATGGGGAACTCCAAAAATGGGATCAAGGAGATGTACGTATTTCTGATACCTCACGCTTTGAAAGTGGGTCATTATTTATCATAGCTTCACGAATATGGAACAATCACGTGAATAACAAATCTTCTATTGGTTTCCGAAAATAAGAACTCCCAAAATGTTTAATTTAAAAAGTTTTGAAAATCTAATTTACTGAAACCAATAGAAACTTTGCGATGTCAACATACACAATACATAGGTAATAAAGGTTTTGCTGAATAACTTTTGAGTGAAATTTGAATTTAAGTGTTCTGTTTAGATTAATTAGATAAAGGCGGGTTTTTTACAATCCGGCTGCGAAACCGCTCTTAACGTGCCTTCTAGGGCACAAATGTACATTGTAGGTGCCCCTGCGGATATGAACCCGTGGCCTAAGAGTCGAGGCGTTTGAACTAAAGTAGTGGCATCGAGTGTGGCACTTTGCCCATCATGTTTCGTAATTATATGTGAGAAAGTGTCAATAAAACAATTCAAGTTGCCATTATTTTGCAATAGAATTGTTAAAGAAACAAAAACTATAGCAAATTCTCATTTATTAAACTCAAGATGTCAATAATTCAAGGCAATTCAACGGGGACTGATAGTGGCTGAATCGTAATAAATAAATAAAGGGTTCTACTCTCCTTAATCCCATGGCTCCGTCTCTATCCAAACTGTACAAAGTAGCCATAAAATCTAGAATAAACTGGTTACTTTCTAGATTTTATTGACTACTTTGTAAGCAAACTTCTTCTTCTTCTAAATTCTTTATTGCACAAAACACAGTATAATATACAACAGTTGGACTAAATGCTAGAAGCATTTTCTCCCAGTCAACCCGACAGAAAGTATGTACAAGAAAGTTACAAAAGCAGGTGTGCAAAAAAGCTTTACAATTTTAAATTTTAAACAAGAAATAAAAAATTAAAAAATAATTTTTGTATTGATGTAAGTTTTGTAATTAAATAATAATAATATAAAAATTAAGCTTCATAAAAAATATATATATAGATTTGTATTATTCATAGACTAAGGATGGTATTATTATGTCGAATGTTGTACGACGTGTCTAATGTTTACTCAACACACACTTGATATTAATTTTTACTCAAAATTTGATATTTTCCACATCACTAAACGCAGCTGTTATTAAGTGCCATCTCTCGTTGCCGCTACCGTACTAGACCGGCACATGACATCCAAAAACCTCTTACACAACAAGCAGGATTCGAATCAGGGACTCCACCGCGTAATTCTCATTTGTATCAACTTCAAGCAAATGCATGCGAAATTCAACGCGTGCAAAGAGATGGCATGTTAGGCGGGTGTCGTCGCACGCACGTCAAATTTCAATCTCAAGTTGATGTTGATGAAAATGAGAATTACGTGGTAGACCCACTGGACCTAATTACTTAAAAATTGGTATCTTGCTGACAGAGCCATTCTACTACCGAATGAAAAATTGACGACGTCCAAAGAAAAAGTGGAACTTTTTTATTACTTAAAAGATTATATTCATATTAATATAATAAAATAAAGGCGACTCACGATATGTTAGTCAGATTTCGCTGACTATTTTCAATGTTATTATTAGATACAGTTTTCCTACAGAGGCAAACAGGATAATGCGGCGGTGTCAAGCGGTGCCAAATGGGACACCGCCGCGGAATCCTGTTTGCCTCTGAAGAAACTGTACTATTACAGTGAAACTAGAACGAAATCTGACGAACGAATCTGAGTAACGATTTTATAGTAATTACTTATAAAAAGAGGAACATTTAATTCAGACCACGAAAAAGAGCCTTCCCTTCAAAAACAGTAGCCAC
This sequence comes from Ypsolopha sequella, assembly GCA_934047225.1. Classification (NCBI taxonomy): domain Eukaryota; kingdom Metazoa; phylum Arthropoda; class Insecta; order Lepidoptera; family Ypsolophidae; genus Ypsolopha; species Ypsolopha sequella. Next base: position 16,883,417 of record OW203998.1, read on the forward strand.
CCAAACAGAAAAGGCGTCTTTCAGGTAAGAAATTACTTGCTTAATTAAGATTAAAACGTTCGAAGAATTAACTCAGGCTAATTCAAGTTTACTGTTCTTTAATTTAATAATTTACCCTTTTACATCCCAAGTGATTACTAAGAAAGCATTTGTTTTGTATAATGGACGGCTATTTGTGTGAATATTTATGGAAAATCTATACGAAATACGCTTTCGGCACGCAGAGGGTGGTTTTGTGCGGATCGCACTAAAACGTTAGCAATTCTATTTCCTAGAGGATAATATAAAGGAATTGAGAAAAAAAACTAGTTGTATAGACAAAGCCACAATCGTTCCTCGTATTTAATCCATATATATGTCACAGTCAAAAGTCATAACTGGTCACTACTTTTGACTGCGAGAATGAGTCAGTCAAAACTAGTTTTGACTAAGGACGTAGTGTTGACTGATATTCGCAGGCAAAATTTAGTTTTTCGGATGTCCTGCAACGCAGAAGAGAGCCGGTAGGTTAGGTTAGAAGGTTAGGTATGGCAAGTCGCGGAACGCAGTTCCACGACCGCCATATCTGACCTTCGTGGTTATTTTTTTATGACAACCCAGAAATACTTTTTAATCAAAATTACTTTCGACCAACTTAGTCAAAACTAGCTTTGACTGATTTTCGCAGTCAAAACTACTTTTGACCGGCTATGAGTTTTGACTGCAACATAATTATAAACGAACACCCTGATTGACTGACTGATTGACTGAGTGATCTATCAACGCCCAAACCAAACAGCTGGAAACATGAAATTTGGACTGTAGGTATGACATTATCATCATCATCATTGGGTGCCATCTTCAAAATTAAGTTTGGAGGTCCGCTAGCTTATAAAGAAAAAATTATGTGAGAATCCGTTTGTTCTTCCTTCTATAATATGTATGTCACAGTTCCATAACTTTTGATCAGTTTAAGCTAGAGAAGTGTAATAGATATGACTAAAAGTAGTATTCACTAGTCCACATTAAAACTAAATTGGAAGCAAACTGCCAGAGACCAAAAATATTTTCAAGTACTTATAGAACATATCCGCGCGTAGGTTCAACTCAGTTACTCAGGTTTCTGCAGAATCATGTCGTTGGACATTTTCTCATCTGTAATATCTTTTAATATACTATTACCATATCAGCGTTTCTTAACCTGTGGTCCGCGGACCCCTGGGGGTCCCCGAGCATATGTATGGGGTCCGCAGCCTAATCTATGGATCATTTAAGAATCATAAATAAATGCCACCCAAAGTCTCGTAAATGCTACGCACGCCGTGCTATTTAGTAACACGGCGAACCTTCATATAAAAAATAACCTTCTCATTAACGTATTTTATACGAAAAAGTTATTTTTTTTGTAATTTGTAGAACTAAATTATATGGTCCGAAATTTATTGCTGTTTTTTTAGTAAGGGGGTCCTGAAAATTGTGCTTGATTTCCTAAGGGGTCCGTGGACAAAAAAGGTTAAGAAAAGCTGCCATAGATTATTATAATAGGCCATACGACCTCATCTACAGTTTCACTTGCAGCTGCAATCTCTGTTTCTGTGGATGAAATGGCAACAGTTGATTGCCATTATTTTGCTCTGCCAAGAAATTGATCCTCCCAAACAAACATAATATTAAAAGTGGAGTGTCCCGTACTGTGATCACCTCCATGATCGGCATCACTATAACATTCTTAGCCAAAAGATTTGTCATTTCTGTAAATAATACCTTTGTCCATTGTGCTTTTTAAATAGCGCAGGATTCGCTTGGCAATTTGGACATCTTCGTAGGATTGTCTAGATTGTGTAATGCGACTCTAATAGCATAGTCTATATCTGATCTTGTCCCTGTCATGAGATAAACTATATGCTCTGTCTACTTGAGGATAAAGGAAAGGTGCAGAAGTCTCTTCCCTTTCCTTATTGGTATTGGACCAGTTATTTTATAGATGAGTACACATATCAGTCTTTTTATAAAAACAAACTATGATCTCCCAGGAAATAACCCTTTAAAGGCTATCGATGCGAAGGGAAATTGAAAACCATTGGAATAGTATTATTTAGGAGCGAACTCTGAAATATTGCTTCAGATAATGGCTGATACGATAGTGAAATATGAGAGCGAAAATATTGCGATAGCAGGGTCTTGTTTACTGTTTCCATTTGTTACTTCTTATGTTGTCATGTGACGCAACTATGTATTTTTTACTTTTTCAGGGCTTTGTTTTTAATGCGTCTTAAGTTTTTACGAAGCTACAAAATTATCGCCAAAAAACCAAAATTGTTATAGAGCGTTCAGTGAAGTAAAGCCAAATTTATATATTTATACAGAGTGTAAAAGCAAAAGCAAGAATCCTTCTAGGGTATGTTAGTATGAATCATACAGTGTTTAAAAAAAATAGCGGCAATTTTTTTTTATGTAGCAGTACCACATAATAACACGATTTGTTAAACTTGAAATACTCTAATCCGGTGGACACTCTCGCTGGTCGTTGACCTCTGATAGCGTCAGTAGCACAGAACATAATTACTCAATGTGATTGGTCGTTACCGCACTACGGGGTGAATGAACTGCATTGATAAGAGTGCGTAGCTGGATCTTAGGAAAACAATATAATTTTTGGTAAAAATTTAAGGTATACTTTTTTTTATCGTAATAGTATCAGTATCGTGTATACTTTCATACCCTAAAGGGATTCTTGGTTTTGCATTTACACCCTGTATATAAGTATATTAATTATGGATAGTAATCATTTTTAATTTTAAACGACTTTGATTTATATATTTAGATTTACATACACATCATTGATAGATATCTGTCAATGTTTAAATATTGTTTTTTTTTTATTATTCGTCTTTAATACCTACTCGTAGTCTTTTTTGCCCCCACCTCTGTTGCTGTCTGTTTTGTCAGGTTGACTGAAAGAAATGCTTTTAGAAATAAATCCACCTAATAATCTTAAATTATGTGCAGTAAATATTTAATTTAAGAAAGAAAGTATAGGCAGAATAGTTTGGTCTGTGAAAAAACACAAAGTTTCCAAACCTCATGAAATAGCTGTAAAATATTACTACAAAATACTTGTATATGTATATGTGTATAAATAAAGGTAAAGTAGATACTTTACCAGAAACTACTTAGAGTGTTTATATCGACCTGCCTTCTTTCAGGAAAGCCGATTAAGAGTACACTGGTGCGTAGTTACTTCCAAACGAGAACCTCCTATTTATTTATGAATGGTAAAATATGGCTGCCGTTTTTGAAGAAAGGCGGAAATATATTCGTGTAACTTAGTTTGGTTTTCGTTTAACTAAGAGCTTTTCACCAAAGGTTTTAGAAACCAATACGGTGTTTGAGTAAAAGTGAGAATGGTATCGTTTCGGCATAACACGTCTTAACCTTATTTTAAGCGTCCTGTCTTTTTCTTTCTTTATCGAAAAGACAAGGACAGAACGCTTAAATTAAGTGTAGTCCTGTCAAATAAGTTAAGATGTGCTTCACCGAATCGGTAACAATGTATGTTATTTTTAACTAAGATTTGCAACTTCAGAGACCAAAAAAAAAACTTATAACGATAAATAAAAAAAAAAAACAGGACTTGGGTCTTTTGTATAAAAAATTAAAGTATACTTGAAAAGCTTGTATATAATCGTTAGTTTACTGTTAATTGCACCGTTTGTTTAATGTTCATACAATTTAACTCGACTGACTTTGGAAATCTTTTATGCTGAGGTTTTCGAACCCTACTTTCCATCAAACGGCTAAATAGAACTATCCACTGACATTATTAGTTACAAATTATATCACTCGATCACGTAGGGCTACCGATGGATCGCTCCTAGTCCTAAACAGCCGTTTATTTCTTATTACGAGTAATTTTAACTCAACTTCCATACACTTAAAACTGTACATGACTGTATATCACTCGATCACGTAGGGCTACCGATGGATCGCTCCTAGTCCTAAACAGTCCTAAACAGCCGTTTATTTCTTATTACGAGTAATTTTAACTCAACTTCCATACACTTAAAACTGTACATGACTGTATATCACCCGATCACGTAGGGCTACCGATGGATCGCTCCTAGTCCTAAACAGTCCTAAACAGCCGTTTATTTCTTATTACGAGTAATTTTAACTCAACTTCCATACACTTAAAACTGTATATGACTGTATAATTCAGTGGCGTGCACAGAACTTTTTGCTGGAAAAGCAAACAATTGGTCAAGAAAAACAATAAAAAAAATATGAAAAAATTTAAATATAACTTTGAAAAAAAAAATTTTGTATGACGCCAGGGTAGACAATGTCTACCCTAGAGTGAAAATTTCCTATACAAACTTTTTTTTTTCAAAGTGATATTTAAATTTTTTTATATTTTTTTTATTGTTGTTCTTGACCAATTGCATGCTTTTCCAGCAAAAAGTTCTGTGCACGCCACTGCTGTATATCACTCGATCACGTAGGGCTACCGATGGATTGCTCCTAGTCTTAAACAGTCCTAAACAGCCGCTTATTTCTTATTACGAGTAATTTTAACTCAACTTCCATACACTTAAAACTGTACATGACTGTATATCACTCGATCACGTAGGAATACCGATGGATCGCTCCTAGTCCTAAACAGTCCTAAACAGCCGTTTATTTCTTATTACGAGTAATTTTAACTCAACTTCCATACACTTAAAACTGTACATGACCCTAGAGCATGAACAATGCCAGAGTTTCGAGGATTCGTTTGAAGAGATTCGGACTCTCCGTGTGTTGAAAATATATTTGATTTATTGATCTTTTATTCTACGTATAAACAATGTATTAATTTTTATAATTTTGTCAAAAAAAAAAAAAAACGTTTTCCATCCTCTTTTTTTTTAAACGTTCGTTTTAAGAACGCGGTTAAGAGATCAACTTGATTTTTTTTCCATAAAATACGTTTTAGAAATATGAAGGAATTCTACTTAAATCCAATATTTTTTTTCCTACAAAATGTTTCAGTATTAGCTAATGTTTAAAATTAAGATTTAGTTTCTCTAATAATATGGATACGTAAGAATACCTATAAATAAATACATCATTTTTTTTCAGTAATAGTAATTTTTTTCAAAATAATGTCCCCGTTTCACTATACTTTTATTCCTATTTATCATTGCCTATACCATTACCTGTCTAACAAAAAAAAAAATACAACGTTTTATCATAAATACAATATTTTCTACGAGCGGTTAACCAAAGGCACTGCGCTCGCGTCCCATACAAAGATACCCAGGTGGAGTATTTTTTCAAGATTAAAAAAAAAATAAAAAAATTTTTTTTTCTTTGTTTTTGTCAATATATTTTGATTTAGGTGTCCCATTTGAAGGTGGATCACATTATGAACCAAAGTGGTACAAAAATCAAGAAGATCCACTAGCTGATTGTGTCAGAGACGTCAAATGTCTCTATATGTCGTTAGATTGTGTCGTTTATTTACGTCCTCGTAATTTAGATATCATCGAAAGTGGGTTTACTAAGGAGTCGTAATCTATTTTCATTTATTTGTGAAATGGATGCAATTAGAGAGTGAATATTGACAAATGAATAGGTATTATATAAACCAGAGTTTAAGAAATGAATTGTGTTTTTATTTACTTTGATCTGTGAATAAACAAGTACTTTTATAGCAAAGCATTGGTGTTTGTTGTATCTATTTGTAAACGGCATAACTCGAAAACCGATGAGGCATGACGTGCATTCCATTATATAGGACACCGCTTATACAGCAATCTTTTTTAATCCCACAATATGAACGTAAAAATCTGTTTATTGCAAAAATGGTTACATCTACTAATAATAAAACAGTAAAAAAGTCGTCTCTGTACATTCAACAGTTTTGTGAAAGTAAAAAAAAAAAATAAGTAAATCTATGTGTTTCTTTTCAGTATTTAAAAATACCATGCATAGATAGATAAATATATAGATATATATATATAGATAGATATAATCTTTATTCACTCAGCACTATCAACAAAATAATTCAAACACATTTTAGGTACAAAACAAAACCTGAAGTGTTGGGTAAAAAGGCCCTGACTCAGCATGTGTTGCAGCCAGTAGAATACAACGCTGTTATTATGCAGGAACTACTGTTTTGTCACGCATACTTCCGACATCTTAAAGTAGATACTTAGAAAGATACAACTAGTTTCAGTATAATACATACTACTATTTTATTTATATAACATCATTAATCAAATATTATGGTGTACAATAAACATACATAAATAATAAACGAGTAATCAATATTGGTCTTACATTCAAGTTATAAAGTAGGCAGATCATTGCTCTAAACAAAAACTATCTACACAGATAAAAAATAAATAAGGTTTATATAAAGATCCCGTTTCTCCTGAACACGTAGGTATTTCCTGAATTTTCTTAGCGGATATCTACGTCATACAAATAACTTATAGCCCATATCCAAAAACTCTGCCATTGATTCCTTAGATTTAAGATTAGTTTATTTAAGTTTTTTAACGCACAGCTGTCTACATAACTATTTGTCAAAACTATTCACCGGCACCCACGAAACAGACTACCCTACCCATCGTCTAGTCTGGGAGCCACTAAAATGTAAGTTATATGTTAACACATATAACCCATGTGTCTGAAAATAAATATTTTTGTATTTTGTATTTGTATTCGTATATTTCATATTCCAAGACCCAACCGTTTGGTCTGGTCGTTGATAGGTCAGTCAGTCAGTTATTCTCTTATATGGAGAAGAAGATAATAACAATATACAATATAGCAATATAACAATATAGATACTTTTATTTAATTGAAAGTAAAAATTTTCTTGAAAATTAATATGAAAACATACCTAGTATGTTTAAAACTTTTCTTTTGTATTTTTTTAATTTATGATGTGTTCCAAACATGAAATTAAATTAAATATAAATACATACCCACCAATTTACAATTTATATGAATGTGTATCCTTAAAGAGATCTGTATTTTTTTATTTAACATTTATGTACAATACTTACATTTGAGCATTGTAAAACAAAACAAAAACGAAATGTATGGGAACAAGACGAATAATAAGTAACTTTTGTCTCTTGTATTCAATTGTATTCAATTCTCGCACCAGTGACGCCGCCGCTGCCCGTCACCAGTCTGTTCCATATAAGGCCCGGCTATTAGGGATGGATATTCCGCCATCCATCGGTTTTAGGCATGGTGGGCCCCCTGGTTTTTGCTTCTGAGCTGTCCTCTTACTCTCCCCCGAATTACTTCGAGGGGGTCTCCAAGTAAGATGGTGGTACCTCCACAGTCGAGCCCGGCATCAGCTCTACCACCTGTCCTGAGACACATATAATAATTTATTTAAATAATAAAAATCCAAGATATAATATACAGGTCACTGATTTATGTACTTATATTTATAATTTAACAACAAAACAATTATTAAAATACTTACGAGTACATGCATGTTATATTTTTTGTATACTGACTTAAATTACAATATCGTTTGAAAATTGGCGACTTGGTGCTCGTAAGTTGCATGGAATTTCAAATTTAAATCTTCAATCGTGTTATATTCAAAGCCTCCAGCCTGCTTTGACTTGCTAAATGCTGTGGCTTTGCTCTTGAACAGTGTACTGAGAACTGTACTGAAGTTTCAGATGTAGATAAGTTATACATAGCACATATACCTATTACCTGTATAGTATCATGTTTGTCTATAAGTCGAATTTGTTTATATAGTCAAATTCATACTAGAGACTCGGTAAGTTGTCAGGACCAAGGTTTAATGACACTATGTGAAAAACGCAAAATAAAATTTAGGCTTCCTATACTAATTGGCTCGGAGTTGTTCGTAAATTAGTAGAAGGGCAAAAACATTGCTATAGTGTTTCGCAAAAAGTATCATTGAACCTTAATCCTGACCAGTTACCGAGTCTCTAGTATGAATTTGGCTATGTAAACAAAAGTCACTTGTATAAAATTAAGAGCTGTGTTAACGGTAACGGTAGAGTGTCTCCAAACCACGATCAAGTGTATTGTTAATCAATTGTAATCAAGAATCAATCATTCTTCTGGTTAAGGACCGTGATGACCTAAAATAAAAACCTATAAAAGTTAACCTAAAATTTGAAATATTTATAATAAATATATATTTAATATTTTTTTATTATTTAAAATATTAGTTTCTTGCTTGGTCCGTAAAATGGTTTCGTCCCACGAAATTGCCTGCTCTCTATTGTTTATCAATTTTTTGAGAGACATTAAGAACTCAATAGATAAAAATTCAACAAATAAATAGCCTGGCATTCAAACTATACACCAGATTAAAAACGGATCGCGTTACTGAACGCAAAACTTATGATTGTTTTTGTTATTTTTGAACAAAAAGTATTAAATAAAAATTCATGGCATTTGGCATCATCATCCTTCCTCATTATCCATCAGCCTAGTTCGTCCACTGCTGGACGTAAGCCTTTCCCGGACTTTGCCTCTCCCGGCGCGGTGGTCATCCTGGAAGAATTGCCCATACTCACTAACGCTGGGCAGGCGGGTTCGTGAGCGCGGTGCCGGAACCCTCGCATCAGTGACGCCGCTGCCCGTCACCAGTCTGTTCCATATAGCTATTAGGGATGGATATACCACCATCCATCGGTCCTAGGCATGGTGGGCCTCCTGGTTTTTTGCCTGTGAGCTGTCCTCTTACTCTCCCCCGAATTACTTCGAGGGGGTCTCCAAGTTAGATGGTGGTACCTCCACAGTCGAGCCCGGCATCAGCTCTACCACCTGTTTTGGCAACCATAGTTTAACTTTTCTAGCAGAGTTGTGTTATTTTATTCGTTATTTTGTAAATTATCCTGCCACAGATCATATTGCACGCAGAAATCTTCATGTTTTTGTGTTTTCGAAACTAGTCAAAAATAGTCTAACATTGCAAAAGTCTATAATCCCCGCATATTGCTAATGTGCTCGGATGTCATTTGTTATTGGCCACTTAGTTAGGATCGCTGTCAGATATATTTTGTTTTAGACCTACCTATCATAATGTCTCATAATGTCTATCCCAAGTTAGTGGCATCTGTCTTTCAGTTAATGCTTTTTAATTTTTTTCTAACCGTTCTTAAACAAAGAACTGGATTAGGAAACTTTTTGGAGAGAAAATATATGTGTAGAAGTGAATGTCATTTTAGGACATGTGCAAACAAGCGTATCCAGAAGCAATCACGGGTGTCATTACGGGTGTAATTCTGATTCTCTGTAATTGACTTGACGTAAACTATTTTTCATGGGTTGTATAAAAAGCGTTCGAAAATATAACCTTTGCCGAAGAGTTGCAAAGATTCCTTCGCGCATTATTTAAATATTGGATTGGCGATTTTTTTTTACAGATTCATGAGTTCATAATTCCTGTATATCAATAGCTATTTCCATTATTTGTTTTTCGTTTTAGAGTTGATTTCAAGGTTTAACATCTACGTATTAAATTTAGTTTTTATGTTCAGTTTGAGAATTAAAATTAAATATTCCAAAACGTCCTAAATGCCATCCATTCCCATTATGAGATTCGTAACAATTTTTACAGCAGACAGTTTTCAAAAATTCAATTAATGTTGCTGTTAGCTCAATGTTGTCTCATTCCGACACAAAAGAAATTACAGAATTTAGATTTGTCATTCCTAAATAAATGCAAAAATATAAGTACTGAAAACTGTGTTTCTTTCAAATTCTCCATACAAAACGCCAATTTCATAATGTAAGGACATGTGTAAATTTTTTAAAACAAATACCAAATTTAGTTTTAAAGCTACAACGCTGTCATCTATTTAATAACGAAATATTCCTCCGAAACACGAGCTCAGTGAAGCTTCTAAAAACAAAGTCCTTATCGAGTTAACCCTGCAACAACGAGTGGCCTCTCAGACCCAGCCGAGAATTTGCAACGCAAAGCAGGGTTAGCCCCGTGCGCAGAATATTTGGGGATTAAGAATTTGACTTTAAAATCATGGAGATAAACACTGTTTTTGGAAGGAAACAAAATGTTTATATTATTTATTGATTTTCAATTAGGATCGACTTTCGAAGGGTCCGCAAAACTTCAAACTGCTTTGACAAGTATTTTGTTGTGCCATTAAGGACTAAAGTTAAATTGTCCATAAAATACGTTAATATGGCGAAGGAACGGGGTTTTTCTTTTTCGGAATCCTTACCTAAACTATTGCATTAATGTAAATAAATAATTCCAATATTTTACTGATCTTGTTAAACAAAAATGTTAAGGATGAACTTTGCGTGCGGTGAACGAAAGAAAGAAAAGTACTCTTTTATATCGAAAATATCGACAAGACACAAGACAAGTATAAAACCTAATGTTAACCAATATTTTGTCACTGCAGTGAATTCGCTTAGATTAAATTATGTTAAGGTATGTGAATTCGAAAACTATTTCGAGATTTAGGTTTAATAAGCCGTAATTTCGAACTTGTTGTCTAAAAAACCTCACGAGTATTTTTACGAAAAAGCTGCAACTTCCCGTGACGTCACTTGAGAAATGACTATTAAGAAATGTGTCCTTTGCAGTAAGGATAATTTTACAAAAATTTGCTGCCCTTGATTTGACAGATGGATGACAGATGAGTAGACAGACAGAGACAGACCACTTTTTTATAAGCAATCACACATCACAATCAGTATAATGTCTAAAATTCTCAAGTGACGTCATAACCAAAAATCCTTTGAGAAATCATTTGTAAATAATGGTTTATTTGTATACCAAAATAATGAAAACTATTTCCTAAAATGGCGTTTATACTGCCAAAAAAAAAAAAATATTAAGCTATGGGAATTGAAACCAGTTACAGTTTAAAGTGTTGTGAAGATATTTACCTACGCCAGATGGTAACTATCTTTATATATACATACATAAGAATCTTATATACAACATAATATATACATACATGTTTATATACAATGTAAACAAATTTTTGTTATTCTCGTGTTATGACGTTTTATTTCATACCCATGATGATATATAGTCCAATGATAGATAGATAGATAAAAACTTTATTTATTGATACAACACAATAAAACAAAAAAAATATATAACATTCTAAGAACAATTCAATTTCGACACTATCCTAAACATAACGAAAAAATACAGGTAACTTAAAATAAAAGTAAAAGGATGACGTCATGTGTCGTGGCAACAAAAAGGCACTGGCTCAGCATAATGCCACGGTTTAACCCGCAGCGCTGTTATTCTGCCATGTGCCTCAATCACTTTTGTTTTGATTTATAGGCCTTCAATGGCATTTCGTTCGCCATACCTTTTTAGGGAATAGGGGAACCCACAAACATACTAACTCCTTTTTTGTGTGCGGTATTGTAAATAGTAAAAACAACGCCCATACATTTATGGGAAACTTTGGTAAGTCAAAATTGCATCTTGTTTCTGCAGAAAAATATATTCGGCCTCAACACGGGGCTTTTACCGATAAAAGTATTGATAAAAGTCACTGTTTAAGAAGATGGCCTACCCTAGCAACTTTTTTTATTACCCGTTCAGCACAATAAGTCCAATGGCAAAAACCTTATTTGCTTTGGCTCATTGGGCTCTTTTTCTTGGACGCGTAATACTAATGATCACGCAGCGAAACAACAAAATGGTGTTTTTAGCTCATACTAAAATATTTTGTAGGGAAAAAAATATTGGATTTAAGCAAGATCCCTTTATATTTCTATTAGTATGAAAAAAAAAGTTAATCTCTTAACCGCGTTCTTGAAACGAACTTTGAAAACAAAAAAAAGAAGGTGTAAAACAGTTTTTTTTTTGACAAAAGTATAAATGTTGCAAAAAATACGTTATTTATACGTAGAATCACTACATAAAAGATCAATAAATCAAATATATTCTTTCCAATACAAAGAGAGTCCGAATTTCTTTAAACGAATCCTCAAAAGTCTGGCGTTGTTCATGCTCTAGGCTCATGTACAGTCTTAATTTGTATAGATAGGGGGCTTTCAAACTTTACTCTATTTTTCCAAAACTGTTATGGATTAAATTTATTCAGTAAGATCTTTTTTCAGTTTCACTTTGACATCATATTTAAATGTAAAGTTTTTCCAGAGTAACGTTAAGGGACAGACCTTCACGTAAAGAAGGCTAGAAAAATAATTGTCGTGACCCAAAATAAAAGGTCGAGAACAAAGGGATCAAAGGCCGATACATCGGTAATTGCACCACTTTTCTTCAACCGCTATTAACGCAACCTCTTAAACCTCTTTAATCCGGGTTTTGTCCGGAAATTGCCGGTTAAAGTTACGAAGCACTTAACTGCGATCTATTGAATCGATTCTTGGACACTAACTGCGGAGTTTTCACTCTATAACTCGTTTAGGGGTTAAATAGACTGGATAAGGAAATATGGAGGCTATTTAGTCGCGTTATTACTTACTTTTTAATCTTGTATCGTTTTTATTAGGGTTCCGTACCCAAAGAGTAACCAACGGGACCCTATTACTAAGACTCCGCTGTCCGTTTGTTCATCTGACCAGGCTGTATCTCATGAACCGTAATAGTTAGACAGTTGAAATTTTCATGGATGATGTATTTCTGTTGCCGCTATTACAACAAATACTAAAAAACAGAATAAAATAAATATTTAAGGGGGCTTCTATACAACATACATGTTTTTTTTGCCGTTTTTATAGATAATGGGAAGGAACCCTTCGTGCGCAAGTCCAACTCGCACTTGGCCGTTTTTTCTCCATTTTAACAATGAGGGCGAAGAAAAACACAGAAATTTTTTCTTTATTATTTTCTGAATCAGCCACGGCCACGTCTTCGTAGTAAGGTTGTAGTTCGTAGTCGCTATGATCCATGAGCGTTTAGGATATGGCAAAGGCTATGAAAAAATTATACTACCCGTCCAACACAATAAGGCCAATGGCAAAGACTTTGATAGCTTTTCCTAGAGGCGATTATTGGTTTGCTCATTGTCATATTTGTCTTGGACGGGTAATATTAATAATCACGTGGCGAAACAACAGATTTAACTAATACTGAAATACTTTAGTAGATTCACTTCATATTTATATTACCTATTATATATGTTGATCCCGTAACCGCGGTCTGGTAATTAAGGAACACTTTAAAACCAAAAATAATTGGGCAGATTTTTTTTTAAATAGAATTATAAATCTTTATACATTTTTATTAGTACGTTCCCTTAATAAATGATCATCTATCGTCTGTCCGTCCGTTTGTCACAGCCTCATAACTTTAGCACCGTTAAAGATAAAGACTTGAAATTTGGCACAAAAATAACATTCATTTTCCCACATAATACAAAAAAAAAAATTGAAAAATTTAAAATTGTTCAAATATTTCCAATACAAAAGAGAGAAAAATAAAAAACAATATCCTAAAAATTAAAATGGGTATCAAATTGTAGACATTAAAGAGCTGATTGTAAAAACATATAATTTACTATATTTATTGACACTGATTTCGAGAAATCTTTGAAAAACCACGAAAACAAAATGTATGTCCTCCCATTATATCCGAAATTGGTAGACCGAAAAATTTGAAAAAATATGGTAATATGTGCTTACGTAAAGATTACAGGAATAATATAGCCGTTGAGAAATTCACGAAAACAAAATGACAAAATAATTCCCAAAACTGTCGAATTACGGAACCCTAGGTACGGGAGTCTGACTTTCGCTTGATCGGTTTTTTTATAAAAGAAGAGTTGGAATTTCTCTATGTTCTAAATTCAGCTCCAACCTTAAGGCCCTTAATATCGCCAAATGGGTACTTTCTAAAGCCTACTCCTCTTTTATGGCCAAACCAAAAATATTGAAAAAATGTATTATGGATTATCAACTCTAGGACAACATATGCAACATTTTCCTTTTTCGTACCACCAAAACTTCTATATGAAAAATTGTTTCAACTGAATGGTGTTTTTTTGGCTTGAATTTCCTACTGCTCCTAAGCGGCTTAGGTGATTTCATTCATTTATGCTTTGATAAATAGACAAACTTGATAGCTATAAATATAACATAGAATTATTCAATCGAACAATGACGCCCATGTGAAAAGTATTATTTTCTCCTATTTTGCCCTTTCAAGGACGCAGCGAGCGTCGTAACAGCCATCACGCATTGTGCACTGATTTGAACGTTATTTCAATGGCGTTTCCGTCGATATTCATACAGACAAACATCGAGCTGCTAATTTGGCCACGGTAATCGCCTTAAGCTATTCAACATTTGTATAATGAGATAATATAATGTTGCTACTGTATTCTAACAGTACTTGTTTACGTAAAAAATGCAAAATATTGAATTGTGCTAAAAAGTGTGCTACAGTCACATATGGCAATAGACACTCGTAAGCACAAATCGTGCAATGAAAACTTCTTCGATCTGACATACCTTCGCTTTTGTGAACTACACGTATTCTACACCTACGTGAGAATTTGCAGTCTCAAAGCGTACGTGCACTGAATAAAATACGTATAAATCATAGGCCCTGAATATGACATCGATATTTTTTTCGGATTCTACCCCATTCGAAGACAAAGGATAGATAATATCACAGATAATATATCCGCAGTCAATAGCAGGTACCATTCTTTAAGGGTTTCTTAAAAATATTCTTATTTGAGTAAAATCTTTGGCCAGGTTTTTAATGAGCATAGGAAATCATTTTATATTTATTTGGTAAAGAAAGACTTGGGGTTGATTTGTTTATTTTTTTACTTTCGAATGAACTATATTTTGCCAGTTTTTTTTGTTGGTGGCTTCGCTTTGCTCAATCACATGAATGGTAAAACAGTTTTTTTTTTTCATTTTATATATTTATATTACCTTTATATGGTATAAAAAGTTTTAAAAACAATAAAACAATCAGAGATTTCCCTCTTTTTTATCACAACCATTTTTTATTCAACATGAATTTCAAACCCTGATCTGTAAGGGATTAAAAATTAAAGCTACACTAAAAGCACAGAAAATGCTAATTTTGTAATCCTTTGCCTTTGTGCCCGTTATCTTTTTCACGTTTTTTGAGGCGGAGGCTTTCATGTTACATCCAACGTAAATCTGAGTGCTTTTTGCATATTTTTTCTTTTAGTGACATGAATTTTGAAATGTGTTGTAAACACATTTATTAAACTACAGCCTCGATTTTACTGAAGCTGCAAATGTATACCATGGCCATAGACTAAGTATTACTACGAAAATACTTAGTCTATGCCATGGGTAAATGACAGATTAAACTAATTTTTAGAAAAAATAGTTCCGTATATAGACTGTGCAGTGTAAGTCACAGTTCACAATCGTACACGTATTGCCGACGTTTATTACGTCACAGAATGACGAGCCTTATCGCTGTTATGCGGACACAAATATGCTTAACGTGCCTTCCGAAGTGTGCAGACCAAAAACAAATATAACCCAACAGGATTTGAACCTGTATCCCCTGGATTAGTGGTCAAGAGCACACAGGCGATCAAATTTTTCCGTCATTCTGTCATTATTTAGATAATATATTCTCAATAAAGCTGGGTATCCGTGCTGCAGTCGTTTTTTTCATAAAGATTTAAAATATAGTTTCAACTTTCAAGCAGTCACACGTTCAATTTATTGCTATGGCGTGGAGCGGCGGCGTAGCTACCGCTACGATATTTTTCTCGTTTCGTAGACCTGCTACGCTAGGTCTAATTCTGAAGTAGTCTGAAAGAAGACAGGGGAGCCCGTTGAGATTGGTCAGTATAAGGGATTGGCTCAAATGAGCTTCGGCATCGTTATTGGAGAAAAAAACTGCATTAAAAGATTTTTGAAAAATTACTTTCTTCGGCCGGGAATCGAATCAGCTCATTTTGCTTAAAAATTCATCCTGTATGATGGCATCATTTAATAGTGTTCCTAGTAAGGACCAACTCTTACTTAATACAGGACGTATTTTTTAAAATCAAAATGCTCAGGTTCGATTCTCGGCTGAGGTATGTAATTTTTCAAAAATCTTTGAATGCAGTTGTTTATTTCTTCAGAATCGACTACGAGAGTCCCTTAAGCAAACTCTAAAGTTTAGATTTTATCCATACTGACCTATAGAACGCGCTATCTCAGTGTATTTAGGACTCATATAAATCGCCAGTCTTCGATCATCCACCAAACTGTTATAAACTCCTTAGTTGTTTTCCCTCCACACAAACCCTTGACCTTCAAGTCCCTTTATGCGGCCGTACATTTCGGCACAAAACAGGCCGTTCACAAGAATACGTACTCAATAGATAGTGTCAAAGTTTTACAACATAAATATTCGTCAATGCGCTGACGTCGGCGCGTTCCTTTGTATTGTACCACGGCTTGGGAACGGGGCTTTGGGGGATGGCTCATTACTCAAGCAACTAAATATAATTTATAGTTACTTGGCATTTTACTGTTTAGGAAAAGCACATCAAGAGACATAATGTTTGACGGGTAACTGTGTAATATGTCCGTATGTGTATTGCTTATAGGTTGTGTTTTTTATGGTGTAAATATGATATTTTAATTAACGAAAACTATCTAGCTCTAATGCGCCATTATTGATAAAGACATAGTACAAAATATTAAGCTATGTACAAATGTACGAATATTACATTAGCTTGATAAAAGGAGATTGTTATAGCGAGCTAAAAAGGGATTCGAGTATTAGTGAAATGATAAAAATCTTGTATGAACTTTAGATGTTCTCAGAGAGCAGTATTTTTTTAACTCTTTAGAGGTTTCTCAGATGGATTTTAAAAAAATGAATTGTAACATTTTGTATTTCTTCGACTAGCATTCTGCATAAAAATTAAATGTTTGGATAGTTAATTTAAAATAAATTTATATATGTTGCTACACAGAGCATTTATTTTATTTTAGCTTTTATAAAAACTCATTTTCGAAATATATTTCGGTCCACTTTGGGGCCGGCATCAGTCGAATTACAAACAGTAAATGACACAAAATATATACAACCTTATGACTTATGGGTATTTTATAAAGGACACCCAAAACTGAATATTGAATGAAAAATTAAGGTTAATTATTTTTTAGGGGCATTCTTATGCGTGAAAAATACTTTTTGTGTGTACTCGTATCATTGTCTAGAAGAGGTACCTAATTAATATTTTTTAGGATTTTTAGATTATTATTGTTTTTTTAGCTCAAAACTAAAAGCCGAAGTTATCGGTTTTAAACCATTTTTGTTACGGGTTCTATCTTAAATCATAAACAAGTTATCTTAGGAATAAGGAATTATCGTAGTTTTTGAGATGTATCCACAATATACTGAAAATGAGAATATGAATTTTATTCTAGCGTTTGATAAGCCAAGGTGCCCAAAAATTGCATTTTTTAAAGTGAGACGCAGAGTCAGGGTCTGACAAGGTCTTAATAGGTAATGTGTATAAAACCCTAATAGAGCAAGGCTTAGTTCGCACTTGACCAGTTTCTTATACCACTTCACACCTTCGCCTTTTAACTTGTACCACACACAACATCAAACCTTGAGCTCCCCCACGACATTTTCCGACAATACCTCGACTCGGTCGACAGAAATATTTTATCTTTCTTCATAAAAGAAAGCAACAATGGTGCTGTGATGTATTTTTGAAATAAATGTCATCTCATCAATATTGCGAATCATTTTTCAAGCCCCAACATAAAAGGTAAAGAAGTAAACATGAAAATTCAGGTTTTAGTATTTAATACTTAGATTAGGTTAGCATCTTAGATTCTGGTTGCAAAATTGGAAAAGGCGCCAAGTAATTCTGTAACATTTTCACCTGATCGGATCGAAAAAAACTAGTTCGAAGATATCGGTTCAATTGCATTTCGAATCTAGAATTGTATTCGAAAACGGTTCCACTCTGCTCTACACAATCTAAAATGCACTTTCGGGCAACGAAACTGGATTTATTTTTGATT
This sequence comes from Ypsolopha sequella, assembly GCA_934047225.1. Classification (NCBI taxonomy): domain Eukaryota; kingdom Metazoa; phylum Arthropoda; class Insecta; order Lepidoptera; family Ypsolophidae; genus Ypsolopha; species Ypsolopha sequella. Next base: position 16,901,402 of record OW203998.1, read on the forward strand.
GTGGCAGCAGAACGATTCGGTGCCTTTAAGGTTTCACCGAAGAAAAGAGTCCTATTGAGCCTGAGATTGCTTCAGTTGGTGATATCATTATTGTGATATAAATAGAGCGAAAAATAAAAATCTATTTGAAAACAAGAAGGTATTTCTACTGTTACAACTTACATACATCCATGACTCCATAAAGTAAGTACGAAATTCTGCCTTGGAAGAAAACGGTCATTGAAATTTGGGAATCGCGGCGGACGGGGAATATAACGATATATTCTGCCGTCTAAGGGAAGAAAAATATGAAGTTTAAGTATATATAAGGTCTTTCAATTTAAATGGAAAGTAATTTAGGAGGTGATTCAGTATCGTTAATACATCACATTCAACTGCAAAGTACTTTTTTTTGCGCGAACTTTTTCTTCACTTGTCCATACAAACTGAGTCAGCTGATCGGACCACTTTGTACCGAGAAGTGAAAAAAAGTTTTTTTGCAGTGGAATGTGATGTATTAACGATACTGAATCACCTCCTAAATTACTTTCCATTTAAATTGAAAGACCTTATATATTATGTTGATGCTGCACTTTTTTACATTTGAAGGCATTATTGGCCCGCTAGTCTATTTACTTCCTTCTAACACATTACACGCGTCACCGCTACATATTGTCGATTGCACATTTATGCATGGGGTGACTTACGAAACCCCTGTATGAGCAGTCAAGTGGTTTTTATCCCCCGATTATAGAGAGGGGTAATGCGTTCTAAGTGTTCGTTTGTATAAGTTTATGTATGTTTGTACGTCTTCATCTATCTTCTAAATCAGCAGGGCGATTGTAAGGCAGTTTTCTTCATATGACAGAGTATATGATTACGCGAGCTTACAGTGTTGTACCTTTTAAGAAATCGTAAGGATGATTAAACTGACGTAAGTTGACGGAACCGGAATCATAGAAAATATTTAACTATCCATTGAGCTTCATATGCGCTCTCATAGATTTAGACATTTAAGCCAGAATAAAAGGCGCAGTTTATATTATGCAAAATCTAAGATAAAATTATATTTAAATATAGTCATGCAATAAACATTTCTGTGTGGCTAGCATGTGCTAGAGATACAGCATCTAACTATCTTACTTGTGCTCCCACTCAAACGTGCGTGAGAGCAAGTATCATGGAAAGAAACTGTATCGATGCCGCGAGGTAGACCCTTGATGTATTTATAAGTTTCTTTTGGAGACATCGGCTTTTAGATTACTTTTTTAAATAAGGCGCTGGGTACCCATTAAATACTAGAAAAAATTTTCATCGTATTATTTAATTAATCAGTAACAAATAACTGCAAATACTGCAAAAATGAATAACGTATCGCGTCCGTTGATACTAATCAGCTAGGAGCTAATTCCACATCCTTTTTAGAACAAATACTGATAAATCAACTTTAAGAAAGAAAAGTATTTTTTTTTGTCATTCATAATCCTCTTATACATTGTCATGCCATACCTCACTCTGCCCCCAACTAATCTCGTTAAAAACGTATTAAATAAGACTCCAAAGATGGGCAGCCGGATCAATATCCGATAAATACAATTATACATATGGATTCCTTATTGGATCAATATTTTGTGTTTTCTGTAAAAATACGAAGAGTGGATTTATTGGTTTTTGTTCCGAAGCTGCTCAAATGTAAGATTGTTTTAACAATACAATGTAAAAAATTAGCACTGCATTTCCTACATATTATTACAGCCATAAAACGTGCAAACACTTTGAAGAAATATTACGACAAGCAGTAGGTATTAAGCTAGACTTTAAGTTTAAGTCTTGAAATAAAAGTTTTACAATCATAGTTCTACAAACTAATAAAGTTAAAATTGAAATTCTTGCGATGTTTAACGTAGAATTTTCATAAACGGATCTTTAAGTAAATTCTAGTCTTCATGAGTCAGATTTAAAGTTAGTCAGATTCATACTTAAAGTTGTTAATAGTACTGAAAATATGTTTTACTTGTTCAAGAAAAGCTTGTCAATCGCTATATGTACCTATAGATAATGGGCGTACAGTTTGTAATCCTATGTATCGAGTAACAAGATGTGACTAATTCGTAGATGTGAAGAAAAAAACTACATACTGTACGCTCATAGTCTATTAGTATGTATGAGCTCTCAAACCAATTCCTGGATATCTAGGTGTTATTATCTTATAGGATGACTTTATTCTCCGTATGTACCTATATCTATGTTAAGACCTTATCCTTTGAACCTTATGCACCTAAAAGATTTTTAATGCCGAAATAAAATAAAGGGTTTATACCTATATATGTTTCAAGTGGACGTTTGTTTGTGTATATTTGTAGGGAACCCTAAAACTCCTAAACTTAGATTTTGATTCGTTTTTTAGGGTTCCGTTACCAAAGGGTAACCAACAGGACCCTATTACTAAGACTCCGCTGTCCGTCTGTCTGTCTGTCTGTCTGTCCGTCCGTCTGTCCGTCTCTCTGTCCGTCTGTCTGTCACCAGGCTGTATCTCATGAACCGTGATAGTAAGACAGTTGAAATTTTCACAGATGATGTATTTTTGTTGCCTATATAACAAATATACTAAAAATCAGAATAAAATAAATATTTAAGGGGGCTCCTATACAACAGACATGTTTTTTTTTACCGTTTTTATAGATAATGGTACGGAACACTTCGTGCGCGAGTCCAACTCGCACTTGGCTGGTTTTTAACACATTTAAACTCATGCGAGATAAAATACTGCGTAAGAATTCTTTAAAATGTTAATATTTGATAACAATCGCCTCCAGACAGAACCTAAGCTTTGTGTTATAGTTGACTACAAAACTTACAGACGTCGTCGTCGTAAGTTCACCCGTTCTAGACATACGAGGTAACAAGAGATTACAAACGTACAAATATATTAAGGGGCAGCACAATGCTAAACTTCAGTCCTGCTCTAACGCTTTTGTTTTTTAACTGTTTATCTGCTCTTATCAGACGCCACGCACGCAAAACTTGAGTTATATTGAAATCGCGGCTACATTAGGACATAAGTTATAATTTATTTATGTAATAAAGATGTTTTTTTCTAGTATAAATATCTTTGTGTGTTGGTTTCGTTTCAATTGGTTTTGAAATATGGAAACTGAATCGGTTTTTTCGTGAAACTCATGCTTTTCTAAAAGCATTATAATAAAAAGAAGATTGAAAGTATGTTTATTTATAAATTGTAATTAATAATTGTCTTGAGTCAAAACGACATATTTTTTTTTATTTTTACCATCTACATTGACGAAACTGAATCCAATGCAAAACTGATGCTAAGCACGGTGGAGCCCCTTAACAAGAAATAAACAAACTCTCAATCCGTTTAGTCATGAGAAGAATTTAGAAAATTCAACAATCTTCACAAAAGCCTGAAGTAACAAACTAACAATATTTCTTCATATTTGTGTTTGGATTGTAAACATTTGTTTATAATTGCGTGTGAATGTTGTGGCACAAAATAACCACTTACAGAATGTTTACTCCGCATAACTAGCGAAAACAGGCGCACGCACACATAAACGTGTACGTACGACGATATCGGAGATATGCTCAGGTGAATGCCAATACCAAATTCTGCCGAGATCATCATACGAACGCGTCTATACTATGCATGTGTGCGTCTTTTTTCGCTTCGTCGTGGAGTCAGCCTTCTGGTAATATATATTTTGTGGTTGTGGGCTGATTATATTTCTGCTAGATAACTATATATAAATGTGAAGCACTTGAAGTGGTCGTTGAAAATTCTAACACGTATAAAACAAACAATTCAACCTTCAAAATTAATGCTCAGCCACGTTCGGGCATGTTTCTCTGTACAATGAACTTGGAAGCATTCATTTGCAAATCCTTAAAAAATACATTTTGTTAAATTTCCTTCCTTCTTCTTTATTTTACAGTTACTTTAACTATGGTAACAATTTTTAGGGTTCCGTAGGACCCAAAAGGTACAAAAGGAACCTTTATGGTGAGATTCCGTTGTCCGTCCGTCCGTATGTCACAGCCTCATAACTTTAGCAACGTTGAAGATAAAGACATGAAATTAGGCACAAAAATAGCATTATTTTCCCACATATTACGGAGTAAAAAATATGAAAAATTTTAAATTGATCAAAATATCTTCAAAACAAAAGTGAGAAAAATTAAAAATATTACCCTAAATATACAAAATGGGTATCAAATTGTAGATATTAGAAATCTGATTGTAAAAATATATACTTAATATAAAATATAATAAGATTAGCCGGTTAATCTAAAGATAAACCAATGGCTAAAAATATAAAACCAAACGGAAACAAGAAATAAGTAATAATTCAACAAAAAGACAAAGATAGTCAAACGATAAACAAGAAGGGGTTTTTTATATTATGAATTCATATATAATTCTTTAACTGACTGATTGACCGAATGACCAGACCGGATCTGACCGGACTGAACCGACTCGGACTGACGACTGACCGATAACATAGACATCCGCTTGAAAGGTATTTTAGGATATTCCTAAACGGGATTGGGAGAAACGGTATCCACTCGAGCAACGCTGGGGGGCATTAGCTAGTATATCTTATAAAAAACCGGTCAAGTGCATGTAAGACTTATGCTCTGAGCGTGCCGTACTTAGGAGCGGTTTCGCAGCCGGATTGTGAAAAACCCGCCTTTTTCTAATTAATCGAAAGAGAACACTTAAATTCGAAATTCACTCAACAGTTATTCAAAAAACCTTACTACCTATGTATTGTGTAAGTTGCCATCGCCTACTTTCCAGTGGTTTCTGTAAAATAGAATTTCAAAAACTATGAATTAATTTTTTTTTTAATTCTAATTTACACAAATCAATGGAACCTTTGCGATGGCAGCATACACAATACATAAGTAATAAGGTTTTGTTGAATAACTATTGAGTGAATTTTGAATTTAAGTATTCTGTTACTTATAATTAGAAAAAGGCGGGTTTTTCCTATCCGGCCGCGAAAGCACTCTTAACATGATACCAAAAAAGAAGAATTAAAAATAAAATTGAAAAAAAATCATTCACGGAATATATGTATGAGAGACACAGCATAATTTAGTGTATCAAGTATTTTTTTTTATTTACCTGAAAACTCATTATTTTTTGATTTCTCACTTCACTTGTACCAAACGTACAGTGGAGACCGCATCAAGTAAGACACATTGGACTTTGTACCTATCTTATATTCTTCTCTGTAGGGGCTAATGTCGTACTGCAAGTGTATAGCTTGATGTGGTCTCCACTGTACCAAATTTCAAGATTGTAGGTCATTGGGATGTTCCGTTTTAATGATCAGAGAATGAGGGGAATTTTTAGCTAATAATGACGCTTTGGAAGGCTGTATATTTTAGAAATTTGAATTTTGTACGGATTATTCGGTGTAGTTAAATTATCGAGGTCCATGATGGAATTATGCAGCATAATATTAGGTCTTGACCTATGAAATTGCCGTTTTCTATACAGAATTTGAAGGAAAAGACGGAGTAGTTTCTTTTATGTGTGAATGAGATAACATTAGGCTAACAGCAACATTAATTTAATTTTTGAAAAGTATCAGCTGTAAAAAATTATTACGAATCTTATAATGGAAACGGATGGCATTTAGGACGAACTGTTTTTTAAAAATTTAATTTTGGTTATCAAATTGAAAATAAAAACAAAATTTAATACGTAGATCTAAAACCTTGAAATCAACTTTCAAACAAAAATAAATAATGGAAATACAGGAGTTATGAACTCTTGAATTTGTAAGAAAATTTCGGCAATTTCATATGTAAAGAACTATTATAAATATAAGGCTATACACCTTAGTATTCGATAATATTAACTTTCACTTGATATCTCAAATCGTGCCCGAGAAAAAGGGCATTGACAGACAGACAGAGAGATATCCGAATAACAAACTGATCCTATAAGGGTTCCATTTTTCCATGATGAGGTACGGAAAAGCATACAGAAGCAAATAATTAATTTCGGAAAAGTTACGAGAAGTGAGTGAAAATGTATGTATTTATATTTTAATTGTATATTTTCAGGGTGTAGATAAAATATTTTTCAATGCAAGTGCTCGTAAAGGCCCACTTTTTATGCATCAAAACCGAACAGAAAGTCGATTATTTTGCGCTAGGGCTTTATTATTATTATTTTTTAAATTTATTTACGAGAAGTTGGCTAAACTGCAACCTATCCTGTGTACCGTAAATGTTATACTTTTTTTCCACTGTTTAACGGCTCCGAATAAAGTCCTTTTGAGCCGATCATAATTTAAAGTCCACAAGATTATATTTGTTTTATTTCCTCACACTATGCATTGAAAAATGTAGTATGATACACGGGCGTAAGAGCAATAAATTACTCGGTTACGTTTAAAACACTCGCTACGCTCGTGTTTTAAATCGTCCTCGTAATTTATTCCTTTTCGCCCTTGTAGCATAAACTACTTGTATGCAACTCTTCATAATCGGCTTTAAAGACACTTGTGCTGTCTATTGTATTATTTTACGTTGGTCACGGGAAATAAACTTACCTTTTGTTTTACTTTTGTTTTTATGACCCCGTTTTATGACACTTAAAATGCAATTTATTCCGCGATTTATGCTGAGTCTACCATGTAGATAACTTCATCTATCTACTAGCAAAGTATCCAAAAAAAGCTTTATGAAAATTATATATATTTTACAGATTTAAATAAAACATGTATATATGTATATGTTACCACATTTTGGTCAAAGTGTTTATTTGGACAACAATCGTCTACTATACATACCATACCGGGTGAAAAAATGCAAATGTAATTTTTTTTAAACGTAGCATTTCCAAGAGTTTTATTCACGATTAGCATTTATTTCACAAATAAATCGTAGTTTAGACTCACATAATTCATTCGAATAATAATATCTATCCGAATTATAACCAAATTTATAAACAACACAATTTAATAATTCGTCATTTTCATTTCTATCCCACTCAGGTTGATATGATCCCCAATCTAAAGGTAAACCTGAAAAATTAAAAACAAAGGTTTAATCAATTAAAACGTTAATTAACTTATGTTTCAAAAATAGTAGCTTATTTTAAGATACTAATTTTAATAATTTCTATCTAATCAATTTGGTGTTTCAGACCACCTCAATAATCAGTGAAGGAAGTTTGCCCACCTTTTGTTGTATAAAAGTCTCCATTTGAAACCATTCTACGTATACCAATGAAAAACTTCTTGTCATAGCCATCATTTCTTCGTGTAAGAATAGTACGACTTATTAAATTTCGAACGTTCGAATACTCCTTTTCATTTTCGATTATCAGCAGTGAACCTCCTTCCATGTAGCAGATTTGGAAAGCTTCATCCCAAGTTTTGCGCCGATTATTTACTTTGTAACATTTTTCAGACTCCTCATCGTATATGTAATCTGGAAAAATAATAAAAAGACTCGCACAAAAAGGGTTCCGTACCACCACACAATGCGGATACGGAACTCTAAATAGATTACTTAACGTCTAATAAAAGTGTACAGTACTCCTAAGGTAATAAGAAATCTATAGCCGAGCGATCGGACGTATCACGTGACCTTATTGATTTTATAGAAAGTGTAAGGAAATACGAACTTTGCCGAACAGTGGCGAAGATTTGTACGCGCATTATAAGCTTGGGAGTACTGCGTCTGGAGCATTGCTCTATATGGATGTGAAACGTGGACCATGACAAAACGTGATAGAGAAAGACTGGAAGCTTTTGAAATGTGGTGTTGGCGAAAACTGGAAAGAATAAGTAGGGTGGAAAAGAAGAGCATTGAAGAAGTCCTGCACGTTTTAAACGAAACGCGAGTTGCGATGAAGAACATAGTGAATAGAAGGGGAAAGATGTTGGGACATCTGATACGACACGACAATTTTATCAAAAACATCAATGAAGGAAAATTGGAGGGAAAAAGTAAGAGAGAAAAGCCTAGGAAAACATTCATGGATCAGGTGAAAGAGAAAAAGTAAATGTCGTGTCGTATCGAAGTTAAAGAAAATGCGGAGTGCAGAAGTAAAGATAAGAGCACAGCTCTGAAATTAAAATGAAAAATTAGTTCCACTTGCAGTTATGGAGGAACAACTTAACTTGACACTTACAATCTATTAAACTCTATGTATCATTTTTTTATTAACAAGAAACTTAAATAACATAAAGAATACTAAATTATAAATAATACTTTAAAATATACACTAACTACAAATAATATAAAATTAAAAATAGGCTTAATTGAATAAAAAATATTGTTTAAATCACTGCCGCAGGGGAGGGTCCCCAGCAGGCTGGTGGCGTTACCTCGTTGGATTGCGAGGCTAATCCGCTGTCCAAGGTAGGCCCCAGCCCGCCGATCACCAGAAGCGTCGACCAGGCGCGAGGAAATTTCTTGGAAAAGTCGTCGCGCTTCTGGTCCCCATGGCCCAAGAGTTTCTACCCCAAAAGGCACAAATATGTAGCCATCCCCTAAAGCTGCATATGTGCGCCTCTTGGAGGCTTCTGCTGCAGCTGCTGCCGCGCCAGCCCTAGTGGCGGTGGCATTGATGCGGGACGGGGCCAGTGTATCCACACAGGTCGCGTCCCACACCAATGGCCGCCCGTTCTTCCAACCTAAAAGAGTCATCCCGTCGGGTCTCTTGCCGTCGTCGCGCACCAAACCTGGAGGTTCTAGGGGAGCTGGCACGTTAACGCTGGCAAGAGCCCGGCGGATGATGTTCATTAAGGCTGGCGTGACGTGACAGAGGCCCAGCACTGCGCTGGCATGAAAGCCCATGATGACCAAGCTGGTCGACACTAACTCCGCAACGGCAGCGATGTGCTTCGTTTATTTTGGCACCAAGGCGCAGACTCACAGCCAGAGTGAAGGTCGTCCTGTCCAGTAAGGTGACGATATTGGTTGAGGGGATCGCGTGCAACCAATAGCCTGATTCACGTTTACCTATTAGAGGCCAAGATACGAGCCCGGTCTGCAGGGTCTTGTGCAGTCTCAACTAAATTTTTTTGTACTTGTGTACAGAGAAAAGTACTCAGAGCCCAAACCAAACCATCGCAAAATAAGTACAATCTCACAAAGAACTGTTGGTGTGGTTATAGAAAGTTTACTACTAACTTCCATTTACTTGTCACTGGAATAGAGAAGTTGGCACTTTATATCTGATATGGCAGACAACTTTCCATGCGACGAATACAGCCGTCAACTAGCGTCCAAAGAAGCAGGTAGCAGTCTAAAGGCAGGTGTCTAAAGTAAATGACGGACTGAAAAATACCCAGAGCCCGAACCAAACCATCGCAAAAAAGTACAAACGCACAAAGAACTGTTGGTGTGTTTCTACAACGTTTGCTACTAACTTCTATTTACTTGTGATTGGAATAATGTAGTCTATAATTTTTCAGATTTCTATGGGTGTGGCAGAGAATACAGCTGTGCAAATGTCGCAATGAATACAGTTAATATGAAAATTTACATCAACTAGGTCTGAAGAAACAGGTAGCAGTCTAAAAGGTGTCTAAATGTAACGACGTCCAAATATAGTGAGACACAATATTTGGACGTCATTTTGGCCAGTCCTGGTTATCACCCACTAGACACGGTTACGAATTGTTTCCTTGGACGTTATGACATTCAAATCGTGTGATAATCGTTCTAATAGCTCTGTCACACGTTGGATGTCAACATTACGGGAAGAACGAAAACAGATTTCCAGCTAGACTCACTTTGATTTTTGCGAGGTCAGGTCACTCTTAAGTTGACCGACACTTCGAGATTTTTGCGAGAAAATCTCAACGTTTCGGTCAACTTGAGAGTGACCTGACCTTGCGGGAATCAAAGTGAGTCTCATCTGTAAATCTATGGACCCTCTCCATAATTTTAGTGATAATAATTACAGAAATTTAATAATACGTTAATCAAAATATAAAAGATATTGTCTAAAATTCTTACAACAAAAGTGACGTAGTACAGATAGGGTTGCCAAGTGTCCAGCTTTAGCCGGACATTTCCGTCTTTTTACAGTCGTTTCCATCCAAATATATGCAAGTCCGGCCTGTCCGGCGTTTTTTAGGCTTTTGGTCAATTATTAAAATAAGTAATTAATTAAATGAAAATTAAATTAAGAAGATTTACTAAATGAGTATGAAGATTGTTAACTATTTAATACAGTTATAATTGTTTTAGTTACTTTCAATATAAGTTAGTTACAAATTACTTTAAGAAGGACAAAATTGTATTATTATATTCATAATAATAACATATATTTAAGAGTAGAGTAAAGTCTCAAATGAATAACAGCGCTAAATGTCCGGCTAAATATGAATCTGAGTCCGGCTTTTCTTTATTTGGGCCTGGCAAGTCTACCTACAGCTGCAGCGGTTATTTTTTAAATAATATAATATATAGAAGCTCACCTTTATCAACCGTAGGACACGGTCCAGGCTGTACAACCTTCTTGCAAATGAAAGGCCTTCCTTTCCCGGGGGGCATTGAACATGAGTCCAGAGAGTACGTCCCTGTCATTATGTCCAATAAGACACATTGTCTTCGTTTATTAGACTTCGCTTCTTGTTCGGTGTTTAAGATCGGGAACGGTGTTGAGGATCCTTTAATGGGGTAAAATCATACATATCTTATAATATTATTCTTATATGGATTTTATAAGGGTAGAATACGCATTTTTGTATTTATCTGCGATATAAAAGTGCTGAATTGTTAAGTGTATTTATCTTACCAACAGTAGAAAAACTGATGACAGCCATACCGTGGGCCGAAATGAACAGAAATTATTTTTATTGTTTTAATATTAATAAATAAGTAGAAAAAGTTATACAATTTTTGCAATACGACATAGATAAGCTTTGTATAACTAGATTGTGATCCTAAAAGCCCGGGTAAATATAAAATATAACTGACAACCGTTCCAAAACCACAAGAGTAAAAACGTACATAAACCTTGTCAGAAATGTAAAATTTGAACAGTTGAAATTTTACATTTACCCAGGCATTTAGGAACGCCACCTCTAAATAACTTGAAATGTTTATAGGTATATCTTGAATAAGCTTATTTATTTTTGTTTTTGATTCCCGGTAAGTAATTAATATATATTTTTCAATGCAAGTGCTCGTAAAGGCCCACTTTTTATGCATCAAACCGAACAGAAAGTCGATTATTTTGCCCTAGGGCTTTATTATTTTTTTTTTTTATTTATTTAAAATGGTTGGCTAACCTGCAGCCTTTCCTGTATACCATAGATGTTATACTTTTTTTTCCACTGTTTAACGGCTCTGGATACAGTCCTTTTGAGCCAATCCTAATTTAAAGTTCACAAGATTATATTTGTTTTTATTTCCTCACACTATGCATTGAAAAACGTAGTTTGATACACGGGCGTAAGAGCAATAAATTACTCGGTTACGTTTAAACTCGCTTTGCTCATATTTTAAATCGTCCTCGTAATTTATTCCTTTGCGCCCTTGTGGCATAAACTACTAATAAAATTAATTGACTAACAAACATGGAGTCTGAAACTATTTACTAGGTTCTTTACACCATATATTTATGAAATCAAAATGAAAAAGGGTTTTATTTAAATGATAATAACAATAAATGACATCTTACCATCAACAGTAATGTATTCTCCAACATTAAATTCATCGTGTATACCCACAAAAATGTTCGTGTCATTGAAACCATCCAATTCGGCACTTAACTCTTTCACTACCACCACCTCATCCTTGTCCTTCGGATAAAATAACCTGGCTCCCTCATCACTGCAGGTCAGGAAAGCATCTAACCAAGTCGACCCAGCCGCGTCCCAATGAAATTTGTAAAAAGCATCAAAATCATAAAAGTATTTGTAGTCTTTCCGATAAAATGGGTCTTTCCTCTTGGACGCTGAGGCGATACCTGGAAAATTAAAATAGGTATTTGAACTTTACCCCTTACCGATTTTTTAAGTACCGTAAAAAATGGTAATTAAACGTTATTTTAATTTTATCAATAACTATTTTTGTCAATAACCCAACGACTAACAATCGATTGAAATTTAGTATATTAGGGGCCACTTAAGTATATGAGGATTAGGGTGGTTAAAATTTTCACCTTTTTCTAATTTGCCCCGGGTCAGCCCTTCCTAGATTTTCTTTAGAGGTAATTTTCAAAAGTGATGGTCAAACCCAAAACCTGAAAAACGCGTTTCTTTTACAAAAATTTACCTAGAGAAATTTGTGATGAATCTGCGTTTAAAAAAAGTTTCATCTTTATTAGTTTACAGGGAATAAACTTTTAAAAAATTGCTTCTTTTTAAAAAGTCTATCGAAAAAATGACAACTGAGTTTACAAACATGGCTGTACTCTAATATTACTGAAATGTGATTTGACCATTTTTGAAAATTACCTCCTGAATTTGGAGGTTCTCAGACAGCTCTAAAATATATATATAAAAGTATATATATGTGTATATATATATATATATATATTAAAGCTGTGATGTCGTTGCAATATAGTAGAATTGGTTATTTCATGAATTCAGATAAAAGTTTATAACTACAGCTAGAGATCGCCTCGCTCCTCTCCGCTTAGCTCGGCTCCCGAATTTATTATCTTCGCTCGTCTTCGCACCTATTTTTGACGGTTTTGTTGAAACAATTTCATAAACTTCTTATTTCATACTAAGGGGGTTAAAGTAAAAGAGTGCAAAAAATTCTTTGTTTTTGACACCCTCAAATTAGGTAAGCTATCATTTGAAACACTAAAAAATAATGAATGAAATTTTATTTAAATTTATTTTTTGCGTAATTTGGGAAAAATTACGTTCCCCTCTTTATTTCTTTAATTATAACACAAAAAAAATATGCTATTATATAAATGGCCATGTAAATAAAATAACCTGTAGCTAAATTCCCTAAATAAATAATGTTTAGTTCACATAAAAACGAGTTATGTACCAAACCCTTGGTACGCTTATCGAGTTCGCGCTCTATTCCGGTTTTTATTATGACATATAATGAAGCTTTTTGACTATATTTAAGAGTAAAAACAATTTTACAAAAACAAAAACTCACCCAGTAAAAGAATAACAAATATTATCGCACGCATTATAGCAACTGGAACTGGTCACACGTAAAATACACGAAGAATGAAATATGATACGAGTAAAGTGAGCTTAAATAGACTCTTCATTTTGTCGCGTTGCAAAGATGAAATACATGATGCTGTTTTCTTCAATACTATAGCTGTTTCCCGCGGCTTCGCTCGCGTGGAAGTCTTTCTATCCTTGGATAGTATTGACAGTTTTCGACTTGGCAGTTATTTTATCAACACCCCTTATAGCCCTTATGTTGAGCAGGGCATTACGATGATAACAAAGAATAAATAATGTGAAAATTTGAATTTTAGCTTCAGTACAATACTGATAACATTTGATTGAGAATAAAAATATATATTTATGATATACTACAGAATATGTGGAATGATGTGCATTGATTAGATTTTTTTCTCAATTATAACAATATAAATACCATAACAGGGTCCAATTTAATACAAAGGTCCGATTTAATTAATTAAGTATGCAAAAAAACTAATTGATACTTAGTTAAATGAGGGATTTTCTGGCAGTTATAAAAAAAACGAATTATTTCAAAATATTTCAATAGATGGCACTGACGAGATATGGCGAGAGTTGCCAATTAAAAAACATGTTTGAGGTGAACGAATTTTTTTCCAATAAAAATAAAAAACTAATTTATTAGTGATCGGAACGTAACGTTATTTCAATATAGTTTCTGTCGATATTTGTACCGACACAGATCGACTCAAGTTTGTTGGCGGCTACAACAGAATTAACACAATCCATCCATCCATCAGCCTGTCTTTGTCCACTGCTGATCTTTACAAGATTTCGCCACTGTTGGCGGTCCTCTTGGAAGAAATGCCCATACTCACACACGCTGGGCAGGCGGGTTGGTGAGTGCGGTGCCAAAATCCTCGCACCGGTGACGCCGCTGCCTGTTACCAGTCTGTGTTAGAAAAGGCCGGCAATTCCTATAGCGTAATTTTTTTAATTTTTTTTTTTCATTTAATGTACGCCATTTTGGGACGTAGTTTTCATTATGTTGGTATATAAATTAATAATTATTTTTTATGATTTTTAAAGAATGGTCGGTTATGACGTCACTTGAGAATTTTAGACATTATACTGATTGTGATGTGTGATTGTTTATAACAAAAGTGTTCCGTCTCTGTCTGTCTAGTCATCTGTCGTCCATCTGTCAAATTAGTCGGCAGCAACTTATTATAAATTTATCTTGATAGCAAAGGACGCATTTCTAAACAGCCATTTCTCAAGTGACGTCAGACGAAGGCAAATTGAAGTTGCAGCTTTTTAGTAAAAATATTCATCAACTTTTATTAAACCTAAATATCGAAATGCTTTTCGAATGAACACACCTTAATATAATTTAATCTAAGCGAATAATATCCATATACCGTCATCAATCGGTCCCAGGCATGGTCTTGGTCTTCCCCGAATAACTTTGGAGGGGGGGGGGGGGGGTTGCGAGATATGTTGTTGAGCTGGGCATCAGCTATACCACCTTACCGCCTTATTACGGTAGTAAAAAAATCTTTGGTAAAACGGGAGGTTCAAGAGACTAATTTAATAAGAGAGAGTAATATTTCACACTCGGTAAACATATCTAGCAGCCCCCGGACACACATGTCGTGACGATTGTGCTTTATTTTATTGCCTTTGGTGACAGTTGAAGTCTGTCAGTGTTTCAGAGAATTTAAGGCGACGTCGCGAAGAATTGGCACTTTTTGGAGTCATTTTACTACGTTCAGTAAGAAGCTACTAGTTTCATAAATTAAATAGAATTAATTTAATAGAAACCATTTTCTAGATTTCGGTAATACAGAAACGTGATTAAAAATCTTTCACTCGATAGAATTAATTATTAAAATGAGGTCTTCAAACACACGCTTTCTCATAGTTTGACAAATAATAGGCATGATGATTAAAAAATTCTATTTAGTCCTTCAGTTAGATTATCAGAAAATATTGGACACGTATTTTTTCTTTTGTCAATTAAACAAAAAATGAAGAAGATATAGCCTGCTATATTTCCGCGTGATGTCACGCCTAAGTACACTTTTTACCTAGGCGTGACGTCACCAGCCCCAACTCCCAAATTTTGACGCGCTTTATCTCTGTCATTTTTTGTTTGATTCACAAAAGAAAAAATACGTGTGCAATATTTTTTGATAATCTAAATGACGGATTTAATAGTATAATATTTTGTTTACCCTGTCATCTCCCCTAATATCATAAACAGACCTCAAAAATATTTTATAACATGGGATTGACCTATATTTTGGTAATAGAAACTTTTTTAGTCATTTTAGTTATTTTTTTATATATAAATAAAAAAACAATTTATTTGTTTTCTCCCTGAATCGGTCCCTCCCGCACTGCGTGTTTTTCCCCTCGGAGACTGGAGACTTGACACTGCCCGTGGAAAACTCGATGCCTCGCCTTAAGACAACAATCTCGTTAATGGTCCGTATTGTGTCAGCTATAAAATGCTATTATTCGATTTATTCGACATAATTTAATGTCGCTCAACGAACTATGAAGCGGGCTATCGCCGTTAAAATCCAAAACGGGGAAATCCGTCAGAGACCGAAAGTGACCGACACACATAGCCTGCCGAATTAGAAGGTTGAAGTGGCAGTGAGCTGGCCATATTTGTCGCCGATACGATGGCCGTTGGGGCTGAAAAGCGTTGGAATCGAGACCACGTACAGCGAAGCGTAGCGTATGCCGACCTGGTGCCCGCTGGATCGATGACCTGAAGAACGTTGAAAGTAGTGGCTGGATGAGGATGAAGCAGGACCGCCAAGAGTGTTGAAATATTAAGGAGGCGTATGTCCAGCAGTGGGCAAACACGGGCTGATGTATGGATGGATTATTCGACGTCCTGTGTATAAAAGATAAGACCTGGTTATCAGTTACCTTTAACCTAGGGTCAGTTGACATTAGTTGCCAAGAAGTCTTTTATTATTGTAGAATCAAACGTAAATTAATTAATAACTTTTTGTTATTTATAAATAAACATGTTGCAGTAAAACTATTACAACTGAAATTGGCAAGAAATAACCTATCAAGTTGGGACGAATAATCATCTGTGAAAGAGGGTGTTGACTGTTTTGCTGACAGTCCACGGTTAAAAATACTGACAATTCCTCGGAGATTTCATGTTTTGACATATAGGTATTGCCACTGAGTAGGTATTTTTCACTTCGCACGCCGCTTTGAAGACGTCCAGAGGGTCCAACACAATGACAAAAATAAATAACACTGACAGTTACGCGCTTAATAAAAAGCAATAAAGACGATAATGAATTGGCTGACACTATAACTACTCATAATTCTGATAGTATCATAAAAAATGGATTGACCTTATTTTTACACTTACTAAACACTATAAACTACAGCAGTAAGCGTTACAAATCGCCTTCGACCATGGTCTTACAACAAAAAAGGATTTCACAGTAGAGCGCAAAAAAAGTACTAACTGTTTTTATAACTAGTAGGAGGGGTCAACTGAAGCTTATTTTCAAGCAGTATATCTACATTTTTATAAATTATGTCTACGTTGAAAGATCCCGTTAATTTTGTACGTAGGCATATTTGTATTTTTGACCCTGTTTTTCTTGAAATCTTATAAAATTTGGACATGCAAAAAACTGGAAATGTTTTAGTTCATGTCACGAACGTACTCGTAGTTTAATATTCCAATAGCATTCTTATCGCTATGTCTATGGTCGGGGAATACCCGTTTAGTAAAATAAATGCTTATAGACCGGTGGTTTATTGTAGGTAACTGTTTCGTATCGAGTACCAGCATGACACAGTTACTGTGAGAAGAAGGACAAAAAGTTACAACTAAAAAAGCCGTCAGACCTTGGCGAAACTTGGCAGGTTATGCACAGTCATGAAATGAAATATCTAACGTAGTACCAGCATGAAACTTTGTTCATACGATAACACTCGATAAGTACAGCTAGAAAAGCATTTACTGCTGCGAGTCGGCCTGGTCGTTTAGTCTTTCCGATCGATTTTTGGGGCGCATTTGAGGTTAATTTTCATCACATATAGTACAACGATGCAACCAATATATTATTGTGGCCTTGACCAACTTGTGATGATCATGCACCATTAATTTTTCATGACCGTACACAACCTGCCAAGTTTTGCCAAGGTCTGCTGGCTTTTTTAGGAGTAACACCTTCTTGTGTCATGCTGGTCCTCGATAATATTATAGTTACCCACAATAAACCACCGGTCTATTAGCTTGTAGTTGTAAGCAGTTCCTACATTGTAAGCAGTTAAATTATCAGTAGAGATAGTCAAAGGTTAATGTCTAAGATATGAATTAGTCTAAACAAGAACTCGAATTAATATTTCAAAAATTAAAAAAAGAAAATCTTCTATTTTTATGAATTTCATTTATATTTACAATTAAATAGAAAGCTTCTATCCAGGTACTTACATTTAGACATAAAGTAGCTCTACTGGCAGGTAGGTATTTTTTCAATTAAATTTCGGAAAACGTTAAGGAGTTTTTTTAAGAAGCGCCAGATTTCCTGAATTTGGCGATTAATCTCTTGTTTGAGATCTTGAATCGTGCCAGAGTCTTTTGCATATAGGGTTACCATCTGACCGGATAAAGCCGGTCTTGACCGGCTTTTTAGAGTTAAGACCGGACTCCGGCCGGATTTTAATCAAGACCGGCTTTTTGACATTCAACAATGGACGAAGGAAAGAAATACATACATTGGCAGTTGAGTCAATAAAAGCAATATTACTCACTCATATTAATTTAAAGAATATGACATATGCACAATTTAACCGTGAATTTTTTCAAAAACAAACTTGTTGAAAGCTGTTGCCAATGGACAAAAGTATTAAGTGCAAAAAATGTAATTTCAGTTAATAAAGTTTAATTATAATCTTCTGAGTTTTATTTTCAGCGAAAGACCGGACTTTTTTACAGAAATCAGGATTTTTTATTGCTTGCGGCTGGCTTTTCAATTTTAACCCCTGGTAACCCTATTTGCATATGAATCTTTTGTGGTCATATAGGTACCTTACTTTTAAATGTTCCGTACCCGAAGCCCCGAAGGGTGCCAGACGTGACCCTATTTCTAAGCCGCTGTCTGTCTGTCCGTCCGTCTGTCACAGGGTCTACATCTTCAGTGTTTATAGGTAGCCAGTTAAATTTACACGGCAAATTATACAATAAAAATAATTCATTTGAAACCAAAGAAAACCCCGTAGAAGAAACCTTGAAAAATATTATTTATTAATATTATTTGTTTTTTGAAGGCAACAGGGGTGACCCGTCACCCCACGACGAGAGAAAAGTCTTATTATTTAGGTTGCTTTTGTCTCTTTCGATCGCTCGGCCTATTCTCTAGTTAGAGGGAGCCTAATGAGTCCCACGCGTCTACGTTCCACGATAAGTCGTTGTTTTTGTTATATCGACACTGCTGGGATAACCAGTCACCCCTTTTGCTATATTATTATACGTAAGTTTTTTTGTGTGCTGTTAACACTGTATTTTTCGTTAGTTTTTTTTTGTGGTGTTACTGTGTGTAAACCACAGAATCAAGCAAGATGTGCACTGTGTCGAAGAAAATGCGAAAAAAAAGTTAAAATAACCTGCATAAAATACCAACTACCCGCATGCTCTGAATACTGCAAGGATATTTGTCTACGTTGCATTTCATCTTAAAATATAATATGTTAAAATTATTTAAACTGTAAGAAGAGATAATTTTCGTTTTGTTATAAAGTGTATTATGTGATCTCTTATAAATAAAAGTCTGATTTTTCATTATTATAATAATATATTTCAAGTTAAAAGTGTTGGGGTGGTGAGCCACCCCTGTTGCTATTTAGGTAGACAAAAAAAGTGTTGCCTTCCAAAGGTTAAAGTCGGTAATTCATACATACAAGTTTCAAATTTGGTCAAATTGTTGTTCATACTTTACTTACAATAAAACAACAAATAATAAAAATTTGGCTTCCGAACTCACGGGGTGTCGAATTAAATATTTAAACTATTTAAAAAAATATTTCAACTATTTCAAATTTTTACATCTTTATAAATATATTATATTTAACTTTTACGAGCTTTTGATTACTACTATTATTAAAACAATTAAAAAAATATTACTCGATATATTTCGGCCCTCGGTATGGGGCCGTCATCAGTCGAATGTAAAAAAAATTGTGACATATAATTTAGGTATCATAATAAAAAAATAAAAAGTAAAAGTGACACTTGTAAACAATTTTAGTTTTAAACTATTTTCTAAAAAATATTTTTAGAGAAACCTACTTTATTATTTTTTAGAAAATTGTTTAAAACTAAAATTTTTACATCGTGATATGTTGGCAAATTATTGCTATTTTTTGTGCCAACTTTCATTTATTTATCTTTAACGGTGCTAAAGTTATGAGGCTGTGACATACGGACGGACGGACAACGGAGTCTCACCATAAGGTTCCTTTTGTACCTTCTAGGTACTACGGAACTCTAAAAACTACAATAGAACCCTAAAAATACTTCAAATAAGATGAATCGAGTCTAATCTTTTTAACAGGAATACCGAATCGAAAGTTCTGAATAGGATTTAACTCACTCCCTTATCAGATCTAGAAGTTTCTCGTAAATCCAAACGATTATCGAAGCAAAATTCAGAGTTTTAGGCGGTTTCTTCTCAAAATATGTTTGAAGTTTGTTTGAGACAAAGAGAAATGTGTCAAGATTTATTGTTTTAAGAAGTTCAGAAACGTTATCTTGTAGAAACAGCATTAATTTGCGCTTATAAAATTTTGTGATAAAAAACTTTAGTTATTTATTAAAACTTTAGTTGTTTTATTCGTTCATTCAAACTGAAAAATCCTATAGATATTCATTAAAGATTAGAATTGGATGAAAACGAGCATATTGATAGCCTCCATTTTACCAACTTTATCTTAATTTTAGGGGTTCCGTACATTAGAAGAGTGCCAAACGGGACCCTATTACTAAACCTCTGCTGTCTGTCTGTCCGTCCGTCCCTCTGTCTAAGGAGCCTGTCGGCGATGCTGGCCATTATGTTTTGTAAATACATGTTTATGGTTGTATTCTAGACATAAGCAAATTCAAAATTACTTCATTCATCGTTTGGCATTATTTTTAAACACAATATTTTTCGGAATTTAATAAATTTTTATCTGTTTTAAACTTAAAAACCTGCCTTTTACTGCCGTCGGCAACAGAGTCTACAGCAGCTACTAAGCCTCCGCTGTCTGTCTGTCCGTGAGTCCGTCTGTCTAAGGAGTCTACAGCAGCTACTAAGCCTGCGCTGTCTGTCTGTCCGTCCGTCCGTCTGTCTAAGAAGTCTACAGCAGCTACTAAGCCTGCGCTGTCTGTCTGTCCGTCCGTCCGTCTGTCTAAGGAGTCTACAGCAGCTACTAAGCCTGCGCTGTCTGTCCGTCCGTCCGTCTGTCTAAGGAGTCTACAGCAGCTATTAAGCCTGCGCTGTCTGTCTGTCCGTTCATCCATCCGTCTGTCTAAGGAGTCTACAGCAGCTACTAAGCCTCCGCTGTCTGTCTGTCCGTCCGTCCGTCTGTCTAAGGAGTTTACAGCAGCTACTAAGCCTGCGCTGTCTGTCTGTCCGTCCGTCCGTCTGTCTAAGGAGTCTACAGCAGCTACTAAGCCTGCGCTGTCTGTCTGTCCGTCCGTCCGTCTGTCTAAGGAGTCTACAGCAGCTACTAAGCCTGCGCTGTCTGTCTGTCCGTCCGTCCGTCTGTCTAAGGAGTCTACAGCAGCTACTAAGCCTCCGCTGTCTATCTGTCCGTCCGTCCGTCTGTCTAAGGAGTCTACAGCAGCTACTAAGCCTCCGCTGTCTATCTGTCCGTCCGTCCGTCTGTCTAAGGAGTCTACAGCAGCTACTAAGCCTGCGCTGTCTGTCTGTCCGTCCGTCCGTCTGTCTAAGGAGTCGACAGCAGCTACTAAGCCTGCGCTATCTGTCTGTCCGGCCGTCCGTCTGTCTAAGGAGTCTACAGCAGCTACTAAGCCTGCGCTGTCTGTCTGTCCGTCCGTTCGTCTGTCTAAGGAGTCTACAGCAGCTACTAAGCCTCCGCTGTCTATCTGTCCGTCCGTCCGTCTGTCTAAGGAGTCTACAGCAGCTACTAAGCCTCCGCTGTCTGTCTGTCCGTCCGTCCGCCTGTCTAAGGAGTCTACAGCAGCTACTAAACCTCCGCTGTCTGTTTGTCGGTCTGTCTTTCACAGGAGTCTACAGCTTCAATCGGTAGCAAGTTGAAATTTTGACAAAATGTTATTTAGTATGCCCCATCACTATCACTACATATTATAAAACAAAGTCGCTTCCCGCTGCCTGTCTGTCCCTATGTATGCTTAGATCTTTAAAACTACGCAACGGATTTTGATGCGGTTATTTTTAATAGATAGAGTGGTTCTAAATGAAGGTTTATATGTATAATACATGCCCGTGTAAAGCCGGGGCGGGTCACTAGTAATAAAAATAATTTAAATTCAAGGGGACCCCATACAAAAAAAACTCCAAAAAGTAGCGGTTGTTTAACTATCATGCCCCCCCTTTATCTAAGAAACAAGGAGCCCGAAAAATATGAAAAAGTCATGATAATAGCCAAGATAAATATTACAGAAAAAAAATTGCGGTTAAGACATCATTAAGGTTCCGCACTCAAAGGTGCCACCATTTAAGCGGGTTGTTTTTGTCGCCTTAATGTTGCTATGGCGTCTAGATAATATTTTTAGAGTTCCGTACCTGTATCGTGTGGTGGTACGGAACCTTTTGTGTGCAATTCCGACTCGCACGTTCCCAAATTATTATTTATGTTATTTGGGATGAAGTTAACTATTTGTAAAAGTTTATATTACATTTATTACTTAAATTATATAAACTATTGTGAAACACTGGCCCGAAGTATAGTTCAGGCAGAGAATATAATGGTTCAGGGGATCTAAAAAGGCCGACTTGGGTGAGTTGTAAAATGATTTAAAAGTAGGATGGAGTTTTTTTCACGCGTGCAAAAGAGACAGCATTAGAACAGAATCTTAACATGATTCATCCATAGTGGCTTTTTTAGAGGACCTTGTCTTATTTCAATCTTATAATAACTACCAAGCGAATTATGTTTAATTATTATTATCAACGTTCGATAGACTCTCAAATGAGAAATTCAGGTAAAATGAAAGAAACATTTTTCGTTGTTAAAAAACATATAAGTGACGAAATGCGTCATATAAATTTTTCAATCATTTTTAAAGATGGCTGACAATGTATGCATATTGCGGCACGACGCAGTTTGGCTTATTTCCTAAGTAGATCTGGGTCATAAGATATGGGTCGCTATATTTAGTTCGAATATATGCGTTTATTTAATGTTTTGGTATTTATGATACGGGCCTAGTGTCTGGAATTTATAAAGAAATCTATTTATTTAGGTAAACGATCTCCGTATCGTTTTGTGTTTTTTATCTCCACGCAGTAAAGTTTAAAATGCAATGAACGACAATATCCGCGGAAGTATAGCGCGTTATCATGAGTGAATATGCCAGTACAGAGAAGCTATAACATTTGAATAAAGTTTGTTAAGCATATATCGTATAAAATAAACGGGTTGCGTCATGCCTGCGTGGAAATATGTTTTTATCTACTCCTACATAGGTACTGCAATAAGGTAATTGCAACATCAAAAGCAGTTTTCTAAGCACCTAACATTGTTTATCCGATGTTATAATATTACATTATAACACCATGATTCTGCGCTGCGATTGACCCAATTTATTATATAAGGTATTTCAATTTAAATGGAAAGTAATTTAGGAGGTGATCCAGTATCGTTAATACATCACATTCCACTGCAAAGTACTTTTTTTTGCGCGAACTTTTTCTTCACTTGTCCATACAAACTGAGTCAGCTGATCGGACCACTTTGTACTCAGAAGTGAAAAAAAAGCTCGGGCAAAAAAAGTGCTTTACAGTGGAATGTGATGTATTAACGATACTGAATCACCTCCTAAATTACTTTCCATTTAAATTAAAAGACCTTAAATATAGAGACCCAATCAACAATGGGGACAAGAAATAAGTCCCGATCCTATTTCTTAAATCACGCCCCCTTTTTCCTGATCAGCCTTCAAGGCATTACCGGGACGACGCACCCGAGGTTCATGAATGAGTGTCCTTCGTTTTCATTTTTCGAGAAAATGGTGGTTGAAAATATTATAAATAAAGACGATATATTTGATGGTCATAGATAAAGTATTGTGTGCTACTAAACATAATTAGACATTGGGACACTCGTGCAAACCTATTACGACAAGTACTCGTGACTCAATGTCTCAAATGATGTTACAGTTGCACAAAACATTTTGTTATAATACCATTAGAAATACACTCTTTTGCAAAAAAAAACGGGCACCAAAGGAAATTTACGTTCTAAGGTCGATTTGAGTTAATTAATTTAAATTTAATTGTTTGACATAGTCTGTATACTTATAATCGTGTAAAGTAATACGCGTGAAGTGAGTTCTGGCAATATTTTAAAAAAATTACGAAGAATTTTAACGACGACGTTTAATTATTGTTTAAAATAGTGCAATCTGTACTGTGGAATAATTATAAAGCCATAAATCACATTTATTTAAAAAATAAGAATAACAATCATAAGTTGTACCTTTGGGAACAAGAACAGTCACGAGACTCTTGACCACACTTCAGCGAAAGTCATATTTCTGCTTTCTATACAATCCATGACAGATTGTTTACTTCCGGCCGCCTATAGACAGCCAAAAGGTCTGGGTTCGGTTCGTGTGTCGTCATTTTTCGTAAACAAGGGTGCGTTTCGCGCGTTTTTAATTATGTAGAAAAAAAGCCTTCACCGTTGAGTGCGGTTCGGACGTCCAGTTATTATTACTGATTTTAATGGGCCCTTTTCGTGCACTTTAGTATAAACAATGCCGTAGGATAATAACTGGACGCCCGAACCGCACTAAACGGTGAAGGCTTTTTATTTCTACATAATTGAAAACGCACGAAACGCACCCAACTAGCTTGTTTACGAAGAATGACGATGCACGAACCGAACTCAGATCAGCCAAAATAACACCCATAATTAGGGGTGCTAACTTTCTGGACAGGTACGGAAATCTTAAAACCGTTTCGAGAAATATGTTTTCTGTACAGTTTCTTTTTATCAGATTAATAAATAAGTCACAATGAACTTCATTTGACTTATCTATGACGTCATCAGAAGATGTATGAAAAAATTGCCTTTGCCTGCCCATCTTGCCTACAAAAAAAAGTAAATGTCTTGACATTTTGATTTGACATGCATGACAGTGCATTCCGAGTCACGACATAATCGATTATACCGCGTCTATAATCATTCCGAGTCAATGTGAGCCCGATAATGATAGCGGTTATGAAATTTAATTTAATCAACCGCCAGAATTCATATTGGAGACTCGGTTAGTGATCAGGAACAATTTTTAATGACCCCCAAGGTAAAACTGAAAAAAAATATTTGCTCCCGTACTTACTGCCTATTCAGTCAGTAGGGAACAATTTTTTTTTTATGATTTCAAAAAGAACGATCATTGAATCTTGTTTCTGATCACTAACCGAGTCTCCAGTATTAATAAGGGTGATTGATTAAATTTCACCTTGTATGTCATAGACGAAATCATTAACGACGCCATGTTGTGCTATTATCGCCTATGCTTCAGCGCGTTTGCACTATGACCGATCTATGAAAAGTGATAGCTGGCCGGTGGTGGAAATTTCAAACAAAGGTTATTCGGAGAATAAGAGCATTTATTAAACCATGATTCAAAGATTGTAGTTAAAAGAAATCACTTCTTGGACCTAGTAAAGTAGTATAACCTTTGTATTCACGAAATCTAAATAAATTTCTACAAATTCTGTCAACACTCATGTCGCGTTCAAAAGAACTCTAAATGTATTATAAGTTTAAGCAGTGACGCCATTTTTCATTCGGAACGACTTGATGGGCGTGAGAAGTTTGATGGTAGTGTTAGCACTATTAGCGCCATGCGGAACGCGCTGGTTGACTTGACTGTCACATTTCTTTTTTTGTGGTTGGCAAAGAATTTAATCCCATCACGTCTCTAGTGACGTCACGTTCACTTTTGGCGGGTAAAATTTTAATATATTTTTTTAAATATATAGACGCAATGAATAACATCCAAAAATATTGAAATTAGTTTTATAAAATTTTCAAAATAAATTATAAAAAATATATATATCAGAAACATGCATGGCTAATTGCTTCCAGTATCGATTTTTTACAAACGTTCTTTAATGAATTTCCAAATATTACTTACTCTTACAACTAATGATTCAGCCCGTTTTCGAAAATACGAACAGTGGCATAGATTTGTATGAGCATTACATCTTAATATTTAACAGATCTATACATAGCAGTGGCGTGCACAGAAATTTTTGCTGGAAAAGCAAGCAATTGGTCAAGAATAACAATAAAAAAAATATGAATAAATTTAAATATCACTTTTTAAAAAAAAGTTGGTATAGGAAATTTTTACTCTAGGGTAGACATTGTCTACCCTGGCGTCATACAATTTTTTTTTCAAAGTGGTATTTAAATTTTTGCATTTTTTTTTATTGTTGTTCTTGACCATTGTTTGCTTTTCCAGCAAAAAGTTCTGTGCACGCCACTGAATTACATAGGTACATATCAAATTTTTGCTCAAACGGCCCAGTCGATATTAAGGTAGCGTTCCTAAACGCCGCGGGGTAAAGGTAAAAATTAACTGTCACCCGTTCCACAACCACCCGAGTGAAAACGAACAGCTCGAAGTCTTTCAATAAACCTTGTCAGAAATGTAAACTTCACTTTACCCGGGCTTTTAAGAACGGAACCTAAGTTACACCGTGGAAAGACATAGGAAAGCTGCCCTGTAAGAGTTTCCTATTAAATTTCGGCGGAACCCTGAAAAGATTTCTAAAGATATTTTATGTTGTCCATAAAAGCAACATCCCTGCCAAGCTCCTTAGTTTAACAAAGGCGAAGTATATTTTTTCCTCCTGATAAAATCTCAAGGAGGATCTTAAGACGGTCTTAAGTAATTTCTCGTGTCGTTAGGACTCTACTTCTATGCAATCCTCTTTGCTTCATTGTAAGCCTTTGCTGTATTTTATTAAAGATGCTTAAGGAAATAATAAAATGATAACGCGGGGGTCGTGTTTTACCAGAAACTGAAGGAGTTGGTAATGGATTGAACTCATTGGAAATAGCTACATCGACCACAGACATCCTGTCCATCGACAAACGCTTTGCTTTTTTAATATTTTAGTGGCCAAAAACAAGTCCTACAATCGGGTTTGGCCACGGTAACATTTAGATTTATGCATAGGTACAAAGAGCAATGCAAAATCGTATAGATTTATGCACAGGTAATAATATAATAAATATTAAAATTGTATATTGACTCATAACTTAGCCTAGTTACATAGTTATACTTTGTAGACATGTGGTAAAACATAGAAAACAAGTTTTCAAAAAAACAAAGAGCGATGCAAAAAAAAAAACATTATTTTCGTAACTTTCAAAACGACTGGGTGGATAATGAAATGAAACATATTCAGTTATGTAATATACGTAGGTACATTAAATACACAAATTACAGGTCAGTTTTAATGTAAAATAAAAACAATTTAACTTAATATAATATATACAGAAACACAATAAAAAGAAATAAAACGTCTCAGTTAAATTTAATAAAACTTATACTTACAGAAATAAAAATAAACAGGAATAAATAATAGTGATGCGACCATAAAAACAAAAAAATATATAATTGATGGAGGTACTTAATTACAATGATGATGATAATGATGATGATGATGATCGGACTCGCGCATGGAGGGTTCCGTACCACCGCATAATATCGGTACGGAATTGTAAAAATATGATGGTAAATAACAAGAATATATAGCATAATGTAGCATCAGCTAGCACACAAACTGAACGTATAAAATACAAATTTTGTCGCCATAATGCAGCTTGATCTTATATAGGTCATGTAATAGTAGGTATATTATTTTAGCTTCATACACTAAATAATTAATTTTCTTGCTAAGCGGAACGAAATAATCTATTTAGATTGCTGAATTACGCAGCGTAATTGCAAAAATGCCTCCGAAGCATATTCAAACAAATTACAAAGTCAACCCATATGCGACTTTTATCGTAAGGTGAGAACCTACCACAGAAACAGATCACTACCCCGCAACGACCCGGCACGGGGCAGTGGCGGAAAAAAATCTTACTTGTCCGTGGTTGATAAGATGTCTAATGAAAAGTATAAAAAGTATATATGACTTAGTATGACTAAGTATAAAAAATAAAAATAAAATAAAAATATGTTTATTTGCAACTAAACAGAAGTACAAAAATATTTTATGCACTATTGTTTGGCAAGTGTCCTTTATAAAACTTGGTTGTGGGAAATTAGACTCTGCCTGATGACTCTGACGATAGCAAATTTATAAAATATTAAAAAGTAACATGAGAGACAAAATAAAACTAGTTGAGTAATGTATGACGTGTGGGTGATAATTGTATATGGAATGTTATTAGAGTGTTTGTGAAAGGGTGAATGAAATGGAGTGTGTTATATGAAGGTGTATGCCTGAGTTTTGAAATACTTGATAGTCACAGACCAGTACATGTGTGTTAGGATTTATGTATCAATTTTAAGGATATCCTCGGTTTGTTCGTAATCTAAGGGGGAGAGTGTAGAATTTTTTTGTATGGCTAAGTGGTCTATGCTCTCAGCCACAATCATAGCCGCGTACCCACCTAGCGCACGGGCTCGCGAGCCAGGACTCACGAGCCAAATGCTCGGCTGGTGTGGACGTGCCTCGGCTTGCCTCGGGCGCGCGTTTGCTCGACCGAGCACGGCTCGGCCCCGAGCCATCTGTTGTCGGTAAACTTGACGCGCTCAAAGGTGCCTCAGTGTGCGCTGTGCGTTAGGTGGGGACGGTTATGTTTTAGCTCGCGCGCGAAGCTGAAAATACACGACTGTCCATTATGATGGCTCAGCCTGCCACATATGATGGCTCAGCCTGCCTCGCGAGGCGGCCTCGTGTAAATTGAACAAAACTACTGAGGCTGCCGCGGGAGCCATCGCTCGCGATCCGGACACCGAGGCTGCCGCGCGAGCCCGTGCGCTAAGTGGATACGCGGCTTGTATACGCTTAAACGAGTTTCAGGACAAACTAGTTTGCCGTAGGTCAAAGTGGTTCTGGGTTGTCACAAAAAAGTAACAATAAAAGTTATGGGCGGTCAACTCGCCATACCTAACTTAGACCTGCTGTCATCTGTCAACTAGGTCGGCCCAGCAGTTGGTCCTAAAATCAGGTTTGGCCGGTAACAAATATACACACCTAGTTATTTTTCTCCAAAAGAAGATACATCATTAACGTGTTGAACTGAGCCCCCATGGTTCTTGCGTGTTGATTGTCTCAATATTGATTTAAATTTTTCAGGAGGGGTTCTTGGCTATCGATTTCTAAAGATCTAACGATTCTATACAAGAATGTTAGTATCACACGCAACTCAAGCCATCTCAGTACACGGGCGAGGAATAGCATGGCACCGCACATAGTTTGGCTGCTATTTTCAAAGTTTCATAACAGTTATGCACATCGAGGTAAAGGCAAATTTACGTCTTATTTCAGAGCACCTGTTTCTCTTTTTTATACATTTTTCAATGCAAGTGGTCGTAAAGGCCCACTTTTTATAAATCAAAACCGAACAGAAAGTCGATTATTTTGCCCTAGGGCTTTATTATCCTTATTTTTTAAATTAATTTACAGTAAGTTGGCTAACCTGTAACCTTTCCTGTGTACCATAAATGTTATACTTTTTTTTCCCACTGTTTAACAGCTCTGGATACAGTCCTTTTGAGCCATTCATTAACTTGCAAAATTGTAACAATGTAACTTTCAACTTTAATAATTAAATTGTTTTCTTTGATTATATTTGTTTTATTTCCTCACACTATGCATTGAAAAACGTAGTTGATACACGGGCGTAAGAGCAATAAATTACTCGATTACGTTTAAAACACTCGCTACGCTCGTGTTTTAAATCCTCCTCGTAGTTTATTACTTTTCGCCCTTGTAGCATAAACTACTATTATAATTTGTTGTAACCCCGACGACGGTAGGAATAAAATAAGAATGGTATTCGTTACAAAATTAACTTTTTGATGAAAATTGCCCCTCTAATCTACTTTTCTAGTTGAATTAGTCTAATAGAAAAAAATATGTACCTAAGTTCGTCCGCCGCAGTGGAGTTGTTTTCAGTATTTTAAACATCCCAAGTAATATTATTTTTCTTTTTTTTTTGTTAACATTAAAATTTGTGACATCATTAAAAACAAACGTATTTTAAGCATGTTTGTAATTATACATAAAATAATATTCAAATGAACAAAAAGTAATGAGAAAAAAAGGTTTGGCGAAAATTAAGAAAAATGTACAAATAAAAAATGAACAATAGATTGTGAGGTAAAACATTTCAAGATTAATAATTTGTGGTAGTGATAATAGGTTTTTACATATGAAATTGCCGAAATTTTCTTACAGATTCATGAGTTCATAATTCCTGTAATTCAGTAGATATTTCAATTATTTGTTTTTGTTTGAAAGTTGATTTCAAGGTTTTACATCTACGTATTAAATTTTGTTTTCGTTTTGAGTTTGATAATAAAAATTAAATCGTCGTAAATGCCATCAATTTCCATGACAAAGACCATAATAATTTTTTACAGCTGACACTTTTAAAAAATTAAATCATGTGCTGTTAGCTTAATGTTGTCTCATTCATACACATAAGAAATTACATAATTTGGATTTGTCATTCCCAAAAAAAATGCAAAAATGTTAGTATTGAAAATTGAGTTTCCTTCAAATTCTCTATAGAAAACGGCAATTTCATATGTAAAGACCTAATATTAAGTAGTCAATTGGACCTTCTACCGCATTAGCTAAGCGGTATTTTCGGCAGTCATGGTGCCCGGATCAAAACAAGGTCAGTTCTTCCGCCAACTTGAATTCCGGCCCAAACTATGGTTGTTACCCTTTAATAGGGATTAACTTCCTGAGAACACCGAAGCCGTTCACCACGTCTTAAAGCACGCCAAACGTGTAGCCTCTTTGAATCAGGATGGAAAGCGAACCTTGATTCGTCAGAAAACAAGATATGAGCCCACTGAACCGCCTACGAGACTTGAAACCGATCTCATGCAACCCTCCTCCTCGCAGTTTGGGTACTGACAACCATCCTGAAGTGCGTTCATTAAATAACCCTGGTCTGGGTTGGAACACTGGGGTTGTAACGCTGAGTTTTTGAACGGGTTTCGTCGTGTAGCGACACTCCAAACGTCAGTTGTCATTTTTGCATTATATTTACGGCCTGTTTCACCACTTCCAGATAAGTGCCTGATAGTTATATGTGACATATCATATAACGCATACAAAATGTGTTCCATTTTTAAATTTATCTTCTGGATATCACTTATCTGGAAGTGGTGAAACAGGCCCTTAGTATAATAACGTTGAGAGGACCCCCTCGGTACGAAATTTAACGTTAATATATCAACTACGTATAACGTTGAGAAGACCCCCTCGGTACAAAAATTAACGTCATTTCATTTACGAAAATTTACGTGAATGTCAGGTGACGTTTGGAGCCTATACGAACCTTGCGAACCCTGCTCAGAGTTGATTTTGAAAAATTCGACACCAGTGTAGCGACACTGTCATTTTTGAACGGTCGGTGTTGAGACGCGAGTTCATTTTTGAACGGGTTAGTGTTGCTACCCGGGTAGGAAACCCAACTCGGTGTGAGTTTATGAACGACTATCTGGTGTTTAGATCGCAGCCTTTCTACGAGTTTCCGAGCCGTAGTCTAAGGCTCTCTTCCAGCTATGTTTTTTTTTAAAACGGTCTTTATGCTGAGTTGTTACTCGATATCTGAAAGAGTACTGTTTAGCCGTGCCTCCAGCGACCCGATAGCGTTCCCACAATCTTCGGATAACCGCACCTGCAGCAACTTCACGTTGTTTATGCCCGGCTTTGAGCGTAAAGGCCGCTCCACCATTTCTTCTCGAGTTAAGAGTCGGAGTTCCGAGATTGGGCAAAACAGGGTTCGGGGTTATGGCTTTTCAAGATAGTAAAATATTAATTTCTGAACAAAATAAATACCACTTGTTACCTTACAAGATGAAGTACAGGTTCATTAAAAAAAATCTTGGCACTAATGTATAGTAACTTCAGAAAAAAAAATAGGATGTCAATTTCAGGTTACACCCGTAGCGCTGCAATGCTATTCAAGAGATTTTCTTGAAATGCCTGTTTTTTTCTGAAATTACTATACATTATTGCCGTGATTTTTTTTAATGAACCTGCACTTTATCTTGTAAGTGGTATTTATTTTGTTCAGAAATTTGAATTTTTACCGTCTTAAAAAGCCATAACCCCGAACCCCGAATCTCGGAACACCGACCCTTAAATGGCGACGTGACATTATGCTTACTACGTGAATCTTTCTCCCAATAATTGATTTTTCCAGCAATAAAAGAAAATTTTCCGATAGTTTTCAAAAAAACCGGCCAAGTGTGAGTAAGACTCGCATACCTAGGGTTCCGTATCGTAGATTTTTTAATTTTGTCTTTTTTTCTTGAATTTCTCAATTCATTTGAATTTCTTTAAATAGATATTACCATGATTTGTTTCATATTTTTCGTTCTACTAGTTTTGGAGATAAGGGGGGCGACATACATTTTTTGTGTTTTTCCAGGAGTTTTCGAAATAGATGCAACTAAATATAGCCAAACCATATATTTTACAATCATCTTTTTAATAAAGTACAATTTGATACACATATTGTATTTTTATAAAATATATTTTTTATTTATTTTACTTCTTTTTTTATATTTCTCATTTGTACTCAACTTTTTTTCAATCGCTATTATATAGTTTTCCTGTAATTGGCCAGCTATGACCCATAATCGTTTTTTTTTTTCATATTTTTCGGTCAACTAGTTTCAGACATAAGGGGGCCCATATTTTTGTGTTTTTTTTAGGATTTCTCGAAACCAGTGCCAGTGAATATAGTAAAAGTATATATATGTTACAATGAACTTTTTAATATCTACAATTTGATACCCATATTGTATTTTAAGAGTAACATTTTTTATTTTTCTCACTTTTATTTTGGAAATATTTTGAACAATTTCAAAATTTTTATGTTTATTTATACCGTAATATGTGGACAAATTATATATATTTTTGTGCCAAATTTGAATTATTTATCATTAACGGTGCTAAAGTTAAAGGTGCTGTGACATACGGACGGGCGGACGGACGGACGGACAACGGAGTCTCACTATAAAGGTTCCTTTTGTACCTTTTAGGTACTACGGAACCCTAAAAAGGAAACTTTAAAAGATTCACAAAAGCCACTGTAACGATTTACCGCCAATATATACTTAAGTTTCATACATTTTAAATTTATAATTGTTATCACGTACTTATTTACTTTTAAAGTTTATAAGTGGCCAGTACTTACATTATATCGATTAGTTTCAAACAAAAAAGTTCACATTATTGACTGAGACCTAAACAATCTTAAATTTGTTAATAAAACAAACCTAAGAGGATGTCAGAGGTGTTCCGAAGGTGGAATATTACTGGAACACTCACCCTTTTCACCGATGATTATTATATCTCAACATGATAAGGGGTGAGCCTTTATTATCGACGTACTTCGGATACAAATACACGCTTTTTAGGGCATGCAGGCTTACCTCAATAGTGTTTTCCTTCACCGCTTGGCAAGTAGTATATATATAAATATGTAGGTGGATTGAAAATTTCAGGGCACTTCTTCTACCTGCTTTCAGAGGTTTCCATACCAGTTTTAAAAAAAGATTCCTCAAAATCTTACAAAATATTTAAATTAAATGTGGCTTCAACCTCTTCATTCATTCGATGAAAATTTCTGGCCTGGTTTGGAAACAGATGAAAGTCCGAAGGTGCCAAATCGGGAGAATTAGCCAGGCGGGGCAGCAATTCGAAAACTCAGTCAAGAATTTGAGCCATGGACTAAAGGTTGGAGCCAAACGCCTGAGCGTGGGCATTCTCCTGATGAAACAACACTTTCTTTCTCAGTGATCCTGGGTGTTTCTCTTTAATTTCATCAAGTAAGCGACGCAAAAGGGTGCAATAGTATGCTGAGTTTATTGCTTCACCTTTCGGAATGTAGCACACCATAATGACACCATTATCATCCCAAAAAACTGACGCCATCACCTTGCCAGCCGACAGAATTGCCTTCGCTTTCTTTGGGGTTGGTTCACCTGATCTTTTCCACTGTTTGGATTGTTGTTTTGACTCAGGAGCATAATGTTGAACCCAGGTTTCATCCATTGTAACAAACCTGTCTAGAAAATCTTGCGGATCAGCCTCAAACATTTCCAAACAGTCCCGAGAAATTGTGAATGGAATTTGTTTTTGCTCTACTGAAAGCAATTTGGGGACCCACCTGGCGGAAACCTTAGAAAATTCGAGTTTATTGTCAACGATGTTTTGTGTTCGTTTGTATGAATGCCTAAAGTGTTTGCAATTTCTGCAAATAGTGTCAATCTACGGTCTTCCAATATCAAATTACACACTTTGCCGATGTTTCTTCAGTCGTAGACGTCACTGGCCGGCTGGAGCGGGGTTCATCTTCGATTTTCGCTCGTCCACGTTTAAATTCTGCAACTCATTTTACAACAGTGGTATAAGATGGGGCAGTTGCATGTCATTGTGGATCTCCTTTGGTGCTAATCTTTTTATTAACAAATATTTAATAACAGAACGTTGTTCCAATTTCTCCATTATCTGACAATCTGGTCTACACATATATTTTAATTGACGGTAACATTGTATCTAATTGAAAATTCGCGGGTTGTTAGTCGAAAAATGACAGTTCAAAATGGCGGCATAAAACATTGAAAAAAATGTTTTCGGCCAGGACGTGAATAATTCAATTACTATACATTATAATTATCAAATCCTCATTGCTCGATCGGCAAGATTTGAATACGGGTCTCAAGATTAAAAGGCCGGCTTCCAAGCGACTGAGCTACCGCTGCTGTGTATGGTAAATAAATCCTAATGATTCAGAATACATCTCGACAATATTATTTTATGAAGCAATTATCGGTTTTCCTCGTATTGATGATTGCCCAGTTCATCTATGTGAAGTTGGGAACTGGGTTAACGAAAATAAATTATTATTACTGCCATTCAATGGTACTAGGTTTGTACAAGATCGTACTAATATTTAAATCGAATGTGTCGAAAAAAAAATGTAATGAGAAAAAACTAAAATTGCATTTTTTTTCGGTTACTAACTGTTTAAATATTTATTTATATTGTATACCCAGTTGCCAACTTCACATAGGTCCCCAGGGGTGCGATTGTGTAAGGAAATAGTCATAAAATCGTCTAACACTATTGCTTTAAAAGGTAACTTGATTGGCTAGAAATTACGTGACTCATCACTTCTAGCCAATAATGCGTACTTTTGAAAGCAATAGCGAAAGATGTTGAATTTAGACAATAAGGCATCAGTTTAGACAGTAAATTTTTACCGCGATTTAGAATCCTAGCCCTTAATGTTTAACTGCTATCCTATATATTCTCCATACCAAACCACTGCATTTTTCAAATATTTATGAACTACCACGGAGTTAATACGGTTCCAAATTCAAGAAATAAGTTATTATGTCAGAAGAATCCATGTGACAAAAGATATCTGAGTACTTAGTTGTATTAATAAAACATGTTGATTGACCTAAATTTAGAGACGAATAGAAAGTATAGGTTGGGTGACGAATAAAGTTATTTTAATTTTTATTCGATTTCATGCGTTACCGTACAAATGAGACGACAAATCTTTTTGTATGGCATCATAATCTAACCCGCTTCCCTTAATACACCTTCGAAATGAAGAGGATGACGACTCCTTAAATTTATGTCGGTAGTTATTCACTGATTGCCTCCTCTCAGGTTGTTTCAGACGAAAAATTCGAATAAACTCACATCTGTTACAGGGTGTTCACATTAAGGCTACGAACACACGCTATAGCGTTGAAAATGTTGTCCATCAGCGAACTAAAAGGTCTATTTATTATTTACTCCGTAACTTAAACCACAGATAATATAAAACCTCAAACTAAGGTAGCGTTCCTAAACGCCGGGGTAAAGATAAAAAACCGGCCAAGTGCGAGTCGGACTTGCGCAAGAAGGGTTCAGTACCATTATCTATAAAAACGGCAAAAAAAAAACATCTCTGTTGTATGGGAGCCCCATTAAATATTTTTTTCATTCTGTTTTTAAGTATTTGTTGTTATAGCGGCAACAGAAATACAACATCTGTGAAAAAATCAACAATCTAACTATCACGGTTCTTGAGATACAGCCTGGTGACAGACGGACAGACAGACAGACAGCGGAGTCTTAGTAATAAGGTCCCGTTGTTTACCCTTTGGGTACGGCACCCTCAAAATTAACTGTCTCCCGTTCCACAACCACCCGAGTGAAAACGATGAGCTCCGAACAACTCCGAACAATTCTCGAAGTCGTTCCTAAATCAAAAATGTAAAACTCACTTTTGACAGTTAAATTTTACACCCCGTAAATTCAGGGGTAAACTTTCACTTTGGCGTTTGTCATCACAACGCGCCGTTTTTTGGTTTCTGGGTTATAGAATTCTTCGGAATGAGATGTAAAGCCATTTTATTTCGGTAATAATGATACATAAACAAAAATATATCCTTTGTCACGTAGATATACTGCCTTTACAAAGTGGTCGTTCCAAAACGATTATTAAATAGTTCCGTCTCAGTCTTATCTATTTCACTTTTACGAACCGACACTCCATAGTAATCGCTCAAGTTATTTACCTAAGTACACTCTCACGCGCGCACTGGCTTTACCGCACACGCTTGTGTTTCTGCGTGAGCTATCTAGGGCTGGCAGCAAGCGTGTGAGCGTCGTCGATCGAGAGGGACAACATTATAAATATTATAAGTCACCAAATTATATGATTAGGTCTAATTTATAAAAAGTTACAGGCAGGCACTGAAAAAAAAGCTATGTGTAATCTTTTCTTTTTTCTTAGAAATTTTCACGCTAGTCTTCGCTAAGTATTGCAAATAATAATTAAAAATGGGCTCATGTAGTGATAGTGATATATTGACTCCTGAAAACATAGTAAATGATGCAGCTAATGTAGTGCAACAATTTTTACCACAAAATACCAGGTACTCGTAGCTTTCCTTTTTCTTATAGGTAGTGATGAAAAATAGTGTGTATCACTCGGAGCTAAGATATTTTGTTCTCAAGCGACGTATATTGAATTCCTCGCTATGTTCAAGATTCTACTGTAGAATCCTTCGCTTTCCTCTGAATCCAAAATAATGCCCTTTACGTACAAAGTATTACTTAGACCCTTTGTAACACAAATAACTATTCCTGAACTATACAGTACATTTCTACATTGATACAGTTTTTCTTAAAAAAAAATATTTGAAAGTTTAAGATAACGAAAAAAAATATATATATATAAAGAGACCTCGGACAATTGTATTTATTACGTTTTACGTCTGTGATGTGGATCATAGGTAAAACGTGCTGTTACTGGCCACCTGGACAGTTTGTACTATATACCCCAAAAATAAGAAATTGTGGATGAAAATGCCGTCTTTTGTCCTTTGTACCAAATAATTACTTATCTGGCTTTAATTTTAGTTCACACTTTTTTTGATATTACAATTAGGCGCCAAAATTTCCGCAACTTTTTGACAGTCGATGACTTTGGATCTATTCAAACCGGCGTCAGAGAATATAAAGTATTACTACGGCGTCGTCGTGCGTTGTGTGTACCCTTAAACGAATTGCTGTTATCAAAAATCTGTATTTTTTGTCATAGGCTAGTATGGGTAGTTTTGAATAGTTAGCATTAATTTTGATGAGGTAATGTTTTATATTAAAACTATGTATACCTCTTTTCACCATTACCGTCATTTTATTGTTATTTTAAGAGTGGCTAGTTACTGATTACTATTTTCTCAAGTTTTTAATAACTGGCTACCTATGCCAGGTACTACTAAAAATTCAAGAAAACGAAATTTAACAAAATTGTGACTTGTACTATTTGCTTACAAGGCTCTTTGTAATCTGTGAAGATATCGTGAAAGTATATGACCATTTGGCAGTAACTGGCATAGGCGGGAATATTACTACAATTATGAACTAAAGTGGCCCGTTAATAAGTAGTCACTGGCCAGTTACTGATTGTTTGAAATTTTCTTTGCAGGTGGAAACAAAAATAGGCTAAATCTTTAGAATTTTGAATAAAAAACGGCAATATATAACAGAAGCAATCGATGATGCTGTTAAGTTTTTAAAAAACAAAATTGGTTCCGCTAGCCTATCTGCAA
Source organism: Ypsolopha sequella (assembly GCA_934047225.1). Taxonomy (NCBI): domain Eukaryota; kingdom Metazoa; phylum Arthropoda; class Insecta; order Lepidoptera; family Ypsolophidae; genus Ypsolopha; species Ypsolopha sequella. Next base: position 16,939,100 of record OW203998.1, read on the forward strand.
AATCATTTGGGCTAGGCACAATTCAGTTTAAAATAGATAACTAGATATAAAATAGATAACCCAGAACCTAAATTTAAATCTGGACCAAATCAGTTTCTGAATGATGCCGAGGAGTCAAATTTGGCTGACCTTATAATCAATTTAGTCAAAAGAGGATTTCTTCAAAAAAAGAAGATGTTACAACAGGAGATTTTCTTAAAAAAAATCTGAGACCCAACCCTTTCAATAATTACCGACCGGAAGATGCGTGGTATTAAAACCGTTATGTTTCTCTACATTATCTTTTTTTAAAATAGGCACATGATTTAGATAATAACATTATGTGGCCAGTTACTACAGAAAAATATGTCGGTAATTGAAAATTTCGGCCAATTACTACATAAAATTTATACTTTGTAGTTTATTCAATTTATTTTTAAGTTGATCGCTGAATTATTATACGAATACTATACGAAATGATCTGCATTCAAGGAACCCAGGGAAATTCAAATCTGGCAGCGCTTGTAGATGTAGTACTCGCGTAAAGTGCAGTGAGAGTGACACACTTTTAAGTGTGCCGGCCTTAAATTAACACCTCATACATCATAGCCCCTTTAGGCTGGAGTCTCTTCCCTGTGGTGCCCAAAGTGCACCAACAAACTAATTGAGGCAGGGACTTTCTGTTCCACCTCACCCCAGGGCAAATTTTTTAAGGTCAAAAGACCAAAAACATAAAAAGCAATGGAAAAAAAAATGGCCAAAGTTGTTAACTGGTCAGTTACTACTGGTTTTACCCTATAATTACAAAACTTGATACGAATATTTTTTGTTTAACCGTCTATTTTTTGACTACAAGATTTTATTCAATACCATAGTAGTTTTTTTTTTATTAAGTTTCAGATATGTTATCGCTTACGTAGAACAATATGATAAGGCATCATATACTATGTCCTTCTCACTCACTCGCGAACGACTCTAGATAAGTTATATCGTTTCCGCTTATGCCCATAGCTCTACCGTAAAATGGATTAGGCAATTTGGAAAAGGCCGGTCTTTATTGGACGAAGGCCTGTGTAGCAAAATAATAAAAGTCTAAAGGCCATTTTGATTACTGCGAATTTTTACAGGTGATTGAATGCTGAACGGCTGTTGCTGTAAAACTAATATACAATAATTTTTTATAAAGTTTTATCAATTTATTTTTACGGTTCGGGCCACTTTTGAGTTTTTGACACATCAGTGGAAAAGTATTAAAAAATAACTCAGCGCTTACATACTTTTCATTTTGAAAATATTTATATTTATTTTGTAACCCAAAGTCCCTATTTATTACTACTGGAAAATAAAACCTGTTGAGCTTTTAAAACATACCTATATTACATACTTAATAATTAATTATATTGTTATAAATTGCCTACTAATTAAATACTATGAATTTCTTCACCTCTCCTACGCCAGATTGCTGTGCCCAACAGGGTCTACAAATGTTTTAAAGCTACATATTTACATAAATCTAAGACCATGTACTACCATTTGTGGAACGCAATCAACATTATCGATTGATTGATAAAAAAAACGGTCCAAGCCATACACATTTTTCATATTTTATCCTTTTGCAATACGGGTGAATTTGGAACACCAAATCATAAAGGGAAATTATTATACCTTTGTAACCGAAATTTTATTTGCCGGCTGGACCTAGCGTCTTATATTGTATGGAAGCAACGGGAAAATAAGAAAGCTTCGAATAAACAATTACAGAATATTATAAAGTCGGCTGACTTAAGAACAACATCAGTTCTTTTGGTAAATATATTAACTTTTACACAAACATATTTGGCTCGTCTTGGCGGTGGCACTGCCACCGTGCAGTGTGCACTGCTTAGACCAAACTAGTTTTTGAAAATCCTTCAGCGCAGAAGAGAGCCGGTTATAAGGTTAGGTATGACAAGTAGTGCCACGTAATACGTTGATCAAAAAGTAATGAATAGTGGTTTAAAAAAAAATAAGGTAGCTTTCTCTATTCTACACAGATTCCAGGTAAAAAAAATCATATAATTACCGGACAGCATTTCGTTGACTTTTAATTTTATAACAGAGCTATAAAAATTGAAAATTTTTTGTTCACAAAAATTGTTAACAAAATTATTTTGGCTTCTTTTTTGACGAAACATAAGAAGAACATTTATTTATGAATTATAAATAATGAATCTTCCTCCAAGTACTTTATCTTTCCTGAAAATGTGCTAAGCACTGATTAAGACAGCGCTATATAAAGTAGTTTTATGTAAATGAGTATGCAGCCAACTTATTTATGAGTTAATCTTGTGTAACGAGAACAGGGTTCTAGATGAAAGTTGTCTGAGACACAATACGTTATGGCTATAGCTATTCTTACGCGTAAGCTAAATTTGTAGTTCGATATGTGTCAGTCACTGATATGTATATGTTGTAGACAAAACTCATAACCGGTCAAAAGTAGTTTTGACTGCGAAAATCAGTCAAAACTGGTTTTGACTAAGTTTTGACTGAAGTAATTTTGATTAAAAAGTATTTCTGGGTTGTCATAAAAAATAACCACGAAGGTCAGGTATGGCAAGTCTAACCTACCGGCTCCCTTTTGCGCTGCAGGACATCCAAACACTAATTTTACGTCCTTAGTCAAAACTAGTTTTGACTGACTCATTCTCGCAGTCAAAAGTAGTTTTGACCAGTTATGACTTTTGACTGTGACATATATATGGATCGGATGTCAGTTCTTTGATAGCGTACCGGTTTGCTTTTGAAGTTTAAAAAACTTCTACTCGATGACCAACAATGTCTACAATGACAATTCTTTTCGGGGCCAGACGTGACTTAGATTAAATTATGTTAAGGCATTGACATAAATGTTAAGGTGTGTTAATTCGAAAACCATTTCGAGATGTAGGTTTATTAAGCCGTATTTTCGAAGTTTTGGTCCAAAAAACCTCAGGATGATGAATATTTTTACGAAAAGGCTGCAACTTCCATTTGCCCTCGTGTGACTCACTCACTTGAGCAATGGCTTTTTAGAAATGTGTCCTTTGCTATCAAGATGAATTTATAATAATTTGCTTCAGACTAATTTGACAGCTAGATGACAGATGAGTAGACTGACAGAGACAGACCACTTTTTTTTATAAGCAATCACACATCACAATCAGTATAATGTCTAAAATTCTCAAGTGACAAGGTCATCGGACAACTCTTTACAGAATCATAAAAATATAATAGTTAATTCTTATATTATCCGTAGGTTTGCGAAGATATGTTGATCCGTAGGTTTGCGAAGTGTACGAGTAGTGTGAAGGTCACCTTGTTTATAGCTTACTGCCAATCATTTTACACTTGCAGCCTATGGACCAACTATACTCAAAAAGCCTACAACGCTCTGCGTGTTCAGTATAACAATGGATTTAGGGCGCTGTTGGGGCTGCCGCGCTACTGCAGCGCATCGGAGATGTTCGCGAATGCGTGCACGGATGGCTTCCAGGCCATCATGAGGAAACGAAGCGCTTCTCTGATGCAGCGGGAGCGCGCCAGCGCCAATAGTCTCCTGGTCACTGTTGCTGAAAGGATGGATGGTCATATCATCAGGCATTACACCGCCACCCATGTGCTGCCCTCCAACAGGGCAGCTAAATAAAAATTTTGTAAATATATTGTTTGTAAATAGTTTGTTTTCTTTGTACACTAACATAGGTTTAAGTAAATTGTTACCAACACTTTATGGATGTATGTCCGAAATAAATGATTTATTATTATTATTATTATGATTATTATACCAAAATGAAAAAAACTGTGTCCTAAAATGACGTAAATTCTCTGAAAAAAAATTTAAAAATACTTTTAAAAATTAAGCCATGGGAATTCAGAACTTGTTTGTCACTTCCGTGATCGACTTCAGGAAATAATTCCATAAATTAAGGTATTTTCGCATTGAGTACTTGACAATAAAAGTGCTTTGACACGGAAGTTCTTACATTAAAAGAACTTTACTCAATTACATTGACTTGATATGCGCATTAAGGAAGGATAATTTGATTTCTTATTAGATATTATTACGTGTTTTATTTATTTAACATTTTTTATAATTCATAGTAAATTAATGCTTATTTTATTAAAATAATAAACAAATTTAAATCACCCCGAAGTTAACGCACGCACCGCTATCAGGAATCAGGAAGTTTGAAAGATTGATTGACATCAGATGTAACCCCATGAAGTGAATGGGACTGAAATACTAGGAATGGTACAAAGAAAAACAAATGGCAAAAGGCAAAAGGTACCACATGGCAAGAAGTATTCGCTTAAATAAAATGTACGGTTGTATCTCCGACACAAGCTGCTCCATTTTTGCAAAAGCTACTGTGGGTCTACCGCGTAATTCTCATTTTCATCAACATCAACTTGAGATTGAAATTTGTCGTGCGTGCGACGCCCGCCTAACATGCCATCTCTTTTGCACGCGTTGAATTGCGCATGCATTTGCTTGAAGTTGATACAAATGAGAATTACGCGGTAGAGCCCCTGGTCCAAAACAATAAATATACTACAAGGCAAGAAGTATTCACTTAAATAAATACGGTTGTATCTACAACACAACCTGCTGCTTTTTTATAAAAAAAAATTCAGCCTATATCATCTTTAGTAAAATTTTAATGGGTACGGAATTTTCGGCGGCGTTTCAAGCCTACAGCAGATCTTGTATATAGGAAGAATTGTATTAGGTCTATACATACGTATGTAATTGACGTTTTCTATAGAAAATTAGAAGGAAACTCAATTTTCAGTACTAACATCTTTGCATTTTTCTAAGAAATGACAAATCCAAATTATGTAATTTCTTCTGTTAATTTTATTTTTGAAAAGTATCAGCTGTAAAAAATTATTACGAATCTTTTCATGGAAATGGATGGCATTTAGGACGAACTGTATTTACATATTAAATTTTAGTTACCAAACTGACACTAAAAACAAAATTTAATACGCAGATGTAAAACCTTGAAATCAACTTTTAAACAAAAAACAAACAATGGAAATAGCCATTTAATTACAGAAATTATGAACTCATGAATCTGTAAGAAAATTTCAGCAATTTCATATTATAGTATAATATTATCTTATTACCTATATTATACCTATTACCATTTATAATATTATCACTAAGTGAAACTACAATATTACGGCTGTTAAAAACACCCTGCATTATAGAATATACCTCAGTGGATATTTAAAATACCTACGATAAGAAATAATTCTTCATCACCAATTGATGATTCTTTTGAAAATTGGTAAGCAATACCAGCAGACTGCAATATCAACAGAAATATCGATAGTTACAAACGTATCTTTTTACATTCTGTTTACGTATTTTCTATTATGAAATCATTTTAGTTAAGGTAGTTGCGACAGCTCATAATTACTCAGATTATAATATTTTTTCTTATTTTTGAACACATACATATATACATATACTCACGCCTATCAAAAGGGTAGGCAGAGACAACAGATTTCCATCTGGTACGATCCAGACATATCTGTTTCGCCTCTTCCACGTCCATCATTCTAGTCATACAAACTCTTTCGGATACTTTTGACATGGCCCGTCTTCAGTATGTCGCCAATTTGGTCAGCATACGTCCTTCTAGGGCGGCCTGGTCGAGCTGTATCTTCTACTTGCGCACCATATAATTCTTTCGTCACTCTGCTTTCATTCATCCTCTCTACATGTCCAAACATGTTTTCTATTCTGGTAACTACATCTTCTTTTAGGCCGCAACGATCCCGTATGCCAATATTTTTCATTCTTTCATTCAGTATTAAAGCACAAATACGACGTAAGGAACGCATTTCCACCGCATTCACTCTACTTTGATGCTTATCTGTCCAAACCCAACATTCACTATCATACATAAGTATAGGAGCCAAAACTCCATTATAAACTTTGCAGTCATATTTTGACTGCCCATAAAGGAGTTGGGCTCCATTCACTTTATTTCCCGCATTCACTCTTCTTTGTGATAATTGAAAATAATTTTTCAAAGGCTGTAAATTATTCTACTATAAACACGCTTTAAATTTGTTGTGCAGGATCATTACAAAGTAATACATAAAATAACACAACTTTGCTGAAAAAAGCTCAACTGATATTAAACTGTTGTTTCATAATTTATATTATAAAATAAGAAAAGTAGTGAGGCCCTTCGCAACCACCTTAACGAGTTAAATACTATCAATAAGTGCATGCTGTAAGCAAAATAGAGGTGTCAACAAAATAGAGGTGTCAACGAATATACGTCTCAGATAACAAATACTAGTCGTATGCTATGTGAATCAAATTACAAGTTAATTAGTTTGCATTTTCTAACTGTTTAACCCTTAAATGCCAAAATTTTCATGAGATGGTTAAACATAGGAAAAATATTTAAAAATTTTATTAAGGGGGTTTTAATAAAAAAAGCACGCGTTTCTTTTTAATTCTGTAAAACAAGTGGTTTTTAATTTTTTTCTTTATATTTTGCATCAATAAAAGTAACTTTTTGTTATAAATATACAAAAAATAAAAACAAGAAACATAAACATAAATTTTCTTTTATTTTTTTGCGCAAATTTTCGCAATTCGCCCTAAACTGTGAACTCGCAGACCCCCAAGCCACCCCTTGGCAGCCCCTTAACCAATTTAGCTCATGTTCGAACTTAAAAATTCTTTTACTCTTGATATTGAGTAAATACTCGCCTACTAAATTTCATGATGTTCGGATCAACGATAATAATCAAGTAATCGTCGGACAAAGACTCATACATACACACATACAAACGCCGGATTATTCATGTAGACTCGGAAAACTTCGCTCGCTCGATCAATACTGTGCTTATGCGTTGCTTTGTTACACGGGAGATCAAGTTTTCAAAAAGAGTTTTGGAAGGGATTTTTACTTTTTTTTTTCTTTGACAGTCTGATAAAAAAATTGCCAAGTCAATTACAGGTTTTTTACAAGGTTGAGATAATTTTCGTAATTTTTAGTAAATTCATGTGAGTAAATTTTAAAACGTTTTTCAAGCACATGACTCGGCTTCGGCCGAAGACGAAGTTTAGTAAAAGCTTGCGAACTTCGGCAATACTTATCGTGAACCGAATTTTCAGCATCCCTTGTCCCGTATCCCAGTATTTTACAGCCCAAAATATAATTAGCTATAATCATAATCAATTCATAAATTATTTTATTTTCATTTTGTCGACTCGCCCCCAGCACCTATGATTTAAACGAACTTGTGAAAACATCAACCTCAGAGGAGAGTTTCAATTTGTATTTCGCTAATTAGGATTATTTTGCCGCAGTCGCTATACGCTAGCTGGTTTCTATGCGGGGAAAAGTAGGCAAGTGTGTATCAGAATACTTTAAGGGTTCCAGTAAAATATTTATGTAAGTGATGTACTCAAAAAATTCAACGCTCACGCTCTACTGAATGTACTGAACCACTTCCATTGAAAACTTTTGAAACAACGCGAAAAAAAATTCACTTCCCCATAGAAAATGACGAATAGGTTTTACAATTTCTATGGAAAAGTGATGTTTTCTTCGCGTTTTTTTAAATATTTTACTTTGGAGGTGATTTAGTAAAATCAGTATGCATGTGGTTTAATTTTCTGAGCACGTCACAATTCCACAGTGTACACCGTGGCCCAAAATAACGTTGACAAAATTAAAAAGTTAAAATTTCAAAAATTTAATACGAGTTTGCGTTATCTTTTGTTTTCTGTTGATGTATACTTATTCATTGGCGTCATTTTGAACATACAGTCAATTACACAAGACCGTACGGCCTATAACTCCAAAGTTAAGGGTCGGGGGTAGCGGGGGGTGGTATTTTTGAACTCAGGGACACAGTTCTATCATGCAACGATGTTAACTCCCAAGCAGTTACGCTCGACCCATTAGAGTGCAGTATCTGTTGCACAAGTTGCAGCGTGACACCTATATCTGCACATCGGTCCGATGCACATTCCATGTGCATGTAGCCTAGCAGACCGATGGTGACCTAAGCTCGGAGCCAGGTATATACGACAGTTGGGATACCTACTGGATGCGGTGTCGCGTCAGCTTATCTACGTCAATGATACCAGGAAATATTACATAATAACTTTTATTTATAAAAGTATAAAAAACCAAATAAGCGTATTGTTCCCCTTAAAATTAAAAGGCCCAGTATTTGTTGGGGTCTGGGCCTTCCGGACTTCCCCGGACTACCCCGGACTTCTTAACGATGTGCGACAGTTCTGCTGGTCATTCAGCACTCCGGCGGGACCTGGTGGGATCGGTCATCTGTAAATAGAAAAATTAACATTAATTTCGTTGAAGCTTACATGACGTTCTGAGGGTTGGGGCATACGACAAACTCTTTGCTTAGAACTTCCAACGGTAATAAGAAACTTGGATGGGTCGTTGACAGGAGTTCGTAGAAATGATATACTCACAGCTCTTGGGTGGTGCGGCAGCTCCGGCCTCAAATCAGGCCTCGCCTCCACCAGCATGAACGTTGCCACCAACACGAGCAGACAGTTCATTCTTGCGTATTAGGAAGTTTCAGTAGCTGCGAATGAAAAGAAATAAAATATTAAATTCGGTCATAAAACAGGCACTTTATCACTTTAAAGTGATATTCAAATTTTTTCATATTTTTTTTATTGTTATTCTAGACCAATTGCTTGCTTTTCCAGCAAAAAGTTCTATGCACGCCACTGCTTTACAGCCTATATGTTGACCAGTGTCACTACGCATTCAAATCCGTTGAGTAGTTCTCGAGTTAAAACGGGTCATACAGTAAGAATTGTAGAATTTCAAAAAATTGTAGTTTTGGCCTGAATACCAATAACACATTTCATTTAAAATTTCGTACAATTATTACAGACACTACTTTTTTACTACTTTATTATTAGTATAGACTGTATAATTCATTAAAATTTTCAGTCAATAAGAATAAGCAAATATAAAAATTTAAAATTCAAATTTACAGAAACCAATGGAAACTTTGCGATGACAGTTTACACAAAACATTGGTAATAAAGTTTTGTTGAGGAACTATTGAGTAAATTTTGAATATAAGTGTTCTGTTTCGATTAATTAGAAAAAGGCGGGTTATTCACAATCCGGCTGCTAACGGGTCTTGAGTTATTTTGATCAATATAAAGGCTGTTTTATACAGGATCAGTGACTGACTTCGAATTCGAGACAAGTCAGCGCTGACCCGAAAAAAAACCCATTGTAAATTGATTTGAAGTCAGTACAGCGGCGTGAAGTCAGCGCTGACTTGTTATATTCATACACGAATATTTAACTTGTGCACTGACACTGTATATACCTGCCTTAAAGGTTTAGTTTTACATTTATCAGCGAAACCCTACAAGAATGGTCAAAATAAAAGTTGCACCTAATTGAATTTCGCTCGAACCCATGTTTCTGCTCATAACGTAAAACTTTAGTTAGCAAAATTACACCAAGTAGACAAAGAAAATATCTGCTATATTCAGTATGATATTTGGTCTTTACATATGAAATTGCTGAAATTTTCTTATAGATTCATGAGTTCATAGTTCCTGTGATAAGTATTTCCATTATTTGTTTTTTGTTTGAAAGTTGATTTCAAGGTTTTACATCTACGCATTAAATTTTGTCTTTATTTTCAGTTTGATAACCAAAATTAAAATTTCAAAAACAGGTTGTTCTAAATGCCATCCATTTCCATGATAAGATTCGTAATAATTTTACACTTTGACACTTTTCAAAAATTTAATTAATGTTGCTGTTAGCTAAATGTTGTCTCATTCATAAACAAAAGAAATTACATAATTTGGATTTGCCTTACCTAAAAAAATGCAAAAATGTTAGTACTGAAAATTGAATTTCCTTCAAATTCTCAAAAGAAAACGACAATTTCATATGTAAAGATCTGATATTATCATAATTAGTTAATTACTTTTACATACGTACGATCTCGTTGTACCCGCCAATGACCTTGAATCGACCTGTGTCGTTACAAATCTCTACAGAAATTCTATTAAAATAACGCTCATATCAACCACTGCTGGATCTCCGGATTGCGCAAAATAGGCGCTTAAAAATACTTATACAGATATAAAAAAAAATTGTTGCTAAAATTCTTCAAAAATAATTAAAAGAACTCATTTCAATTTGACTCGTCGTCAAATTGACTAATTTTAATTTTTTTTTCCATACTTAATTACTTAAATCGGACCTTAGACCCTGTTTTAGTATTTTTTTGTTAAATTATAGATGAAAATTTAAAATTCAAATCAATGCACATCATTCGCATATTCTGTAGTATATCAAACTTTTTTTTTTGAATTTTAAATTAGTCAACATCTGAGTAAATAAAAGTTTTAGCGTCCCTGTTACTCCATATACGAAAAAAACCTCAGTGCGAGAGGGACGGATTCGAGGAAAAGTAGCAAAAAGTTGTTTTTTTTTAATATAAAATGTACTAAAGTTGCTATCAAAATTTCGTTAGACTAGGTTCTAGCTGTTTAAATCCATCTAATAAAATATAATTGTAGTCCATATGTTATTCCAAATTGTCAAACCAGGAGAATTGGTGTCGAAAAAGACCTCATTGCAATCAATATTTGTATCGAGCCAAATTGCTCCAATCGCGTTTCTGTGTAACAGGTCCCTAGAAAAAGATTCCAAAAATAATATACTATTTTATCGAAATGATACATTATTTACTGAAGTAGATATGCAAGTTCTAAAAGTGTCGATTTTTTTCCGTAGCGCCTTAATTGGGCTTTATCGGCATATACCACCTTAATCGAATTATGTTTGATCACAATAGATTGCGTTCACGTATATTATCAGCCAAACCCGATTTTTAGATTGACTAGTTTAGTCTTTTGGAAATCCTGCAGTGCAGAAGAGAGACGGTAGTTTAGAAGACAGTGGTACGACTGCCATACATAATCTTCATGGTTATTTTTCAAGACAACTCAGGACCACTAGCGAGATTAGCTGGTAAAGACATACGACTAAAGACAGCAAAAGAAATATGTAACGAGGCCCAGCGCTTTTATCATGAGACCCACAAGTGAGTTGATGATAGAAAAATACTTAATAAATAGTGCATGTATGTATGTATTGACCAAGTATTTCACATCTCATCTATCGCTCACCTGTGGGTCTTGAGAGCAAAGTGTTTGCGCTGGACGGCTATTCCGACACATGCGACAATTTGCGAAGGCTCAAGGCGGGTGATTTTTAGAAGCTCTCTCTGCAGAAACGTATCAAACTTTTAGAATAAAACCTTTTGCTCCGATTCATAACATGTTTTAGATGTCTTCTTAGTAGAATTATCATCACATGGCATTAGGAATTGATTAAAAAAGTAGAGAGCGTGTGAAATATGTTGCGTGAATAGCCGCCTTGGGCCTGGTTACTTACTTATCATCTTTGCTGTCTATACATTGCTGACATGACTTACACATCTAAAACAACGTTTTTTAAGATTTTTGGCTCAAATTAAGCTTTTAAGTCTAGGGTATTTATTGGTTAGAAAATATAATGCATGTTGAAATGGCACAACCTATGAAGTTTTAGGATGGATTATTGTGGGGTTAAAGTTAACATATTTATTAACCTGTATAAGATGACTTTAGCCAGGATCTGGACTGCGATCTATTTTTTATGCGATAAAGAGAATTAACAGGGTTAAGGTAGTTTCCAGGCGGTTTTATCACGGAAATAATAGCCACAGTTTAAATCCTAAGCGCTCATTTCAATGGCTCTCTATATACAATACACATACACATACATTTATTGGTAATATTCAAGGTATAAACATATACAAAGGTCCCAAGGGTGTCCAAAGATTAACCTGACAAATATCTAACTCATTGAGTTCCTGTAACAATCTGAGCCTCCGCTATTACTATGGCGTCCGCGTAACACTGTAATTTAACTTGGTATGTACTGTCGAGGAAACAAGTTTACGAGGTTCTCTTTTAAACATAAATAAGGAAAAAAGCAAGCACCTGAAGGTTTGTTTCTTAGTATAATGGTTATGGTTCTACTATGAAGACTTAGCTACCAAATAATTAGTACATGCGACTTGAACACTCACGTGTGATTGTTGTTGACTATATACCGAGCGTTTCACCGGTAGTCAACAAAAATTACACGTGAGTGTTCAAGCCGCATGTAATAATAATTTAGCATATGTCAGCTCATGCGAGTTTTAATATTACTTAGGTACTACTTTATACTTAAGTATAAATTCTTGAAAAACCCAAGTATATGCTTTCAAAGAGTATTAAATTGATGAACAGCATAAACATAATTCAGAATTCTAATTGAGCTCCAAGTGGTAAAAAAAATATGAATGCTTAGGACATTACATACGATACACAAGGAAAGGTTGCAGGTTAGTCAACTTCCCGTAAATAAATAAAATAAAAACAGAACACGAGTGCAGTAAAATTGATTTTATGAACAGTTTTTATGTATATAAAAAAGTCTTACGAGCACTTGCAATGAAAAATAATATACAAAGTCGTGCTCAGAAAATGAAACCACCTTAGAAAATACATTATTTTCGCTTTCTCGTAAAAAAATACGGTATTTAAAATTTATACGAGGAAGTGAATTTTTTATTTCGTTTTGTTTGAAAGTTTTTCTATGGAGATATAGTATGATTTCATTTTACACTTGCCTATCCTGCTCAGTGGAAGCGGGCCGCTCAGAAATCTCGCGATTTGTTGAAGTTTTTTTTTTATTATTTTTTAATTAGAAGGACAGGTTTTACGTCTCATTTTGTACGAATCATTACCGGCATGCCACGTTCTCGTTACGTCGCGTTTCTGTATCGCGCGTTTCTTTTCGTAGATTTCTCTTTATATCGCGTTGATTTTTGTGAAGTACAGTCTGAGAAAAGTTCAAGTATTTACGTAACTGCTTTATAAACCGGCATATTTATAGGCAGCGAATTATCGTTTGTTTGTTACGATTCTATATGTTACAGAATAGTAGAACTAGTAATACTTTTTATTCCCACTACTTCTTCTGTCCACCAACATTGTTCTACGGTAGAACTAATGGGAATTTTTGTTCTCACTGTTCTACGATTTTTAGTAAACATATTTTTTCACGTTTATTTTGGTAAAAGTTTTATTGTCCAAAACCTAATATAACTCAAATAAAATTATACCTACATCTTAGTTTAGCCCCGCAAAGACGCGATTTTATTGGATGCAGAAATATTAAGGTGATTACCCACGCCAACGGCCTTGAGCAATCGGCCTCACCTGCGGGGAGTTACAGGCGCTGCTCCCCGCATGCCTCTGCGCAGACGCCCCGCGCCCCTCTACAAAGATCGCTAGCGTCGAAATGATTCACACCTTGTAGCGAGGTAGAAATAAATTTATGTAGCATTGTTTTATACGTAAAGTATAAAACAATGCTACATAAATACGAAAGTACTCTCTGAACGCACACAAATAAAAATCCTTATAAATATTTTCGCAAACATGTCATCAGACGCCAGGGTGCGGTACGTGGCAACGAGTGACACAGCCTCCCCGTCTGAACGCCACTGCATGACTGATGCCTGCGCCCGCGCAGAGCACCTCTTAGCCTTTGACCTTGAAATCTTACATATTTCGATATTTTTAATAGAAAAAGTTACTGGATATACTTGAGATATGTTGCATTTAAAGTTCAACAGATTCTTAATTTTTTGGCGTGTAAATATTTCCAAACGTCATAGCAGATTAGGAGGAGTAGGGAATTTAAGCCAAAAAAACATCACACAGTTGTCATTTTTTTTAATATAGAAGTTTTGATCGTACGAAACCAAAATTTGTTGCAAATATTTTTAAAGAGTTATTATTTCATATATATTTTTTTCAAGCCATTTGGTTTAGCCGTAACCGAGGAGTAGGCTTTAGAAAGTACCCATCTGGCTGTATTTGAAGGATCAAGCGCCTTAAGAGTGAAATATGAGGCCTTTTTGACACCTTTTCTCCTGGATTAACACTTGGAATTACATTTTATTAGATCGGTTTTACCAGTATCTATACTAGATTTTTTTAGGTATTTAAAGAAAGGTAAACAAGGTTGCAATTGTACCGTACTCATTTGATAAAAATATTAATTATATTATTAAAATTTATGTGCAGATAACTTAGCAGTCTAAAATGAGTATGTTTTTATGTAGATTTTACGTAATTAAAATTAAAATATTCTGTGTATAAAAGGCGACTATAAAAGACCTTAACTTCAGTTTGTTTACTTTTCTTGAAATACCTAAAAAATATAGTATAGAAAACAGTTAAATGAAATAAAAACCGACTTTTTGTTACCTTTTCCCCGAGGTCGTCCCTCTTGCACTGACAATTTTTTCTCATATGGACTAGCAAAATCTACCTAACGCATTCCATACTTTTTTTTTATAAGTATACAGAAAAGCAAAACCTGCCAGTCCTTAATTTTTAAACTTTACAACAACTTGAACAAACAATAATTGGCCATGTTGTACACGCCAGAACTTTTATACTGCATGCTCGAAAATAAATACTCCTTGAAGTTTCAAAGCTTTGTTAGAAATATTCATGTATTGTAAACGTACCACAGCCAAACATAAAGAATTTTTGAATCAAATTTTAAGGGTCGGTATAATGTCAGATGCACAATTTCAAATGAGCATAAAACATTGTGTAACTTGGTCAATCGGTTTAATAAAAATAATATAGATAATAGACTATAGGGCTGATATTCGTGCAGAAGCAAAAACGCAAAAGCTTTAAGTTCGCTCGATAGAAAAAAATAACGAAGTTACCTCTATATTTCATGTTTTTCGAGTGTTAAAGGACCTTTCTTAAAACAGTTTGCCTTGAAATTTGTATTAAAAATAAGAAAACAAATGACCCCGTATAATTGCACGGGGATTTTGAATAATTCTGTTTCGTTTTCATTTAATTTAACATCTAAGAATTGGCGCTTACGTCGATTTATTCTGAGACAAGGCGGCGACAAGATATCTCGGTCGCACGCGCTTTTTGTTCCATGCTTTGTTTCGTCACTCACCCGTCGGTCAGTTGTGATCGCTCCGTTGAGACGGGAGGGCTACGTTTTTGCGCTCTCGACGTCCCGGTTTTGTAATTTAAATAAATCTCGTAATTTGAAACATGGGAAATAAATGCAACCAATGTAAAAAATGGAATAAAAATGTTTTACGAGTGCAAATAAAGCAGTGGATGAAAGTAATGCAAAGGTACGCCATTACTTAACAAAAGTAGATAGGTCATGTTTTATTAAAGATGGTGAACTAAAGGTTGTCTCAATGGACTAATGAATATCGCTATGTTTTTCGTCTGAGGTATTTTTTTTAGCTTACAATTTAATATCACAATAAATATGGTTGATGGATGTGGAAGAGGCGAAAGAGTTGTGTCTGGATCGTAGCAGATGGAAATCTGTAGTCTCTGCCTAGCTGCCTACCCTTCTGGGAGACTAACAAAACCTTATCTCACCATCACCATCGGCGTATCGACGTATTCTCGTATCGGCGTATCGACGTATCGGCGTATCGACGTATCGACGTATCGTTGTATCGACGTATCCCCGTATCGACGTATCGACGTATCGTTGTATCGACGTATCCCCGTATCGACATATCGACGTATCGACGTATCGGCGTATCGACGTATCCCCGTATCGACGTATCGACGTATCGGCGTATTGACGTATCGTTGTATCGACGTATCCCCGTATCGACGTATCGTCGTATCGGCGTATCGACGTATCGGCGTATCGACGTATCGGCGTATCGACGTATCGTTGTATCGACGTATCCTCGTATCGACGTATCGTCGTATCGACGTATCGACGTATTCTCGTATCGGCGTATCGACGTATCGGCGTATCGACGTATCGACGTATCGGCGTATCGACGTATCGTTGTATCGACGTATCCCCGTATCGACGTATCGTCGTATCGACGTATCGTTGTAACGACGTATCCCCGTATCGACATATCGACGTATCGTTGTATCGACGTATCCCCGTATCGACGTATCGTCGTATCGACGTATTCTCGTATCGGCGTATCGACGTATCGGCGTATCGACGTATCGACGTATCGGCGTATCGACGTATCGTTGTATCGACGTATCCCCGTATCGACGTATCGTCGTATCGACGTATCGTTGTATCGACGTATCCCCGTATCGACATATCGACGTATCGGCGTATGACGTATCCCCGTATCGACGTATCGACGTATCGGCGTATTGACGTATCGTTGTATCGACGTATCCCCGTATCGACGTATCGTCGTATCGACGTATCGACGTATCGTCGTATCGACGTATTCTCGTATCGGCGTATCGACGTATCGGCGTATCGACGTATCGTTGTATTGACGTATCCCCGTATCGACGTATCGTCGTATCGACGTATCGTTGTATCGACGTATCCCCGTATCGACATATCGACGTATCGGCGTATCGACGTATCCCCGTATCGATGTATCGACGTATCGACGTATCGACGTATCGGCGTATTGACGTATCGTTGTATCGACGTATCCCCGTATCGACGTATCGTTGTATCGACGTATCGTTGTATCGACGTATCGTCGTATCGACGTATCGGCGTATCGACGTATCGTTGTATCGTTGTATCGACGTATCGTCGTATCGACGTATCGTCGTATCGTCGTATCCCCGTATCGACGTACCGTCGTATCGACGTATCGGCGTATCGACGTATCGTCGTATCGACGTATCGGCGTATCGACGTATCGACGTATCGTTGTATCGACGTATCGCTGTATCGTCGTATCCTCGTATCGTCGTATCCTCGTATCGACGTATCGTCGTATCGACGTATCGACGTATTGCCGTATCGTCGTATCCTCGTATCGTCGTATCCTCGTATCGACGTATCGTCGTATCGACGTATCGGCGTATCGACGTATCCTCGTATCGACGTATCGTCGTATCGACGTATTGCCGTATCGTCGTATCGTCGTATCCCCGTATCGACGTATCGTCGTATCGACGTATCGGCGTATCGACGTATCGTTGTATCGATGTATCGACGTATCGACGTATATACGTATCGGCGTATCGACGTATCGTTGTATCGACGTATCGGCGTATCGACGTATCGGCGTATCGACGTATCGTTGTATCGACGTATCCCCGTATCGACGTATCGTCGTATCGACGTATCGTTGTATCGACGTATCCCCGTATCGACGTATCGACGTATCGACGTATCGGCGTATCGGCGTATCGGCGTATCGACGTATCGTTGTATCGACGTATCCCCGTATCGACGTATCGACGTATCGACGTATCGGTGTATTGACGTATCGTTGTATCGACGTATCCCCGTATCGACGTATCGTCGTATCGACGTATCGGCGTATCGACGTATCGGCGTATCGTTGTATCGACGTATCGTTGTATCGACGTATCGTCGTATCGACGTATCGTTGTATCATCATCGTTATCATTATCTTTGCAAGTATGACTTTCGAAAAATAAAATTTTGAAATATAAAAATTAGATGCAAACACAAAATTACGCAAAAAAATGCCATTTCGAACAAACCGTTTTGTCAACTGGGTTGAATTTTATACATCGTAGATGCATTATACTTATTATTGAAAACTAGCACGTGCACGGGTTAATGACCGCGGATCCACACCGCTCGTGGGAGCTAAGAAATAGCGCTCGCGGCCGGTGACGGCCGGTCGCGCAAACAGTTGAGGTGCGGGGATGCGGGGGCAAAATCACTAATTTGTCCAGGTTTATACGCAGCCTTAAGTGGTTTTTTTACCTGTATAGCACTCATTTCTAAAGATAAGTATGTAAGTCATTGGTGGTATTTTGGCAGCTCTAACAGTCTTTAGAGATGGCTGTTCTAAGAACAGTACAGCTGGGGGACCTTATTGTCTAACATCAAGTTCTATCGCTATCGCCTTCAAAAGTATCGGGATTGGATAGAAATTTGTTGACACATCATTTCTGGCCAACAAATACGCCTACTTTTGAAAGCAATAGCCATAGAATAATGTCTAGTTATTCTGGTACACCACCTTTACATATACCTTTTATTTTTCTTTTAAGCGTTCCTCCATCCAAAGGTTGTCTGAAAGAGATGGCTTTTTGGTGAAAAGACTACCTGTTTTTTGACTTTTTCAAATTGTAGCTTTATTTTGTTTTTTGGTGTGCAATAAAGAATATTTTATTGTATTAATTTTACGCATAAAAGTTTTATATTTATAATTGACAACCCAGGCATCATCCCTGCTGCGCATTCTCGGAGCTTCGACGAGGAAGACGGGTTCCGCAGTGGGTTAGTGCGCAGGTGACAGCTTACTTCACGGCGCGCCTTCTGTACTAGCCTGAACTGTATGTTCCAAACTGAGAAATATTATGTCTATACAACTATTTTCCCTCATTGTACGTTAATCCACCAAAATGGTTGACTGCTTAATGACATGGCGCAGTGAAGAGGGTCAGGTCCGAGCTGTGCCCGAGCCTTTAGGCGAGCTGAAGGAATCTGTTGGTAATATCGGCCCATTTGGGCGTAGATGGGACGGTTCAAGATTTTAGGGTTCTAAACGAATAGAAATCCTTATGTTGCCATTGGTACTCTAAGAAAAATCTAACATCACGGCATATTAAAAATCAAATAATATACAGGCTGGAAAAAATTTAAGGGCCCTGGAGGGGAACTACCTTAAATCCTTTAGTTAGCTCATTTTGCTGAAAGGAAACATTCCTTTATTTTTTAAAAGAAACAAAACTGCGTTCAAAGATATTCTGAAATTCGCTTGTCTCACCCGGGATACGAACCAACTAAAATTTAAAAAAATAAACTCTCGCTATTTTATTAAACGAATCGGTAGGATTATTGTTCAGGATAAAATTTGTTTATTAAAACATTTTGTCTAACACTCATCTGTTGTACGAGATACCCATGAAATCAAATATTTATTACAAGTTCTTTATTGACAATATCTTTATTGAATTACTGTTCACTTGTAACAAGTAAATGACACGTTATAATTTTCTTACATCCAAAGACATCGTATGAAGTACAAGCTTGCTAATGTTATTTATCTTAAGTACCTTTTTGAAGACTTCAATAAGAAAATCATTAAATTGTAATAATAAATCTATGCACAGCACAATTTTTCCTTGCACTACGCGTACTAAAGAAAAGTTTAAAAAGGGAACGTATTTTTTTTGCAACGCGGAGCAACAAATTTGAAGTTCGAACGATAACTTTCAACATTTTTAAGATCGATAAAAGTATTCGTTTGAATTTCAAATTTTGTTTTGTTTTGCTTTCATTCCGTGCTATCATTGTGTTATAATGGCGTATCATTATTACTTTACAAGTGAACAGTACTAGGAATTGTTAATAAAGAACTTGTAATAAATATTCAATTTCATGGGTATCTCGTACAATAGATGAGTGTAAGACTAAATGTTTATTAGATAAATTTTATCCTGAACAATAATAATAATAATAATAATAATAATAATAATAAAGGCGTAGGGATGTGACGACCCCATCGCCCTCTGGTATGTCCAGTACGTCCAGTGCAATCAGTCACCGCAGGGCGGCTTGTGGCGAGCCGATGGTGAGTGGCGACACCACGGACCCTACCTCCAGGGGACACTAGCACACATGCGCTTACACACTCACATACACACAGAAACACACCCCCTACCTCTGCGCTTGCCTTAACCAGCCGGCCAGAGTGGAGATGCAAGAGCGGAACCTATGCTCCAGGTTGGAAGTGTAAAATGTCATAACGCCGGGGGCACTTGACTGTTAGAAGGATCTTGCGCCCCGCAGACTCACCTCTCGACAACCTTAGCTGCTTACATAGTGTTGCCCCCTGGCCGCCCCATGGTGGCTAGATAGGGGGCCCACAACGGCTATCCTGGTGGATAGTTATTAAGCAGCAAGTCACCATCTGCCATATTTAAATTTGTGAGAGATTTTCGAGGCAGATGTCCGTTATCTCACTCCATAGCCCTGTTATCCGGCCCATTTAGCATCCCATCCTCATAGCCCACTCCAAGTCGCTTCCTTCCTGGCAATAGTTTGGCAACTGTGGGGGACTGTCCGTTAGTGCATCACAATGATACATTGAGGGAGAGGCCCCCATGGATGCAGCCATCTCACATCTAGATTAAATGGTACCAAAGGCCTCTTCAATGTTGGCTTCGGCCCCATGAATGCCTTTCAAATGACCGGGTCCCTATGGGCCCGTGACTGAAAAGTGTACCTACATAATAATAATAATAGAATTAAATGAGACTTGAGGATAATTCATGATTTATATAAAAACGGCTCACCTCAATACGTGTTATGATCGGGAAAGCCGACCAGTTTCAGCAGATTTAGACTGCCTTCATCTGGGCGAGTAAAGACGTTTACGCGACGACGACGTTACGCCTCACACTGCGGGCTGCGGCTCGCAGGGCTCGGGATGACATCGGTGCAGATGGTATTGGTGGTCGGACCGGTAGGGCGTCCGTACAATTAGTTACTTCCTGGCTTGCGTTATTAATTACCGGAGTGACACCAAACAACGATAAACACGCGGAACTTATAGTATCTACGTCACTTTCAGTAAAGTCTGTGAGTGATCCGGTAACTGTTTTTAGCACAGGTTTCCACACCGCGGGCAAAGCCCAACCACTGTCTCTATTGAAATTCAGACGTCGGCTTATTTCTATGGATTCGCGAAT
Source organism: Ypsolopha sequella (assembly GCA_934047225.1). Taxonomy (NCBI): domain Eukaryota; kingdom Metazoa; phylum Arthropoda; class Insecta; order Lepidoptera; family Ypsolophidae; genus Ypsolopha; species Ypsolopha sequella. Next base: position 16,959,894 of record OW203998.1, read on the forward strand.
TTTACGTGGCACAAATAACTTTTCACGAACTAACACTTTCGCTTTATCGAATCTCATAAAATGTGTAGTATCCGAATTTACGACATGGTCTGCAACGGCGGATCCGTTGCAATCGAGTTTTCTCATGCATCTAATGTGTTCCGTCAGTCTGGTTGACACGTTCCGTCTCGTCTCACCGATGTAACTCTTGCCACAGTCACATGGGATGGAATAAACACCGGGGGTATTTAGTGGTTCTTTGTCCTTCGGCGAACGCAGTAACTGCCTTAATCTACTGGGTGGACGGAAAAATGTTTTAATGCTGTATTTCCGGCGAAGCAGATGTCCTATTTTATCCGTCACACCCTTCACAAATGGAAGATACACCGGAGCTCTTTCAACCACATGTGGGCGCTGATAGGTGGACTGGTTCGCTATCCGGTTACACTGCCTCCAATGGTAGCCATTACTCTCAAGTACGTTTCTGACATGACTGAGTTCAGCGTCCACATATTGCAGATCGCACAGACTCAGTGCTCTGTTAATAAGCGTACGAGGGACGGTGTATGGTGTGAGTCGGCTCGCAGGTATCGGTCTGTGTGTGTTTGTTTCCTGTACACCGTGTGTTCCAACCTGCCTCCGGGACGAAGTTTGGTGGTACGAAGTATGGTACGAAGGCACCGATGTCATCCCGAGCCCTGCGAGCCGCAGCCCACAGTGTGAGGCGTAACGTCGTCGCGTAAACGTTTTTACTCGCCCAAATGAAGGCAGTCTAAATCTGCTGAAACTGGTCGGCTTTCCCGATCATAACACGTATTGAGGTGAGCCGTTTTTATATAAATCATAATAATAATATTCCATTTATTTCAGATATCAATGATCCATAAGTGTTAGTAACAATTATCTTAAAACTTATGTTAGTAAAAGAGAATAAAATTAAATTAAATTAAATTGAAATTTGACCACAGGCCACACTTACGCAGTGCCACAACACAGGACAGTCGCAGCTGTCCACCACCGCCTGCAGGATGCCGTTGTCGCTGGCCCGCACTCTGCGTATTAGCGACGCAGCCCGCTTACGCAATATGGCTGGAAATCCGTCCACGCATGCTTCGGCAAACATTCCCGATGCACTACAGAAGCGGGGCAGCCCCAACAGCATCCTGAAAGCGTTGTTGTACTGGACGATAATATAATCCTACCGATTCGTATACTAAAATAGCGAGGGTTTATTTTTTTTTATTTTTAGTTGGTTCAGTTCCCGGGAAATTTTAGAAGATCTTTGAATGCAGTTTTATTTCTTTTAAAAAATAAAGGAATGTTTTCTTTCAGTAAAATGAGCTAACTAAAGGATTTAAGGTAGTTCCCCTCCAGGGCCCTTAAAATTTTTCCACCCTGTATATGAAAGTATTTATACTATATGCATAGTAAACACAATATTTTAAGAATGTTCAGATATATTTTCGACAAATTGTTGTCCTCATCAGCAGATTAATTAAAATGTCATGACATAAAATGTATGTCATTTATTATATATATCCACTGATGCCGACAAAAATTTGACAAAATACATATGGACATTATTGGCATAGATTGTTTATTTTGCGAAATCCATCCCTAATACTCGAAATTTTTTCAAATTGTTGTCTTTGGATTTGTTTCTGATTGATCTTTTCTAGTTTGTAATGTACTGTAATAATATTTAGAGTATTCATAGCGATGGATTTCGCAAAATAAACATAATCTTAGTTAATGAGAATTGTGAATTTCTTAACTGTCTGAAGCAACAATATTGTAGCGACGACAGCGCCATCTGTTTCTTAAGACCAAGGCGTGAAATCACATAATGCCCTCGTGAGCGTTCTGTATGTGCAGTACAAGCGAGTAGGTATATCAAGCAGCGGCAAAAATAACAGTGGATAAGTATGATGGAAGAATTCACCGGTCTGGGTCTGGGTAGGAACTTCGGTGGCGCAATTGGTAGCGCGCTTGTCTTGATAACAAGAGGTCGTAGGTTCGAATCCTGGCCCAGGGAATTTTTTACAAATCTTGTCATTGGATCGCTAAGCACAAAGTGCATAACTTCACTTTGTTTTGCTTGTTTATACTTAAAATTTAAAAGCATTTTGGTCTGTGGCATTTGACGCCAATAGTTCAGTATTAGTGAGGTTTATAAAGCAAGAGTTTGAAATTTTCTACACAATTAGTCATCATGATCTTCTGAAAACCAACTTAAAATGCTGTTACAACTTTGTTTGGACAAGACCATGACTAATTGTGCATTCAATTTCAAACTTACGCTTTATAAACCTCACTAATACTGAACTATTGGCGTCAACTGCCACATACCAAAATGTTTTAAAATTTTTATCTTTTAAACAAGAAAAACAAAGTTAAGTTATGCACTTTGCGCTAAGCGACTGACGTTTAACCATAGCGGAAAGGAATAAAATCACTTTAAAATGTGTAAAAGGGTTTCTGTGTTTATTTATGGTGTCTCGGCTCATCAATAGCTTACCTACCGGTCTTTGCAATACTTTAACTCCTATTAATTTAAGTCTAAATTAAAAAAAACATCTTCGTGATTCAAATACTTCATCATAACTATCTATTTTACGTTTTTAAATATTTTTCGCTTACCTAGCTCCAGTAAAAGATAACAAATTACTATGTATACATACATATATAATCTTAGCTGTTTATTGTAAGTAAAGTGCCAAATTATTATTTGTTCTGTAGACGTGTAACGTGACTCAAAATAGCACAAGTTTAAACCTTTGTGGTTTTTAGTTACTTTTATTATTTTTTGTTATAATTTTGTATAAATGGTAAATAAACTAAAAAAAAAAATGATGTCTATTAAGTCCCGCCTGCATTTTTACGAAGTGTGTCATAGACATACAGTATATCCTTAGTCTATGGTATAAAGTATCGAGTACAATAAGACAATCTTTTCTCGTATTTTAACGGACTCCAACTAATTATCTATTTATTTAAATCAAATTAACATTTAAAACTATACAAACTTATTTTCCATTCAAGTGTGACCAGCCACTTGTACTGTAATACAAATTGTAACATGGTACTTTACTATTCAACTAGCCTTTCCCTTCGACTCCACCCATGCGCAATCTGAAGGAACCACAAGATTAGCCCTGACTACATAATCCGCTTCGGTTGCGAGTGAAAGCCACCAACCATTTCTAGGAAGCGACAAACCATAACTAGAAAGCAGGATCGACTGCTTATAATCTTGTAATCTGTGGACTGCAGTCTGTTACACTGCTACGCAAAAGTTTGTCTCTACCACTCGTCACCGAAACGGATGTAGACACGGAGGTTGTGTGTGATTTTGAGTATACTACTAATATTTATTTATTTATTTCGCTTATGTATAGATTAAGGCGTATGACCACGCTAAATAAGCAACTCGATGTGTGTCGGTACAAATATCAACGGAAATGACATTGAAATAATGTTTATTTCAGCGTGCCTTGAAAAGTGGCTGTTACGACAACCACTGCGTCTCCGGCTAGGGCAAAATAGGAGAAAATAATACTATTCACATGGACGCCATGAACGGAAAAAAAATTTGAACTTAAATGTTTTAGATCTAAAAATTTCCTATTATATGGTGAAATAATAATTAAAATCGCTTTAGGCGTTTGGAAGGAGTCAGAGAATTCTTGTGTTAATCATGTGATACTTTCGATGAATTTAGATTTTTTTGTCAAAACTTACAATAGAAAAACAGTTTATGAAACTTAAAATTTATTTTTTACTCTATAATGCCTATCATATATTTTTATGAAAGCTTTTGGACCACCCGTGTGGGAGGAGTAGGCCTTCAAAGACAGGTCCAAGTTGCAGTTGGCGTGTCTATTCGCCTTAACTACAATACATCCCGTCCCATCCCATTAATATTTGTGCGTGTGGGTGTGAGTTGGTATGTTTGTTACATCTTCACGCTGAAACAGCTGGACGGATTTGGATGAAATTTAGAGTGGAGATAGCTTATACCCTGAATTAACACAGGCTACATTTAACTCTCCCGAAAAAAAAAAACACTCTTCCCGTGGGAAAAAGGATGGCGTAAAACGGAATATCACGCAGGCGGAGCCACGGGCAAAAGCTAGTATTGTATAAAAAGAAATAAAGCAACCAATTTCACTGATACGGGCCCCCAAAGCAAGAAGAAGGCCCACTAAACATGTCATGTGGTCAAGTTGACCCGCCACGCCGCGCCGCGTCACAAACAGACACCGCAATTTACTCAATTTAAGATGGCGGCGTGGTGGGAGCAGTCCTAATACGAGTAGGTATCACCATAGACTAAGTACGTAACACTTAGTCTATGGTATCACGTAACTTTAGTCCTTAAAAAATAAGTCAAAAAATTATTACGTGGTTTCTGGAAATGAATCAGATTTGAAAAGCGTTAGTCAAAAGTTGTTTATTTGTAGGATAAATTTGCTTTAATTATTCCAGTCAAAATGACTACAGTGCTATTTTGGTGCGTGCATATAAACTTTAATACTCTGTATCACCCCTTTATAATTATAACTTGAATATTACAAAATCGTTTCTTAGTGGATGCCTTTGTAGCACAAGGAACCTATCCACCTATTAAACAAGTTTGTAGAATTGTGCAAAACGTGGGAAAAAGAAACTCTAATACATTTTGCTGACCCAGGGCCAGTTTAGTATTTTACAGTGCATACGACAACTTTTGTAGGTATATTACCTATTTAGAATTATGTTAAAACAGTTTTGTTCTTTTAATTTATTTGTCTATTTTTTTATTGTGTCGTTTCACGTACTGTATTTATTAATAAACATTTTTCTATTCTATTATATTCTATCCACACGCCAAAAAAGCCTTGTCGCACTGTATTTGGCAATGCCATAAAAATGTTGATAACAATTAGACTACGCATCAGAATCTATGTACCATCAAAGAAACTGCTCATTAGCCACTTTTCGCTAATCACTCGTGAATGTAGTCAAGAAAAGTTAAATTTACATCGAAAGCCACTCAAAACCACCAGCACAAGAATAGTTCAAACTGTACTTCTACTACATCGTGTACCTATTTATTAAAAGTCGTTAACATACAGCCCATTTGGCAAATTTAAATAAAACAGTTAAGAGGTTTTGTAAAAGAGCGTCAAATTGATCGTCGTCGGATTGTAAATTTTGATAAAAAACAAAGCTCCGCTTCGCTTGTCTCCAAATTTTATCTTGCATGTAAACCTAACACATAAAAAGGTGTGAGCCAACAAAGGGGGATTTTTTCTTAGTTGGCCTTAATAAAATAACGAAAGCAACAAAGTGAGTTATGATTGAATGAGCAGTGCGCCACTTGATTGATTTGAACGTATAGGTGGTATATGCATCGGATAACATAGATAATTTCATAAAAAATAACTTGCTATTCATGTGACATCTGACTGACATCTGACATCTGACTGACATCTGACAATATATAAGGCTAGTAATGAAATCATAGAAAAAATAATAAAACACATGAATACAAAAAAAAGTCCTGGTATAGATGGCATTAGAGTATCTGACATAAAAAACATAAGTAATGAGTTGGTTCCAATAATTACACATTTAATAAATCAGTGTATTGAAACAACCATATATCCTGACAAAATAAAAATAGGTATCATAAGACCGATTTACAAGAAGGGAACAAAAAACGACCCAAACAACTATAGACCAATCACAATTTTATCTAGTATAGATAAAATCATCGAGAGATACTTCGGTATTCAAATAAATAACTATTTACAAAAAAACGGAATAATAAATAACAACCAATACGGCTTTCAAAAAAAGAAAAGTACAACACAGTTATTATCCAAATTCACAAACGAAGTCAATCAGTACCTAAACAACAAAAAACATGTTTTAACAATTTTTATAGATTTTAGTAAGGCCTTCGATACCATAAATTATGAAACTTTATATAAGAAATTAGAACAGAACGGCATTCAAGGACCTTTCCTTAAATGGATAAAAAACTATCACAGTTATCGCTTCACAGCAGTAAAAATAGCAGAACACCTGAGTGACATGATACCTACTGATGTAGGATCCGCTCAAGGGTCCATATTAGCCCCCCTGGAGTATCTCTTTTTTGTGAATGACATGTGCAATATCATTACCGAAGGCTCTGTACACCAATTTGCAGATGACACGTGCCTGGTTGTAGCTCACAGGGACATTAAAATAGCGGAGCAACTAATGCAAAAAAACTATGACCTCATATGTAAATGGGCACACGACGCAGGGCTCGTTATCAACTCAAACAAAACTAAGTTGATTCATATCCATTCATCACATAATATCACTGATAGCAGGCCCAGCGTCGTAGCGCACGAGCATCATTGTTTTCACGCAAAAAATAGCAACTGTAAATGTACATCGTTAGAGTTGGTTCAACAACACAAGTACCTAGGCCTTGTTATTGATGAGCGTTTCAACTGGGGACCGCACATACAACATGTGTGTAATAAATTAAGGGCGCTACAAAGTAAATTTGCTGTTCTTAAATATAAAGTACCGTTCAGAATACTGAGACTACTTTATATTGCCATGGCCGATTCAATAATAGGATATGGTTTAAGCAGCTACGGGAAAACATATAAAACCTATCTAGAAAATATATACAAACTACAAAAAAGTATTTTAAAAATAATTGTCCCTACTAAAATAATGTCAGAATACAAGAAAAACAAAATTAATCTATTTCACTATTGCAACGTATTAGATGTTTATAACAAAATAAAATTATTTACACTTGTCGATGAAGACTGTAACAAGACGTTCTTGAAAGCAAAACAACGTCCCGCGTGTTTACGTAACCTTAGTTATATGCCCTTATATGTATTACCTAGATATAATAATACTTATGGAACTCGAACATGGATGTACTTCTTGCCAGACATTATTAATAAACTTCCAAGAGATCTTCAAAAATTATATATTAGTAGTGATAAGTATAAATATAAGATAAAAGATTTCCTAATTGAAAATTCAGGTGAAAATTTATTATAAATTAAAACCGCACGATATATTCTGTTTCGTTTCGTGCGGTTTTTTGATTGTTTATTTATTACTTTTTATAACGTATGTACTCGCCACTACAGATAAGCCAATTGGCTTTCGCTAGTGGCTATATAGTTTAGTTTAAGATTCACTGTAATTGGGATTAATAAAGATATATAAAAAAAAAAAAAAAAAAAAAACTAAAAAATTTCTTCTTCTCGTTTCTCGTTATTGAAAACAAGACTTTAAATCTTCCTTTCCTAAATAAATAAAATGCTGCCACAATTGGTGACCCCGACTAGGAAATATGGAAGACGAAGTTGCTAATAACCTACCTAAAGAAATTCCGTCTATAAGTTCCCAACAAAATGAACTTGCGGCTATATCCGTACAGTCGAGACTACTACCGTTTTGGCGTGAAATTCCAAGGGCTTGGTTCGTACAATTTGAAGCAGTAGTTGATCCATTGAGAACATCAGACGATATGAAGTACAGATATGTGTTGCAACAGCTACAGCCCACGGATTTACAACATATCACCGACATTCTATATCGACCGCCAGAGACTGATAAGTATGCAACTATTAAGAAACGTCTACTGGCCGTCTATGAAAAGTCTGATATCAACAATTTCAAAAGACTTTTAAGAGGTCTAGATCTTGGTGACCAGAAACCTTCCCAATATTTGCGTAAGATGCGAGAACTAAGTAATGGTATAATAACCGAAGAAGGTTTGAAGATAGAATGGCTCGATCATCTGCCCCCGCAACTTCGTGTCGTTTTGTCAATGAATACAGAATCATCACTCGATACACTTGCTGTCATGGCGGACAAAATGGTTGAGTATTCGGAACCCTTCACAATCGCTGCAATGTCTACGTCAACGTCAACGTCAACTTATGAAGCTACCGTTTCCGCACAACTCCACGTCTTAAGCAAGCAAATGGAAAAGTTATCGCTTGAAGTGGCTGAACTACGAGCGAGCCGTCAACGTCATCGCCGTAACTTTCGCTCTCGATCGCGCTCGAAGTCCGTTACTCGCAGGAATACTTCAAAACCTGGCGACGCTACATGGGAGTGCAGATTTCACTACAAGTTTGGAGACAAAGCGAGACAATGCGAATCACCATGCTGTAGAAGGAAAACCTCGTCTTCGGAAAACTAACTTCGACTCCGACGGTGGCGGACGTCGGTGGTCCCAGCTTTAGCAACCGCCTATGTATCTTCGATCGCAACACAAGAGAACGTTTCCTCGTCGATACTGGTGCCGACATTTCCGTGCTGGCAGCCACCAACTCAAGAAAATCAAAATCAAGCAGCGTCTATATATTGTATGCAGCAAACAATTCTACAATCAATACGTATGGAGAAAAGACAATGCGACTTAACCTGGGACTCAGACGCAGCTTTCTTTGGACATTCGTTGTGGCAGATGTCAAGACTTCCATTCTCGGAGCCGACTTCCTACGCAACTTCAAGCTACTAGTTGACTTGGACAAAAAGAAGCTAATAGATAGAACCACCGATCTCTTCGTGGATGCTATAGAAGTTCGCACTAATGCTGAGTCTATATCTGTTGTCAGCTCCGATCAAATCTATCACGACATTTTGAAGCAACTGGCCCTCCATTGTACGCAAGACCACGCCCACTGCCACCAGATAAATACAAAGTAGCAAAAGAAGAATTCGAACGCATGGTAGAGATGGGCATATGCAAGCCATCTAAGAGTCCATGGGCCAGCCCTCTACATATTGTAAAAAAGAAAGAAGGTGGTCTTCGCGTATGTGGTGACTACAGACGCCTGAATTCAGTCACTCTACCTGACAGATACCCAAACCCACGTATCCAAGACTTTACGTACCAGCTACACAACAAGAAAATTTTCTCTAAACTGGATCTGAAGATGGCATTTTATTGGATTCCTTTAAAAAAAGAGGACGCTGAGAAGACAGCGATCACAACACCATTTGGGCTGTTTGAATTTAACTGCATGACCTTCGGACTACGAAATGCTAGTCAAACCTTTCAACGGTTTATGCATGAAGTACTGCGAGGCATTGAAGGTTGTTTCTGCTTCATCGACGATATTTTACTGTACACAGAAGACGAACAACAGCACAGAACACTCCTGACGCAAGTCCTTGAGCGCCTAGACAAGTACGGTGTCTCACTTAACGTAAACAAATGCGAGTTTGGGAAAGAAAAAATCAACTTTCTGGGCTATGAAGTATCTGAGGCTGGAATCAGACCAACAGAAGAACGCACAAAAGCCATTTCAACCTACCCTAAGCCAAAGACTGTTATTGAGCTACGTCGTTTTCTTGGAATCTTGAACTTCTACCGAGACTGTCTACCACGCCAAGCTGAGCTGCAGAGCAATTTAAACAAATATTTACATAATCGCAAAAGGAACGACAAGACTCCAATCGAACTGTCGCCTGAAGATGAACTAGCTTTTGAAAACTGCCGCCAAAGCATTTTAGAAGCTACCACTCTTGCGTATCCAGTTCATGGCTGCCCTCTTGGAATCATGACAGATGCTTCAAACCACAGCATTGGCGCTGTAATACAACAGAAGGTCAATGGAGTCTGGAAACCAATGGCATATTTCTCAAAATCAATGAGTGAGACGCAGCGACGCTACAGCGTGTATGACCGCGAACTCCTAGCGATCTACACGGCTGTAAAATATTTCAGAAGATTAATAGAAGGCTGCGATGTGACTGTTTACACAGATCACAAACCACTCACGTCCGCACTAACCAAACAAGCAAGTAGTAGCAACACACCACGACGTGAGCGGCAACTACAATTTATCAGCCAGTTTTGCTCAAGCATCCACTACGTAAAAGGAGAAGCAAACTCAGTGGCAGATGCACTATCTCGCATAAAAGACATAGAATGTCCTTCAAGCATCGATGACGTCAAACTAGCTGCTGACCTTAGCCGAGACAAGGAGTTGAAGCAGCTAAGATTACAACCAAATTTGAAATTTGCTGACGTCATGCTGCCTGGTATGAGTCAACCAATCATTTGCGAAACCTCTGCTCAGACACCCAGACCATATTTGCCTGTTGCATATCGTAAAGCAGCATTCAAGGCGCAACACGAACTATGCCATCCAGGAACACGAGCTACTAGAAAGCAGATCACTTCAAAATACTTCTGGCCATCCATGAATAAAGATATTGGCATATGGACAAAGACCTGTGTCAACTGTCAGCGTTCTAAAGTTCATCGTCATGTCTTTACTCCACTCGGCGAGTTTCCTTCATCACAACGTTTCGAGCACATACATATCGACATTGTTGGACCTCTAAAATTATCAAGAGATAACCGCTACTGTGTTACTATTATCGACCGCTGTACAAAATGGCCAGAAGCAGTACCAGTGCAAGAAATCACGGCTGAAGTCGTTGCCAAAGCCCTGTACGAGAATTGGATAGCTCGATTCGGCTGCCCACTACGTATATCAACAGATCAAGGACGGCAATTTGAATCTGCATTGTTCAACTCATTGATGAGGCGTTTCGGCATCAAGAGAATCCACACTACGGCATTTCATCCACAATCTAATGGCATGATAGAACGATGGCACCGCACTTTTAAAGCAGCGCTGATGGATGAATGAGCGAAGAACTGCCCACTGTACTATTGGGACTACGCACTGCAATACGTGATAACAATCTAAGTCCCGCACTAATGACTTATGGAGCAGCACTGCGAATACCATCAGACTTTTTCGTACCTACACCGTCGAAAATTGAAGATGCAGACTACGTTCGCCAGCTTATGGAAACATTGGCATCAGTAGCACCAGTACAGAAATCACACAAAACCAATGAGCGGCCATTTATCTACAAAGATTTAGAGACGTGCAATCATGTGTTTGTGCGTAATGACACTGTTCGGGCACCCCTTATACCTCCCTACGATGGCCCATATGAAGTTTTAGAACGTAACGACAAACACTTCAAGCTAAAATTACCACTGCGGACTGCAGTAGTGTCTCTGGACAGACTTAAGCCTGCCTACATGTACAATGATGAAGCTGAAACCTCTGAAGCTACTACTGCAACTGCAACTTCAACTGTACCTGAAAGTAGTACTATGCGAACTACTCGATCCGGAAGAATCATTAAGCCAAATGTACGCTTCGCTTAAGGGGGAGTAATATAGGTGGTATATGCATCGGATAACATAGATAATTTCATAAAAAATAACTTGCTATTCATGTGACATCTGACTAAAAAATTTCTTCTTCTCGTTTCTCGTTATTGAAAACAAGACTTTAAATCTTCCTTTCCTAAATAAATAAAATGCTGCCACAAACGAGTTAATTTGTTTGTTTTTCATTCGTAAAAGTTGATTTAATTTAAATACTCATAAAGTAACAATGACAAAAAAAATTTCGATTGTAACTCGACTTTGTTTTAATTATTACTTTATTGTTGCTATAGTTATAAAGCTCCAAGAAGCTATGAAGGCTGCATTTGGTCTGGCTAAGCTCGAAAAGTGCTGGCTGCTGCGCGAGTGACTAACGCTCATGAATGCATTCCGCTGAGTGCTGCGTCGATAGTTACCGTGACCGTGCTGCTGTATTTTTGTTGAATTGCATTTTTGCTGTGTCGTGATGCAGGCGATGCAGTCAATTTGTATTGCGCTGTGCGTCCGGAGTGAGGTGGTGGCGGGTTACAGACGATGCAGTCAATTAGTATAGCGCCGTGCGCCCGGGGTGAGGTGGTGGTAGGTTATCGGTGATTCGTCCAGTTCAAGTTGGGTGTCGCCATGCGCCCGGGGTGAGGTGGTGGTGGTTCCCGGTGATTACGTTCAGTTCAAGTTGGGTGTCGCCGTGCGCCCGGGGACCACGCCGGGTCCCCGGCGATAATGTTCCAGTCGGGTTTCCTGGTGTTCACGTCGGGTTGCTTAGTTCACACTCGGGGTCACCAATTTGGGGGCGGTATAAAATAGATAGTTGTTACTTGATTGATGGTAAGGTATGTAATATATATTGACGAAAGATGAATCCTTATTTATACTTAATTATACGTGATTATTCATAAGTAAAAGGAATGCGGCAAACGTGTGGACGTGCCGCCATAAGCACCATGGTACTCTTGAAACAGTGAGATCACGAATACTTAAAAGCTCCCACATTATGTAGTCGAAGAACTAGAGAATCGTGGGATAGACTATAGAAAGAGACTGATGTGGCATTCTAACCCGCTAGCTGCTGCACTGGTGGAGACATCAGATGATATCAGACGGCTGAAAAGGGCACATATCATCTGTAATTGAAGAAGAGATGCCTGATTTGTGAATCAGCATGCTTAAATAAGAAACACGCAGACCCCATCTGATTATAGTATACAGGACTGATTGCACACAACGAAAAAGCAAAAAAAAAAAAAAAGAAAAAAAAACTTGGTGACGTAGAGGCATCGTACTTGACTTGGATGCTTGTCTGTCCGGACGAAAATCTGCTCATCGCAATGGAATATCAAAAATCATGGGACAAGTCAATCTGTGAGCAGGTCCAGAAGCATCTTCTGGATACAACTTTCAGCGTCACAGACCGTGCTTGTCTTCTGGCAACCTGTGAGTGAGAGGCTGGTTTTTGGCTGCACGCGCTTCCATCTGCACATATTAGTACACTTTTAGACAGGATTACGTTTAGTTTTTCCATTTGATGCGACTCATAGTAACAACTAACGAAAGTCATCGCTGCCAGTGTGGCACAAGCGTCGACCAGCTGGACCGTCACGGCTTTTAATGTTAGCGGTCAGCATAGTGCCGGCCGCTGGTCTTGCCACGCCAGCCAGAATGACGTCATTTAGAGGGCCCTTGCAACCGTTAACGTGCCGGAAATCATAGAGCCAAACAGGATTTTGTGTGACGATGGCGAGAGGCCTGATGGGATGACACTAATTCCGTGGCAGAACGGTCGCTTGCTTGTGTGGGACGCAACGTGCATCGACACTCTTTGCGCGTCTGACGTGCGGTCAGCTACTCTCACAACTGGCGTGGCGGCAGCAGCGGCTGAGGGCAACAAGCGCTGCAAATATGTGGGTCTAGCTAGGATAGGGTTGCATGTTTGTGCCGTTTGGCGTAGAGACGTTCGGACCATAGGGGTCCGATGCGCGACAACTCTCTAAGGACATAGCGTCCCGTCTGGTGTCTTGTGTGTCTAGACAAAATATTTTAGTTAGTGTTTGTTTCGATTTAAATATTCATCCTCTTTATAAAATAATGTAGGTATCTTTTTATTTGTTTATTTATAATTTTATGAGTAATTTTAGATTCCTATTAGGTTAATCATAATTAAGAAAATCTTATATCTTTAGGATTGTATAGAAATCATCAAAAGCTTTATAATGTTGACAGCGTTACCTATATATAATTATAAAATTTAGGTTCATACAAACATATACATTTTATTCCCCAATATTACAGTAATTGAATAGTTTTAAAATTTAAAATTCATTTAATAAATTGGCATTATCCGTTTGATATCTTATCAATTCTACAATCCAACAAAATTCAAAATTCAAAAAGTTTATTTTGCAAAGTAGGTATATATAATACACGTTTCACAAGTCAAAACTTCGACATCTATATATACATTAATTTGTGCTTAGTGTATTCAAAGATATTGATAACTGTCTCTGCGTCAATTTCCCCAATGGTACCTATCGGCACTCTATCGATAGTCGATAGCTTTCCTTTCTGATATCGGTATGATGTAGTATAAACGATTAAAGCGATTGGGCGCCCAGCAGAGTTCAATTATACCAAATGGCGGAGGCCAGGTAAAGGCTTTAGGCTATGTGTAATCAAGGCTTCTACTCAGGCTAATGTGACCAGGGCCGCAGTGACTCTGAAATTGAACCTAAGTTCTTTTAATTCTGGAAAACTCTGCAAATATTGTAGACTTCTAGTATGATAAAATCTAATCCTTACCCCTTTTTGTAGTAAACAGTCTGTCATTATTAATGTCAATTACTTACAATCACAATCCGTACCTCCGTACCCCTATTATAAAATATATTATAAGACATAAGACATAATTTATTCTCACACCAAAAACTTTTTTACATACACTCAACAAATCAACAGACTTAAACAAACAAAATTAAATTATAATTAGAGAAAGGGAACGAGCATTCATCTGCTAAGTGTAGGTATCCGCATGGATGTTACCCTGTCTGCCAAACTAAGTTGCCTTGTCCGCATGACAGCCAGTGGTCCTACCGATCGATGGATCAGATTTGGCGTAATATAAACAAACAAAAACAATGAAAAATTATAATTAAGGTGAAAGCTAAACAACTAAAACAACTAAACCCTACGGCCTATATATATATATTATATTACATACATAACATACGTAAGTACTAAATATATCTACTAATAACATATCAATAAATATAAGTAATAATAGTAATATAAGTAAATAAAGGGTCAATAAATTTGAACTAAGCCAATCATACAGCTTCCCCATTCCCACGTTCGAGAAGTGTTGTGTTTCTGCCCACGTTTTTGCAGAAAACAAAATAACAGTGTCATCAGCAAAAGTTATGATTTTAGCTTTCGGTATATTAAGGTTACATAGGTCGTTTATGTACGTAAGAAAAAGAGTTGGTCCCAGCACACTTCCTTGTGGGACTCCACAAGTCACCGGTAGGTCCACACTAATTTCATCTTCAATTTTGACTCTTTGTACCCTGTTTGTGAGGTAATTAGCGAGTAAGTTAAGAGGTGTTCCTCGTATTCCAATACATTCAAGCTTTTTCAACAGGATAGGGATAGAAACAGTGTCGAAAGCCTTTGCCAAGTCCAGGAAAACACCAGTACATTTGTTTTGTTTGTCATTAGTATTAATAATAAATTCTGTTAACGAGGTAACTGCATCTTCTGTTGAAAGACCAGCTCTGAAGCCAAATTGGTTGTTGGATAGTATTTTGTTAAATTCTAAATAATTTACTAGTCGCTTATTGATTATTTTTTCAAATATTTTAGAGAGTGTAGTAAGAATTGAGATGGGCCTATAATTTTCAACACTGTCTCTCTCCCCACCCTTATGAATAGGTCGAACTACAGACCGTTTGAAAGCAGAAGGCACAGTACCATCATCCAAACACAAATTTATTATGTGGGTTATGGGGGAAACTATAAATTCACTGACATATTTTATTAGTTTGGTAGATATTCCATCACAACCAATCGCGCAGTTATTTCTGAGACCTTTAATAACACCTTGTACCTCACTTATATCAGTAGGTATTAACATAAATGAATTACATTGGAAATTGGGTACGTTTGAGAGAACTAACTCTGCCTCAGTCTTGTAGTGATTTGCCAAAATATTTTCAGCCAGGTTCTTGCCTACACCAATAAAGTATTCATTAACATGGTTTACAGACTCATTTTTATTGTGTTTTATGCTTAATAGTTCCATAGGCTCTACAGCACACCTTTTCATAAGACATATGTCCTTCAGAGTATCCCATAGTTTTTTTGGATTATTTAGATTTTTCATTACTTCTTCCTTTTCATGTAATCTTTTTATTTTTTTAAGTAACTTGTTGCAAACGTTTCTGTAGTCTTTATATTTTTTACATGTATCAAAGTTAA
Organism: Ypsolopha sequella; assembly: GCA_934047225.1. NCBI lineage: Eukaryota > Metazoa > Arthropoda > Insecta > Lepidoptera > Ypsolophidae > Ypsolopha > Ypsolopha sequella. Next base: position 16,975,564 of record OW203998.1, read on the forward strand.
GTGGGTTTTTTCTAGCTTTAGTGTGCAATCGATCACGTTTTTTAATACATTTTATTAGACCTGGTGTTATCCAACTTTTAAATTGTTTTTGACCTAGGTAATTTTAAGCTAACCGAGTTTTTCTCAACGCTACTTTGTAATATTTGTATTAGAATATTATTTTCATCTTCAGCGTCGGTGTTATTAAGAATAATAGACATATCTGTGTTTTTTATATCTTCCTGCACAGCTTCATAATCAATTTTTTTATAATAACGTATAGGTTTCGTAAAATTTAAAGCAACTTTTGATAAACTCAGTATAACAGCCATGTGGTCAGTAATATGAGTTTGGATGACAGCCGTTGATGTTGCATGATTAGTTTTTTCAAAAACGTGATTGAGGCAATTTTCCTCTCTAGTGGGGAGGTAATGTAATGGGATCAACCCATGCGCAGCAACAATATTTAGATATTTTAAAGAAGGATTTGTCAGTTTAGATGGTAATATATTTATATTAATGTCTCCTATCAAGACCACGTTTGGACAGTTTGAAATTGATGGTAGCCAATTATCCAGAGAGTGAATAAAATTGGTTGGATTGTTAAACTCATGTGGTCGATAAATTGGCACCACAGTGTAATTATCATTTATCGTTAAAACCAAACAATCACACTCCACCAACTGTGGTTCGTATACATTGACACTTAGATCATCTTTAACGTATAGAACTACTTCATTATTTTGATTAATATATCTTTTAGTTGAAAAAGTTTGGTACCCAGGAATTTTAGGAATAATTTTCAAGTCATCAAGCCAGCATTCAGTGTATTTATATCAACACGTCTATTTAGTCTCGTAAGTAGGATTTCAAGCTCATTAAAGTTGTGAGCGCAGGTTACACTTCTTATGTTTAGGGACATTATTATTAAGGAATCAGTAACTGGTTTTATATAAGTATTTAAGTCTTCGGGTATACAAGTAACAGCCGATGGGGTATCAACCAGATCGATGTCATTTATTATTGTGATTGTATTACTCATATTTGATTTTTAATGCAAGGAGGCACCATAAAAGAGTAGTTCTTAGGTTTGATTGGGACAGCTCTCGAGTATTAGCAGGAAAAATGTTTGAGCACGTTTCTTTGATACTTAATACTGGAAAAGGAGGAATTTTCATTAAAATAAATGCAATACCAAATATTAATAATTCAAACAAACAAAAAATAAATATGTTATAAAATTTTATAAATAATAGAATAAGATAGATATATATATGCATATTATAGTAATATATATTTTTTTGACATGTAAAAGTCAATATGGTACGTATAAATATATACATTGAAGATAGTCAGACCGTAGCAATTCTAATTTCACTCAGCTGTAATTCAGACTTAACAAGAATGTATGGGTCGTTAACATCTTTCCTCAAATAAACTCTACCTAACTTGGTCCAACAAAATTTAAACAGCTTTTCGGTGACAAATTGTCTGGCCAGATAATGAAGTCTCTTGTTCTTTTTAGTGAGGAATTCAGAAATGAATATGTAAGTCTTACTCTCAGCGTAAGCCAGCACAGATGCAGAAAGCTTGTCCACTCCCTTTCCCTTGTTGTAATTTTTATAGGAATTAATCAACCTATCCTTCAAAAATACGCTCTGGAACTCGATGACAATAGGCTTTTCATCACCTTTCCCAGGTAGACGGTATATGTTTCGAACGTTCGTTTCCTGTATGTCAATCTTCATAATTTTTCCACATTTTTGGACAATACCAAATAGGTCTTCGTTCTTCTTATAAGGAAGTCCTCTTATTTCGGCCGTTGTCAATTGGGAACTACGCTGCACATCGTCCAACTTCTCTTCAAGGGATGAAATATAGCTCATTTGTTGCTTGTTCTCCTTTTCCATTGTATTTAGAGTAAGTTCGATTTCTTCCTGTTTTTTATTTATAGCTTCGATGAATCTCGTTGTCTCTTCACTGGATTTTTTCGCTTCTTGCATGTAATCATTGATTTTTTGGAACTCAATTTTCTGCTATTTTTGCCAGTCATTAAACATTTTCTTCAACATACCTTCCATATCCTTCTTAAAATCGTTGAATTTGTGTGCCATATCTTCATTTTGTCCCATCCGGTATGTCACATTCATAGGAGCGGACGAAGGTGATACTGCTTTAGATGGTTTTTGCGGTAATAAGTTACCTGCTCCTTGTGTCTCAGCCATAGTATGCGGAGACTAGTTTTTTACTAGATCAATGGTTCAAACTGCCGCGAGCGAGCCGCTTGTGTGCACACGACCGGTTGGCACGACGAATCCGGTAGAATGATTATAAAAAGTGTGTTTGTTGGTTTGTTAGTTGTTCGTACCTTGGTTTGTCCTTCTTTCATGCAGCAACAAAAAAAGGATCGACGTGATTTTTTGCATTATGATATAAATTATTGGCCGCCGAGTGACATAACTTACTTTTATCCCGGGAAACAGAGTCACTCGATCTAATTCCCTATTAATTTGACGTCACTGAGACGTCTTGGGTCATCTTTCTAAAATTTTGTCTATACACACTTTTTAATTTTTTGAATGAAGCAGTTTATTATTGTATATGTCGTAGCGTGGGCATAATCATGAAGTATGAAATCTAAAGTCTTAAATAAATTAAATATAGTCTCAAAAATAGGTGCAGTGATGAGTGTGTTAGGTTTAAATGTTTAAAAAACCGGTCAACTGCGATTCAGACTCTGGGGTTCCGTATCGTGGATAAAAATTTAATTTCGTCGTTTTGTTTTCGTGAATTTCTTAACTGCTATATTTTTCCTGTAATCTTTACGTAAACAAATATTACCATGATTTTTTTCTTATTTTTCTGTCCACCAGTTTTGGAGATAAGGGGGCATACATATGTTTGTGGTCTTTAGAGGAGTTCTCGAAATAAATGCAAGTAAATAAAGTCAAATTACATATTTTTTACAATCAATATTTTAATACCTACAATGTGATACCTTTATTGTATTCTTATAAAATATTTTTATATATTTTTACAATCAGCTCTTAATGTAGATTAATATCTATAATTTGATTTTCATATTGTATTTTTAGGATTTCTTTTCTCTCTTTTGTACTGGAAATCTTTTGAACAATTTGAAATATAAAAATTTTATTTTCGCACTTTTTTATGTGGGCAAGATAATGATATTTTTGTGCCAAATTTAAAGTTTTTATCTGGACGGACAACGGAGCCTCACCATAAAGGTTCCTTTTGTCATTTTATTTTTAAGCGGATTGGAGCAATGCGACCCCTGTAATTAAAATAGAATTCATGACATACCTACTAGACAGATCATGACTTACCTAATTCTACGATGTACCGATAACAAATCAATGAACGGTAACAAAAAAAAAAATGTTTTTCTTTTCTTTATTCGTCTCCGTTTCGATTCGCCGCACTATTCTGAAGTGTGCTTTTCTACATATTATCTCCTTTGCCTAGCTGGACCTTAACAAATATTACTCCATGTAAGGTTAATCCTCAGGACCTAAAGGGTAGGCAACCATACAATATCTTTGATTGTTGGAAATGGTATCGAATATCGGCAATCGTGACCCTTTACCCTACAAGGGTTAATGTGTGTAGAAGCATCGTCTGGATCGTTGTTACATAAACCTGGCAAGTGGCTATCAAAGATAATGTTATTGTGTATTGTGTTTATTTGACTGACTTATCGATGAGGGTTGAATTGAAAGAGAGTGGTTGAAAACATTGGTACTGTCATTAATACCTAATAAAAGGTTGACAATTAATAGATTAACGTTAATTAATTAATAGACAAATGGACTGTAAAATGTGATAGACTAAATGAGACAGGTAGACTAAAATATATTGTTCACCTCAATAGCTCAAAAATTGCTCCTTTGTTGCAAAGTGAGCAATCCAGTGACAAGAGTCAATTTTGCTCACTATGTGCAAATAGTTATTGGTATTTATACAATGTACCTATTTTACCAAATAAATTATTTAAATTGAAATGTATATTAAAAATAAACAGTTGTCAATGTCTTTCTAAATAATGAGTATCAGTTTTGCATCATGAAAATTTGAAATTAATTGGTGTACCAAGTGTCGACTCTGACTTGCACTTTATAATTCACACTTGTGAACACCTTTGACACCCCCTCACGGATTCATGTCGTGACGATACGTTTTTTTAAAATAGTAGTACTATTAACCTCAAAGTTAGTAGTAGTAGTTATAGTAGTAGTAGTTAGTAGTAGTTAGTAGTTACTAACCTCAAATTGGCTTGACCGCCTCAGTGGTCCAGGTTCAAGTACAAGTCCTGAGGTCACGAGTTCAAATTTGTATTTCAAAATTTTAATTTATAGAAACCAATAGAAACTTTTATACACAATACATAGGTAATAACTATTAAAGGTTTATTGAATTACTAAAGAAACAGGTAAAAGAGATCCACTATACCGAATGTATAAGAGTCATAATGAGAATTTCTTGAATATCGACTTCAATAATTGTTCATATATGTGTTATAAAAGACAAGTGAAGAAAGCGCTTTCTGACAATTAATTAATCTTTATAATTTTCTGTGTGCATGTTAGTTTTAAGATTGGTTGTGGATTTTAGCTTTGTAGTATAATTCTTTAAACAAAATATAATATTACTTTTATCTTGATCTCCAGTCTGCGTCACTTCAAACATTTATATTATTTGTGAGTATGCTAAGGATAGTGGTACAATGAAAAAATACCTAAAACTTTACTGTAAGATGTTATGTGCCTCTCTCTGTTTGTACTCCTTGTTTGTAAATAAAAAAAAATAAAAAAAAAATAAAAAACTAATGAGTGAATTTTGAGTAAATTTTGATTTTTCACAATCCGGCTGCGCTCTTAATATAAAGCTGTAAATTTTTCAAACAAAACAAAATAAAATAAGGGGCCGACCACACAGAGCCGCGTTCTGATGCGTTTTGCGTTCCGTGTTCACTGTAATATATGCGTCACACACAGGCAGATAGTAAAATTCCGCCGTTTACAAATGGCTTCGTCAGTTTGTAAACGCTCGCTATTTAGCTATTTGACGAATCTCCTTCAAATAGTAGAATTGGGCATTTTTTAATTTGCTTCGGCATATAGTAATTCTGTTAGAAGTATTGGGAGTCGCCTTGCTCCGCTTCACTTCGCTCGGCTCTTACATGTTAACCCAAAGCGCTTATGTAAACGGGGGAATTATTTTACTATTCACCTGCGACATATGCAACGGCATGGAGGCCGAGCACACACAGCCGCTTTCTGTGTACCTGGTTATAACCACATTATGTTGCAAATGAACAGGGGATCTAAAAAGGCCGACTTGGGTGAATCATTAAATGATTTGAAAGTAGGATGGAGTCAGAGTTTTTTCACGCGTGCAAAAGAGACGGCCTTAGAACAGAATCATAATGTGATTCATGCAAAACGGCCTTTTTAGAGGACCAGAGCGGCAAGCCACGGAAATAAAATCATTTAAAAACATTAATGTCTTGCATAATCATAGCAAGTTAATAAGTTTCATGTCACTGTCACACTAACTAACAAAGCGAAGCAAACGCGAAACAAAAAAAGGTCGAAACGGCGTCGTCGCAAAAAATCTCATAAAGGGTGTTGTTGACACCCGAGCTACACTCAAGCCGCAGGATCTTTGCTTGCAAAAATGAACTTTATCTCAGGCTATTAAAATTCAAAGTTCTTTAAAAGGCGTACGAGTTAATTCTGCTGTAAGAATTTACTCAGCTAAATGTAGGACGGAATTTTTTATTTTAAATGCAGTTTTATACGTTGTACTATAATAATAATTAAAAATATTTAGTTACTTTGTTTGGTTACGTAACATCATAAAAATTTCTTCAAATAGCAGGTCGTACATGCAAAATATAAAACTTGGCTGATTGTAAAAAGCTCCGCTGAAAATAAATTAATCAAATCAAATAATTGACAACCCTATTTGTGTTATTAAAACCGAATCCTATTTAATTTAAATTAAAACTCAATTACGAAGGGTTACCGATTATAAAGGTATTCATAAAACTTATCTTCGCTACGTACATCCCCCCCGAGGGGACGTAAGAAGAGTTACCAAAACATTCTTGCAACCTTTTTACCGACGATTTTTACATCCCAACGTGATGAGGGGGAGAGGCATATCGCCGTACTTCAGGCACAAATACATGCTTACCTCAAAGTGTTTTCCTTCACCGTTCAAATGCGAAAAACTACTTACTAACCTAATTTACATGGAAGTTTTTTGGTGGGACTGCACTCCCCTTCACGGGAGGGGGGGGGGGGAATTGAAAGATGATTTGTTCGTCTTTTGTACCATCAGTATACGGAGCCCTAAAAAATCATGTTATAATAATTTGCTTCAGACTAATAGACAATTGACAGCTAGATGACAGATGAGTAGACAGACAGAGACAGACCACTTTTTTTATAAGCAATCAAAAATAATGGTTAAATTTATATACCAAAATAATAAAAACTATGTTCTAAAATGGCGTATATTCTCGGAAAAATAATTTAAAAATTCGCTGCTCCTGCTTAGTACGGAACCCTAAATCTTATTAATTATTATATTTTTCCTGTAATCATTGCGTGATCACCTATTACCATAATTTTGTTCATATTTTTCGGTCTTCTGTTTTCGGAGATAAGGAGGGGACATGATGAAGTTTAGTTATAGTTATTTTTTAGAGGTTTTTTGTCTGGGCTTTTGATATTATTTCATTTTTATAATTTGCCACGATAGAGGTCATAGTAAAATGTGTTCTGTAAAAATTTCAACTGGCTACCTATAACGGCTGAAGCTGTAGACTTCTGTCACAGACGGACGGACGGACAAACATACAGTGGAGGCTTAGTAATAACAGGACCTGCGGGCCTATTATGTATTTTAAGTTGCCAACTGAACTGGGTGCCTATCATCAAAAACATAGGTATACTGTCGAATTCCGATTGTCTAAGGATATGTTCACACTTGAAGTGACGCCATAGTTCGTAAATAGTTCAATACGCACTAAAGGCAATTTTGAAAGTTCAGTTTTCATCTATGTTTTTGATGATAGGCATCCAGTCCAGTTGGCAACCAAAGATTCAGAATAGGGGGGCCGTTTGGCACTCTTCAGGTGTAAGGAACCCTAAAAATACACATGACAATTTTCAAGTCTGTAAACAATAATGCGGTTAAATTAAAAATAATAACACGTTAAAATATTACTAACGAAACCGTAAGTTCCTAAACTCCCAACCCACTTTCCTGTTTAGCTTTGTCTGTTTAGAACTCTACGTAGAGTAAACGCCACGAAAGAAGTCCCGCAGTTAAAGGCATTTTCATATTTATTCCTTGACAATAGGTGCTTTGTTAGAGGAATTTTTAGGTCGCGTTCACTCTAACTGGCTTATAGCGGTGGAAGTCGACTTTATGATTAGTTTCGTGACAACAGTCTACTACTAGTTAAGTTGGTTAACCTGGATTTACACCTATTGTCTAAGTTTCTGTCCCCGTGTGTAGCTTGATTAAAATTTATTTGGATTAGAAACCAAATTCCAAATGTCTTTTACGGCGATATGCGAAAAAAATACGGGTGTTTCTTTTCTGTGTATTTCATGAAATACGCGGAAAATATTGATAAATTTTTGGTATATGCATTTTGACTATATAATCTAGGGTTCTTAAATTGGAAAACATATTTGGATAAATTTTCCTGGATAGAAATAATTGTTGAAACGAGGTCTTCAAACACACTTTTTCTCCTCGTTTGACGAATAGGAACCACATACAGAACTCAAACATATTTTATAAGATGTGTTTCAACAATATCTAGAGATTTGATATTTGAAATTTTGCTAGGTATTTTAGTTTTTTAATAAAAATATAAAACCAACTTTTTCCCTTTTGCCCTGAATCAGCCCCTCTCGCACTGCGCGATTTTTCGCTTGGAGTGACAGTGACAAAAATAAAATTCGCATAGCCTCTTAAGGCGCCCGTTCCAGCATCATCCGAAATAAAAAATGATAACGATTTTTCTCTTAAATGTGATGTTTTAAAATTATGAAAAAAATATAATGTAGTTAATATATATATATATATATATACACTTAATAAAATAAAATTTAAGTTATTGTGAGATATATTTCGGGCCCTATCCTGGGTCCGGCATCAGTCACAATGAAATTGACAAAAATAAATAAAAAAATAAAAAATCTAACCTAAAAAAGTATCCAACCTAATAAAAAGTATGTATGTGTGCTATCGAAGAAGCCACCGCCGCTAGCCTGCTCCTGTTATCATATGGCTAAAAATCGGTCCAGCAGACGCTCCCCCGATAGCACGCATGGTATCTAATGGGTGGCGCCATCACATTGCATCGCTGCGCTTCTACATAATAGTTTTTGCTGAGCTGCGCAACGACGAAACATGGTGACGTCACATGGTTTTGTCGTTCGTGCCCACTAAATTGTTATTTATCGCTGCCTATTTAAGCCTGGTCCGTACTGAGCACCAAGCGACCATATATACGATCTCTCCCAAGTTCTAAGTTGGATTTCGGATATGGGTGGTGTAAATGATTTAATTATGCGCGCTGTAAAACACTGATTGAATTTTAAGTTATGGAGACGAGTATGTGTGGGTACGGGTAAGGTGTTGTTCGTGATCGAGTCGCATGTGTGTCGGTGATGATTGATTCTGATGTGTAGTGCATTTTTGGTCTCGCCTACATAGAATGCGGGGCAGTGCCTGCATTCTAAGATGTAGATGAGGTTTCTGGTGGTGCATGTGCTATTTGGTTACGCTTGGTAAACGTTGGTTGTGTGATGTGTATTGATGGTGGTGGCGGTGTTGATGATAGCACATGTTTTACATCGAGGTCGTCGGCATGCTGAGGTTCCGGGTGTTGTAGATGTGTTATTGTTGAGTTGTGATGGTATTTTCTTGGAAAGTATTGATTTTATGTTCGGATTTTGTTTGTAGCAGATTTGAATGTTTTGATGTATGAGGTTTTTGGTGTCATCGTTTTGTGTTAATATTGGTGAGAAGTCCTTTATTAGTTTTTTTAGTTTGTAGCTGCCGTGAAAGTATGTGGTGATGAGACGTAGTTGATTTTGTGTAACGTTCCTGTTTGGTCTGTTGTTGTTGTGATATCTGGGTCGGTCGTGTATTTGTTGTAATAGAAAATTGTTTGGATAATTCCTGTTAAGTAGGCCTGTATGTATTTTGGTTTGGTAGTTTTGAAGATTTTCTTGTGTGTTGGAAATCCGACGACAAAAAAATGTAATGTGTATTTAGAGCTTCTGGAAAAAAAAACATTTTTGACAATTATTCTTCCATTAAAAGAACAGTATGAAAATATTGTTCACAGTCAAGCTGTTTTTAGACTAATATTAAGTTTTTTTTTTATTTCTTTGAAACCACTTATGATATTTGTATGGTTCTTGCACTATAATACAACGAAAATATTGCTTAGAAAAATCATCTACGGAATTTTTTTCCGCACATCGCGTCCATGAGAAAAGTATTATTTTCCTCTATTTTGTGCTATCCGGTGACCCAGCGACTTCGTAATGCAGTGCGCGCTGATGTGAACGTTATTTCAATACAGTTTCTGTCGATATTTAAACCAACATAAGTTGACTCAAGGTCGTTGGCGACTACCTGCCCCTTAGGGCTGCGTATAAAGCCAGATTGAGCACCTCATTTTGCAACAATCAGAACTGAACTCTATGTGGCTGTTACGACCACCAAGAAACACGCGCTTACGAAAAACTGAGATTTTATTTCATACCTCGGCTTATAGATGAAGTTATTAAAATATTGTAAGACTGGCCGACGACGTCATTTGTACACTTATTTCTAATACAAATTTCAAGGCTGTATGATTTAAGGAAGGCCCTTTAACAATCAAAAAACACTAAAATTCAAAATTCAAAATTCAAAAAGTTTATTTTGTAAAGTAGGTATATATAATACACGTTTCACAAGTCAAATTTTAATCTTATAAAAATATATGTAATAAAATAATAAATGTACATGAACTACTTAGATTAAATGTTTATTTAATTTATGTTATTGTTATTGCTATATATATACAATTAAAATTATAGGTAAAATATTATTATACAAGGTGAAATCCAATCAACCGCCCGAATTCATACCGGAGACCCGGCCAGGGACCAGGAACAAGGTTCAATGATCACCAACCGAGCCCCCAGCACGAATCCAGGCAGCCGACCAAATCCCATCCTATATACTACATAGTAATAGGTTACGTATATAAATACATGCCTACCTCCGCCCATTCGATTAGTCTTGCTAAGAAGAACGGGCAAGAAACTTGGCAAGATCATGTCTTTTTTTTAACATAAACTTAAACTATACATTGAATTACTTATATCTACTTTAACCAAGGGATAAGAAAATACAAGACAGCAGGAATTCAGGTTAATGAAAAAAGAAAAAGATATATATCTTTGCCTACCTGTCTCATACAGTCTATTTCCTTTTACAGTCTGTAATTAATTAATGTTAACTCTTAAGAGGAATCAAAAGTTAGGAAATTATATTAATTAATTAAATTATTACCTACTATCATCAAAATCAGTATCACTATAACACCATGCTTCACCATCATCCAAATATTCATTTATTTTATAATATGCCTTTTTCAGTAGGCCCTGCTTAATATACTGTTTAAACTTATTCTCTGACAAAGTAAGGACCTCTTTTGGAAGTTTATTGTAAAATCTTATACCATGTCCTACGAAAGAGGTACTCACATTGGCGAGTCTGATTTTTGGAAAAGCCAGTTTATACTTATTTCTGGTTTCCTTACAATGTTGCTCACCAAGCCTCGGGAGAGACTCAACATTTTTTCTAACATATCTAAGGACCTGGTAAATATATTCACAAGGAACAGTTAGTATATTGATTTCTTTGAACTTTTCTCTTAATGAATCCCGGTGGTTCATATTATAAATAGCCCGAATTGCTCTCTTCTGCAAAACAAAGACTGCGTCTGTATCCGCGGCTCTACCCCATAACAGCATGCCGTATGACATAATGCTGTGAAAGTAACTAAAATAGACTAGTCTAGCAGTATCTACATCAGTAATTTGCCTTATGCGTCTAACAGCGTATGCGGCCGAACTAAGTCTACCACATAGGTTTTCTATGTGGGGACCCCACTGAAGACGAGAGTCTACCGTAATGCCCAAAAAATTTAGAAGTAAATTCGTATTTTTTTTCTATCGAGCGAACTTAAAGCTTTTGCGTTTTTTCCAATATAAGACCTATTAGAGGAACCTATCAGAAGTATCAATGTTATTTTTATTAAACCGATTGACCAATGTTACACAATGTGAAATGGTCATTTGAAGTTGTGCATTTGACATTATACGGACCCTAAGCTTTGCGGGCAAAAGATGAAATATGACGGAAAAGGTGCATCTGTGAAGTGTTCCTAAATGTTCTACTGGAATTAGATAGTATCCTAAAGGTGGACATGTCCTCCTTTTTCACAATTTGTCCTCCCATCCTCCATCACCCATCAATATTCCTCCTTTTTCAAATTTTGCGGTTACCACAACGACACCGCAGCCGGTGTGGTGTGGTAACTTAGCTAGCACAGACGGCACGGTTATGTATTCCTCTGGCGTGGAGTCAAGGTATCGATGTCACATTCACTCACTGGACTTTCCCTGCACGAAAAACCACGCATGTTGCAACGGCAAGACATTAAAATATAAAAAGGGTATGTCTGAAATATGTGTAACAAATAAAACATGAAAAAATATTTATAACGTTTTATTTAATTATATCCTCCTTTTTTGCTTATAGTAGCACTATGATATACTCGTATAAAGGAAAAGGTTCACAGCAGAAATGCAAAAGCTACCGTGGTACAAGCCTTCTTAGCCTTTGAGTACCGACGTTCTATTCCAGTTACATAAGTACCGACGTGAGGTCTGGTGGACCACCAGTGCTTTAATAACGAAAACTTTTATGTTTTTTGATATTATTAAAAAAGAAAAGTTCCTATGTATTGTCTATGTATTTAGTTGTTGTATAAATGAAACAGTGGAAGGAAGTTTAAACATTTATTACTTATAATCAACAATTATAAAGTAAACTCTAATTATTATAAGAGTGCAAAACAAACTAGAAAATATCAATCAGAAACAAACCCAAAGACAAGAATATGAAAAAATTCCCCGGGCCAGGATTCGAACCTGCGACCTCTTGTTATCAAGACAAGTTTGTATTGCACTCTAATAATATTTAGAGTATTCATAGCGATGGATTTCGCAAAATAAACATAATCCTACACTCTAATTCTTTAAACGAAAAAAGGAACTTTTAACTTATAAATTCTTAATAATCAATAAACAATTTTTTTTTCTTAATTCACATTTTTTCTTAAAGATTTATAACCAAATCAACAAAAAACAAAAACTTGTACATGTAATCAACTGCTATCTTGTAAATCACATGTCACTAAATTGTAGGAACTATCAAAGTTTACAAACACTCTTTGCATACAGGTTTGCTGCACTGTAGGCACACTTGTCTATAAAATGAGTCACATTTGTAAGCCGTTTTGCGCTTTAGTTTTGAAGGACAGATGTAACAGAGTTTTCTGGTTTGATTACCCTTTGGTTCATTTTCCTCTCCGTTTTAGTAAATGTTTCTCTGTATTTTTGCAACTTTACATTAGTCCAAGTAAGAATCTCCTGATATATAGAATCATCAATAAACTTACGCCATAAGTGATAAGGATCTTTGGGCATCGTTTGGGCTTAAGGAGCATCGGGGAGGGTTGAAGACGATGTTGAAGTTGTTGCTACGACATTGTGCCGTGCTGTGCCCACACTGCTGGTATGGGAGGGAGTTTTACTCAACTTGAATCGATTTTTTCCGAAATAATTTTGCGACTGATTGACCACGTTGGCTCCAATTTCTGGCTGTTCAGATACCGTTTCCTCACCTTCAGACCCTTCCTATTCCGACGCTGAATTATGGTCGCTCTCCAAGACAACAAAAGTCGGGTCCATATCGTCACAGTCGGATTCTGAGCTTACATTCAGCCATTCTTCTAAAATTTGTATATGCCTCTTATCTTGAGGCCTGGTCAGACATATTTTCTTAGTAGAAGGAATACTTTTACTTGTGCTAGTGGTTGCCCGTTTCATGCCCGAAGTAGTTGGCTTATCTATTTTTACAACAAACTAAAAATAAAAGAGAAAACCAATAAAATTTGATTCAATTAATTACCAAAAAAGTTACATAAGTACAGACGAGTGGTCTGCAAGACACTTGCGATCTTATAAAAGCTATAACTCACCTGAATCGCACGCGCCGATACCACCACTCTCCACGAACGCTGCCAAGCGACTTTTCGAGGGGTAGAGAGAAGCGCGGGGGAATACGTCTTCACTGACACATGTAAATAGACTTTTCGAACTTCCTTGTTGTCTGTCACACCACACGTCGGTACTTAAAGGTTAGTATCGTTGTCAAGTTGTATGCAAAGGTTTTAATTATAAGGGTGATGAACAAAACAGAAGAAAGCGGGATTTAGAAGAGGTATGGGTTGCGTGGATCAGATATTTTCTTTACAAAGCATATCTGAAAAATGCCTGGGAAAACACCAAAAGATGTTTTGTGCGTTTGTAGATTTAGAAAAGGCTTACGATAGATTGGTGAGGGATGACTTGTGGATAACACTGTCCGTGTATGGAGTGACTAGCCACCTGGTGCGGGCCCTGAAATCTCTCTACGAAAATTCCGGTGCTTGCATCAGGATTAACGGGCATACACTGATTTGTTGAACATCCCTAGAGGAGTTAGACAAGGATGTGTAGCGTCACCGTGGTTATTCATTATATGTATGGACAGCTGTTTAAATTATTTAAAAGAGCGTGAATGTGGACTGATGTTAGAAAAGTTACTTATCAAATGCCTCTTATACGCCGATGACCAAGTTTTTTTTGCTCCATCGATAGATGAGCTGCAAGAGATTTATGGATAATGCCTTTACAAAGAAAGGAATGAAAATTAACGCCGGAAAAACAAAAGTTATGTTGCTAGAGAGGGACTCAATGCAAGGTTAATAAGATTGGAGACGAGGAAGTAGAACAAGTTAACAATTTTTTCTATCTGGGTTGTCTATTTACGCGCGATGGAAAATATGACGATGATATTGAAAGAAAAGTGAATGCAAAAATTAAAGTGAAAGTAAAGGGAGCCCTACAATCCTTTATGGGCAGCCAAAATGTGACTGCAAAGCCACGATTGGCAGTTCATAATGGAGTGTTGGCTCCTCCACTTATGTATGGTAGTGAATGTTGGACATGGCAAGGTAAACATCAAAGTAGAGTGAATACAGCAGAAATGCGTTCCTTGCGTAGTATATGTGGTTTAACATTGAATGACAGAGTGGAAATATCAACATACCGGATCGATGCGGCCAGAAAGAAGATGTAGTGACTAGAATAGAAAAAGGAATGCTTCGGTGGTTTGAACATGTAGAGAGGATGAATAAAAGTATAGTGACGAAAAAAATGCATGGTCCGCAAGTGGAAGGTACCGCTCGACCAGACCGCCCTAGAATGACGTATGCTGACCAAATTGGCGACATACTGAGGAAAATGGCCCCATGTCAAAAAAACCCGGAATAGAAGAGCTTGTATGACTAGATTGATGGATGCTGAAGAGACGAAAGAGGTGTGTCTGGATCGAAGCAGATGGAAATCTGTAGTCTCTGCCTACCCCTCTGGGAGACAGGCGTGATATATTTTATCTTATTTAAATGGTAAGAAACCCTCAGGGCGTGAGTCCTACTCGCACTTAAACGGTTTTTTAGCTTTTGTAGCAATTACGTGATCGGTGAAATTAGTAAATATGTATGTACCAAACACGTGTTTAAAATAAACCCTGACTATAGAACAGCGTCATCGTATGGCCTGGTAAGTCTAGTATCCCTTTGTCCACATAAATCTTAACTAGAATCCTGTGGTAATGTTTTGAAGTGGTTTTGTCACGCGATGCCAGGGCGTAAGTTATGAACTTATGCTTTAGAGCGAAGATGTAGGTTTATCATTATTTATTTACTCAATGACTGACTCATCAACAGCCAGTTCAAATTCTTGAACCTAGAAATCTGAAATTTTACACAAAGGTTCCGTTTGTAATGTAGATGTCGTGGCCATATCGTAGAATTGACCATTTCATGATCTGGTTGGCCATATCGTATTTCTGTTAAAATTGGGAGGGTCGCCTCGCTCCGCTCCGATTCGCTCGGCTCTCCAAATGTATTTACATGTAAACCTAACACGCTCCTCCTCGCTTCGCTTCGCTCGTCGTCGCAGCTATTTTTTACTTTTGGTGAAAGATTTTTGATTTACTTTAAAATCTGCCCAACCAGATCATGAAATGGTCATGACATAGACAAGGAATAAGGCCGGGTTTTTCTAAATTCTGATGGGATCGGGAGAAACGGGATCACGCGAGTCGTAACGCCGCGGGGTGTCCTCTAGTCGAATAATAATAACAAAACCAGTCAAATACGAGTGACAGTTACATAATGGGGGTGAGATTTGTCGCCGTACTTCGAGCACAATTTTAGGGCATACAGTGTTTTACTTCAAGTGGTAAGTATACGAACAGTATGCAGATAATTCCAAAACTCTCAACAGGAAAGAATCGAAACTGGGTCACAAGATTGCGAGTCTGGGGTCCTACTAACTGCGCTTCCACTACTAATATATATAAAAAAAAACAATTTTCCATATACATACAATCAAATAAATCGAAAATAAACGAATTTGAATATCCTAAAATTCTTATATCACACAGATCATGTGCAATCGCTTTTACTTCATCACTGAAAATGCATTTTGTACAATCCACTACAGTGTTCACTGACAGCGGTGCACCGTAGTCGAAGTGTAACCTAATATATAGTGAATTAATCCTTTAATTTACAATAGAAATATAACAATGGAAACACAACATACGTTATATTTTTTTTTGTTAGAAAGTAATACCAATTTACTAGTAATAATAGATTTTGAAGATATCTGATAGATAACATAAAATTAAGGACACTACGGAACATCAGAGACTGTCCTACACTCGGTATTTTTAAAAATAGAGTGTAAGAGTACCTTTTAATTTCATGAGTATTTATAGATACATAGCACATAGTTATGTAATTTTACATATTTTTATCTTATTATAATAGATTAATGAATTATTTGATAAACGCAATCTTTGAACAGGGCCGTTGAACCTCAAAATTCAAAATTCAAAAAGTTTATTTTGCAAAGTAGGTATATATAATACACGTTTCACAAGTCAAATTTTAATCTTATAAAAATATATGTAATAAAATAATAAATGTACATGAACTACTTAGATTAAATGTTTATTTACAATTAAAATTATAGGTAAAATATTATTATACAAGGTGAAATCCAATCAACCGCCCGAACCCATACCGGAGACCCGGCCAGGGACCAGGAACAAGGTTCAATGATCACCAACCGAGCCCCCAGCACGAATCCAGGCGGCCGACCAAATCCCATCCTATATACTACATAGTAATAGGTTACGTATATAAATACATGCCTACCTCCGCCCATTCGATTAGTCTTGCTAAGAAGAACGGGCAAGAAACTTGGCAAGATCATGTCTTTTTTTTTAACATAAACTTAAACTATACATTGAATTACTTATATCTACTTTAACCAAGGGATAAGAAAATACAAGACAGCAGGAATTCAGGTTAATGAAAAAAGAAAAACATATATATCTTTGCCTACCTGTCTCATACAGTCTATTTCCTTTTACAGTCTGTAATTAATTAATGTTAACTCTTAAGAGGAATCAAAAGTTAGGAAATTATATTAATTAATTAAATTATTACCTACTATCATCAAAATCAGTATCACTATAACACCATGCTTCACCATCATCCAAATATTCATTTATTTTATAATATGCCTTTTTCAGTAGGCCCTGCTTAATATACTGTTTAAACTTATTCTCTGACAAAGTAAGGACCTCTTTTGGAAGTTTATTGTAAAATCTTATACCATGTCCTACGAAAGAGGTACTCACTTTGGCGAGTCTGATTTTTGGAAAAGCCAGTTTATACTTATTTCTGGTTTCCTTACAATGTTGCTCACCAAGCCTCGGGAGAGACGCAACATTTTTTCTAACATATCTAAGGACCTGGTAAATATATTCACAAGGAACAGTTAGTATATTGATTTCTTTGAACTTTTCTCTTAATGAATCCCGGTGCTTCATATTATAAATAGCCCGAATTGCTCTCTTCTGCAAAACAAAGACTGCGTCTGTATCCGCGGCTCTACCCCATAACAGCATGCCGTATGACATAATGCTGTGAAAGTAACTAAAATAGACTAGTCTAGCAGTATCTACAATTGCTACTATTACTACTACCTCTGAAATTGTAGTCAACAAAGATTACAATGCTATTACGAGTACATAAGGAGATCGGTCGCAGATCAAAAGTGACCGACATCATATATAGCCTGCTGAATTAGGAAGTTGAAGTGGCAGTGGGCAGGCCATATAACTGGCAAATTATCAAAATTGTCAAATTATTACGATAATTGATAAAGTAAGAAAAACTACTACAGTTTGTAGATTACAATAACAAAATTGTAAGTACAATCAACAATATTTTTGTATTTGCATTAAAGACTGAATTATGAATAGTTTTAAAATTCTATACAACGTAGGTATTAGTATAGGACCCCTTTTATCGAGTAACTCTATTTCACTAGTGAAACTATTTTATTTTCTTATTTAGGGCCATTCAAAATAGGCGCTGAATATACCTATATAAGGCGAGAACAAACTTTTATTTCGCAGTGTTTGATTTTGTTTTCGAAGAAAGAGTCGAATATTTACTAACTTACTAAATTTGGAATTCAACTTCAGCACGAAACACGCATTTAATTGTCGAATACTAATAAACTCTTCTTGTAGAAGATCCATATAAATAAATTGCGACTAGTTTAGTTTGTTTTATGACATCGTCGGGCGAAATGAAATATGTATATTTACTTGTCATTGTAAGGCTGAACTAGCGCATAACCTCACTCTCCTCTGTTACTCTATAATTCACGATTTGGTGGTGTCCCCACAGTCACTGAACAAAGACAAGAGTATCGCGGCTCGAGCACCACTTCGTCTAGCTCTTTGTCTTCACCTACCCGCCTTAGGCTGATATAAATGTTCTTTTAAAAGATTTTATTATTCATGATTTCCGATACTAAGTGTAACTTTTTCTACACCTTTGTTGAAAGTAAACACTTATCTACAAATTATAAAATTGAATCGCTACACCTAATCAGTATCGCCTACAAAGACATTCAAAAGTTTTGTTTTAGCTATAAGATTTTAATATGTACTTACTTAATTATTTTCTATATGTAAAATGATATTCCAGACAATAATTGTCTAATATTAATTAATAGAATTCAATAGTTTATGTTTTGTTTAGTATTAAGTTGAATTTTTTGTGTGCCGAATGTGGCAAAGCATATGGGACCATATTATATGTCAAAACAACCATTTACCTATGTTTATACAAATAAAGACTTCTGATTTCTGATTTTGTATCTAAAATAATTACCATGGCGATTGTGGACGAACAGGAGGCGGTTACCACCGTCACGCCTGCCACGTCGCAGACAGGAGCTACCGGCACGTCTACAAGAGGACCTACGTCAGAAGAAGCGTCTTAATAATTACCATGGCGATTGTGGACGCACAGGAGGCGGTTACCACCGTCACGCCTGCCACGTCGCAGACAGGAGCTACCGGCACGTCTACAAGAGGACCTACGTCAGAAGAAGCGTCTTAATAATTACCATGGCGATTGTGGACGCACAGGAGGCGGTTACCACCGTCACGCCTGCCACGTCGCAGACAGGAGCTACCGGCACGTCTACAAGAGGACCTACGTCAGAAGAAGCGTCTTAATAATTACCATGGCGATTGTGGACGCACAGGAGGCGGTTACCACCGTCACGCCTGCCACGTCGCAGACAGGAGCTACCGGCACGTCTACAAGAGGACCTACGTCAGAAGAAGCGTCTTAATAATTACCATGGCGATTGTGGACGCACAGGAGGCGGTTACCACCGTCACGCCTGCCACGTCGCAGACAGGAGCTACCGGCACGTCTACAAGAGGACCTACGTCAGAAGAAGCGTCTTAATAATTACCATGGCGATTGTGGACGCACAGGAGGCGGTTACCACCGTCACGCCTGCCACGTCGCAGACAGGAGCTACCGGCACGTCTACAAGAGGACCTACGTCAGAAGAAGCGTCTTAATAATTACCATGGCGATTGTGGACGCACAGGAGGCGGTTACCACCGTCACGCCTGCCACGTCGCAGACAGGAGCTACCGGCACGTCTACAAGAGGACCTACGTCAGAAGAAGCGTCTTAAGCCTGTACCTGAGCCTAGAGCATGACCAACTCCAGTCTATCTAGGATTCGTTTGAAAAAATTCGGACTCTCCTTGTATTGAAAAAAATATATTTGGTTTATTAATCTTTTCTCTAGGGATGTTACGTATAAACAATGTACTAAGATTTATACTTTTGTCAAAAATAAATGTTTTGCACCCTCTCTTTTTTTGGTTATCAAACGTTCGCTTCAAGAACTCGGTTAAGAGATCAACTTGATTTTTTTTTTCATAAAATAGGTAATAGAAATATGAAGGTATATCACCTAAATTCAATATTTTTTTCCCTACAAAATTTTTCAGTATTAGCTAAAAACACACCAACTTGTTGTTTCGCTGCGTGATCACTAGTAATACGCGTTCAAGAAAAAGAGGCCAAAGAGCCAACATATAATCGCCTCTATGACAAGCAAATAAAGTCTTTGCCGTAGGACTTATTGTGCTGGACGGGTAATAAAAAAAGTTGCTAGGGTATGCCATCTTCTTAATAAGCTGTGGGCTCGGACACGCTGCCCGCGCATCAAGCGGGAGCTTGACGCACTCGCTGCGAGGTTGTCCGCCGCCTTCAAGGAGTTTCGTGGTTCGACATGGGAAAGAAAGAAAGAAGAAAGAAAGAAAAAGCGTTTATTTTGAAAGCTACACCATTACAAAAAAACCAAATAATCTAAACAATAAACTATTATACAGCCTGAGGTAGTTTATAAGATGCAGCCAACAGAAAGGTCTCTGACTCAGCAAAATGCCAGCAGAACTGTGACGCTGATCTTCCGTCAGGGGCCGCGAGTTGCGACACATGCGATTTAATACAATTTATTGATGAAACTAAAATTTTCTCTGTGTGACATAAGAAAATTTACTAAAAGAAAATGTGTTTTATTGGGTCAATAATATAATTCAATACAAAAAAAATTGGAGAAGAAAGATATATATATATATATATAATAATATAAATTAATTAAAAAATACTTACGTCAATAAGATACTATCGACCGTGCGACCGAGCACGAGACGTCCTTGTGCCACCTCTTGCGAAACCTCTCGCGGGCGCCCGAGCCCGTATACCCGCTTATCGACGGGCAGGGCCGTCGGATATTCGCCGCTCAGGACCAAGCGGATATCCTTACGGAGCACCTAGAGTCGCAGTTCACTCCGAACCCCCCGGACCCGCGGGTTGTAGCCCACGGAGATGAAGCCCGGGCAAAGATGAAAACATCAAGGCCCGTAACTCTTCGGGCGGCCGAAGACGACCCCGACTGCCTAACCAGTATCACCTATAGACACGTTCAAAAGTTTTTTATCTAAAATAATTACAGTAAATAAACGACAAAAAGACCGTTTGCATCATATTGCTAATTGAATCACCACCACTTGCTTTACTTATTGACTTTATGTCCAACAGAACTCAAGCAGTGGTTGGCGAGAACCGTGCAATTACGTCAGATGAAATGCAAACTTACATTGGTGTTGCCCAAGGGTCCTCTCTATCGAACATAATTCATTGTTGTTAAACGACCTACCTGGTTCCATAAATGGTGCTGAAATCACCATGTTTGCCGATGACGTCGCAGCAATAGTAACGGGTAAAACAGTCGATGAGCTGGAGTCGCACCTGTGTGATGTGGCTAAGCGACTAGCTGAAGGGTTTCACATTAATGGCCTTGTTCTGAACTCCAAGAAAACAAATTTGATGCATTGAAACCTGGCTGGACGTCCCTATCGTTCAGTAAGCGTAAAAATAAATGAAAACAATCTGTGTCAAATATTTACCACCTGTTTCTTGGGATTTAGACTTGACTTTGCACTATTGAGTGGCTATGCAAAAGACTGGGAAGAGTGGGAAGTGCATGCTTTGCTTCTATGCAATTTCTTCTGGGCTATGGACTTGAACTGTGGGAAAGAACAGCAGAATGGCACAGAGTTTTCGTCATACAGAAACAAGCGATACGGATGATAGCCTGCATCAAATATGATGGATGACACAGCACGGCCACATTCTATTGATCTAGGCATATTGACGTTGCCATCCATGTATAATTTGTATATACTCCAAGTCGCGTTATTTGTGAGGCAAAACCTCCATAAGTTTAACAATAGATGCGAACGCACTAGAAGCCACAAGCTCCGAGCGCTCGATCGGTATACGTATGTGGTCCAAGTATTTATTAGCGGCTCCCGGATAAAAAAGAAAGAAAGACATTTATTTTGATGCCACATCGTAAACAAATACACTTAATTACTCTTAAGTTATTACAACATTTTAAAGATCCAGCAAACAAAATGGTCCTAGACTCAGCAAAATGCCACAGTAGAACTGTGACGCTGATCTTCCGTCAGAGCCCGCGAGTTGTGACATATGCGATTTAACTTACAATATTTTAATAATTAGTTTTTGGTCATGCAGAAAAAAATATGAAAAAAATAAAGCTAAACAGCTGCAGACAGTGGTGAAAAATTATATTATAAATTGCACATGTATATTAAAATATATAAATAAAAATAAAAATAGTGAGATCAATAAATAAAAAATAAATAAATAGAGAAGTACTTATCAAGCTTAAATAATAATTCATATAAATATAGTACAGTACAGTATAATATAAAACAGTTTCAATCTATCGTCCAATAAAATTGTAAGTAAGTATATCTGGTAAAGTTATTTCTGATTCTTAATTTGTGTCTCTAATAAATATTATTTTAGTATTAATTTAAAAGTTACTTTTGTTTTAAAACTTCTAATTAGTGATGGAAGGTTAATCAAACTTAGTCGCCATTACAAGAATCTTGAAAATGTGCCTTATTCAGCAGGCATTTTATTATGTTGACAATTTTTTGAAATAAAGAAGTAAATATATGCAACTAGTGACCCACCCCGGCCTCGCACAGGTGCAATGCTGATACTAAATATACTACATAATGTCTTTATATATATACAACGTTCACAGCTTTTTGTCCTTAAGGGGCTATACCGTGGAAATTGACACTTTTTGAAGTTATTTATCTGCTCTTTTAATGAAGTTCCAAGTAAAATAAATTAGTATAACAATTTTGGGACCTTTTACTAGATTTTGGTCTATCAGAAACGCGATAGAAGAAATTTTATTCGATAGAAATAATTATTGAAATCAGGTCTAAATTTACACTTTTTTTGATATTCTGACAAATTAGGATAGCATACAGACTTGAAAAATATTTATTTAGATGGGTTTTAACTACACCTAAATTACTGGTTATGGAATTTTTAGTTGCTATTTTAGTTAATTTTGCATTAATTTAAAACCGACTTTTTGTCAATTTTCCCCGATTCCGTCCCTTTCGCACTGCGGGTCTTTCTGCCTGGAGTAACGGGGACCTTTGCTAGCACGGTATATCACTTTAAATAGGCACGCGCCGCCGGCCCCCCGCGGCCGGTACCGCCGCAACCGCTATGTCCCTGAAAATATTAATTCAAGGGAAGAGGATCATATTTCGATTCCGTACAAAAAGAATTGTCGTCTCAGTTTAACGCTAATGGATAAAATCGAATAAAAATTAAAATAACTTTATCTATCGCCGAACCTATACTTCCTATCCATATTGAAATTTTGGGTAATCAACATGTTTCAAAAATACAACAAAGTACTCAGAAATCATGTATTTTGTGCTCCAAAACGTCTCATTTCCACACAGATTTTACTCAAATAACAACATTTTTTTAAGAATTTGAATACATATTGATCCCGTGTTAGTTTATAAACATTTGAAAAATGCAGTTGTTTGGTATGTAGGCTAAATAGGATAGCAATAAAACATTAAGAGCTAGGACACGAAATCGCGGTAAAAAATTACCGTCTAGCCTTAAGGCGATACGTAAAAGTTTTAGCGTCCCTGTTACTACATATGCGAAAAAACCCTCAGTGCGAGTGGGACAGATTCGTGGAAAAGTAGCAAAAAGTCGGTTTTTATTAATATAAAATGTACTAAGCTGTTTTTTTCAAAAAAAATTTCAAGGAGAATTTACAAATACATAATATCCACATTTTGAATGCAATTACAGGAAAAAATAAAACAATTTAAAGGTCAGATCTCTCTATGAAGTTTTATTGGGTTGGTAGTCTCGTCACTTATTTACCCTTATTCTATTGATATTTAAATGTATATACGTATATATATATATATATATATATATATATATATATATATATATGTATATATATATATAAGATGATTATCGTCTTTTTTAGATGATTGACAAGTAAAACAAACTATGTGTTGCTCTGTAAACAAAGTTTTTATTGTATGAATTAGTTTTATGCTATCGTATACTAAACAACACTTATTATACCATAACACTTACCTGTAAACAAATAAACGACATTAAAAGTTTATTCTTTAACAAGTCAATTTCTTAATAATTATAAATAGTTGTTTTAATACAGTTTTAGTGACACAAATTTCACTTCACTCTTGACACGACTCCATATTGTTGTTTTTCTCAAAATGACGTGATCTAACCTATTACCACTTTATCGACAAAGTCTGCTTTACCGACGGCGCGTGGACCGCGGCAAAATTTAAGTTCCAAATAAAAATAAAGAAATACTGTTTCTTTACATCTCCCCCCCTTGAGGAAGAAAATTCACAGCATAATTTTCTGCCAAATTGTCCTGCATCTTATTCGTCCAAGGCAGGAACTGGAATAAGTTTTGTGATATGAAAGAGATTTGATTCTATTTTTCTGTGCCCTGTATCGATTCTGTATATCGAAGTTGAAATTTTTTCTACTATCTCATATGGTCCAATTTTTAGTTCATCTAATTTCTTTCTGTTTAGCTTGTTTCCATTTTCCACGTACACCATATCTCCTACATTAAATTCGTGATATATTCGATTTTTATCGAATAGTATTTTGTTGTAGTTATGTGATTTTATTGTATTTTCAAGTGCTGTTTTTCTGTCTCTAATCCAATCACTATTGGATTTTCCTTGCGTTAATTCGTTCGGTAAAATAGTGAAATCTGTACCATATAAAAGATAACTTGGTGTAAAACCCGTGACCGAGTGATTAGTATTATTGTATTTATCTACACATTCTTGGGCTATTGTTGTCCATGCTCTCCTTTTTTCTATTTCATTTATTTTACATCTTATTTTGTTAACTATTGTTTGATTCAGCCTTTCATTTAAGCCATTTGAGAATGGTGCATTTACTGCCGTGAAGACCATTGATATCCGCTTTACGTTTAAGAAATTCTTGAATTCTTTTGAATTGATTCCAGGGTATTGATCAGTGAGAAGCATACCAATATGCTCCGTTTCCGAAATTTTCATGACTAGTTTTACTAAATCATTTGCACCCTGTGTTTTTGAAGTAAGAATAAATGCATATCTTGTAAAATGATCTACTAAGAGATGTAGATATTTTTTTGTTGATCTTGAACCACCGAAACCTCCAATTGTGTCTATAGATACTATTTCGTAAGGCTTTGTGGCCGGGCCTAGATGAGACATGACACCAAATTTGTTATATCCTCTTGATTTGTTTTTAATACAAATTTCACAACTTCTACATGCTTCTTTGATGTTTTTCATCAAATTTTTAGCTGTATAGTGTGGACTTATCGTTTTTTGCATTTGTCCAATTCCAATATGACATAGATTTTCATGTATTTTTTTTATTAGTTTGATGCTAAATTGTTCTGACAGTATTATTTTTTCTTTTTTCTTGACCCTTTTTAAATAAACACTGTGTTTTTCAATCAATTTGCTTTTTGTGCTTTGTATTTCTTCATTGTTACTCTGATCTGTTAAAATATCTTCCAATTTAACTAAGTTCACAACTTTTAATTGTTCATCTGTGTTTTCATCCGGTTCTAATACTGGATTCCTGCTTAAACAGTCAGCTTCCAAATTATTTTTTCCTGGAGCATATTTTATTTTAAAGTCATATTGTGATAGATAATATGTTAAATCACCCAGCTCTTCATCGGTTCTAGATTTCAGATTCATGTTTTCTAATGGTTTGTGGTCTGAATAAACTGTAAATGTTTTACCTATCAACCAGTATTGTCAGTATCTCACCGCTTCCTTGATAGCTAAACATTCTAAGTATATAGCTTTTTTTTTCTTCTGGGCTCCGTTTAGTTTTTTTGAAAAATATGCTACTGGTTTTTCTCTTCCATCAGGTTGTGTCTGTTTCAAAATGGCCCCAACACCTTCTAAAGAAGCATCGGTATAAATGTTAGTTGGTAAATCTTGGTCAAATATTTCTAGTACTGGTTGTGAGCATAGTAAGCTTTTTATCTTTTCAAATGCTTGTTGACATTCATCGGACCAAATGAATTTTTGATTTTTTCTGAGTAAATTATGCAATGGATCGAGTATTATTGCTCTATTCGGTATGTACTCATGGTAAAAGTTTATTTTTCCCAGAAACTGTCTTACATTCTTTTGCATTTTCGGCACCGGAAAATTCTTTATTGAAATTAAATTGTCTTTTAATGGCTTTATGGAATTATTTTGAATTATATGACCAAGGTATTTGACTGAGTCTGATGCAAATGTGCATTTGGTAAATTTAAGTCGGAAACCTTCTACTTTGATCGCTTCTAGTAGCTGTGTTATATGGCTTATGTGCTCATCGAATGTTCTAGAATATAATAGTATATCATCTATAAAATTTACCGTAAAATCAGTTAGTTTATACTTTTTCAGTATATTACTTAATATCTTCTGAAATATTGCCGGTGAAGTCTTTAGTCCAAACGGTAAGCAGGTCCATTGATAATGTCCTTCTTGCGTTACGAAACCCGTCTTTTGTCTATCTTCGATTCGTAACGGAATAGACCAAAACGCGGAATTAATGTCAAGTGTTGAAAAAAATTTGCAATTTCTGGTCTTTATCATTAGGTCTTCAATTAAAGGAAATGGCTGTGCTTGAGGTACTACAATTTTATTCAAGTCTCTGAAGTCTATGCATAGCCTGGATTTTCTATTCTCCTCTTTTTTAAATGCCAATGTAACAGGTGCAGCAAATGGACTGTAAGATTCTTCTATAAGTTTATTGTCCAGTAATTTTGCTATTTGTTCCTCTATCTCTTTTTTATCTTCTATAGTGCATCTGTAAGGCCTCTTACTACAATATTTGTCCACTAATAAGTCTATTCTTGCTTCATATCCATTAACAGTACCGACATCGTATTTATCTTTTGCAAAAACTGATTTATATTTGCTAATCAGGGCATCTATTTCAGACTTTTGATTTTGATTTAAATGTTCCATGTTTAATTGAAAATCTTTTTCTTTTACATGTTAATTAAAATTTATGTTATGTTCTGTAGTATTATTGTTACCTTCAGACATTTTTAAATCTGTATTTGTCTTTATATTTGTAGAAATTTCTTCTATCTTCTTTTTTTCATTATTTAAACATAGTTTTTGCCTTATTTTTAAGTCTTCATTTTGAATTAGTTTAAACTTTTGTATTAAGTCTAATCCAATTAAAAAATCATATTTGAAGTTTTGCTCATCAATAATGTATACATCGACACTTTTTTCCAATTCAAAGATTTTTATTTTCAAATTCGTCAAACCACTTGTTTTTTAACACCATTAATCGTTACTAAATTAGCTTCATTCAAACTGTTTCCTTTTCCTTTTATTCTCAGTAATTTAGAATTAATCAGTGAAACATTTGATCCCGAATTATAAACTCCATATATTTGTAATTTATCATTCAGTAGTAGTTTGACATTTATTAATGGTGTTACTATTCGTTTTTTTGATCAGTTTCATTTAACTCAGCTTCTATCACTGAATTGTTAACATGTTTAATAATGTTTTTCTTGACCTTATCATCCTCTTTTGTTCTAAACCAGCATGTAGTTTCAGAGTGATACCGGGTACCTTTGTTTAATTTTTCACAAATCTTACATGGATTTTTATCTTCATTTTTAGAATCAAATCTTATATTTCCATATTTTCGCTTAGCCGAAAAACTCTTTTTGTTTACCATGTTTTCATACTTGCTCACTTCATTGAACAAATCCACTGTATCTTGTAATACTTCTATATCAATCTTATTAAGAATAAATTCTGGTAAACCCGCTGCAATAAGATCCACCAAAGTACCTGTGTCAATGGTTCTCCTCATTTCTAATAAAAGTTTTTCTTTCTTTATAGCATAATCCAACTGTTCACGCTACAGCGTGACGCGTGATTCGCGCGCGCATGCGCGGATGACCACCCCCCCCCGCCGCGCGCCGGTCGAGGCGCGCGCGGGCGCTGGTCCTTTCTGTTCTGCCGTAAACGTCGATCGAACGACACGTATGCACACTCGCGCCGCCAGCCCAAACAATATCGCGTACCTACCCTTTAGGTTGTGAAAGTGTTGTGTACCAAATATATACCAAGACATTCTGCACATTCCTGACCAAAACGCCGTCTCCATCAGCCCAACAAGGAGGGACGCTGCACAGCGCATCCATCCACAATCATCACAACATTCAGAACAGGTCAGTGCACCCACAATTCTCCCGTGTCAAATCCCATCAGCCCTGCATTCCTGTAGCCAGCGGTTACATTTTGGCCCTTCGAACCGTTACTGAACCAGCCCCCGTCGATTTACTACAGTCCATTTTCACCCGGTTACATATTTTGCCCCCTTTCCCGGCAAAAAATATTTTGTGGTCTCGAATACCTATTGCGGGTAGGTAATTAGAACCGCCGCCGCCTAGAACATTCCATTTATCGGTATAGAACCGGCCCCCCCCGCCCCCGGCACAGAATAAACTCATTTTCATCCCGTTTGTTATTATTATTCAGCTCAGATAATATAATTATATCCATTCAGCCCAATTGTTTGTTACAGTCCACTATATATCTTTAGTAAATCTGCCCATTGTCAAAGATTGTTTTCGTAGGTATCTTGCGAGATATTTTTTTTTTGGTGCGAGATAAATTCGCTTTATTTCGTGCACTTATATACGTCACATATATACGTAAGTTACGTGTGTTGAGTACATAAGTACACACGTTATTACGTACGTATTAACAAAGCTTGATTTGCATCATTGGATTGTCCGCTCATTTAGATCCGATTTCGGCTAGGTAAATACATTCTTTGTTTGTTTACGCTCTCAAAGCAGTAGGTAGGTATTTTATTCTATAATTAGAATTTTCGACGACGAACTAGCGTGTATTGTCGGCACATGATTTTAAGGCAAATAACATAAAAGTTAACAAGTTCACCGGCCCTTTTTAGATATTTTATGTTACGGTAATCTTGTGTTACGGTAATAGATTGCCGGACAGTTTATTTGTGTTATTGTCTGCTTTTTTTACCCGGGTATATATAGCACAAATATAGTAAACAATTTGTTTTTTCATCTCATCTCTGCTCTTGTTGTTTGTGGTACACATATAGGGTGTTCCAAGTTGGTGTATCAGCTCATATACAGGTTGTTTAAAAAAAAAAAATTTTTTTTTTTTCTTTCTCTGTCGTGTTTATTTCCGTGTTCCGTTTGAACATAGTCATTGTTACTTCATCCGCGCAAGTATCTCAGCTCTATTCATCTATCTCATCAATTATTTTAGTTGTACGTTCGCTCTTATAGTTCAGCTCAAACTCGTTGCGTATTTTATCTTAGTAATCAACCACCTAGTTTAACAAGATTAAGATGCCTTCGAAATCACAAGCTGCGATGTTTCGTGAGGCCGTAAAGGCGATAGTTCTGTTAAAGGAGATTGGTGCGGCGGTTGAGGCAGGCGACAGAAAAACATATTCTGTGGCGGACTTCACCGCTCGTTACGCAAACATACAAAGCGTTAAAACTAAGTTAGAGGACGTATATTATGAGATCCTTGACGATGAGGATTTGTCCGACGAAACTGAGGCAACCTACACAAAAAATTTTCAGTCGGCACTTAGCAACTATGATGCTATCCTAGTGGCATTTGAAAAATTAAATGAAAAATCAGCTCTTCCGGACAAGACGCAACCCCTCAGCTCAGGTACACCCGTTGGTGTTCTACCAAAAATACCAATTCCGGAGTTTCACTCGAACGTGGAAGAATGGCCCTCGTTTATTGCCGTTTTTAGGAGCCTTATCAGTGAGATGGCTACAGTCTCGGATGCTGTCAAACTGCATTATTTGTTAGGCGCCCTAAAGGGTGAGGCACATGATATGGTGAAACACCTCTACCCTACCAACGAGAATTATCCCATAGCCATGGAAATTCTCACCAGGCGTTACGATAATCGTCGCGTGCTCATTGACCGATTTGTGGACATTATCATGAATCTTCCGCACATCCACATGCGTTCGGATATCCGCACATCGTTCTTAATTCCGCTTATCTCAGCGCAAAGCGCTCTCCGCAACCTCGATCTGCCCATGAAAGACTCCGACTATGTTTTCGTGTCCATGGTGGTGCGAAAACTGCAAGGCGAGCTCCGCACTCTTTTCGAGCGGAAGTACGGATCTCGTGCAACTCTGCCCACGCTCAAGAACCTCATTGAGTTCTTGGAAGAGCACGCACGCTGCAAGGAGAATGAGTCATCGTCCCTTGCGTCACAGAATGCTCCTTCTTCAGCACGGCCCGGCCCGTCAGAAAGGCTCGCTCAGCTCAATAAGCTGCTTCAGCCCACTCGAGGTACTCCACGTCAGCCCTACCAGGCTCATCAAGAGTTCCGCCCCATAGCTCCTCGGCAGGACAATCGCTCCCCCCGTCCTATTCGTCAACCATTTTTGGCATTTGAGACAGCGCCAGTTTACTCGGCCCAACCGTCCTCATCATCCGCTCGTCAGCTAGTTTACTCGGCCCAATCATCCCCATCACCCACTCGCCAACAGAGTTATTCGGCTCAACCTTCTTCCCCTACCGGTGGTATGCCATGCCCATACTGCAGGAATAGGGGACACAAACTCATCGCATGCCCAGGATTTAATAACCAACCGGTCCAAGGTCGGTGGGATTTTGTGAACTCACGCAACCGGTGCCGACGCTGTTTGGGTCCTCATTATGAGAACGAGTGCAGGTCTACACGTGCATGCAAGGAGTGTGGGCGGTCTGACCACCATACTTCACTGCATCGCCATGCGGCCATGTCTCCGACACGCTCATCTGCTCATTTGCTGCCTCCGTCTCTACGTGAGCAGCCCAGACAGCGCTCAGCGCATGAGCCTCAATACCATTCGGCACATGCTACACAGGCATACACGTCCCATCCCAACTCGCCCACTCAATCGCGATCGCCAAGTAGGTCTCGGGTAGGTAGGCAACAATGACTACCTACAATAACAGAGCACTATGAAGGCGAGGACGACCAGCACTCAGCACACTCAGCACACTCATCACACACCCACTCATCACATACACACTCAGCTCATTGTCACTCAATGACTTCAACTCCAACAGAAAATTACTGTAACTCCGCACAACGTGTAGTGAACGTCACCAACACGCCAATTTTGTTGCCAACCGTCTCACTTAAAATAGCAGACGTAAATGGTCAATTTCACTCAGCACGAGCCCTGTTAGACTGTGGAAGTATGCTGACTCTTTGTTCTCAGCGCATGGCCACAATTTTAAATTTACCATTAAAACATACATCTCTAAACATCGCAGGAGTTGGAAATCAGCACACACAAAACTCAAAGGCATCAATCACAATTGTATGCCGACCTACTCACCGTGACACACCTATGATCACGGCCACAGCCCATATATTGAAGAACGTAACTGGGTACCTACCGTTGGAAAAGGTTCCAGATCTCGCTCAGTTAACAGGTCACCCACCGATTCCTCTTGCTGATCGAGAATATCACACACCAGCTCCGGTTGATCTAATACTAGGATCTGACGTTCTTGGTCAAGTGTTAGACGGAACCAAGGTTTCGCTCGGCCCTGGCAAGCCTATAGCCTTCGGCACGATATTTGATTTTACATTGATTGGACCTTTCGAAAGTTTACATACCTCACCCACGAATCAGGTCAACTCAGTTCACATTGTCGGCTCTCACACGGACTCAGAGCATTCCACTCATGACATTCACAAAAGTCTTGAGAGGTTTTGGGAATCCGAGGAACCTCAAACCTACAAGCATACCAGCCCATTAGAGGATCAGTGTGAGGACATTTTCCGCACCACAACTACTCGTGAACCATCAGGTCAATATATGGTTACACTGCCCTTTCTGCACAACGCGCCGACATTAGGTTCCAGTCACGCTATTGCGCTACGCAGGTTTCTCAATTTGGAGAAGAAACTGCTAGCGAACCCGCCCTTCCGCTCGAAATACGTAGAGTTTATGTCAGATTACATAAAATTGGGACATATGTCGCCGTGTCACCCCAATACCTTTGCTCATAAATCCCATTTCTATATCCCACATCATGGCATATTCAAGCCAGGGTCAGAAAAGTTACGCTGCGTGTTTGACGGAAGTTGTAAAAGCTCAAACGGCGTCAATTTAAATGATTGTCTCCATACAGGTCCAGCTCTTCAACAAGATATTGTTGACATTATCATGTCCTTCAGGATCCACTCACAAGTTTTCAGCACAGACATCCGAATGATGTTCAGAAATATACTCATTCACCCAGAGCAAAGACCTTTTCAACTCATTCTCTGGCGGTCTTCACCCGACCAGCCCCTGCTCACGTATGCCCTTAATACCGTCACATATGGATTAAGGTCCAGCCCATACCATGCCATCCGCACTTTACTCCAATTGGCTGATGACGAAGGTCATCGTTACCCCCACGCTGCTCAGATCCTCCGCAAATCAATATTTGTGGACGACATTCTCTCAGGTGCAGATTCTGTGGAATCTGCTCAGTCGCTCCAAAGCGACCTGATCGAGTTACTCGCCCTAGGTGGCTTCCAGCTCAGTAAATGGACCTCCAACTCGCCTCAGCTCCTTGAACGGTTCCCAGATGACCAGTGCGACATGCCCAAGGACTTTGACTTCAGTCCCGACTCTAATTCCATTAAGGTTCTGGGAATACAGTGGATTCCTCAAACTGATGAGTTCACTTATCGCATTTCTCTGCCCACTCATGCTCAAGTCACAAAGCGCTCCATTCTCAGTACAGTAGCGTCTCTTTATGACCCCAATGGCTGGGTTACTCCAGTCATCTTCCGCGCAAAGATTCTTCTCCAGAAGCTTTGGCTCCTGAAAATAGGATGGAATGAGCCTATCTCTGAAGAAGTCCACACAGAGTGGCAACACATCTCAGAGGATCTTCCTCAGCTCTCAAACCTCCGTTTACCTCGGCACATTTGTAAGTATAAGCCCACGTCTACTTACTCACTTCACGGGTTCGCGGACGCATCAGAGGCTGGCTTTGGTGCCGTTATCTACCTTCATGAGCGCAATACCACTGGACATGTCAATGTACACCTAATCATTGGCAAGTCCAAGGTCGCACCCATAAAGACTCGTCTCTCAATCCCGAAATTGGAGTTGTCAGCCGCGACTCTTTTATCTCAGCTCATGACTCGAGTGTCAGCCCAACTGTCAGCTCATATAGCCATTCAAACACACACATGCTGGTCAGATAGCACAATAGTGTTGGCATGGCTCAATACCCCACCTCACCGATTACAGACTTTCGAGGCCAATCGAGTGGCTAAGATCACAGCTACTTCAACTAGCCATACGTGGAGGCATGTGCCCACGAACCTCAACCCTGCTGACTGTGCAAGCAGAGGCGTGTCTGCCCAGTCTCTCTCACTTCATGACTTTTGGTGGTCACCCAGTTGGCTCAAAGAACCTACCTGCACTTGGCCCAAGATGCCACCCGCTCTAGGCCATCTTGCTCTCCCAGGCCTTAAGCCCAAAAAGGTACCAGCACACATAGCAGTCCCAGATATCGATCTGGACTTGCTCACTCGCTACAGCTCACTTGACAAGCTCGTCGGAGTGACGGCTTGTATTAAAAGGTTCATATTCAATTGTCGGCACAGCCCAGATGCACGGCGCTCTGGTCCGTTGACAGCTAGTGAACGCAGGGACGCTCTGTTGCACTGGGTCCGCTCTGTTCAGCACAATGAGTTTGCTGAAGACATTAATCGTATCCAGACTGATAAGGTTTGTCCCGTTCGGCTCCAGCGTGTCTCGCCCTTCATAAAGGACGGCCTCTTGAGAGTCGGTGGTCGTCTCTCTCACGCGTCAATTAGGTATGACGCTCAACACCCACTCATTCTACCCAGCTCAAGTCCGCTCGTAGATCTCATTATAGATCACTATCACACAATACACTGCCACCCTGGAGCTGACACATTACACGCCATATTACGCCAGCAGTACTGGATTCTGTCCGCTCGTCGTATTATTAGACACCGCGTGTTTAAATGTATTAGATGTTTCCGGTGCCGCGCTCAGCCTAAGGCTCCGCTCATGGCTGATCTCCCAGTAGACAGAGTTACTCCTCAACCAGTTTTTAGTCACGTCACGACGGATTTTGCTGGCCACTTCTTCGTTAAATCCAGCACGTTGCGGAACGCGAAACTCGTAAACTCGTAAACTCGTTTGTATTTTCGTTTGCCTCGCAACAAAGGCGGTTCATTTGGAACCAGTCTCTGCACTCTCAACGGAAGCGTTCTTTGCGGCATTGCAACGTTTTATCTCACGTCGCGGTACTCCGGTTCTCATTCGCTCAGACTGCGGCACAAACTATGTAGGTGCTAGGAATCAGCTCATTGAAGTTCAGAACTTCCTCAGGTCAAACAATGATGCAATCACTTACAAGCTCGCGAATCAGCACATAACTTGGTTACTGAACCCGCCTAAAGGGCCTTGGTTCGGCGCTCTGCACGAAATAAACGTAAAATCCACCAAGCAACTACTTTATCGCGTGATAGGTGAACAGCACCTCACTTTTGAGGAATTCTCTACTCTTTTGGCTCGAATTGAGGCTGTACTCAACTCAAGACCCCTCTGCCCAATTTCATCCGACCCTACGGACTTTGAACCTCTCACGGCCGGACATTTCATTATTGGTCGTCCGCTCACCGCTCTACCTGAGCAGTCTTTTGACGACAGACCCATATCTGCTCTTAAACGGTTTCAACTCATTCAAGCGCTCTCTCAGCGCTTTTGGACTCTCTGGTCCAGATCCTACCTCCATACCCTGCAAACCCGCTCCAAATGGCTCTCCCCTTCTTCCCCTCCTCAAGTGGGTGAACTGGTCCTCATCAAAGAGGATGACCTGCCTCCGCTCCAATGGAAGCTGGGGAGAATTCTCCGCACGATACCTGGCAAGGATGGAGTGATCCGAGTTGTGGATCTGGACACAGCTCATGGAAATCTGCGACGACCTGTGTTCAAGATAGCCAGGCTGCCGTTGGATTCAGCTCAAGAGGAGTCGCAGCCCCGGCCCCCCCAGGATGTTCACGCTACAGCGTGACGCGTGATTCGCGCGCGCATGCGCGGATGACCACCCCCCCCCGCCGCGCGCCGGTCGAGGCGCGCGCGGGCGCTGGTCCTTTCTGTTCTGCCGTAAACGTCGATCGAACGACACGTATGCACACTCGCGCCGCCAGCCCAAACAATATCGCGTACCTACCCTTTAGGTTGTGAAAGTGTTGTGTACCAAATATATACCAAGACATTCTGCACATTCCTGACCAAAACGCCGTCTCCATCAGCCCAACAAGGAGGGACGCTGCACAGCGCATCCATCCACAATCATCACAACATTCAGAACAGGTCAGTGCACCCACAATTCTCCCGTGTCAAATCCCATCAGCCCTGCATTCCTGTAGCCAGCGGTTACACCAACAATGAACCATCTCTGTATTTAAGTAATAGCGCATATGTGACATGGTTCCATCCCTTGTTTGCAAATGTTTCACAAAATTTGTTTTTCCATATGAGCCATTCTGAGTTCATTGTTAATTTCATGATCATTGAACTATACCAATCAGCACAACTTTTATCCATAAACAATCTGAGTATTTCAATTTTCTTTTCATCTGTTGCCACATTAAAGCGTGTGCATTCATTTTCAAAAATATCCATCCACTGCTTCGCATTGGAATTTTTACTTGTAAAATTTTCAATCACAAACTTTTCTGCTATGTTTTTTAAGTTCGGCTGTTTATTTGCCTGCGTGTGTTCTAAAAATTTCTCAAATAATTTTTCCAACGTACCTGTTTCTGTTTGATGAGCAGCAGCAAATTTATCTTGGGTGATTTCTTCTAGAAATTGATCATCAAATTGCAAATTACCATCCTCATCCATGTATTTTTTTTTTAGTTCTGCTGTCATTGTTATCCAAACTCTTCGTGTCTGGTACCTTTTTTTTATACTATTTTTTACTTTATTGTACGCAGCTGTTTTCATTATTTCTTTATGAAGACAAACTGATTGTAACTCCTCTGGTATTGCGTAAACGTTATTATCACTTGCGGCTATTGAGGTTATAGTAAGAATGTTTGATTTTCCATCACTTCCAGGCAGTAGTGTAAATTCAAAACGAAGTTTCTCCATTTTAATTATTGATTAATTAAACAATAATGTCGTTTTATAAGATGATTATCGTCTTTTTTAGATGATTGACAAGTAAAAAAAACTATGTGTTGCTCTGTAAACAAAGTTTTTATTGTATGAATTAGTTTTATGCTATCGTATACTAAACAACACTTATTATACCATAACACTTACCTGTAAACAAAGAAACGACATTAAAAGTTTATTCTTTAACAAGTCAATTTCTTAATAATTATAAATAGTTGTTTTAATACAGTTTTAGTGACACAAATTTCACTTCACTCTTGACACAACTCCATATTGTTGTTTTTCTCAAAATGACGTGATCTAACCTATTACCACTTTGACCGCGGCAAAATTTAAGTTCCAAATAAAAATAAAGAAATACTGTTTCTTTACATATATATATATATATTAAAGATGTATTTATTAATATATTCTTGTATATTTTTGTTTATGTAAGTCTATGGTATCTATTAAAATTAAGTCCAGGCTATAAGTGCCTGGACGCTTGCCTGTCCAGGTCAGAATCTGCCCATCGTTCTTGAATCCCAAAAACTATGGGACGAGCCTCTTTGTGAACAAATCCAGAAGCATCTTCTGGATACTGCTTCTGATCTCGCAGACCGTGCTCGTCTTCTAGCTGCCGGTGAGCGTGAATCTGGACTCTGGCTCCACGCTATTCCCTCCGCCAGTATTGGCACTCTTTTGGACAAGACAACTTTCAGTCTTGCCGTCAGTCTGAGACTTGCCACAAAGATTAATGAAAGTCATCACTGTCGCTGTGGTGCGAGCGTTGACCAGCTGGGTCATCACGGTCTCTCTTGTCGGCCCAGCGCTGGCCGTTGGTCCCGCCATGGCAACCTCAATGACGTCATTCGGCGGGCCCTTGCGACTGTCAACGTGACGGCTATTTTAGAGCCAAACGGCATCGCACGTGACGATGGTATAGTACATTTCAAATACCATGGCCTGATTCCACTTAAGACGGTCATTAGGTGTTAACAATAGGATTAGTGATAACAAAAGATACCTGGCCAGACCCTTTTGCGGTGTGGTATTTTACACGCAACCTAATGATCTTGATCGTTTAACCAAGTAATCTTTATGAATGTAAACAATATTTCATGTTAGTTGTCATCTGACTACGTTAGTGATTACACGTATACTGTCAATAACAATGTTTCGACCTTGGGTAACATCCATAAGTGACCCGTCTAGTGGTGAAGTTAGTTCGCAGCAACGTAAGAAAAGATTTTTAAGCAAGGACGCTCAAGATGTGGTGATAAGTGTTTATAAAACTTTGTTAAATCGAATGGGCGAAAAAGGTGTAATTAAAGAAACATCGATATTCACCAATGTTCCGGAAAGGACAGTTAAAAGGATTGTCTCATCACCCTCATCAGGACCAAGATATCTTCCCCGAACACGAATAAAAGCTTCTTTTACAAAAATTGATAATTTTACAGAAGAATTTGTGAAGAGAACTGTGTACTACTTTTATCGAAAAAATGAAGTTCCAACGCTCACAAAGATTCATCAAACAATATTAGCAAGCGATGTGGGCTTTCCATATTCAGAAACGACACTATGGAGACTTTTACGAAAACTTGGTTTTAAATATGGAAAGTTAAATGAAAGAAGAATCATAATGGAAACTTCACGGCTTAAAAAATCAAGAGAAGAATTTATTACCAGTGTAAGACTAAAGAGGTCTTCAGGAAAAAGTATTGTATATTTGGACGAGACTTGGTTTGACACCCACGATACATTGAAAAAAGGATACAGGGACAATTCTCAAAATTGTTCGACAAATACTCCATGTTCAAGAGGCAAACGTTTAATTATATTGCACGCAGGCACTGAAAATGGTTGGATTCCAAGGGCTCTTCTTGTCTCGAGCAAACATTTGAAAAACTCAAGTGCAGACTATCACGAAGACATGTGTTCAGGATTGTTCGAAAGATGGTTCATAGAGCAGCTTTTACCCAATATCCCTGCCAACAGCGTTATCGTTATGGATAATGCGTCTTATCATAGCCGGCAAGACGAAAAAATTCCCAACACAAATACAAGAAAAGCGGATGTAATAGCTTTTTTAAGAAGGCGTCATGTTACTATACCTGAGAAAATAACTATTAAGAAGTTGTTGGAAATTGTAGAAAATCAAAAGTTTGAAAAGAAATACGTCATCGACAAAATAGCGGCTGAGGCTGGGCATGAAATTTTAAGGCTTCCCCCCTATTATTGTGTGTTAAACCCAATCGAGCTTATGTGGAGTCATGTGAAAAAACAAATTCGTAAGACGAACATTACACCAACAGTGGGTGATACCGTAATTCAAAATTTAAGAACTGTGGTAGACAATACGAACCCCACGCTTTGGAAAAATGCTTGTGAGCATGTCATCAAAGTGGAGAACGACTTTTTAACCCACCCTGTGTATCCATTCATCATAAACACCTGCGAAACCTCAAGTTCGGAAGAAAATATGTCAGAAAGCGAATGAATCTTATATTTTTTATAATTAATGTACCTATATGTTAAACGTAAATCAATTAAGCTAGTCGTAACTTAAGTTATCTGAATGTCTGTACTTGTTAATTATTAGACGTTACACGTAATAAATATAAAAATACCATAGTATTATAATTAAACATTAATGTAAATAACTAATCATACGTATTTTTATTTTCAAGTACCAAAATTTCTTAGTCACGCTTTAGTTACATACAGATTGCACCGACGCGTGCCAATTTGAAGTGCTCCAAATTAGATAACAAAAGGCAAACATTATGAGCCCCATTGTTAAGTTTCAAGTGGAATCGGGCCATGGTATTTGAAATGTACTATAAGAGGCCCGACGGGATGACGCTCATACCATGGCAGAATGGCCGCTCACTGGTGTGGGACGCGACGTGTGTCGACACGCTCGCTGCGTCTCACGTCCAGTCAACCGCTGTCACGGCTGGTGCTGCGGCGGCAATGGCTGAGCGCAACAAGCGGCGCAAATATGCAGCTCTTGGTGAGGGTTACATGTTTGTGCCGTTTGGGGTCGAGACGTTTGGGCCGTGGGGACCTGATGCTCGGCAACTTTACAAGCAACTTGCATCGCGTCTGGTGGATGCCTCAGGGGACCCAAGGGCCGGAGCTTACCTCGGGCAACGAATCAGCCTTGCCATCCAACGAGGTAACGCCGCCAGTGTCCTGGGTACCCTGCCCGGCGATAGCGATGACTTAAATAATGTCTTTTATTTGTTTTAAATTAATTTATTTTTTAGGCGTTTAGTTTGTTTAAGTTTTAAGTATTTTAGTTTAATAGTTTATTTGTTAATTTATAATCTTATAGTAATTAGATATTTGTAATAAATAATAATAAAGTTTAATTTGGTAGGTTATTTGTATTTACACTCCTTTTTTACTTTTCCAGTGACAATTTCTTTACCACCCAAAGGTTGGCTGGAAGAATTCGCTTTAAGTGATAAATCCGCCGTTGTACAAAATCATGTTTTCAATACTCTGTTTCCTTTTATATGTCTTTTGTGTACAATAAAGTGTCAATTCATTAATTCATTCAGTCTTTTCGGAATTAAATTCTATCGAGAAAATTTCATCCAATCGCGTTTTCCTTCAGTGAGAATCTTAATCAAATACTCAATAAACATTTACCCAGAAATGAAATACGTAGATGACGTTATAGTGGGGTAAATGGATTCGAAAAAAAAAAACATTTTTTTTGGTATTAAGTTGTCTCATAAGTTATTGCATTTTGTGCACAATCTGCACAATTCGAAACAACATAAGCATGAAAAGTGGGTAAGCATCTTTTACTTTATTTTGCACGTTGATTGGTCACAAATAATCACATTATATTTTAGTTTGCTGAAACTTGTATAAAATACTTAAGAATAGAACTGCAACAAAAAACGATAAAAAATGCTACTTTCATTTTTCTTAATGTTTATTATTTACCGTGATAGAGGCCGACGAAACACGTGTTCTGTGAAAATTTCAACTTGCTACCTATAACGGCTGGAGCTACATCCCTGTGACGGACGGATGGACGGACGGATGTCTTAGTTACTACGACTTTACTAAGACTTAAATTCGAAATTCTAAATTCGTAGCGGGGGCAACGAGTCCTGCACTGATTCTCGGTAATCGTGAATATTGTGCACTTCCCCCCAGAATGTTATGCAGTTAGCCCAGCCACAGCTTCATAACAGACACATAAACTGGTCCAGTGAAGGGAAGTTGGAGCTCGTCGCAATCCCTGTTTTTTGTCTCATGTCTTCAGTATGACTTAGACTTAGTAAACAGGGTTCCGTTTTGCACACTCAGGGTACGAAACCCCAAAAAGGAGCATGTCCAATAATTTGAAAGAGATCGACATATCCAGAAAAAAAGTAAGCCTAAAGAATGTAAGAAACTAGGGATTTTTTAGATTTTCTTATATTGTATTATAAAAGAGGCTCGCTTGAATATCGTTGATGTGGTGTTGAAATATTTCATTTACATTTTATGTGAATTTAGGTTATAAATATTTTATTCGGTTAAAAGTTGTAAATTCAAGAAAAAAAATTATGCCTATTCCGTATCAACCATGTTTAAGTTTAGACTCACTGTGATTTATATTTCTGCCATCACTGTTGTTTATTCAAGTAAGAATTGATGATGTTTTCAATATTCCTTCATTAATTCTCTAGTCAGATTTCGTTTATGTGGATTCATAAATCTATTTCTAGTTAGCGTCAACTATGAAATATAAAGGTATTGTAAGAGGCTTAAAGCGAAGGTATCAGAGAAATCGGTCCTGCTCCAAAATCCAACGGTTTCATTTTACACGTGTCTATCCTACTAAGTGGAAGCGCACCGCTCAGAAATCCCGCGATTTCAAAGTGTTATTATTTATTATTTTGGAATGAAAAGGAAGACGACTGTTTAATATCTCATTTTGTACCACGTTTATTCTGGTATAAGTTTTATTGTCCAAAACCTAATAATAACTCAAATAAAATGATATTTACATCATAATTTAGGCCTATCTTTGCGATTTTACTGTGCAAGTACCGAATCGTGTATCAAACGACCGAAATATTAAGATCAAAGAGTGAAATATGAAACGTACTTTTCACTGTTTAAAATGAGTTTGAAAAGAGACAAAATTGGAACATTATTTAACAGAAATTAAGGTTCGCGTTCGCGACACTCCCAACGACCAGAAATGGAATGATTTAGAGGAGAGCAACAAGTTGGCGAGTTCATTGGGCAACTTTTTCTCTCGCCCTTGAAGCTGCGCCTCTTCTACTTCGGTCTGTACAAATTTCTCCATCAATAATCTCTTCATCATCATTCCCCATTTCCATTTCTTGTGGTACATCAGTAGTAGAAGTTCTAGTTTTTACCGCTTGTGAATCTATGATTTTTACCTGATTTAATGATTCTTTTATTGGCGTAGATAATTCGGATGGTAAAATCTCATCAGATGTCATCTCACTTCTTTCAAGTGAAGATGACTCTAATACGTGTTGGCTTCCAGATTCTGGAATAGAAGGCTTATCTTCTTCTACCTCGAGTGGCTATAAGTGAACCACCGAGCGAATAAATTCTTTATTTTCAGATACCACCTTTGCTACCCTTTATTCGCCATCAGCTCCTGGAATCAAGGACGTTATCTTTCCTACTCTCCAGTTTTCTCTGTTCTTTGTTACTCCTTTAATTTGGACTAACTATATCTTCAGCACTTGGTTCTCTAGCAGAT
Source organism: Ypsolopha sequella (assembly GCA_934047225.1). NCBI lineage: Eukaryota > Metazoa > Arthropoda > Insecta > Lepidoptera > Ypsolophidae > Ypsolopha > Ypsolopha sequella. The sequence continues at coordinate 17,017,329 of OW203998.1, forward strand.
TTTATTCTAGGTTGTTAGAGAGAATTCTGATACCTCTCACGCAGGCTGTAAAGGTACTGTCCGATGAACATCCTTTTAAATTCTTCTAGAAAATTCTTCTTGGCCTTTCTTCCAACTTTATATTAGATTCTATTTTGTCACTGTGCCACCTGGGTCTGGTCTATCAGTTGATGCCATGATGGTAATACATTTGCCAAAGGTCAAAAAATCAACTGACCTTAGCACATACTCAATCTCCGAACCCACACTAGTAAGGGGGCGTGTATTTGTTACGGTTTCAACTTATATTTTCTTGCGCACCCAATGCCCATCGCTCGTCCTGCTGACCAAGGCGTACCACTCGTGCAGCACGCCGGCGCTTGCCGTGTTGTTGGCCAGCGTGTTGCCGGCCGACGTCGACGTGGTGCGTGCGGGGAGGGAATACGAGGCAAAGGAAGGCGCTACGCCGCGGGAGTTAAGGCAGCAACAAAAGGAAATACGGACTGACGTCGTCACTCAATGGCAAGACCGCTTAACCTCTGAAGAGACTTGTTCCTCTTCTTCCCGGACGTGGCGACTTGGCTCAGTGCTCACTGGGTCAAGCCGGACTACGGTACCTCACAGATTTTGACAGGTCATGGATTCTTCAGACAGATGCTAATGATATGAAACTGTGCGAAGTATGCAAGTGCAAGTGTGGCGCGGGCTCTGAGGACCGGGATCACGTTCTGTGGTACTGTTCTCTTTACGAGGACGAGCGTAGGGGTATGCTGCATGGAGTATTGTGCGGAGAGTCGCGCCCGTTGCACCACTACGACCTGGTCTCTTCGCAGGCCAATTACAGGCTGCTAAGGATATTCGCTCACGCGTGGCACCGCAGGCGAAGGCAGTGGAAGTGCGGCTAAGGTAATTTTTTAGCCCAGAATGGGCGGCAGCGTCTGAAACGCCCGCTCCCACTCCTTCAGAGTGGGGGAGACGGGTAAGGAACATTTTTAGAAATTAAAAAAGAACTTGTAGGGGGGTTCAAGCAATGCAGAGAGCAAGGCAACCAGAACGGTATTAAATCCCGAAGAACCGTGCATACCCCCCGCGTTTGGGCATTATAACCATAGAGTTGGTATGGCCATGGGAAGGTTGGAGGCTAATGTCCTATTTACAAAAATCGTTCAATTAGTCCTTCCCTCTGTGTCAGGATCGTGTCAATCAATCATACAGTCCATTTCACCCGTCCACCATAGTTAGCCCGCGCCAACATTTTGTTGGTCCATATCGACCTGGATTTCTGAATCATTTGGTCGATTTCACATCATCGTAGATTCTGATTCTATAGGGAATAATCGAATCTCACACCTTTTAAAACATAAATTGGGGAACCTAATTACCTAATGCATAGGCATTAGAGAGGTACCTGATGTAATTGTACGCATCTTTCGTATATCGTAGTTTCTATTATATATAGGTGTAGGTAGTTAGCTACACTACATTTGAGTGTTTTCGAATATTTCGCTTCGATATATAGTTTGCTGGCACGGTTCGTTCGCGCTCAGTAATTATTTCTATTTACCTACTTGTTGATTTATTCAAACCTGCAACTTGGGAAAAGTTTACATACAGCTTGTCCGCATCGCATAGTAATAAGTATCCGCATATGTTATAGTACAGGTACAAATACCTGTTATTATCAGTCTATCTTGGTTGTCGCTGCGTCGTTTATCGGTTCTCCGCCGCTTTCTTACGCATAGTTGTTTGTTTTGCAAATTAGTAGGTACCTAAGTAGGTATATATATAACGAGACAGAAGCTTCAGGGTTATCACCAAATGGCTCGACACCAGCATCGCCAGTGTCACGGATAGCATCTCCATCTGCCATATTCCTATCTCGACCTATCCGGGTTGTAGATTTACTGGGATTTGAATTTATCAAATGCTAGAGAGACCAAATACTTAATTTTATTACGTTACCAAAGAACTCGAGTTTCTCGTACAGCAGCGCCGACAAAAGTGCGCCATTTTTCACGTTGAAAATAGAGGCAAACTATTTTTAGAAAACCACCTGATTGGCCTACTCGGGTTGACCGATCAGACCTCTTGTCATGAAACCGCGTGAACTAGCCTCTACGCTCAACGCTAACAAAACTGTGTCTTTTTATAAATCATTATCTTGGTAATTACAATAATCATGATTCAATTTACTGACAATTCAATTCACTATTTTAAACAGTCATTAGAAACAACAGAAACTATTATTTAATTAATCTATTTCTACTAGTAATAAAGAAATTACGGAACGATTGAAACTACGGCGTAAAACGGATGAACAGAAAAGATTTGCAGATCGAACTTAGATTAATTCATTGTGATGTGAATAATCAGACAATAGAAACCCTCAAAACTTAATGATTATCAACAAGAAACATTACTAGATTAATATTGAATTAATGAACCCTAAATTTAGCCTACACTGTACATAAAATACTGAGCAGCGAGTAGCGACATCTTGAGGACAAGTTTTACAACAGTTCGTTCTCCGGGCTCGCTCCCATCAAAGCCACGTCATATAGTGTCGCGTAGAGACATCTTGCGGCGGCATACTGGGAGGCAGTGCGCGCTCTGCACTAGCCGCCAAATTGTTCTGTAAACAATGGGTTATTTTGAACTAGGTATCTGTACATAGTTACCTAGTAAGTTTATAAGTTGCTTTAACAACCAGATAATTTTAATAAAGAAAGTAGCGAAAGTAAAGAAGTTATTAATAAAAATAACTTTTTATTAAGAATATTTAATTGTTGTATTACTCCAAGCATTGCTTGTAACTATGAGTATTTATGAAAAGATAACAGGAGATGAATTATTATAGATTCAGTTAATACCACTGTACGTCTAAATACGCCAATGAAGTAATATTTTGTAGGAATGTTGCTGTGCTCTGGGCGGTTTTGTGCGCCGTGGTACACAGAGGCTCTAAAGGAAATAGGTAAAGGTTGTTGCTGTGCTCTGGGTCATTGACCGTGGTACACAGAGGCTCTGAAATGACACAATTATGGCATGGAACGATGATGTATGATGATGACGTCATTTGCAGCATATGTGGATTTCAAAAGTTTAGATGAGCCCTGGTGCCTAAAATCTATTGCATTGTTTTTTTTTTTTATGGGTTTTGAATGTGAAATGTCACACTTTTGGCTTTGTTCGTATTTATTGAAATGTTAGTGCACTTCAAAAATGCACACGACGGCATATTCAGACCCTTTTCTCTTAAAAATTCATTAAGGCGTCCAACTATCACTGTTCAGATAAGCACTGATTCCAAACGTGTGAGCGTCACCAATTTAAAGGTGAAAACATTTTGGTGCTGTCATACTACGGTAAAGGCTTATCTTTACTTTTGAAATCTTTGGCATGGACAGATATTTTGACATTGAAAATGAATAAATGAGTAAAAATTTCAAAAGCTTACCAAATGTTTGTCTATTGTTTATTCGTCCCATCGAGATCAGCTGAGGTAGAAGGCCTCGGGTCTAGGGGCTCGCAGACAGATGGTGGTGTAGCTGCAGCATGATCTTCGTTAGGCTCCGCCGTTGCCGGGTTGGTGTCATCGTGGGCAGGTGAACCGTCGTCATCAAGTGTAGCCACCGATATGGTTGCCTGCGTGCCTGGTTGTGGAGCCCGACGCAGTTGGTCGTGCGCCACTTTCCGTGGTCGCCCCCTGCCGACAACTTTTTTAACCAAATATCGATCGTTTTCGAGAACCCTAAAAATTTCATACGGTTCACTATACTTAGTGTCCATTGATGTTTGAATACGTGGATTATTCTTGACTAGCACGTAATCACCACTTTGAAAATGCCGAATTTTAGCCTTTCTTTCATCGTACCGCAACTTGTCTTTCGCGGCGTTGGTGATCATTCGCTGCTCCACATGCTGCTGCAAACGATCCAAATCTATTGTTTCATCGTCCATATTTACCAAGTTTAGAAGCTCTGGTGGTACACAGTGTGTCCGCCGTGTTAGCAGTGTTAAAGGTGCTACTCCTGTAACTCTGTGTGCTGTGCAATTCATGGCCAGCTGTAGTCCTTCAAGCGCTGTATGCCAGCGCTCGGTTTCGTAGTTCTTGATCATGACCAGGGCATTCTTCAGTGTTGCCATTACCCTTTCTACTTGCCCATTTGCTCGGCTTACTCCTGGCGCTATGGCATGTATGTTGATACCAATCCCATCGCAGTAGGTTTTAAACTCTCCGAGAAACTCGCGGCCTCCATCTACTATCACTTGGACTGGTGTTCCAAAAAGATGTACAGCACGTTTCAAAGCGGCCAAAGTGGAGCTGGGATTTTTATTGTTGGTGTAATCCAATAGTACATACTTGGAGAAGGCGTCAATAGTGACTATCACGTACTCATGCTCGTTGGTTGTGCCAAGCTTGCCTGTTAGGTCCATGTGAATGACTTGAAATGCAGCTGTGGGCTTTTTTATTGGATGTAATTGAGCTTGTACTGCACCTGACGGTTCTTTCAACGTTCTGCATATAACGCAGTTGTCCACAAATGTACGTACTGCAGAGCTTATGCCATTGAACCAGTAAGACTCCTTAATCTTCTGCAAAGTCTTCTCCCATCCGGTGTGTTTGAGAGCACTATGGTAAGTGTTGATGAGACTCCATTGGAAAGCCTTTGGTACCACTATCACCTTTTGTAGACCCAGCAGCTGGTCTTGATTTACTCGCTTGAGCACACCGTCTTCTAGTAGGTGGTCTTGGACATGTTCTCCGCCTAAGAGCGTATCGATGAGTGGGCGTAATGTGGCATCTCTACGCTGCTCCACCTTTACCCAATCCAAGTCTCGCATCATTACGTTGACCTGTAGAGTTTCAGGATTTCTGCTGAAGAAGTCTGCATGCTGCAACCTCTCACCTTTTCTATACTCTACTTCAAAGTCATAGTTCTGCAAAAAAGCCCACCAGCGGTATACCCGAGGCAAAAGTTCCTTCTTGTTCTTGGACGCTTTTAGAGCGTTGCAGTCTGTAATTACTTTGAACTTGCAGCCGTAGAGGTATTGACGGAAGTGCTTAATGGCTCTTACCACAGCTAAGGTCTCTAGTTCGTAGGAGTGATAGCGGCTTTCTGGATCAGTCGTTCGCATGCTCATGTAGGCGACTGCATGTTGACGCCCGACAATTATCAGTACGAGTACTGCACCATAGCAAAGACTACTGGCATCTGTGTACAACTCGATCGGTGCGTCCTCACGGAATATTGTGAATACTGGAGCGGATGTGAGATGCTGGATGACTTCATTACGCGCAGATTCTTGACGTTTGGTCCATTCCCACGTAGCCTCCTTCTTGGCTAACTCGTACAATGGGATCATTAGTCGAGAAAAATTAGGGATAAAGCGGCGGAAGTAGCCGGCGAGACCATTGAATTGTCCTACTTGTTTGATTGTTGTTGGGATGGGTGATTTGACTAGGGCCTCCACTTTACGTGGGCTAGGGCGGACTTCTCCGTCCGAAATGATGTTGTCAAGGTATTCAATGGAGCGTTTGAAAAAGGTTGATTTTTCGACATTGATAGAGAACCCAGCCTCTTGAAGTGCAATTAGAATTCGCTCCAAATGGGACATACCTTGCGGGAAGTCTGTACACTTACTGAGGACGTCATCGACGTAGACCTGGGCCACACCAGCGCTGCCTAGCAGTGGCTGAAGTGCCCTGTTGATAGAACGTTGATAAACAGAGCAAGCATTGCTCAAACCGAATGGCATGGTTAAATATTCATACAAACCATCTGGTGTGACGAAAGCTGTTTTTTCTATAGTGGAATCCGCTACAGGGATTTGATGGAAGCCAAACGCCATATCGCAGGTGCTGTAGTAGTGTCCATGAGCCAATTGATCAATTTGATCAGAAATCAGTGGGATAGGGTAATGATCACGTAGGGTATTTGTGTTTAACTCGCGGTAGTCAACACAAAGACGGTCATCCCCATTTTTCTTTTTAACAAGAATAATTGTCCTAGAGTATGGGGATTTACTCTCACGAATAATTTTATACTTGAGTAGATCATTGATTATGTCTCGTACCTTTTGTCTTTCGACAGGACTGAGGCGGTAAGGCCTACGCTCCACATATTTATCGGGATTTTTCAAACGAATTTCCAGCTCACCTGTATTAACACGTGTCATTAGAAAACCCGGAATAAACAGGTGTGCATATTTATTGAGCAGTATACGAAGCAGTTCTATTTCACTTTCGTCTGTGAGATCACAATCAATGTGGTCAAAAATGAGGTTATGAGTGCGCATATGCATGACCACTGGCTGACGAACTAGTTCAGCCCCGTTGGGAGTAACCAGCACGTTCAGATTTGTGTTTTTGACCAAATCCATGCCGATCAGAATATCACCCGACATTTCTACGTCAGGCACAATGAAAAATTCTAGCTCTACGTTCAAGTGGTCAATAACACAAACCGTCTTTATTGTTATCAGTGAAATAACAGGAAACTGACCGATACCTTTGAGACAGTTGACCACGTGGGTTCTCCGCCCCGGAAGTTTAGCTGCGATGGACTCTCGTATCACTGAACACTCCGCACCACTGTCAAATGTTACCTGCAAAGCCCAGTCACCAATAGTTACCTGCATTGGAGTTGGCACCACTTGTCCAATGCAATTCACTTTTGAGGTAAGAACCTTATCACGCTTGAAGCAATTGTCATAGCTATGCCCTTCTTTGTTACAAAAGGTGCAAGTGGGTCTAATTTGAGTCGTGCTTCTATTGTAGTTTTGCTGCTAGACGTTATTTTCTGTAGGTTTAAAGCGGCAATCACGAGATTGATGACCAATTTTGTTGCAAAATCTACAATGGGGTATCGGCTGATTATTTTCAAGTCTAGGTGGCTTACTTGGTGGTTGTGTTGTATTTGGTTCATGTGCACGCTTAGTACGGATAGAGGAAGCGACTGAAATAAGCTCCGGTACTGATGTGGCAGGTGCAATCAGCAATTCTATGCGACGCTCGTCATTCACACAACCTATAACTGCTTCTACGGCGTCATTGCTGTCTAGCTTGTCTTTCGTAACACGCCGCCACAGCACCCACGCTTGGGTTAAAAACTCTGAAATATCCTTACTCACATCGTAGGAATGTTCACGAAACTTTACAATGTCCCGGGAGTATCTGTTTTCAGGCTCAAATGTCGTAATGAGGTTGTCCTTCATCTCCTCCCACGAAGAAGTTGTCACGAGCCAATTGTCCACCCATAACTTGGCTCGACCTTTGAGCAAACTTCCTACCTTCATACGCACTTCAAAATCGTTGAAGGAGTACATTTTTATTGCCTTTGTGATGTGTTGGCACCATTCACGTACCCCAACGTTTGAATCCGGATCGAATGAAGGTAAAAAAATATCGGTAACCCTTACCTTGCTATTTCCCTGTTGAGCGGCTAGCCGCTCAGACATTTTGTTCATTGTTTCTACAATTCTCGTAAGGAAATCTACCGGCAGATTCCCAACGCCTGGGTTAAGAACAGAGGACTTACTAGAATGACCGTCAATAGTGGGCAATGATCCCACTTCTGATAACGAGACAGAAGCTTCAGGGTTATCACCAAATGGCTCGACACCAGCATCGCCAGTGTCACGGATAGCATCTCCATCTGCCATATTCCTATCTCGACCTATCCGGGTTGTAGATTTACTGGGATTTGAATTTATCAAATGCTAGAGAGACCAAATACTTAATTTTATTACGTTACCAAAGAACTCGAGTTTCTCGTACAGCAGCGCCGACAAAAGTGCGCCATTTTTCACGTTGAAAATAGAGGCAAACTTTTTTTAGAAAACCACCTGATTGGCCTACTCGGGTTGACCGATCAGACCTCTTGTCATGAAACCGCGTGAACTAGCCTCTACGCTCAACGCTAACAAAACTGTGTCTTTTTATAAATCATTATCTTGGTAATTACAATAATCATGATTCAATTTACTGACAATTCAATTCACTATTTTAAACAGTCATTAGAAACAACAGAAACTATTATTTAATTATGTAATCTATTTCTACTAGTAATTAAGAAATTACGGAACGATTGAAACTACGGCGTAAAACGGATGAACAGAAAAGATTTGCAGATCGAACCTAGATTAATTCATTATGATGTGAATAATCAGACAATAGAAACCCTCAAAACTTAATGATTATTAACAAGAAACATTACTAGATTAATATTGAATTAATGAGCCCTAAATTTAGCCTACACTGTACATAAAATACTGAGCAGCGAGTAGTGACATCTTGAGGACAAGTTTTACAACAGTTCGTTCTCCGGGCTCGCTCCCATCAAAGCCACGTCATATAGTGTCGCGTAGAGACATCTTGCGGCAGATGAACGCAACAGCAAAGTCGCGCCGATATATATATACGTACAATATCGCGATGCCACCTAAACATAATCCTGACGAATCACAGTTAAAGTTACTGTACGCTCAACGTAAGACGTTGTATTCTTGCATGCAGTCTATTTTCGATAGATCAAAATAAATGTCTAGTGAAACGAATAAGGAATCCTTTCTGAGCTCGGTAGAAACTATAAACCAGCTGCGTTTGAGCTTTGAGGAAACTCCGGATAAAATAAATAGTCTGGAATTGGAAGCTAATCCCGATTTTGATGTTGACTATCGGTCTTTGTCATCATTTGAGAATTTATTTTGTTGCGTCAAACGTGTAGCGAACTCATTTAATGTTCCCAGCTTAGACACAAATTCGATGGTGCAACTTCCACTCAGAAGCGATAGACCGAGGCTAGTTCCCTTACCAATACCGGAGTTCGATGGAGATATCAAAAATTGGCCGTTGTTTTATGATAGTTTTGAAAATTCGATTCACAAAAATAATAGTTTGACCGATCATAAAAAATTGCATTATCTTGTAAACAAACTATCTGGTAAAGCTAAATCAGTTTGCGCCGACATTACACTCTGTGCTGAACACTATTCGTTGATTTTGGATACTTTGAAAATTAAATACGAAGATAAAAGGTTAGTAACAAGCGCTCATTTAGATCAAATATTTGAATTGAAAAATATTTCTACTTGCAATGAACATAACTTGGAAAACTTTCTTGACATCTTTGCGTTATCTGTTCGCGCGTTAAAAATTCTTAAGTTCAATGACCTAAGTGATTTTCTGTTTCTGTATATCGGGCTAAAAAAGTTAGACTCAGAAACTGTTCGATTATTTGAAATGGACAAGCGTGGCACCTAGCTGCCCACATTTGAAGAATTGGAGACATTTGTGCGCGATCACATTAAAATATTGCAACGCACCTCATCAACAAAACATGAAGTTACGAGAAAGCTAGCACTAGCTCCGAACGTCGAATGGATGCACCATCGAGGCCACACTAGTCCACGTATACTTACGTAAATGTCGCAAACACGACTTCGCAATCGCTGTGTTCGTTGTGCAATGCTCATCTTGATCAAATATACTGATGTTCTAGTTTTACATAAAGATTACGCCTAGTGAGCGTTACAATTTTGCGCGAGTTAATAATTTGTGCCTTAATTGCTTTAGTGAAGGACATCGCATCACAGTCTGCATTCGAATTCTAGTTGTCGAAAATGTCAAATCATACGTTATTTCATTTCGGAAATGCCGCATCCAGTGTGGACACAGTTAGATTGTCGAGTGGTAACAATAACTCGTTATTCGTAAACTCTGCGCAAGTGCCTGATTGCGATCACGATATCGCGCTGCTGCCTCGGAGCACATGCTTGCCACGGAGCACACGGATGACGTAGCCTTGTGTTCGTTGTCGAATGCACGAACGCCTACAACGGTTCTCCTAGCGACCGCACGCGTTATAGTCATTGATGCGTATGGAAAAGAACATCGCGCGATTTTGGACGTTGCGTCGCAGAGTAATTTTTTTACTCGTAATTGTTGTCAGCGACTAGGCTTAAAAGCTAATGACCGCCCCGCATGTTCTGTTGTTCGTGGTATTGGAGGTTCAATTAAGGCTCTGTGGAAATTAAATTTCACTCTCGTTTAGATTCGAGTATTAGTTTCGATATAGATTGTTTGGTAGTCGACAAAGTGACAGAACGTTTGCCGACGGTCTCAGTTAATATATCTTTTTTGTCGAATTTTAACGACTTACCGTTGGCTGATGACGCATACGCCGTTCCAGAAGACATTGATATGTTGGTAAATGCTTCGATTTTCCCACACCTCGTGCTATCGCGTAAAGTTCAAGGTCATTCGTCACATACCACACCGTACGCTCTAGAAACAGTTATTAGATTTGTTATTGTTGATTCCGCTCACGCTCATTTATGTAGCTACTCGACTGTGTCCTATTGTTGCTCTGCTGAACCGTTGGAGGCCACCGTTCGTAAGTTTTGGGAAATGGAAGAGGTAAGTGTCCCACCCATACTAAGTCCAGATGATAAGCTTTGTGAGGAGATAGGAGATAGTCGCACGACTACTCGAGATGAAGATGGTCGTTACTTGTTCGTTAGGAGACTCCCGTAAATCGGCTGAAAAACCTTTTTTTATCTTTGGAACGGAAAATACAGGCGTCTCCTAAGCTGAAATAGGCTTACGATAAAGTTGTGAATGAACATTTAGACAAAGGCTATATCTCATCTGCGCTTGCCAAAACTGAAGAGTCCAAAGAGGCTCCGTCATACATAATTCACACACAACAACACGGATTTATCCAGGAGGAAAAACTCACCACGAAGCTTCGCCTTACATGGTAGTGCTAAAACTAGTAGTTCAGTAGTAGTTCTAGTTGTGCTAAAACTACTACACATTTTGTACGGTGGTCAAAACCTTCAAAGTAACTTGTATGACATACTCGTAATAGTTAACTTTTGTTTTTTTGCAACTGCGTTATCAGCTGACATACGTCAGATGTTTCTTTGCATAGGTATACGTGAATGGGATCATAGATTTCAACACTTTTTGTATAGATTTTCACCACAAGAACCTTTGGAGGTCTACGAATTTAATCGTGTTTGTTTTGGGCTCAAGTCAAGCCCTTTTCACGCTTTGCGAACCGTCAAGCAGCTTGCCGCTGACGAAGAAGATATTTATCCGAAAGCTAAAGAAACTATCTAAACTAGCTTGTACATGGACGATTTCGTATATTGCGTTGATAGTGAGGAAGAAGCTATCGTAATAGCCGCTGAAGTGATTCTTCCCATGAAAGCGGGTCAATTTGATCTGGTAAAATGGACTAGTAACTCGCAAAGGGTTTTGGATTCGATTCCGCCAACTCATCGCTTATCAACAGTCAAGGAGTTTGACGACAATGATTCACACAAGGTTCTCGGTTTATGTTGGTCACCTGCATATAATATGTTTAGTCTCAAAATTTGCTCCACTCCGAAAACCTGCACCAAACGCACTATATTATCGTGTGTTGCTAGAATATGGGATATTATGGGATTCGTAGCGCTTGTAGTTTTATACGCAATGCTTCTTATAAAAGAGCTTTGGCTGTCCAACTGTGACTGGGATGAACCAGCGCCGGATAATGTAACGCGTTTATGGACTCGCTTTAGAGAAGAGCTACCCATGCTGGATATAATGAAAATACCACTTCATGTTGGTATTAATAGTGGTAGTGTTGTTACCGTCTTGGGATTTGTGGAAGCTAGCGAGAGAGGGTATGGAGGTGTCGTTTACTTTCACGTTCAGAATGGTGACGACATTCTAGTGAACCTTATTAGCGCTAAGTCAATGGTTGCCTCCCGGAAATTCGTCTCTTGCATTTCTTGAACTTTGCGCCATACTTGTATTAGTAAAGCTTATTTGTACCATTGTTAACGCTTTTCGCAATCGCATAAGTAAAGATAGAATTTTTTCATTTTCAGACTCAACTGTAGCTCTGTGTTAGTCTCATTCTTCTCTACACCGTTTGAATACTTTTTTTGCGAATCGAGTGGCAAAAATTCAGTCTGAATTGTCACCACAAAACCTGTACCACGTCTCTGGTAAAGATAATCCTGCTGATTGTCTGTCTCGTGGGTTGACTTTTGCACAAATTTTAGATCATCCGCTTTGGTTTCATGGCCGATCATGGACTAATGCTTCGCCTAGTGAATGGCCAGTTAACCCTTTCAACTCTGCAACGGTATCAAAACCTCCAGAAAAAAAGAAGCATTCTCTAGTCACTTCTGCATCACGGAAAGAGACGCTTATATTATCGTTGGCTAGCCGCTTATAGTCATAGTCTAAACTTTTGCTTTGCATGGTATATGTATGTCGCTTCACAAAGATCTTACCTCCTCGTAAGTATGTTACTGCCGCCAAACTCGATGCAGCTGAAAAGATTGTGCTCAGAGTGCTCCAGCGATTTTACTTTTCAAACAAGTTTAGGAACTTAGAGAGAAATAAATCATGTAATCGCGCATTTCAGCGCTTGAGGCCTTTCTTACAAGATAGACTCATTTGAGTTAGCGGTCGTTTGAGTCAGTTGGATTAAGCATTTGAGCAGAAACATCCATTGATTTTACCGCGAAAGGACCATGTCCCTAATCTATTGGTTGATTATCATCATGAAGTGCATTGTCACGCTGGTCCCGATTTATTAATGTCGATTTTTCGCCAAAGTTACTGGATATTATCCGCTCGCAATTGTTTCAAACTTCGTCCGAAGCCAGTATTTCCTGAAATGGCCGATCATTATTCTGGTCGCGTAGTGATGATCGCTAAACCTTTCGTTCATACTGGAACAGATTTTTGTGGCCCCTTCAAAGTCACCGTTTCTCGTGGCCGTGGTATACGCTTCACGAAAGGTTACGTGTGCCTTTTCGTCTGTATTAAGTAAGCCAAGCTTTATGAATGCGTTTAAAAGATTTTTGTGGCACCGCAGTCCTGTAGCTTGTATGTTTTACGACAATGGCTGTACGGTACGTACACCGCACAATATCGCTAACTCATCAAACAGCGCGTCAACCGGCGATTTACCTAATTACCACCGTTCAGTTCACGTTTGAGCCTACATCACGGCGGACGCGCTCTCACCTCCCATATCAATTATCAATATCAATACCTTATCAATATAATCTATAGTGGACATCTAGACTTATCATTTATATATCAACCCCAAGGGATACACCCTACATCTTATGGTCCTTCGAGTCAACACGAATAGGCGGGATCACTACGCGAGTGTCGAAAAATTTTTTTTTTTGTGACTGTGTTTTGTTAGTTATCAAATAAGCACTGTGGATAAGCATCCACTTAGCGTATCAACTACGAGCAACTTCCAACTTCTACCAATACAGCAGTCTGACGTGTCAGTCGGGCGTTCCTAGCAAAGCAGCTGGGAAAATCTGCACACAGCGGGCTGAAGCAAAGTAAGATCTTTCCTGTTTTAACTTATTCATACCAAATAATATACTGAACATGGAAGACCTATTTTCGACCCAAGTGCAGCTACTAGAGGCAATCAATAGCATACTGTCGAATTTAAAAAAGGAAGGAAAGAAGCGAAAGACTCCTGAAACTTGCCAAAGAAGGCTTAATACGTTAGAGCAGTACTGGTCCGAATTCCTAGGCAATCATGAACAGCTGAAGAATTTCGAGTCAACCGGTCACGAGTATTTTAGTCAGGAATACTTTATACGAGCGCAGAAAATGTACAATGATATCAAAGCGCATATCCAACAATTTTTAAAATCGCCTTCCATTCAACCACCGAGCCATTTGTCGCAAGCAAAGTTTCAGTGGCCCAAAGTCTCGCAGACTACGGAGCAAAAGTGGCCCCCTTTTGCTCCGTAGTCTGCGAGACTTTGCTTATCAATCTGCAAATAAATTGGAAGAGCTTCTTCGCAAACAGCGAAGTAACTTCAAAGCATTTGCACACTCTGTATTAAGTATCAACCTCGAATCTATCACGGAAAAATGGGAATTCGAGGATATTCTCAAAGATTTACAATCTAGATGGTCCGTTGTCGATAAGTTACATTGGGAGATTGATAGTGAATCGATGGAAATAAATCCCGACTATCAAGAATCATTCGCTAATTACGAGAAACAATTTATCACTATCAAAAAGGCCATCAACACAAAGCTATGGTCTGTATCTCATCGAGAAAAATCAACTCCAACAATGGACATACCATATTTTAATGGTAATTATCAAAACTGGGTATCTTTCAAAGATTTATTTATCGAAGCAATCCACAGTAACAGATCTCTGTCGGATGCACAAAAGATGCAATTTCTGAAAAGTAAACTCAAGGACGAAGCAGGGAAGTTGGTTCAACACCTAAAGATCAGCGCAGATAACTACAAAACCTGCTGGGATATACTCAGCCACAGATATAATAATATCAAACTGATCTTCTCGTCACACGCAAGTTCTCTCATGAATTTGTCAAGTATGCAGTAGCAATCAGCAGCTAACATCAAGAAAATACACGACACCACCAAGGAGTGTATTTATGCCATTAACAACCTAGGTGTCGATACATCAACCTGGGACCCGTTGGTGGTATACATAATATCACAGAAACTGGATTCTGAAACACACGAAGAATACATACAATCAGTGTCAGATCCACGGGCTTTACCATCGCTGAATGAGTTTCTAGAGTTTTTAGAAAACAAATTTATGGCTTTAGAATCATCATCAAGACGCAAAGAGCCCCAAAAATCATCTCAATATCAAGAGAGTACAAAAATCACCAAGAATAATAAATTCTTTAAATCATTTAGTAGCAGTAAAGATTCAGATAATCATAACTTTTATCAGAATTCGATCAATAACACGCAATTGACCCCAAAAGCCGGATGTCCACTCTGCAAAAATTGGCACGGATTATTTCATTGCGAAAGATTTCTGAAATTGCAACCAAAAGAAAAATTGAATTGTGTTCGCAAATTTAATTATTGCTCAAATTGTTTGCACAACCACTACGGAAATGCTTGCGTATCAGAAAAATGTTGTCGAGAATGCAATTCATTGCACAATACTTTGTTACACGAGGCATTTTCCAGGTCAGGGGAAAGTTTCAAAAAACAAGCAAGTCACGTAGCCCAAAATTATTTAAAAAACATATCAGAAGTACTTTTGGCGACTGCTCTTCTCAAGATTCAAGCAGCTGATGGAACATATCACCAGATGCGTGCAATCATCGATGGTGGGAGCCAGACCTCCCTGATTCACGAAACTGCGGCCCAAAAATTAGGCCTAACACGTCAGCGATGCAAAGGTGTTATTGTCGGAGTGGGCGTGAAGGAAAATACCTGCAAAGGCGTACTCACAATATCATGTTTATCAAATCAAAGTGATTATCAATTCACTACGGATGTTTTTATCATGAAAAGCCTTGTAAATAACCTTCCTAATCAATCATTTTCGAAACCATCATGGTCATTTATAAAAAATATTCAATTAGCCGACCCAGACTTTCATCTTAGTCGCCCCGTAGATATTTTGTTTGGCGCGGATATATACAGCTCAATAATATTGAGCGGAATCATTAAGGAAAATCAGTACCTACCTGTTGCACAGCAAACCCGATTAGGGTGGATTTATGTGGAAATATAAAATCATATAACTGCAACGTTGTCACAAACCATTTTGAAGACATCAAGAGATTTTGGACAACAGAGGATATCAATGAGGACTCCAGCATGTCCCAAGAAGATTGTGAATGCTTGGAGTTTTATCAAGCAACAACAACGAGACAGCGCGACGGAAGATATGTCGTCAGATTGCCATTGAAAGAAAATGCAGCACAACAACTGGGAGATTCCAGATATAAAGCAGTCGCACAGTTTAAACAAATAGAACGCAAGTTCAACCAACAAGAAGATATGGCGCGTCGCTATCGAGAGTTTATGAAGGAGTATGAAGATTTAGGTCACATGCGTCCTACAACCCGTGACGAAACACCAAGCAATTATTTACCACATCACGGTGTGCAACGTCCAGAATCAACAACGACGTCTTAAAGGATTGTGTATAATGCCTCATCTCGAACTTTATCAGGTTGCACTTTTAATGACGTCATGAAACAAGGCCCTAATCTTCAAAAAGATTTATTTGAGTTAATTCTGAAATGGAGAACACATCAAGTTGCATTTACAGCGGATATCGAGAAGATGTTCCGGCAAATCCTTCTCCACCCTGATGATCAACTGTACCACAAAATCATATGGCGGTACTCCATAGATCAACCCTTACAAGAATATAAATTAACGACAGTCACGTATGGCATAAAATCAGCGCCATTCCTTGCTATGATGACTCTTCAAAAACTAGCAAGTGACGAAAGCCGTAATTATTCAAATCAAGCTATACAGGCTTTAAAGGAAGATTTTTATATGGACGATCTTTTGAGCGGGTGTGACAGCATACCATCAGCAAGAAAATTACAGCTAGATTTAAAAGCTCTACTTCAATCAGGAGGCTTCAATTTAAGAAAATGGTCTTCTAATAAGCCAGAATTGTTAGAAGGCGTTGAAACAACACAAAATAATGCTGAACAAGCATTCGATTTCAAACATCAGGAATCCACCAAAACATTGGGATTACGCTGGTTTCCCTCCAGTGATAATTTTGGATACAATATCAATATAGATATATCTAGCACTCGCACAACTAAGCGTCAGTTACTATCTAATATATCAAAGATATATGACCCGTTAGGTTGGCTTTCCCCAGTTTCAACAAAATTAAAGCTTTTATTTCAAAAGACTTGGCTGATATAAAACCTTAAATGGGACGACAATTTGCCGAGCGACATCAATAATGAGTGGAATCGAATAAAAACAGATATTGAAATTATCAATGATATTCAAGTACCTAGATGGCTGCAAATAAGCCAGAACAAGGTTATTCAACTACATGGATTTTGCGATTCATCAACAAAGGCGTATGCGTGCGTCATCTATTGCAAGATCAGCAATGAAAAGAGCGACGGAGATGAGAAAACCTCAATCGTCTTAGTTGCAGCAAAATCTCGTTTGATATCGCCTCTTAAAAAATTAAGTTTACCTCGGTTGGAGTTAAGCGCCGCCCACTTATTAGCAAAGCTAACCCAGAAAATTCAAGCTTGTTTATCAAAACATAATTTGAAGACCTTTGCTTGGTCGGACTCTACAGCTGTGCTGGGATGGCTTCAAGGAGATCCTAACAGGTGGAAGTCGTTTGTTGCCAACAGGGTGAAACAAATAACAGAAGTCATTCCAGCAGAAAATTGGCACTACGTAAAATCTGCTGAAAATCCAGCGGATTGTGCTAGCAGAGGTATATCAGCTGAAACGTTAAAACATCGCCCTATTTGGTGGCAAGGACCATCTCTGTTATTATCGTTTGACGAAAACCAAAAACAACCGGTTTGTATCACAGATCAAGAGATCAAGAAAGTAAACAAATCAAACGTCACAAAATTGACGCGTAGCCCCAGTGACGACATAATCAGTGACGTCATCAGCAAGAATAGTAACTGGACACGAGCAGTCCGCATACTCGCATGGATTCTTCGTATGGTAACACGTGAATCATGCAGACTTCCCTACCTGACAATAGGTGAATTACGCAAAGCAAAACGCATGATAATCAAACATGTGCAGACGTTATCGTTTGAAGAGGAAATTAAACACATAAAGCAGAAAAAATGCATCGATTCAAGAAGCAGATTACTTAATCTAAATCCTTTCCTGGATCAAGAAGGATTGTTAAGGGTCAATGGGAGATTAAAAAACGCTAATATCAGTCAAGACATGATTCATCCTGTTATCCTTCCACACGATCATCATCTAACTTATTTACTCATAGATCATACACACAAGATGACGTTCCACGGAGGACCACGGCTGACACTAGCATGGCTTCGAAAGGAATTCTGGATAATAGGCGGAAACAGAGCAGTCAAAAAGAAGTTACGTCAATGCGTAACGTGTAGAAGACACAATCCTTCGAAACACTACCAAATGATGGGTAACTTACCAGAGGCAAGGGTCAATCCAACACTACCATTTTATCATTTGGGCGTTGACTATACGGGGTTCGTTGAAATCAAGGCTAACAAGACCCGAAGTAGCAAGACATCAAAAGGATACATTGCTGTTTTTGTTTGTATGGTGACAAAGGCGGTACACTTCGAGCTGGTATCCGATCTGACGACGTCAGCATTTCTAGCAGCTCTATGACGAATGTCAGCAAGACGTGGTTCACCAGGACACATTTACAGTGATAATGGCACCAATTTTGTCGGAGCAGGCAATGTACTACAAAAAGAAATGATGGAATTAATGATTAACCATTCCGAATTTCAATCGGAACTCAGTATGATGAGCATTCAATTGCACCACATGTGTACTTTGAATCCTAGTAGTGGGGGCCTTTGGGAAGCCGCAGTGAAGACCCTCAAGCACCATATCAAGAGAGTCATCGGGGAGCAAAAACTCACATTTGAAGAGTTCTCTACAGTACTGGCACAACTAGAAGCATGCTTGAATACACGACCTCTCAGTACATTATCTGAAGATCCTGAAGACCTCGATTACTTGACTCCATCCCATTTCTTATCAAGTGGACCTGTAATGACCATCATTGAAACAGAGCGTGATCAACGTACGAGATGGCAACTCACACAAAAAATCTTCAATGACATATGGAAACGGTGGAAGTCAGAGTATTTAACACAACTATCAGCCAGGAGCAAATGGCAAAAAACACAACCAAATTTAAAACTAAATGACATCGTCTTGGTTCACGAAGCAAACCTTCCGGCAGGAAAGTGGGCCTTAGGTAAGGTCATCGAGCTACATCCCGGTACCGACGGACTAGTGAGAGTCGTTTCCATAAAAACAAAAAGTGGTATCATGAAGAGGCCTATCACAAAGCTGTCACTTCTACCCACTGATGATCAAGAGACCCAGCGACCACAGCAAGAAACAAGACGACGACCTATCAAAAAATTCAATTTTCTCACCATGGTTTTAATGCTAATTACCATCTTTACATCCAGTGTAAACGGAGCAGCATATAACATATTCAAATTCGGTACTAATCAAAGTATCTATTTTGATAAGGTATCCAGCATGCGTTTAATTCAAGATGATTGGAAATTGATTGTGTACTACAATCTTCAACCTTATTACCAGATCACTATATTATTTAACAAGTACATCAATCATTTAGACAACATTTGCTCAAGAATAAAAGTAAACAATCAATGTGACGTAGTCCTTTTACAGCTACGTCACAGCTATACAGAGTTGCAATATTATAATATCAATCTGCTAGGACAGCAATTCGATACAAGCGCACGATTACGTCAACGACGTGGACTTATCAATGGAGTGGGTTACATAGCAAATAGTCTATTCGGTATCTTGGACGACCACTTCGCGGAACAATATGAAAAGGACATTCAGTTACTTACACAAAATCAAAAACATTTGGCATCTCTGTGGCGGAATCAGACATCAGTCGTGGAAGCGGAATATAACCTGCTAAAACGAGTCGAAACAACCATGAATCAGCAGTACAAACTTTTTAATCAACATTTAAATCAGCTTGAACAAGCAACCACCAGCTTGAAAAAGGACTTACAAAGCGAAATTAACTTCAATGAGTTTACTTTAGCGTCAGTCATTGCCAACAATCTAATGAATAATTTGAAAAACATTCAAAACAGTCTTTTGGAAACCGTAACAGACGTCTATCACGGGAAATTTGATATTCATCTCATAACACCCAATCAACTGAGAGACGAATTAAGTATCATTTCTGGACAATTATCAAAAGACTTGACATTGCCTATCAACAATCTTCATACAGACCTAGCAAAAATATATCATTTACTCAAGGTTAAAGGAAGAGTAACGAAAAATTATTTAATATTTGAGATAAAAATTCCATTACTAAGTAGAGACAACTACAACATTTATAGAATGATAAGCATACATACCTCAACATGTCGGAAAAAAGATGATCAGCGTTATTCCCATCGCAGACCATCTAGCGATTAACATACAGAGAGATATTTATTTACCAATATCAGATAATGACCTCCATCAATGTATTGAATATGACTCCAATACTCAATTATGTGAGCTTCATACCCCAGTTTATACAAAAAAATCCGATAATGACATTTGTATCAAACAAACTACAAAAAATGAATGTCATTATAAAATAGGTTTGTGTACAAACAAATGGCAACAGCTGGTTAAAACGAATACGTACTTATACAGTTGTTGTGACAAATGCTTAATCACCATAATATGTGACGGTCAAATGTCGATAGAACGACTCAGCGAGGCGGGGACTATCAGTCTCAAACATGGCTGCGTCATCAAGGGCGAGGACTTCATTGTACTGTCACACAAGGAGCAAGTCAGCGAAATACATACGCAAACCGATATAATTGCAGAGGAGATTCATTCCATCAATAACATCATAAATTTGACCATCCCTATCAGTAAATTAGAAGGAAAGTTTGAAAACGATAACACTACCTTGCAAAGGATAAGCGATCAGATAGAGCTGATGAAGACAGAAAGACCCTACGTCGATGAGCTTTCAAATCATGATGTCCATCACTACATTGCAATCTACGTGGTGGCGGGTAGCTGTGCGGCAGCGGCGTTGGTGTTCTGGCGACGACGCGTGCGCCGCTCGTGCCATGCTGCGCGCCTGACTACACACGCAGCGGCAGCGGAGACAACGGGACCCAGCAGGGGTTATAGTGTTAACGAAACAACATTGAACTCTCGGGATATCAGTGCAAGTACGAATCAGTGCGCGAATGCAAATATACCCATTGAGCTAAAAGTGATCGAACCACCGCGCTCACAAAGTGCAAGTGTAGATAATAAGATACGGTTTAATTTTAGAGACACTATATTATAAATCAACAAAACTAATAATTGTCTATCACCTTGTCACTTAGATAAATTTCATCTGCCATCTTATCATTCACCTCATAAAATCTTAGTCTTTTTCTGGCGCGGGAGCATGTACGGTACGTACACCGCACAATATCGCTAACTCATCAAACAGCGCGTCAACCGGCGATTTACCTAATTACCACCGTTCAGTTCACGTTTGAGCCTACATCACGGCGGACGCGCTCTCACCTCCCATATCAATTATCAATATCAATACCTTATCAATATAATCTATAGTGGACATCTAGACTTATCATTTATATATCAACCCCAAGGGATACACCCTACAATGGCAAAAATTATGTTGGAGCCAAACGCAAAATTTAAGAATTGCACACCTTTCTACCATCAGAATATTATAGGACAGAATTTGCTCATAATTTAGCCGAAAATCGCATCAAATAGTCCCTAAATACGCTAGCGGCAAGTCATTTAGGGAATAATTAGGAGTCTAATATTAAAATTCTTTAGATGCATTTGTTTCGCGTGGTAGGTGAACAGATCCTATCGTTTGAGGAGCTGAGCACCGTGGTTTCTCAAGTTGAGGCGGTGATGAATTCACGTCCTCTGTGACCCTCAGAGCCAATAATATTAACACTGGGACATCTTTAACTATGACTCCTTTGAAGTATTTACCTACTAAAGACATAGAAGAAACCCAGCTGCATCTTCTTTTACGCCATGCTTTGCTAGACAAACTTGTCCAATCGTTTTGGAACCGTTGGAGAACGGACTATTTGCATACCTTACAGTCGCTCAAAAAATGGAATACTCCCTCCAATCCTATTACTGTTGGTACGGTTGTTATTTTAATAACGGAGAATACGCCTTATTTACACTGGCCTCTCGGTGTCGTTGAAGAAATATTTCCTGGTTCAAATGGAGTCACTCGGATTGTTCGCCTTAAAACATCAACCGGATAATACTTACTCTCGGTTGTACGTCACTGTCCTTTGCCTAATCAACGGCAGTGAGATTATTATTAGATAAAACTTAAGTATTATGGAAGGCTCCACTCTAGTAAGGTGGGTTCCACTTAGTTTAAAAATAGGATTAGCTTAGTTTATTATTTGAAGGTAACCCTTTAAGCCTGGGGGAATGGTTGCGTTGATTATCTATCACATTTAAATCTGCCGCATTGACAAAATGCATTCATTTAGTGTATTTACTTATTTTGGTAAGGATAATTGGTTGATTGACATATCTGATCTTTCTTGTACCCATCTCCTTCCTGCACATACCTTACTAGCATGCAAAAGCGAGACAGCGTCTGCTTTCCACCCGGCGGCCGCGACACCTCGCAATGAAAAATGGAACTTAGCGAGTCGCAAATCATAAGCAAGCTAGTGGATTGTTGTGTGGTTAAAATATTATTGTAAATCGAAGAATATACAGAAATTGTGCGTAACCTCTCTTCAGAACTTCAGAACCCTTGTCCTCGGTGCAATTTTGGTGGATTCCATGGTTCAGTGAAAGACCACGACAAGCTGACTTGCCGTCCGGCATCCGTCTACGTAGATAGCTCACATCAATAGCTCCAGGAATAAGGTATTGTGCATTCCTTTCTTTACTGAACGATTTTCTCTTGTCCTATTTACCAGGTGGGCTGATGCCTGCCTCATATTTCTCTGTCATAAAATCAGGAGAGTAACTCGGCTCCGAAGGCATAATCTGTGACGTCTTGTCCTATTAACGACCGCTAGAAGTAGGCCACGCCCCCTTTAAAGGGGGAGAGGTGGCTGGGACTTGGGCCAGAAAATAGTATCCGGTGTAGGGGGACTCAAGAATTGCCAGCGGGCAAAAGAAGAAAAAAGGCCCGCCCTCCACGCATGTTCTTCCGGTTGAGACCAAGATATGGTGGAAACGGGGATGGGTGGTTGGTTGTTCCTGGCAAACAGGAACATTGGGTTATGTCCTATTTACCAAAATCGTTCAATTAGTCCTTCCCTCGGTGTCAGGATAGTGTCAATCAATTATACAGTCCATTTCACCCGTCCACCATAGTTAGCTCGCGCCACCAGATAGCATACTTAAACTTACGGTGGGCCATACCATAATCATCTTAATCTTTAGGTGTTTGTGACGTCCTGATGGTTTTGATCTCAATGAAACTTTGCACTCATCTTAAAATATGTTTCTCTTTCCCCTTATGGCGAGATATTAAAAAGCGCCGAATTTGTGAAATGGTTTCAGGTAAAAACGGTAACTGTTTATTTATAGAAAAGTGTACTTACATGTAAACCTAACACGCTCCTCTTTGCTCCGCTTGTCGTTGCACCTGTTTTGACTTGTTGGTGAAAGATTTATTTAGTTAGAACTAGATTTTTCTAGGGAGAACTAGTTTTTCGGAGTTAGAACTAGTTTTGACTTGAATCAAAATTACTATATTAAATTAAAATTACTAAGTAAATTGTAGTTTTACCTCTTAGACAAGATAACACTGGACCATTTTTAGGCGTATTTCCACATACAGTCGGTTCTGCCACGTTTGGTGGGGGACGAGGTAACCACCCTTACATAACCGAATCATGTTCCTACAAACGCACCCACATGCAATTCGCACACCTGCAACACAAATTTACGTAAATACGTACGGTCTTTGAATATGTGCGTTAAATTTAATAGAGTTGGGAACACGTTTATCGATAAATACATTACTGACACCATTCCATCAGAATCTGTTCAGGTGGACAAAATCTTCTCTATATCTACATATAAAATGCAACATCTGTCTGTGTGTCTGTATGGACGCTTGCTTATAACTTGGGAACATCTCATTGGATTTTGATGCAATTTTCATTGTAACGTAGTTTCTTGAGGAAGGTATTAGGCTATGTATCATCACGGTATGATATTGTTAGATACAGGCGGCTGATGGTCTGCAGGTCTTTGGTCAGGAGTCACGAAAGAAATGTAAACCATGATTTAATCACTTCAGCACAAAGTTGCAAAACAAAATGGCAGCGCCGCTCAGTTACAGCCTTTTATATCCACCGTGCGCGCGCAGCCGTCGATGACTCAAACTGTTGCCACGCTCGTCCGGCAGGGGCGCTCCGTCATCTTGTGTTGCTAACAATATATAAGGTCTTTCACTTTAAATTGAAAGTAATTTAGGAGGTGATTCAGTATCGTTAATACATATCATTCCACTGCAAAGCACTTTTTTTTTGCACGAACTTTTTTTTCACTTCTCAGTACAAAGTGGTCCGATCAGCTGACTCAGTTTGTATGGACAAGTGAAGAAAAAGTTCGCGCAAAAAAAAGTACTTTGCAGTGGAATGTGATGTATTAACGATACTGAATCACCTCCTAAATTTCTTTCAATTTCAATTGAAAGACCTTATATAATATATAATATTATAAGATACAATTAACATTTAATTTCTTCAGATAACTTAAATTTATCTGAGATTGAAAACATTTATGGGGATAGATCTATTTATTAGTCATTAACAAACAAGAAATTATTAAAATTTTAAAACTGATTGTCTTTTAACGATAACTACCATCGATAATAACTGATACATGCCTAGCTATTCCCGACGAGGCTACATGGCAGCCTGTTTGGAGCAGCGAGACTATTTAGCGAGACTATTGTGTTGCCATAGTTTTTAAGTTCTGATTTTTAGGTAAACTCTTAAGTTTTAGAAAAAAAAATAGGTGTTGAATTTTTCGAGCAAGTAGATTTATAATATATTTAGTAATATTTTCAGTAAAAATATTAATTAACTATTGCTTATATTGCTGCCTACGATTAATAAATTGAAATTAGTTTTAGAAAAATAAAAATAACAGTGGATTCGGTACAAGAAAAATATAAATACTTAAATTTTGCTGTACACTTTATGAAATAGTAGCATATTTCTCAACACAAAAATCAAGTTAAGGTGAATTAATGTTAAAGTATTAATGAATTTCTAGGTAATTTTTTGTAGTAGTTGGCAACACCAAAAATAGTCTCGCTGCGGCGCATTCCTGAATCGTGACGTAGGCGTACTCCCTACGAGACTAACTTAGTCTCGTAGGGAGTACGCCTACGTCATCGTGAAGAAGTTATGGCGCCAAATATGAATTTTATACATTTTCAAAAATGTTGGATATGAGTAAATTACGAATGAAATAACCAAAAATATACTTACAAGTGAAATGTAACACCATCTTTTTGTAAATTTGATGTGTTAGACATTTTTTTGCACCCATACACAGCACAAAACGGCATTTTTCTCGGAGCTCTTTATGCAAAGACGTTCGGGAATCGTATGACAGAAATGGCGGCTGAACTAGTTTTATATAACGCGTTAGATATAGAATCTCATACCTTTGGCAGAGGGGAACGCCTGTTAAAGGCGTCTCCTTTGGTATATTCTCTAAGTTTTACCTAGTCAAAAGTAGTTGTAATAAAGGCTTTCAGTTAGAACTAGTTTTTACTAGTTAAAACAGGTTTTAGATCGTAATTTATATTTGCACGTGGAATTAGTTTGTGTTTTTAACGGTATGTACGATTTTAAAATACAACGTGGTGGACGTGAAAAAGGTTTTTCCAGAGTTCAACCCCTAGAAAGGGGGAAATGGGGTGACAAAGTCTGAAAATAACATGGGTATTGTTTGTATGGTTTATCGGGTCGCTGATTACGAAAAAAACAATGATTTCTAAATCTAAGGTAGTGGACGAGAAAAACTATCATCCCCTGTTGGGGTGCGATGGGGTTGAAATGTTGAAATGTGTAAATATCAATATGGGTGTCGCTTTAATGGTTTTTTGGGACGTTTATTACGAAAATGGCACCGATTTTGCAATTTTATATAGTGGACATGAAAGTTCTTGCAAGTATGTGTGCCAGAGCAAATCGGCTGTAACAGACGGACAGACAGACAGCCACACAAGTGATCCTATTAGGGTTCCATTTTTTCCTTTTGAGATATCTATCGATCTATATATCCACAATCTATCTATCTGTCTATATATCTATATCCAAGCAAAATATCTTTGAAACGGAAGGTAGTACATCCCTAGGGGTTGGACCACGGGATGCCAAAAAAAGTTTCTTTTTTTTAATGTCAAAACTTTGACGGCCTGTATCTCCCAAACGGCTGGAGTTAGACCCATGTTGTTGGGTGTCTAGGAAAGGTTGTCTGCCGAAAGTGTCAAAACTTTACAGGCCCATATCTTGCAAACGGCTGATTTTAGACCGATGTTCATGAAAAGGGCTCGGCGAGGTCTAGATGACGGTAAAAAAAATTTAAGTTCATTATTACAAAGTTTGTCTGTTTCGAAGTTAGGATCTTTAAATTTTGTGTTTAGACTGGCAATTGAAGATTACTTTATACGTGTCTCAGCGTTTGTGATAATTACGACCCCGAAGGGGTGAAAAGGGGGATGAAGTTGTCTTTGGAAAGTCCTTCATTTTCGAAGTAAAATGACTAAATTTGTTATTTAGGCAGTCCGTCTGTCCGTCCGTATGAACGGGAGACTCTTTAAGTGATCAAGACCAAGGTTCAATGACCCTTTTAGCGAAAAACACAGAATAAAATTTGTGCCCTATACTAATTTAAGAACAACTCCCAGTCAATTAGTATAGGAAACCTATTGTTTTTGTTGTGTTTTTTCTCAAAAAGGGTCACTGACCACTTACCGACTCTTCAGTATGTACTTTTGGCTATATAATTAGAAGTGATCTAATGTAGGTACCTCACAAATACGCCAAGTATTAGGAGTGTGTTTACTTTCGTAAGTACTTTCTAAATCCAATAAAAGGAATAGAAAATGAGTGTTTTGAATTCCATAAAAAATTAAGGGATGAGTTAATGTTCTTTCGTCTTGCGGATGCACTCCTCTCATGTTAGTACATCCGACTAATATTATAAATGCGAAAGTTGGGATGGATGGATGTTAGTTACTCTTTCACGCCGTAACTGATGAACCGATTGGGTTGAAACTGCACAAATGTTGTTCTAAACCTGGGATAGGACAAAGGCTATTTATATCCCATAAATCAGTTCCCATAGAATGGCAATGGGATGTCAAGTTCCTATATAAAAGTGATGTACTGTTACTCCTTCACGCCGTACCTACTGAACCGATTAGGCTAAACTTTGCACAAATGTAGTTCTAGACCTGGAATAGGACATAGTAGACCACTTTTTTTCCTATTAATCAGTTCAGAGGCAATTGTGTGTCAATTTCCTATAGAAAAGTGATGCACATCTTCACGCCGTACCTCCCGAACCGATAGGGCTGAAACTGCTTTAAATGTAGTTCTAGACCTGAAATAGGACATACGCTACTTTATATCAAATCAGTAACAAAAAAAAAAAAAACGTTTGGAAACGCGGCATGGCTTTCGCTCTCACCAAAGACCCTTTAGCAGAGGATTAATTCAGAGAAATAAAATGGTGTCTTTCGGAAACGCAGCCCGGCCTTCGGCTTTGTCAATGATATTAAGTAAGCATTATGCAGATGATTAAAATTAATTAGAAAACAAAAGATAGTGTCGACTGGAAATGCGACTCGGCCTTCAGCCTCGCCAAACATGCTATACTAGGGTATTAAATCAGTTATCAAAGACAGCCAAAGATACATTAGCAGAGGATTAATTTTATTCAGGCAACAAAAAATAATATCGATTTGCAGAACGGCTCGGGCTTTGGCCTCGGCAAATTTGAGATGATGAGAACCAAAAACACTTTAAATACTCCAAACCAAAGTCAGGTCAACTACTAAAACTAAAAATATTTACAGATTCGATACGACTATACAAAAACTTAATCAACGCGGGCGAAGCCGTGGGCAAAAGCTAGTTATAAATAAATATTTGTAAAACTACAAATAAGTTTTGTCCTCCCTTATATGAAAAATAACGGACGGAAAAGCTCACCGGTTTTTCAATTTCTGCTTTCTTCGGGAAAGTTACTTGAATTTAACTGACACTTGTTTTTTATTTCCAGTACCACCGGATGTTTGCTTCGCAAAGTTTCGTTGGGATGACTGTGGACAACCAGCTAAGCCAGTGGTCTACTACTACCACCCTGGCTCCAGATGCGAGATTGGCATGTGGAAGGGCTGTCTGCCGAATTTGAACATGTTCTTCGATGAGTACGAGTGCGTGGAAACTTGCATATTTGCATCCAGGGCTCGGCCTAAGGACTTCCATCTACCTGATGACTATATGATGCCACCTCATGAAAATCGAGAAGACGAATTGCTAAAGAAAGAAGGAAATAGTGAAGAAATTGTCGGAGATGCTACTTTACCTCCTACTGGTCCTACAGAACCTACAGTTCCTACAGAACCTACAGTTCCTACAGAACCTACAGTTCCTACAGAACCTACAGTTCCTACAGCTCCTACAGAACCTACAGTTCCTACAGACCCTACAGTTCCTACAGACCCTACAGACCCTAAAGGCCCTGATGATCCTTCTGGACGTTAATAAATAATCCTTCTGACCCTCATAATCCTGCTAATTCTGGCGAAGATAATTTTTAGAAACGATGAGATTACTTAGAGATTACGTAGTAATGGGAATACTAAAATAATTGAATAGATATTGTACAATAAAATATAATTTGTATATTTATCATTCGATTCAAATTATTTTAATAAATATATATAGTATGCCTTAATTAGCTTTTTATTTATAATTACACAATATAACTTGAAATATATACAATAAATAAAAGAAAATTGAAAACTTGAAATATATTTCGGCCCTTAGTGGGCCGTCATCAGTCAAGTATTAAAAAAATTACGAATATACCATAGTAATAAAAAAAAAAAAAAAAAAGACAATATTTTTCTTAATCAACCTATCCCAACTAACAAAACTGAGAAATACATGAGCGATAGAGCGTAAGCCGTTAAGTATTGATGAAATACGAACTGGCTTTATATCTGGATATATTCCCGCTATACCTTCGCTATATGTCCATTTGGGTACAAATTAAGCGGCATTCGTCAATACAAGAGGGTTACAATAGCGATTCATACACATCGAGGGGCTTAATAATAATAATAATAATAATAATAAAATAAGCCTCTTAAAGTCCAACCCTGCGTCCGAGCCGAACAGCAGGCCACGTAAGAGGCGGACAACGTGTACAAAACTTACACGGCTAACAGGGCAATGGCAAACTCTTAATGATGGAAAGGAATAATGGTAAACGTATAGGGCCGCTACCTGGGGGTGATCGCCAGGGCGCGTCTGGGGCTGGCGCTGGACGTAGCAGCATGCGAGCCGCCAGCACAAATCGCAGACTGGTCCAACCACCTGACCAGTCCGCCAATCCACCATCACCACCAGTTGGCTTGGTGTCGGCAGGGTCTTCACAGACCCAGCACTCGGCACTCGCCGCTGGTGAGAGAGTACGGCGCATGAGATGGTCTAGCGAAATGAACGCCAATGCCATGCGCGCGTACTTCAGAGCAACGGGGAGCAATACCGGTGCAACGGGATATCGAGCAGTAATGTTCCGCGAATTTCTGTTGCTGGAGCCCTCGATAACTGTCACGGAACAAAACCTAGCGGACAGAGTTCGGTATATACAGCGCTCTAACGTATTTAACGCTGCCGAACTCGAACAACTGAGACCCGAGACTGTTCCTGTAATGGATAATGCACCACATGTGGAAGATGTCTCTACCCAACCAAATGGCAATGAAGAGTCAGAACTTAATCCACAAAATGTCGCAGAAGAAAACATTGCAGAAACGGTCTCCCAGGATTTAGAGCAAATGAGGAGCATATTAGAAGAAACGATTGTAGAGTATCGCCAAGTGCCTATGGAACTGAGGCCTCGGCTTCCCCGAATGCCTCTGAGCATCAAGGTTCGGGATGTCGTTGGGGTCATTAATCAGGTGCTGCCTCTATTTCTGGAAAGCAGCATCGACCTCTGGGATACGGATACGGTGCTATTCAGCCCGCTATGGCAGTTTGCCGGATAGTTGGCGTTCGTATGCCAGGTACTGGATCAATCACTCACAGAAGTGGTCAGATACCAGCCTGGCAACGCAGAATTAACCGCCGTATCACCAGAGCAAGGATCCTTATCGGCAAACTGACCAGCTTCAGGTCAGGCAACACGAGGCCTAGAGTGATGCGCTTTGTTGCGGAGGCATTTGCTGGGCAAGACATTGATATATCGCACCCAGACTTTAACCAAAACCTAACAGAGCGCATCGACTACCTGAAGCAGAAGATTGCTGCTTGGGGTAAGCGATTAAGGCGATACTCCGAAACGGTAAAGAGGCACCAACACAATCGTCTCTTCGAGAGTGACCAAAAGAAGTTTTACAGAACTCTGGAGCGTCCGGAAATGAGATCGATAGGCGCTCGACCGGAGCAGGCTGATGTAGTCGCCTTCTGGCGAAGCCTATGGTCACAGCCTGTCACTCATCAGGAAGGCCCGTGGTTCGAAGCTGTCGAGGGAGCATGTGCGTCTATCACGCCAATGAACCCAGTCAGAATCTCAAAGGAGGACGTAACTGCTGCGGTCCGTAAAGCCCCGAACTGGAAAAGTCCAGGACCAGACGGACTGCAGCATTACTGGCTGAAAGGATTCTGGCGTTCCCATGCTACCCTCGCAAGGCAGTTCCAACAGGCCCTTGAAGATGGTACGCTCCCGAACTTCTTAACTACCGGAGTCACTCACTTAGCTCCAAAAAGCGAAGATACCGCGGATCCATCGAAATACCGCCCCATCACGTGTCTTTGTACTCTATACAAGACGCTTACTTCCGTTCTGAACTCCAAGATTTCTCAACACATTGTTGAAAATCACATCATCTCGGATGCTCAGAATGGATGTAGGGGTGGTAGCCGCGGTAGCAAGGAGCTGCTCCTCATTGACGCGGTCGCTGGCAAACTGGTCAGATGCAACCGTCGGAACTTCTCCGCCGCCTGGATAGACTACAAAAAGGCTTTCGACTCGGTTCCCCACTCTTGGCTCCTAAGGGTCCTTGAGCTGTACAAAGTCGACAATACAGTTCGACACTTCCTTGAAGCATGTATGGGGCAATGGAGTACTATCCTTAGTCTAGCAGGCGAGAAAATGACGGATGCCGATGACCAAATACGGATAAAAAGGGGTATTTTCCAGGGTGATTGTCTGAGCCCGCTTTGGTTTTGCTTGTCGCTGAACCCTTTGAGTCAACTTTTGGAGAAATCAGCGGGGGGCTTTCAGTTTCGGAGGGGAGGAATGCGGATATCGCACCTTCTCTACATGGATGACCTGAAGCTTTTTGGCCCCACAGCTCAGAAACTGGAGGAGTTGTTGAAGATCACTGATGATTTCAGCAACTCCATCAGGATGGAGCTAGGGGTCGAAAAGTGTGCGGTCTTGCATGTGGAGAGGGGTCATGTTGTTCGCTCCGATGGAGTCGATGTCGGCTCCAATCGATTGAAATCCCTTTCTGAGACTGAAACATACCGGTATCTGGGCATGTCCCAAACAATCGGTGTGAATGAAGCAGACATGAAACAAGCCGTTTGTGGGGTATTTTATAATCGCCTGACAAAAGTGCTTGAGAGCTTTTTGTCGGGCGGAAATAAGGTACGAGCTTATAATGCTTGGGTCATGCCTGTTCTCATGTACACATTCAGAGTGCTCAGATGGACTCAGACCGAACTAGATGCTCTGGACAGAAAAGTCCGCACAATCCTGACCCTTCATAGGATGCATCATCCGAAATCGTCGGTCATGAGACTGTATCTCCCGCGGAAGTGTGGTGGTCGAGGCTTTTTAAACGCCAAGGCTATGCACAACCGTGAAATATGCAGTCTCAGGGATTATTTCCTGTCGAAAACGGATGATGCAATCCATAAAGAAGTCGTGGCATGTGATAAAGGACTCACCCCTTTGTCCTTAGCCAGCGAAGAATGGCGCGACCCGGTTGTACTTAGCACCGCTGAACGAGAGTCTGTGTGGCGAGGAAAGGAATTGCACGGGAGGTTTCACAAGGCCCTTCACGAACCTCATGTTGACAAAAAAACCTCCATGCATTGGCTGCGCTTTGGTGACCTCTTCGGGGAAACCGAGGGTTTTGTCTGTGCAATACAAGATCAGGTGATCAAGACGCGCAACTACCGGAAATACATTATCAAGGATGGGACCCAGGACATCTGCCGGGCATGTGCCCATCCTGGAGAATCTCTCCGACATGTTATTTCCGGGTGTTCCGCTCTTGCCAACACTGAGTATCTGCACAGACACAACCAAGTGGCCAAAATCCTTCATCAAGAACTCGCCCACAAGTACGACCTCGTAAATCAGAAGGTGCCATATTACAAGTACTCACCGGCGCCAGTACTAGAAAACGGCCGCGCCAAGCTCTACTGGGATCGGTCTGTCATCACGGATAGGACTATTCTCACGAATAAACCTGATATCGTGTTGATGGACCGGGCGCAGTCTTGGGTGTTTTTGGTGGATATCACAATCCCACACAATGAGAACCTCGTGAAAGCCGAAACCGAGAAGAGGAGGAAGTATCTCGACCTGGCTCACGAGGTTACCGACATGTGGGGCGTGGCATCCACCGAAATAATCCCAGTTGTTTTATCCGCGAACGGGTTAATACCAACCAGTCTTGAAACCAACCTGAGACGTTTGGGATTCCGCGGCAGTTCGCTTCCAGCGCGGATGCAGAAGGCAGTTCTGCTCGATACTGCTCGCATCGTTCGCCGGTTTCTTTCCCTGGGGCTCTGAACCTCGGTCGACTGTGCTTCTGCCGAGGGATGTACCGTCTCTCTCTCTTTAAATTCTTTCGGCCAAGAGGGAGAGACGAGATCAAAAATTCTCGAAATAATAATAATAATAAATTTATTTTATTCCAGCTAATTTAGCCATAACTTACATTTAATTACAAAAAGATGTAACAGAATTATAAATATTATTTAATCTTATCTAAACTGCACCGTTGTATGCAGTTGTGTCCAGGCAGCGTGTATAGGGCTTCCGGACCACTCATACACAGCTCTCACGACCTGGTTTGTGGAGGTGCGGAGGCGCTCCGCAGCGCCGGCGGTCAGGTGACGCAACAGCGCTGGCCAGCCGTTCACGTGCGCCTCGCAAAACATTCCAGAGGCGCTACAGTTGCGGGGGAGGCCATGTAATGCACGCCACGCGTTGTTGTATTGCACTCTGATCTGGTTTAGAGCTGCCTTAGTGTAGTTGCACCAGAGTTCTGCAGTATATAAATTGGTGCAATATGTAGAAAACAACAAACGTTTGACCGGTTCACTGCACCGATAGAAACGCCGAGCCAGCATGTTTCCCCTGGCGCTGATTGACCGTCGCTGGCGCTCAATATCAGTGTCGTCACGCAGGTCAGCGTTTATAATGTGCCCCAGGTATTTAACTTCATCGAACCGTTTCAGTTCTTGCCCACATAGACCGAGGGGGGGCATGGCGGATGGTATATTGGATGAGTTAAATACCAGGTAAACAGATTTTGTGGCGTTATATTCCATGTTGTGTTCGACACCGTATCTCTCACAAACCCGAATCAGTTCCCGCATAGCTGCCACTGACGGAGCGAGGAGGCACATGTCGTCCGCGTAGCTCACGTTGTTCACGCACGTACCGTTCATGAAGCAACCGATGCCGGACCGGGCGAGCTCCCAGCTCAGCTCATCCATATAAACATTGAATAGTACAGGCGAAGCGGATCCGCCCTGCCTGACGCCGCAGTGTAGTCGAGCCGGCTCCGAGTACGTACCGTTCCATCGCACCATGTTACTCTGTTGTCTATGCCAGTTATCCAGTAGTCCAACAATAGGTTCGGGAACTCCACGCCGTCGAAGCTTCTCCCACAGTAGTTCGTGAGAGACGCGATCGAAAGCCTTACTCAGATCGAGGAAGCAGGCGTAGGTAGATGTTTTACCGCTTTTATAATAGTTAGCTACCTGTTTGACTACATAGATGGCTGTGGCAGTCGAAGAGCTTTTCTTAAAACCCATTTGATGGTCGCAGCTTCCGAGCAGTGGTTCGGTTAGGGCGTAAAGCGTCCTTTCCAGTAGTCGCGCGATAATGCCCGCCAGTGCAATAGGCCTGTAGTTGCCTGAGTTCGAGACATATTTTTGCCTACTCTTGCATATCGGAATTATCACAGTTTTTGTCATGCTACTGGGTAGATGTCCGGTTTTTATGATAGCATTAAATAGTACTGTAAGTGAAGCACACATCCGCCCACCCGCGTATTGTACATGTTCAATTGATAGTCCATCATAGCCGGGTGATTTGCCGCGCGCTGTGTTTCGTATAATTTTATGCAGCATCGATGACGTCACGGAGTTAGTTGATGCGTCATCGTAGTTAGAAGATAGCGGCGGCGGCGGCACGAGGGGGGCGCGGCGCGGGGCAGCGGCCGGAGCTGGCTGCGTGAACTTGTTCACAAACAGGTTTGCTACCAGTTTATCGTCGGAAACGCCGTCTATGTGTGAGGGCACAGATATACGCGTCTTACATACTGCGTTTGTTTTTTGCCAAAACTTGCCAAAATTGCCGTCTTTGAGATTGCGTGCTATGCCATCCATCCTCAATTGCTCCTCTCTTTGTTGAGACGATTTCAGCTTACGTTTGAATTGTTTTCTCGCATGTTTACGCTCCATTGCTATATCTCCGTCGCGGGGGCATCCATTTTCATGCCATAGGAGTAATGCAGTCCGAGAGGCAGCATAAGCTTCGGAAACATGCTCATTCAAGCCGGGAATGGTGTTATAATTATTACGTTTATTTTTCTTTCTGAATGCTTTTCTTGCTGATTCCTGCATGATTGACACAAGAAGGTCATATGTATCATCTATACTTTGAGGGTTCAGTATATCTTTGTTGTGCAGAAGCCTATGCATATTTTTATCAGAAAGTTCGCAATAGTGTTCCGTTTGTCGTACAGATCGAGGTTTCCAAGCCCAGGTATTATTTTCAGACGTGATACTCGTATTATTCGGAGTTTTGATTTTCGAGAGTCCTTCAATCAATAAAACAATGTGCATCGATCTGTGGTCTGTCCAGGAAGTACTGTAATCTATAGACATTTTATCTATGGATTTCATTATAGATTCCGACGAGATGCAGTGATCTAGCCATGACGTTGTGCCGTGTGCGTCACTGACGTAGGTATAGGTATCGGCGGCTAGTATTTGTTTATCTTTATATTCATAGCCATGTTGTTTGCAGAATGACGATAGTTCGCATCCGAATTGGGTGTTTGGATCGGCGTTGAAGTCTCCTATGATCAGGAAATCGGTGCAATTGCTATTCTCTACTATGCCGTGTATTTTTCCCATACAGTCTTGAAACTCTGGCAGATTCTCCAGGTTGCGTGTGCATGTAGGCATGTACACACATACTAGCAGGAGAGAAGCTTCACAGGTGAGTGAGAACTCGACGGCCACGATGCGAGGAGTATCACATTGGATGCTTTCTGTCGACATTTGTGATTTTCTAAATAATATTGCAGTACCCCCGAAAGGCCTGCCTACGAGTGGCCCAGAAGTTATGTCCACGGCAGAGGTACCAACACCCGTATAATCTTGATGGATACTTTGTAGTTTACCCAAGCATGTAGGTAGTAGCCATGTTTCTTGTAGCACGACTATATCGTGAGATTCGCACAGATCGTGTATAAACTTAATGGAACTTGTGAGTGATCTACAGTTTACATTTACTATTCTGAGAGACTTATCCATTTAGTTTTTTCTGATTAAAAACACCTGACCGTCTCTTGTATGCATTATATGCATGAGCTTTATATTTGCCCAGTATGGTTCCAGGTGGCCAGAGTTCTTCCTTTACAAATTCCAAGAACTTGTCTTTATCAATATTAATTTTGAAAGCATTATTGTTTATACCTTCACGTTCTGGAAGGAGCTCCAGTCTGTGCATCGTCTGTCCAATTTCTTTAACATGTTCAGCAATATCATTCACTGTAACGGTCTTGTCTAGCGCTTAAAAATCGATACAAGAGCGATTCATACGTCATTCGGGGTCCACTAACTACCTTTAATTTCTATTTGCGATTTCGTCAATATAAGAGGGTTACAATAGCGATTTATACCCACTGAGGAGTCCAAAACGCGATACAAGAGCGATTTATACGTCATTGGGAGTCCACTAACTACCTTGTATTTCTATTTGCGATTTTGTCCATACAAGAGGGTTACAATAGCGATTTACACCCACTGAGGAGTCTAAAAAGCGATACAAGAGCGAATTATACGTCTACCTTGAATTTCTATTTGCGATTTAAGTCATGTTCCATCTCTTTTTTTCCTTGAAATGTTTAATTTGCGAACTATTTCATTTTAAAACTTAACCTAAAATGGTGTAAGATACAAATAAAGTGAACGATATGAGATGCAAATAAATTGGATGTTATTTTTTCCATGGTATAGTATTGTGTGTTGTGAGTGAAATTTCCTTACGAAGATAATTTTACTGGTATTCTATATATAGTTTTGCACTTCGTTTTTAATACGCCTTCCTAATAATGTGAAAGAAGATTGAAAATTAGAGAAATGTGCAAAGAGGTTAGGTTAGATATTTCGTTTATTTTCTAAATTATCGGCTGCAACTGCAGCAATATAGTACTCCTTTATTCTTTTTAAAAATTCTTTCATTCTTTGTCGTCAATATATGTAACGAAACGATAATTTCCATGAACCAATTCAACAAAATAAAAATAACAATGGCGGAATATTTCTTAGGAGTATGTAACTTCTCTGAGCATTTTATACGTCGTTAGGACGTAGAAAGTAGGTGACTA
Organism: Ypsolopha sequella; assembly: GCA_934047225.1. Lineage (NCBI taxonomy): Eukaryota > Metazoa > Arthropoda > Insecta > Lepidoptera > Ypsolophidae > Ypsolopha > Ypsolopha sequella. Next base: position 17,054,000 of record OW203998.1, read on the forward strand.
AGTTTTAGAGCGATATGATAGCGGTGTATAAAGCCAAATATTGGCCTTGATAGCAGTTGATCATAAAATGTTAGGGTACGGTAGCAAATATATAATGGTTTAAAATGAAATACACTGTAAAAGCTTTTAATGTTTTTTGTTTTATAAATATAAATAATGTACTGATAGACATGATAATTTAAATATAAATACTGTTATCTCATTTATATATTTCGGGTCGGTGTCGGTTATATTACGTATCGTATCGTACCGTACTACCGTACCGTACCCTACTTAACCGTACCGTACCGAACCGTACCGTACCGTACAGTATCCGTACCGTACCGTACTTCTTTGTACCGTACCGTATCGTATCATATCGTACCGTATCGTACCGTACCGTACCGTACTTCTTCGTACCGTACCGTACCGTACCATGTCGTACCGTATCGTACCGAACCGTACCGTACCATACCGTATCCGTACCGCACCGTACCACCATGTCGTATCGTATCGTACCGTATCGTATCTTATCGTATCGTATCATCATCATCATCATCATCATCATCATCATCATCATCATCATCATCATCATCATCATCACCATCATCATCATCATCATCATCATCATCATCATCATCATCATCATCATCATCATCATCATCATCATCATCATCATCATCATCATCATCATCATCATCATCATCATATTATTATTATTATTTTAAATTATTATAAATTATTTGAAAAGCTAATTTAACAAAAAACATGAATTTCATTGATAAAGTGTGTACGGAACACTCAAGGCACGAGTCCTACTCGCACCTATACGGCGATGTCACGTATAACAGAAATATAAATCGCTCTTGTGTCACTGGTCTAAAATGGCAAATACTAACTGAATTAGGAGAACATAAACTCTAATAGACTCCATTTAAGCATTATGTAACACTACGAGTGTATTTAAACTCAACTGTACGTGCTTAATTCTTGTATCGGAGTTAGTAATATCGGATATACGGCTGCCATACATTGGCGTTATGATTACACTTTTATATTTCCTAAGCATACTATTACTGCCTATTGGAGTTGTAAATCGCTAAAATAGCATTTACTAACTCTTTTCTGCACTTCAAAGCTTCAACAATTGCTGAGAGCATTAGCTAACGTTTTTCTATGTCTACAAGTAAATTTCACCGCTTTTATAACCCTCTTTTGCGTCCAAGAGGATTTACAGAAGCGAATAAAGCAGCTTGTGTATTAGTTGGGATACTTCTTAAGATTTAAAAGGTACTTGTACTTGTCCACAAATTCTTATATCAAATAATAAAAGTTTGTGGACAAGTACAAGCACCCTTCAAGTGCCAACATTCATCACCATCAACTCTTCTCATGCCATCCCAATTCTGGCATATGTGTTGCCTAAAAGGGACAGCGAGTTATCTGTAGTGAGGTGAGTCGGTGGGGTGATCAGGGTATGTGTGGAAGAGGATGATGGAAGTGATGAGAGGGTGGTTTAGTTTGTCTGTCAGTCTGTCAGTTAGTGTTTTTTGTTCAGACCATCGTTGTAGTGGGCACCAAGTGACCAGATGTAGGATGACTCCCATGTTCTAAGGTCAATGTCAGTTAGTGGAGGGTGAAATGATTTGATGACGCGAACGGTGAAGCAGTTATTGAAGGTTTGATTATGAGATCGGGCGTGTGCCGGGATAGGTAGAGTGTTATTTTGTACTGAGTCTGTTGTGTGTCAGTGATTATTCATGCGGATGTGGAGAGCGTTTCTTGTTTCACCTACATAGAATGCGGGGCAGAGTCGACATTCTAGCAGGTATATACAGTTCGCTGTTTTGCATGAGGAGTTAGGTTGTGCTTTGTATGTATTCGATGTGTGATGTGTGTTAATTTGTGTGTCTGGTTTGATGAGGGGACAGGTTTTGCAGCGAAGTTGTTGACATGGGGTTGTTCCAGGTGAAGTAATTGATTGATGGAATGATTGTGTGGGTCTTGTTTTTGTGAGTGATGACTTTAAGTTTGGGTTTTGTCTGTAGCAAATTTGTGGATTTAAGGGCAGTAGGTTTTTTGTGTCATCGTGTTGTCGGAGTATAGGTATGAAGTCTTTGATAAGTTGTGTAAGTTTATGGCTGCCGTGGAAATATGTGGTCATTAATCTTGGGTGATCGGATGAGTTCTTGTGTCTGTTCTGTGGATTATGAAATCTTGGTCTGTCATGTATATGTTTTTGTAGGAATGCTTCGGGGTAGTTTCTATTGCGGAGACCTTCGTGTATTTTGTTATGGTAGTGGTTAAGTGAGGTTTGGGTATTGCAGATTCGATGGCCGCGGAGTGAAAGTGAGTATGGAATGGATTTTTTTATGTGTGATGGATGACAACTATAGTAATCAAGATATTGTAATTTGTTTGTTGGCTTGAAATGTACGGCAGTGTTTATTTGGTTGTTGTGATTAATGGTGATGTCGACGTCAAGGAAAGTTATTTTATGTAAGGATATGTTGTGGGTGAATTTAAGTGATGAATGATTGTTCAGTCTGTCAAGGAATTTACAGAGGGAGTCGCTACTGTGTGGCCAGATCATAAAGATGTCATCAATGAATCTTTTCCACCTAAGAGGTTTCAACGGATCTGTAGATAGAAAACTGGTTTCAATTGTACCCATGAATATGTTTGCGTAACTTGGTGCCATCCGAGTACCCATGGCCGTCCCTTTTATTTGGTGATAGTATGTATTTTAAATGGTTTTGGAAACGGGCCTCAACTGAAAATCAGCGCAGTGGCTTGCCTCTGCATTATGCTGAGTTGAGGACCTTTTCCACTACCACAGCACTTACATTATTTATTAGTTTTAGTTGTAATATTTTTTTTTTCTTTTTTAATTGTTTAATTGTTAAATGTGTATTTTTTGTTTTCTTTGTCGTGTAATGCTGTGGAAATGGAATAAAGAAGTTATCTATCTATCTATTTTCAAAAGTGAAGTAGTTCTTATTTAATATGATGTCTGCAAGGGTGGTGATGAGGTCGGTTGATGGATGGTGTGGTAGGGATCGGGTATTTAGTTGGGGACGGTGTGCTGCAAGGCCATTGGTATGCGGAATATTAGTATAGAGGGATATCACGTCTATTGTGACTAAAAAAAGTGGTGTGTTGTTTGGTAACTGTATTGAATTAATAATTTGGAGGAAATGGTTGGTGTCTTTGACATAGGATGATAATTCTTTGACTAATGGTTGTATGTAGATTACTACAAATGATGATATTCTTTCTGTCGGTGCGTCAAAGGACGCAACGATAGGACGGCCTAGATTGTTGTTCTTGTGAATTTTTGGCAACATATAAAAATGTGGGGTTCTCGGATGACTAGGTATCATGAGTTCAATATCAGTCTCAGATAGGCCTTCAGATTCACCTCTTGTGTGGAGCATGTCACAGACTAAGTCAACAATCTGCTCACATGGGTCACTTGGTGCGACAGAATAAAAGGTCGAGTCAGTCAGTTGCCTAAGTCCTTCGGAAATGTAGTCTTCTTTGTTCATTATTACGGTTGTTGATCCTTTGTCTGCGGTGGTAATTATGATGTCATTGTTGTTTTGAAGTTTTTTTAGGGATTCTTTTTCTTTATAGGTAAGGTTTTGCGTTTTGTCTTGTAGAGTATTTATATATCTGTCATCTGACAATTTTGCGAAAAGGCTGGTTAAAAATGTTTCGATAGGATGGTTTGGAGGTAGTGGTGGTGGTTCGTTAGGTGATGGTGGTTTGAATTTTTGTAGAGCTGCGTGTGTATTGTCATTATGGTGTCGTGGGTTAGTTTCCCAGTAATGTTTCCATTTTAGCTTGTGCCCGAATCTTACGAAATCGTTAAACAATTTAATCTTGTCAAGTTTTTTTGTTGGACAAAATGATAGCCCTTTGTTCAACACGGCTCCATCTTCAGGGGTTAATTGAACTGAAGATAGATTTACTATAGTGTCAGTGGTGGGCGTTTTATCATAATGTATATAGTATGCCGGCGGAGGGGGTGGAGGAATGGAGAATGGGTTTTTTAATACTTGACTGTTGACGGCCAACTAAGGGGCGAAATATATTTCAAGTTTTCAATTTTCTTTTATTTAATGTATATACTTCAAGTTATATTGTGTAATTATAGATTCAAATTATTGGTGTACTTGGTGTAATTGGTGTACCAACTTAATTTGACACTCATGGTCTATTAAACTCTTATCTTAAGGGTCTAATTAAGTTGGTACTTGATAACTTCCTAAATAATTAAGGTTGGGTCGCCGAAGTTCGGATGTGACATGCATAGAATTAATCGCAAATGGTACGATATTTTTAATAGATGGCAACATAGGTTACGTACGACGCCATTTTATTCTGCCCGTCCGTTTAAGAAGTATTATCTATGCTTGATACCGCGGTCGGCATTACGATGAACAGTACGTGTTTTGTGGAGCCAACAAAAAATTGTGCCATTTTTCGTAAAATTTTGGTCTTTGATCCAAAAGTTTATTGGGATATTTTGGTGATTTTTCATCGTTTTATAGCTTTTTAAGTTGAATTTTGCGCAGAATTAGGAAATGCTCTCTAGAGTATATCTACTTCAATAATGCCTTGAACGTCTGTAGCCTTAGATCCGGACTTCCCTCCCGTTACCAAACATCGGACTATGCAGCGGTTCTCAAATATTCATATCTACCAAAAATAATTGGTAATAATATCATAAAAATTTTAATTTAAATTACCATTTTTGAAATACCCGAGAAACTTTGAGAAAATACTACCTACTCATGAAAACGAACAACTTATAGTATAGCTAGATATCGTTTAATTGCATCGTCAAGCTAGTGCAATGGGACTATTAGTATGAGGCACAATTGGTTAGCGAGCATGCATAAAATCAATTAATACTCTTTGGAACTGAGCCTGACAACGTTCCATGCCAAATGGTAAAACTGAACCATTATAATTTCCTTATGTCCGTCTGTATATCCGTAAATCACGTCTGTCTGTCCTTCCCCCAATAAAGTGATGTGTTGTTTCATATAAGTTAAGGAATTAATTAGTGGTTACTTGCAGATAAATCATGCCCACTAAATACCAAAGACATTCAATTCGAACGATCACTTATAATATTGTTGAGACTGTTCAAAGAACTTAAGGGTTTAAAATAAAAGTGGATTCAATTGCTAATTTTTTTTCCATTTATTTTCTATTATAATGAAAATATATAGGTATACATAATACACTTTTTACACGTCCAATTTAATCTAATAAAAATATATGTAATTAAGTAATAAATATACATGAACTGAATTAAAGGTTTATTTAATTTATGTAGCAATATATATATAAGATTAAAATGATAGGTAAAAATTTATATTATACAAGGAGAAATCCAATCAACCGCCCGAACCCATATCGGAGACCCGGCCAGGGACCAGGAACAAGGTTCAATGATCACCAACCGAGTCCCCAGCACGAATCCCGGCGGTCGACCAAACAGCCTATATACTACATACTAATGTTACATATATAAATACCATGCCCGACTCTTAAATACATGCCTAACTCCGCCCATTCGATTAGTCTTGCTAAGAAGATGGGCAAGAAACTTAGCAAGATCATGTCTTTTTTTTTCAACAAAGAACGTATACTATACAAATGACTTATATCTACTTTAACCAAGGGATAAGAAAATATTGTTTATAAAGAAAGAAAAACATATAATATTTTTGTCTACCTGTCTCATATAGTCTATTTCCTTTTACAGTCTGTAATCAATTAATGTTTTCACCTTTGAGGAATCATAAGTTAGGAAATTATAATACTTAATTAAATTATAACCTACTATCATTATCACTGTAACACCATGCTTCACCATCATCCAAATATTCATTTATTTTATAACATGCCTCTTTCAATAGGCTCTGCTTAATATACAACTTAAACTTATTTTCTGACAAAGTAAGGACCTACTTTGGAAGTTTATTGTAAAATCTTATACCATGTCCTACGAAAGAAGTTTATGCTTATTTCTGGTTTCCTTACAATGTTGCACACCAAGCCTTGGGAAAGACTCAAAATTTTTCTGACAAATCTAAGGACTTGGTAAATATATTCACAAGGAACCGTTAATATATTAATTTCTTTGAATTTTTCTCTTAATGAATCCCGTTGCTTCATATTATAAATAGCCCGAATTGCTCTCTTCCCGAATTAGCCCGAATGTTCCTTGAATAGTTCTGTGGTTGTAATTTACCATGTCTTTAGGGTTCCGTACTAGTAATGTTGTGGCACGCAACCCTTTGTGCGCGAGTCCGATTCGCACTTAACCAAATTATTCATAATCATACAATCAATCATGGCGGACAGAAAGACACAATGATATCGATTCGAATGTACACAAATACGACTTAACTTCACTAAAATTTGGTTAAGATGTGTCAAATTACTTTTGCTATGCTGCTTATTTGACAGGAGCAAACTTTGCAATTCGGAGTGAGTGTCAAATTTTAGAAACGTCAAACTAAAAATGGACAAATTTTAGTCGAGACATGTTTCGTGATGATTAAATTTTAACAAGTACATTCCGAAAGTTTTGTGATAGTTTTTGGGGTAAGAATGGAGGAATATGTCGCGTTGGCCTTAGCAGATGCAGAAAAAAGGTAAATGAAACTGTTAAAACTAGCATTTTCCACCCAGAGTTTACCAAAGGCGGCACTAACAACTAATGTTTGTACCTCCCTACACCACAACCTATTTTTTCCAAATAAATCTAGATACTCTGATTAAATTATTTCTTATAGGTATATATGTTTGTGGCAGCTACCTAATACAGATTCAAGCTGATCTTTATCGAATAAAGCCGCGTTTGCAAACTTATTTTCAAAATACTTATTCCAGGGGACAAGAGGTACCTGCTGCCACCACCCCTTATGAAATGAAAAAACCGGCCAAGTGCGAGTCGGACTTGCGCACTGTTAGAACAGATATTGAAATAGTGTTTTTAAAAAATATATTTATTTATTGAACTAGAATAATAGAAAGTACACAATGTTTGTAAGGTCTGGCAGTCACGGCGGAGGTTGGAGTCTAACTGACTATCGAGCGAATGACAATGAGCTTCTGATGGGAAAAATGCTGATATAGCAAAAAGGGGTTGTTTCAGCATTAACCCTTACAAAGTCAGGGTATAACAGCTCCCCCGTTTAAGAGGAAACTTCAGGTGAAAAAGAAGTTGACGTGAATTCATGGATTAACTCTTAATCGAGGACATGGAATCGGGGTACCTGAAGAATTTTCATTTTCATGAGAAGTGGTTTCGTGGATATCGCCAGTTTCGGCAGAAATATTCATAGAGGATGATAATACGACGTGACTACCAGATTTACAAATAATTCTAATAAAGATAAAAACAAACATAAAACTTATAACTACTAGGATAACTAAAATAAAATATACAATTACACTGTGGTGATTTCCATTAGCAATAGTATTAGGTTGATTAATAATTTTGTCCAAATCTCCAATTAATTGACGATTATGATTGTCATTGTTTTTGATTGAATTTAAGTCAATGTGTTTTAAATTTAAAAGGGGTAGTTTTCCAACGACAGTATCAAATTTCTCCTTTGTACAACAAGAGTCATTTATCAACTGGAAATTTGGTTGAACAATTTTCATTTCTAAAGATGTTTCAAGATCTGGGTAAAACTGTAAATTACTACTGTATCCAATTCAGTTTTTGGGTAAAGTTAATATGCCAGTACCAATAAAATTAATTTCATCAACCTCAGAGTTTAGACATTCAATTGTAACTTTTTATTATTATCTGATTGAACATAAATCCAATTATTATTTTGGATTGACTGCCAAATATTTATTTTACCATGTAAATATTTATAAGTACAAGATTTGGGTAAGCTTTTTAGTGTCTTTGATAACATTTCTGTTTCACAACTAGGATTTGCGCTGCTAGAAAACACATTTATATTATTACACAGATAGTTATTAGAAAATATTATCTTACATTTATCTAAATTATCTAAAAAGGGTTTTCTCTCGAGAGTATTTGAGACGTTGTTGCAGTAATCTTACGTATTCTGGATAAGTAGCATCGAGGTTTGTTTCATAAATTGAATTGGGCAAGTAAGGTTTGTTTCCAAAAAGAAGTTCATATGGAGTAAAATTAGTAGTACTATGTACACTTGTGTTATACGCTAACATAGCAGTGTACACATATCGGGGCCAATTATCTTGATTTTCATTTACATATGATTTGAGGTATTCTTTAAGCGTTGAATGACTACGCTCAAGAGCGCCCTGAGTTTGTGGATGATACGGAGAAGACCAAAGCTGTTTGATTTTTAGGAAAGAGCACGTTTCTTTGAATAAATCTGCAGTAAAATTAGATCCTTGATCTGTGACTATAGATTTTGGAATGCTGAAAATAGAAATGAAATGCATCAGGCATTCACTAGTTTCTTCGGCAGTTATATTTCGGATTGGATAAGCTATAGAATATTTAGTAAGATCGTCTTGTATAGTTAAGATATATTTAAGTTTTGCTGTTCCAGCTTCCGGAAGGGGTCCAACGATGTCAAGAGAAATCTTTTCGAAAGGTTTAGTAGAAGTACTTGTTATCTGCATTGGAGCTCTGTTTATTCTTCTGAGAGCTTTGTTTGTTTAGCATGATTGACAATTTTAACATAATTTTTGATTTGAGAGCGCATACCTTTCCAATAGAATTGTTCAGCAATTCTGTTATACATTCTAGAAGAGCCTAAGTGACCAGCAATAGGAATATTATGATTTTCTCTTAATATTTTGGGAATTTCACTGGGTGAAGGGTAAATAATATTATTATGGTATATATGTACAGTTATATCCGTGTTATGAAAGAGGAATGAAATAATGTTGTAAATTTTGATGAATGTATGTTTGTCAAAAGGATTTTTGAAATCTGAAATAGCAAGTTCTTTAATATTTGCAAATAATAAATCATTCAAGTCGGATATTCCTAAGGCTCTCGTAAATTTCAGGGTAGGAACAGGTATCGAAATGATGAACCTTAGTGAACAGAATATAACAAGTCGTATCTTTGATTTCTTGTTTAAGGAAAGTATGAAGGGTCCTTTCTTGGTTTAGGAATTCTTCTTGATTTGGAATATTACCTATAAATTCTTCGATATATGGATTTGATTCGTCCATATCTATGGATGTTGGAATAATGACATGTATTTGTTGACATTTTGTAAGACTCTCATTGTGTTCAATAATTTGAGTGTTATAGGAAACACCGGGTCTTGAAGATTTCTGAAGGAATTCGGAGTATGTGTCAAATATATTATCTTCTACCATACCGTCATCAACGTCTTGAACTAAGTCATCATCGTTCATTAAGTCATTGGCTATAGACTCAACTTCTTCATCGTTGGGATCTGGAAAATTAGGATTCATTGGATGTGTTTTTGCAACAGAATTTATGTTTTCACTTCGATATATGACTTGATATGTGTATACAGGATTTCGAGAAAGTGCATCTGCGGCACAATTGAGTTTTCCTTTACGATATACAATTTCATATTCGTAATCTTCGAGTTTCAGTCTCCATCGTTGAAGTTTGCTACTGGGATCAGTGTGATTAAAGAGCCATCTAAGGGGACGATGATCAGTGACGACTGTGAACTGATGGCCGTATAAATAAGGCCGAAATGTTTTGCAACCAAAGATAATGGCCAGAAGTTCTTTTTCTGTAGTGGAATAGTTACACTCACTTTTGTTAAGAGTCCTGGAAGCAAATGCGATTGGTCTTTCCTTACCAAGTTCTCCTTACTAATAGCGTAATTTGAGGCGTCGCAAGTCAAAACAAATGGCTTTGAGAAGTCTGGGTATATCAAAACTGGAGCTGTAGTAAGTTTTTCTTTTAATTGATCAAATGCTACTTGTTATTGATTTTGCCAATTAAAAGTTACATCCTTTTTTAGAGAGACGTAAGGGGTTTAGCAATTTTAGAGAAATCCGGTATAAATTTTCGGTAGTATAAGACGAGACCAAGGAATGATTTAATGTCTTTCGGGTTTTTGGGAGTAGGAAATTCAGAAACAGATTTGATTTTATTTGGATCTGGCTTGACCCCTTCATCAGTGATTATGTGGCCTAAATATGCGACTTCCTTGCGCAAGAATTCGCACTTATCTGGCTGTAATTTCAAGTTAAATTGGCAAAGTCTTTCAAATACAGATGTGAGGTTATTGATATGGGAATTCAAATCATGCGAGTAGATGACAATATCGTCCAAATATACAAAACACTTCATTCCTTGAAGCCCAGATAGGGCAGCATTCATTAAGCGCTGAAATGTTGAGGGGGCGTTTTTCAGCCCGAACGGCATTCGAGTGAATTCAAAGTGACCTTGTGGGACACTGAAAGCGGTTTTACAGCCGTCAGCCTCATTCATGGGGATTTGATGAAATCCAGATGCTAGATCTAGCGTAGAAAAGTATCGGCTATTTCCTAACTGATCCAAGATTTCGGAAATTTGGTGGAATTGGATATACGTCTCCTATTGTGACATCATTTAATTTGCAATAATCAATTACGACACGCTATTTACGTTGACCAGACGCGTCTAATTTCTTTGGGACGACCCATATGGGTGAGGACCATGGAGACATTGATGGTTTTATTATCTTTTGATTTAACATTTTATCGATTTGTGAATTAACTTCATTTTTATGGCATTCTGGAAATCGATAAGATTTGACATGAATGGGGTTAGAAGTAGTAGTCTTAATTTCGTGACTTATGGCATTAGTCTGAGTCAATTTATCTTTAGGAAGATGGAAGATGTCTGAGTAATCGGAACATGCTTCACGCAATTTTTTGACTTCTTCTTCATTTAAATGGGAAACGTGCAAAAATTCTAATACCTTCTGAGTTCGTTGATATGAATTGAGATCATTTTCAAATTTAGAAGAAGAGATATTATTTATGCTATACGATGTATCATCGATATCTTCTAAAGGAATAAGTCTCAATTTTAGATTTGAATTTAATGAGACAGGATCTTCAGATATATTTATTACAGAAATGTTGATTCTTGAATTATTTTTGACCATTACTATACAATTAGCAATCAGCAAGGATTTGATGGGATTTTGATCTAAGACGAGGCCTTCTTAGATCAAAATTCAGGGTTTTCTACAGAACATTCAATTACAGTTTCACTTCTAGGGGGAATGATGTACACTGGTTCATTAAATTCCATGTTGATTTCCATATCTTTGAGTTTTAAGACATTATCAGTATAACTAATATTACTTTTCATAGCGTTAAATATATCGTTACCTATAATGCCATTATAAGGGAAATCGGTGATATCTATGATGTGGAAATGGTGAGCTATAGATTTTTCTTTGAGATAGAATGATATTTGAATTTGTCCAAGTGTGGACATAAAATCGCCTTTTGAGTCTATTCCTTTTAGTTTAATCTTCTTGTCATAAATAGGGGGCATTTCTTCAATTACAGTTTTTTTTATTATGCTTGCTAAAGCACCGGTATCAACGAGGAAACTTAGTGTTTTGGATGAAATTGAAGTTTTTACTTTGACATAAGGTAAGAATTTTCTTTCGGGATTTGTCGTGATTTCATGAACTTTGAATTCAATATCGTTTTCAATTTCAGGATTATTGATGATAATTGAAGGTTTAGAATTTGTTTTCTTCTTCCTTCTCTTACTTTTTCTCTTTTTACAGGATTTGGAAGATATAATGGATTCAGAAGATTCAGTGGTAATATCTTTATAAGAACCATCATTTTGGGCTTCGGATTCAGTGGATTTAGTAGAGTTATTTTTTTTTTTAATCTCCATTTTGAGACTAGTTACTCTGCTGTATGACTACGTCAGATACAGTGCTCTTTTTGAAGGGTTGAATTGAATTATCATTGTTAATTTTTAACAATGGAGGAGTCGGACGAAGTTTACTCGAGCCATTGGATATAGTGATTCCCTTATAGGGAGGAGATGGAACATGGATGTCGGTTTTTAATAACGGTGGGCTCGGACGACATCTACTCGAGCCAGGATTTAGTTTAAATTATTTTCAGGAATTGTTATGTCGGGTTGTTCCCGAGATCTAGTGTCAACCTCGTCAATCCCTTCAGAGTAATTGACGGGATATCTATTTTGAGACTGAAAGCGCCGATTATTATTGTACTCCCGTTTACGGCAGTTTTCAATTACATGCCCAGGGTTTTTGCAGTATCGGCAGACTGGAGAATTTTCGGCGTTGACGGTATTGTTGACAACTGATTACTCGTACTAGGCTTATTATTTTTTAATTGATCAATCCGTGAGGGTTTGAAAGTTTTTGCGTTATTTTTATACATAAACGACATTATTTTCTCTTCTGAATTTGCAATATTAATAGCATCATTCAGTGTTTTCGGGGATCTAACCCTAATAGCATTTGAAATGTTAGGACGTAACCCCAGGATAAAAGTCGTTAAACCAACTTCTTGCATTGCTGCAATTCTTCCCGGTAACTCTATTTTCTTTGGACAAGAAATGTTAACTTCGGTAAGTAATTTTGACAAACAAGTTTCCAAACGGATTGCGAATTGAGCCACCGATTCATTTTGGCTCTGTTTGCATTCTTGTAAGTCAGTGAGTAAGTGAATGTATGTTTTTGTTTCACCGAATTGAGCGAAAAGGAAATCTTTTAATTGGTCCCAGTCACTGAATTCTTTAATCGAACAAGCCGATTCAGCTTTTCCTTGAAGTTGGCTCAAAATATATTGAAAAACTATACTTTTCTGATATTCAGAAGCCAATTTCCCAAGTAACTTTTAAGGTTTTAGAAAGGTACTGAAAAGGTTCTAATACCTTTGTATGGAAATCTGCTCATAAGTCTTTGTAGTCTCAATTACTTTATATTAACGTTATATTAACCTCCTGAGTGCAAAAAGGGCCCACGTTGTAGAACCTTTCTGAGAGCTACAGCAAAACCTGTAGCTCTTATCTATAACCGTTCTAACTACTTACTCAAAACCCAAATACTCGTATAACCTTCACAACCTTAATTTAACGTTAATATAACCATACAATACAACTAATAGGTTCTACATTAGTCTTGGATGTAACTCTATGACAACTTAAAACCTTTTTGATAAAATGAATAACGCTTTTCCAGGACTTTCGGGTTTTAAAATGTTTCTGTTTAAGATTGTTTGTACGCAGAAACACTAATGGAGGGTTTAAATTACTTATTTATAATGGCGCCATTCCCTGTCATTATACCAAGTTTCAAAATGGCTAGATATGTAAGTGTTGTATTCTTAAAAAATAGTTAGTAGCATGTTAAAGTCAGATAAAATGCAAAACATAGTGCGATTGGTACATTATCGTGAAACTTTAGGATAATAGTGCTATATGCGAGACGGGCTTTTCGTAATTGCAAATTTTCAGGACATTTTAAATTAAAAAAAATGAAAAAATAAGGTGTTTGATGGTTTGTCGCTTTAGAAATAAAAGTTATACTCATATATAAAAACGTATATTTAAAATTGTATAGAACATGTTATTTAATTTTGCTTCGTTGTATTAAAATGTTATTTTCAGTTCTTTTATTTTTTTATTTTAGTGAATAAATATGGCTGACGTTAGGAAATTACTAGAAAGCATTCAAGTTAACCTTTTCAGAACTATAACAGCTCAAAACTCTTAATATTTGCCAAAGTAAGAGCTAAAGGTAATTTCGCGGAGCTATATAAAACCAAAAGGCTGTTTTCACAGCTTTCAGGTTATCGTCAGGAGTAATTCAATACTCGCCAGTCGCGACCACAACCATTAAGCAAAATCAAGTGTTCAAGTGTTCATCACAAGTGATATCAAGCAGCTACAGGCTGCTCCTTGAGTGCAAATAAGTTACTATTTCTTTTTTCAATTATGTTTAGTCGATAGGTACTTGTCTAACTTATGTTTTACCTTTACTACTGAATACATTTAAATTTAGCCTTAAGTAGTCCTCAACTGTGACCAGACTACCTATCTTGAAAAAAACGGACAAGTGCGTGTTGGTCTCGCCCGTCGAGGGTTCCGTACAAATTTGTATATAAAAGAATACCCTGACTGACTGACTGACTGATTGACTGACTGATCTATCAACGCCGAGACCAAACAGCTAAACCTAGGAACATGAAATTTGCACCGTAGGTTCCTTTTATTGCGTAAACATCCGCTAAGAAAGGACTTTTTGAAAATCAATTCATAATGAAATAGAATAGAAACTTGTTTGGAAAATCATAATTCGTGGAAGTATCAACATATACTGAAGAGTCAACATACTTCGCATAAATACTCTTTTTAATAAATTATGAGAAACCTGTAAGAGGGTTTTATAAAACTCATCCCCCGAGGGGGTAAAATAGCGTGTTAAGTTATATATCGAAAATTGCATCCCTTGAGTGTATCCACTTAAAACTTTGCTTAAATATTCCTTCCTTAAAATGTATAATAAGATACATGTAGGAAAGTTTTCAAAAATTATTCATCCCCTAATGGGGATGAAATGGGTTAAAAACTTTGATATGGAAAATCACAATCCCTGGGCATATATATACTTATATATTATGTATAACTTATATACATATATACACTTACTTACAACTTCGCATAAATCATATTGAGAAAAATAAGACACGTATAAGAGGTTTTTTTTTTAAAAGAAAACCGTACGCATAACAGGATTTAGCGGGATGTTGAAGCTTTCATTGTAAAATATAGAAACGCATTACATACTAAATTCACGCGGATGAAGACGCGGGCAACAGCTAGTTAAAAATAATTCAGACTTTTTTTTTATGATTAAATTAAAAATGTATAGTTTTTAGATGTTTTCCTGTATTCGTAGTATAAGATAATACTTGTCTTTCATAGTTCTAGGTCAACGGAAAGTATCCTATACATTTTGATTCCCTGGAGAATGTCGAAATATACGATTTTAGTGGCATTAAAAGCCGTATTGTTTTTGCGTTAACATAAAAATTCATTTTTTTCGCAACTTCAAGTAACAGTAGACTTGATTATATGGTTTTAATTTCAATTTGATAACTTCACGCGTTCTTGAGATAAAGGGTCTGGACAAATAGACGGACAGGCGGGCAGACAGACGGACAACAAAGTGATCTTATTAGGGTTCTGTTTTTAGGGTTCCGTACCTAAAAGATACAAAAGGAACCTTTATGGTGAGACTCCGTTGTCCGTCCGTCCGTCCGTCCGTATGTCACAGCCTCATAACTTTAGCACCGTTCAAGATAAAGACATGAAATTTGGCATATAAATAATTAATTTGCCCACATATCAGAGTGTAAAAAAATTTAAAAATTTAAATTTTTTCAAAATATTTCAAAAACAAAAGTAAGAAAAATAAAAAATATTATCCTAAAAATATAATATGGGTATCAAATTGTAGATATTAAAAAGCTGATTGTAAAAATATATACTTTTACTAAATTTACTCTCACAAGTTTCGAGAAATTTTGAAAAAACCACAAATATATGTATGTTCCCCCTTATCTCCGAAACTGGTAGACCAAAAAATATAAAAACTGGCCAATTACAGGGAAACTATAGAAGTTAAAAAAATTTAGCACAAATGAAAAATATAAAAAACTAGCTTCTGCCCGCGGCTTCGCGCGCGTGGCCTACAGGAAATTAATAACTTTTTTTTCAGAAACAAACATTTTAAGTACTCTCACTCCCTCTGGGAATACAGGGACCCACCGATCCGAAAAAGTGTCAAAATCCGTATCAGTTGTCAAAAAATGTCAAATTTGAATACGGCAGCGTAATTGGCGACCATAAATGCCCCTTGATACCGAGTTTCATGCAAATCAGAATACTTCTTTAGACCTGTTCAAAAATTGTCAAAACCGGTCAAATTAAATTTTTTTTTTGGTCATGTAGCTCCAGCTTGACCGATCACTATAATTGAAACCCAAACTCCTTAAAATTAGCCATTCGGGAGATATGGCCGATCAAAATTATAGCAATTTTTTTACCGTCATCTAGTACTCGCCGAGGACTTTTTTTGGAATACCATGAACATGGTTCTAGCATCAGCCGTTTAGGAGATACGGGCCTGTAAAGTTTTGACTTTTTCGGCAGGTAGATCTCGTCAAGACCTTTTCCTAGACATCCATCAACATGGGTCTAGCTCCAGCCGTTTGGGAGATGCAGGCTGTCAAAGTTTTGACAAAAAAAAACTTTTTTTGCTAAAAAACTACCCCTAGGGTAGGGATGTACCACCTTCCGTTCCAAAGATATTTTGCTTGGATATAGATAGATAGATAAACAGATAGATAGATGGATATATTGTGGATATATAGATAGATAGATACCTCAAAAGGAAAAAATGGAAATCTAAAAGGATCACTTCTGTGGCTGTCTGTCTGTCCGTCTGTTACAGCCGATTGCTCTATCACACATACTTTCAAGAATTTTCATGTCCGCTATATTAAATTTCAACCATAAAAACGACACCCATATTGATATTTACACATTTCAACATTTCAACCCCATAGCACCCCAACAGGGGATGATGGTATTTCACGTCCACTACATTGGATTTAGAAATCGTTGTTGTATTCTTAATCAGCGACCTGATAAACCATACAAACGATACCCATGTTGATTTTCAGAATTTGTCACCCCATTTCCCCCTTTTAGGGATTGAATTCGGAAAAAACCTGAAATACATGTTTAGTCATTTATAGATAGGAGTACTCCTGTGAAGTCTCGAATAAAATAATCTAACTAATCTTGTTTTCCTATACAAACTTTGGACACCCGTTTCACCCCCTTAGGGGGTGAATTTTGAAAAATCCTTTCTTATTGGATGCTAACACTATATAAGGTATCTTGGTGCAAAATTTCAAGTCTATAGCACTAGCGGTTTAGGCTGTGCGTTGATATATCAGTCAGTCAGTCAGTCAGGACTTTGAATTTTATATATACAGATAAGTATAAAACATAAAAAAAATATTTTATAAAATACAATATGGATATCAAATTGTAGATATTGAAAATTTGATTGTAAAAATATATATTTTTATTATATTTTATTCTCAATAGTTTCGAAAAATCTTTAAAAAAACACAACAATATGTATGTCCCCCCCCTCTTTATCTCCGAAACCGGTGGACCGAAAAATATGAAAAAAATGACAATTATAGATCATAACTGGTTTATTACAGGAAAACTATTGAGCAAAAGCGAAAAATATTAAAAAAGAATTATAATAAATAAAAAATAATTTTTATAAAAATACATTATGGGTATCAAATTGTAGGTATTAAAAAGAAAATCCTTGAAAAATCATAAATAAATTTACATCTCCAAAACTTGTAGACTGAAAAATATGAAAAACATCATGGTAATATGTTTTTACGTAAAGATTACAGGACAATTAAAGCGGTTGAAAAAAATTACAAAATTAAATTTTTCATCCATAATATGGAGCCCTAGGTATGCGAGTCTGACTCGCACTTGACCGGTTTTTTTCTTTAGAGGTACGGAACCCTAATAATATATACTAACCGCTGTATTCATTATTCGTAGGAAATTTTCCGCACTTTCCGTTTAAAATTTCCACTCCGTTTTTTTGAAATCACCCTGTGTTGGTTCAATTTGCAAGGTATCGTAATTTGAATTCGCGGAGACAACTGATAATATTTGAGAATGCCTCTAAAGCTTTCAAATATTCTTGTAGGACATAAATCATGCCTTCAGCTCTGAACTATAGCCTTTTGGTCTTGGTTTTCACCATGCAGTCCTAATTTGTTTGCCGAGACAACTTTTATACAGTCTAAAGGCTTTAGATATAACTTCAAAGTAATTTCAACATTCCATAGCTTTGTGGTTATATCAAAGTTAAAAATTTAACCTTTAGATCTCACTTAAGCATAATCCTAGCCTCTCCAGAACCTAATCAAGAGTCTACAACAACTATAAGATCCTAGGACTTTAAGGTCGTGAAACACAAGTCAAAATAACGTTAATTTAAACTCTTGTCAACGGCTTAAAGGTTGTGATTGATAAAAACGCTCGTTGCTACCAGAAATTATAGCTTATAAAAAGTGGTAATACTGACTAGTGACGGGCATCGGCGTCACTGGTGCGAGGATTCCATAACCACACTCAGACACCACTAATTGTATGCTAAAGGGTGATACTTGCAGCTGGAACAGGGGCCCATAAGCTGTCCCAGACCTATAGTATACAAGTATCTTATATTCTACAATATTTAACATAAAACGTCCTACCAGACAGTTGTATGATGACCTCATCAAGTAGTCCTCGCACGAAGACCCTCCACGTGGACTCCAAGGCGTGTCGGTGCCGTGACACGTTGATCACCTTCCACGATGAATCTAAACACAACCCTCCTACCCCGGGATGCATCCAACCCAGAAGAAATGATAATTGACAAGTCCACTTGTCGGAAGCCGCGTGGACACAGGTTATGTCACACACACACAGGAAATTCACTAAAAAGTGGCCTTCACGCCAAAATATCGTCAGCCCTTGACCCAATCATGTTTCTTACGATGTCCGCACCGATTTCCCTTATCATTTATACATTTTATAAAATCGTCCGCGATCTGTACCAAAATGTCCACGTCCCTCGTTTTTTGACAGCTCCAAGTCCATAGACAAAATATATAGACCATTGTCGGATACGTTCCGAAATATACATTTTATTCTAAACAGTCCCCCGCTCTGGGCTGAGCAATCAGACCACTAGCTCATACAACCGGGAGACGGGAGAGAGTTGTCATGGCTCGTCACAAAATCGAACCTTCGACCAACACCTCTGCGACGCGTGGAGTTCCGTCTCCGCCAAAACAACTTTAATATACGGCCCCGGCGCCAAAACAAGGATAGCAAGTTCATATCCTTCCAAAGAATTAAATTTCCTTCCCTAGGATGCTCAGTCCTGTCTGACCACAGAGAGGACGAGAGTTGAGGACCGCTTCCACTTAACAATATACAGTGGCAAGCTCCTCAAAAATTAGGACAGTTTCCCCAATAACGCAGCGGAGGTGGGTCTTCGCCGACTTGACGGCAGCTTCAAAAAATTCCCCCCCCAGTGAGGGCAATTTGGGGGACTGTACCGCCAAGTTACCCCTTTCCGGGCGAAGATTTAACTTAAACTAGCATAGTTATTTACAAAACAAAAAATAACAACATCATTAGCAGTACCTCTGTAGATTGTGCCATTGTCGGAACGAATAAGTGAAGGTAAACCCCTACGCGACACGAAACGATCCAACGCGGCGACGAAGGCCTCCGTAGTCAAAGCTGATACCACTGCCAAGTGAACGGCCTTGGTGGCCAAGCACACAAATACACAAGGTATGCTTTCACAACCCGAGCGTTGCGATTGCTGAAAACCCCCGTGCGCATTACGTATGTGTCAATCCGACACCAACAGATTTACCAAAGGTCCGTCTTGGGTAGAAGCAAAGGATGAAGACTTCCGTATGGCAGGTCAGCTCTCCAAAATCAGCCTCCAAAACGCAGAAGTCCTTCATAATCCGTGAAAGGATTCAAACGAGCAACCGCTCACTTCAGCCTGGCGTGATCCTCGCGCAGAACTCGAAGTCCAAACTTGATGAGGTCCGCCTGAAGTACACGAACCCAGTGTACCAATGCGCTCCAACGCTCCTCTGCACTCACGGCTGGGGACAAAATATATGAATTTCATTGACTGGTTGGTATTTCAACATAATACCACCATCATATTGGGATCCTCCAAATCTGCAAACAGTCTATGTTTATTTGAAAGCCATTTCCTAAGTCCGAACATAATCATCCAAGTATCGAATCAAACATCGAATATTCAAAATTGTGGATACCTCCACCAATGAAGAAGAACCCAGAGTCTTCTAAAAACCAAATAGGATCCATCCTAACAAATCCGAGCCCAGGAAAACATCGACTGGGGCCGGATGACAAGAACGTGGGTCTGCCAGATGCAGACCTGACGTGCATGAGATTATGGACGGAGGAAGGTCCAAAGAAGGCTGCCAGCCGACAATATTGTCTATAACCATGGCTGCAGCCGCTGATTCAACTCCAGTCCACCAATACCTAGGAGCGGCACCGACGAAACCTCCAGGTTCAAAACTAATCGGTGCGCCACTTGACTTTCCAAGTCGAGGAGGGCCCTTACCCTAACTCAATCCCCCCTGGGGCCCTAGACGCGAGCGATCGCGGTAGGCAACAGAACCGTCCGCGGTTCCGTACTCATGGCTTGAACAAGCTAGTTACAGGCTACCCCACCTGAGGAGCGCAGGACCAGTCCACTGGCAGTAATACGGCTGGCGCGTGCACATCCCCACCATGGGGGGAGCGTAGCCTCCAACTCTCCCTGAGTACGGCGGGTGGTACTCTAACCGCGGGTACTCACGGTACGGCGGTGAGTAACCCCGTGACTCCGTCTTAACACGGTGCTCCATGCCAGCTGGCACCAAAACCGGCGCGGGGAGGGGGGGCCTAGCCCTTGCCTACTCCAATTGGCCCCCGCCCGTAGGGGCCCAATTCACTACATGGCCATATGTGTGATAGCCCGTAGGCAAGCCCCCTACGGGTCCACGCGCAAATACATAACTCACCTGCCGGTGAGGGGGCGCGCCTCGCGCCGCAGTCCTCCGTTCCGACGGAGGGGAGTTTTTCCCGACAGCATGCCTTCCCTGGACCGAGGGGGGGGAAGTTCTCCCTGACGCACCCCCGTTGTCCAAGGGGGGGGGGGAGTTCTCCCTGAAGCACCCCCGCCCGTAGGGCTCCGTCGCTGCGGGACCGGTGAAGCCGCTTCAGATCTGTTGGCACACAACAATAAATGGTGAGGCCCCTCACAAACACTGCAACGTCGTGGCTCGGGACAATTACGTTCAAAATGATTGCCCAAGCAACCGAAACACAGGCCCTTACGCTTCACTATGCGTCGCCGCTCGGTGACGTGCAGGTTTCGCCACTGCTGACATCTCAGCAGGTCATGCCCCGTGTGGCCACACTGTAAACAGGTCAATGACCTCTCGACCACGGCGACCGCCGCTAAACGCGTCATATCGCGTCCCCGCGACTGCTGCGGTTGTCTGGGCTCCCCACATTCCGATGAGCCAGCAGACGAAAATGATTGCGCCCCAGATGGCGCCAAGTCCGGCTGTGATGTTTCTGCTACCCTAGCTTCATATTCAAGAAACCTCATTAAGTCCGTAAATTTAGGCACAGTGCTGCCATCTTTTCCTGCGGACAACCGCTCAAAACGTGACCTCACATCATTAGGCAACATACCTAAAATAATGTGAACGAGTAAAAACGACCACTCGTCCACCGGTAAACCTAATGTTCTAAGGGCATTACACGCCACAGTGACCGGGGTCAGCAACTGCAACCTTAGTTGGGCCCGGTCAGTTACCCTAGGTAACGTCAACAATTGAGACGCATGCGCATCCGCCAGTAAGCGCATGTTCTGATACCTATCATTTAATAAGCCCCACGCTATATCATAATGATCATCCTCTACCCTGAGGTGCTGGATGAGCGACCTGGCCTCGCCCTCCAATGTTGACATCAAATATGCCATCTTTTGCCCCTTTGTTAAATCTACCCTAGAATTTATTAATGAAGTAAACATATTTTTATATGAAACCCATTCTTGAATTTTCCCATTAAATTTATTTAGTTCTAAACTAGTCAAACTACCAGACACGCCATCTACCGGTTGAGGCGTGACAACTACAGGACCTCCTGAATTTTGCCTCTTTATATCAGCAATAATATTCGACGTTATAACCAGCGTCTTACCAGTGGCGCCATCTATTGGTCTAGGTGTGCTAACAACCGGGCTGCCCGATTGCCGCCTCTTGATCATGGAGGCCGCCTCTGTTATATCATCATAAATCCCTTTTATCTGAGCTAAATCAGTAACATACCTATCCATAGGCCCGTCACTTTCCTGCAGTGCTGCCACAGCCGCCTCTGCGTCAGCCAGCCGCTGATGCATCCGCTCGGCTCTCTCCAGGATTGCATTGTCGCGATCCGAACGAGAAAGCAATCCCTGGACGGTCGTAAACCAGCGGAGCTCCTTCGCAAACGCAGCCTTGTGAGACTTGGACATCATGCCGCAACAAACCGGGAAATGTATAAATAAAAACTATTTAGCAAACACCCTGACAAGGCACAAATACAGAAGCACTGCTCAATAGATACCCTACCTATAACTAGAATTGAATTATCAAATTAAATTCCCAATCACAAATGTATATACTGTCCCGGTAATACAAACAAACAAATAGGTTCCTACCTAATTCCAGAATTTAATTATCAAATGTAATTCCCAATTACAACAATGTAGGTACTGTATCAGTAATACAAAACAAACAAATAGGTTCCTACCTAATTCTATAATTTAATTATCAAATGTAAATTATATTTGGTGTATACAATACACACAAACCCGAATGCACATTCCACTATGCAACTGTATACATGCTTGTAAGTACATAAATTCAAGCCAAGATAACCGTATATTAGCTAACAAGTTGATTTCCAATCTATAATATAAACCGTTATATGATATAATGTTATTGGAGTACAAGAACACTTGATATGTACTAAATTAACAATTTATACTGATATTACTGAACCACATCAATGTGGTACCCTCCGGTAATCAATTATCTACTCAAAGCACTAAACAAATCCAATGTGTAATTGCTACATGTACATTACAACCATGTAACTGCCTAGCTATGTTAACAGTTCAATGACACTGGGGCCGCCCAGTTCCGCTGTTTAAATGTATATAAACTGAAGGTAGATTAACCACGGTCTAGCTACCAGAGATTGTTTGATAAAAACGCTCGTTGCTACCAGAAATTATAGCTTATAAAAAGTGGTAATACTGACTAGTGACGGGCATCGGCGTCACTGGTGCGAGGATTCCATAACCACACTCAGACACCACTAATTGTATGCTAAAGGGTGATACTTGCAGCTGGAACAGGGGCCCATAAGCTGTCCCAGACCTATAGTATACAAGTATCTTATATTCTACAATATTTAACATAAAACGTCCTACCAGACAGTTGTATGATGACCTCATCAAGTAGTCCTCGCACGAAGACCCTCCACGTGGACTCCAAGGCGTGTCGGTGCCGTGACACGTTGATCACCTTCCACGATGAATCTAAACACAACCCTCCTACCCCGGGATGCATCCAACCCAGAAGAAATGATAATTGACAAGTCCACTTGTCGGAAGCCGCGTGGACACAGGTTATGTCACACACACACAGGAAATTCACTAAAAAGTGGCCTTCACGCCAAAATATCGTCAGCCCTTGACCCAATCATGTTTCTTACGATGTCCGCACCGATTTCCCTTATCATTTATACATTTTATAAAATCGTCCGCGATCTGTACCAAAATGTCCACGTCCCTCGTTTTTTGACAGCTCCAAGTCCATAGACAAAATATATAGACCATTGTCGGATACGTTCCGAAATATACATTTTATTCTTAACAGGTTGTTATGATAAACAATTAGTTTTAGAACTTAATAATCATTCTCAAGTACTTAATATGCCTAGATAGAAAAGCATTAAACTTTTTGGGACCCAAATACAAACTAAAGGAAGTTTTCACAACCTAGGCCCGAATGAATTGTTACTTGGGTTGTAAGCATTATAACAGTTATTTATAAATGGCGTTAAAAATTCTCGAGACCCATCGAAGGGTTTAACAAATTTTAATAAAACATTTAGGTCGACTTCTTTAACTTCCAAAACAATGTTGCCTTTACTCTTTTGCTCTTCCGGTGGGGCCATGATGTAAGCGTAATAAATTTATCTTATATTAATTCGCAGAACCTATATGAACAAAGACAGTCTAAATAACACTTCTTTAGAAAGCACTGTAGATGTTTATATTATCTAGTCTCGTCGTGCACTGTTAATATAAACACACTTCAATTTCACTGATAAGCGCGTCGACTGGTTGAGGTTTAGCTTGAGAGTTTTAACTTCGAAATGAATACGGCAAACACTCCACTTGATAGTATAATAATAGGAACGATAAACTTACAGTACGATGAGTATATACGGCAGGAACATGTTTCAGGATATCTGCCTCTATACAGGAACTCAGGCTACAGGCTTTCAGGCTTTTTCAGGCCTGAATTTTTTTCACCACACAAAACACCAAACACGAGACTGGTTGAGTTGATCCGGGGATCTTTCATTGATCCCTTTACGCTGCCACCAAATGTTAGACCAGATATTGAAATAGTGTTTTTATAAAAAATATTTATTTATTGAACTAGAATAATAGAAAGTACACAAAGTTTGTTAGGTCTGGCAGTCACGGCGGAGGTTGGAGTCTAACTGACTATCGAGCGAATGACAATGAGCTTCTGATGGGAAAAATGCTGATATAGCAAAAAGGGGTTGTCAGCATTAACCCTTACAAAGTCAGTACAGTTTTGCATGTCTGGTTATCGGCTGAACATCTAAGTTGTCGGAATATATAAATTAGTTTTCTTACTCGGGATATTAAGGATTTAAGAGGATCTTTCCATGAAAGTGTACTATCCATTATAACACCTAAGTATTTAATATTAGAGGTACGCACAATAGGGGTACATCTGAATCTGCAGACTTGGGCTCCACAGGTATAAGCCAAGATGTTGTAGGAGTTATGGTCAGGCTGATGGGTAGAATAATGAGAAAAAGTAATAAACCTTGTGTTATCAATATTAAAAGTTAACAAGTTTGACAAAAGCCAGCCCATCACAATCCTAAGAGTGTTTTCGGCGTGAAGACGACACTCTTCCCAATTTTTGCCTCGTATTAGTAGAACAGTATCGTCTACGTAAGTAATTATTTTGCAGTTGGGAATGAGCATCGAGCAAAGACTGTTAAGAAAGAGAGTTGGACCTAAGACGCTACCTTGAGGGACGCCGTAGGTGAGTAATTGATCGTCGCTAGTAAAACTATCAATTCTCACCCTCTGGGTCCTTTCGCAGAGGTAGCTGCGAAAGATTTTTAAGGGAACGCCTCTGATTCCTATGTTTTCCATTTTGTTTAGTAGATTGGGGGCAGAAACAGTGTCGAAAGCCTTTGAAAGATCCAAAAAAATGCCTATTGTCTTGAGTTTCCCATCTTGCTGTTCAACAATGGTATTTGTGACTTTTAGTACTGCATCTTCAGTTGATTTGCTCTTTCTAAATCCAAATTAAGTATCTGAAATTAGTTTGTGCTGTTCGAGATAATCAATTAGCCTATAGTTCAAGATTTTTTCCAGTATTTTCGAAAGAATGGTTAACACAGAGATAGGCTGGTAGTTCGTGACACTGCATCTGTTCCCACTCTTATAGATAGGGTGAACAATGGCCCTTTTAAAAACTCTGGGGAAAACGCCCTGTGCAAGCGTAGGTTGCAAACATGTATAATAGAAGTGATAAGAGAGGTCCACGCAGCTTTTAGAACTTTAGCTGAAATGTGATCCCAGCCTATGGCGCAGTCACTTCGCAAACCTAAGATCAGTCTGTCAATTTGAACCTAGTCAGTTGCTAGTACAGCCATGGAATTTCCCTTAATGTTTTCAGTGGGATTGTTTGAGGAAGTGTGGTCATTGCTTACGTTAACATGTTGAGCAAGGATTTGTGAGGTAAGAGTTTCACCTATACTCGAGAAGTAATGGTTAATAGCATTTACTCAGGCTTTTGGATCTTGAAATATATTTAATAATTCGGTGAGCGGAGCAGTTGGTTGTTTCAGATACATAAGTTATATTTTTATGACATTCGACATTGCTTTAGGATTTTTATTCGTCATTTGAAGTTGATTACATTCATAAGTTCGCTTAATCTTTTTTAGAAAATTATTGCAGAAATTGCGATATCTTGTGAAGATACTTGTTGAATTCGGTTGTCGTGATTCAATTGTTTTGCCTTTTTGTGAAGTTTATCGCGATGGCGAATGCATCTGAGGAGACCGGGTGTTATCCAAGGTTTTATGTTTCTTTTACTCCGCGGTATTTTGACAACTCGGTTATGATCTTTTATAGATTCAGCAATTATATTTACCAAGTATTCTGCTGCTTTATTGGCGTCTGTGGATTTCAGAATTCCGGAGAAGTCAACCTTAGACAGATCTTCTACAACTGCAGGTACATCTACTCAGACTGTACTGGATTTAGCTTTGTACAGTTTAGGTGCAAAATCAGAACAGAAAAGTGTAGGGTTATGATCCGTTATAAGGGAGTCCAGTACAAAAATTGTAGAATTGTTATTAAATTTAAACATGACGTGATCAAGACACGTTTTAATGTGCGTCGGAAATGTATGAGTGGGGAGCAAGCATTGAAATCCTGTGACTTCCAGGTAGTATTGAGAAACTTCCGAGTGGTGATGGTCAGTGATGAATAAAAGTATTAGTCATTGGTTAAAGCATATATTGGACACAGATATATTAACATAAAATATAATAACTAGATTAGCCCACAACGGCTGTCCTGTTGGTAAGTTGTCAGGCGGTGGGTCACCGTCTGCCATACTTGGATTTGGGACAAATTTTTGAGGCAGATGTCCGTTGTGGACATCACTCCATGGCCCTGTTATCTGGCCCATTTGACATCCCATATTCATGGCCCACTCCAAGTCGCTTCTTCCCTGGCAGTGGTTTGGCGGCTGTGGGGAACTGTCCGTTGGTGTATTTCAATGACACATTGAGGGAAAGGTATTTTAAATTATTTAAAGTAGCGCTTTAAAGCGCTGCAGAAACGCGCGAAAGCACTCTAAATCCGAACTGAATTTTTATGGTACGGGGAATCCCCACAACGACGGCGGGTCGCGGGCGCGGCACGTTGATAATTCGTGCGTTCGGTTATACACAAGTGAGAAAATACACGTTCGAATACAATATGTGTACGCAGTATATCATCAATTTCATACCATAATCTGAAGCCGATACACCCAATGTGTGTACGCGGTATTTCATCAACTATGACACAATAAACAGAGGCTGATACACAAAATATGTGTACACAGTATATCATCAATGTCATACCATAATCTGAGGCCGACACACCTAAAATGTGTCCGCGGTATTTCATCAACTACAACACCACAGAAGCTGATACACACGTATTGTGTGGTATTGGTTTTAGACCGCAACCGGGTCAATTTGGATACAAACCCCCACAAAACGTTGTTCCGCGGCCTCTGCAAAATACTGATGTGTCTATGAGAACCGCTCCACAGCCACCTAAACCCCAAGGCTTTTCAGCTAATGAGCTTTACTACACTTATAATGACGAGCAAAGCTACAATAATGAGTGTAATTATACCTATAATTACGAGACTAATGACCATGACCAAACCAACATGTACTTTTACTCTGATCAACCAGAACAATCATTTTACCCTGAACAATCTGAATTATACTATTCTGAAAACAGTAATACTGAAACCAATGTAATTCCTGACAACGAAAAGGAAACTAACAAAGCCAAAAAGTTTTGACTTGTGGTATCCCAAAGAAAACACAAGTGATAGAACTTAATTATGACGCTAATTTAAGACTTCCGTATATTTACATACCCGAGATCAATGGTAAATTTATTCTTGACACTGGAAGTACAAAATCATTTTTAAGTCCGCGAAAGGCCGAAGAATATTTTGCAGCAAATAAGTGTTATGAGCCTTTCACAGTAACCAGCACACATGCTTCCAGCGTTCACCATGAAGTGGTGGATATTCCTCTTTTTCCTACATTTAATGACAGTGGACACCATAAATTTTATTTATACGATGTTGACTAAAATTATGACGGACTGATAGGAATGGATCTTATAGCGCGACTAAAGGCTCACATTTGCCTACAAGACTATACTTTTAAAACTAAAACAGCTACCATCCCAATTGTCTACGAATCTGAATATGATATTAAATTAGAACCTCGATCTGAGCACCGCGTTAGACTACCAACAAATCTTAAAGAAGGTGACGCTATTTTGGAATTCAAACAATACGCAGAGGGCATACGAATGCCCGCCGCAATAGTCAAGTGTGAAAATTATTTTGCTACTACAGTTATACAGAATGCAACTGAGTTTGATGTTAAGCTAACAATTACATCCCCTTTTGAAGTGACTAAAATGACTGAAAATTGCTATACCATTAACAACATAACAGACATGAGTGATATTGAAATTGATAACATATTGACTGAAAATTTATCCAACCTAAGACTAGACCATTTGAATGACGAAGAGCGACGAGCCATTAGTAACCTATGTGAAGAATACAAGGATATATTTTACACCGAGGAACTTCCATTTACTTTCACTAACCAGGTAAAACATCATATAAGGACAGTTAATGAAGACCCGATCTATATAAAACCATATCGTCAAGCACCAGTTCAAGCTGAAGAAATCAAACGACAGTTTGACAAATTACTTAAAGACAACGTGATCCAAGAATCACACTCCCCGTGGAGTGCACTAGTCCATTTGGTCCCCAAAAAGCCTGATGCGTCGGGTCAGGTTAAATATAGAATGGTAAAGGATTACCGCAGGTTAAACGACATTACTAAAGATGACAAATACCCACTCCCCAACATTTGCGACATATTTGATAAACTTGGAAGGAGTAATTACTTTACAACAATCAACTTAGCATCAGGTTATCACCAGATCGAGATTACAGAGACCGACAGAGAGAAAACAGCGTTTTCTACACAAAATGGACACTATGAGTTTAAGAGAATGCCGTTTGGCTTAAAAACGGCACCCGCAACGTTCCAGAGAGCGATGGATAGTGTGCTAAGAGGTCTCCAAGGTATACATTGTCTAGTCTACCTTGATGACATTTTGGTCTACTCCAGCGGTCTGCAGGAACACCTCCAAAAACTTAGATCAGTATTTAATAGACTTCGAGAAACCAATCTCAAAGTTCAACTCGACAAAACAGAGTTCTTGCGCAAGAAAGTACAAGACCTAGGACATACATTGACTCAAGACGGCCTTAAACCTAACAATGATAAGATCCAAGTAGTTATTGATTATCCCATACCCCAGACACAAACTGAGATCAAACGATTTTTAGGCTTTATTGGATACTATCGTCGTTTTGTTAAGGATTTCTCCAAAATTACACAACCACTAACAGCATGCCTTAAAAAGGGTCGGAGGGTAATAATTGATGAAAAATATACTGAAGCATTTCAGAAGTGTAAAGAGCTATTGATTAACGCCCCCATATTACAATACCCAGACATGACTAAACCGTTTATTTTAACAGTGGATGCCTCTGAAGTAGCCATCGGAGCTATACTGTCCCAAGGACAAGTAGGGAGTGATAGACCAATAGCATATGCTAGCAGAATTTTAACTGATACCGAACGTAGGTATAGTACCACAGAGCGTGAACTGTTAGCAGCCGTATGGGCAACCAAACATTTTCGGCCATACCTTTACGGTCGTAAATTTGATCTTATTACCGATTATGAGCCTCTCCGTTGGCTCTACCGACCTAACTTTGAACCTAACAGCAAACTAGCTCGTTGGCGACTTCGCCTACAAGAATTTGATTTTGACGTCCTACACAAATCAGGTAAACTAAATACGAATGCGGATGCACTCTCCCGTATTAAACTAAATGCGTTAGGCAATGACGAGGATGACAGTTCTATGATAGTCAATGTTGACGAGAAAGAGAAAAGACTAGAAACATACCTTGACGAAGTGACGAAACAGATAACAAACCTTAACCAAAGACGAAACACAGACGACTCAAAAACCATAACTATATCTGACTCTGAAGGAACCCGAACAGCTAGTCCAATCACAATTATTGGTGACGAATTCCAACCTGAAAACTCAATTCGATCAGAATCTACTTCCGCGGAAACGATTCATTCCGCTGAAAACGTGGAATCTTATGGAATACCAATAATACATGAAGCTATAGACACTAAACCAAACCAAATACTTGTTTTCAGTTGGCCAATTAATAGAATGCAAGTAAAGGACTGGTCTAGAGACAAGCAAAAAGTACTCGAGGCTTTCTTACCCCTTAATAATTTAGAGATAATAAAAGAATTTTTAAAGAAATATATTAAACCAAAATCTAAATACTTCATTTACTTCGAAGAAGAGCAACATCGAAAAGATTTCAGTAAGATCATAATCTCACTATTTGAACAAGGTACAGTTAACTTTTATGAATGCACTGAACGTGTCGTTTATATAGAGAATGAACAAGAACAAAAGGCTATTATTGTCAAATTACACGAAGGTAAAACTTGCCACCGGGGTATCACTGAAACTGTCAAAAGAATCCGACGAACCTATCATTGGCCTCATATACATGAAACTGTTTCAGCTGTAATAAACGCGTGCGAAAAATATAAAGCTTCAAAATATGATAGAAAACCGATCAAACCTACATTGCAATTGACTCAAACTCAAAATGCACCCTTTCAGGAACTCTTCATTGACCTCTTCTCCATAGAATCAAAATACTATCTCACTATCATAGACGCTTTTAGTAAGCTAGGTCAGGCCATAGAAATTCCATCTCGATCCACACCTGAGGTAGTTAGAGCCCTGATCAAGTATTTTTCATTTTATGGGATTCCCAAGAAAATAAGCTCTGATCCCGGAATGGAATTTAATAATGAACTCTTTAAGGAATTAACAGAACTGCACAAAATCAAACTCCATATTGAAACTCCGAACAACCCAAACTCCATGGGTATGATCGAACGACTACATTCCACTATCACAGAAATTTACCGTTTAGCAAAATACGAAAGAAAATATACCGACCCTGCCTCTGTAAAGTCTTACGCCATTATGGCATATAATAACACAATCCACAGTGCCACTGACCTTACACCCTTTGAAGTTGTGTTCGGCCATACATAATTAAACTCTCTCTGTATTTGACGAAGACTTTGACAAAAATTATAAACAACAACTCATTAAAGACCATAAAACGTGAACTCAAACATTATATAAATATCTATTTGAAAAAATGAAGACATCCAAACAAAAAATACAAGAAAAACGTGGTGGTGAAATAATACCAAAACTAACGGACGGACAAACAATTTTCGCAAAAGCAGTTAATAAAAGACAGGCAAAGGATAAACTTAAATATCAAAACGCCAAGGTTATTGGACCAACTCAACGAAATATTGTTCCAATAAAGGTTAGAGACAGAGAAACGAAAGAACTTATTAAAAATGTCAAACGCCCTCCGCAGGTGGTGCCTACTCCTGTTAGTATGGACATCAATGAACCAGGCTCTCAACAACCAGGAACATCAAATACTCAAAATTGAACGAAACCCAGGACTATTACCGGTAAAATAAGGCAAGGCATTTGTGCAGAATGATAAATGGCTTATAGCAAAAACCGTTTCCTTAAGCGGTATTGGAACAGATCTATCATTTAATGTACAAAAATATTTAGAGTTCAGTAAAATGTTACAAACCGACAAACCTTACATGTATGAGTTCATAGGTCTTAAAACACATTTAGAGTACTTACGTGATGAAGCCCTTGAAAAATACCAAAAGTTGGTTCCTTTAAAACGAGTAAAACGTGGAATATTAGACCCACTAGGTTCAGTCATAAAAGTAATTACAGGTAATTTGGATCACGAGGACGCAGTCCGCTATGATAACCTTATAAATACTCTCCAAAACAAAGAACAAACCACCTCGGAAAGGGTCACTATAATTTTCGAAATGTTAGATAATTTTATGAATTCTACAAAAATCTTAGCAGATAACACCAAAATAATTAATGAACGCTTAAATCGAATAGAGAAAACTGTGAAAGATTTAGCTACAAAGGAAAATAACATAATGTACTCTACCTATGTACTTGGTCTATTTAATCTGTTCACTATTAACTTTAGGACGATTTATGTAAAGCTCAGCGAATTAGAAACAGCCATAGCATTTAGTAAGGTATCAGTGTTGCATAAATCAGTAATTAATTCAACAGAACTGTTCGACATATTAAATTCAATTGATAAATATGCTAATTTGATGTATCCAGTAACTGAACAAAATCTAATAAATATAGAGGAGACTCTACCTGTTAAAGCTTATGGAAAAGGTGATCATGTTATGTTTATTATTGAACTTCCACTTAATGATAATGTAACTTATAATCATTTTAAATTGTTTCCGCTCCCTATGACCAACGGTCCCTATAACCAAACCTTTATCGTCATACCAGAGTTTCCTTACCTTATAGTGGAGAATACAAAGTACCGACCAATAGCCCGACCGTGCAAGGAGATAACATCTAACGAATTTTTATGCACTGAAAACGAAATTATTCCGTATACAGAAGAGACCTGCATTGAACAACTCATGAAATATAAATCCAACGTATCCCAATGTACTCTACATCGTGTAGAGTTAGAAAATGTAAAGTTTCAAAGAATCGCCCAAGACATTTGGATCCTGAACGCCAGACAAGATACGGTATTATCACAAATATGTGGTAACGACGACAAACGCCAACGAATACAAGGAACATATATAATAACTATAGAAAAGCAATGTGATGTCTATATAGACAGCACTCTTATCCATGAGCACCGATTTCATACTATAAAAACCGAATATAAATCTGTACCTGTCATAAACCTGCCTGATCTTCCGCAGCAACATGATGTAACGAAAAATCTGGAACCTGTGGATTTAAAAGGAATAAATCTGGACGATGTACAACATCTGAATTACTTGTTGAAGAAAAGTGTTAAAAGTGAAACCAGTGTTATTCGAGTAAATAGTGTTAGCGCAGCTACACTTGTTCTTTATGTCATTGTCATCATAATAATAATTTCCATATTTTGTTATAAATACAGACCAATACTATTAAAATATTTTCGTAAGCCGCAGGAATGTCAATCTGAAAATACCAATGACATCCCTGCGCCAGAAGAGGGTAAAATCAACCAACGACCCTTGTTATTGAAAGTGTAATCCCATCAAAAACATAAAATGTACAAAAATGGCAAGTCTCGCAACGCAATCCTTCCACCGTAAAAAGTTGTGAGATCTTATGTAAAGCCAAGTCTGCTATTTTAGTTTTTATGGAAGCACCTTTTCATTTAAGTTAGTATGGGAGCACCTATTTAACAAATTTATCATTAATTGTTTCCTATTTAGTTACATACCAACATTAAGTGACTGTATCAATATTAGTCATCTTTATTTCCAAATAAAATATAGTGACTTCGCAATCGCACAGCAACATATACAACATATCAGCTACCTAATACCAATTTAGTAGCGATTTGAGAAGATATTTCTACGCATCAGTGCTTTATTTGTGCTCTGCGATTGCAAAGTCACCATATTTTATTAGGAAATAAAGATGACTAATATTAATATTAATACAATACAGTCACTTAATGTTGGTAGGTAACTAAATAGCCATAAGTTCGGATACGGAACCGTAGGTGGTAGTTTTCATCATTGCTGTCGAGTACATGTGTCTCCACGCTCGTCACACGTATAAAGTTGCATTTCATCCCAATGCGCTACCACATACTCGACTACCGCACACCTAATGTCATATTATGACGACTCAATGTTCCCATACATAGAGAATGACAAAGAATGGAACAAACATGAACCATCTCCAGGTATAGGGACAACTAGGTGTGGACAAGGATTTTCATTTATGTACAATATTTCAGGTTCCATTGCAATATTAATTTTTACTGTAAGTTATTATTACTATGATCCACAAATAGATGCAACAGGCAGGTTAAAATTTCTTTTGACAATGAAGTGAAAGTCAGGCTTGTCAGTCTAAACCACAGAGTACATTATTATGTCTAAACCTCTCAGAATAATGAGCTAAATCTGGTCTTTTTTGAATGACACACGAGTACATAGACATTTCAATATACCTACATCATAGAGGATGCATATACAAATAAAACAACATTAGCCGCTTTATTTTTCCTATAATATATTTAAAGCTTTACTTGATAAATAACCTTTTACCTTGATTTTTAGGGTTCCGTATCATTAGGTTCCGTGACCCTATTACTAATCCTCCGCTGTCTATCCATCTATCACATGGGTCTACAGCTTCAGCCGTTATAGGTAGCGCGTAAATATTTTCACATAATATATGTTATATTGTCCTCTATCACGGCAAATAATAATATGGCCCCTATCACAGCATAAAAAGTTCAATAAATGGAAATCCAAGGGGGGTCCAATTATTCGATGTTATTTGTTTCAGCTCTATCTTTATAAAACAACAATTTTGGGCATATAAATATTAGAGTTCCGTATTCAAAAGGTGCTGATTTGTTTGTCAGGCGCTACCATTTTAGCGCCTTGTTTTTTGTCGCCTTGATGTTGCTATGTCATCTTTATTGTTAGTATTTACCATAATGATTTGGGGTTTCGTACCCATATTGTGTGACGGTAGTACGGAATCCTTCGTGAGCGAGTCTGAATTGCACTTAGCCTTAAATAGACTAAATGTGTTTTAGGGTTCCTTACCCAAAGCACAAATTATTATAACAAAGGCTCTATCGTTAGAACGGTTATACATACAAGTTGAAAATTTAGGCAGACTACTTTAAAGTAAAATAAGAAATAATAAAAATTAAGGTTCCTTCCTAAAAAGGTACCGAATTGTTTGTCAGGCGCTACCGTTTTATCGCTTTGTTTTTTGTCGCCTTGATGGTGCTATGGCATCTATGTTGTTGCAATTTACTTTTAGGGTACCATACCCGTATTGTGTAGGGGTACGGAACCCTTTATGCGCGAGTCGGATTCGCAAACTACCGTTTTTTTAGTGACTTAATTACGAAATGTTGATATGTTCTTCTTAAATAGACTAATATTGTGAATGTGTGGAACATTATAAACCACCCTTTTTAGGGTGCCTTACCCAAGGAACAGATTATTATAACAAAGGCTCTATCTTTAGAACGGTAATACAACATACAAGTAAAAGTTTAAACTTTGGGCAGTCTGTAGTAAATACTTTAAAGTAAAATAATGAAAATTTGGGTTCCGTACTAAAAAGGTACCGAATTGTTTGTCAGGCGCTACCGTTTTATCGCTTTGTTTTTTGTCGCCTTAATGTTGCTATGGCATCTTTATTGTTGTTATTTACTTTTAGGGTTCCGTACCCGTATTGTGTAGGGGTACGGAACTCTTTATGCATGAGTCAGATTCGCACTTTACCGGTTTTATTTTTTAGTTTTCGCACTTTAACTTTAACGTAGAATTTTTCGTTTTAGGCGTCTTTAATGCAAAGCAGCATACCACCAACGTCATCTAGTGTTGTACAAATTTATAGATGCAGCTGGAAACATACATTTTGTATAGACTTTGTATGGAAATATTAAATTACCAACCGCAAATAACATTTTTATATTTTTTTGTTTCAATGTACATTGTACACTTAACACTAACCGCATGCAAAATTTCAAGTTTGTAGGCCTGCTAGAACACCTTTAGACTTTTGATGATGTGTCAGTCAGTCAGTGACAAAATAAGGGAACTTTGACTTGAGATATTTCGTAATCGAATATAGGTACAAAGTTGTAATTTGGGGTCAGATATAGGATCAGTAAGTACTCTTGGTTCTTGAAATTTCAGACTTCTAGCTTCACCCACAACGAAGATACAGGGGGGTTGAAAGTGCCGTGAGTTGCTTCGAGAAAAGGATGGTACGGCCGTTCCGCGTTTTTTCTGCGAGACTTTGCGGGGGCACTGCTGTCAGAATGCACGACCGGCGGGTACCCGGTCTTTTCCACCGGTCATGCCTCTTAACAAGATAAAATTAAACAGTGACCTAATTGTAACCTAATAGTTGGTAAAAGGTTCTGAAGAAAACTTCGAGGTACTTTACAATGAAGTGTATTTAATTTTATCAAAACAAATCGTCAATTCCACAAGTCAAAGGTGTTACGGAAAAATTATACTTAGTTACAAGCTTTTGGCCAAGACCTTCATTTGGCATATATCCTGCCAAGACATTACTAAAACCTTAAGTACCTTTAAATAGTTGTGTCAGGTACCGCCTTAACATCAGGTAGTAATATTACATTGGAATTAGTATTGCCAAGACATAAATAAAACATTTAAGTGATAACAAGATGGGTTAGTTACCGCCTTAACCACAGGTAACTAGATTACATGGAATCTTGTGAAATTACATTAAAAAAAAACTTTAAGAGTAACAAAACTTGTAAACAAACAAGGGAAATAATTTCCAAAATAAAATCTAGCTCAGGGGAGTCGTGAATCCAACTACATAATACCTATTTGTCGATCATACTCTTTAAACTAAATCGTCTGGTACACCATTCAGTTCTACCAGGAAAAATATTATGGAACATTAAATTTTACGTTTGGGTTATTCAGTGAAACAGGAAGAAGAATTTACACTTGGTTACTAATAGGACACATAACTAAGTGTCCTGAAAACCTACCGTCCTAGGTACCTTAATTGTGTGTGGTTAAAAATAAAAATTCCAACACATACTTGAATTCTCCAATATTCACAACAGGAAATGGCACGCCGTCCGCTGCCCCCTTTCAAGGTCAACGATCCCCGTCCACGCAGACAAAGGAACTGCTTACTGCGTACACCACGCGGCGGTCATTTCTCTGCCAGCTGGATAAAATCACCAACGAGGCAATACAACTTCAAACTTGAACTTGGAAAACTTGAAAAACTTGAAAAAATTGAAAACCCTGGAATTAGAAGAGAATAGACAATATTAAAACCTTTACCACACGGAACGATGAGAACAAAATTCCGGTGACTCAAAATACAAAGAAAGCAATACATACCATGATCTGACAATAGTCAGAACTCCCACCAACCCGACGAAAAAATTCCTTTTTTAAATCATCCGAAGAATGTAAATATTTTCCTGAAATACAAAACAATATTATAGAACTATTCCACACAAGAATAATTAACCAAATTGAACACGAAAACCCACCTATATTATTAAAAACACAACTCCTGTTGGCACAACCGCCATTATAAAAACACAAATGAAGATACACTCAACACGAGTTGACAGCAAAAGCTCCGGCCGACAAATGAACGAGAAAAAAACTCGGGAATGGCAGCAGACACGCGAGCAACTTCATGTCTAGAAAAGAGGGTAAACCGCAATTTACCATCAAGCAAAACTACGACGCGTAACTTTTTGTGATAACCGCACCTACAAAATTTGCAATGCTACACTGCCGTGCCCCCAGATATCAATGGGTAGGCCGGCTCTATCATCCTCTGTTAAGTTTTAAGATAGAGATAAATTAGATATAGAAATAGAAATAAGATTCATGTAAATTCGTAGTTCTCTGATAAAATCTGAATACTTATATTTTATCAGATAATTTCGATCTAAGGGGGGAGGAGTTATATGTCAGGCAACACTGTTGCACCTCTTATATTTGCCTAATAAGCAATATGAGACCTCCGTCTTAATAGAGATAAGGCCCTAAAATGCTAACATAGCATTCTGATATTAGTTTAGTCGTTTTGTACTCAAGTCAGCCTGGATAAATCTCTCGAGGATTGTACTTGTTTTCTATTCATAAGAATAAGTTAATGTAAAAATAAAACTCAAATTATTTTTAAAAAGCGTTTTTCTTCGCTTCCGATTTTGACTCGGTATTGGTATTTCATCAACAACAACACCATAAACAGAGGCTGACACATCTGGTGAGTATACGCAGTATTCTATCAAGAACTGAACGCTGAGCAGAGACGGATAATTAAGGAATATTTTACATCTATGTCTATAAATTCAATGAGCGTTTTTCCTTATGTCAAATTTAGTGTTAAATAAGATTCCTAGATGGCACTGTCGTATTCTTTAGCAACAAAATCAAAGACAAAATTTGCACAATGGCTTATAGGTCCATGTTCGAAACAAATTAAAAACCACTTTGACATTGATTGCTACGAAACACATTTTATCTATGGTGACATGGACAGCGCCAACTGGGGCAAAGCCTCAGAATAAGGAATACAAATAGAAGCCTGGCTAAAATAATACGCGGAGAAAGACACCTATCCTGGATTTTCTTACGACATTCTAGTGCGTTAGAGAGAGATGGATATGTATTAGTTTTTTCTTAATTAGGTAGGTTGTCACTAGTTCGTTGCTTCGCTAGTGATATAAAAATGTCGATTTTTGACTACGAGAAATAAACCAAATCGAAATGAACCACGACCAATCTTCTTACCACAAATTATATCGTATCAAAGTGTGAAAAAAAAAGAGAATGCAAGAGGCACCGACCTTTCTGGTGACATCCTCTTGCTTTGGAAGGAGGCCGAGAGAATTAATAGCAAAGTGGTCTCTGTCTACCCCAGTGGGACACATGTTATATTGTGTAAATAAGGAATTAATAATAAAAGGATATCTTTCGTTTAGCATAATATTTTTTATTAAGTACAAATTACTATATCGTAAACAGATTTTTATTTATAATTACACAATATAACTTGAAATATATACAATAAATAAAAGAAAATTGAAAACTTGAAATATATTTCGGCCCTTAGTGGGCCGTCATCAGTCAAGTATATCGTAAGCAGGTAGGTACATAAGTTAAGTCCAAAATTGTGCTTGTTTCTAGTACAAAAAATGCTGTAGCTTGTATCAGAGATACAACCGTAAACTATTTAAGTGGATACTGTTTAAGTCGCCTCTTAACTCAATCAAATAAATGTTCGTTGATGTCGCGTCTTTGTTCAATCAAAGAGGAAGGAATTAATCGCAACAATATAAATCATAATAATCATAGACTTATAGAATTCGTAATAATATAAAAATTTTACCTTCCAATAAAATTGTTATTATGTTTCCTAAGACGTCTGAAGTCCATTATGAGAGTACGTCGTTCCTTTCCGAATACAGCCGCTAGATGTCGCTAGTTTCCGTCACGTGACCGCGCTGTTTTACCCAGAGTACCTGTCAACAGTCGCAAAGAACACACAAGCCGCCATATTCTTCGTCATTGTTCGGCTCATAATGGTTCACCAGGAAGACATTGTCTGGACTTCAGACGTCTTAGGAAACATAATAACAATTTTATTGGAAGGTAAAATTTTTATATTATGTGTTCCGTTTGACGTCTGAAGTCCATTATGAGAGATATGTTTGTTATCTCCTGGTGGCTTGTAAAACAGAACGCAACAATGTGATTGTAAATCGTAATGTTTCATGT
Organism: Ypsolopha sequella; assembly: GCA_934047225.1. NCBI lineage: Eukaryota > Metazoa > Arthropoda > Insecta > Lepidoptera > Ypsolophidae > Ypsolopha > Ypsolopha sequella. Next base: position 17,093,328 of record OW203998.1, read on the forward strand.
ATTAATAACGCAAAAATATGACAGGTAAAAATCAATATTTTTCATACTTAAAATACCAAGAAAAATAGATAAGTACTTGAACCTGAACTAAAAAATGTAATTAGTAGTTCAGACAAACTGTCAGTCAGACAAACAAACTTCTCCAAAATATTATGATTATTAGCAGAAATGTCATTGACGTCAAAATTTCTTGAAAGTAATTTCTTTTGCGAATTTGCTATAGCAAGAATTTCTTATTTACTGGGTGAATTTGCATCCAATTTAGGGAAGAGAGACACGGCTAATCTATAACTCCCGGTTGAACTTATATACCTTCATTGGACAGAAGGCACTTGACTCAAACCTCCAGTTATGATTGGTGTAGGTGGCCTGATAGGGTCCCAAGTAGTGACGAACAAGTTAGTGACCGACCTTCTGAAATCTTTAGAGAGATTTAGTAATGTTCTCATCCAAAAATAGGTTCAATATTGCGGTCGGGAGAGGCTGATAAAGTGCAGCTTAGTTGGCGTTGTGATACAGACAGAATCCGTTTTAGATCCAAGAGAAGGATGCAGGATAATATAATAATCAATATTCATGAAATAGTTTGGATTACAATGCAAAGGAGTCAAATCGTGGACTCTAAACTATGTCCTGATGTTAACATCAAAATTATTTACATGAAAGTGTTGGTCTCTTTAATGTGCTTAATAAGTTTTCTACAATCCCAAATATATACTTTCGATGATGATGGCTTAGCTAACCGAACTGCTATTAAAATGTGCTTAACAATGTGGCTGGAAGAAATATCTATGTTTCAAACAGTCTTACAAATGGAAGCTATTACAGACTTGTGCAAAAGAAAGGTTATATCTGTTAAGTAATTTGTATAGTATAGCCAAAAATAAGTATGCTAAATATCTCGCTACTTCTTGTGGAGTAGGAACCTAATACCTGAATATCAGGTGAGAACCTGCTTATCTCTGTCGAAAACAAAAATTATATTTTCATCCAGATATTATTGTGCATACTTATAAGGTTATGATATTCGGCTCGAGTCTACAAAAATTGACAGTATTTAGACCATTTTAGCAACTTATTTCAAATGGGAGTATCTGTTTCTGGAGTTGAAACTCGCCAACACTAAGAAAGAATTCGTTTTTGGAATAGTTAACCGTTAAAACTCCGATCCAAAATGAGCCAATCATCCAGCCGGTGGCTCGGCCACGGTTGTAGATCTGGGCTGGAAGACGTCTCGTCTTCGTGGCCATACAAATTCTTTTCAGGTCTCTGATCTTTATCGGGCCTCTCAAGGTTCGATTCTGCCGATCTGGCCGCCAAAAGGGTTTCTTTCACTCGGTTGCTACTGTTATGTGACGGCCTGACTCTGAGTTAAACTGTTATAGTATTTGAGTTAGCAAGCAAGGTGGATGAAACAGCCAACCTAAAGAAAGAATCGTGATAACAGGCGTTCAAGTCGATTACTTGGTAGGGGGGAGTACCTAGCATTTAGTCTCGGACGGTATAAGGGATAACTCAAGATTAGCATGATCTGGAATGACATGGGTGGTACGTGATGCGAATTGGCCTATGTCAGGGTGCGCAAGACCTTGAATATTCGCTGCGGTGGCGTTGCTTCGTCCATAAGGTGCCTCTCGGTACATGCACGATTACGCGGGAGTCGGTCGGCTTCCATGTTGTACATTCCCGAAAGTTGGTGAGTGAATTGTACAACATTAAAGATTGTCCACCAGATTCAGTAGCAGTCTTGTCAACTACACCAGAACTTTGCACAGAGTTCCGCCTTCTTTCTTTATGTAAGCGATTGTATTCTTGTCGCTCTAAAGAATAATTTTGAAATGAAACCAACGACACGTGGTATCACCAGGCTTCACTTATCCAACTACTGACAACGCCTCTGCCGAAATCGTAGCTATTATGACGTACATTTCTTTCGCATTGCAACGCCACCTCCTTCGTTGATGATTCCCCGTGCCCTGTATCATCTTATTGTCCACTAAAACTTCCTATTAAACATTGGATGCGTCCGTTATAGTTATAATGTAGGTCGTTGGTAATGCCCCAAGGTGGATTTCTATTACTCGGCTCAAGTTTTCTGAGCACCATTTCAGTTCAAGGCGTGCTTCCTCCGAAAAGAAATGGGAGCTCTTTGATATTGCAGTCCTGCTGAAGTGTATGGCAATGCAACCTTCCCCAGTGAGTGACGAAAGTTGCGAAGTTGAAATATCCTAGGAGGCGTTGCGCCTGCCTGAATGACCAACTGCCAGCAGCTAGGCAGGTTGACAAATACTGACGAATTCTGTTTGTCTTGTCTGGGGGCAGGGACTTTGAGTTGGTTTGTGTGTCCCAAGCTATTCCCAGAAACTTGATTTGAAGTGCACGGCCATGCAACCTTCCCCAGTGGGTGATGAAGGTTGCAAAGTTGAAATTACCTTGAAGGCGTTGCGCCTGCCTGAGGAACCAACAGCCAGCAGCTAGGTGGGTTGATAAATACTGACGAATTTTGTTTGTCTTGTCTGGGCGCAAGGACTCTTAGTTGGTTTGTGTGTCCCAAGCTATTCCCAAAAACTCGATGTGAAGTGCACGGCAATGCAACCTTCCCCGGTGGATGATGAAGGTTGCGAAGTTGAAATACCCTAGGAGGCGCTGCGCCTGCCTGAGGGACCAACAGCCGGCAGCTAGGTGGATTGACAAATACTGACAAATTTTCTTTGTCTTGTCTGGGGGCAGAGACTCTTAGTTGGTTTGTGTGTCCCAAGCTATTCCCAAAAACTCGATGTGAAGTGCACGGCAATGCAACCTTTCCCGGTGGGTGATGAAGGTTGCGAAGTTGAAATACCCTAGGAGGCGCTGCGCCTGTCTGAGGGACCAACAGCCGGCAGCTAGGTGGATTGACAAATACTGACAAATTTTCTTTGTCTTGTCTGGGGGCAGGGACTTTGAGTTGGTCTGTGTGTCCAAAGCTATTCCCAGAAATTCGATGTGTGTTATCGGTGTTCGTCCAATCTTGCGGCGGTGAACAGGTAAAAATGTTTGAATGTCATGTATAGGTTTTGATTCAAGACTTTCAGATTAAAAAGTGCTAACTTGCGAATATAATATTCAGCGACGGTGGGTAAAATTAAACATTTTTTTATTATTTTATCAGTAATGATACCGGGGTCTGTTATTTCATCATTACATCTATTGTGGGTTAAATCCACGATAGTGTCTGATTGAAGAGGATTCAACCCATTATCATTTATAGAACATGCGTTTGGGGATTAACTATGTCATCAGATGTCTTGATAATGACTTAGATATCCCCTGACAAATCTCGCAGTTTTTTTCCACATTATTTTTCCCCTCCCTCTTCTTTTTGAAGACTCTTCAAGTTTATTTTAACGATAACCACCTTCTTTACGTTAAAAGAGGCCAAAATTACTTACATATCTTGATAAGCAGAAGTAGTGGGCTCTGAGGGCCTCACCGCTAGATTTATCTTTAAAACTTCAGCACCTTTCCCACAAATAATTTGCAGAATATAAAGTGATACGGTTTTATATTCAAAATCTGTTTTTCGTAAATCGAGGTAGTGGTCTTTCAGAGCTAGCTCAAAAGTCGATGAAAACTCTGTAGAGTCTGTTCACGAACTTATCCTGCGCCATAAAGGTGTTAAATCAAACGGCACAACAACGTGTCATTTGCAATCAACCCAGGAAAGAATTTCTCAAAACGTTACAATGCCTCGTTTACTTTCTGTTCTATGAACCCTAGAAACGCGACGTACTTTTTCTGAGCCTCTGAAAATTCGTATCCATCGAGTCGAAACGTTGCAAGGACGTGATTTTAGCGACTTGATCGAGATTTTTTCTTTACACAGAAGGTTGTTTAAACATTACCGTGAGATTCACGATATTTTCTACATCCGGCAAAAGTGTCAGAATGAAATTGCAAGAAAATATTTTACGCAGCGCCCGCGGGGCTTGGCCCCTGGATGCACATTTTCGGTATGAAAGGGCATGGGTGCGACGAGATTATTATGTCGATCCATGATTTGCACTCAAAATATAGTTGATAAGACTCACCAGGCGCTGGAAAAATGTCAAACCTCCGATCCAGTTCTGATCCGAGTTAAGCGGTGCAGTGCGTGCCTTACGGGACAGCGGCGGCAGGGCGGTGCCTGCCTTTGCATGGCAGTGCGTCGCGGCATGCATCCTCCTTCGGCGCTCGATGTCCTTCAAAGACTCTTTTCTTGAACTTGATCTGAAGAAACTCGCTCGTCTCTTTCTCGATATATTCGACGCGCGGCTACACTTTCAATGTCGTTATCCAATTATAAACGAAAAAACACGGACGGAAAACTAAAATCTTAACAGAATTTTCTACTTTATTCTCGAAAATTCGAAAGAGGGTAACTCAAAACGATTATTATTTTGCGATAAACTAGCAAGCTGCGAACGGTTCGAAATACGACGCAACAATGACGAAGAATATGGCGGCTTGTGGGTTCTTTGCGACTGTTGACAGGTACTCTGGGTAAAACAGCGCGGTCACGTGACGGAAACTAGCGACATCTAGCGGCTGTATTCGGAAAGGAACGACGTACTCTCATAATGGACTTCAGACGTCAAACGGAACACATAATAATATTATGTCAATGATGAGCGATGACAGCGCAATTACTACAGAGGTGGTAATTTCAATTTTTTTATTATTTGTATCAAATGAACATCAACTTATCTTGAATAATAACTAATAACAAATAATGAACGATTAAAATACCTAATAACCTGTAATAAGAAATCAAATTATGCGCAGTTCAAGTCAATAAGTATATTCCCAAAAGTCATTTCACGATAGAACAACCCTGTCAAAGTACTTTTATTGTCAACCACTAAGTACGAAAATGACTTGATCTGCGGAATTTCTTCGTGAAGTCGATCACGGAAGTAACGTACAAGTTCTGAACAGGCCTTTCAGAACGATTTGCGAACATAGAAGTATGCACTTTTCTACATCACAGACATCTATAGGTACTGGTTCTGTTGCCTAAAATTTAAAAATTATCGAGTTAATATACTATAGTATAGTACAAGCACGTACCTACAAACAAGATTGATAATGCAATTATACATAATTATTTAAAAGTTACCAATGTGTCTGTATCTGGTAAATATAACGTCGGTAAAGCATCTGCTTTTAACCGTCTCCATTTTAAATTTTCGTTTGGTCCAAAAGATTCCGGCGTAAAGTGTTTCGAACAAATATGACTGCTTTTTTTAATTGCCCAATTTGGTCTAATTATTCGTCTAAGCCATTCACTTTTTAATTCTTCCCTTTTTGGAAATCTGTAACAAAAAAATATAGCGATATTTATTGGGCATTATTTTTCTTTTAACTCGCGCTGCAATTAATCTGCGGTATTATCCTTTATGCAAGGCTGCCGCGGGAACCAATGTTCGATAGTTTGCCACACGGACTTTAGTACATCACTATGCGAAAAAACATAACCTCTAATAGTCGGCAGAAAATCTCTATAAAACAGGCAAATATCGGTGTAGAATTGAACACGAGTATGATTTACAAGAACTACCATTATTGTTACTGAGTTTTAGGTATGATCCTGCAACTTATTAACATAAAAACTATCAGAACTCACCGATTAAATTATATTGCTTCATTGTTGTTTTCTTTTCTTCCTGTATGCGATTTACAGCCTTCAATCGCACAAGACATTTTATTACAATGTTAAAAAAACAATCAACACAAACAATAATAAATCACACTTTCACGAATTTTGAGATGAAGAGCACCAAAATATTTAATTTCTCTTGGTGAAGCTCTAAACTTTCGCAAAATGCATTAGACATTTCGATGCCACCAAATTAAGATGTAATGCACGCAACGAACGATATTACAACACAACGCTACAATGATGAGACATATTTAATTTGATGGTATTATAATTTTTAAAATACATCCAAATTACATCCATCTGACATTTGTTTGGTTCAATCTAGTGACACACCAGGAAAAAATATAAAGTAAGTGCGGTCCGTCGTTTCATTCACTCGTACACAGGAGTAATTTACGTTAGATGAGTACAATGGCTAATGCCCAGTTCTTATTTTAGCCATGTTTCTATTTGTATTCCTTATTCTGAGGGCAAAGCTAAGAACAAAGAAAAAAAAAACAACCAGAAAAACGCTCATTAACGAAACATAATGGAGTTAAGCTTATATGACATGCATCAAACTGTTGAAAATAGTTGGTCCGGCTATGGACCATAACAATAATTTAAACAAAAATATAGTTAATCTAATAAACTAATAAGTAATAACATCACCAGACTGAATGAGGCCATTCAGCGAGTAAGGGAAGAAAGACATTAGTTTTTTTTTACTTATGAGTAATCAAAATCAGAAAATTTATTTGCTAAAACACATGTTACAAAAAACTTAGATCTTAGATGTAAATATTAGTTGGCACCAATGTTCCTTCCATAATATGGCATGCAAATTGTGTCTTATTAATTAGATAATTGTATTAAATAAACAAATAAAAATTGTGTTGTGTTTGGTATTGATTGGTCAAACTAGTAAAATTATTATTTTGTGGAATTAATTAATAGAAATGATGATGTTGTAAGCCTATTCTGTTAATTTGTGAATCTTATCCTAATTTCATTTTGCTTTTTGACCCCTTAAAAATAAATGTTTTAATTATTTGTCAACTAAAGATGAAATTTGTTGACCTAAACGGAGTCACCAAATTTTTGTGTTTAAATAAAATATGATGATGAGGTCCAGGAATAGAGACATTCCTTATACAAGATGGCTGATCCGCACTGGGTGCGCGTGATATCATGATGAGCGCTGTCCGTGGCGGCGGCGCGTTTATGGAAACCCTTCCAGTATTCAGAACCACAGTACTTCTGAGCTGCGGGAGGGTTTAAGCGATTGAACGCGCAGTTTGATGAATTAAATGCTACCCTGCTTTTAGTTCTGTAATGCGGGAGGCTTTACAAACGCAATTCTAGCATTATGGATATAAATTCCTACCGCTACTCAGATTAGCCTACCCTGCTTTTAGTTCTGTAATGCGGGAGGCATTACATACGCAATACTAGCGTTATGGATATGAATTCCTACCGCTACTCAGACTAAACATTGGGTTATAGGTTATATATATATATAACAGAATACGCTTAGTAAGGACATTTATGTAATTAAGCGAAGATTAAAGAAAAGATGAATATCATAGTACTAAGAAAAAAAATTGAATTGCATAAACGTATGACATTATATTCATAAAGTTTTTAACAATTTTTTTCGTGAATTTCTCAACCGCTTTATTTTTCCTTTAATCTTTACGTAAACACATATTACCATGATTTTTTTTATATTTTTGGTCCACCAGTTTTGGAGATAAGGGGGGGGACATACATATTATTGTTTTTTAAAGATTTCTCGAAAGCAGTGCCAGCTAGTAAATAAAGTAAAATTATATATTTTTACAATCAAATTTTTAATACCTACAATTTGATACCAGTATTGTATTTATATAAAAAAATATATATTTCACTTCTTTTTTATAATTCTCATTTGTGCTCATTTTTTTTTTTCGCTATTGTTCTACTGTAATTGGGCAGTTATGATCTATAATTTATATTTTTTTCATATTTTTCGGTCTCCCAGTTTCGGAGATAAGGGGACAAGGACATACATATTTTTGTGGTTGTAGTAAATATATATATTTTTACAATTAGCTCTTTAATATCTTTAATTTGATATCCTTATTGTATTTTTAGAATAATATATATTTTTTCTTACTTTTGTTTTAGAAATATTTTAAACAATTTAAAAATTTTCATATTTTTTTACACTGTAATATGTGGGCAAATTAATGCAATTTTTGTGCCAAATTTCAAGTCTTTATCTCTAACGGTGCTAAAGTTATGAGGTTGTGACATACAGACGGACGGACGGACGGACAACGAAGTCTCACCATAAAGGTTGCTTTTGTACCTTTTAGGTACTACGGAACCCTAACAAACAAAAGCGCGATGCGCATGATATCGCTCTCTCTCTCTCTCTTGGCACGTGCCGCTTTCGATCTGAGATCGAGGAGCATAGCACAGAAATCCCTCCCGCGTGTCAGATCGCACCTAAGTACTTTTATGCTATCAAGGGATCTGAGTAGAGGAAGCGTTTTTATTATGAAGTCTTGAATACTACACCGAAAACAATACCCGAATCCAGATTCGTGTCGCTTGCGATCTGAGATCGGGGAGCATAGCGCAGAAATCCCTCCCGCGAGTCAGATCGCACTTAAGAACTTTTATGCTATCTAGGGATCTGAGTAGAGGAAGCATTTTTATTATAAAGTCTTGAATATTACACCGGAAACAATACCCGAATCCAGATCGTTCGCAACTCTGAATAGTGGAATGGTTTAAAGCAACTTTCTGTGAATTAATGCTAGTAAACCCTCCCGCAGCTCAGAAGTACTGGGGTTCTGAATACTGGAAGGGTTTCCATAAACGCGGCGGCGGCGGCGTCTGCGCTAGTGCATTGAGATAGGTTTCACGTCGTGCCTCTTTCTTGTCAATTTTGAGCAGACATGCTTATTTACTTGTTAAAATTTTTGTACAAGAAGCAAATCTCATAAGTACATGTACTTATACAATGCCCTACAAAACTATATGCAGGAATGAGTCACGAGATTTGCGGAAAGGAAATAATTTATTTTCATTTGTGGGAAAGTTACTTAAATATTTTCCTTTAGATGATCAATTGTGTGGTGTCTCTAAAAGATATTTTTCAGATGTGGTAGGTAATAGTTATTGTTAAAGGCATTTCAAAATTAAATAAAACAAATTTCAGACAAAACCGACAATAATAAATACGAACATTTTCATGCACAATACAAAATGTTGATGTATACATTTTCTGATGAAATGTTGAATGTTCTATATTCCATAACAAAATAATAATTACTTAAAAAAATAATGCATTATATGTTTTTAATATATTATATTAGTTTAAATAATTTGTAAAATTGAGATAATATTCTATAAGGTATTTCACTTAGGTACGTAAAATAAAAGTTATGTACTTACAACGTAGGTGACATTCTAATAAAATAAATTATAGTTATTAACAATTATTTAAGCAAAATTATAGTACATCATCAACATTAACATTAACGAAATAAAACTGGCAAAAGTAAGTAGGTACTAGGTACTTGTGTGTTATGTTCCCTTAGTATAATATTGTTTGTTCCGTACATTATAGCCTGATTAGAATGGCATAGATGTGCTTATCAATAATCTTGTAAAACGACTTTCATTAATACACAAAATTTAAATGAACTGATAAACCTACACTTGATTTGTAGAAACGAGCTTAAAATAAAGTTGAAAAATGTATTTTGAGTTAAGTATATTGTATTAAATTCAATTTCGTTTAAGACTTAATTACTTATACTTACATATACCTAATCGCATTTAGTTTTGGCAAAAGACATAATAAGATAATTGTAAATACAAGTATTGTTAAACTATAAATATACATGTCAATATCAAGTATTCAACTTGATGTTTGAACGCTTATAACGTCTAGTAGACTTGTGGATTGATAAGTGTTTTTCATCGTTTTTGTATATTTACCAGGTGTTTTTGATACCTATGTAAAGCGATTATCGATATAGTAAAACCTTAAAAATGTTACATACATTAATTTAAGTTATGATACGATCTATTAATCCGTTAAAATAGTCAGATATCAAAATATTATTATATAAAATATTTGGTCAAGTTACAGTCTAATAAGATATCAAGTATGAGTAGTATTTGGTCTCTATAATTTTGCCTGAGGTCAGGCAAGGGTCAGGATGGCCGACTGTTAGCTATTACAGTTTTTTATTACATATATTTTGTTATCTTAAATAATCATAGTCAAGTAAGAATATTTTATTGTGAGATAGCTGGCAACACACAGCTGTCAAGCGTAGGATTATTGTAACAGCTCAGAGCGGGCCCAATAAAACTATATCAAAATATCTTATCCACCTGTATTATTTATAGTATATTATTAGAGAATTATTAATATGTATTGTCCCGATCGTTTTCAATAGTACGTAAAGTCGTTAGAGCCATCTGGTTCGTACGCACGTAAGGAAGTGATACTAATTTTGAAAGAAGAAAGAAAGAAAGAAAAGTAATTTATTTTAAAATACCACAAACACGAGAAAGAACATAAAAACATACAAAATAACAAACAGTACGAGTAAACATAACATTAGGAAAACAGTGGTAAATAAAAAAGGATTTCAGCTCAGCTTAATGCTGTAGTAGAGGCTACAGCGCTGGTATTCTGCTGAACCCTGACTTAAAATTAATATTATTATTAAAACTTAACCTATACCTATGCTAGGTGGCTTATATTTAAATACACATAAAGATAAGAAGAATGTGCAGGAGATATATATAAATAAATAAATAATTATATTTATATAAAACATAAATTATATACATATATATACCAAAATAAAAATATATAAAATAACAAAAATTTTCATTACAAGGCTTATATTATTTTCGATTGCTATGTAGATTATGATAGACTTTTTTCCATGATAATAATAAATTTGCTCATCATTACAAATGGTTACCTGGTGGTCAACTTTTTGCATAAAAATGCGTCCTCCACTAACCCAGCAGTGTTTGTAGTAGCCAGTGGATTTGTGTCGGCATCCCGAAATAACTGACGCATCGCTCGGGTGAGCCGTTCGTTTAGGAATATTTGACAAGCTGGAATTCTGGATTGAAGCCTGGATTCGTGCTGGGGGCTCGGTTGGTGATCATTGAACCTTGTTCCTGGTCCCTGGCCGGGTCTCGGGTGTATGTTCGGGCGGTTGATTGGATTTAACCTTGTATAATATTATATTTTACCTAAAATTTTAATCGTATATATATTACTACATAAATGAAATAAACCTTTAATCTAGTTCATGTACATTTATTATTTTATTACATCTATTTTTATAAGATTAATTTTGATTTGTGAAACGTGTATTATATATACCTACTTTGCAAAATAAACTATTTGAATTTGAATTTGCTGGCCGGGCAATGCCTATGTCACTCGTTTTTATATTCCTGCGACTTAAGTTTAAGTTAAGTTGTCCTTGTGAGGTTTTCGGAGTACACGCACAACAACTGGTCTGTGTGAAGATCTCCTGATCACCTAAGTCTTGTAGACCTAGGACTGACGCTATCAATATCTATTTCCGAGAGATCCACTCCAATCTGCTTTGCAATTACTATTACAATTACTGTTTCAAAATTAGATGTATTCTATTTTTCTCATTTAGAAAAATCTGTATTAGGAAAGATGTATAAATTTAATTAAAGCAATAAGAATGTATTACAAATTTTATTTTATTTTTACATTGTTTTCCTAAAAATAGCAACGCATACAATAATAAAAAAATATAGCAGATGAAATATGGAGTAACAAATTTTTTAATATTTTATAAGTTTTTAAAAGCCAAAACATGTGTTCTAAATGATTTCTCTTACTAGCTAACTTATGGTCCTGCCTTGTACAGTGGAAACCGCATCAAGTAAGACACATTGGACTTTAAACCTATCTTATATTCTTCACTGTAAAGTGATGGCACTTATGACAGCTGCATTTAGTGATGAGATGCATTTAAAATTTCGGTTAAAAATAAAAATCAAGTGTGAGTTTACTCAACATTAGACACGTCATTTAACATTCAACATAATGATACAAAAGGAAAATGTGCCAAAACCAGTGGCGTAGCTATCGAAGGGCTATGCGGTGTAGTGCCCTGGGGCCCCCAAGAGATGTTTAAATATCTAAATCGAAAAAAGTATTTTACTATCATTTATTTGAGTTTAGTTTAACTTCGTCATTGCTTTGTTTTTCATTAAATATTATTGCGTAACTTGGCGACCTCAAACACGACCTATAAAAAAGGAGAAACTTAAAAAAAAAAATTCTTTGTTTCTATACGAATTCTATTGCACAATAAAGCAACATTCAAATCGAAAAATAATAACCGAAACAAGTAGTACATCACTATCAACAATGAAGTATTACGTTTTTTAATTCACACTTGCTTATAAATAATTACGATACTTTGTAGGCATTTAAACGTCATAGGCGCCATCACTCAGTGGCTCTACTGTAGGAGCTAAAGTCGTACTGCAAGTGTATAGCTTGATGTGGTCTCCACTGTACCACAGGGAATTTGAGATTTTAGAAGTGTAGACTAGTATCTACAATGCGTTTCTAAACGCCCGGGTAAATGTAAAAATTAAGGGGAACGAAAATACAAACAGAAATAAAATGTCAGCTTTCGGGTGATTTTGTTGCAATAATTAGGTTACGTATAGCCATAAAAAAAATACATGTTTTTGGTTGAACTTTAAGGTATTCATTTTTCACAAACCACGTTAATCGATTCATATTTGTACTGTCAATGAATTTTTTTGTAACCCTCTATTGCACACTTCTTATCGATTTTGTTTCAGGTATCGCTTTCGCGATTTTGTTGGTTTTTTTTTAATAAAATTAGTGTGAATGATATCTATTCATTTTCCAAATACCACGTTATTCGGGTCAAAAAAAGCACCCCCTTTTTCCATAAATACGTAAATCCACTGATGCAGTCAGCGGCAGCAAGATATTGTCAGTCTACGCCTAGCGTTGGCGCCCGTAAGACGTGGATCCTGTGCCCTTTTTTGCAAGCTATAAATATCTCCCAAAACTACTTCAAAACACATTGAAATTAATTGTATAAAGTAATATTTCGAGGAGCATCATATTCCTGCCGTTAAAAACTCAACAAAATATGCGTATCAGTGATTTAGCTACATCGTGCCATAGTCATAACAACAAAACTGAATGAATTTGGAATGAATTCATACTTTTATGCGGGAAAATAATATATGTTACTCTAAAAGAATAATTTTGTGATCGTTATTGAAACCCAAATTATTTTACTTATACTTACTGAGATCTGTAACAAAGGTCAATGACATTTTCGTGAAATTACCCTCTTAGTATTGGCTCACCATTTCAGGTCCAATAAGTGAAGTTTTATGCAAATTATATAGGTACACTTACTTGGGATAAATCGCCAAGCATTTAAAATATAGAAATTTATTTTGAAATATTTACAGTGCATGGCAAAATTATTAGATCGTAGATAATCCTGTCGGTACATGTTCAGGTTCTGTTACGCAAAATGAAAACAATGAAACTCTTTTAGGATTAATTTGTTATCCCTATGTTTGTCTGTCTGTCCGTTTGTCTAGACAATTTTTTCTGGGTAAAATTAATAAATACCAATATAAACGGCCCTCTATAGAGCTGTAAAAACATACTTTTGACGTTTTTATTAATATTACGTTTTAGGTTTTTACGTTTTTTTTTACGTACGTTTTTCATACAAATTTTCTCACTATGAAAATGTAGGGATGAACACTTGAGATAATATTTTGCATTTAAAAGTCAACACAGAAAAAAATTTTTGAACAAATAATGTAAAAAATATGAAAACCATGTTGTTATATTCTAAAGGGATTAATTATCTACTGTTCAATGTGGCGATAGCTTTGTTTATTTTTTTCCTTGAATCATTTTTTACTAAGATAACAAATAGTTTAACAAGGTTTTCCTTAAGAGGTCCCTTTACCCCTGTATTTTTCTTAAAATTCATACAATAGGTATAAACCGAATGTGAAGTCTACAGCTTATTTTCTTCATACCTTTTTTCATGAGTATATTCTAGTGACATCTAACTACGTCTCTATACAGCCCAAAAAGCAAAATTTGATAAAACACTATCATAATAGCTGTCAGGATATCGTCAATATTGCCTCGTTTTTACACAAAGTTTAACAAGTTTGTATATTTTTATCTATACTGGAAATAAAAAAGAGAGAAATACAGGCGTCGTTCATGTTAACATGACTAAGTTTACACACTTTGCTAAGTATAAACAATTACCGTTTCATGGAAAACTGTTTTGACTTGAAACCATTTCACAAATTCAATTAACTTATTTTGAATATCTTGTCATCTTTCACTTCTTGATGAGAAATACAATTTCAATAAGTAAAAATACAACTTTTAGTTAAGAAAACTTATAGTTAAAAGTCTGCTGTATGCATTAACATATTTTTAATTATATTACAATAGTAATAAAATAATTGGCTTATCCGTCGTCGTGATACCAGCTGTCAATTTCTTAAATAATCTGATATCACGCTTATGGAAAACCCAATTATTTTGAAGATACCATAATATCATTAAAATATGTTTATGCATATAGCAAACTTTTAACAATAAATTGTCTTAGCTAAAAGTTGTACTTTACCGTTATAATTATTTCTTAATATTTTGTTACAAATTCGGAGAAATAGCCCTTAGCCTTAACCTTGTATGAAAATATTTGTTATCTTTGTAACAAAGAAAAAAAAAATAATAAACAAAGCTATCGCCACACTGAACATACAGTAAATTTTATTAATCCCTTTAGAATAGAAATATATGGTTTTATATTTTTTACATTATTTGTTCTACAGTTCCTTTCTGTGCTTTCTTTCAAATGCAAAATATTATGTGGAGTGTTGATCTCTATATTTTCATAAGGAGAAAATTTGTATGAAAAAGTTAAACAAAAGGCCATAAAAACGTTATAATATGTATATTTTACAGGGCTGTCAATATTATCATTTATTGATTTTACCCAGAAAAGTTGCCTAGACAAACAGACAAACATAGGGACAACAAATTAATCCTAAAAGAGTTTTGTTTTTTCATTTTGCGTAAAGGGACCTGAACATTTCAAACTATGATACAAATAAATTTCTATATTTTAAACACTTGGCGATTTATCCCAAGGGTAAACAGGTGTCCCAAAAGTCAACGCTTTCCCTTGGAAGGCTGGTAGGCCAGCTCATGACTGACCAGAATATCAAATTATGACCTCAGCAAAAAGTAGATAGTCTTCGAGTTGATGGTACTTTTATAAATTCGAATAGATTTTTGAGAGTCAAAGCTAACCAGTTCTAAATTCTAAGAATAAAATTTTTGTTGCGCAACTCTGAATAGTCATGCTATTGATAAAGTCAAAAATAAACCTTGAAATGCTGTTACATCAGGAAGTAAAATAAAAACCCAATTTATGAGCAATTTTTTGTAATTAGGTTAGTTCGATACTACACCCTGAAAAAAAATGTCCTATGTTAGTTTTGCAAATTGTCTTAAATAACGGCTCATCAAATATTGTTTTTCAAATGATCTGGCAATTTCTGGGTATTACTTTTGAAAAAAAAGTTATTGCTATTTTACTACCAAAGGAGCTGCGTATTTTTTTAAATAATTAGAATTTAGAATGAAAGAGTGGCGGGCAGTAAAAATATTTGACGTTCATTAGAAATGCCATTTAACACGCGTTAGAGTGAGATAAACAGTGACGCTATTTAAAATGAGTTGGAATGAGATAGTAACGCAGTTAAACGTGGTTGAATGAGAGAGGCATAATTGATATAGGCTACAGTGAGATAGATAGTGACGTGGTGCATTCCTTCTGAGAATATTTGTTAGTTTCCACTTTTTGTAATAACAACTTTAGTAAAAATTTTTTGTAAGGAAATTTTTGGTCCAATTTATTTTCCCGCAAGTGTAAAACCAGCTCAACGGGCGAAAAATATTTAAAGAATGGGTAATGGTGACAATTAACCGTCACAATATTATTATGTATCTCTAAAGGAGTGTCTGAAATGTTCCGAGGGTCAACTGATAAATCAAACACTCAAAAAACCACTTTAAGCCGACCATAATAAATTTACGTCCCGACGTGATAGCAAGTAGGATCAATGCCGTGTGACGATGATCGAAATACACTAATAAATTAGATAAAATAAAATACGTATTACTTTTGACCCTGCCTCGTCCACTCTATTCGTATTTTTGCTATGGTGACGCGAGCTTAGAGACCGGGACGAATTTCCCCCCGCGCGCTATCGTAAAATAGAATAAGCCACGCCCGGAACTGGTTTTTGTTTTGGCTATGTCATACTCTTAACTGTCAAAGTGAATGTTGAGCTGTTTGTTTTCACTCGGGTGGTTGTGGAATTGGTACTGTTAATTTTTACCTTTACCCCGGCGCTTAGGAACACTACCTTAATGTAAATACTTAAAATATAATGTAAATAAATCTAAAATTTTAAATCCCAAGTCTGCCCGTATATTAATATATTTACTGACACTGAATTCGAGAAATCTTTAAAAAACCCCAAAAATATGTATGCTGGGGATCATACTCTAACCCTTATCTCTAACACTGGAAGACCGAAAAATATGAAAAAAATGACAATTATAGATCATCACTGGCTAATTACAGGAAAACTGTAGCAATTCAAAAAAAATCAGCACTAATGAGAAATATAAAAAAAGAAGTAAAATAAATAAAAAATATATTTTATAAAAATACAATATGGGTATGAGATTGTAGGTATTAAAAAGTTGATTTTAAAAATATATACTTTTACTATACTTACTGGCACTGGTTTCGAGAAATCTTTAAAAAACCCCAAAAATATGTTTGTCCCCCCCTTATCTCCAAAACTGGTTGACCAAAAATATGAAAAAAATCGTTGTAATATGTGTTTACGTAAAGATTACAGGAACAATAAAGTGGTTGAGAAATTCACGGACAAATTCCTAGGTACGTGAGTCTGCCTCGCACTTTGCCGGTTTTTTTATTTATCCGTAGTATTGCTAGATTCTTCAAACCAGGAAGAATAAATTATGGTTTTGCAGAAACTATCCTCTTAAGGCTGCGTATAAACCTGGACAAATTAGTGATTTTGCCCCCGCATCCCCGCACCTCAACTGTTTGCGCGACCGGCCGTCACCGGCCGCGAGCGCTATTTCTTAGCTCCCACGAGCGGTGTGGATCCGCGGTCATTAACCCGTGCACGTGCTAGTTTTCAATAATAAGTATAATGCATCTACGATGTATAAAATTCAACCCAGTTGACAAAACGGTTTGTTCGCAATGGCATTTTTTTGCGTAATTGTGTTTGCATCTAATTTTTATATTTCAAAATTTTATTTTTCGAAAGTCATACTTGCAAAGATAATGATAACGATGATGATACAACGATACGTCGATACAACGATACGTCGATACGCCGATACGTCGATACGCCGATACGTCGATACGCCGATACGTCGATACGTCGATATGTCGATACGGGGATACGTCGATACAACGATACGTCGATACGACGATACGTCGATACGGGGATACGTCGATACAACGATACGTAGATACGCCGATACGTCGATACGCCGATACGTCGATACGACGATACAACGATACGTCGATACAACGATACGTCAATACGCCGATACGTCGATACGACGATACGTCGATACGACGATACGTCGATACGGGGATACGTCGATACAACGATACGTAGATACGCCGATACGTCGATACGCCGATACGTCGATACGACGATACAACGATACGTCGATACAACGATACGTCAATACGCCGATACGTCGATACGTCGATACAGGGATACGACGATACGGCAATACGTCGATACGACGATACGTCGATACGAGGATACGTCGATACGCCGATACGTCGATACGACGATACGTCGATACGAGGAAACGATGATACGTCGATACGACGATACGTCGATACGAGGATACGACGATACGAGGATACGTGGATACGACGATACGTCGATACGAGGATACGACGATACGTCGATACGAGGATACGACGATACGTCGATACGAGGATACGACGATACGTCGATACGAGGATACGACGATACGTCGATACGACGATACGAAGATACGTCGATACGACGATACGTCGATACGACGATACGGCAATACGTCGATACGACGATACGTCATCCACTGCTTTATTTTCACTCGTAAAACATTTTTATTCCATTTTTTACATTGGTTGCATTTATTTCCCATGTTTCAAATTACGAGATTTATTTAAATTACGAAACCGGGACGTCGAGAGCGCAAAAACGTAGCCCTCCCGTCTCAACGGAGCGATCACAACTGACCGACGGGTGAGTGACGAAACAAAGCATGGAACAAAAAGCGCGTGCGACCGAGATATCTTGTCGCCGCCTTGTCTCAGAATAAATCGACGTAAGCGCCAATTCTTAGATGTTAAATTAAATGAAAACGAAACAGAATTATTCAAAATCCCCGTGCAATTATACGGGGTCATTTGTTTTCTTATTTTTAATACAAATTTCAAGGCAAACTGTTTAAGAAAGGTCCTTTAACACTCGAAAAACATGAAATATAGAGGTAACTTCGTAATTTTTTTCTATCGAGCGAACTTAAAGCTTTTGCGTTTTTGCTTCTGCACGAATATCAGCCCTATAGTCTATTATCTATATTATTTTTATTAAACCGATTGACCAAGTTACACAATGTTTTATGCTCATTTGAAATTGTGCATCTGACATTATACCGACCCTTAACCTGAGATTCATTAACGATGAAATTACTTGACCTTTGAGTTCGTCAGCTCTCAGTATATTGTTACTCGTCCGACAGTTCTTTTCGTCCCGTAACTTTTTTCATTTTGTTAGTATATGTTGAAACATTACAAATACGAATTTATGGTTTCTTAAACGAGTACAGATCACTAGCTGAAAGTCGTAACTTGTAATTTATATTGCTTTAAATGTAGGTTTTCTTGCAATGTACCCGATGTAATGTGGAATCCTTGCAAAATGTTTGCAGCCCCGATCGAAACGTATTGAGCTGTGTTCTGTACGCGATTGATGGAATCGTCCCAGGAAATATATCATTATTATAATTATCGTTATTTACCATTCATCTTTGTTTAAATTTATGTTTATTATGTTTATAAATTTGTGTTTCGTAAAAGTAATTATTTATTGTTCACCCGTCTAAATATGTTTAATAATGAAAAAAAAACAGTCATTTAGAATCAGATAGCTGGCACCACGTTCATAAGAGCTTGAAAGTTTGAATTTATATTTGAAAGCTTGAAAATTTTGAATTTGATATATAATTCGGTATATATAAAATATCCCAAGCGCTACCTGTACTCTTTATATGAGGTGACTCTTTCGTCATCGTCCAAAATCATATTGGAGGCTTGGTAAGTAATTAGTATCATGGAACAATAACAAATTTTGTGAAATTCGTAAAATTAAAGGTGGAAGCCTGGAATTGAATGGACTGGTACCCACTCCATATGATTAGAGCAGAGATAGAATGCATATAGTTCAATGGATTAGAAATATATTTATTAGAATAAGACCCATGGCGGCGCTTGTATTGATTCCTAATCCGATCAGAGTAATAGCCTTAAGTAGAATGTACCTATATTCACCCTTAACTACATGCCCCCTATTGTTGTCACATAACCACCTACCTGCGGTCATAGAAACCGCTTATCAATGTCAAAAACCTTAGTAACTAAAATGAAATATTATTTTTATACATCAACGTATTTCAAGATCCATATCATTTAATTAAACACAATAAAATACAATGTTACTTCAGTTATTGAGTAACAATAAACACAAAAAAAATCACTCCTAAATTGTAAGTTCAATGTGAGGTACAAACCCATGAGATTTACATGGAGAAATAGCCGACTTGTAACCTTTTTTTAATCACCTACAGCAGATTTGCGCAAGTATACACCTGACAAGTGCTTGCAAATTATTGCAAGGCATCGACGAAAAGGTACATGATAGACTCTCAGATTCTTATGGCTTACATTGGACGAAAAAATTGGAAAACAAAAGCCGCCGTAGTCTCTGAAATCGATGTCAGATAGTTAAGGGTAAATGCCACTAAGACGTAAGTTGAAACCCTAGAGCTTAACAGGTATATTTGTACTGATAGAGTACTCCTGGTGAAGAGAACGCACCATTACCACAGAATAAAATTAATCTCGCGTAAATCTGTCTCTTTTACATTGTAACCGCAGCGGTTCAGTAATTTTGAGAAATCTCTACCATTTAAGTGTCCCATACGCTCATGCCAAGCAAGTATATAGATTGAATTTAAAGCAAGGTGAGCTTGTTCCTCTAATTCCCTAACATGCATGATAAAGATTTCCCTCACGTTCTGCTGTCATCACGGTTCTACCCACTACATCATTTATACAGGCTCTATAAAGATAGAGCTCACCTTGCTTTAAATTCAATTTATATCCTTGCTTGGCATGAGCGTATGAGACACTTAAATGGTAGAGATTTCTCAAAATTACTGAACCGTTGCGGTTACAATGTAAAAGAGACAGATTTACGCGGGATTAATTTTATTATGTGGTAATGGTGCGTTCTCTTCACCAGGAGTACTTAGTAAAGTTAATTTGATACCCGTTATCCGCAATTTTGGCCACATTTATCAAATTGCTACGAAGATCAGGTACGTACAAGGTATTTTGGAATGTTATAATTCTATTGTCTGCTGCTGACAACTTTACGTCAACCTTTTACATCAGTCGACAGATTTGATGCTAGGTTCAGTTTATCCTGCAAAACACAGAAATTGTAAGTAAATTTGTCCCCATCACTGCACAAATATGATGTACATCCACTATCAGGGCCCCAAATATACTTCAAAGGTATACCCTTTGAAGCCCCAATATAAGCCCCAATATAAGCCCCAAATATACTTCAAAGAATTGATAGAGTTCGTACAGTTAAAAAGAATATCAAAAGTACCTGTGCTCCTCCTTTTCTAGTTCTGCTACACATCTCGACTCGTCAGTATTCCTCTTCATCTTGCATTCTGAAGCTTTATATCCCACGTGGTGACATTTAAAACATCTCTACATGAATTTTCTGGGTCCAACCTTCATTTCATCAGGTTTTGAATTCTTTTTCGGTCCTTGGCACTTTACATACATAGCTCCCTCAATGTTCACAGCTTCGTTTGAACTCAAGCTATTAGCTTTTTCTAGAATTTTTATCTTTAATACCTCTATGTTTGGTGACTCGTCTCTGCACTCCATTGCGCATTTAAAACCTTCGTAACTCGCCGGTAGGCTACTTAATAGCAAGATCATCGTGTCATCGAGTGTAGTAACACCCATATAATTTAACATATTCGCTGCCTCAAAAAAATCATTTGAATTCTTTCTTACACCATCTTCTTTTTTCATACGGCGCAATGTCAATTTCTTGAGCAAACTTGCCGTCCTTACGGGGCCTTTAGATGCATATACGGCTTCCAATTTCTTTCTCGAGTATGTTTCAAATCACCCAGACTCATTACCATGATAAGGTCAGACATAGCCATTTCATCCTTATCGGACCATGTACTCGCTGCTTGTTCACTGGTGGTGAGTTTTGATATGGATCCATATACGTATTTTCATACTTGATTTTTCACTAGCAAAGCTTTTACTTGAATTTTCCAAGTGTAAAAATTTTGCCCGTTGAGCAATTCAATTTTTAGCGTGCCCGTAACCTATGAAGGGGCTTTAGTTAAGCCCCAATGCAATAAAACCTTCAACAAACAAATTTGACACAATTAAGAATATTTGATTATCACCTTTGTTATGTAACTTTTTGTGACACATAGTAAGCCCCAAAAGGAAGTATGTATACACTAATACAAACTATCTTAGACAAATACAAAGGACGAATGCCCTTGTTGCTGACAGAATCGCGCTAGTAAATTGTACATTTCGGAATGCACTTTAAATGCATGACCGAGTGCAAAGAGTGCAGGTTTATTGCTCGTAAACTCCCGAGACCTGCAAACAGGCTTAGAATAAAAAAAATCTTAGAAGCGTTCACTGCAAAGTTTCGGCTGAATAGAAAAATAGCTCGCGATTATATAAGTTTAAATAATATTAGTTGGCGAAACTCAAAACATAGGTAGTACTAGTCTATATGAACAATTGTTTGTATCGGAGCAAAGAAACATTATTAAAATTTGTTTTCACCTTTCCATACTGGACCAGTCAGCTAATCGGGGCGATTTGTTTGCGAATTTCGCTCAGCTCCCATACAAAAAGTTGTTCATATAAATAAAATAAATAAAAATAAAAATACATTTATTTAACACACCACTATGGACAAAGTAGAACAATGTTCTTAAACGTAAAGTTGTATGGCACTGTTAAAAAGGACGGTGACTCAGCATATGTTCCTATACCAACGGCATTAGGAACGCTGCTATTCTGCCACCACCATTAAAAGAAAAAAAAACATACTTACATAATTAACTTACTATTTACTATATAAACACTAGTACTACCTATGTTTTGAGTTTGACCAACTAATATTATTTAACCTTATAGTACGTGGGACGGACGATTCGGAAACGCAACTGTTGTAAGATTGTGTCAAGAATTGAAATAAATTAATGTATCAAGATTAGTTCTGTGGTCAGGATCATGGTAGATAGAACGTGGTCTCCGCCTATCCTCTGTGGCCTCTGAGATTGTATATTATTCAGGACCTGTTCTTTGATATCAGATGACACTGATCAATTAAACTGTATGTATCTAAAGGATCTCATTAAGTTTGTTATTGATAACTTCTTAAATGATTAAATATTTGTAATTTTCAGATTGTTTCCTATGTGTGTGCTTTAATAACTATCTGTATTAATTAAACGAAATTTCAAATTTTAAATCGACTGGAAGTACCCTATAGGTTTTCATGCTAAGCAAATTTGTATGAAATCGATTATGTGAATTGCAATTACTTTTTTTTGCGTTGAGTTAGAAGCATAATTTTTTTTAACACCGTGGTGCCATAGACTTCTGTTAATGTATCAGTTTCAACTTGATATCTCATACCGGGCCCCAGCAAAAGGGTCTTGACTAGACAGACAGACGAACAACAAGGTGATCCTATAATAAGGGGCTCCGTTGACCAGCTACATGGTTCAATACCAATCATTGTAAAATTCGTCATTTTTATTTTGGCTTGCCATACTCTTGGGCTGAGGGGTTATTCTTGAACCATTATGAAATATAACAAAAATGTTATGAAATATCAATCTAATCACTGACCGAGACTCCAGTAATAATTTGGCTGTGCTCATCAAATATTCATGAATAATAATTACTTACAGTCTTCCAAAATTTGGCGAAATACTCGTATGCTAACAAAACCTTTCTTTTTATGGTTAACCTGGCACATTATGGAAACTCACACGTTCTAAGAGAATTTATAGAAAAATACTTAACCCATTACATGTAATGGGCTTTATGTAAGCAGAAAATATTGAAACGACTACCCACATAACATTTAACGACATTACACGGTATAGGAACATTATTTCCTATAACGTAACTTTGTAGGGAAGTAGCCACCTACTCGCGAACTTGGAAACTTGGCACGAGCAACCGTGTGCGCTGCAAAGCTCTTCAATTATTAGAAATAGTTTTATACCTATGTAAAAGGCAAGCTTGAACTTTCAACACCCACAATAGTTATTTGTGTAACAAGGGGCCCAAGAAAAAATATTGTACGTCGAGGGCGTTATTTTAATTCAGAGCGAAGCAAAGAATTATATACCTAGTAGAATCCGGAGCTTGGCGATGAATTCAATATACGCCGCCCGAGAACAAAATATCTTGCTCCGAGTGATACACACTCTTTTTCATCACTATGAGAAAAAAAAAAGGCTACGAGCATCGAAATGCTATGGGAACCTGGTATTTTATGGTAATAATTGTAGCACCACATTAGCTGCACCATTTACACTATCCCTACTCGAACTCATTTTTAATTATTATTTGCATTAATATAGCGAAGATTAAGCGTGAATATTTATGAGAAAAAAGAAATAAAAACAAAGAAGAATACACATATACCTAATTGTTTTTGTATTGCTGCCAAAGCCTAACCGGCCAGTAATTTCTTCATAAATTATGCGTTCGACCTCTTTGGTTAAATGACGCTAATTAGTACTTGAACTAAATAGAAGGCCTACCATGACTTTGGGTCTCATCTCGATAATCGTTAGCAATGAGAGGTTTTCTTTTTGAGTATTAAAAAAAAACATAGTTTCCAAGAACTCTGTAGATGGCGTTGAACTGACTATGTTACTAGGTGCCAAAGCCGAAACGATTGGAAAAAAAACATTGCGTCACGTCACGTCACATACGCTCGTTGGTTGACTGACATGTGTCTGCATTATGTGCGAATGCTTTGTTATGGTCCGTCCAGGTTTAAAATGTACGATGGCTTGTACTCATTGCGCTTTACGAATATCAATCTTTAGGAAAAAGATGTATGCCTCCATTTTTACACAAATCAACAAAGCACAGACTTCTCTTTTTTTTCTCTTGGGACATTTTCTTTCTGGCGTAGAAAACTCATAAAAAGACTGGTAAATATTTTTTCTTTTTCCTTGTTGTTATTATTTATTTATTTTCAAAATGCCATTGTGATGTGATGTGACAATGACATTAATTACTTTTTTTAGTACGTTTCGTTTTACGATCTCAAAATTACATTCAAGTGAAATAATCAAAAAATAATGTGACGTTCCTTTCCTTGCAGTAACTTATCAAGTTCAGCGCCATCTATTCAGCGACTAGGGAAGAGTAAAAAAAAAAACGAAAAGAAAATCCCTCATTACGAAAAATATTGTTACAAAAAAACGTCATGCTACTGCCATTTATTATCCAAGGGCAAAAGCAACGGAGTTATCTGTTATCCAGTAGCGGAAGCAAAGGGATCCGTGCCATCCCTTGTCGACAGGCGGGATGCGGGAACTATAGAGCAGATGTCGCTAGTGTTATACACTGGAAAGATCCACAATTTTCTAGTCGGAGTGTCGGAGCCTTCCAGATCGTTCTTGACAACGCTAGAATGTTCTCGATTTATTTTAGAAGCTTTACGCGCCATATACCTATATATATAGGCGCTGCGTAGCCGGACGGATCAGTACAGTTTTAGATGCGATAGAATCAACGAACAAAAATTTTATGGAAGCATAAACAAGCTTAAAAATTGTCGCCACCATTTATGTGCCCAGGAGGGCAAGGCTTAGATTTATGTGTATTACGTTGATCAGTCTTGCGCTGCACGGTGCGCCATCCGCACTGGTGAGCACAACTAATTTATAACAAAATGGTGGATTGCACCATGAAATGGTGCATAAGCAATTCGAGCAAACCACTGCAAAGAGTCATGGCATCAGTTTTAATGCGTAAGTATTCGAAATTTTCATAAATTTAAAACCAAAAACTCTAAAAACGAAATAACCTTATAAATAAACGATTGACACATGACCACTGGAGGATACCTATCCGCCATCAATACTCGATTAAGTGTTACCGAGGCAGATGAAGAAAATTAATGATCCACACCTAACAACTATGAAAACTAGTTGCAGCGCTTGCGGAGCTTTGAGTCACATTATAGAAAATAGTTATTTTCGTACACAGAAATGTAGAAAGTGTAATGAAAAAGACCACATTAGTAGAGTGTGCCCGCAATGGTTTTCAGGGAATCAACCATCAACTAGCAAATCAGTGACAAATAGAAGAGGACGCAAAAGTACCTATTTTTTAACCGAACAGGACAATGAGGAAGAGGAAGAAAAACAATTACATGACAAACTATATGAAGAATCCGATTCTGATTTTGAAGAGGCTCTCTGCAGAATGGCAATGGAGTTTGCCAATAATTGTAAATGGCAGAGAAATTATCATGGAAATTGACACTGGAGCTGTAATTTCATTCATTAGTAAGGAGACCTATAGTGGAAATTTTAGCAATGTGTCATTAAAACCTACTAAAACCATTTTTAAATTCTATGATGGCACAAAGGTAATTACACCCACCGTAGAATATAATGGTAATAAAAAGAACCTAGATTAATACGTATTAGAAAAAGGAGATACAAGTCTACTGGGTAGACAGTGGTTAGCAGAGCTGGCGATCCGAATTCCTTTTGTTAACCCTGGGAATGGAGCAAAGAATGTGCCAATGCCTTTAACCAAATTAAAGCATCTCTCATGAGCAACAAACTAGCCCATTATGACCCAAACCAAGAACTTATTTTGACATGCGACGCAAGTTCACATGGGGTAGCGGGTGTCCTTACACAACCCGACAAACAGGGCAAAGAACGTCCTGTAGCCTATGTTTCGCGGAAACTTAATAAAGCAGAGCAAAACTATTCGCAAATCCACTAGAATAAGAAAACTTGTAAAACGATATCTAGAGTGATTATTCATAATTTATATTCATTGGTGTTTCTTTTTCTGATAAGATTTTATTTATTTGAGTATTTTATTTTGTTTCTGTATTATGATTTTAGTGTGATGGTGGAGGATACCCTCGTCTAGTTTTGTCTTTGATATTTATTATCTTTGACACAGTCATTATAATAGATAATAAATATCAAAGACAAAACTAGACGAGGGTATCCTCCAACCACGTATAGTGCTTTTTACATTTTTGTTTTTAATACAATAACATAAAGACTACAACTAGGTCTATTCTGTTCGATCCGACTCAATTCCATGATTGGCTAGAATCGGAATGGCGTGATAATCACTAGCCAATAATGTTGCGATTATCGTAGGGAGCCAAATACGTATAGTATACTCAAAATCTTAAGTACCCCCATCTTAAGTACCCAGGGAGTTATCCTGTTCCCTAGTTTAGGTAATCCTGAATCTTAGGGTCACAGTGTCATATCCCCTCGACGAGATACAGACGAGATACTGTAAAATATAATGTTTAGATCTATATATACATTTAACATGCATGCAAAAGAAATAAAATTAAAATTAAAACTAACTTAAAAGGGCTAATTTAAAATGTTGGTTGTGTGTATGAGAATATGGATGTGTTGTAGTGGAATAGTGTTAGTGTGAGTAAGAGTGTGTTTGTGAAGAAATATGTGTAGTTTGTTGTCCTTTTATGACAAATTTGCGGCACATCCTATTAACACATTTTCAACAATTCTTCAGTTTCTCCATAGTTTAGTTGAAGTAGATAATCATGGACTTTTTGTGAACACTCCCTTCTAGGTAGATTTATTAATGTCAGATTCTTACTGAGATTATTGTAAATAAAAGGAGCTAGAGAAGTGTAAAAATTTTTACCAAAACAAGTGCGTGTTCTTGGTATCTCAAATATGCGGTCTTTTCTACGTTTAGCAATTTGTTTTAATTTTATTGATTCAAAGTCTGCTGAAGAGTGTTGGAGAGTTATTATTGCCTTGATATACAATTGCCTTACAGTTAAAACAGCACACTCTTGGTATAGATCTTCTGTAGAATATCGCCAAGATTTGAACTTCATCACCTTGAGTAGAGCACGTTGTGCACGCTCAAGGGGGAGAAGGTGCGTCCGAGCTGCTGCACCCCAGGCGGTGATGCAGTAACCGAGGATTGACTGAGCTAAGGCTTGGTAAACCATATTTAAAATATTTTCATTGGCAGCATGGCGTAGCCGTTTGAAAATATATATAAGCTTCCGAGTTCTTGCAGATAAAGTCTTTATGTGCTCGAACCACGTCAAATTTTCGTCAAGAATGACACCAAGATACTTTATTGTAGTTTTATGTTCAAGGGATTGGCAGCTGCAGTTCTGTAAGTTGTAGCAAGTGTGCAACTTTATGTCAAGTTTTTCAGATGGTTGTGTCCTGGAAGTTATCGAAAAAGTTATATATTTAGTTTTGGTTACATTTACTGTTAGCAAATTCGACTGTAGCCATTTAGTAACACTTTGTAGTCCTTGGTTTGAATATGATTCAACGTCGTTCCAGGTTCTGCCATGAAATAACAATACAGTGTCGTCAGCAAAAGTAATAACCTGGCCGTTGATGAGGAGTGTGTTGCAGAGGTCATTGATGTAGATTAAAAACAGGGTAGGACCCAAAATACTACCTTGTGGTACACCAAAACTGATATCAGCATCAGACCCCTCTATGCCACCAATTTTTATTCTTTGCCGTCGGTTAGACAAGTAGCTAATGAACCACCTCAGTGGTAAGCCACGAACCCCCATACACTCAAGTTTTGACAGTAGTATGGGAATGGAGACGGTGTCGAAGGCTTTCGCAAGATCCAAGAAAATGCCTAGGCATCTCTCTTTACAGTCTAGTTTATTTCTGACAATTTCTACAAGCATTGTTACAGCATCTTCCGTTGATCGCTTTGCCCTAAACCCGAACTGATTATTTGAGAGAAGTTGCCTTGTTTCCAAGTATCCAGTTAATCGTTTGTTCACAATTTTTTCCAAAATTTTAGACAAAGCCGGAAGAAGTGAGATTGGTCTATAGTTTGTGACATCGCCTCCATCCCCACCCTTGTAAACAGGACAAACAAGTGACCTCTTAAAAGCTGCTGGAACAATCGCAGGCTCTATGCTGAGAATGCAGATCATAGATATTGGTTTGGATAGAGGTTTAGCGCAGTATTTCAATAAATTGTTAGTGATATGGTCCCAGCCAGGGGCACAATCATTTTTTAAATTTCTTATTACAGAAAAAATTTCCTCCTCGTCTGGCGGTAGGAGAACAAAGGAAAAAGCTGGAGTATTTTGAGTCTGACATTGTTGAGCCAGTGCTGTCTCTGTAGTATTAAGAGTATTGAGGATCTTCTGAGCCAGATAAGAGCCAATCGTTGTGAAGTATTCATTGATTTTATTGAGAGATTCTGTTTTATTTATTTCTTTAGTCAGAAGTTCATGTGATGTTTTGTTTTTTTTTGAGGAATTACATATCCTTTTTACATGTGTCCAGAGTTTTTTCGAGTTTTTTTCTGATTTCAAGAGTTCTACTTGATCATAAGCATTTTTAAGTTTTCTAAGTATGTCGTTCCAAATATTTCTATAGTTACAATAAAGTTGTTTCAGGAAAGTATCATTTGGGTTTTTTTTTAACTTAAAGTGTAGTTTATCTCGTTTTCGTATACATTTTATTAATCCGCTAGTTATCCATGGTGTGAGGTTTCGTTGGGAACGAAGAACAGAATGCACCGTTGAATGTTTGGCTATGGCGTTTGTTACAATAGCAATAAACTTATCCGTGGCTTTGTTTACATCTGATAAGTCCAAGCTGGACTCCCAGTCCATCTCCCTATCCAATTCTTTAAAGATGTCATCGTAATTCACTTTTGTTATTGTCTTTTTTTTATGTGTTATAACTACTGAACTTGATTTAGTTTGTAAAAGAACTGGTGAGTGGTCTGTGATAGTGGGGGGGACTACAATTACAATGTTATCATTTCTTGATTTAATCATACAGTGATCTAAGCACGTATTACTTGGTTCTCGAGTGTGAAATGAATGTCCTGGAAGCAGGCCATGTGAAGAGAGGAGCGTATATCGTAAATCACACATAACTTCCGTGTCGTGAGGCCATAATCCTAGGAAGGGATGTACTGAGATAGATTTCCATAAAATTTTAGTTCGTTGGATATAATTTACTTAATTTGCGATACGACTATAACGAAGTACAAGTTAGTTAAGGACGTTCAAGTGAAGCGAAAACTGTTATTTGTGATTATCTGTGACTGTCTAAATAAAGTGTCAGTGTTTTGGTGTAAATTGGCATAAATGTATTTATCCCGAACCCCAGCTCGTTACAAAATTTTGTATTAGTTCCTCTCGTAAACCGCTAGGGAAGATATACAATTCGCCATATTCACCAGAAAAGTTATACATAATTTGTTCTTTTTTTTGTAAAATATTGGCCATTTTATGCAGTCAAACATTATCAATATTTTTTTATATTTTCATTATATAAGAAGCATAGTAACCAAGATATCCTTTGCATTGTAACAATAAAAAATACATTTGACATTGATGGTTTTGTTTATGACAAAGCCATGGAAGTAGTATGTACAACGTACAATTCCACAGAACTAGGTACCTATATTCCAGAGTGCGCAACGGCCAAGCCATATTTTTACCAAGATATAGGACTTGTAGAGTCCAGGATTATCTATAGAACTTGGCACCTATTTAGACAATGATTTAGATCTCAATTCTTTTGTCAGCGAAGTTGGCTCACGGATTTTACATTTTATGTTTTGATAATATTTTAATCGTCCTTATGAATAATCAAGTTGATCATGAGTTTCCTACTACGTGATATCGAAACTCGCCACAACATTAATGACGTATCATTGAACGCGCTACATAATGGGGCCAATAAACACACTTTCGATTAGGTAGTAGGGATAAACAAATCCTACTTGTTGCCAAACGTGTGGCCATCTTAGCAGAGTGAGATAAAAGCGCCTCGTAGTCGCTATCTCACTTGGACCGTTTTTTGTACTTAGTGCACAATGTGCACATCCCAGTTGTACGTAGTACATACTACTTCCATGGACAAAGCTTAGAAGTAATGTGTGTGTGAAAGAGAAGAAAGAGACATTTACATTACATAAGTGACAAATTCCTCTGTTCACCGTAGTGTGGGGTCAAATGAAGGTCATAGGTTTAAAATTAAGGCGCTACGGAAAAAAATCGACACTTTAAGGACTTGCATATCTACTTCAAGAAATAATGTATTATTTTGATAAAATAGTATATTATTTTTAGATTCTTTTTCTAAGGATCTGTTAAAACAGAAACGCGATTGGAGAAATTCGGCTCGATAGAAATATTTATTGAAATGAGGTCCTTTTCGACACCAATTCTCCTGGTTTGACAATTTAGAATGACATACAGACTGCAACTATATTTTATTAGGTGGATTTTAACAGTATCTAGGACCTGGTTAAACAAAATTTTGATAGCAACTTTAGTACATTTTATATTAATAAATTACCGAATTTTTGCTACTTTTCCACGAATCCGTCCCTCTCGCACTGAGGATTTTTTCGCATATGGAGTAACAGGGACGCTAAAACTTTTACATATCGCCTTAATAAAATATTTATATTTCAAGTTAGTTTGCTGCAGAAACAATGAAATATGGCCAAAAATATTATTTCGAAACGGTTTTTCAATCAGCATGCCTTAGCATAAACTTCCCATACTTAATTTTTCATATAAATATTTCACGTAGTCGCTATCGAGTACCAAGGCTTAAACTCATGGCAGGCCTACAGGCCATTTTGCAGTGGCGTGCACAGAACTTTTTTCCGGAAAAGCAATCAGAAGGTCAAGTACGATAATAAAAAAAATATGAAAAATATATTTTTATATGAAATTTAAATATGAAATAATTTAAATAACACTTTGAAAAAAAAAAGTTTGTATGAAAATGTTCACTCTATAGTCCGTATAATATAGCTCGAGTCCTGTGACAGCAGGACAGCGCTATGCAATTTGCTCAAATAAGTGTAGCGCTGATAGCTGTCACAGGGCTCAACCTATATTTTACAGACTATAGGGTTGGCAGTGATGCCTACCCTGGATCATACAAACTTTTTTTTTCAAAGTGTTATTTAAATTATTTCATATTTTTTTATTGTCAATCTTGACCTTTTGATTGCTTTTCCGGAAAAAAGTTATGTGCACGCCACTGCCATTTTGCCATTAAACCAACGCAACCAGAAAATAGCAATCCGGTCCCGTCTTGATTCACTGCATCACTTAGACACGCTGTTTTGTCTCTCTCTCTCTATTATGTCTCAAAATTCTAACGCTGTTCTAGCTTTAAAACACGAATTGTACAGTACCACCATCTTTATTTGTTCAGGTAATGGCGGCGCTAGTTAATAGAAAAAACATGGAAGTTAAAATTTGCAAAACACATCACGAACCAAACCTTTGGTTCTATTTTTTGACTCTTTTGATATATAAGTGTCACAAGGTAATTTTCAGTACTGTACAATAACGTAAGGGGCATGCACCAATTAGATTTTCGGAATTTATATGCATAGTATTTGTTCTTACACTCTGTTCACTTGCTGAACGGTGAAGGAAAACATCATAAGGAAACCTGCATGCACTAAAAAGGATGTATTGTGCCCGAAATACGGCGATAGGGCTCAGCACCAATCACGTTGGGACGTAATAATTGTCGGTAAAACGCGGGTGTACTGAATATGGACTGTGACTTTCATTTCACAGTTCACACTCGAGACATCCCCTTGGGGATTCATTTCGTGACAAAATATATTATATATATACAAGATATAGCTTTAGTACCAATTTCATCCACCTGAACTGAAAAATGGTGATATCATAAGTAGGTTACAGTTGTTTACGATTCGAGACGAAGCTGGGGGCTATGCTTAGAATGTGCAAGTATCTCAATTATGTGGCTAAAATATATTATACTTTGTTGCGATCGTTTCAAAACGCTAACACAAACCTATCGAAATCAAAAACTTCAATAAACTACGGATTACTCTTACTTCTCCCTACCTTTTAAGTAACATTGGATTTAAATGTCGTACTTTCACTACTCGGAAAAAGTATTTGTTTAATATACCATTTGCAGGTACTAACTACGCAAAAAATAGATTTTTGGTCAGAGCTTGTGATCTTTATAACAAAGACTTTATTGATCTCGACATATTGCATCTTTCGCTGGGTCAGTTTAGAGGTAAATTATTTAATACTTTTAAAAACAATTGTTAGTTTTTTAATTAATATTGTATTTTTGTATATGTTTATCAATATTTTATTTTAGTTTTTTTTTTCTTTTATGTGCCGGTTGTTTATGTAGCTTGTTGTGTGTGTTTTTAACAATTAGTATCTTGTGTTGTTGTTAAAAAAAAAGTGCACTAATTAGTTGTAGGTAGTACTAAGATTTCTGTAGAAACGATTTTGGTTTTATATTTTATATATTTTTAATTGTAATTATGTTATAAGAAAACTGTATGTTTCCCAATAAATAAACAAATAAATAACTCTAAGAAACCTAAACGAAAGTGGGACCTGCAATGACAACAAAGAGCGCTGCTTTGTTGATTAAGGCAACCACCACCAATCCCTTGCTTGTTATAACTTCAATGCGGCACGGAAATACGTACTGAAATGAACAGACGTTACCAGATGGTTTTTTTTAAGTGTCGGCTCTCCTTGGAAGAAGTCCTGTTCATAACCCTAATTAATTCACTTTGTTCATGATGTGGCAATACTACTCGAGAGTTTTCTTGTTGTTGTCATCATATAAATAATTTTGGAGAGTAGCAGGTGGTTTTTATTTTGTTTAGAAATTTTAATATCTACTATCATCTAAAAACAAAAAACCGAACCCTGGTTTTGCCCGATTTAGGGCTAGGAATAGGCTACGACCCTTAAATCGGTCTTTGTTTAAAATTCAAACACGGCTTTAAGAGGCATGCATTGCTGACTAACAGTGATTCCTTGTATGCTTTGGAGCCCGGAATTTTGTTAAAAGCCACCCTGAGTTTCCGGCAGTTAGCGCCGTCTTTTATTATAATTTAAGAGACAGAAAAAAGCTAACCGTACACGTACACAACTATTTAGTAGGAAAAGTCACCAGTTTTCAAAAATTTTCAACAAAATTCCTTGACAATTAAAGTACTTTCATTACCACAATTTAAAACGAACTAAACAAAATGGCTAAATCAAGCTAATTTATATAATATTAAATATTACGTAGAATATTATGTAGAAATATATTAATTATATAATAGGTCTTTACATATGAAATTGCTAAAAATTTCTTACAGATTCATGAGTTCATAATTCCTGTAATTCAATAGCTCTTTCAATTATTTGCTTTTGTTTCAAAGTTGATTTCAAGGTTTTACATCTACATTAAATTTTGTTTTTATTTTCAGTTTCATTATAAAAATCAAATCTACAAAACAGTTCGTCCATTTCTGTGATAAGATTCGTAATAATTCTTTACAGCTGACACTTTTTCAAAAATAAAATTAATGTTGCTGTTAGCTTAATGTTGTCTCATTCATACACAAAAGAAAATACATAATTTGGATTTGTCATTCCTAAAAAAAATTGCAAAAATGTTAGCACTGAAAATTGAGTTTCCTTCAAACTCTCTATAGAAAACGGCAATTTAATATGTAAAGACAAAATATTATGTGAAAGTGAAAGTGAAATAAATTTATTTGCCAAAAAAAAACACAAAAAGGAAAAAAAAAAAAGAGTGCAACATAATGCAAAATGGCAAAAAGGAGCAAACTCAGCAAATACTACAAGTTGAAGCAACTTGCAGCGCTGATTTTCAGTTTGCCCCTTTTTAAAGCATATGATACAAAAATAAAATGGCAGGTATGGGTAAAATAAAAATAATAATAATAATGAAGAAGAAATTGTACCTATTTACATTAAACTAGGAATCATTCATAATTAAAATATAACAAAAAATAATAATTTAACAATTAATAAATTAATCAAAATGTATAAGGTCCACAAAAAAAAAAAACAAGGATTATCTGAATTGGAATTAATAGAGAATAAAATAATAACATGCAACACAATAATTATAAAAACAAAATAAAAGAAAAGAAGCTTAAATAACGAAGCAGCATTAATTACATTGCTTGCTGAGAATACATAGTCTGATATGTTTTTTAAAGGTAACAGAACACATGTATTTACGCAAAGGTGGTGGTAGGTCATTCCAAATTTTTGCGGCTGCGTATTTGAAGCCTCCTTTGTAAGCTGTAGTTTTGTGCTTCCCCATGACCATTCTATCCGTAGTTCGATTGCGTGTAAATCGACCGTGAGTGTCTCGGGTCCATGTGAATTTATCATAAAGGTAGATAGGTCTCTGCGTGTGAACTATTTTGTGAACGAAAGTAGCAAGATGCAATTGTCTACGGCCATTCATTTTTATTATTTTTTTATTATTTAGAAATGGTGTGATGTGTGCTCGTTTAGGAACCACGTAACAAAAACGTGCACACGCATTTTGTACGCGCTGTATGGCGCGTTCTGTTTTGACATAGATTCGCGGCCCGTATACAACATCACAAAAATTAAATAGAGACAAAACTAAACTCTCTACCAGTAGTTCCCGGACCTCTTCTCTTAAAAACTGTCGAATACCATACAGTACCTTTAACCTATAGAAGGCATTTCTAATTTTAGAATTTACATGTGCCTCGAACCGAAGTTCGCTATCCATCATTAAGCCAAGGTTCCGCGCACATTTTACATTTTCAATACTTTGGCCGTCAATTTGAATGCAAGGAGTTTTGTTACTAATGGACGTGCATTGGTTCTTCGTACCCAAAATCAAAAATTTCGTCTTGTGGGGATTTAACACCAGAGAATTGTTACGAGTCCACTCCTGAATGGTATCCAAATCACTATTTATTTTTAGACCGCCTCAGTAGTGTCTTCCGGTTTAAAGGAGTAATAGACTTGGGTGTCATCAGCGTATAAATGGATTTTGCAATGTTGTATATTTCGCGATAGATCAGCCGTGTACAGAATAAACAGTAATGGGCTCAATATTGAACCCTGAGGACAACCACGTGATACCGCTTTAACTTCGGACTTGACTAAGTTACCCTGATCATCTTCTAAAACTACATACTGCTGGCGATTTTTTAAATATGAATAAAACCATGAACATGTCGCCTGCGACAATCCATAGTATTTCAGTTTCGACAGCAAAAGCTCCATGTTCAGGCAGTCGAATGCCCTAGAAAAATCCAATAGCACAAGGAGACTGCCCGCGCTGGAATCAGAACTGGTAATAACATCATCAGTGACATGCGCTAGTGCAGTTTCCGTGCCATGGCCACTACGGAATCCAGATTGTAATCTGGGGATGATTTTTTCGGACTCAAGGTATTTTGTCAATTGCGTACCAACCACTCTTTCGACAATCTTGGAGAGAACCGGTAGTACACTAATTGGTCTTAGATCCTTGAAATCCTCCACGTTATTTCCTTTTGGTAGTGGTTTGACCTTAGCTAATTTCCAAGCATCCGGAAAAACATTATGAAAAATTGATTTATTAACAATTTGAGTTATAACAGGCAGTGTTATTGGAAGGGTCATACGAATCATTTCTACTGATAAAGTGTCATGACCCGTTGCATTGGTATCAATAGTGCTTATAATTTTATCAACCTGTTCCTCAGTGCAGTGTTTAATATTAAAAACACTGTCTGTAAATGTATTACTTTCAAAGAAATTGAACTGATTATTATCTGCTTGAGGATTACCGGGAATACCAAAAAAGAAATCATTAATTTTATTTGGAGTATTCAAATGATCCGGAATACTTGAGGCATCAGTTTTTCCAATTATAGATATTCGTTTCAAATGATTCCACATTTTATAGGGGCTCTTAGAGTTATTGTTCACAAAATAAGTAAAATAAGCAGTTTTCTCCCTTTTTATTGCACTGTTGACTAGGTTACGGAGATCTTGATAGTATCTTCGATGTTGCTCAGTTTTTGTGGAAATTGCCTTTTTGTAGGCTTCATCTCTGAGGGACATCATGAGCTTGATGACATCCGTTAACCATGGACAAGGAGTTTGATTGGCTCGAACTCGAATCAAAGGAGCATGTTTGTCAAATAAGGTAAGGATTAGTTCATTAAAACGTATGACCATTTCATTAACATCCTCTATTACCAGAATTTCATGCCAAGGGAGATTTTCAAGATCTACAAAAAAGCAACGTTCGTCAATATTTTTTAAAAGTCGTGTAAGTATTTTGTCGGTTCTTTTGGTTTCTGAATTGATAGTTCGGTTAGTAACATTGCGTGGTCACTGAGCAGAGGGTTATGGTGAACACTGATATTTTTAAATAATTGTGGGGAATCTGTAATAATTAAGTCCAACAAAGTAGCTGTGTTATCTTTAATTCTCGTAGGTTCCTGTACCAACTGAGTCAAATTCTGATTGGTAAAAAAGGAAAGAACCTCAGGTGCGGGAGATTTGTTCGGTTTCAAGAGATCAACGTTAAAGTCGGTCAAAACACAGATATGGTCACAATCACCGCAGCTGCTAACAGACTCGCTTAGTGCATCGATAGCGGTGCCGGTTGGTACTCGAGTCGTGGACGACGCATCAGGTCGGTAGGCAGTGCCGATAGCGATGCGCCCCGCGCCCCGCAGTCGCAGCTCGACCCACAACTGTTCGAGGTCAGAATTTGGATGACTACGTACGCGCGTTTTTAAACCATGACGGATATAAAACCCTACACCACCTCCCCTGACACCCTTAGGTCTTGGGGATAATTTTAGGGCGTAACCGGGTATTTTCGGCGCACATATAGTGCCTTGGCCATCTTTCATCCAAGTCTCATTAAGTGCCAGTATGTCTGGCTTATATTTTTGCATAGACATTAATAACTCATCTTTACCGGTGTTCAGGGATCTTACATTAAGTAAGCCCAATTTTAAACGATTACTCTTCCCTTTATTTTTCTCTTTTAATGATTAAAAGTAATATTATATTAAAATAAAACTCGAAAAATGTGAATCAATATAAAACTGACTAGTAAAACTATGTAAAACAGTTTCTTATGTAACACCTCCATCCAGAGCTCTGTAGTATTATATTTCAATAAATATAACAATGTCTCATATAATGAAACTACCCTATAAAAACAAGTAATTCGTTTTCTATAAGAGCAATGCCTATTGCGATTAACCTTTTTTGCATATTTTTACATTCGATACCTAAAGTTAACAAGAGAAAAAACATGCACAAATTAAAATTGAAACGGGATGTCACAGAAATAGAAAATAAAATGCAATTAATAGCTAATAAAAACAATATTGGATAATAATTAAATTGAATAATAGTTTTGTAACAATGGAATAAAATCTCAAACAAAACTGTGAAATCATATACACTCCTTGATAATATCAAACTATCATTTTGACTTAACAATAAAACAATCAAGCAACGATAAATATATTGAAAAAATATTTCGAGTAGTGTGCATTTTAGTGGTTCGAAATTCCTAGCAAATTTACGTCGTATCATTATAGTGGTCAACAATACTAAAAACCCTAGCAATATCCAGCTCAGACCTGATACGATGAACCGGTTTGTTTTCATCTTGCTTAACTAATATATTGCCATTGTTTGTCCAGGCGAATCTCCACTTGAAACGTTTCTGCTCTTGACGAGCCAGGTAAAATAAATTCTTGTTATTTGCAGAAAGTCTTTCGTTCAGGTAGACTCGTTGCTTAGTTTCAGAGGCGTGAGTGCCGAGTGGAGGGGTGACTAAGCCTTCAGTTGTGAGTGTGCGTCGCACGCGCATGGCCTGCATCAGGCGGTCACGGACAGCACGCCGTGCAACACGCAGTACGAGTGGACGCGAGCGGATGCGTGGGCCCGAGCTGGCGTCAGCAGCCAGCCGACGTGGTCCCGAGCGGTACACGTCGACCACCTCATTTTCAGTCAGTGTTGCTCCCATCTTGGCTGCTAACAAGTTCACAATATCATAACAATTCTCACCGTTTAACTCCGGAATTCCCGTTATCTCGATATCATTTACATTAGCCTCCTGTTCTTTATTATTCATTATGTAGAATATGAGGACTAATTGGTCTGACTGATAGTCTTTTACCATCTTATTTAAATCATTAAATGTATTTTGGCTTTTAAGAAAATGTAATTTTGAATGAATTTTAATTATTTATATTTATAAAGCTTCATATTAACCCTACAAAAAACGCTATTTGTTTGATAAATGATGCTACCCATAGCAAAATGACGTTCTCAAATAAACTTAATGATTCAGCGTTTTTAGTATTTGTTGTTATAGTGGCAACAGAAATACATCATCTGTGAAAATTTCAACTGTCTAACTATCACGGTTCATGAGATACAGCCTGGTGACAGACGGACAGACAGACGGACAGCGGAGTCTCAGTAATAGAGTCCCGTTGGTTACCCTTTGGGTACGGAACCCTAAAAATGTAATATAATTAAACTACTTACAAATATTACGTAAGTATAATAATATACTCGTTATACATGAGATAAACATTATTTCTTTAAATAAATACGATAATAAATAAATATTTATATGAAGATGTATGTTATATAGGGTATAAAAAATTAAAATATTTACTTAATAGTAGTTTATGCTACAAGAGCGAAAAGGAATAAATTACGAGGAAGATTTAAAACCCGAGTAATTTATTGCTCTTACGCTCGTGTATCATACTACGTTTATCAATGTATAGTGTGAGGAAATAAAACAAATATAATCGTGTGAACTTTAAATTATGATTGGCTCAAAACGACTGTATTCAGAGCCGTTAAACAGTGGAAAAAAAAAGTATAACATTTATGGTACACAGGAAAGGCTGCAGGTTAGCCAACCATTGTAAATAAATAAATCAGGATAAAGGGGCGGCTTAAGATATAAGATGGGGAGTTTATTTCTCGTTTCTGTTGTTGATTGGGTCTCTAGCGGTTTTATAATATATTGGGCCAATCGCAGCGCAGAATCGCGGTGCTGTAGTGTAATTATAACATCGAACAAACAATCTAGATAATTATTTGGTAAAAATTTTGTATCGTTTGGCAAGCGGAGGAGGGTGAGGCAGGGGGCAGGGTGGGCAGGGTGGGGTGAAGGGGGGTGCCCCCTACCCCCTGGTACCCTCCCAATAAAAGGTAATGCACCGTTTTTTTATATTAAAATTTTTACTTTTTTGAGGTTATAATCAACAAATTCAGGTATTTTTTTTAAATAAAGGTGGGGAGAGATGAAAAAACTTCCTTATAAGGGGGGAGTGCAGAAACCTCCCTTCTTTTAACCTTGAACCTACTAGAAACCTTGAACCTACCAGTGCAGAAGTCAATTTTTGAACCATCAATACTGAAGTCACTTTTATATCACAAATTCACTTCTGCATCGGCTACGGCGCTGCGGGAAGTGCAGCCCCTTCGCCCTTGCGTAATAAAGCACAGGCACCCGTGCTCACCTCCGCAGCTTCGGCTTGTTGGTCGCCGAATCGGCGACCAGCCTAAGCCGCTACGGCTCACACAGATGCCTCTAAGCTTTATTACTGCGGGTGGGGGCTGCCCTTCCTTCGCGCCTTCGGCTTTTTATACACACTCTAGGGGTAGTAGCCACAAGACTGTATAGAGTCGGGGTGCTCTGATTCGGTTTTAAAACAGATTTAACCTATTTTAACCATGAAGTGGGGTATACTAACCTCCTTTTGAGCAGGATTTCTATGTAAAAACAAATAAAACAACAAAATATTCATAATTATTTTATTTCTTTAATCCACAATTACCAATAAACAAATTACGAATGACAGTAACACATGACGCAGTTTTTTTTTGTTGCGTTCCGTTTCATCGATATTGCACAATATTTTACACCACAGACAATAAACTAGGACAAATTTGGTTGTCAAACGCCCATTTTAACGTTCCGTTTTCGCCTTTTACCTGATTTGAGGTAAGAAACAATTTTTATTAATTTCTCGAAAAATGTGCATTACCTTTTAATAAGTGTGGTAGCGTTATAATCGGGGACCCCATCTCTACCAGCTTTAACCACTTTCACCCCCATACGATACTAAATCCAACCCATTATTTTGTTGTTGTAATAATATTGTAGTATAGGAGTAGATATAAATTGTTCAATTGTTGTCCATAACCGGCGCTAGGAATTGAACCCAGACCTTTTGATTTTATGTTTTGCGTCCTACTAACAGAGCTGCAGCTGCTTTTTGATTGATGAACATTCAGGAAAATTCTGAACTAATAAGTATAAAAAGTTTGATATTACTTGACGCAAAAAATGTTGAAAAAGTATATCGACACGAAAGAGGCGTCTAAGTACGTAAAAGTTGGCAAGAGTCTCCGTAGACGGCAGCGTCATCAAATCTCCCCATTTTACAACTTTTTATCAGAAGCTAATGGAGTCAGAAATTCAGCTGGAACTGAAAACTGTAGCTGTTTTCCGATAGCAAAGTTTTTCCGTTAAGTCTGATGTAATGCGAGCATGGGATTTTACATTCAGAGTTCCGTGAAAATATTTTTTGCAGCTTATATTTTAAACTTAAGCTGTTGATCTATGTAAAGTATACACATAATACGCACCGGATATATATATTAATATGCTTATTGTCCTACGGCTGGTTTAATTAAATTAAATGATGGGCGAAAATATAATGTATGGGTACAATTATTACGAAAAAAAGAAAGAAAATAGGTTTTATTGTCAAAACAAATAAATCCAAAGCACAATAAAAAACATAGACCGCACTAAAATAAACTTATCAAGAC
Organism: Ypsolopha sequella; assembly: GCA_934047225.1. NCBI lineage: Eukaryota > Metazoa > Arthropoda > Insecta > Lepidoptera > Ypsolophidae > Ypsolopha > Ypsolopha sequella. Next base: position 17,134,513 of record OW203998.1, read on the forward strand.
TTATATATTATTTAAAATGAAACAAAATATATATTTATATAGGCTTTTCAAGTAGACATAGTACATTTTTTCTGACAGCAGGGTATACGCTCAGCAAAATACTGTTGGATATATATACCACACAGCGTTTACTTTCAGCGTATCCCTATTAGTTAATATATAGCTTTGACTAAAAAAGACGCAAAGGTCGCTTAAAAAACAATAAATGCGTTTTATTTTTGAACTTTTCAAAAATTATAGTGCTACTAAAGATTTATATAAAAAAACGGCTCACCTTAATACGTGTTATGATCGGTAAAGCCGACCAGTTTCAGCAGATTTAGACTGCCTTCATCTTAACGAGTGAAGACGTTTACGCGATGACGTCACGCCTCACACTGTTTTATATAATTCATGAATTATCCTCAAGTCTATAATACTATAACTACTAAAGATAATAGAAAAATATATATACGTATGGGATAGAGCTGACGTAGGACTCGACTATGGAGGTACAACTCTCATCCAACAGCTGTCTTCGTCCACTGCTAGACATAGGCTTTTCCAAGATTCCCCACTCTTGGTGGTCCTCTTGGAAGTAATGTCCATACTCACACACACTGAGTGGTCGGGTTGCTAAACGAGATGCCCTAACCTTCGCACCAGTGACGCCGCCGCTGCCCGTCACCAGTCAGTTTTAGATAAGGCCCAGCAATTGGGGATGGATATTTCGCAAGTAAATTTTCAAAGACGTGAAATTATAATTTTACTGTGTTAGGTTAGATTATAAAAAAACTTATCGCGAAATTATAATTTCACGGCTGTGACAATTTACCTGCGACAAATATATCACCAAAAATCAGTCCCAGGTGGCCCTGGTTGTGTCCTGTTTGAGAGCTGTTCTCTTACCCTCCCCCGAATAACTTCGGGGGGGGGGGTTTCCGAGTAAGATGGTGGTACCTTCACAGTCGAGCCCGGCATCAGCTCTAACACCAATCAGGAGTAGGATAAATAATTAAAAAACAAAAGCGTTAGAGCAGGACTAACTTAAAGCAATGATCCTTTGATATTTAGTTCGAATTTAGTTGTATCAGTTAAGTTCAACTTACACGATAGAGGATTAACTATTTATGCCTAAAATTATTTGTCCTTTAAATAATAAACAAATTAAACTTCTAGGCATGTTTCTAGCTATAAAATGTTTAGTTTTATGATTGTAACAGATGGACGAAGGGACACAGTAAGCAAACCCAACAATTTTGGGTTATTCCCATCAAATCGCTGGTCGGTTGCGAGTTGCATCTTATCAGGTCTAAATGTTCCCATCGGCTCACTGGTCGGTTGCAACTACAAAATTAATGTATTTATTTTTCCCAACCGACCAGTGAGCCGTTGCTATTACTTTATTCAATGGACAATTTTCACAACGAACCAGGGTCAAATACGCACCAAATACGGACCCACACACACCCTCACACACACACAACCACATTAAACAGGGCGTCAATTTTTTGATACTACTTAAGCGTTTGATTCGAGAATACTTTAACCTCTGGTTCTACTAAACAGGGCGTAAGCGGAGCGCAGTTCGCGGAATCGGGACAAGTTTTTTCCCTCTGTAGGACTTACAGATAATATTTTGTCCTTATCGCAAAACAGGTTGCTTCATGGTATGCGTGCACATCTGTTAATAGTAATATTGGTGTCCTTATCCTGCAACAGTATGTACCGTTGTGTACATCTCGTTCATATAAGATTACTAAAGACACATTTTTCCAATAAATTTACAGTTTATTTTCCTAACCCAATAATACGTAAGTTCACATTTACCCTGGTCCGTTGTGAAAATTTTCCATAGAATAAAGTAGTAGCCAGTAGGCTCACTGGTCGGTTGGGAAAAAAATACATTAATTTTATAGTTGCAACCGACCAGTGAACCGATGGGAACATTTAGACCTGGTCCGATGCAACTCGCAACCGACCAGTGAGCCGATGGGAATAACCCAAACAATTTTGTATTAACGGCAAGAGCCTTATAAAATTTCGTAAAACAGTCATTGTAACAAATAAAGAGAAAATAACAAATTTTTATTTTATAATTTCTCTGCCTCCGCCTCAAAAAGGTAACTATTTCATCTGAATTAGCATTTCATTTATTAGATGCTAATTAATTCTTTGTTTGATAGAGAAAAGCGACTATTGTACTTGTCTGCTTATTTTTAGGGTTACGTACCCAAAGGGCAAAACCGAACCCTATCAATGTCACTCTGTCTGTCCGTCCGTCCGTCCATCCGTCTGTATGTCTGTCTGTCTGTCTGTCTGTCTGACAAACTGAAAGCTAAATAATCTTATATGAAAGAGATGCACACAACGGTACATACCCAGGCATATCATATTTATGTAAAATTTGGGGGGGTCGCCTTGCTTTGCTTGGCTTCCTAAATTTATTTACATGTGCACCTGACACGCTCCTCCTCACTTCGCTAACACGCTCCTCCTCACTTCGCTTCGTTCCGCTCGTCGTCGCACCTATTTTCGACTGTTGATAAAAGATTTTTGATTTCATGATTTACGATCTGCCCAAGTCTACGATCGACATACATAATATGTACCTACAATATAGGTAAAGCTGCCGCTTAGATAATGGCCTAAATTAATAATACTCAACAATTTGTTTCAAAAAACAGATAGATAAGGATCATTTTTATCCCAAAATAGACAAATAAGTAAATTATAATCCTTATTATCCTTATTAATTATATTTTCCTTAGAACCCAAACCTCTTATAGCCTGGTATCAAAAACTACTATATAGTGAAGAAAATAAAATGTCCCATACTGCAATGTTGGTGAAGAAAGATAAATTGTATCAATTTATTTAGGCAGGTCCAGTGATGAGGTATAAAAGAGAACACGACGTGCAAAAAATACACATCGTTTGGCTTTACTACGTCTTCCGTTGTTTCTTGAATAAAAAAAATAAAAAAAATTGTCTGTTAAATATACTCTGAATTTGAATTTGAATAATTTATTTACCATAAAAATAACAAGTTTTGTTGACAAAAATTTAAACCAAACTGCGCAGCGGTTTATCGGCTATACTCTCAGTACATATCTACAGAGTGGTCCAAAAAGTGACGTCAATATTTTTTTTTAGATTCCTCGTGCCGGGGTGTAACCAAAAATACCGCATGTATGTTCCGCGATTTTTAGCAGTTTGTAAGTTATGATTTTTTAAATGTGTGTTTGCGAATGTTCTACCCAAACAACTTACAAAAATCATAACTTGTTTAATAGTAAGATATTTTGTAATTTTTTTTCTTTAACATAGTCATCTTGGATTACTCTTTGATACGATATAATAAATTATACAACATTCTTCATTACAAGTTACCGAAAAAAGGGTCATAAAAAAGCTAAAACAATTTTTCCGGACACAATTTTGCCTTAGCTCATTTGTGACCTAAATAAGTTTAGAAGCCGATTTCATCGAAAAATTGCCTATTAAGAACAACCTTTTTTAAATAATTTGGTAAGCTAATAAATTGTTTAAGTTTTTAAAAGTAGTTTGAACCTATGACACATCCCATTTTGTATTAAGAGAATTTTGAAAACAATACTTTTCAGACGAACGGGAAAAGAAGTCCATCAATAAGCAATATTTTCCTTGCATTATAATGCAAGAGCCATACAACTGACATTAATGATTTCATAGAAATAACCAATTTTAGTCTAAAAACAGCTTGACTTTGAACAATATTTTCATGCTGTTTCGTATACGCGAGGATTATTTCTTACAATGAAGTTGTTTTGTATAATCTAAATATATAATCACCATGTAGTTTTTTCATAATTTTTAAACAAACCATTTAATAGGAATAACTGTGTCAATGTGAGACATTTTTGGATGACGCTGAGAAGAGGTCGTCGATAAGTCTGTAATTGCATTTATAATTTCAAATCACACTTAGTCCGCAAGCAACGCATTTCCACTGCTTTCCTTGCATCGCCATGCCCAACATTTTATTCAATATAATTAATAGGTACTAGTAGTTTGTCGATTCTCAGTCCACAGTAATCTTTGTGAAAATGCGGAATAAAAAAGTTTTCTTCCGCCCCGTAGTACTAATGACAATGGCCTGTTTTTTCGTAATATTTCTCGCGTAAATGACGAAATTAATGTTTATTGCTAGGTGGCAGTTGCGTTTTATATTTTTTATTCTATTTCGCATACAAATTACTTAGAGGCTTAAAGATTTCAGAGAAAGAAAAGCTATTTTAATTTTTCGAAAAGTTTTCCTCTTAAGGTATGTTGCCAATAAGAATTGTCTAAGAAAATTAGACATATACTGTAATAGATCATATATTTTAAATACTTGACTTGACGATTTATACAGTGCAAGGAGAAACAAATTTGACATTATATCATTAAGAGCGGTTTCACAGCCGGATTGTGAAAAACCTGCCTTTTTCTAATTAATCGAAACAGAACACTTAAATTAAAATTTCAAAATAAAAAATTCACTCAATAGTTTTTTTTTTTCTCTTTGTCAACCTCATTGTGACTGATTGTGGAGCCAGAATAAGGCCCGAAATATATCTGACTTTATTTTCATGGTATTTTTTAAGTATGTAAGTATGTATAAAAACTACATTTATAAACAAATTAGTCAATTAATAACATTTATTAGTAGTTATCGCTCGGCGCACTTTGAAATTTTTAGCAATTCTCATAGCTTGTTGATTGCATTAACAAGTAGCATGTTATTGAAACTCTTAAAATGCAAGCTGTTGATTTGCGTCCTGTATACAAAAATAACGAAGTTTAGTTTACAAAAAACAATTAGTGTTACAAAATTCTCGTATAATAACATTTCTAAAGAAGTTCTGAATCACGAAAGATACTTAAAAGAAAGAATTGCAAAGAAGTGAAAAGTCTCGCCTCTGGCTTACACCCGCAGAAATGCAATGGTTGCAGAAAAAAAATACAACAACCATAGTCAGCACAAGTCTTTCAAGAGTCTTCGAGCTGAGAAGAAAAAAAAACACCGAATTAAAAACTCTTGGAAACTTTCAACAGTTCACAGTAAATTTAACTTTTAAGATCACGGTATAGGATTTATAAGAAAAACGTGCAAGAAAACTTTTAATTGTTATAAAGTTGTATCAATTTGCACCTAAATATTGTAGGAAGTTAAAATATAAAGTTTGTTTAAAATATGAACATTGTTTTTGAAACCGTGAGCTACCGTTTGAAAGTCTGTTTCATGTGAATCGGCATTTTATTATAATTCAAACAAAGGGGCTCTATCTAAATAAGTCGTTTAGGGGAATGAAATAAAATAAAATGTATTTTTTTATAGCAACAAGATTCATATTGTCAGAAAACATAACATAAAACATTAGATTATACATAAAACATACACTACTATACTAAGTAACAACAATATAAAAAGCAGTAATACACAAAGGCTACCCGCCGCGGCCAATTACATGCTTCTCACAGCAGTAGCGGATATATAGATAGTCAAGTCTGCCCGAGAACATTGCCAGGACGGTGTTGGCGCTGGGCGGCACTCTAAAAGATGCTCATTGCCTGCGCATGGTCGCATAGAAGCAGTCCATGCGAGCCCAGGTAAATATGCTCGCGGCTCTGCAGTAGCGGGGCAGCGTCACTGTATAACTGCCAAAATACCTGTTAAGTGTCAAAAATGACATTAACTGTCCGACGATTCATTTGAGTCGAAACCCGGGGTCTCTAGCTCCGTAGATGTGGCCGATCATAAATTTGCCTTGAAAATACTTTTTTATATAGGCAGGTAGATCTTGTCGAATCCGTTTCTTAGAGTAATATGAACATGAGTCTAGCGTTAGCAATTTAGGAGATATGGGCCGTTAAAGTGTTGATACCTTTATCAGGTAGATCTCGTCGAGCCCTTTTCTTAGATTACCATGAATATGTGTGTAGCTTTAGCCGTTTAGAAGATATAGGCCGTTAAAGTTTAGATACTTTTATCGGGTAGATCTCGTTGAACTCTAACATTTGAGTGCAATCACCATGAGTCTAACGTCAGCAGACCAGCAGTTCCGGAAATATGGGCAGTTAAAGTTTTGATACTTGAAAAAAAGCAAATAAAATACAGCCTTTAGTCTATAAATGACAGGCTTAGCTAAAGCCGTTTAGAATATTTAGCCAAAAGAAATTTTCGGCCTTCGAAGATTGAAAAAACATCATTATGGTCCAAACACAATGGCTATAGGGCCTACCGTTTCTTAGATATGGCCGAAAGAAGGTTTCGGTCGAAAGAAAAGTTGACCTTTTTAGTCTTCAGCCGAGCTAGTATGACGTATACCCGTTGTTTTCGGCCTTCTGTTTTGCCTCCGGACTCGCTAGTATGACGTATAACCTTTCCTTCAGCCTTCTACTATGTTCGACCTAAATCTGCTTGTCATTTTAAAAATTTCCTAGGAATTGTATACAATGCCTCAAAAATATACATTTACGGTAGCATCTATTAAGTATTAGGTACATCATAGTAACGTTTTTAAGCAATTCCGTAATTTTTGTAATTTTAAGAAGCCGACTCCATAGTTGCAAACGTTTTCTGGTATTTTTTCAACTTTAGGTATATATCAATCCGAATATCCTATCCCTGGTTATAATGTAAAATATTGATTTTAAAGCTAAGCTTTTTGAAGTGGGAACCAAGTTCATTTATATATATCCCTATCCAAAAGTCATATCTGTGCAAAGAATATTTTCGCAAAATTTTAAATGAAATTGGTTATTATTGGTAAAGTACCGAAGCCAAAACCACAAGCCCCAAGCAAAACACCTGAACACTTTAAGACCAAATAAGTTAATACAATACTGAGGCAAAATTTTCATTTTTTTGTTACCTTTTTTTACTTGTTTATCATTTAGCTTTCTGTGTCTTATTATAATAGATGACAGTTATCGCCGGTGAGGGGGTTATCTGCGCCTCCCCCTAACACCTCCCCCTTAGCCCAGGCCTTTATTTGCATTGAATTAAAAATTTCAAGGGAAATCCGCGTAATTTATTCTTGCCTTTTACTTTTTTCTTTTTTGTTATCTGTTTATACAGAATGTTTGAAAGATTTAAGCAGCTGCTCCGGATAATTGTATAGGCGTCAAGCTGTGGAATGATAAAGTGAACTTTATTTTAAGGGGATGTCCTAGAAAAGAAGTTATTCATGTTTTGTGTAATTTTTTTTGTGACATCTACTTTGTTCTAATTTTTCTTTTTGTGATATTCGAAAATCTAATTTTGTGACTCGTGAGTTGTTGGGCTTGGGCATGTAGCGATGCTCGCATGACAGACTACCTATTGTTAGTTGTTATTGCGGCATCATACTAGCTGTTAAAATCTTTTACAAATAGGGAGATTAAATTGTGGTGACCCTACAATGAAGACAGTTTTTTTTTTAATAAGACAATTACTTTTTCTTTCGTTGATCCGTGAATTTGGCTGTACTATCCGTCTGTTCCGAGAATGCCGTTTTCTCGGGTCTCATTTCGGCATGTAGAGCGGGCGCAAGCGGGAGAAATGCACACACACAACTACATGAAACAGGCGCAGGTATGTTTGGAAGTAGGGGTAGCGGCATTCTTAGAAAATACAGCTAGTAAAGTCAGGTTATATTAGTTCTTGCTATCTCTGTTATGCAGTTCTTAGTTCTATAAAGATATACAAGGTGTAACAGAAAAGTGTAACCATATTTGAAGAGCTTATTCAGTCAATGGTATAGAACAACTTTTACTATGTACCCAACCCTGAAATCTCAAAAGAAAAATCTGCCGTTCCATACATTTCGGCCGAGCGCATTGCATTTTTCTATGAAACAGTAAAAAAATTTTTTCGAGATACAGGCTTTGTTCCATAGTAAAAGTTGTTCTATACCATTGACTGAATAAGCTCTTCAAATATGGTTACACCTTTCTGTTAGACGTTGTATATGAATATATAAATATATACTTTTATGCAAAAACAGCAGCACCAATCATACACCTCAATGCTTACAAACATTCTTTTTTCCAACATTTTGTACTAAAATGGTTAATGTTTGGCTCCTTTCTGTTAGATACACACCCGAACTTTTCTCATTAACCCCTTCCTCCCGCCACCTTGCTAACCATGAAAGCATCAAAATCCGTGAAGTGGTTCTCAAGTTACCAGTGAACATAAGGGAGAATACCAAGATCAAAGTTTACCGCAAACTGTCTTAAATGGGTAATGTTACGTGATAGATGAATAAACAAACATTATGACCGAAAAGCCGGCAACTTAGTCAGCTTGACTCTCAATATAGAGACCGCGTTTTGAGCCTGCCGGTCAATCATGCTTTAATGAGATTTATCTACTCCTATACTGATATAAGTAAATTACAACATCAGAAGCAGTTTTGTAAGTACCTACGTTGTTTGACCGATGCTATAATATTACATTATAACATTATTCATAGTGTTTCCAATTAATAATTTCATGAAAAATAAGAAAAGGAATAGAATAGAACAATCTTCATGATACTAGACATGATACGGTCTTGCTACCTGGGACAATGGACTTAAAAAAGCTTTAACACGAATAAAAGTCTTCTTGTACGAGTTCCACTATTTTAGTTACTTAATTATTGCGACTAGTTTCGTCTATTTGACATCGTCAGGATGGATATTTGCGTTTGGATAAAAATATTCATAAGTAAATAATAAAACGCGAAACGTCCAAATTAAAATTAAAGATTAAATTCAATTAAATTTGAAAGTCATAAATAATATAAAAAATTAAATATTTTTATTTATAATTATAATTATATTTTAAGTAGAATAGTGTTAGAATGAAGTTCCATCAAGGAGTCACACCTTACAGTATAAATTATAAAAAAGCTTTCCCCTCTTTACTCGTCGTCGCTTGTGATTGGATTGGTCTTATGATAAATTTGGCCAGTCACAGCGCTGAATTGCGGTGTTATAACGTAATATTATAACATCGGGTAATCAAAAATTTTGGCACTTATAAAATAGATTTTGATGTTTTTATTTATTACCTTATTGTAGTATGGCGTTGATAAAATTAATTAAATGTATGTCAAGGCTGGCATACTTGCGTGGTTTATAAAGTTTGTATCAGGTATAAACATAAAAAAAGCTATTGTTTTAATTCGAAACCATTAAATGGAAGGTATCTTTTTGTTTGTCTGTCCCGCCATGACCTCAATTACATCGTGAACATTTAACTCGGTTTGAAAGTACTTGTCATCAATTAAATATTCATAAGAGCAGAGTATTTATCTTAGAAAACATTTTGTCTGTGAACAGTCATTTGATAAATTACGAAAAAATGTGTTTTTTGTCCAAATACGAGAATTGAAACTTTTTATGATTTTTTCTAAACTGAAAATAAATCTAACATGGAAAATTTTTAGGGTTTCGGACCTCAAACTGAAAATCGAAACTCTAATAGGATCACTTTATTACCCGTCTGTCTGTCTGTCTATCTGTCCGTCCGTCTGTCAAGACCCTTTTGCTCGGTCCCCGTATAAGATATTAAGTTGAAACTGATAAGTTCTACAGAAGTCTACGACCCCATGGCGCTGTAAAAAAATCACGATTCTAATTCGAAGCGAAATAAGTGATTGCCCTTTACGTAATCAATTACATACAAATTTTTGACACTTGCAAGGGAATCAAAACCTAAAGGGCACTTTCAGTTGATTTAGAAACTTAAAATTTCGTTAACAACTAGGTCTTATAAAACAACATTGAAAAAATCTAAATATCACTAATATTTAATTATTTAGGTAGTTATTATTCGACAAATTAGACCCTTTAGTTACATAGAGTATAAAAGTTCGTAAGTGTCAAGTTAATTGGTCTATTATGACTGTAAGTGGGTTACCAAGCATTTAGGGTTCCGTAGCCGTATTGTATGGTGGTACGGAACCTTTTGTGTGCGGTTCTGACTCGCACTTGGCTGGCTTTTATTTTTTTCTAATACTTTTTCGGAATGTCTAGAAATACCTTGAAATATTATTGAGCATAGATGAATTTCTGAACACATTTACGTCCATAATCACTTAATACGATTGTTGTGTCCCATGACTGGACAGACTGAACAAAGTAGATTAATTACAATAAAACGCGGCAAAAAAATAAGAAAACCTGAGGTCAGCATTGTATGTCCTAAAAAAAATATGTTCACTATCAGACTAAATCTTTATCATTATTAGAGTGCATTACAAACTTGCAATCAATCAGAAACAAATAAAAAAAAAATATTTTTGAAAAAAATTCCTCGTGCCAGGATTTAAACTTTCGACCTCCTGCTTACATGACAGGCGCGCTACCGACTGCGCTACGTATCTAAAACGACGAATTTTTCCACCATACCTGTACACTGAATTTTTTGTAACTACTCGATATACCAGCTTGTAATGCACATACCGAACGCTCACGAGGGCTTTATGTGATTTCACGCCTTGCCCATTCTGAACAGAAGCGCTGTCGTCGCTACAATACCTGTGGCATCTGACAGTTAAGAAATTCACAGTTCTCATTAACTAAAATTATGTTTTTATTGCGAAATCGATCGCTTGGAGTACTCTAATTATTATTAGAGTGCATTACAAACTTGCAATCAATCAGAAACAAATTGAAAAGCACAAATATTTTTGAAAAAATACCTCGGGCTATGATTAGAACCTGCAACATCCTGCTTACATGACTGGCGCGCTACCGACTGCGCTACCGAGTTTCGTATCTGGAGTACAAGCATGAACTTGCTATCGACTCGAGATCGATTCGATAAATAAAAATGTAATTCTTATTTCATTGCAATAAGGGTTAACGTACGAATTTTATCGATTTTATCTGTCAAATTTATCTAAGCGACGCGTACGTGCTCGCACAGCAGGAACGATGAATTTTAAATCTTTATTAATGAAACAAAACGTTATTTATTTATTTATTATAAAACCCACAGCACAAGTTAATAATTGTAAGGCAGATAAACATTAACTTAATATGGGCCAATAACGGATTTACATTATGTAATTTTTACTTAAATATACTCATATTACTAAAACATATACATTTTTTAAATTAGGTAATAAAAACTACAAAAGAAACCGAAAATAACAAAGCCAATCGATTTAAAAATATTTAAATTAAGTGCCAAAGAAAATAGGGCTTCAGCCCATTTACTAAGTACCTATACTCAACAATAGCAATTTTGTTTCCTTGCATGAGGGTGTGTTTGAGTATGTAAGAGGGTGTGGATGTATCTGTGAGTATGTTTATATGACTTAACTAATATCACTCATATCAGTGACCTAAATTATATAATGTGCAATTTCTATTTTTTTTTCTATCGAGACAATCATTTATTTGTACGAGTATCTCACTCGGAACAAAAGCACTTGGCATCAACTTTTATGTTCCCGTATTACCCGGAATTGTTTTAGTGACCTTCGTCGAAAAGACAAATAAATACATCCGCCTTTATTCGTCGGTACGGAACCCTAATAAAACCGCAGCAACAAAACACGAACCTTCTCGTAATTACAAGCCATGTAATTGACATCCACTTTTCCACTCGACTCTCCTTGGTATCGATCTTGCACAGGGACCTATAATAGGGGTCGGATTAAATGTTTAATTATTATGATAAACAAGAATAAATATAAAAATAATTACCACGTATTATACTGCTCATTTATGCTTCCTGACTTCGATGTAGCAGTTCTACAAAGCTGGAAAGCTATAAATTTGTAGCACTTGCTACGCCGCGGCGCAGGAAGAGCTACGAATTTGTACCCTTTTTGCTACGGCACGCCGTTGTTTGAATTTTAATCATTAAATTCAAACAGTTTAATGTTAGTTTAGCTTTTCTAGCAATGTTTTAGTACTGGTACTTTTCTACTTTAGTATTAGGCACTACAAATTAAAATACTATGCACATAAAATCATTGGTGTATGCACTGCCAGGGATAGAACCTGGGTCTCTAGATTGAGAGACCAGCGTTCTACCGCTTGAGCCAATGCAGCTAAAGCTAAAGCTACTTAGTCCCGGGAAATCACCCAATCCCCTAGTAAGGAAATCAGAAAAATAAATTGATTGTGGTTTAGACCGCGGGCAAAACGTAACTCTGTTATAGGGGGGTTTAGTCTTAACTCCTACCCGCCTGCCTCCTCCCTGAATCCACACCTGATGCTCAATCGGTCCATCAAACAAGAACGTCTACATGGTACGAAACGTACGGGTTCCATCAACGTTAAGAAATCTAATTCAAAATATACTTTATTTAAAACAGAAATGAATTTGAAAAAAATTCAACTGTGACGTCATCCTAGAATCATGAATAATATTAAGGGGCCTACCACACAGAGCGGGTTCTGTGTTCTGTGGTCGAAACATCAAAACGCGCATTCTTGGCGGTCTCTGTAAAGATCCAAGTCACCGCATAAATTACAGTGACCGGAAACGTCAGCCTAGCCATTCTTGAGTTGCATCATGAACTGAACAGACATAGACAACCTAACTAAAAGGCCTTCCTTTTTATGGTGGAACCCTACAAACGAATAGAAAGCTTCACTGACACCAATGCACGGTGACATAGATTACTTTTTAACGACCTTTTAAGTCGAGCAGCCATTTAACGCGTTTGTGATAGAAGCTTTATGTAATGGAAAAATCTGCTATTGATTTCTGTTTCATGTCAAGTTGTCACTACATTCCCCGCATTGTTTACAAAATATATCATCACGATTTATTTATTTACTTTAGAACCTTAGCCTACTAACAGTGATTTTCACCAACTCGTAAGCTAAGTTAATAAGCTAATAACTTTGTTAATATGTACAAATTTTAACACAGGTTGGTACTTATGAAACTAAATGCTTGAAAAAATTCTAACAAGAAGAACAAATTTTGATAAAGTAATATTAGAAATGTCAATTTCTGGGTATTTATTCAGGAGCAGATTTAGCAGTGTACACGCGTGGAAGGTGGGCGCAAAACGAGCATGCTGTGTGCGTACCACACCCGTCGCAAAGAGCAAGCGTGACTGCAACATCGCGATATATCAGAGGTGTTTCGAGTATGGACTGTGTCACGCACGGTCCACACTCGTGCATCCACGTCTTGCTTCGGGAACAAATATGGACTCACAGCTCCGAAGCATTCAGAATAAAACACAAAATGTGCCCCTTCATGATTTAAACGCGTGACCTCTGGAGTCGAGTACTTGAACCACAAGGCCACAGGGACGGTCAACTGATTTGCGGAATATAATCTATTCTCTAAATATAATTATCAAGCTTATGCCCCCACGCTGTTTTCATTCCTCCGGGATAAAAAAGTAGCCTATGCCACTCTCCGGCTCATAAACTATCTTTACGCAAAAAATCACATCGATCCGTGGCTCCGTTGCTGCATGAAAGAAGGACAAACCAACAAACACATTGTCGAATTTATAATAGGGATACAGATTTGTATTGTTTCAGCTGTAACATTTTTTCGACATTTTAAATTAATAATTGAAGAACGATGCAGCCTTATTGATTGCCGTTTTGAAAAGAATTAAATCAGCAAATTATCTGACGTCTTTTTTAAAACTACATTAACTAAAATAAATGTTTCATTAAAAGCACAAATATAATTTGTCTACTTCCTTCACAAGATCAAAAAGGATATTTCTAGGGTTCCCAACCCTCCCGGAATGCTCGTAAGACTCCCAGAATATTGTTCAACCTCCCGAGCTCCCGGGATGCAATAAATTCTCCGGATTTTCTAAAATAAAATAATTGTCATCAACGAAATAGATAAATCGTGCGAAATAATTTTTTTAATGACGAAATAAATATTGATTTTTCATATCAAATACGAATGATGCTTCTACAGAACAAAGCAAATTAAAAATAACAAATATTACCGACTTTCATTCAATTGCCCACCGATTTGTTCAAATCTCCCGGGTTGGTTCATCCGAGAGTTGGTAACCCTAGATATTGCTAATCGTATGACATTAAATTATGTCATTAAAAAAACAATGGCATATTATACTCAGCAAACCTCGTAAAAACTGAACTTTTGTCTCAATGGCTTTTTGTATGCCATAGTTGCGAAACATAATAAACAGATAAGCTTGAAGTGAAGATTGCATGTTCTAAACAAACAAACATTATTATCACGACATGAATCCCCAAGGGGGTGTCAGATAAGAAGTGTTCCAAAGTGTGAATTATTAAATGCAGGTCACAGTTCACACTTGCTACACCCACTTTTCACCAAAGATCATGACGTCCTAAACGTAATGGGTGGTGGTGAGCCCTATCACCGTACTTCGGGCACAAATAGACCAACCTTAACATGCCTTACGGAACCCACTACCTCTGGGTTAGCAAGCGCTCCACCACTCGGCTACAGAGGCGGTCTTTCAAGTTCAAAGTCACCAAAATTAAATATTTATAGTTTTATGCATTAGATAATAATAAAAAAATATATATATTTCGATATAAATCGACCTCATCAGTGAGGCTGTCATCAGTCCAGTGATTGAAATCTAAAAAATAAAAATATGTATATGAAAAATAGTTGCTAGATTCTGAATAGGCTATGTTAGGAACAATTTATAAAAAAATAAAAAAACAGTAAAATAATAAAGCAGTTTGGAGGAGAGTCTGTTAGTGCTGTTTGTTGAGTCCGGGTCCATAGTGTGCGCCAAGTGACTAGATGTAAGATGTATTTCAGGTCCTGTGTTCTATAGATATATTTTTGTAACAATTAGTTTCTTACCTAGCAACTACATATGCTCAGAAACTGGACCTTCAATCTTTAATCCCGAAAAAGGTCAGGTTAAAATTCGTCTATAAAGTCGTGCCACATGTGTAAGCCATTAGCGGTGTGAAACCTGAACATTCAGTTGTTGTTTCCGTCAGTTTATCCGACCGAGTGCACTGTGAATACGTAAACTTCCCCCTGATTTTGAGCTGTATATAATATTATATTGTATCTATAAGTGAGTACTTCTTTCGTAGGACATGGTATAAGATTTTAACTGTATATTAAGCAGGGCCTACTGAAAAAGCCATATTATAAAATCAATTAATATTTGGTTGATGGTAAAGCATGGTGTTATAGTGATAGTGATGGTCATAGTGATATTTATCATGATAGTTGTTTATAAATTTAAGTAAGTAGTATAATTTACTAACTTATGATTCCTCTAAGGAGTTAACATAAATTAATTATGGACTGTCAAAGGAAATAGACTATATGAGACAGGTAGACAAAGATTTATTTTTATCTATATTTTTCATTACCGTAAATTCCTGCTGTCTTGTATTTTCTCATCTCTTTACTAAAGTAGATATAAGTAATTTGTACAGTATAAGTTTTTAGTATGAAACAGATTATGTGAACAAAAAGGAAATATGCTTAAAAAAAAAATACAGTCGAATTGAGAACCTCCTCCTTTTTTTAGGTCGGTTAAAAAGACATGATTTGCTAAGTTTCTTGCCCTTCTTCCTAGCAAGACTAATCGAATGGGTGGAGGTAAGCATGTATTTATATATGAAACCTATTAATATGTAGTATATAGGGTGTGATTTGGGCGACCGTTCGGGCGGTTAATTGGATTTCACCTTGTATAATCATAGAATTTACTTATCATTTGAATCGTAGGTATATATATTGCTGCATATATTAAATAAACCTTTAATTTAGTACATGCACGTTTATTATTTTACTAAACATATTTTTATGAGATTAAGTTTGACTTGAAAAAAATTGTATCATGTATACCTATTTTACAAAATAATTAATTTGAATTTGAATTTACTTTTTAGTAATTTTAATTATTCAATCAATCAATCAATCAAAATTCTTTATTTGTCGATACATAGGTAAGAATGATAGTACAGTTTTTGTCATGTCCCATATGATCTGCCTAATGGCGTACAAAATTAAATCTTACAACTAAATATATCATTATTACATTGATTACATATTTACAGCCCTACAACATTTTGTATATCTATAGTCACAATCACAATATGAGTCAAAATAAGTAATAAATTAAATTAAAAAAAAAATTGAATTAAATATCCATGTCATCTAAATATTCGTTAGTACCATAATAAGATTTACAAATCAAAAACTCCTTTAATTTCGTTTTAAATGAATACAAATTTACAATGTTTCTGATATGGTTGGGAAGTTTATTATAAATGCTCGTTGCCATCCCGAGAATGCTTTTCTTGTAGAGTTCCGTGTTACGGGAAAAGGCTTTTAAGCTACTAGGATATCGTTTGCTGTTGTAAAAACTAAATAAGTGAAGGTTAGTCTTCACAAACAAAGCAACCTCATAAATGTAGATGCATGGAAACGTTAGCAGCTTGTGTTTTTTGAAGTGTGGTCTGCTGCTGTCGGTGGGTTTTAAACAAAACATAGCCCTAATACACTGTTTTTGTGCTTTAAGAGCACGTATTCTATCCGTTGAATTACCCCAGAAAATGACTCCGTATCTAAGAGTGGAGACTACATATGCATGATACGCAGTTAGTACTAGTTAGTAGTTAGTAGTTAGTAGCGCATATGCAAATTTGTTTAACTTTTTACATACATTCTCTATATGTGGTGTCCAGCTCAAGTGACTGTCAATATGGATACCCAAAAATTTTGCTATCTTTGTATCTGCTATAGTATTATTTAGGTATTTGACATCAATGTTACATTGTATTTTATTTTGTTTTTGCTTGAAGTGCATAATTTTGGTTTTAGTCAAGTTAATATGAAGTTTATTTGTATCTAACCATGTGATAATGTCATTTAAAGAATTATTTATTTCGTCTTCGAATTTTCTTAGATCATTTCCTGTATAAACGGCGGTACTATCATCGGCAAACAGTATCATAGGGGCACCCGTAGCTTTCGGCAAGTCGTTTATATAGATAATAAACAATAGTGGCCCCAATACACTGCCTTGAGGTACACCCACACATATTTTTGTCATTTCTGAAGCGTATGTTGTCTCAATATGAGTATTCGGACAGATTCTACGAATATGAGTAACTTGGTTTCTATCACTTAAATACGATTGAATTAGCTTGAGAACATTACCCCTAACTCCGTCTTTTTCTAGTTTAGTGATCAAAATTTTGTGATCTACATAGTCAAAAGCTTTAGTAAGATCCATGTAAATAGCTGATACAGGTATTCTTTTATCCACATTTGATGTTACATGTTGCACAAAGTCAAAAATTGCCGAGTTTATGGTTTTATTTTTACGGAAGCCTTTTTGTTCTTTCGCGAAGATATTTTGAGATTCGAAATATCGACTCAGAGCATTATAAATTACTTTTTCAAAAATTTTCGAGAATATTGGTATCAGGGCAATAGGACGATAAAATTTAATATCTGTTTTATCATCTTTTTTAAAAAGTGGTTTTATGATAGATGTTTTAAGCCTATTTGGAAAGACACCCTTCTCAATGCATAAATTGGTTATGTGACTAAGAATAGGAGAGATTATAATGCCAACGTATTTTATAACTTTCGTGCATATATCATCAAAACCCACACTATTTGTATTATTAAGTTTCATTATTATATTGTAAATTTCATTAATGTCAATCGGGTTTATAAACATAGATTTTGCAAAATTAGATGTCATTGTATAAGTATTATTTGAATTTAATGTCATATTGTGAGTAAAATATTCATTAAAAGCATTAGCAATATTTGTTGGGTCAGTTATGGTCTTGCCATTAAGAACTATTTTAGCAATATTTTCGTTGGGAATATTAAGTTTACTATGGTTTATAATTTTCCATGTTGCTTTAGCTTTATTCGAGGAATTCTTAATTAAATAGTTGTTCTGAGCTTTTCTGGTTAGTTTTGTTATAGCTTTGAGTCTATTAGAATAATGTATGTATTGAGTTTTATGAGCAGGATTCCGTGATAGTCTGTATTTCCATAGTAGGTCACGTTTACGTTTTGAGCATTGCATAATGCCCCTTGATATCCATTTCGGTTTGATTTGACTGTTTACCTTGACTTTTATTACTGGAAAACAAAGGTCGTAAAACAGTTTGAAAGTATCATGGAAATTGTTGAAAGCTTCATTGGGATCCTCGCTACTAAATACATCTTGAAAGGTAAGACTGTTAAGACATTCTCCGAATTTTAACATATTTTCCGGACTATAGTCGCGTCTGAAAACATACCAATGTTTCAAAGACACACTTCTTTTTACAGGACATTTTAGAATTTGACCTGTGTGGTCTGACATTGCTAAGTCAATGACTTTACCCTTTGCTCCAGGTATATTATGGATAATATTATCGAGACAAGTGCCACTACTTAGTCGTGTTGGTTCATGAATAGCTACCGATAAATTATAATTGTCCAAGATGCGTAGGAATTTTCTGGTTCGTTTGATATTGTCTAGTATGTCAATATTGAAGTCACCACAAATAATTATATTTTTGTTGCTATTTATACAGTATTTATCTAAAATGTTACGTAATCTATCAAAAAATGTATTAAGTATGTCGTCAGTATATTTGGCTTTTCTATATATGCAGATAACTATAATTTTGTGTTCTGTTATTTCAATTGCTGAACACTCCATAACATTCTGAATACACAGATATAATAAATACATGTTTACAGTTACGTAGCTTATGAAGTACAACAGACAATTCCGAGTAGATTTTATTTGGATTTGTATCATGTGCACCCATACCTAGAATAACAATGTCTTTATTTGAAACCAACTTCTTAATATTGTCTATATCGTTATAAAATTGGGCAATTGGGGCATTTGGTCTTATTATCGAAGATGTAGAATATTTGTCGTTCCAATTTCCGCTTCTAGTATTTAAAATACCGCTTGCTAATCCTACTAGGTTTTCTTTACCAAGTACATATATAGTGTTTTTAGAATTTACTGTGGCGCCATCTGTCGTTGAGGTGGAGGATATTGGCAAAGTAATATTATCTTGTTTGTTTTCATTTCCTGATTGAGAACTGCTGTTTTTTTTAGATTGTGTATCATCCACATCATGGCAATACCTTTCGAATGAAATTTTCGGACAAGGAAGTAAATTTGCTTGATCTTCCGATGTTTTTAAATTTTTCAAAGTATCAGATTTCATCAACCTTCTATATGTTGGCGTGTATGTGCTTCTGTTCTTATTTGGGGTAGAAGTAGAAATGTTATGGTCACCTTTTATTAATGTTGTATTATCAATTCCTACAGATTTGTACAATTTCAGTTTTGATTCAAAATCTTTAATTTTAATTTTTAGGTCATTATTCTCCAGATTAAGTTTACTTATTTCTTCATGAGAGGAGTCAAGTTCTGTATGCTGTCTCTTTATTTCGGCTTTTAGTTCTTCAATGTATTGTAGTTCTCCAATTGAAGCAATAGGTTCACTTTTTGTACTTGTGTTCACTGACTCAAAATTCCATGAAGCCAAGCTCTGATTGTCTTGCGGTTCTATCATACTTGCAGACAGGTTCTTTTTACGGTTACTTTTCTTTGCCTTTCTTCGTGTAACATTGTCCGTTTCATTTTCAGAGTCTCTCATTGTATAAATTTAAGTTTGTATAATGTTACACTGATAGAGTTAAACCTTTTAAATCGATTTAAGCAATTTATGTTCTGAATGCACCCTCACTTTGTTTTTACTGGCAACATAGTCGCAGCAGTTGTCAAAATTTTGCTCCAATCAGCTGTTTATTTAGGTTCTGGATAATCTAAATTCAACTAATTACAATCGTTTGTTTACAAATTCTATTTTTCAAATGTACTGAGTTAAACGGTTAAACAAGGATTCTGTGATTCTCACCAAGTAAATTTGATGTTATCTATCCACAAAACAGTTTTCAGCTTGATATTGCACTTTGAATGTTGAGAGGTAAGGTTAAGCTGTACTTATTTTACACTTTAAACTTAGTTTTTTGCGATATTTACTGTGTTTAACAACTAAAACTGTGAGAGATTTCCCTGAATTGTTTACTAGCTTAGGGTTGCCAGTGTTTTTTCATGGATACTTAAAGCCATTGATCGCTTTAATTTATGTTTTGTATGTTTTGTTTTATTACTAAAAGACTCGTAGGTATATACATAATTAGTATATGTTACAGCTACTCACGATATGTTAGTCAGATTTCACCTGACTGGTTTCACGTAATCGTACAGCAGTGTGGCAGTACCAGTGCCAAACGAGGAACCGTCACGTAATCCTGTTGAAACTGTACCATTACAGTGAAATTAGTCAGGTGAGTTCTGACTTATACAGGATGATAATGAATGCCCTATCTTTAGGTATATTAAAGAAAACTGTTCTATGTTCAAAATAAAAAATATGTGTCTTGTTACTTTTGTCTAGTTTCATAATAAAAAATAAAGATATCGACCGTCAAAGTCGATCGCGGGCGGGAGGGCGGATTGCGGGGTCGGGCGCTAAGGGCGTCGGGAATGTTTTTCATTGGTGGCTGAAGGTTGGAGGCTCGTTATTGGGAAGTCCCTATGATCTATTGTCAGTCATATGTCAAGTCGCATAGGTTAGCCGTTTATTCGAAATTTGGAAAAGATTCACAATAATAAATGTCAGAAAAACATAACGTTTTCTTTAACGATTCTTTGTTTTATTAGTGATTCTGATTCATATATTTTAATATGGCTAGGAGGTTAAGTTACAGTGTAAGAATAACCCTTTGAACTTGACAATAAACTGGTTTTACTTTATCTCTCATTTAACAGTCTTATATTATTTTATCTATAAGTAAGACCGTCTTAGCGATAATGAGAATCAAGAGGTTAGTTAAAATTAATAAGTTAACACGTTGAAGGCGCCTCTTCTCAGCATCATCCGAAAATGACTCTAATGATAAATTAAACATTATGAAAAAAATATGTGTTGTTAGTTAAACCACAAAAACAACTTTGTTTAAGGAAATTATTTTCGCGTATAAGCAACATAAGCAAGCAGCAACAGAAAATATTGTTCAAAGTCAAGCTGCTTTTAGTCTAAAATTAAGTATAATTGGTTATTTCTTTGAAACCACTAATAGTATTTGTATGGTTGTTGCAAAACGACTGTAAAACGTGTTTAATTTAAATAAAACAACCTTGCTAGAAAAGCCTAATTGACATTAAATTATTGTCACGTAATGCCATACATCACATTTTTTAACACTTTTTTTGCGTTTGGGAACACTTTCCGTCACATAAACACACAACCTGACAGCCGTAATTTCGTTATCCATAAAGCTACCCTAAATAAATAAACAACTCAAAGTGTTGTCAGTACACACTATAAACATGGATTACGATAAACCTTTATTTTTGAAAGCACATAAGCAGAACAAAAATTAGTGTATTTTCAGGACAATTTATTTGTTTACCCTCCTGTCAAACTGTGGCGCGATGCCATGCCCCGAGAGTTAGGTGTCAACCATTGGACAGTTACCCTTGTCATGCGTCGCACAGTCCATGAACTGGCCTGTGTTCCCTACATAATGTAGATCGTGTGGTTAGCATTTGGCCTTTTTTTTTCATAATAATGAACTTTATTTTTGCTCGCTAAACTGTTTTCGGTCGGATTTTAGAAGGTTATGTCATGATGTTATGGCATCTCTCAAAGTAAATATTTGCTGGCTTTTCCTTTGTTATTAGGGTACCGCATAAGTGTTTTTATAGCTGCCATACTTCTTTCATTGATGTTTGGGGTGCATGGTAAGAGCCTCGTTTCTGGGAGGCGTAAACAACGCTACAACCACTGATTACTGATTACTCCAATACCTGGACCAACTAACTAACACCTTTCACTTGAACTGGTGGTGGACTTCGGTCGTGGCTTGTCACCGCTCTCATGACGAAATCGTCTTAAGGTTAAACATCAGTTGCTTAGCGAAAAGTGCATAACTTAACTTAGTTTTTCTTGTTTAGAAGTTAAAAATTGAAAAACATTTTATTATGTGGCAGTTGACGCCAATAGTTCAGTATTAGTGAGGTTTATAAAGCATGAGTTTATTGACAAATTTACACAATTAGTCATGATCTTATCCAAACAAAGTTAAAACATCATTTTAATTTGCATATATTTTCAAACTCTTTATTTATAAACCTCACTAATACTGAACTGTTGGCACTAAATGTTACATACCAAAACGTTTTTCAATTTTAAATTTCTAACCAAGAAAAACAAAGTTAAGTTATGCACTTTGAGCTTTTTACTACTGACGTTTAACCTTAGAAGCAACTCTTCGTGTTCAGTCATTCGTCCGTTACCGACTTCCGTAGATTTTGTAGACGTCCCTGAACAGACTGACGGCTCGCCTGCTTTTATTCTCACACTATGGGATGCTCCCTCCATCTTAGATTGTATTGTCTCTTTCCATCAGTTAAACTAAGAGACAGAGTTAGGAGCTCCGACATTAGAGAAATGACCAAAGTAAAAGACGCTGTGGGCATGCTTTGCAAGCTCAAATGGAAGTGGGCAGGTCACGTAGCTAGAGCAAGCGACGCCGACGGTAGATGGAGCGAACGAGTCCTCCACTGGTTTGCGAGGGAAAGACGCCGATTGCCTGGTCATCCGGAGAAGCGCTGGTCTGACGACATCAAACAAGTAGCAGGCAATATCTGCAGGCAATACCTGGACACGATATGCACAAGATAGACGGACATGGAAAAATATAGAGGAGGCCTATACCCAATTATGGGTGCCCAAATAATGCTGACTATAGATTAATCAATTACATTTCGTACAAATTCAAAACATTATTTACATTTTATTGTTGGACATGATATTATTATTGAGTTTCATTTTGCAATGCATGATTTCTACTTATGATTTTATGAAGTATATTGAATCGATTGTTCGTTTATAAGTTTATGTTTAAGTGAATTCTATATAATTTATATTCAGTTTTAATTTTAATCATGATTATTTCGATATATTGCAGAGAAATCTCACCATTAAATTTAGCATAGTGTAATGAATTTTTCCATCTATTCTTAATTTGACAATAAAGGCTTTTTATTTTTATTTATTTATTTTCATCAGTTGCGTTGTAATGGTGAAGCGTAACTCAACTTTTACATTTTGTAAAAATGGAAAAATATATCCAGTGCCTCTGTTACTGAAAATCAAAATCTAGTAGTCGCAAGTAAAGTATGTTTTTCCTTACGTGACCCATTTGGTATACACAATCTTAGCACATCCTCTATTTTAATTATTGAAAGACATTTTACATGGCATTAAACATTTTTAAACTACCTAGTTACATTTGTTCATCTACAACATTGTATTTTAGAAACTTTTAATCATAACAAGAGGCGCAAACCTCCATATAAATGTTTTCAACACATTGTGGGGTGTTTATGGAATGTTAGTATAATATTTTAGGCTGAGTCCATTAACATTATCGAGATTCTAGATCTATGTTTAAGTCAAACTAAAAATCGTGAAATTTGAGTAATATCTTAACATTGCAAAAGAGTATATTTTGTATGGCGCCAAAATATGCAACAAGATTCCTAATTTAATTGAGATGTTTTTAAGTGATAATACTATTTAATATTTTGAATAAACATAATCTTTGTGAAGTTTGACTTGCTTTAATTTATATCTAACTACATTCTCTGGTTTTGAACTTTTTTATTTAATTTTTCTTGACATTGCGAGGTCAATCTGTTTTAATTCAAATGTCGGCTCCCTAAATGTATCTACATGAAAGCCTAACACGCTCATACTCGCTCCACCAATTTTTTGACTTTTGGTGAAATATAGCTTAGACTGTTAGACCCCAAAAAAGGCATCAGTTTAGTTTGCCGGAAGAAAGGATGCCACTTGCCACAATTGTTTATTGGACCAATATCTACCGATAAAGATCGGTAGCCTTCGGGAGCCTCTTCAATTTGGGGGGGGGGAGGGCGTTCAAAGATGCACTGCGCCAAGCGTCATTTAAAAAAATTTAACTGTCTGAGTTTGTCAACTACATCAAGATGGGTGTCTTTTTCAGGTAAATTAAGGACGTAGAATTCATTTCTGACATAAAAAATTGTGATATTTTAAGTAATTTCTTGAAAATTTTTACATACATTAAAATTTTATGAAATACTTTTTACTTTCAGGCGCCACCAAAAAAAAACCTCAGGTTTTTTTAAGTAACAAAAAATACGTTACGAAAGCCTATTTTATGCAGATAAATAAAAATATAAGTTTTATTGGATTTTTAAAGGAAAAAACCATAAAAAAAATTAAATTATGTCGGTGAGCTCTTATTTTACTACTACTTATTAACTAACCTGATAAAAGTATATCTATGTATAGTGTATTTATAAAAGTATATATGTGCATAAAAACTATAAACACGTAAAAAATGCTTTTCTATGTAGTAGATGCTAGGGATTGTTGGCACTTGGTGGAGTTTATAAAACATTGTTTAAAAAAAAAAAACACTTGTACTTATCCACATATTACGTACAACTTTATTATGCCCGACCGGTTTCGCTGTAAAGCATTTTCTAGGGCTTTTTACACATCCTAACTAACAAATAAATCTTATAAACTACAATCATGTCTAAAATGACGTGCAATAAATGAAACAACAAACAGACAGAAGGGGAATTTCAAATCAAAAATGGTCGGTAAACGATGGAACTAAGTTGAGTCAAACGTTGTGATAAAGTTGTACGTAATATGTGGATAAGTACAAGTGTTTTTTTAAAACAATGCTTTTCTATGGTTCTAAAAGAGTATTAACTATTTAATTATCTTTTTCATTTTTTGCAGCTTCTAACATCTATAACAAATAGTTCTAGGTGTGAAGTAAGTAAGTACTGCTGTAAGAAGACAATTGTGTTCCTGGTCACGAGTACCAATCTTTAACAAATAGGTTCTGGACTAGTCCTATCTTCTGTAAGAGAAATAAATATCCTGCTTATAAATGTATATACATATGTGTTATGTACAGTCATATGTACTTATAGTACTTAGTATGTATTTATTTAATAATTAAAAGATGACCGCTGGAAGCGGTACAATCCGTATAATGAGGTTATAGTAATGCATATATACCTCTCTACATCTCCTACGTTATTATGACATACTTGAGGAGTACATCGATTTATTAATCACAAATTAAATCATTGGCCGTGATTTATTTGTGTGATCGTCTAGTAGATTAAGACGTTATGTGACAAAACGGTTATGCTCAAAACAATGTATATCATAATTCAACAAAGGAAAATAAAGTATTCAAGAAAAACTAATGTACTAGGTATTTGTTAAATGATACGATTTAGCTGTATTCTGGAACTCAGCTATAGTTCAAGGCTATTATTGCCATTGAAAATCCAAGGAAAAACGAAACACATTAATGACGAAATCACTATGTAAAACCACTTTTGATTCGACATTCCGTAAGACGTTTAACGAATAACACTTTCATAGCTTCGTAAGTTGCGCGCGACGTTATATTTCTAATTAGATAAATGATTATGTAATTATCGGAAAATATAGTAAAGTGTGTGGGTGTGTGTGTAAAATATAATATTGCAGTTGTCTGGGTTAGAAAAAGGGGTTGATGAAACGTAGATACTCGAGGCACGGTGGCTGCACGCTGTACGTTGATTTAGCTAGACTTTTGGTATTTGATGGGATTCTAGACCCAGATGAGTCCAGAATGAAGTGGGGGTTAAATTTATTTTAGCACAGTTGCATCTTTTTTGCATCCTACTTTGCATTGACACCTTGTTATCTCGAGGCAAATGCTGTCCGCAGCTGGGTTGTCAGACCAGTGGGGTATCTATTGGCTATTTTTCTGCTTCCAGCCCCAATCGGGGGGACTAGGCAGAATTTGTTGCAGCACTAAAGCCTGGCCCCACTCATGAACTCCCTGGCAAACTGCGCGTAATTTTTTCTCCAGGATGACACGAATAAAGAAGAGCTGTTTGGACTCCTGTCGTTCAAATATCACCCGATGGACTTGCCCATCAATAAAGAAATTGATGTAGTGAAGGGTAATCTGTTCTTTCCAATGTTGCTCGTGAACTGCCAAAATTGGAGCCTTTAACTTGAACTTTAACTTTAAATTTAACTTGAAGCGTCTGACACGCGAATGATGGTTCACTTGGCGGATACAGTAGACCAGGGTCATACGAAGTTAATGCACAGCAAACACCGATGTGGTAGTTATCGCTCTGGCATGTGTACTGAAATTGCCAAGATTAGAGGTATTATGGGTTCATGTGGTAACAGGGAAAAAGCACAATTTTTTGGCATGCCTCTAGATTGAATCAGCTCTAGGTATGAGCATTTCTTTTAATAGTCAAGAATGTATAATATATAAATAATCAGTTTAATAGCGTGAGTGTGTGTGTTCCACGAACTTAGTGGATGGGATACAGTATCGTCTTTTAACGGCAGGGGAAAGAAAAGTACTTTTGAAGCATGGAATTCATTCTCTTTTGCCACTAAAGGGTTTAAGGATCTTAAAGATGGCAATATAAATGAGACAGAGATTGTGCTACATAAGTTTGTCATAGCCATGTATGATAGGTATGTTAGTCAATTACTGAGTACTAACTAAAACATTAATATAAAGTCAAATTCATCGTAGCGAAAAGTCATATTACATGAACTTTTTCAGATCAAGTCCCTGTCCCTGCACGACTATCAATCATTGCCGTAAATATCTTTTTACAAAAACAGATCGGCAAATTGAAAATTTACCACCAACAGAAGCGGCCCTTTGTCAGCATATTTTACGCGCAGCTTGCCAGGGAGTTCATGAGTGGGGCCAGGCTTTAGTGCTAGAACAAATTCTGCCTAGTCCCCCCGATTGGGGCTGGAAGCAGAAAATTAGCCAATAGATACCCCACTGGTCTGACAACCCAGCTGCGGACAGCATTTGCCTCGAGATAATAAGGTGTCAATGCAAAGTAGGATGCAAAAAAGATGCAACTGTGCTAAAATAAATTTAACATGTACCGAATTGTACCACTGCGGTAGAGGCTGCAAAAAATGAAAATGATAATTAAATAGTTAATACTCTTTTAGAACCATAGAAAAGCATTTTTAACGTGTTTATAGTTTTTATGCATATATATACTTTTATAAATACACTATACATAAATATACTTTTAATACTAACTTTTAATAATAAAACATACTAAGGTTGGCTGGAAGAAATCGCTTTAAGTGATAAGTCCGCCTTTTTACAAAATTATGTTTTCAATTCTCTGTTTTCTTTTATGTCTTTTGTGTACAATAAAGTGTCAATTCATTCATTTATTCATTCAGTCATTCATTCATACTTTTATCAGGTTAGTTAATAAGTAGTAGTAAAATAAGAGGTCACCGACATTGTTTTATTTTTTTTGATGGTTTTTTCCTATAAAAATCCAATAAAACTTATATTTTTATTTATCTGCATAAAATAGGCTTTCGTAACGTATTTTTTGTTACTTAAAAAAACCTGAGGTTTATTTTTGGTGGCGCCTGAAAGTAAAAAGTATTTCATAAAATTTTAATGTATGTAAAAATTTTCAAGAAACTACTAACAATATCTCAAATTTTTATGCCAGAAATGAATTCTACGTCCTTAATTTACCTGAAAAAGACACCCATCTTGATGTAGTTGACAAACTCAGACAGTTAAATTTTTTTAAATGACGCTTGGCGCAGTGCATCTTTGAACGCCCTCCCCCCCCCCAAATTGAAGAGGCTCCCGAAGGCTACCGATCTTTATCGGTAGATATTGGTCCAATAAACAATTGTGGCAAGTGGCATCCTTTCTTCCGGAAAACTAAACTGGATGAGCTAACGGACCCAGCTAAATATTTTCGAAGCTGTCAAAGAAGGTGTAAAACGTAAAATGTTGGTGAATTGTAAGATTCGTTTAGTTAGATGGTGATAATTGACCTGAGACCATTAAAATATTTAAAGTATTTGACGCTTTATTTGAAATATTTAGTTGGTTTTGAAAAAAAGATGAAGTAGTATAATAAAAGTTTTCTCATTTTCCCGTTGCTTACATATAAAATCAGAGGTGGGGTCCCGTCGTCAAAAAAAAAAATTTGCAGCCCAACTTATAATTTTCCTTATGAAAATACCCTAATCAGCGTGACTGTTTTGTAGCGCGAGATCTGCTCCATTAGCACCGCGATACTCAGTACTCAGTCACCGATTTATTTGCTTACAACTCTCACGCGCGTGATTAGCTTGTCCATACACGCTTGTGCACACACACACGCAGCGAACGAGCGGTACTGAGTACTGCATGCACACGATCGTGCACCTGTGACGATAAACTCGCGGGGAGAGGTGAGTGTCGCTTCTTTACGGAGTAATAGTTTATATTCTTTGCTATTAGATTGATTTTTTCAGTGTAATTTTTTATTTTTTATTCTTTTTATAAAGGTCAATTGACTTCTAAATTTGTAAAAGTGTGAAGATAGAGAGCCATATAGGGAAAAAAGCTATGAATAAATAGGAGAAGCAACTGCTTATTATTATTAAATCACAAGCTACATTTGGTAAAAATCGGTAATTTTTAGGGTTCCGTAGACAACAAGGAACCCTTATAGTTTCACCATGTCCGTCCGTCCGCCCGTCTGTCTGTCTATCCGCGGCTTAGCCCAGAGACTCTTAGTATCAGAAAGCTGTAATTTGGCATGGGTTTACACTAGCCTGTTTCTTTTTAATTTCTGTTATGTGAGTTTAAATCTGGCTGGAATAAAGACATTTTAATTTTATTATTTTATTTTTATACGTATTAATAACGCCGACAGTGGTAAAATTAAATCGAAATTTTTTACGATACCTCCCCTCCGTGAAAAGTGAGGATGATTTTTTTTTTCTCGTCAATCCCATGATTGGGTTGTCGTTGGATAGATCTTTTAAAAAATATTGCGGGTGTGTGAAACCAATTTTTTAGATTCAGGGATTCGTTTGCGAAATATTAAGCTTTAAATAACAAATTTTTTGTAGGGTCAAGTTTTTCCCCCCTACCAGATAAACGGTTGTGTTTAGATATGTGAAAAAATTCACAGCAGTATATACAAGGTGAATTTGTGAACATCGTCCAAATTCATACTTGAGCCTTGGTAAGTGATCAGCATCATGAACCAATAACAATTTTTGTAAAATTCACATAATAAAATTTCGACTCCCCATAGTGATTCACTCAGGACTGGGAGTGAATTACTATGGGAAGTCGAAATTTCAATTTACGAATTTCACTAAAAGTGTTATTGATTCATGATACTGATCACTTACCAAGCCTCCAGTATGAATTTGGACGATGATCAAAAAGTCACCTTGTATAACGGAGTTACAAGGAAAACAATCACAGCTTAGTAGGCTTTAGAAGTGAACTAGTAATAGTCGACCAACTTTAAATGAAAATTTCGTACAAATTCCATTGAAAATAACTTAGATGAAATTGTCAGTTGTGTAAAACAAATAAGTTTATGAACCTTCTAAGTCCGCATATTGTGACGGGCAACTACGGAACCCTGCTAGCGCGAGACCTAACACGCTTTTGGCTGGTTTTTTTCATTATAAAGAAAACCCTTTTAACATCCTGTATAATTAGAGGCCCTAACATTAAATTTTGTTTGATTAAATTTTATATAATTTGAATAAGAAATTGGGCTAAAAGTGGACAAAAAGCCGTTTATTATTTCATTTCCGGGAAAGACACGACTATATTTTTACAGCGATGTTTTTGAAATGCTAGTCTTTTTTAAACTTGTAACAAAATAACAGTAAAAGTATGTACTGTGATACACCATCTTATTTGTTTGCAAAAATTGTGACCAAATATAGTACCTACTATAACCCTTACCAATAAAGAACCATCTGACAGAACTCTATACTTTGGCCGAAATTTATAAAACGTTCTTTATTGATGCGAGTTATACCAGCGAATGGAAAAAACCTAGAACTGAAGGCCCTGAAAAATGACCCCATGAAAACTGAGCCGCGCACATGTTTAGTTTGGCATCGGCTCCTATAGCATTCACTGTCACTGTTAGTCGGCCAATGACGGCTGCCCTAGTGACGCATAATACAGTGACGGATCCAGAAGTATATTTTGGGTTGAGGGGCTGAGGGTAGGTTTCATCCAGTTTTTTCAGGAAATCATAGTAAAAACCATATCCCGTGTCCCGTACTATTAAAAT
The DNA here is from genome assembly GCA_934047225.1 of Ypsolopha sequella. Classification (NCBI taxonomy): domain Eukaryota; kingdom Metazoa; phylum Arthropoda; class Insecta; order Lepidoptera; family Ypsolophidae; genus Ypsolopha; species Ypsolopha sequella. The sequence goes on from OW203998.1 coordinate 17,164,713, forward strand.
ACGCGTAGGTAAGTAAATATAAGACTGTAGTACAACAGAAGTAGGAAATCGTCATTATATGAATATAGTAGTATAAAAGAAATGTGTTAGTCCTATAACCACAGACTAAGTATAATAATACTAAGAGTAATAGTCTATGCTATAACGTACATTTGTGGGGAAGGGGACTTCAGCGCCTTAGCCCCCCTTGACTCTTTACTGGCATAACGTTACACACAGTATGAGCCTACCAATTTCCTCTTTTAGCCTTTTTGAGTGTCTCGTATAATTTTCGAATGACAATTTGTTATATTTGCTCTACATTCTCGGCTAGGCGAGGCTAGGCGGGCACGAGAATGTAGTTGGGTCCGTCGTGTCACCATGCCACGCGCTTCGCCATACTATGCGCTTGCGCTCCGCCTGGACATAGATAAATAAAGGAAGGATAGATTGCTCACTCCATACATTAGATCAAAGCCCGCGTAAAACTTATTATTTTCGCCGGTACCTAGTAGTTCGACTTATTATTTTTGATGTCGCTACTATACTAGATAAATTGTGACATACCTAGTGCTATCTATCAAACAGTTGATGAAACGAAATTCGATGTGTGTAGCAACTATACTGCACCTACAAAAACAAAAATTTGCTAAAATACGACAATACGCGACACATGGCATAAGATAAATCTGAGGATAAATCGCTCAACCGTGCATGACAGTTGACTCAAAGAGTAAAGTTATATACCGGTATGTATGAGTATAGTATTTTAGGTAAATAAAGCGTATTTTAATGCACATATTTTGTTTAATTGATCGTTGTGCGCCATCTACCGTAATCCAGAATAGCCATTTGCACGCTTAGTTAGATTGCCAGCTTACCACCGAAAGTTTAAAAGAATTCACTATTTTCTGATGCGATGTTATGAAAATTTTGTGTTTTTATTCATAAAATAAATAAATATGATGAACCAGAACAGTAAAATGCTATATTTCGTCGATTTCAGACAAATTTCATTTCCAGCGAGACAAGTAACGCCATCTAGCAACGTTTTTTAGTATTGCGAATAGTACAAAGAGATAGCAATCTATCCTTCCTTTATTTATCTATGGCCTGGAGTAGGCTTTTTGGGCACGAGTCAGTATGCGCGAGGTGCGAAGCGAGACGAGGCAAGGCACAGCGACTACGCTCTTGCGCTCTCTCAGTATATCAACAGATTTCATAAGGGGAAGTCCTTTAAGTTTTTATAATTTAACTATTTAGGATTTACAGTAAACATGAAGAATTGTATCTGTATAATACTACTACAGTAAATATACGTCATCCACCATTTTCTTCTTCTCCAATGTTTTTAATTTATTTTATATGTTTACGTTAAAGAGACTAGTGTTCTAACTAGCCGATTTCGTTTTTGGTCAACTGTCAGTAATCGCGGCACCTACTTTGCGTTCAACATGAAAATCTATTTATTCGTGTCGATTCGGTGTAGCACGACTTAACTAATTTGACAAGACTAATCTTATTTTAAGGCGATATGTAAAAGTTTTAGCGTCCCTGTTACTCCATATGCGAAAAAACCCTCAGTGCGAGAGGGACGGATTCGTGGAAAAGTAGCAAAATGTCGGTTTTTTATTAATATAAAATGTACTAAAGTTCCTATCAAAATTTCGTTTAACCAGGTCCTAGATACCTTTAAAACCCATCTTATAAAATATAATTGCAGTCCATATGTCACTCTGAATTGTCAAACCAGGAGAATTGGTGTCGAAAAAGACTTCATTTCAATAAATATTTGTATCGATCAGAATTTCTCCAATCGCGTTTCTGTTTTAACAGATCCCTAGAATAAGAATCCAAAAAGAATATACTATTTTATCAAAATTATACACTATTTACTGAAGTAGATATGCATGTCCTTAAAGTGTCGATTTTTTTTCCGTAGCGCCTTAAGCATCCCGCTTTGTCCTTTCGATATAGATGGAAAAAGGCAGAAAACTTAAGTTAAGTTTTTATTTAAGTTTAATTATTTAAATTATGTTCATGTATTTTTATATGTTAGCTTATGTCTTAGATATTTAGGTTTGTATTTTAATCTTGATCTCCCTATTATTTTCTGATTAGTATTTACACCCCCACATGTTAATTTGTTCATCTTTCTATTAGTTACCAAGGGTTGCCTGGAAGAAATTGATATTAGCAATAAGTGCCGCCCTTATACACTATTTTTAATTGTTTCTTTTGTATTTTAAGTTATTTGTGTAAATGTGCAAAATGTGTTATAAATAAATAAATAAGTTTAATTCTGTCAAATAAGTTAAATCGTGTTACACCGATTCGACACAAATGTATTTCATGTTTGATGGATTCAGATTTCGTTATTAAAACACTTAAATAAATGTACGACGAAATGGAAAATCCTATAATAACATCTAAAATAACCAAAGGGATAATTGAAAAACTTCTAAAAACTGTACCTATATATTAGTTACTTACTCGTACGTATGTAAAAGGACGCATGTATGTGTGGCAGATAGTTAAATTCGGAATTTTACAAACGGCGTCTTCAGTTTCTAAACGCCCGCTGTTTTGTGATTTGCCCAAAGCAAATTTTAAACTGACTCCGTCATTTTCTGAAAAACTAAAATCTAAAGTTTTTCACAAAAAAGTGAAAAATAGATAGGACGCCGAGCGGAGCGAAGAGGACCGTGGTAGTTAGAAGTTAATACATATAAGGAGCCGAGCAAAGCGGAGCGGAGTAAAAGCGACCCTCAATAGTTCTAACAGAATTGCCGAGGCAAATTATAAAATTCCGAATACTATATGAAGAAGATTCGTCAAATTTCGAAATAGCGACCGTTTAGAAACTGACGACGCCGCCGTTTATGAAATGCCGAATTTTACCATTTTCCTGCGACATAATAATATATACTAACATGAGCCTACATAATAAAAACGGTACCGATACAGTGAAAACACATCTCCGTACTTTGTGACAACACTCTTATTACCTTTAAATTAGTGTGAATATTGAATGGCAATAATATCTGTATGCTGCGGTACTAATCCAAATGGGTAATCGCTAGAAGGGTATTAACCTTTCTACGTTATTGAATAATTCGTGGCTCCTTAGAATCTTCTTTATAGCCGTATACTTTATTTATAAAACATATACCATCACGATACGATAATGAACATTATGGATATAGTAGTTTATGCTACGAGGGTGAAAAGGAATAAATTACGAGGACGATAATTTTAAACGTAACCGAGTAATTTATTATATATTTGAGATATTTCTCTTAAATGAGATCTTGAAAAAATATGAAGTGTTATTTAAAGTATATGAAAAAAATACATTTCTGAAAATTATTCTTGCGTTAAAAGAACAGTATGAAAATATTGTTCTAAGTCAAGCTGTTTTTAGACTAAAATTAAAGTAAAATTGGTTATTTCTTTGAAACCACTATTGGTATTTGTATGTTTCTTCCACTTAAATACAAGCAAAATATTGCTTAGAAAAATAATTATATAATAAAAAAAGGAAAGTATTATTTTCCCCTATTTTGCGCTATCCGGAGATCCAGCGATGTCGTAATGCAGTGCGCGCTGATATGAACGTTATTTCATTATAGTTTCTGTCGATATTTGTACCGACGCAAGTCGACTCAAGGTCGTTGGCGACTACTTACCCTTTAAATTAGCTCGCGATACGCGACATGTTCCGAATTCGTTTTCAAGCGAGCGAGTGCCTGACGTCAGCGGACGCAGTCACTCGGAGAATGAGCGTTTTTCTGGTTGTTTTTTTTCATTAGTTCTTAGATTTCCTCCAGATGGCGCTGTCCATGTCACCATAGATGTCCATGTCACCATGTCACTCATGCAAGTCACTATATAAATCCTAGATACCAACCTACATTTACAAACATAAACTCATATAATATAAGTACACACACCCTCCCTAGTAGCAATTATATACTGATCCCAAGGCTCCGGTCGCAGGGCTAGGGAGATATAGTTTATAATAATTACAAACACACACACTCATAATTACAACTACATTCATAACTAAACTCATATTATTATATATATATATATACCCAACACGTACACCTTCAACACTCAACACACACTCACACTTTTATATAATAACTAAGTTTAAAATTATTTATTAAGTTTATTTTGTAAAACTATAACCATAGTTATGAAAGAGCGGGGCATCCTGGCACAGGTATTTTTAATACTTACAAGGATGTTCCAACACCTAATGTAATAAGATAAGTTTTTTGCAAATAAACAATTTCTATTTCTATTTCTATTTCTATTTCTATAGATAAAATATGTTTCGTAGCAATCAATGTCAAAGTGGTTTTTCATTTGTTTGGAATCTGTGCAAATTTTGTCTTTCATTCTGTTGCTAAAGAATACGACAGTGCCATCTAGGAATCTTATTTAACACTAAATTTTACATAAGGAAAAACGCTCATTCGGAAAAAATTTAAACATGTCGTGTATCGCGAGATAATTTAACTCATGTACCTAAATCTATCCGTTTTTAAATTATTAATTACCTAGACGTTTTATCGCCCCGGTACTGTTATGTTCTCAGAACATTATGGTCTGTGGTTATGTTATGTTATGCATAATTCCGTTCCAAGGACGGAATTATACGAAAGTATTATACATTGACTTCTTCCAGATATTCCCAGCTTCGTCTCGTTTTATAAAATACCACTTCTGTCCTGAGGGCTCTCATTATGGCACAGTTGCATAAAATACTCGTGTAAAAAGATTTTTGCTTTTCTTGTTATTTATTTTAAGCTAGCCCTTTTCCCGCGGTTTCTGCCACGCGAATGTAATAAATGACTATGTACCTAGGGAACTGCCCGTCCCCAGGAATCAAACTATAGCCGATGTCAAAGTGAAGAGTCTAACCATAACAAAAACGAAAATGTTTTTAAATCGATTCTGACGTTCCAGAGATACCCACGCGAATGTAATTAATGGCTATATCCCTAGGAAACTGCTCGTCCCCAGGGAACAAACTATAACATAAATGTCAAGTTGAAAATTTTTATCATTATAACAGAGAAAGAATTTTCAAAATGGGTTTAATATTTCCAGAGAAATATAAAAAAGGTAAAATTCATTATTATTATAGGTTAGACAGGCGTGCATAGAACTTTTTTCCGGAAAAGCAATCAGAAGGTCAAGTTTGACAATAAAAAAAATATGAAAAAATTTAAATAACACTTTGAAAAAAAAAGTTTGTATGACTCCAGAGTAGACACAGTGAACATTTTCATATCAACTTTTTTTTTCAAAGTGTTATTTAAATTTTTTCATATTTTTTTTATTGTCAAACTTGACCTTCTGATTGCTTTTCCGGAAAAAAAGTTCTATGCACGCCACTTTAATTAGGTATATGTACATGCATAAGTGTAGTTTATTCGTCCAAGATGACTATACATTATCTATCTACATAACTAACATTAGTTTGCCAATTTCCGCTTGAACAAGTATTGCTTCCAAAACAAATATTTTGTCTTCATACTGTTTGTGTGTTTAGCCGTTACGCTGAAATTGTTAACTCATATTAGGACGTGTGTACACGAGGTTCTCATGCCGCTATTGTATCCCTTCAGATTGTGACCGAAGCATAAAATTTGGTACAAGTGTAGCTTAGGTAAAAATGAACAGGTTAAGGCAATATGTAAAAGTTTTAGCGTCCCTTTTACTCCATATGCGAAAAAATTCTCAGTGCGAGAGGGAGGGATTCGAGGAAAAGTAGCAAAAAGTCGATTTTTTATTAATATAAAATATACTAAAGTTGCTATCAAAATTTCGTTTAACCAGGTCCTAGATACTGTTACAATACATCTAATAAAATATAGTTGCAGTCCATATGTCATTCCAAATTGTCAAACTAGGAGAATTGGTGTCGAAAAAGACCTCATTTCAATAAAGATTTCTATCGAGCCGAATTTCTCCAATCGCGTTTCTGTTCTAACAGATCCCTAGAAAAAAAATCCAAAAATAATGTACTATTTTATCAAAATAATACATTATTTACTGAAGTAGATATGCACGTTCTAAAAGTGTCGATTTTTTTCCGTAGCGCCTTAAGGCCTGCCCCAGCAGTTACACTATTTGGCTGGGGGGGGCATGGGTGTCGAAGTACGCTCCTGGCGCTCCGTAAACCAAGAAATACTAACGCGTCGTGATTTCGCACAAGGGCATATTTTCGTATTAATTATGGAAAAGGAATTTAAGTTATTTTGAGGTGTTCAATATCCCTTGGTAAAAAAAAAAAAAAAATTTTTAATTTAATTTATAGTTATATAGTAGTATTATTTTTCTATTTGAATAAGTACATCATTGAAATTTGTAACATAATTATCATAAAAATTTAAAACATTGAGGTATAATTTAACTATTCCAGTTTCTAAAACACTAGCTTCTGCCCACGGCTTCGCCCACGTGACTTACAGAAAATAAATGACTTTTTTTTCAGAATCAATAAGAAATTAAAAATACACATCGTCAACAATTTTCTTAGAGCTGATTGGGTTTTTTTTTTCTATCGAGCATAGTTATTTAAACTACGTTTTAAGATCCGCGAATGCCTAAAATAGTATGTCCTCTGTTGTAGCTTTTTTCTGTATTTTGAAAATTTTAACTGATAATATAATCCAAAAATAATGTTCATTTAGCTTTGTAAGGAACACTAAAAAGAAGATAAAATGTCTGCACAACGATATACTTAACCTTTAAGAATAACCTTTTAGGTTCTATATACTACTTCTTTATGTAATTACCGACTTAGATCTAAGATCTATCTAGATATGAAGGGCCCTTTGACGGAGATAATCACGCCATTAGTCTCAAGTTTAGTAGCAAAAGTTTCATTAGTTTAGGTCAGGGGTCTCCAAACTTTTTTGCCTAAGGGCCGCACTGATTTCTCCACTAAGTCCCGAAGGCCAAGACTATAATAGCTCATGATTCCAAAATACTGTAGTTTTGACGCACAAATTTTCGTAATGGGACTAGCTGGTCAGTGAGATATCTATTGTGCAGGGCGCAGGAGAGTTCTCCGCTCCGTTTGCAATTTTGGTTGGTGCTTCGGAGTTAGCCGCAGCAAATAGGCATGATAACGGGTTGTGAATTTTGATCCTATTATCACGTTAATATTATACGTTTGTAAATAAAAAAAAACTATAGTAGGATAGAAACCGGGCATGTCCCGCCAGCGACCGCGGGCCGGATTGGTGCCGGTCTTGGCCCGCGGGCCGTAGTTTGGAGACCCCTGGTTTAGGTGAAGCAAGTACGTATACACACCTTAATATGAATTTCACATGAGATGTACCTTTTAATAACCTAGCTTTATATCTAATATAAAATAATTATGTTGTGGTCACTAAGTTTTCTTAAAAGTATTGCGTTTTGTTGAATTATACCGAGATGGTTTCCAGGCCGGCCTACCCTTACCACGATCAAAAGTAGTTTTTTTCAAGTTCTGTCCCTACTTTCGGGAAAACATTTTTATATAAAACTCGTATCATTTGATGAGCATTCGAACCTTCGCGTTTGGTATAAGTATTTTCTCAAACATGCTTGGCAATGGTCGCTTTTCTTTTGAAAAACAAACACGGAGAAAGCCACTTTTTTGCCCTAGAATAAAATCAAATTAATAAAAAACCATTTGTGCTCTATGCGAAATATAAATTTGATAAATTCCGTTTTTACTCACTACAAAGAACGTTAAAAAAATCTGGACAATTCAAAATTGCATAAATATAAAAACAAAGGTACAAAGGAGAAAATTCCATACAGCCAAACCAACCGTTCGTTTTTCAACAGATGTTTGTTTTTAAATTCTCCTACTAAGTGATAAGGCAGAGGGAACTTAGTCCATACAGTCATGTCTGTGTTTTTGAATCTGTATAAGGTCCCTGTATGTAAGGTATACTCTATTTTTGCTTGAGGATCATCTGAAGGGTACGTCCTGCCGTCGGTCGCTGTCTTCAGTTCAAGCTAAAGTGACAGACCCCTAGCATGAACACATACGGGGTTAGAAAAACACATTATAAAAACCCGGCCAAGTGCGAGTCAGACTGGCGTACCTACAGTAGAGCCACTGAGTGATGGCGCCTATGACGTTTAAATGCCTACAAAGTATCGTAATTATTTATAAGCAAGTGTGAATTAAAAAATGTAATACTTCATTGTTGATAGTGATGTACTACTTGTTTCGGTTATTATTTTTCGATTTGAATGTTGCTTTATTGTGCAATAGAATTCGTATAGAAACAAAGTTTTTTTTTTTTTAAAGTTTCTCATTTTTTATAGGTCGTGTTTCAGGTCGCCAAGTTACGCAATAATATTTAATTAAAAACAAAACAATGACGAAGTAAAACTAAACGAAAATAAATGATAGTAAAATACTTTTTTCGATTTAGATATTTAAACATCTCTTGGGGGCCCCGGGGCACTACACTGCATAGCCCTCCGGTAGCTACGCTACTGGTTTTGGTACATTTTCCTTTTGTATCATTATGTTGAATGACGTGTCTAATGTTGAGTAAACTAACACTTAATTTTTATTTTTAACCGAAATTTGAAATGTACCTCATCACTAAATGCAGCTGTCATAAGTGCCATCACTCAGTGGCTCTACTTTAGGGTTCCGTATTGTGGATGATAAATTTAATTTTGTCTTTTTTTTCGTGAATTTCTCAACTGCTTTATTTTTCCTGTAATCGGTACGTGAATGATTTTTTTCATATTTTTCGGTCCACCAGTTTTGGAGATAAGGGGGGGGATATACAATTTTTTATGGTTTTTCAAGGATTTCTTGAAATAGATGCAATTAAATAAATACAGACTATATAATTTCACAATTAGCTTTTTAATACCTACAAATTGATATCCATATTATATTTTTATTAAAAAATATATATTATTTTACTTGATTTTTTATATTTCTCATTTGTGCTCAACTTTTTTAAATCGCTTTACTTTTCCTGTAATTGGCCAGTTATATGATATATACGACATATTTTTCATATTTTTCGGTCTACCAGTTTCGGAGATTAGGGGGGTTATACATATTTTTGTGGTCTTTTAAAGATTTCCAGTGCCAGTAAACATAGTACAAGTATATATTTTTACAACTATCTTTTTAATATCTACAATGTAGGCAAATTAATGCAAAATTTCACGTCTTTATCCTTAACGGTGCTAAAGTTATGAGGCTGTGACATACTGACGGACAGACGGACGGACAACGGAGTCTCACCATAAAAGTTCCTTTTGTACCTTTTAGGTACTACGGAACCCTAAAAAGACTTGTTTCAAAACAACGCGTGTATTCGTTTAATTTTTTCTCTCTGTTAATATGACGCAGTGAAATTGGCTTCCCATTCGTCTTCGCAGAACGTCAAAAAAAAAGTCATAGTTAAGAAAGTAGCGTCTGTGGTTGCATAGATATAGACAATAAATAAAATAAAAAATTTGAAATAAGAAGCCAAGTTCGTAGGAAAAGTATATCCGAGTTTATTCCATGAAATTACTTGTTCTTTTCTAAACGCATTTTTTTACTGCCTCACAATTGTCTGAGAAAAGCACTATATAAATTGTTTCGGTGAATACGGGTATTGCCTGACTCGTATTGTAGCAGGTCAGGTGTAACTCACCTCAAGAGGCAATACCCTACTTTCCAGCCCTCTGCAATAATGTACTCTTTTATTACTGATTTCATTGGGTCATACACAAATAAATATTATTCAGCCCTCCCGCGGCCACGTAACGTAAAAGCTTCACGAAACGATGGGATACACTTACAAAAAGGTAAGTAAATTTTTTTATAGTAAAACATGGTCAAATAGGCATGATGACTAAAAAATTCTAATAAGTCTGTCAATTAGATCAGGGGTCTTCAAACTACGGCCCGCGGGCCATGACCGTCCCGCGAGCACCACCAATCCGGCCCGCGGTCGCTGGCTGGACATGCCCGGTTTCTAGCCCGCTATAGTTTATTTAAAATTCGCAAACTTATAATAATAACGTAATACTATTTACTATTTATGATTTATCAAAGCTCACAACCGATACTAATAGAAAGGTTATCATGCGTATTTGTCTAAAAGTATTATATGAATGTTATTTACAAAACTATTTCAAGGTGCACAGACCACGCTTCGGCTAACTCCGTCGCAATGTTTTTAATGACACTTGCCCAAAGTACCAACCGAAATTGCGAACGGAGCGGAGTACTGTCCTGTGCCCTGCACAAAAGATATCTCATTGACCGGCTAGTACCAATACGAGTCTATTATATATTAATATTTTGGAATTATCTACGTCTTGGCCCTTGGGTCTTAGTGGGGGAATCAGTGTGGCACTTAGGCTAAAAAGTTTGGAGACCCCTAAGTTAGATTATCAGAAAATATTGGACACGTATTTTTTCTTTTGTCAATTAAACAAAAAATTATGAAAATATAGCCCGCTAAAGTCACGCCTAAGTACACTTTTTACCCAGGCGTGACGTCACCAGCCCCCATCCCAAACTTTGATGCGCTTTATCTCTGTAATTTTTTGGTTGATTGACAAAAGAAAAAAGACGTGTCCAATATTTTTTGATAATCTAAATGATGGACTAAATATAATAATATTTTGTTTACCCTGTCATCTCCTCTATTAGTAAATGTGCATAAACATTATTTTTGTATAATAAGTAAGATAATTTTATCGGGCTCAACGCAGACCAAGCAATTTTTCGCATATTCTAAGGCTAACAACAGAATTGATATTTTTGGTGATTTATCTATCGCAAGAAAATCGATCAAAGACCGATTTGGAGAACAAGAAAAGTTTTGGAGTGCCGAAACCAGGAGTGTGCAATTTTTATAGGTATGGCAGCTTTAGTTACGAGGCCCTTATTATACAAACGTTTTAGGTATGGCAGCTTTAGTTACGAGGCCCTTATTATACAAATGTTTTTCCCAAACAAGGAAACGCTTACAATTCTTACCTACGACCAAATTTTATTTATGCTGACTATCACCTCTAGCAGGATCCCAAACTTATCCTAACGACATGAGCACCTCTTATCTCTTTCTTTCAACTTATCTGGCTCTTCTTCGTATTAGTTTGAAAATGAAAAAACTTACTTCAAGATTGTCAGACGAAAAGTGTCATGGCTTGGTTATAATCACCAGTTTGAAATTACTGTTTTTGTTTTTGCTCGCATAAAAGCTTACTAGAATTTAAACGACCCTTCCCTTACTTTTTTTGACAAGCGACAGAACCGATTTAACTTTTTTTATTTTTGAGGCACGATACACCACATCACCCATACATACAAATTTATATTTAAAAACTACTTTTTGTCTACTAACAAGAAGCAAGAAACGGGCCTAATGTTTGATGAGGGACATACAAAAAAAATTAGTTTGTACTAACTCAAGATACAGTGCACAGTGCTCGCTAAGTTTCATTTTGGGTGAAATCTAAAAAGCCTTGAAAAATACGCTACTGTGACTCCAAAAGCTGTAACTGTAATTTCACCTGCAAAGTAAGCTACCGAGCTGTATTAGGGTCCCGTAGTTTTGAACACGACTTCGTACGCGTGGACATTATAACTATAGTATGATAAAGATCTAAATGAACGTGACCTAAAGCAGAACTAACGCCGCCATTATATGAAACGTCACATTTTGAATTTTATTATCATAAATCATTTATTTGCTTAGAATAGGGTTATACATATGATGGGAAAAAGTTATGCAGAGAAATCGCATTATTTAGCTAATAGGAAGTTAGCATGCAAATATTAAAAAAAACTCCAAAAAAATTTACACGTCACATACTTCATTATTATAAATACAACAAAAATAAGAATTTTAAGTATTTTCGAGATATATTGCGGCCCACTTTGGGGTTGGCATCATGGGCCGAAATATATCTCGAAAATACTTAAAATTGTTACTTTTGTTGTGTTTATAATTATTAAATTAAATGAAAATAATAGCCATATTTAAATTATTATTATTCTTTATTCTTTATTGTACACACATATACAGAAACAGGGATACATTACATTTAAACAATATGCACATTGGCGTGCTTATCTCTAAGAAGAGATTCTTCCAGCAAAACCAACAGGAAATAACAAACAAAAAAAATAATAATTTAAACGAGTAATCATACAAGTGCACAAGGACATTGATGCAAATTAAAAATATAAATATATATAACATAAAAATATCAATAATATAGTATTCAAATACTTACTATAAATACACACTATAAAATACAAATACAAATATATATATATATATATATATATATATATATATATATATATAATATGTTATTATAGAATACATAAATATTGATATATATATATATTATATTTACCTATTAAGGCGATTACCATCGCCAAATTAGCAGCTCGATATTTGTCACTACAAATATCAACGGAAACGACATTGAAATAACGTTCATATCAGCGCGCAATGCATAGTGGCTGTTACGATGCTCGCTGCGTCCTTGATAGGGCGAAATAGGAGAAAATTATACTTTTCACTTGGACGTGATTACTCGATTGAATAATCTTATGTTATGTTTATAGCTATAAAGTTTATCTATTTATCAAAGCATAGATGAATTCAATCGGCCAAGCCACTTAGGAGCAGTAGGGAATTTGAGGTCAAAAAACACCATTCAGTAAAAAAAAAATTCATGTAGAAGTTTTGGTGGTATGAAAAAGAAAAATGTTGCAAATGTTGTCTAAGAGTTGATTATTCATAATACATTTTTTCATTATTTTTGGTTTGGCCAAAAATGAGGAGTAGGCTTTAGAAAGTATCCATTTGGCAATAGTAAGGCCCTTAAGACAGCGAGAGGTAATGTTCTTTCAGCTTTTTCTTAAAGGAAATTATAGTACGCAAGTCTCAAATGCTATGTGGAATATTAATGAAATAAATATTTATATTAATGTAAAATTAAATATAAATATTTATTTCATTCTAAATTATTCAGTTCCAAAATTATTTTTTTATATTATAATCATAATTTTATAAACAACACACAGTCAGATAAGAGAGGATACATGCAAAATCACAAGCAAACACAAAATATTACGAGTACTAGGAATCTAAACATTCTTTGAGCGAATTAGATCCTTGGTACATTCTATTACAGTCTACTAGGATCATTTAGCGCGTGCATTGGTTGTGTTCAAAATGGGAACTAACGCTACCATACTGCTTGTTTCACAGCTGCGCCCCCCTGTCACTTTCATCTACGCGCCCAAAGATCCTTGTAGCACTATATATCATTCAGTCTATCGCGCCGTCTATTTACTTGTTCATTCTTTGAACCAATTTATCACATAATAAAAAGTGTAATGATTTTCATACATCTGCTAGTGTCATCTAATGATGATAGAAATATATATACAGGGCATCATGTTAAAAAAATACTGTACCCTATAGGACATTATCCATCAGCCTTGTTCGTCCACTGCTGGACATAAGCCTTTTCAAGACTTTACCAATCCCGGCGGTCATCCTGGAAGAATTGCCCATACTCACACACGCTGGGCAGGCGGATTGGTGAGCGCGGTGCCGGAACCTTCGCACCAGTGACGCCGCTGCCCGTCACCTGTCTGTTCCATATAAGGCCCGGGATGAATATAACGCCATCCATTGGTCCCAGGCATGGTGGGCCTCCTGGTTTTTTGCTTGTAAGCTGTCCTCTTACTCTCCCCCGAATTACTTCGAGGGGGTCTCCAAGTAAGATGGTGGTACCTCCACAGTCGAGCCCGGCATCAGCTCTACCACCTGCTAGGACATTATAGGACATTAAACCCCATCCAAATCCGTTCTGTAGTTTTTACGCGAATTGCAAACATACAAACGGACAGAAATAAATTTCTATGTTTGAACACTTGGCGATTTATCCATCGCAATTAGATATAAATTAACATTATATAATTAGCTCTGAAGCGGGATCCACAATCCTCACATCCAGATTTACTTTTCTTTCTGTGTTTCTACACTGCAATGATATAATGTTAATTGATATATTTTTTGTTGCTTTCACGGGACTTTGGGGGCTCCAACAAATTAACTTTTAACGTTTTTTTCCCTTGCGCAGACAAAACATTATTTACGACTTTATTATACTTCGGCCAATCTAAAGTGATATAAACTTTACTTTATATTTGTTGAAGTGCGTAAGTATGGGTATAGTAAAACAATATTTAGAATACTAGCGTTTGAAAAGATACAATAAATTATTACTTCTCAATTTTATAATCGACCCAGCACCCATAGCACAGTGTTAAATCGCGCGCGACACGACTTAGTTTAATCACAAGTGCGAGGAGCATGACTTTGCGATTAAACAGTATGTCACACTTCTCACACTTGTGATTCAACTAAGTCGCGTCGCACGCTATTAAAAACTGAGCTACGGGTATATACAGGGAAATCCAGAAAAAGAACACTGCGATTCCTTGAAAAAACATTGATACACGTACTATTTACTCGCGTACGGTAGTAATTTGTGAGTCATCAGAACCCTCCATTAGGTCTGCTGTGCAGACGAGGCTCCGTTTTTGCAATACGCCCGGGGAACCCTATAAATCTTTGTAAGTGGGTCGTTAGTTGCTCCAGTCAATATCTGTTGAGACGGGGCCCGATGTTTGAATGAAAATTTTATTTTTCCAGAGTACTAGTCCAATTAACAGGCCTTTTTTGCACGGAGTTGGATGGAGACCGTAAGCAATTTTGGTAAAATATAGTTTTAATACGTGGTAACCAAGTTAAATGAAACCACATTACTAATTAATCATACTGAAAAAATTTCCCAAAGAAAATTTCCGGCGGAACTGAAAAACAAATTAACCTGCCCAAAAAATATTTACAGCAGATTTTCAAATTTAGTAAGGAATTGGAAAATTGTTTTTCATTTTCGGATGTATATTTCTTGGGAAAAATTTTCAGTGTGATTGGTCACTGTTTCTATTCATCCTTACATCCGGTTGTATAGTTGGCAAATAACGCAGTAGTTCATTGTCTCTTTTTCAAAATGTCGAGTCAACATCAAAAGTCATCATTATACTTATTTTAACACACTGCAAAGTTTTACTAACCAAAAAATTGTTCTATGCCTTTGCCTCATGCCCTTCTTGATTGGAGTATTTGTTTAGTTTTAGATTCTAGGCGGCAATAGGCTTTGGTTCTGAATCTTTTATTTTATTTACACAAGGTCAAATTCAATCATTGTGAAATTGGCTGAGGGTATTTGGACGTGAACCTTTTTAGGGTTCCGCATCCAAAGGGTAACCAACGGGACCCTATCTACTAAGACTCCGCTGTCCGTCCGTCCGTATGCCACCAGGCTGTATCTCAAGTACCGTGATAGTTAGACAGTTGCAGTTTTCACAGATGATGTATTTCTGTTGCCGCTATAACAAAAAATACTAAAAAACAGAATAAAATAAATATTTAAGGGACTCCCATACAACAAACGTGATTTTTTTGCCGTTTTTATATATATGTATATAATGGTACGGAACCCTTCGTAAGCGAGTCCGATTCGCACTTGGCTGGTTTTTAAATATAGTCACGACTTTACCCCCAAAGGGTTGTCAGAGATCTAACCGAATGTTGACTGTGACTCTAAACCTTCTTATTTCAATGATAGTTGAGGCACGCCTATAAGAGCATACTTTTAAAAATTTATCAAATTTTTCTAAAGCCTGAGTATAAATTCTGCTCTCAAAAAAATCGTTTAATTCGTTCAATCATCAAAATGCTAAATCGGTCACCTATTAATCCTATGAAAAAATGCGTGAAAAATTCGTAGAATTGGGCAGATCGTAAAGTATGAAATCGAAAATCTTTCACCAAAAGTCAAATGACAGGTGCGACGACGAGCGGAGCGTATTACTATTAGGTTTACTCGTAAATACATTTAGGGAGCCGAGCGAAGCGGAGTGGAGCAAGGCGACCCTTCTAATATTAACAGAAGTATTATATGCCTGGATATAAATTAATTTTTAGGTACTTTAACACTTTGACATTGTTTCACGGAGTTGTACATTCTTCGTAGGGGTCGCTGAAAAACCTGTCTCTGGGTCCATCCCGTTTATATTTTTATTTTTTTTGTAATAGCTTGCTGATACTAACATAATTTCATGTTACTAACCTCTATGGACTTTATTGTCTGAAAATAAAGAATTTTTATATTTAGGGTTCCGTGGTACCTAAAAGGAACTTTTATGATGAGACTCCGTTGTCCGTCCGTCTGCCTCATAACTTTAGCACCGTTAAAGATAAAGTCATGAAATTTGGCACAAAATAGCATTAACTTGCCCACATATTCAGGTGTAAAAAAAATATGAAAAATTTGAAATTGTCCAAAATATTTCCAAAACAAAAGTGACAAAAATAAAAAATATTAGCCTAAAAATACAATATGGGTATCAAATTGTAGGTATTAAAAAGTTTATTCTAAAAATATATACTTACTTTTAATATATTTACTGAAACTGGTTTCGAGAAATCTTTAAAAAACCCCAAAAATATGTATGTCCCCCCCTTATCTCCGAAACTGGTGAACCGAAAAATATGAAAAAAATGACAATTATAGATCATAACTGGCCTATTACAGGAAAACTGTAGCGATTAAAAAAAATCAGCACTAATGAGAAATACAAAAAAAGAAGTATAATAAATAAATAAAATATTTCATAAAAATACAGTATGTGTATCAAATTGTAGGTATTAAAAAAGTGATTCTAAAAATATATACTTTTAATATACTCATTGACACTGGTTTCGAGAAATCTTTAAAACAGCCCAAAATATGTATATACCCCCCCCCCCCCTTATCTCCGAAACTGGTAAACCGAAAAATATGAAAAAAATGTCTATTGTAGGTCATAGCTGGCCAATTACAGGGAAACTATAGCGATTAAAAAAAATTCAGCACTAATTCAGAAATATAAAAAAAGAAGTAAAATAAATAAAAAAGATATTTTATAAAATACAATATGGGTATCAAATTGTAGATATTAAAAAGTTTATTGTAAAAATATATCCTTTTACTATACTTACTGGCACTGGTTTCGAGAAATCTTTAAAAAACCACAAAAATATGTATGTCCCCCCCTTATCTCCAAAACTGGTGGACCAAAAAATATGATTAATTTATTCAATGAATTTATCTAAACTTTATAATAACCAAACATTTATATTAATAGTAATAATAATTATTTATCTTTTTATTACTATTTATTAATTGAAACCAAAATAGAGGTATATCACTGTTAATGATAAAATTGAATTTTAAATTCCAATTAAAGAAATATAAAGTAAAAAATTAAGCTTCTAACTTAATTTTTAGTGGTTTAATTCCATTAATATGTGTTTACGTAAAGACTACAGGAAAAATAAAGCGGTCGAGAAATTCACGAAAAAAAATGACAAAATTAAATTTATCATCCACAATACGGAACCCTAGGTACGCGAGTCTGACTCGCTCTTGGCCGGTTTTTTTTATTTATTTATTGTTTGGTGTTTTAATTTAGTAACACTTCTATTATTTTGTAACCCAATACAATAATTTGATGATTGACATTATTTCCAAGAAATTCTTAATAAATATTTAGGTATGTAAGCATTTCGATATTATTTGGTGATTCAATTTAGGCGACAGTTCTACTATTTTAGGAACAAATATTGTTTATTAGGTCATTGGAAATGCATTTATTAGGTTATAGTATAGCTTTTGCTAAGAGTTGTTGCAGTGGCGTGCACAGAACTTTTTGCTGGAAAAGCAAACAATTGGTCAAGAACAACAATAAAAAAAATATAAAAAAATTCAAAATTGATATTTGAAAAAAAAAAATTGTATGACGCCAGGGTAGACAATATCTACCCTAGAGTGAAAATTTCCTATACAAACATTTTTTTTTCAAAGTGATATTTGAATTTTTTCATATTTTTTTTTATTGTTGTTCTTGACCAATTGTTTGCTTTTCCACCAAAAAGTTCTGTGCACGCCACTGAGTTGTTGTATCTAACTTTCAGTGCCATTATCTGATTCTGGTCACCATGTTTTACCCAGGAAGTAATCAAGAACAACCGAAGGATCTGCTGTTTTCTGTTGCTGTGATCCCATATCTACCTTCCAGTTCCATCATCAGACCCTGGTCCCTATGTTTTGCTAAAAAACTAATCAAGACCAATTAAATAAGCCAAAACTCCAAGGGTCTGCTGTTGAGAAGATCTCGTATCCACCTTCCTGTCCCATCATCACCATAATTTACAAACACACTTATCAAGACCGACCAAATAAGTTCTAACTTGAGAGGTCTGCTGTTGTCCGTTTAGGACCGTATCCACCTTCCAATCCCATCATCAGACTCTGGTCAGCATGTTTTACCAAAGTATCAATAAAGACCAATCAAATAAGCCCAAACTTGAAACTAATTGTTTTCACTATAAATTAAATATTAAAGAGAACTTGTTTGGTTTTTTTATTCAGTTTACACTATATATTTCTATAAAAACACTTTATTAAGGGTTTGGGCTGGGCATTGATGATGAGCCAGTGAGTGAGTCAAGACTTTTCTTTTTATATACTGGCAGTTAAGATGATGTTGCGGAAATCAGAAACTGGCAATGGTACTCGTTAATACGAACAAATTTTACTTTGGAGCCAAGCTTCGTATCACGAAAAAGAAAATTAACTGTTCCATACAGAAGTTACATAGCTACCGGACCAGAATTTATGAACAACTTCTTTTTCTCGATTTCTCAATAGTGAGTCAAGACTTTTCTTTTTATATTTTTTAAATTAAATTAAAATTAAAATTCATTTATTTCAAGTTACTAAGACTCATATTGGAATAAAACATAAACAGATTAAATTAAATATAACATTCAATTGTACTAATAATAATAATAAAACACACAATATATATATAATAGCTTCTCACCACGGCTACACACACACCACCATATAACAGCCTGTATATTGATTGATTGATACTTATTCATTTATTGGAGTGAGAAAGTACTAACGAAAGTAAACACACTCCTATTACTTGCAATATTTGTGTAATACGTACCTAGCATGAGACGAGTGCATCCGCAAGCCGAAAGAACATTAAGGCGATTACCATCACCAAATTAGCAGCTCGATATTTGTCACTACAAATATCAACGGAAACCACATTGAAATAACGTCCATATCAGCGCACAATGCATAGTGGCTGTTACGACGCTCGCTGCGTCCTTGATAGTGCGAAATAGGGGAAAATTATACTTTTCACTTGGACGTGATTACTCGATTGAATAATCTTATGATATGTTTATAGCTATCAAGTTTATCTATTTATCAAAGCATAGATGAATTCAATCGGCCAAGCAGTTCAGGAGCAGTAGGGAATTTGAGGTCAAAAAACACCATTCATTAAAAAAAAAAATTCATGTAGAAGTTTTGGTGGTATGAAAAAGAAAACTGTTGCATATAAAATTTATTGAAAAAGGCGTTACTTTGCGGAAGTCCATCATAAATTTGTAGATATATTAATAATTTGCAATATTCCGCTAAACACGTGTTTAGCGGAATATTGCAAATTATTAATATATCTACAAATTTACTGTTGCATATGTTTTCTAAGAGTTGATTATTCATAATACATTTTTTCATTATTTTTGGTTCGGACATAAACGAGGAGTAGGCTTTAGAAAGTACCCATTTGGCAACAGTAAGGGCCTTAACTCATTCCTGCAACTTTTATGAACATCAAAGCACTTATTTCCTATTACCTATTCATTTATTGGAGTGAGAAAGTACTTACGAAAGTAAACACACTCCTAACACTTGCAATATTTGTGAGGTATATAGGTTTACTGGAAATTAGTAGGCGAAATTGAACGATACTGCACAACTTTCCCAATGGGAAGGTGAAATACGGGTGGCCGGCAGTAGAGGCTTAGATAACCAGATACACATGTCATGTACATTATTTTTACTTGAATACAAAATTTAGTGAATGAACAACTTAAATACAAAATTTCATCCCCCTTTTTCACCACCTTAAGGGTTGAAATTCCAACAACACCGATATACGTTGCGTTAGTTTCCAATCATAAGTCTAAATAATACATTTAGAGGACTTTCCATACACAACTTCATCTCCCTTTTTACTCCTTCGGGGGTGGAATTATCAAAAACGCCGAGACATATGGAAATGAATTTTCAATCGTCAGCCTAGATACAACATTTTAAGGTCCTAACTTAGAAACTGACGGATTTTCATACAAATTTACATAAATTATAACTACTCAGTTCGTAATCATCGTGTTCTATTTTTTTTTCTTTTTGTTTCCTTTTTTCTTTGTTTATTCATCAAGTGGTATTTATACAAATTCTTTGCAAATAAATTCTGAAAAACAAATTTGTGCACGGTCGACCGGCAGAAATCGAACCTGGACCCCAATATTGAGAAACCGGCGTTTTACTGACTGACTGGGAGTAACCGCTGCTCACAGAAGTACTCTCATGATTGACGCATGATGGATGAGCGTTAGAAGTACATACATATTGGAAATATTGGAATAGAGTCCACGCCACCATTAAAGTCCGATGGACTAAGGCATTTTGGTTCTTATTCCAAAGACAATAAGCTCCGTCGCAAGACTTCAGTTGTGGCGCACACTTAACTGTTTTTGGTTGAAGTTTACTTGACATGAGATGGTGCGGCTTTACTTTGGCGAAGCTTCCCTTAAGTTATATTAAAATTTATTTAAGCATTTTATATACATATAACCCGCACCAATAAAGAATAGTTTTATAAATGGCGGCCGAAGTAGAGTTTTGCCATTTTATGTCATAGAGGAAAAACAATATGTATACATAGATTACTTATTTATGTCCATTATAATTATATCTGGGGGCACTGCAGCGCCCCTGCTGAGTCTCGCAAAAAAAAACACGGAACGGCCGTACCATCCTTTTCTCGAAGCAACTCACGGCACTTTCAACCCCCCTGTATCTTCGTTGTGGGTAAAGCTAGATGTCTGAAATTTCAGTTACCAAGAGTACTTACTGAACCTACTTCTACCCTAAATCTCCCAACTTTTTACGGTGGAAGGATTGCGTTGCGAGACTTGACATTTTTGTACATTTTATGTTTTTGATGGGATCTATTTATACATAATATGTCATCGGTCCATTGTAGAATTGGGTATATCGCATATCATATTTCTGCGAAAACTATTCTAGGGGGTCGCCTCTTAATAATTCTGAATGCAACAATTTCCTAGAATATGATATGATGTTCCGTTCAATACAAGGACCTAAGCTATAGAAGCCCCCGGTCCATTTTTGTAATTTTTGACCTGACAGTACCATCGTGTTCAACATTTATCGTTTCTCCTTAGCAATTATTTTTCTGCAATTAATTTTTCTCTAAGTATTCAAAACCTAGGCCCAAAAATATATTTTCTCGGTTACTTTACATTATAGAAGTCCCTAAGCGTGTTGAATCCTTGTTTAATCCCTTTATTCTCCGACCATGACACAAAAAGTCCTGTAGTCCAATAAAATTCTACAAAATGTCTCTAAGTCCTGGCAACGTAAAAAAACATAACTGCTTCAGCCAAAATAAAAACCGATATATTTTTACATATTTGGATCAGTTATGCTCAAAAAAGGTATTCGAAGACGTCGTGATTAAGTATCTCATTCCGGACAGAGATAGTGCCCTTACTGAACTGAATATTATGTGCAACTGATTAAGTTTAGTAGGATTAAAAAACCCTTTGATGTGGCTTTTTTAGAAAAGTAACTGACTAAACGTGAAAGTAAAATAACAATCAAAGTAAAATATTACAAAGACCACGATGATTATGTAAAACAAGTTGCAGGAATATCCACTTGCCAAAAACTAAGGTTAACTATATTCAATCGACCTTCACAACTTGACACAACAAACCGATTTCATTATATCGTGTTGGAGTCGGAAGATCCATATGAAAAGAGTCCAACAATGCATACAATGGGCCATAAAATTAAAACCTGCAAAAGTAAAATATTTTTGCATCTTCTTCAATTTGTACCTCAGCCGAGAAAGATTTCTACAAAGATATCATCAATTAGCGCAGTAAAGAGCAAAATGAAGAGTCCAGTAAAGAGGATAGGGAATAAAATTAAATGGATATGATTATAAGGGAGTACAAATTTCAAAAGTCTCCAAGTCCTACTAGTTATTTAAGTATCAAGTGGCGAAGTCCACTCTATTACAGCTAAGTCCAAATGATTAATATTTATTTAATAAAAATACAGAGGATTTTTTTTGGTTTAAATAAAGGTATGATTATATTGTTTAAAAATATATTGAATTTTTTGCAAAATATTGATGGTAACATTTCCAAACCAGTTTTAAACCTAATATGTTAGATATCTCAAAACAGCATTTTTGTGACTTAGGGACTTCTAGAATTTGGCTCTTGCTTGTACAAACATTTATGAAGTTGTGTGTTTACTATAGTTTTGTGTATGGTAGGTACGTTTGAAAGATAAACATATTACCCCTCATTGTTTTGCAACAGCAGCAGCTGACGGACAGACACTCGGGCTTCCCTATAAAGGCTTCCGTTTTTCTGACGGAACACGTGAAATGCGAGATTGTAATAAACAAAGTGCCTAGTTTATATGAGCTAATAATATGTCTTTACATATGAAATTGCCGAAATTTTCTTAAAGATTCTTGACTTCATAATTCCTGAAATTCAATAGCTATTTCCATTATTTGTTTTTTGTTTAAATGTGGATTTTTAGGTTTTACATCTACGTATTAAATTTTGTTTTTATTGTCAGTTTGATAACCAAAATTAAATTTCCAAAAACAGTTAATTCTAAATGCCATCCATTTCCGTGATAAGATTCGTAATATTTAATTACAGCTGACACTTTTCAAAAATTAAATGAATGTTGCGGTTAGCATAATGTTACCTCATTCATACACAAAAGAAATAACATAATTTGGATTTGTCACTCGTAAAAAAAATTCAAAAATGTTAGTACTGAAAATTGAGTTTCCTTCAAGTTATTTATAGATTAAACGGCAATTTCATATGTAAAGACCTAATATTATCAGAGAGCAGTTATCTTAACTATGAATGCGTCGCGCCGGTGCGGTACTGTCGGTAAGCTATTCAATAGGGACGATAAGCCGCTACTGATAACATACCTGCTTCCTATTAACGTAATATATTAAAGATGACCTTTACACGTGGCGATTCTACCCTTAGAAATTAATTAGTTCACCTGGAATGGCATGAAACATCCTCCACAGCAGTGTTGTGCGACTACCATAATCTAACTGCATTGTGTAGCTTTTGCCACTTAACTTTTTCTAGGTTTATAATGATAAATTATTGTAATATTATTAATAGATCTTTACATATAAAATTGCTGAAATTTTCTGTAGACTCATGAGTCCATAATTCCTGTAATTCAATAGCTATTTCCTTTATTTGTTTTTTGTATCAACGTATTAAATTTTGTTTTTATTGTCAGTTTGATAACCAAAACTAAATCTTGAAAAACAGTTCTTCCCAAATTTAATCCATTTCCATGATAAGATTCGTAATAAATTTTTACAGCTGACACTTTATAAAAATTTAATAATATCGAATTTCTAGGTTTTAATTTTAATCAATGATATTTCAATAATAGATACACCATACAAAACACAATGTCAAAACGGTGCCAGTGTTCCAGTTAATTAATTTTTGTACTTAGATTTACATAAATAATAATACAATGACAAAAAGGCTTAATACTTGCATCACAGCATAACACGTGTACCCTGCCGTTAGAAAGAGAAGATACATGTACGTTCTTCGGTTTTCGTTTCGTACCTATTCTAAACGGGCGGTTAAGTTACGTCACGTTCACAGATTGCAATGGATATCAGTTTATTTGATTGCAATTCAATTAAGTTTACCAGTTTTTTTTTTATATTTACTGTACTTATGATTATGTACGACACGAGACATATTTTATTTGTTTCATAGTTGCAGTGCAATTTGTACATTTTCGGAACACACATTATCATCGATATTTAGATGCAGTTGCATCACGAGACCGTATGCACGATTAGGCATCTACCTCAATTTACATCTGTGATTTACATAGATAGATTATTTTAATACAAGGGTTCCAGGGGTACTTAATGAAATAATTTTGGATTATTTGAAGATTAGTAGAAGAGTCCAAATCTAGATAATTTGGAAAAAAAACCAAAAGAAAACAACGTTCTTTCAAGTAATTTTGAAGTTTTGAAATGGGAGCTTTAGAATCAAAAATTTCATATTGAGTTTTCAAAAATATACCTAAATAGTTTACACTTATTTTTGCAGCAACTTTTGAAACAAACTACCTAATTGTTTGTTTTGTGGTCTTTATTTAGTATATGATATATAGTTATAAAGTTAATACCAAGTTTAAAAGACCAAATAATTTTAGCGTTCCTTTCGATCAAAAGAAATAAAAACGCAATCAAAAAGAGAAATAAGAACGTTGGAACGTAATTGGAAAGTATAAAAGGCCTCATAAACAGAATGCTAACCGATGTCTCGCGCCATGATACATGGCTGGAGATATGCTAATACTCATAATGTGCTGCATGAATGCATAATTATGGACGATCCAAACATAATTATGCTGATTTTAGATCAATATGGGTATGATAAGCAACCCATATTGATAGATGTACAAAAAATGTTTCGTAAAAGAAATTCGACAAAATTATTGAAATACAATGAAAAAAATACACGAAAAGCCGGTGTATCTCATATTCTGTAACACCTCAAAATATAGCGAAGTTTCTATATCGGTATGCCTCTCAAATTATTTGTTGTATTATTATATTTTATACAAAATTCGGAAGAGTAAGTAGTAAGTCACGTAGGGACTTACTGGCTAAGTCGCTTGCCCGCGATATGCAGATTTATTTTCAAAGAATTCGTTTTTGATATTTTTTTCTGTCTTGTAAATAAAATTATTTAGAGTTATCAAAGCGATGGATTTCGCAATAAATCATAATATATTCTTAATCTATCTATTTGAAGAAAGCTGAGCCGTAAGAAAGTAGATGGAAATGAGAAAACAAGACTAGACAAGACAAGACAAATACTCTTTATTGTACACCAAAATAAATAAATCAGGTAAAAGAACAAACTTATGAAAGAAGGTAACAATTGGCGGCCTTATCACTTATAGCGATTTCTTCCAGACAACCTTTGGGTTAAAATTAATTGTTGGAAAAAATAATGCGAAGGTGGTGAACAAAATAAATAATAGTTATTAAATGGATAGCAAATACCTAAATTAAATACACAAGTACATACAAATACATACAATACGATAAATAAATACACTAATATACCACAAAAAATAATATACAATACGTAAACCAAAAGTAAATAAAAAATTAGTAGCATACTTAAGTAAGTATTTAACAAACATTTACGAAGAAAGAAAATGATCCTTAAGTAATCTTTTGAAGACAGGCAACGAGATTTGGCGTCGTAATATTTTTGAAAAATTATTTCTAGGCGTATCAACCATTAAATATTTTTTCAAGTGACTATGTGTAAGTGTAACCACATTGACAAAATTCGTTCATTGTATATGTATACTGTACAAGTGACGTATTTTTTAAATTAATTAATGTTTATAAATATATTTTATTTTGATTTTGTAAGCTTTATTTAGTAATAGCAACAACAACACCGCACAACCACATAACCACCATTATCCATCATCTAAGAAGAGCAGTAATTATGTAGATAATATCAAAAGTAACCAACACCATCTGAAGAAAAACCGATTTTTAATTTTTTTAGAAAAAAAAATCTGAAATTGTTTACAAGTGTCACTTTTACTTTTTTATTATTATACCTAAATTATATGTCAATATTTTTTTTGCATTCGACTGATGACGGCCTCATACCGAGGGTCAAAATATATCGAGTAATCATTTTTTTTATTGTTTTAATACTAATAAATAAACATAAAAAATATATCAATTAATAACATACGTAGTATAAGTATAGTGACAACAAAATATTTCAAAAGGATTATGGAGTGTTCGCAGTGAAAATGAAAAATGAAAATGAAAAATGGTTTATTGGTTGTATAAGCTCTTAAAAATTAGAAAGGTGGTGACCGGAGTCTTCTTTTAAGCTGAGAGCAGTCTGTGCCAGAAGACCCCACTCTTCCACGTATATCTATACGTAAACTTTAGTATCAACTATGTAATATAAGAATAAGAGTACTAAAAAACTAACACTATACAATCAAAGAATAATATAAAAAAATAAACATAATATAAATTAAATACAAATTATATAAATTCAAAGTTTAGTGCTGCAGCAAAAACATTTGTGAGAGTAAGGAAGTGAATAAGTGTGTGTAGGTGAGAGAGGGTGAGAGGGATGGTGTGAGGGTGAGGGAGGGTGTGTGTGTTTGTGTGTTGATATAATCGTTTAATTGATTAATAGATTTTCTGTTGTGTCGTAATCTATTGAATTCAACCATTTCTTGGTTTCCTTTTTACACACATAATATTGTTTACTGAATAGGTCAAGTTTTTTGTTTATGATATTGTACAAAGAAAAAGAACGTCGTAAGTACTGCATATTCGAAAATTTTGTTTTGCCTATGGGGGCGGTTGCTACGTGATTAATTACAGATGGGTCGTATGTCATTGATTTATGCTTTTTTAAAATAATTTGTAAAAATAATTTATAAATAATTTATAATTTGCAGTTCATAGAGACTCAAGCAACGAATACAAGAAACGTACGTATGCCCACGTTTCACGGATGATTTAGGGCAAACACCTCAAAGTACGTTAAATCGTGTTGCGTACGTGACACTTGTGGGCCACGCACCGACGACGGCCCGCCGCTGTCCACCAGCCGTCCACTAGTAAAAAAATGGCACGTACCGTTTAAAGCTAATATTTCAATGCTATACTTTGAGGTAGTCTGGCACCGATCCGTTGTAATATGCGATGATCATCATTCGTTCCCATGACGTCACAAATAGACTTTTTGGCGCATTCACACTATATCACACACGTTTTATCGCAGTGTTACCGTTTAGCAAGTTGTACAACTAGTTAAGAGTATGGCTTACCCTAGCAACTTTTTTTATTACCCATCCAGCACAATTAGTCCAACGGCAAAGACTTTATATTATATGCTTTTTATAGAAGCGATTATACGTTGCCTCATTGGCCTCTATTTCTTTGACTAAATCACGCAGCGAAACAATAAATTGGAGTGTTTTTGTTTCAAATGTTCCATCAAGAACCAACAACGACAAGTATCAATTTGTTTTTAGCTAATACTGAAATATTTTGTATAATTTTTATTTATGAAAAAAAATCAAGTCGATCCCTTAATCGCGTTTTGCAGCGGAACGTTTCAAAACAAAAAAATATATAGGTTAGAAATGTATTATTTTTAGACAAAAGTACATGTATCTTAAGGTGATATACCATGCTAGCAAAGGTCCCCGTTACTCCAGGCAGAAAGACCCGCAGTGCGAAAGGGACGGAATCGGGGAAAATTTTCAAAAAGTCGGTTTTAAATTAATGCAAAATTAACTAAAATAGCTACAAAAAGTTCCATAACCAGTAATTTAGGTGTAGTTAAAACCCATCTAAATAAATATTTTTCAAGTCTGTATGCTATCCTAATTTGTCAAAATATCAAAAAAAGTGTAAATTTAGACCTGATTTCAATAACTATTTCTATCGAATGAAATTCCTCCTATCGCGTTTCTGATAGACCAAAATCTAGTAAAAGGTCCCAAAATTGTTATACTAATTTATTTAAGTGGAACTTCATTAAAAGAGCAGATAAATAACTTCAAAAAGTGTCAATTTTCACGGTATAGCCCCTTAAGACACTGTTTATAAGTAGGTTTATTTAATAAAAGACCAACAAAGCAAATGTATTTTTTCAATATAAGGAGAGGCCTAATTTTTTTTCAAAGAACACTCAAAATTCTAGCGTTGTCCATGTTCTAGGGTCAGATCGATCCTTAAAGTTTTAGTATGTAGTCATCTTTTTCCATATTTCCTCAAGTACAAAACGGCAAATGAAATTTCCCGGAGAATATCCCTCACTGGCCACTTATACAAAATCATTCGATACGAATTATTCGATCGGTAAATATATCGGTCCGTCCTTTTCGAGAGCACTAGTCGATCGGAATAATCAGATTTGAAGTTCATTGTTGGTTATTCGGAGATTCGTAACTTACTTACCAGCCTATTTTGCGTTAAAGGAAAGTTCCATTCAATTTATTTTGTTTGTTGTTATACAATGTCCGGGTAGATATGATTGAGTTTTATCCAGTTTTTCTATGAAAATAAAACAAAATATGAACCTTCTTTGTCCTCATTTTTTGGTATGTTTTGCTTGTCGGCAAGAAAGCAGTCTATTTGACAAACAAACTTATGTTAAGACTAGAAACAGATTTAAGGCGACAACTACTGCTGGTGAACTTGGGTTCGTGCGTCTTACTATCTTACACAACTCGTCGCGGACTGATCTATCCGTCGGCGTTCGAGGGGGAGTCAAATTGCAAACGCGTTTAATCATACCTAAATAAATAATTACAATTATTATAACTAAAAAAATAATCAAAAGAACTCTTTTTTTGTTATAATTTCTTTAATTGTAATAAGTTTGATTTTGTTTCTTGGCATACTTAATTAAATTGGATATATCTTATCGATCTTTCTTATTTATTTTCGATTTGTAATTAGTTTTGGTCTTTATTTAGTTAAAGTTCTTGATAAAAACTAAATTACTAAGTAAACCATCTCATTCCAGACATTCTGTTGTTTGTCATAATTTTTTTTCGACATTTGTGGCTTTTCGAGTTCTGTTTCGAGTCGTCGTCGCCTTAAAAAAGATTAAATGAATCTCAAAAATAAATCAACAAACAGGGTGAGACCAAATCTAAATATATAAAACAAAGTCGTGTTAGTTACACCACTTATAGCTCAAGATCGGCTGGATAGATGTTAGTTATTTCTTTTTTGGTGTATTCTTCTCCGCTCCGAATAGCAGAATAAGTAATAAAATATCGGATAAGTTATCGAATAACAATAAATAAATTAATTAATTTTACGAATGCAAACAGCATGTGGTGCCATCTGTTGAAAAAACTACGCATATAAAAGAAACCTACCACTATACGTATTAATGTACAGTGTTTATTTATCTAGCGTTCTGATATCATTAAATAACATCTAAACCCCAAGTTTTAAAAATATACTGCGATTACCTTTTTTTCTTAGTTATTCCAAGAACTATTATTTCTGCATATATTCAATACCCTACGCTAAGCCTATGAAACTACATGGGTCCCTGCCATTCTTCTTTCGCAATGGCAAGCAATAAAACATTTCTGTATTTGCAAAAAAAAAGTTGTATTAATGTTATTACCTTAATGAAATCCTAAATTAAGTTTAACTAAAGTTAACACGATATTATTAGACTGTTAGGCGGAACGAAGTTCGCCGGGTCAGCTAGTATTATATATAAAACACACCCCAATCAAATTCTTACGAGTATAATAGATTCGTAGTGGGATTATATCTGCTACGCCGTAGCATTACGCGTAGATCCGTAGCAGAATTGAAAATACGTTATTTTCTACTCTAAATCAATCATGATATTTTTGGTTTGCATTGCAATTGTCTTCTAAAATGAAAAAAACTGTTTCGGGCATTACCAGATAATCACATATTCCACACAAATAGCGACATAACTCATCTTTTCTATCAAACAGACAAACGGTTCTATAAGGCATACATATTAATGTACGTACGAAAACGGTCACGTGCTGAAAATATTTTGCAACGAATACAAATAATAAAATAATACTTAGATAACTAGCACTTCATGTTTTTTTTTTTTCAACATACGCCAGTATTGATTTGACGGCTTTGTATAGGTATAATGTAATTTTAGTCTACAGACAGATATTTCTTTTTATTATAAATTACCCCTATAATAAATGCGAAAGTGTGTGTATTGGTTATTCCTTGTTTCACGCAGCAATGGAGCAACGGATTGACGTGATTTTTTGCATAGAGATAGTTTATTGGCCGAAGAGTGACATATTCTAGTCTTTATCCCGGGAAAATGCAAACGAATACAGCGCGGTTGAAGCCGCGGGCAAAAGCAAATTTTTTAAATTAAAGACCGACTAACAAAACTTATTTTAACGTTGCTCGTTTTTCGTTGTTCTTTTTGTCTTTATTTTTTTATTATAATCATCTTAAAACGTATAGGTACATGGTGCTTGGAATTTTTACCTATTCCTTGAAAGGGGTTATACTAGAGATCATTTCCAACAAATAATGCCAATCAACTAGGGGTCGAAAATTATGAAATTTTTTCAAGTAAAACACGTTGATATTTCCAAAATTACAAAATAAAAAAGGTTTTCTTTCCACATAAGACCTTCTCCAGTACAACCCCTTTCAAGGTATCCGTCGAATTTCATAAAAACCGCGCAGTTAAAGAAAGGAATTGAAAATGGCGTCGTGTACTTGTGTCTGCATTCAACTGTTGCTTTAGTATTATTTTGTATGAAGAAAGCTTGAGCGACAAATCCAGATTACTTTTTTGCGTACACTTGCGACCGCAGTTCAAGGCAGGTACAAGTACACGACGCCATTTTCAATTCCTTTCTTTAAGAGCGGTTTCAAAACTCACTCAATAGTTATTCAACAAAACCTTATTACCTATGTATTGTGTATGCTACCATCACAAAGTTTCCATTGGTTTCTGTAAATTAGTTTTTTTTTTTTTTAATTCTAAATTTAAAACTAAAGGCGGGTTTTTCACAATCCGGTCGGGTTATACGTACTCGCCCGCAATCCTGCAATATCGCGTACTATACATTACACACCTGTGCAGACTGCTGTTACATCACAGGTTATCTATCTCAGCATCACAATAAATTTTACAGAAATGTAGGCGAAGTACTCTATTCACTGCTACTTTAACTCCAAGCTGGAATTAAACTTTTATCTTTGAATTTTTAAGGCTTTGAATTTCAGTTACTTCTTGTCTAACTTAAAAAAAGGAAGAAATATCTTGATCGCAAAGTTTTTTCTTTTTTTGCCTCATAATATGAATTATAAATAACGCCAACTTTATATTAGGACACAATATCTTACTGGTCTTATTTTAAGTACCTTTTATAAGTACATAATCTTAAAGCAATATTACCAGAAGTTAAACATTAAAAGATTACTTTATATACAGTCAAATAGGTACAGAATCGTATCACTCAAGTTGGAGTAAGATGGACAAGGCCTTTGCTTTAGTGTATGAACATTAGTTTACTTTTAAATACGATACATCAATCACTTGACAAGGAAAATGAAGTCCTTTCACTGAAATTTAGGTGTCTCTCTTGAAACTAAATGTTTGTCCGTCCGTCGTGCGTGATATCATACCTCTAAAATAGGTGGCTGGGCCTACATTAGTCTGGGTTCAAGTGCTTTTCTGTGGGCTTCTCGATGATTGAAGCAAGGGAGTGGTGTCCATGGCTTCGTTATACTCGTAAGTTGTAGAATAATAATATCGATGGTGATATTGCTGGTTGGTAGGTTTTTAAGACGTCATAATTTTTTTATTTTTTCGTGAAATGAAAGGGCCTTATAAGATGATTTTAAAAATGTATTATAAAACATTATAAAACATATACACCACTCGGTTTCTAAAAAACAAAAATCATTTTTAAAATACACGAAGTTTGGGCTCCTTAAAAAAAAAAATATTATTATTATAAACGTATAAACAACATTAATTTCATGAAAATTCCTTTTGTTCACTCAAAGAACAAATTGTAATGTATGTAAAACTTCATATCAAATTTATTGAAACAATAAAATGAACTTAAATAACATTAAATCAAAAAATTTTAAAAAAACTGAAATAAATACATCTAAACTAAACTAAAATATTCCCTAAATATTATTAGAGTGCATTACAAACTAGAAAAGATCAATCAGAAACAAACCAAAGACAAGAATTTGAAAAAACTCCCCGGGCCAGGATTCGAACCTGCGACCTCTTGTTATGAAGACAAGCGCGCTACCAATTGCGCCACCGAGGTTCCTACCCAGACCGGTGAATTTTTCCATCATACTTGTCCACTGTTATTTTTGCTTCTGCCTGATATACTAGCTTGTACTGCACATATAGAACGCTCACGAGGGCGTTATGTTTAGATATTTAGAGTATTCATAGCGATGGATTTCGCAAAAATAAACATAATCTTAAAATATTCCCATTGAAAATAATGTAAATATTGAAAAAAATAATCATGAAAATAAATTTGAAAATAATAATATACATAACAATTTTTTTGTGATTTCAAAATTTAGAGATGAAGATTATTGAAGATATTACAAGTCATATGACAAAAGTTTCACAAAACTTTCCTCAGCCGTTTTCTGTCTGGTGGAGCACAACCTTGGTGTACCTATTTAAAAAAAAATTTTTTTTTTGTTTTTTGTACAGAAAATATCGAATATTGATTTAGTACATTTTTACAATCAGCTCATAAATCTCTTTCATTTCATACCCAACACGATAGCATTCAAAAAATGTGTTTTCCTACATTAAAATTTTTAAATTTTGAATTGATAACTTTGCGATGGCAGCATACATACACAATACATAGTTAATAAGGTTTTGTTGAATAACTATTGAGTGAATTTTGAATTTAAGTGTTCGTTTTTCACAATCTGGCTGTGAAACTGCTCTTGAAGGTTTTTCAAAAACTTAGTGCACTCTTTTTCAATAAAAACACTTAAAGTTTTGAAAAAGGAAGTTGGAGGAATACAAAACAAACCAATATATTCCGTACACAAAACCCAGAAATATTTTTTAAGTAATAATCAAAAGCCATTGAAAGTTAAATATTTTCTACATAATCTATATCACTGTAGCCTAAGCATGAAAACATATCCGTATCGTTGCGTTTGAAACTAAACTTAGGTTGCCATACGTAGCTGTTAGTTCCGCTACTGTCCGCTTGGAGCGGTTTCCCAGATTCCATACAATTTTGATGTAGTTTAAAACGCAACTATACGGAGATGTTTTCATGCTTAGGCTACTGATCAATAAATAACAAGAATACCTATTTCAGCAAAAGTCAATATAGTAAATACGATAATCTTCTCGTACACATGTTTTATTCATACATATTTAGTGAAAGAATACCACCTAACGAGAAAATAATGACCAACATAACTTTATTGAGTCGAGTAATCGTGCAGTCATAATCGTCCGCTAAACACGATTCATTACGCAGAATACGAAGCTATTCTGGGAGCGTACATCTAACAATCTACACGCATACTCGTAAATTGGGATGAACAAGTCGTAGCATAATTAATGACTTGTGTTATTTTACTTGTGTCAGTTAATTAAATAAGGTAACTTTTGCTTATATAGCCAAATTCCAAACAAAATGGTCTACATGACCATGAATTACCACACATATGTAATTATTTTAGTGTACTAGTATAGTATATGATAGCTCATTTCAAATTGCTGTGTGGCAAATGTTATGCCGATACCAAGTGCTCCATGCCTACTGTGATTGTCTATAATATTGATCAGCAGCTAGCAGTTTGCTGGTTGTGCATGAGTTTATATAAGGGGTCCAACTGATTGACTGGTTTTAGTCCCAAGACTGATTTCAGTTTATAAACTAGTAAATATTATCATGAAATATTAAGTTCAAAATCAATAAATGTCAAATCAAACCCTCAATTAATTTGTAACAGGTTGTAATAACTGCCTCTTAGTCCCTCTGCTGCCAAAATATGGTATTAAAATTGTCTCAGTGAACCACCTCCAGTGAAAATATGCCCGTGTCCTTATGGATGAAATGAAGTATTCCGAACAAAGAATACGTACTAATGCGTAAAAAAGCATCTACAGTTATAAAGGCAGAAATGCAATATGTCAATATTATGTTGACGAGGTGACACACAGTAAGCAGTTGCGCATACATAATATCCGCAGTGTGAATAATATTATAAAATATCTTATCTATGGTAGTGTGGTATTTATATCCTAAGTTTATGGTATTCACTCAGACTAAGGAATGGTATTTAGGATTTGCGGTCAATTTATTACCTGCAGGTAATTCAGGTAATGAATTATTATTATACTGTATACCTACTAATGAGATTTTTAGAACTTAATATGACATATCATGTAATGTGGAATTAGAATTTATTATTAGAATTAGAATTCATTACATAATTTAGAATTTAAATATTCAAATTGTAGGAGTCCGACTGACATTTACCAGAGGCACATTGTCACCTCTTTAATAGTTGTATGCCTTTTAGGCTAAAACGTGATAGATCTAAGCTCTTCGTTCACCATCTTTAATATTTTACTCATGTTTTAACAAATAAATTTCTTTGTCTTTGTCTTTGAATCCTTTTACTTGATTTATATTTCTTGATAAAATAAATTTGAAAAATAACCTTACCTAATTTTAATAAATAATTTTAATAGAATTTTATTAACAAGATAAATAATACTAAATTATAAATAATACTTAAAATAGATACTAACTACAAAGAATATAAAATTAAAAATAGACTAAATTACATAAAAAATACTGTTTAAATCGCTGCCGCAGGGGAGGTAAACCTTATGAAGGTAAACCTTATAAACGTTACCATAATTTTTTTACACAAACGATTAGAAATTATCTGCCCTAGTAGTTGTTTCAGTACATTATAATAACTATCTAATGACACTGTGTGGTCCTTATTGGTGCTTAAACCAGGTTCCACGCATTTTATATGATTTTCCTTTCTAGGACTATACAGATACAGAGGACGCCTTGCTCCGCTCCGCTTCTTTCAGTCTGTATTGTTTTATCACAATTGAACATAACTAACTTGTCTTTAATTTCGTTACTAATCTTGGCGTGCAAGTAATGTAAGTGTCAAGTTAAGTTGGACGTGATAAGCGCAAGTTATTTAATATAATGCTTTTACCGTTCTCCGTACCCGTATTGTGTGGTGGTATGGAACCCTTTGTGCGCTAGTCCAACTCGCACTTTGCCGCTTTTTAGGGTTCCGTACCCAAACGTAACCCGTCTGTCTGTCCGTCTGTCAGCCCATCTGTCCGTCTAACACCAGGCTGTATCTCATGAACCGTGATAGTTAAAATATATTTTTGTTGCGGCTATTACAACCAATACTAAAAAACAGAATAAAATAAATGTTTAAGGAGGCTCCCATACAACAGACATGTTTTTTTGCCGTTTTTATAGATAATGGTATGGAACCCTTCGTGCGCGAGTCCGACTCGCACTTGGCCGGTTTTTTTTAATATACTGATCTTGATTCTGGCTTAGTCACATCCGTGCCTGATAGAAATCGTCGATGCGACCTTCGACAAATCGCGTTCGCTTATAAAGTGGGAGAGTGAAAGAGATAAGGATTTCCGCAAAATTTACGGAAGTCGGTAGCCAAAGCTAAGGTGCGACTGATTATGCCCCCTTCGTACACAATAAAATCACCTAAATTCCCCAGCCTGATAGACCCCTTTCGCTTCTTTTTTTATTACTCGAGTCACGCGTAAAAACTCTTAAATTGTCATAAACATAATTTTCGTTACAAAAAAAAAATCTAAAAACGGACGACGGAACCCTGCCCCTGTTACGTACCCTACACAACTAGTCATAGCATACCTCTGTTAGCATTAGTCATTAATATTAGACCTTAAACTGACGATAACAACTTCCGTCGAAGATAACATTTACTATCTTCTACTTTCTCAAATTGTAATCTCTTAGTCACTAAGTTAGTTAAGTTAGTCAGAACATTCTGTTAGTCATAAGCGATAAGAGTAAGGGTATAAAACCCAAACTCCCTATTATTATATTCATTCTAATTCCAGTCTCCACAGTGAGAACTCTTGTAATAATCTAAATAAAAATATAATTGTTTTTTAAAAAACAAGTTTTCTGCTTCCAATATCTTACATTGGCGCAGTCGGTACTGGATATAGTCAAATCGAAACGATCAGGACCTAGGACAAACATCGCCAAAAGGACCTGGACGGTGCCCGGAGGGCTTTAATAAAGATTTGCCGAAACCATGCAAATTAAAATAATATTATTATGTTGGTAAGTGGCTAAACTTGTTTGCTCGATTCCTCTGTGTATTCCATTTCCATTTCATTGTGTTTTCTATTCCTGTGTTATTGTGTTATTCTATTTTACTGTGTTCCATATTATCTGTGTTTCCATTATATCACTGTGCTTATATTCACATATTATATATAAATCTCAAATTGCATATCTCTACGAAACTCATGCCCTTAGAAATTAAAAACGAAATCTACCCTAACTTAAATTCTGAAATGGCGCTAGAAATAAATACGCTTCTAAAATTAATACCAAATTTTGATACAAATCAACCCGGTCAAGTATACAAATTCGCGAGATCATGTGATTCAGCATTTTCACTAGCATCAGAAAATCAGAAACGAATCCTTTTAATCTATGCCCTAAACAATATCGTGGGTACAAACGCATCGGATGTGCATAGTAAACAGTATGCTTCTTGGGGAGATCTTCGAGCATTCCTTATCGAAAAATTTTCCAATGTCAAGACGATATCTCACCTAAATCTTGAATTACAATCAATGTTCCAATTCGCAACCGAAACTATCACCGAATATCTACATAGAGTAGATCTGTGTCGCGGAAAAATTATTGAAAAATTAAACGCGGAAATTGACGACAACTCGTTGATAGGTAGAATGAAGGCGACTGAAGAAACTGCTCTAAGAGTGTTCGAGATAGGACTAAATTATCCCGACATCGGTACAATGCTCCGTACTAAAGGTTTTACAACGCTATCCGAAGCAGGGCGGTTTGCTATCCAAGAAGATCAAATACGCGCAATGAACAGTGCAAGACAAACACTGTTCAAACAAACCCCACCTAGAACTCCTAAACACGTTGAGCACTATGCAAAAGACCTTGCAAAACCTGTACAAAAATCTTATAATTCAAGTACCTATTCAAACCGTTACACAGTCTCAAACGTCCCAAATCAAATGCAGGGAACATCGAACACAAATCAAGTGCAACAAAAAACGTGCAACTATTGCAAAAAACCTGGGCACTTAATTGCCGATTGTCGTAAGAGAGCGTTCAATAATAATCTTCGAGATAACCAAAATCAACGCGCTCTACCTGCCCCACAAAACCAACGCGCTCTACCTGCTCCACCGAAAAACGTTAATCATTTAAACTCGCCAGCGACCGACGAGATGAGCAACTCCTCGGAAACCGCTTTAGCCTCTTGCTCAATCACCCAGACTCAAGCATATCCCATGACAGAGAATTCCCAATTCGAGTGGTAAATACACCACCAAAACTAAATTCAGTAAATCAAATACATGAGGTACAAAAACGTAATACGTCTTTAGAAATGAATAAACCAGTCTATCGAAGACAACTTAAAGACGCTTCTACGCAAACTAAATTTAGAGACGCTTCCACTCAAACTCCCGATTTCTCGAATACTACCGAATCTCTTAAATCCACTGAATCTCTTAAATCTCGAAATCAAATCTATGGACAGGGTAGCCAGCCCCAAACTCATGATCACTCTAAATCCTCTGAATCTCTTAAATCAAAAAATGAAATCCACGGACAGGGTAATCAGCCCCAAACTCGTGATTTCCTTAAATCTACTGAATCCTCGAAATCAAGTGAAATCCATGAACAGGGTAATCAGTCCCAAAACCGTGATTTCAATAATATCACTAAATCTTCGAAATCCAAGTCAAAATCTAAGTCAAAGCCTAAATCCAAACCCAAAACAAAATCTCAGTCAGAACTCAATTCCCAGAAATCTCGATCCCCAATTCAATCATACAATATATCTTCTTTAAACGATGTACCACCAGTAAACCTACTTCATTGTACTTTCCATATCGAAGGCAAACCCGTTATTTTCCTGGTAGATACTGGAGCCGGAATTTCAATAGTCCGAAAAGATAAAATAGGCTCCTCACAAATAAACCAAAACGACGTAGTATCTATTGTAGGTATCTCCAGCACACAATCATCAACTCGCAGTTTCGGTACAGCCAACTTATCTCTAGACGACCTTCCAAAGTTCAAATTCCACGTAGCTAACTTAAACATTAAAGCTGATGGCATTCTAGGGAATGATTTCCTTTCCAAAAATAATGTCTACATCTATGTCCAGTCAAAAACAATGCGTGTTCATAATAAAACATATAAACTCCATTCCCTTGAAGAAAAACAAGAAAAACTTCAAGGAAAACAAACCTTGAATAAAAGATCCGAAACAGTAATCAAATGTACAACAAAGTCTATTAAATCCGGAGTAGCTATTGTAAATCAACAATTCTTAACCACTGGTGTTATCATTCCTCATGCTTTAGTCCATGTCGAAAACAACTCATTCCTAACTACTTGTGTAAACGCCAACAAAGTAGACAAAATAATAGACATTCCAAACATTGATGTTGACTCATTTAGCGAACAACAAATACATAATCTTAATGAACATCCTTCTGAGTCAGACAAACAACTCACTAGCTTATCAGACAGACAGGAGAAAGTACTCAACCTAATCAGAGATGAACATTTGAACAATGAGGAAAAGAATTCAATACACAAGATAATTTCCGAATACTCAGACATCTTTTATATAGAAGGAGACCATTTATCATTTAGTAATCATTCGAAACATCATATTCGCACGACTACTGACATCCCGATTCATGCAAAAACATATCGATTCCCAAGAGTTCATGAACAAGAAGTAAAAAATCAAGTACAGAAAATGTTAGATGAAGATATCATACAACCCAGTTGTTCACCATGGAGTAGCCCCCTTTGGGTCGTTCCAAAGAAACTAGATGCCTCAGGGAAACAAAAATGGCGTCTTGTAATAGATTATCGTAAACTTAATGACATAACAATAGGTGATAGCTATCCCTTGCCAAACATCACAGACATTCTAGACAAACTTGGTCATTCCCAATACTTTACAACATTAGATTTAGCATCAGGATTCCATCAATTAGAAGTTAATCCAGCTGACATTCCTAAAACTGCATTCACAACCCCCTATGGTCATTACGAATATAAAAGAATGCCTTTCGGTCTCAAAAACGCTCCAGCTACATTTCAACGCACCATGGATTCTGTTCTAATGGGGATTCAAGGAGAACGGTGTTTTGTGTATTTAGATGACATAGTAATTTTTGCATCAAGTCTCCAAGAACATGAAGAAAAACTTCATGAAGTATTTTCCAGACTTAGGAAATATGAACTCAAGGTTCAACCAGACAAATGTGAATTTTTACGACGTGAAGTCGCTTATCTCGGGCATATTATCTCAAACGAAGGCGTAAAACCAAATCCTGTAAAAATTGAAGCTGTCAAAAATTTCCCAACTCCAAAGAATTGCAAGGACATCAAAAGCTTCTTAGGTCTAGCTGGATACTACAGAAGATTCATAGAAAACTTCAGTCAAATAACAAAACCCCTTACTAGCCTCTTAAAGAAGGAAGTTCCTTTCATATGGGGTCAAACACAAGAAAACTCTTTCAACAAATGCAAACATCTCCTTACTAACCCCCCAATACTTCAATATCCAGACTTCACAAAAGAGTTCATATTAACAACGGACGCTTCACTACATTCTATTGGCGCGATTCTTTCACAAGGCGAAATAGGTAAAGACTTACCCATAGCCTATGCATCAAGGACTTTAAACAAAGCTGAAACTAATTATTCTACAACGGAACGAGAAATGTTAGCCATTGTATGGGCAGTTAAACACTTTCGACCTTATTTATTCGGTCAAAACTTCACAATAGTCACAGATCATCAACCACTAAGCTATTATATGAAAATCACAGACCCAGGTAGCCGTCTTGCCAGATGGCAGTTCAAACTCGCTGGTTTTCAATACAAAATAGTCTATAAACCAGGAAAGAACAATACCAACGCTGACGCACTCTCAAGACCCCCTATTTCTACGACAAATATCGATCTTACAAATGACGATAGCACAAATCAAGAAACTCCTGACCATTATTTACAAGCCAATTATGAACATTTTTCTGACAATAGCTCTTATAACTTTGACACACCAAATCTTAAGATTTCACCAGATCGCCTCTTAGATTCTCGTCACAAAAATATCTTTATCCCCACTTCCTGCGAACTCTCTGATAAAAATGATTTATTCAACGAAGCTATTAGCTTGTGCTCTCAAGTCGATCCCTATTTAGAAAAATGTAAATCCCTATATGACAATGATCTTCTAATATCAGATAACAAACAAAACATAGTTTTTGGATACTCAAGACCAAAACACTATGATTCATGGGACTCCGAAAGTTATTTCAAAACTCTATTAAATTATCTTCAAAAAAATGACGTTAAAACTCTTTGTATTCCTGACCTTAAGAATGATCCCACTTGTAAATTGCAAGGAAACGAACAATTACATATAACTGCATATTTAGCTGACACATATGAATGTGAAATAACAATTTGTCAAAATACTGTTAAATATCCATCTCAAGAACAAATACCCGAAATTCTCAAAAGTTTCCACGATGAACCGTTATCTGGTCATCGAGGCATTATCGAAACTACGAGGAAAATACGGTCAGAATACTTCTGGAAAGGCATGACTGATGACATCAAGAAATACATAGACAACTGTTTAGATTGCCAACGGAGTAAAATACAAAGAAAAACTTATAAAGCCCCGATGGTTATAACGACATCATCTAGTGAACCTTTCGAACGCGTGACTATTGATTTAGTTTCTTATTCTGACATAACAGGTGACTTCAATAAATACATTCTAACTTTACAAGATGATTTAACCCGATTTGTTCAAGCTTACCCAATTCCTGACAAACAGCCAGTCACCATAGCTAAAACTCTTTTAATCTTTTGTCAACACTTTGGTGTTCCCAAACGGTTCCATTCTGACCAAGGTGGAGAATTTGTAAATAATATATTAAAACACTTAATGAAACAATTAGGTTGCAATCATACTTTGAGTACTGCCTACCATCCTCAAACAAATGGATCGTTAGAACGTTTTCATGCCGTCCTTAGAGATCATATTCGCATATATCATAAAAGAAGAAACTCAAACTGGGATCAAATAGTCCCTCTTGCTATTATGTGTCACAATACCTCTGTAAATCAATCAACTGGTTTTACTCCTCACGAACTACTTTTTGGATACAAACCCCATTCACTTTACTCTGCAAAAGACATCCGTGAATATACAACTAACGATTATCTTAACGATTTCAATGAAAGATTAAAAATAACTCGAGAAATAGCTAAACGCAACGTAGAGTCCATGAAAGATAAAGCCAAGGAACGTTATGACAAATCCATAAAGAATGTAGCTAAATTCAATGTAGGTGACAAAGTTATGCTCCAAATACCTAATCCAAATAACTTAGATCACAAATGGGAAGGACCTTATAATATCACAAGAATAGGGTTCAATGAAAATTATGTTATCAATAAAACAGGACGAAATTATGTAGTGCATGCTAATCGGCTAAGACCATTGCATGACTAAAAACTCAATCATGTAGTATTAAAGTATTTTTAGAAAGTTAAATCTTATTAAATTTCAGGGTATCCCAACAAATACTGGCATATCCTAATCCTTCTGATAATAAAACGAATAATTTTTATGAAACTATATATAAAATATCTTACGATGAAATAGTAATAAACGAAAATCTAAGAAAAATCAGTTCATATTTTAATACATCTAGTAAAATAATATTTAATTTAACAATATCAGAAGAAATTTCATCAGTATCAATTCAAATCCTCGAAGCCGTTATGACACTGGAAAAAGAAATCGATGACATTATTACAAGCATTTTGTTTATTAAATCGGGTGCGGTTCATCCCTCGATCATTTCTACTGTAAGATTATATAAAGAACTTTTATCTTCTAGCCCAGACAGAATTAATAGAAATCTAGTAGCCCCTGTGACTATGCAAAATATCCATCAAATCCTAGAGTCCTCAACAATAACATCATATATATACATGAATAAATTAATATATATTCTCG
The DNA here is from genome assembly GCA_934047225.1 of Ypsolopha sequella. Taxonomy (NCBI): domain Eukaryota; kingdom Metazoa; phylum Arthropoda; class Insecta; order Lepidoptera; family Ypsolophidae; genus Ypsolopha; species Ypsolopha sequella. Next base: position 17,206,996 of record OW203998.1, read on the forward strand.
AATTCCCTTTGGTTAAAAACGATAAATTCACCTTATATCGTATCTATCCAATCCCTATAAGACATCCGAACTCCTCTCTCTATTCCGTTATCCTTCCTGAGCAAACCTACCTTGCCACAAGTTCTTCACAACAACAGTACGTTGTTATGAGCTCTATGGAAAATTGCAAAACATTTGCAACAGAAGCAAGGGTCTGTAAAGATCAACCAATATATCACTACAATACCAGGCCAACCTGTGAAATGGCTATTCTGATGACAAGCAGCAAAGAATTACCCGAAATGTGTGAAGTAACTACAATCGCCGCTCAAGTCAATACGTTCCAGCCATTGAAGAATAACAAATGGATATTTTTACTACATCACAAAACCACATATGCCATAGAATGTGGAAACAAAATCACCCATAATGAAATAGCTGGCACGGGAATCATATCTCTAGATCCTGGATGTAAATTTTATACAACGTTTATTACTCTGAATGCTGAAGAAGAAAAGTCGGTCAACATTACTCATCCAATAATTACTGTAGATATTGAAGATAATTGTGTTCCAGAAATCCTTGATTTGGAACCACCAGAAATGATACATATGAAGATCAATAACGTTCCACTAGATTCATTGCACACAATTAAAGAAGAAATCAAAACCTATTCTCAACGACTGAAAGAAAATGAAGCATCATTTCTAAGCAAACATAGCTCAAAATTTTCAGTACTTAGCATATTCCTGGGAATTATTATGCTAATATTCTGCATATACAAATGCTGCCCTTCAAGCTTCTTTAACTACTTCAAAGGACATAACCATCAAAATGGATGTATACAAATATTCAACAACTGTTTTGACAGATCCACTCGCAAACAACACATAGCCGTCCCGATGACAACCTTAAACATGACGGACACGTCATGCATTTCTGAAGATGAAGACGAAGTTACAATCAAGAAAAGTCCTCAAAGTTCCGGCAAACACGCCCCAACTTTGTTCTAAGAGGGGAGGTGTTACGTACCCTACACAACTAGTCATAGCATACCTCTGTTAGCATTAGTCATTAATATTAGACCTTAAACTGACGATAACAACTTCCGTCGAAGATAACATTTACTATCTTCTACTTTCTCAAATTGTAATCTCTTAGTCACTAAGTTAGTTAAGTTAGTCAGAACATTCTGTTAGTCATAAGCGATAAGAGTAAGGGTATAAAACCCAAACTCCCTATTATTATATTCATTCTAATTCCAGTCTCCACAGTGAGAACTCTTGTAATAATCTAAATAAAAATATAATTGTTTTTTAAAAAACAAGTTTTCTGCTTCCAATATCTTACACCCCGCTACAAAAAGCTTCAAAGTGGGCTTTGTCCATAAAGCTTGGGATGGATTACTCGGATTTTATTGCTTTCCCTGTATTGTCGGCTCTTCTCGGTGTTTGTAGGATGACCATGCTGAATATTTATGTGACAGGATAAGGACTTTGCTGCTTATGGTGTTGTTAGAGGGAGTCAGAGGGAAATAAATACCAGAGGTTTTTCCAAGTATAGACTGTGAACTACAAGGCACTGTCCACACTCGTGCACACACGTTTCACAGACGATTACTACGTACAGACAGAACACAGATGTGCTCCTATGGGATTTGAACCCGCGATCTCCGGGTTAGTGATGTGTAAATACATGTGGTATGTAAATACAGGAACCACTAGACAACAGAGGCAGTTAATAATTTTTTCTACGTAGTTGAACTTAGTTTTCACCTCGCTGAAATGCAAATAATATAGAGCTGGTAGCGACGTGATCGTGCGTTTTTACTTGTACCGTTTTATTCTAGTAAGAAAAGAAAAAGACGTATAAAATAAACATACGAGTGATGACACCGACTTATTATAATTAGTTTATTCAAATCTAAGTAGTTCTCTACTTTTTTATCCAAGTTCAACAACTCTTATATATTTTTTTTTACTTTCTTTAAAACCTCAGCTTGTCGTGTACATATAGTCCGCGAAATATTATTTGCATCAATGAATGATACTTACCTTATTAATCTTATCCATTGTGTTATAAAATGGTCATAAAATAGAGCTATTGCTTTAAAAAAAACTAAATGTTTTAAAATGTCTTGATACATTCTAATGAGTGCTGCGATTCATCACACCAGAAACCAATAGCAAATAAAAAAAATTGTAGTTTTACTGTTTTGTAAATAACAAAACAGTAAAACTACATTGGGGTAGTTATAAATAACAATAAAAGTTCCTTTATAGAATTAAATGAGACTTGAAGATAATTCATGATTTATATAAAAACTGCGGGCTGTGAGGCGTAACGTCGTCGCGTAAAGTCTTCACTCGCCCAGATGAAGGCAGTCTAAATCTGCTGAAACTGGTCGGCTTTTCCGATCATAACACGTATTGAGGTGAGCCGTTTTTATATAAATCATAATATTAGTTCCTTTTTTGTTACAATTCTCTTAGTTTCTTCTATGAGGTTTAGAAATAATCTATACATATACTCACGCTTAACTTCCAAACCCGTAGAAAATAGTACAAATCTCTTGTTTTACTCGTATTAGTCGCACGTAAACATTATAAATCCAACTGCACAGTTTCAAAGCTTTCTCAACACAATGTCCGGGAAAGCTCAGACGGATGGTGACCCTATATTTACGGGATATGGGGTAACGGTTAGTCCGGTACGTGTAAATGGATAGCTGATAAGTACGTGGCTTTTTAGATTGTATGAAAAAAATCCTTTTTGTTTGTAAACGTATTTTTGCAAACATTACGTTATATATGAGGTCTTTCAATTTAAATGGAAAGTAATTTAGGAGGTGATTCAGTATCGTTAATACATCACATTCCACTGCAAAGTACTGTTTTTTGCGCGAACTTTTTCTTCACTTGTCCATACAAACTGAGTCAGCTGATCGGACCACTTTGTACTGAAAAGTGAAAAAAAGTGCTTTGCAGTGAAATGTGATGTATTCACGATACTGAATCACCTCCTAAATTACTTTCCATTTAAATTGAAAGACCTTATATATATTATATATACAACGTGAAATTTAAGTAATTTTGCTAACGAAAACTGGTGATAGGTACTTGTCCATATAAACAACTTTTACTATGGAGCCAACCCTGAAATCGTAAAAAATCAGCTGTTCCATAGAAAAGCTTAATACCTATTCGACCCAAATGTATGAAACAGCTGATTTATTTTTTCACGATTTCAGGGTTGGCTTCATAGTAAAAGTTATTCATATGGACGAGTACTATCACCAGTTTTCGTTAACAAAATTACTTGAATTTCACGTTGTATATAAAACGTCCAACCGTATTGCCCCTATGAAATGTCATATAAAAAAAAAACAGCCGGGAAGTGCCACTTCTTATATGTTACCTATAGATAACGGTGAAGGAAAATACCGTAAGGAAACCTGCATGCCCATTTTGTGCCCAAAGTACTGCGATAAGACTCACCATCCATCACGAGTATGAACTGTGACTTGCATTTCACACTTGGAACACCTCTGACACCCCCTCGGGGATTCATGTCGTGACGATATATTTATTTTATATTTAGGTATATTATTTCCATTACGAACATAATACCTAGATCTACATACAGCAGTGGCGTGCACAGAACTTTTTGCTGGAAAAGCAAACAATTGGTCAAGAACAACAATAAAAAAAATATGAAAAAATTTAAATCCACTTTGAAAAAAAAAATTTTGTATGACGCCAGGGTAGACAATGTCTACCCTAGAGTGAAAATTTCCTATACAAACTTTTTTTTTTCAAAGTGATATTTAAATTTTTTTATATTTTTTTTATTGTTGTTCTTGACCAATTGTTTGCTTTTCCAGCAAAAAGTTCTGTGCACGCCACTGACATACAGGTATAAAGAATAGAAAATATTTCGTCTAAGCTTTAATAAAAGACGTGACAAAGAATAAACAATACGTACCTAAAAAGAATTTTTGAGGTTTTTCGCGCTCGTTTAACAATCGGATTTGTTTTTTTATCCTGTTAAAGCTGTTGTAATCTTAATGTAAGTCTGATCCTTTGTTGTTTTGCTATACAATACACTTTATACGTATTTGTAACAAAAACTGATCTAGATTTTATTTAGTATTCAAAGAAAATATGGACAAAGTAATCTTTGTATCATATAAAATAATAAATAAACACCTTTGTGAAAATAATCTTCTACTTAAACCATGGATTAAAACTAATAAAGTTTTTTATATCGCTGAAACTGATTTAATGTTATTTTATGTGAAATTGTCTTTTTACAATTATTTGTTTTCGATTCTTGTAGCACGAATGTTAAAGAAAACACCCAACTAATTCGGCAAGTACTCGTAGTCTTAATATGAAATTAATTTATTAATTACATAGATATTACACCACGCCTTAGACTCTACTTTACATTGTCTTCACACAAATGTTGGCTGGAAGAAACCGCTTAAGCGACAAGATCGCCAATCCCTTACTGTAAAAATATTTTTTATCCTCAAACAAGGGCGTAATACGATTATAATTTAAAGAACCTTGTTCGAGATGAACCAACTTCTTTTAGTGCTGAAAAAAAAGCCATCAGCGATCGGAAATGTTACTATAAAAATCTATATCTGTCGTGTTATCACGCTGGCAATTTCACTGTGAGAATCCCTAACTCTCTTTTAATTTGAAGGAATGAGGTTGTGTTACGTTTAATCACTAGCAATTACAATGTGCAAAGATGCTGAATACAAATTAGGCAACGCAAAAAAAAAACATGGCGCGGAGAACGTAAAAACATTATTTGTATTTTATTGAATTAATAATTATTGATTAAAATGAACTCAAACGAAGAAAACAGAGGACGAGAAAAATTTTTGAATGAAGCACCAGACAGTGAATATCTGTACGTAAAGGTTAGTGTTACTTTATATTAGAGTCTCTAGTAGAAACTTTTACTTTTAAAAGTACCTAGCATATCAACTTATTTAATTGTAAACATTAAAAATGTATTTAACTAATTGTTTAAATATCCACGCATTGTTTGAGTAAAGCACTACACAAGCCTTGGCGGCAATTCGGCATTGAAGGACTCACTTAGGTGTGCCTCGGCTACGCCTTGGTCTACATTATCACGTTCGTCACATCAACGCCTAACTTGCCGGCCGCGGCAGTAATCTACTATTTATTTTGGAGCACAATATGATTATATTTATATAAGTTTATTATGTAAATAAATTATTTATTATAGAAACAAAATTAAAACCGAATACAACACATTAATTTACAAAATCTTAAATTAAATGGAAAATTTCACTTAGATCGTTGCCGCTGGGGAGAGTACCTGCATAGCTAACATGGCAAAATTTTATCGACTCTTTTATTTCTACAAGATTATTTCTAAAATCCCGATTTATCTACTTTTGCTAACATGGTAGCAAAGAAAAGAAGAAAAAATCGTGTCGAAAAAATGTTTTCTCGCTATATCGCATTCACAGAAAAGTTTGTCTAAAATTGGATTAAATCGAAAAAATAATCGATTATTCTCAATGAACGCTGACCTTTACATTATTAAACAATCAATTTAAAAAGGCACTTGCGATCTATAATTTGTTTGAAACAGTACTCTTTTTAAAATGGTAGTGTAGCATTGCACTGAATTGACATGACGACACAAGACATTTAAAAAGTTTTGTTTTCTTTCAAGATAAAATTAATTTGTCAACATAAAATGCATAATTGTTATAATTTGTGCATAATTTCCTCAAGAAAGTCAGCACACAGGTTTCCAAGCGATGAACAATTAAGAAAAAGAAGGATTATAGCCAATAATTTTATTAAGAAACCAAAATTTTGTACAATCAGAGCCTCAGACAGCCTCTGGATTCCGGAAACGTAAGTAAATAACCTGCCAATTTTTATTAATCTACAATAACAATAAATAATTAGGTATTTTATAACCTCACTTATTCAAGGATTTCTTTTCTAATTTACAGCCAAACCAAGACCGAAGAACCAGCCAGTTTCATTGCACTAAAAAGACGTTTTGTATTGAAAACATCCAGGCAGAAACCAACAAAGAAGAACTCAAATGTTATACAAGATTTGACTGTCAAGACCATTTCCAGCTTGTATTCAATATTTTAGTGCATCATCTCATTTAGTATCCATCAGGCTGCCTGGATAATGAACAAGACTCCTGCCTATGAATCTTTTCTTACTATTGTAGTTATGGCGCAACATGCAAAATAAATTGTTTTTAGGTTTGATATCAGAATGAAATTAAATGAAAATGATAATAAGTGAGGCATTAGTAAGCCGTGTATTTATAACTTGGAGCAACTTTTTATACAGTTACTTCAAAAATGTAAACATATGGGTGCCGTTTAAACTTGCCGAAGAAAATCTATAGTTTGCAGCTTGACCGTGGTAAGAAAACATCATCAAGCAGAATTCACATAAATGGATTATTGGGCTTGCCAAAACATACAAGATTCTCAGATATTTATCAAGCAGCATAGTCTCTTTAGTGTATGCTTTATGCTTGGAAATATATTTGTGATATAAATGTGAATGGTGATAAGAAATAATAAAATTAATGTGCTCATGTACAATTTATTTACTTTTATTTACTAAGTACCCTCAATATTAGAATGATCTATTAAATTAAAAGTTATAATATTTTTTAGCTAGTGCAGAAACCAAATGCTCATCATGAAACTGTATTGAATTAATTAAAATATAAATAACATACAATATATTGGGTGTGCGCGGGTTCATTACAACATTCAATGTATTTTATCAACAAATTGTGTTTCGTTCACAAGTATTTTTCACCTTTTATTTAATTTTCACACTTAAACTATACATTTTTGCTGAAAAATTCGAAATTCATAGCGGTATAAGTCCTAAATTAACTCTTCACGATGGTGGGTGTTGTGCACTTCAGCCAGGGCAGGTCCTTGAAGTAGAGCTGAACTGAAACCTTGTCTTTTGTATTGTATCTTCAGTTGCAGAGCAGTGGAATAGTAATGCTCCACTGTCTCTTCCTCTTGAAGGCATCCTCTGCATAGTGGGCTATCGGTGCCACCTGTAGTGAAAAGGTGCTTGTTTTAGTTAAGAGTGGTACCGATTCAGTGAAGCACATCCTTACTTATTTGACAGGACTAAACTTAATTTAAGCATTCCGTCTTTGTCTTTTTGAAAAAGACAGGACGCTTAAAATAAGGTTAGTCCTGTCAAATAAGTTAAGATATGTTATGCCGAATCAATACCATTGTCTGTCCATTTATATCCATATCCTCTACCATCATTTATTCAATACATTATAACAGTTAACGTTTTACAAGGTAAGTATTGTGTTACCTCACCATTTGACTGCGGTAAGTATCATTATCATTCAGCAGTCTATTTGTTCTGCCTACTTCCTGTTGTGCATGGTTAGGGTGTGTTTTCTCATCTCTCAAAGTTTCTGTCTTCCACCAAGTTAATATCCCGTGTCGTTTTCTTCATGTAAGATTCTAGTTTAGCAAGAGTCGGCTTGTTTGTTACCTTGATTCCCCTTGTGTGCTTTGGTCCAGTGTAGCTTCACCTTGCACATGTTTTGTAGTTTTGCAGTGTTTTGCAGTGTTTTGCAGTTCTGCATGGCAATCTGCTATGATTTTGGATCTGCTTACAGACAGGTTTGCCTAGTGCTGATAATGCAGCCGCACTCTCTGTAGACCAGTCTGTAGCTTTATTGTAACCTCCTCTATGTCACAAGACCTGCTTGTGCAGATTGTACAATTTACATGGTAGGTACCATGTGTTCTTTACTTTCGCAGAAAAATAAAAGCACTTGGGTTAGAAAAGTGATTGCCCGCTATCGATTCCATACCTCATTATATGTAAATAAGTGGCACAAGATGTAAAAACCAATTAACCAACCCACCTTTCTTTCTAAGAAGTTGCTATTTCGTATTTCGGGCTATATCACCGGGTCCTAGGGTCGGTGATATACTTTTCGGGTTTTCTCTACAAGAAATGTCAAAAAATCGATAAAGTGTGTTTGCAATGTTAGCAAAAGAAGAAATAAAAAAAAAAAAAAACTCTCTTTAGCTTTCAAAAATAAGAAATACTCTTTTTTATCTTGACACCATGTTAGCTAAAGAAGAATAAACCTTCCATCTTGGTTTACTTGTCAAAATTAAGAAATAACAACGTTTTATCGGGCTTTTTCTTAGGTTTTCTTCCTGCCATGCTAGCTATGCTGGAGAGAGAGAGACTGGCAGCTTTACCTCGTTGAGTCGATAGACTAATCCTCTGGCCGAGGTAAACTCCGGCTCTTGAATCACCAGAGGCGTCGACCAGACGCGACGACAGTTCTTGAAACAGTCGTCGCTCACTTGGGCCCCATGGTCCCAGAGTTTCAACTCCGAACGGCGCAAATATGTACCAGCACCAGCACCAGCACCGACCGAGGTAGCCCGTAGGTAGGACGGGGCAAGTGTGTCTGTAAGTTTAGTAAGTTTATTATGTTATAATAATATTATTTAAATTCTAAGGAGCCCTGGCTAAGTAGAATAATACAATCTGTTTCTTAGAAACGAAGTCCACAAGGCATACACGTGAAGTTTATCGTAAGGTGATCATAGGTTCAAACTTTGAGTTCTGAGTTGGAGTTTCTTACTGCCACAGCCTTTGTGTAAAGCGATTCGCCTCGGGCTAGCGCGTTTAGTTTGATCTTCCTATTTGAAAACAGTTGTATGCGCTCTAATCTTGTGAATTGTCAGAAGTTTAGATCCTGTCATAAACAACACAAGGAAGGGCCTTGGACGAATAAACCAGGAAAAGGCTTTATTCGTCCAAGCTTAGGGTTGATTTTTCAGAGTTGTTAACAACCGAAACACACAAAATAAGTACAACATTCAAAAACAATGAATTCAAATTCAAATAGTTTATTTTGCAAAGTAGGTATATATAATACATGTTTCACAAGTCAAAATTAATCTTATAAAAATATATGTAATAAAATAATAAATGTACTTGAACTAGATTAAAGGTTTATTTAATTTATGTAGCAATATATATTCGATTAAAATTGTAGGTAAAATATATATTATACAAGGTTCAATTCAATCAACCGCCCGAACCCACACCGGTGGCCAGGGACCAGGAACAAGGTTCAATGATCACCAACCGAGCCCCCAACACGAATCCAGGCTGCCGACCAAATCCCATCCTATATACTACATACTAATAGGTTACACATATAAATCCATGCCTACCTCCGCCCATTCGATTAGTCTTGCAATATTATTAATGGACTTTCTATATGCAAAACCATTTTTATTGATATTTTTGTAGCGTCATACATAACTATTGGATTTGCCGTAAGCGGAAAATTATGAAGTGTGTTTCTGAAAAATCCTAGTCAGGATAAAATACGATTGCTTTAAAACTACTATTGTAATTTCGTACAAATCTCAACTTTTGATTCTAGATAACAACAATTTGGTTTGTACACAATAACCTTCCGGCACGATCGTGCCTCCTGCTGCTTTACAGGTTAACCCCTTTTAAGAGTATGGCCTACACTAGCAACGTTTTTAGGGTTCCGTACCCAAAGGTTAACCAACGGGACCCTATTACTGAGACTCCGCTGTCCGTCTGTCTGTCCGTCTGTCTGTCGTCTGACTGTCCGTCTGTCACCAGGCTGTATCTCATGAACCGTGATAGTCAGACAGTTGAAATTTTCACAGATGATGTATTTCTGTTGTCGCATAAAATAAAAATTTAAGGGGGCTCCCATACAACAGACATGTTTTTTTTGCCGTTTTTATAGTTAATGGTACGGAACCCTTCGTGCGCGAGTCCAACTTGCACTTGGCCGGTTTTTTTATTACTCGTCCAGCACAAAAATTTTAGCTTTTGATAGAGGCGATTATTGTTAAAGACTCTATTAGCTTTTGATAGAGGCGATTATTGTTAAAGACTATTAGCTTTTGATAGAGGCGATTATTGTTAGACTCTATTAGCTTTTGATAGAGGCGATTATTGTTAAAGACTCTATTAGCTTTTGATAGAGGCGATTATTGTTAAAGACTCTATTAGCTTTTGATAGAGGCGATTATATGTTGGCTCATTGGCCTATTTGTGTTCAACGGGTAATAATAATAATCACGCAGCGAAACAATAAATTTGAGGCTTTTTAGCTAATACTGAAATACTTTGTAGGTTAATAAAATATTGAATTTATGTTGATTAACTTCATATTTCTATTACCTATTTTATGAAAAAAAAAACAAGTCGATCGCTTAACAGCGTTCTGCGGAACGTTTGGAAACCAAAAATAAATATATAGGTTGAAAATTGTGTCGAATCGGTGTAACACGTTTTAACTTATTTGACAGGACTAAACTTAATTTAAGCGTCTTTTTCTTTCTGTATCGAAAAGACCATAGACATAGGATTCGCTGCGCTTAAACGACGTCCGTAGCGTGTAAAAGAGATGTACTACCTTTATGAACACTTTGCAAGAGAGAACAAAGAACCGCTGTGTCAATGTTTTTTAGAATAAGCGCCCATAGCGTCCCGCTTGCTTGGTTGTGATTGCGGATTTTATAATCATATCTAAATAATATGTAACTAAATTGATAAATAGTGATTGGTTTAACTTTTGCATTAAGTAATTGTGATGTGACAAAGAGAAATAACCCAAATAATTTCACATTTCACAGGTAAATATTATTTTGTCATTAGAATGTTTTGAATCACATTTTTCCCAATTTCTCGTATTAATCGCCCCAAAAAAAAGTTTTTACAGTAACGTATTGATTTTCTTTGTTGTATTTAATATTTATATGCAGGATTGTCCAAAATATTAAGTAAAATAGTAAATGTAATAGTAATGTCATAGTAATTTTTTGGTATCATTTTCTCTACTACTTTGTTTATCTTGTACATTCTAAATCTATGGCAACAACTATGATCAATGTAGTTTATCTTGTAAATTCAAAATATATGGAAAAGACAAAGATGCGGGACTTAAAATAAAGTTAATCCTGTCAAATAAGTTAAGTTGTGTTCCGCCGAATTGACACCTTTAGACAAAACTTACTTATAAGTACGTCGACTTAATAAAAGATCAACAGAGCGTAAATATTTTTTTTTATTTAAGAAGATTCCTTATTTCTTTCATAGTACCCTCGAAAGTCTGGCGTTGTTCATGTCCATCTCTATCGCTAAAACAAATATTGCAGTCAAGATAGTGGCTCAGATCCGTTACGTGTAATAACTGAAGTTGATACCTAACATAGCAAACAACTGTACCGATGCACTATGATCCAAGTAATAATTAAGTGGTGGCTTGGTAATGAAACACTTGAGAAATTAATTAATTCACAGGCTTTATTAGCCTCACACAAACGTTCGAGTAAAAGCAAATGGCGGAAGAGAGGGAAGCAGAACATCGGTTGCGTTCCGTTACCACATTACGTAACTCGGTTTTTTTCTGACTATTCCCGTAGCCCAGAATTAGAACAAACCGGCTTCAAAAATGAAATTTTAGTCTGCACTTAAAATGTTATAATTGTATCTACTCCTAATACTCCTATACTGCAAAAAGTAATTCCAACATCAAAAGTAGTTTTGTAAGTACCTAGATTGTTTATCCGATGTTATCATAATACGTTAAAACACCCTGACTCTGCGCTACGATTGGCTCAATTTCTTATAAAACTGCTAGAGAACCAATCAACAACAGAGAAGTCCTGACCTTATTTCTTAAGCCCCACCCCGTCTTTTCTGATTGGCCTTCAAGGCAGCATTAAGTGAACGAGTTTTCTTCTTCTCAATTTTCGTAAAATTGTTAGTTGAAAATACTATATCGTAGATAAAGTATTGTGTGCAACTGAACATAATTAGACATTGGGACACTTGATATAATCTTTATTTACTCAGCACTATCAACAAATTAATTCAAACACATTTTAGATACAAAACAAAATGAAGTACTGGGTAAAAAGGCCCTGACTCAGCATGTGTTGCAGCCAGTAGAATACAACGCTGTTATTATACCAGAACCATTGTTTTATCACGCATACTTCGGACATTTTAATGTACATACTTACATAGATACAAATAGTTACAGTATAATACATACTACTATTTTAATTATATAACATTAGTAATCCACAATAATGGTGTACAATAAACATACATAGATAATAAGCGAGTAAGTGAGTAATAAATATGTGGTTATACATACAAGTTATAAAATAGGCAGATGAAAAACTATCTACATAGATACATAAATAAATAAGGTTTATGAGTAACAATTGCACAAAATATAATATTATATAAAATTTTACATGAAAAAAACCTGTTGGTAGCCTCGCACAGTATTGTGATCAAAGGTTTCAAAAGTTTAGATGAGCCCTGGCACCTAAAATCTATTGCATTGTTTTTGAATGTGTGCGTTAACACGATGCCGACGCGCGCACAATATGAGTGCGCAATCTGTCTACCTACGGTCAGCAAACTGATCAGACTACTAAAGTCGTAAAAATTCAAAACTTTAAGTACACTTAAGGCGTCCAACTATCACTGAGCACTGATTCCAAACGTGTGAGCGTCACTCATTTAATAGTGGAAACATTTTTTTGCTGTCATACTACGGTAAGAGCTCATCTTTTCTTTTGACATCTATGATTGTGATGAGCTAAAACTTCAAGACATATATTACAAACTCTTGAAATTAATTTCAAATAATTTTAAAGTCCATGGGATACGGTAACACATTAAAACACAATAACACATTAACTTCCCATTGAACCATGGCTTTAACGGGTGTTCACAGTTTTAATCGTCCATTAAACTTTGGTGAAACCGAACCTTCGACAGAAGATAATAAAATCGATGATAAAGTACCTTTAACAGGTGTATGATGTTTATTTTGCTGATTCTATAATGTTACCAGCCAAATCCGATTTTAAGACAAACTAGTTTGGCTTAGCTGAACAAATTTTTGGAAAGTCCTGCAGTGCAGAAGAGAGCCGGTAAGTTAGATTAGAAAAGGTTATATAACTTGGCGAGTTACGTTACGAAGTGGAGCGACTGCCATAAATAATAACCTTCATGGTTATTTTTGTGATAACCTAAAACTATTTTGGCCTAGGCCAAACTAGTTTGTCCTAAAATCGGGTTTTTCTGGTAACATAATACACAATAAGGTATCGAGATCGGTCGGTGGAAGAGAAGTACATTAAAGTTGGTAGGAAAGGGAATTTGGAAACCTTCCTTTTTTATTAAGTAAAATTGCGTTTAAAGATTTCAAAAAGTAACTTGCTTCAGCCGAAAATAGAATAATCAAAAATGCACCAGGGCGTTACGGAGCATACCTTTTTTATCTCAGGCTTTCGTTAAACTTTAAGGTTCTAAAACTATGTATTTTTGTTTCGTATTGTTACTAATAAAATGAAAAAAAAAAAAGCTAGCGGTACACATTGCGCGAGTCAATAAGAAGTGTTTTTCAAAATTAAACCCTTAAACCCTAAAACCTAAACCCTAAAACAGCTAGTTTACTTGAATGAGGCAAACGCCTATTAAAATATGTCAACGGAATAAAATGTTTCAAAGTCTCGATAACACCATTACTCGATATAATTTGCATCATTGTTACATCTCAATACGGATTATGTTTGAAAGCCCTGTGAGCTGTAATATAAATTCAGATTGAGCGCCTCATTTTGCATCAATCAGAACTGAACTCTATGACGTTTCCTTTTAGTTTAAAATAGCGCGCTCTCAGCCGCGGCTTTTACGACCACCGAGAAACACGCGCTCACGAAAAACGGAGTTTTTATTTAATAACTCAGCTTCTAGATGAAATTATTAAAATATTCTAAAACGAATAGACGGGGTCTTTATTCACATATTTTCAATACAAATTTCAAGGCTGATGCCTTTAACCCTTTAACATTGAGTCCTTAACAGGCTATGCGAATTTTATTTTTGTCACTGTAACTCCAAGCGAAAACACGCTCAGTGCGAGAGGGGCGGATTCAGGGCGAAAGCGAAAAATGTTAGTTTTATATTTTTTGTAAAAAACTAAAATAGCTAGCAAAATTTCAAATATCAAATCTCTAGATATTGTTGAAATACACCTAATAAAATATGTTTGAGTTCTGTATATGTAGGAACCATATAAACGAGGAGAAAAAGTGTGTTTGAAGACCTCATTTCACCAATTATTTCTATCGAGGAAAATTAATCCAAACATGTTTTCCAATTTCAAAACCCTAGATTATATAATCAAAATGCATATACCAGAAACTGATTATAATTTTCCGTGTATTTCATGAAATACACAGAAAAGAAACACCCGTATTTTTTTCGCATATCGCCTTAAATATTCGAAAAACATGAAATTTTGCTTCGTAATTTTTTTCTAAAGCGTAAAGCTTTTGCGTTTTTTCTAAGATGAACCTATCAGCCCCATCTACATATATTACATACATACATATACTTACGCCTGCCTCACAGAGGGGTAAGCAGAGACTACAGATTTCTATCTGCTACGAACCAAACACACCTCTTCCACTATCTTTATTATTTTTAATAAAGCGATTGACTAAGTTACACAATGTCAAACGGCCATTTAATCTGACCCTACAACTTTTATTATTGATGCATATCAATAATAAAAGTTGTAGGGTCAGCGTCAATGGTCTCCTGCCCCCCTATTCTGTATCTTTAGTTGCCAACTGCACGAGGTGCCTATCATCAAAAACATAGCTAAAAACTGAAATTTCAAAATTGCCTTTAGTGGGTATTGAACTATTAACAATCTGTGTCGTCACTTCAAGTGCTAAAATATCCTTAGGACATCGGAATTCGATAGTATATCTATGTTTTTGATGATAGACACCCAGTCCAGAAGGCAACTAGAGATACACAATAGGCCCGCTGAACATTATTGTCAACAGGACTGATAGTCCAATCCTGAGACACTGGGTCTCACTCTCAGTACATATGGACAGAGTCACAAACTAGTTTATGATAATATATAGGTAGGTTATTTATACTAACATTCGTAGTTACTAAGTTGTTTGTAGTACTAACACCTATGGCCTAGTCCGAAATAAAAATATTTGATTTGATTTGATTTGATATCTATTTTCTACAACCGACCACACGCAGCGCTGCTCGCGTAGGTTCCTTTTGATACCGTGGAAATTTCCTGAAACTCGTTCTTAGCGGATGTCTACGTTATACAATAAACCTGCAGTCCAAATTTCATATTCATAGGTCCAGCTGTTTTGTCAAGGCGTTTAATATTTGGATCAGTCAGTCATCTTTAAAACTCGATCCAATGGGAATTTCCTAAAATCCCTTCTAATGTCTGCGTCATACAAGAAACCTATAGTCCTTTCATGTTCATGGGTCTAAATCACTGTTTCTCAAACTTATAGCCCCACGTACCCCTTAAAAGTTTCTCAGTCGACTGCGAACCCCTTTAAATCTTGCCAATAAGGATTTTTATTTAAATATAAAAGATAATACAGTTACAAAGTAATATTGTTAATTGGTTAATGTGATAGGTGGGCTTGTTTCTTGTCGCAAATTAAGTCGATTTTCGGAGCAATTTTGCCCAATTTACGTCTTGCCCGTGCGAGCTAGCCAGTCAGCTGCCATAACGTAAATCTTGTCACGAACCCCCTAAGATCAACTGGCGAACCCCTGGGGGTTCGCGTACCCCACTTTGAGAAACTCTGGTCTAGATAGATCAGTCAATCAGTCAGTTAGGGTAAATTCTAAAGTCTTTTGTAAATATAGCCACAGTATTTAAATGACCTGCAAATCACTTCATTCCCTCAAAAGCGCGACCTGATTCCAGACAAACTTTGCCTACGCAACAGCAAAATTCTCAACCCCTTAATGGCACCACCATTTGTGGAGAATTTCATTAGTCATTGCCGTTTCCAGGGTATTTTCATCAGGCATTCTCTACATTTCCTACGTGTTTGTTGAAAACGTCGTAAATGAAGATATTAAGAGGTAAGCGACGGAGTTCATTTTTTAGTTCATTATAGCGAAATGGGTTCACGTTTGACGGTTGTGTTCTTCCACAATATGGCTGAGATGTTTGAGCCACAAAGGTTACGGTGCCTCTTCCAAGCGTCATTCGAAAATGACTCTATTGATAAAGTTATTTCTCTAAAAAGGTATGTTTAAAAATTATGAAAAAAATATATATAGTATGTTTTTGTTCAATTTACGGTGGATTTCTGTCACTGGCGATATTTACTGTACTCCTTTTTTCTGTAATATCATTACTCTCGCGTAAGAAACAGCATGAAAATGTTGTTCAAAAGTTAAGCTGTTTTTATGCAAAAATTTAGTAAAATTTGTGATTTTTTGAAACCACTTATGGTACACAATAACGCGGAGAACGGAACGAAAATAAAAGGGTATGAATGAAGAAATTAATAAACACTTATTGCACAGAAAATCTGAATAAAACACAGATTACAAAGTAATAAAAAACAAGGATGGACTTTCTTCTCAAAGAAATTTATTCTAGTCTACCTTCTTAAACTATTGGTAAAATGAAAGTTTTACTCTTTAATTGGTATTTGCGCAAAAAGAAAATCAATTTTCTTCAAGACTGCTTAAATATACCACATTACATACATACACATATAAAATATAATTTGAAATAAAGGAACACTAAAGACCAAAAATACGAGGACCGAAGAATAACAGGACACATGTGGACAACGAGTACTTTATTTCAAACAGCTAAGAGGTCTTTCCAAAGACTTAGTTTTATCCTCAAGGGTCAAATTCTTGGTAAAAGACTGCTCCCAAACATCAACTACTCAAGTGAATGTCTACTCTTACGGAGGCATCAGGTCTGCCGAGGTATTGCACTATAATCTCTATTTCTCGTCTATTAAGAGTTTCACTAGTTGGAAACCTTTCAAAATGAACAGAAATCTAAAGTATTTTATTGCTAAAGTGGTTGGTACGAAGTTTGACACCTGAAGGATATTAGAAGGCGACGAAATAGAAGTAAGAAGGCCACATAAGTATGGATCTTTACTTATAAAGTTATCTATCAGGTAGGCAGTAAATAATGCACATCGTATCGCATTGTCATCTCTGTCGCACAAAGCCCTAACAGTCCGGTGACAGAAACGACGTTCTGCAAAGCCGAAGATAGCCGATGTGCATTATTTTCTGCCGGGTACTGTAGGTATTTTGTTATTAAAATAAGGGTTAGCTTAACAAGCCCCAGATCCATGTTAACGAAGTCTACATACTGAGCTTTGAATGAGATCTCTGATTGGCTGAAAATAAGGGAGTTTTACATGTTCGTCACTTCAGTTATTGATTGAATCGTTAGTGCACTAGGTTATGATATCTATGTTTTGGGATTCGAGTCCACCCCAAAAATTATCATTTTTTAATCGAAGTTAGAATTTTCAAAAGTCTTTCAACATCCTTTCAGATCCTAGCAAAGCGAAGCGAGGCGAACTCTCCTAGTTTTACAGAATTCATCATATGCGCAAAAATGCCTCTTTTTTCAATTTTCGTAGTGGATTTTATATGCAATCTCTGAAAAACTCCACTATGTGAGATTTTCTACGAATCCTAAATCCCAATCACGTGATATATTTAAAAATGAATTCTTAGTTGTGTGAACGAATAAAATAATAGAACGACTGACAGTTTATCTTATGATTTTATGATTCAGCAAAATTAATTTATGTTTATGAGGGTAAATTTTAGACTCTTGCAACCCAAAGTTAATATATGATTATATTTTCATTTAGTACTTTCCTAATTAGGACACACTTTCCTAATTTGTACCATTTTAATTCTGTTATGGTGCATGGAAAAAAAAAACAAAATTACATAATCATCTAAACAGCCTCTAGGATCTGCCATATGTCGAAAAATAAAACACACTGTCAAGATCCGATGCTATCTTACAATTTCCTATGTGGTTAAAAGCCTTTTTCTCTCAATTTTCCACACGAGTTTATCTTGTCTGTCACAGACTCAACCCTTAGTCCCTTAGTTAATTGAAGAAGTTGCCTGGCACTTTTTATAGACCACATATGGCTGCTAGTTGTTACAGTTATACACCAGTTGTACTGTTGGAGAAATTGAGTTCGTCTCCTAAATAAACAATTTCATGAAATTACGAAGTTATTGGCATTCTAAGAAAGCCTAACAGCGTATCGTGACGTCATCGTTCAAGATTTCATAATAAGTTCCTAAACGCCTGGGTAAATGTAAAATTTAATGGTAAAAGTGAATTTTACATTTCTGACAAGGTTTATTGAAAGGTTTCGAGCTGTTCATTTTCACTCGGGCAGTTGTGGAACGGGTGACGGTTAATTTTGACCGTTACCCCCGCAATTAGGAACGCTACCTAAAAGTGATAAATATCGCTATCGCTAACTTCGGTTATAGAAGGTTTTAAAAAAAAATTTAAGGGTTGTGCTTTGCATTTGATGAGTTTATCTTATATAACTTCAACTGATGTATGTGTTTAACGATAAATACAAATCTTTTCATTTTATTAATATACTAAATATCTAAGACCAAAAAACGAAAATTATATACTAATTAAAAATATCTTAAATTAAATGAAAAATTTGATTTAGATCGTTGCCGCTGGGGAGAGTACCCAAGAGACTGGCAGCGTTACCTCGTTGAATCGATAGACTAATCCTCTGGCCGAGGTAAGCTCCAGCTCTTGGATCACCAGAGGCGTCAACCAGACGCGGCGACAGCTCTTGAAACAGTCGTCGCACACCGGGCCCCATGGTCCCAGAGTTTCAACTCCGAATGGCGCAAATATTTGCGCTTTGATTTTTACTAATTATTCAGTTACCATAAAAAATATATACTGATATTTCACTACAGGATACGAGCTCATTGTACAGAACCGCTGTAATTGCTATGGTAATAAGAGCAAAAAGTGGGCCTACGTTTCCCCCGATGGTACCTACACTAAGTAAACAAAGTTGTAGAAATGTACTGAAACTATTTTTTTACTGGAAGAAGTCTAGCAGGGTTGCTATTAGGTTCATGATTATATTTTCTAATGCTTGTAATAAACGAACACTCCTGCTCTGATCAAGGGCTCCGCACCGTTAGTAAGCAAAAAATACAAATTTATCATTCCGTACAAAAAGTATAAAACAAACTGCAAAATTAAGTTGGTCAAGTATTATTCCACATAGAGTTGAAAATTAGCTATTTTCGGATTTATTCCTTTACCTGTGCCAAAGGCCTCTATTTGTACCAAACGTCAAGATTGTAGATTAAGGCAAAGTACCTTAAGGTTAAGATGCTATTAAAATCCAAACTGGTCTTCTAACAGAGGAAAACTGGACAACCTGGAAATATAAGATGAAAATTGCATTAAGGGGCTTAGGATTGATAGATGTTGTTGAAGGAAAGTTGATAAAACCTGAACCTGAAGAATCTACATCAAAAGCTGAGAATGCAATTGAGGAATATGAAAAGCGACTTGACAGATACCAAATGGTTGAGAGCACAGCCTTGTTAATAATAACAACAAACCTATCAGATAATAATCTTCAAAAGATCATGAGATTTTCTACAGCAAATCAGGTATGGCAAGAGTTACATAGGTTATTTGATGGAGTATCAGAAGATAAGGCCTATAATCTTTGTATAAAATTCTTTGGTTATAAGAAGCAGACAGATCATAACATGGGTACCCACTTGTCAAAGCTAAAGACCATTTGGTCTGAGCTAAAACAAGAGTTGCAAAAGTCTGATGGACAGAGTGATTTGCCAGAAATTTTTCTTATAAGTAAAATTTTGGGAACACTACCTGAGGATTACTTTGCATTCAAGTCTAGCTGGCTGCTTATGTCAAAGACAGAAAGAAATGTAGAGCGATTGACCAATTAGTTATGTTCTTATGAAAGAGCTCTAGCCGAGAAGAGCGGCACAGAAAGTAAAGTAGAGACTCTCATAGTGCAAGAAGAATCTGGAATTAAGAAGAAATCCGTTCAGAAAGATTATTATGCAAACATCAAATGTAATTATTGTGGGGAGATTGGACATGTGGTAAGAAGATGTTCTAAATGGAAATCAGATGGACGTCCACCTAAAGCCAAGTCATTGACATCAAAGAATGATCCGAGTATGAGTGTAAACATGAACCTTATGTCTATTGATAATGTGAATGATACAAATAACTGGTTTGTTGATAATGGTGCAACAAGCCACGTTACTAACAGATGTGATCTGTTTGAACAAATTGATGAATTTAATGGTTCTCATACTGTTACAACAGCAAACGGAAACACTATTAATGCAATTGGCAAAGGTACGATTAGACTTGAAGCTCATATAGACGGAAGAATCCAATATATCACTTTGAATGATGTTTGGTACTTTCCTGGTATAACAAATAACCTTTTTTCTGTATTGGCAGCCCAGGATAGACTCTCAAATAGCGATTTTAGGTCCACAGCTACTGAATGTAAGTTAAGAGTCGATGAAAAGGTTGTTCTGATTGGAGACAGGCAAAAACAAGGCGGTCTTTATAAGCTCAGATTGTCGAATGTTATACCTGATAAAGCATTAGAGATTAACACATTGAATGCGAAAAACTTACTGCAGCTATACCATGAAAGGTTGGGTCATCAGAATAAAACTCATGTAAATAAAGTGATTGAGAGAGAGTTAGGAATAAAATTGAAACTAGATAGTGAACTTTGTAAAGGATGAATTTATGGCAAGGCACATAGACTGAAATTTGGAACGAGAGAAAGAGCAAAGGAACCAGGAGAGTTAATTTATGCTGATGTTTGTGGCCCCTTCTGCTACTCTATTCCAAAATTTAGATATTTTGTGTTGTTTAAAGATGATTATTCAAAGTTCAGATATGTTTATTTTTTAAAAGAGAAATCTGAAGTCCATGACAAGTTAAAACTCTTCTTAGCTGAAACAAAAGTAGTGGGACACACAGTTAAAGAGCTTTTATGTGACAATGGCGGTGAGTTTGATAACAGAAATGTGAAAACATTACTTGATAGATATGGCATTCGACAGAGGTTGACAATGCCATATACCCCAGAACACAATGGTTGCGTAGAAAGAGATAACAGAACTGTTGTAGAATCCGCAAGAACCATAATGCATTTGATAGACTTACCGCAAGGACTTTGGGCTGAGTTGGTAAATAGTGCGATATATATCCTCAACAGGACAGGCCGTACAGGACTAGATAAGTCACCTTATGAAATTTGGTGCAAGAAGAAACCAAGGATTGGTCATCTTAGGATAATTGGTAGTACGTGCTATGCTCACATTCCAAAGATAACCAGAAACAAGTTAGATAAAAAAGCTGTGAAAAGATTTTTCATTGGATATGACAATGACAAAGGCTATAGAGTATGGAATAAAGATAAATGTTCATTAATACGTTCTAGGGATGTGATTTTTGAAGAACATACTCTTATACCAAGTAATGAAGTAGAAATACCTTTAGTGTCTTTCCTAATTATAGTAGAAGGTGAAAAATCTGATGTGGTTTCACCAACTTTAAATGAAGATGATAAAGATGATAATCAGACTCATCCAGAATCTGAAGACGAACAAAAGCGTATTGAAATTGAGGATGAAATTGAAGTAGTTCCATCAGGAGAATATGGAGATGAACCAGAACAAAGAACGCTTAGAGAACGCTCAAAACTAAAACGTCCAGACAGATTTGATGACTTCGTGATACTGTAGACAGTATATTACAAACCTTAGAGGAACCAAAATCATATCAAGAAGCTATTGCATGTGATGATAAAGAAATGTGGGAGACGGCTATGAAAGACGAATTGGAGTCCTTACAAGAAAACGAAACATGGGAGATGGTTCCTCTGCTAAATGGAAGGAAAGCCATACCATGTAAGTGGATTTTCAAAATTAAGACTAATCCTGACGGAAGCATAGACCGTTATAAGGCCAGGCTTGTGATTAAGGGCTATTCACAGAAAAAAGGATTGGACTATGAAGAAATATTCAGTCCCGTTGCAAAAATGAGTACTATACGAGTTGTTTTGAGTATAGCTGCGAGAGATAACTTGATGCTCACACAATTTGACGTCTCCACAGCATTTCTATATGGCAGTTTAAAGGAAAAAATATACATGAAACCACCAGAAGGGTATGATGATGGGTCCAACAGAGTATGTAAGTTGAAAAAGAGCTTATATGGGCTTAAGCAAGCACCACGATGTTGGAATAGCTGTGTCAAAGATTTCCTCCTGGAAATTGGGTTTAAGCAGAGTGAAGCAGATCCATGTCTATTTGTAAGGCAGAGAGGAGAGAAGAAGTTAATATTGGCTCTGTACGTAGACGATGGTCTTCTTGCTTCCACCCATGATGAAGAGACTGAGCAGTTTCTTAATGAACTGAGGTGTCGATTTAAGATAAAATCAAAATCAGCTTCATATTTTCTTGGACTAGAGATAGAGCAAAGAGACGACACCATTAAAGTTACTCAGGCTGCATACATTAAGAAAATATTAGAAAGATTTGGCATGCAGGATAGTAAAGCAGTTGGAACTCCCATACTAAAAGATGGCTCTGGAAAAAGAGAAGCTTTTAATACTGAGCAGTTTCCATACAGAGAAGCTGTCGGAGCACTAGCTTATTTGATGGTGGGGACGAGCCCTGATATCGCCTTTGCTGTAGGAGTTGCTTCGAGACATCTAGACAGACCTACAAGACATGATGTTGTTAAGGTGAAACGTATATTACGTTATTTACGAGGCACGCAAGATTTGGGCATAGTGTATAAAAGAAATGCAGAGAAACTCCTTCATTGCTTCAGCGATGCAGATCATGGAGGAGACATGGAGACCGGGCGCTCCACAACCGAAATGGTTTGTTTATATGCGGGTGGAGCAATATCATGGAGAAGTCATCGACAAGCATCTGTTGCAATATCCAGTACAGAAGCTGAAGTTGTTGCTGCTATTGAGACGACTAGAGAAGTTGTTTGGCTGAAAAGACTTATCCAAAGCATAGAAGGTTTAGATGATACTCCAGTGCTGTATGTTGACAATGAGTCAGCCATTAAGCTGACCAGAAACCCCCCGTTTGAGTTTCACCAGAGAACCAAGCATATACGGATTCGATACTTCTTCGTAAGAGAAGCAGTAGATGAAGGAATCCTAGATGTTAAAAAGGTTTCATCGGAATCTCAACTGGCTGATATGATAACGAAGCCAATTTATAAACCCAGATTGGTTACAATTTGTAGATTAATTGGTCTATGTTTGTAAAGATTGACCAAAATACTGAAGACTTGGTAAAGAGAGAAGCTGTTAAAGAGGTTGTATCAGTTGGCTTTACCAAGCTATGGTCATGTGAGTGAAGTATGACGTTTGTTTTTTGTTGTTGTTAATTATTGTCTTGTGTCGTATATATTCAGTTTTACGTTATTATATATTTCTATTGTAGCTGCTTCTTTTATTAATCTAATCGCATGATCTATTACTTTAACAACATATGCTCACGCCTGTCTCCCAGAGAGGTAGGCAGAAACTACAGATTTCTATCTCTTGCTATCCAGACACACTTCTTTCGCCTCTTTCATATCCATCAATCTAGACATACAAGCTCTTCTATTCCGGTTACTTTCGACATGGCGCTTTTTCAGTGTGTCGCCAATTTGGTCAGCATACGTCCTTCAAGGGCGGCCTGGTCGAGCTGTATCTTCCACTTGCGCACCATAAATTTCTTTCATCACTCTACTTTCATTCATCCTCTCTACATGTCCAAACCACCGAAGCATTCCTTAAATAATATTAAGTAAAATTTACTCAATAATGTTTAGTAAAATAAATGTAACATTAATTACATAAATATGAATTCAATTATTTATTTACTTCAAGTAAAATAAAAAGTAATTAAACGTTTTTATTGCATAACTAAAAAATCTTCAATTGGTCAATTGCTAAGTAGATGTATGTAAACTTTTGCTACATAACAGTCTATTAACACCTTGAAATCAGTATTCTATATAAGGTTCTACCATAATAAGTAAAAATAATTATAGGGTAGATCATGTATCGTTGACTGAGCACATTGCAGTAGAAATAAAACCTTTTGATTAAATTTATTTTTCAGTTTCCAGTACAAAGTGGATCACTTAGTTGAGTTGACTTCTATAGAAAAGTGAAAAAAAAAGTCCGCAAAAAGAAAATTATTTTCTTTGGTATGTGATCCATAATGAATACTGAATCACCCCCTGATTTTTTTTTCACTTTGATTTGTAGGACCTTATATATTTGTAGGACCTTATATATTATAATGTAACACTGACAATAAAAAATAATATTTCAAATTCCATAAACTGCGTAACTACAAACCTCCTAATAAAATTTTATTATTTAAAGCTTGCAATTCAGTAACTTTTACTACTTCACAAAACTTTAAATGTGCTTCAATGTTTTTGAAGTTTAGTTTTGTATCTACACTCATATCGTAAAAGCCTGATTACGAACAGAAAACTTGTGCATAACGAAAATTTTTTTTACGCACGTAATTAGGCATGTATTTATATGTTACCTATTTTAGTATGCAGTATAAAGGATGGGATTTGGTCCGCCATGGATTCATGCTGGGGGCTCGGTTCGTGATCATTGAACCTTGTTCCTGGTCTCTGGCTGGGTCTCCGGTATGGGTTTGGGTGGTTGACTGGATTTCACCTTGTATAATTATAGATTTTACCTATCATTTTAATCGTATATATATTGCTATATAAATTAAATAAACATTTAAGTTAGTACATGTACATTTATTATTTTATTACATATATTTTCTGTTACTGTATATTTTTATAAGATTAAATTCGACTTGTAAAAAGTTATATTATATATAATTATACAGGGTGGAAAAAATTTTAGAGCCCTGGACGGGAGCTACCTTAAATCCTTTAGTTAGCTTATTTTACTGAAAGGAAACATTTCTTTATTTTTTAAAAGAAACAAAACTGCATTCAAAGATCTTCTAAAATTCGCTTGTCTCACCCAGGAATCGAACCAACAAAAATTAAAAAAATAAACCCTCGCTACTTTATTAGGCGAATCGGTAGGACTATTGTTCAGGATAAAATTTGTCTAATAAACATTTGATCTTACACTCATCTGTTGTACGAGATACCCATGAAATTGAATATTTATTACAAGTTGTAGTACTGTTCACTTGTAACAAGTAAATGACACGTTATAATTTTCTTATTTCTCTAAAATCCAAAGACATCGTATGAAGTACAAACTTGCTAATTTGAAATTCGAACGATAACTTTAAAATTTTTTAGGATCGATAAAAGTATTCGTTCCAATTTCAAATTTTATTTTGTTTTGCTTTAACTTATCAGGATTTTTTTCTCTTCTTAATATCCGTCTTCGTTAAAAAAAAAATTCATGTTTATGTGTTCTTCGTATTGATGATAAAATAAAATTAATATTAGTTTTCACTTTTTTTATTTCAAAGATCAAATGTTTATTAGAAAAATTTTATCCTGAACTATAATCCTACCGATTCGTATAATAAAATAGCGAAGGTGTATTTTTTTTATTTTAAGTTGGTTCGATTCCCGGGTAAGGCAAACAAATTTTAGAAGATCTTTGAATGCAGTTTTGTTTCTTTTAAAAAATAAAGGAATGTTTCCTTTCAGTAAAATGAGCTAACTAAAGGATTTAAGGTAGTTCCCATCCAGGGCCCTTAAATTTTTTCCAACCTGTATATACCTACTTTACAAAATAAGCTATTTGAATTTCTACTAACTAAGCTGATGTATATAAAAATCACAGAACTCAACTTGCTGAACATACATGTATTATTATCAGGCTTCTTCTTCTTGTCGTGTTATTATTGCCCAAATGGTTACCCATCCAACGACTGACTATGCCAAGCGTTGCTTAACCGTAGATCGTAACTAATCACACTGCCACACGCTGCTTCAGGCCCCTCATCAGCCCCTCATAAGTTAATTAAATAATTCCTATCTCCATGGTATTTTGCGCCTGGTAAGTGTATCAAATTAATAAACCCCACCGCTTCAGGAAGATGAAGTGCGGACGAGTTGATTCAGTTGTGATCTCTTTAGGCGAACTGCCAGAGTATAAAACTTTCCAGGAGATTGTTCAAGTTGAGATATATGGAGCAAGTTACATCGTTGAATATGCGATATGTTACTAAGAAAAAGTACCCTTTGGATTATCTGGGCCGGGATATAAAGTGTTGGATCACTTTCTTAGAAGCTGTGCATTTACTCAAGAGATAAAATTATTATCTTTCGGTTAGGTAGAGTTTCTTACCTCTTTACAAAGTGTTACATTGAAATATAAACATAAATAAATATCATATCGTCATGACAAGAATCCCCGAGGGGGTGTCAGAAGTGTTCCGAGTGTGAACTGTGAAATCCCAGTCACAGTCCATACTCGGTACACTCGCGTTTCACAGACAATTATTACATCCCATTCCCAATCGGTGGAGAGCCTTACGATGCCAGATGGGAAAAACAAAATATCTGGGCAATATTTCAAAAAGTCGGGATTTTGGGATTATGGCCGGAACAAATAAATATTACGAATCAAATTTTTTTTTATTGTTTTAAAAGTTAAAGTAATTACAACAAAATACTTTTTTGCCCGCCGACCGTTATTTGTTATTTGTAGGGACAATTTGTAATTTGTCGGGACTCTGGACATCATATGAAATGTCGAGACAATCCCGACGAATCCCGGCCATCTGGCAACCCTAGGCCAGCCCATCCCATGCGGGTGCCGGCAGTCTTCTGATTATCGCGTGCGTGTCCGGAATGTAATAAATACTTTCAAGGACAGAGAGGCCTGAAAATACATGCAGGAATAAAACATCAAAAAAACAAGTCCACTCCATGCTCAGCAGGCAGTACTTCTGAAAAAACAAACCTTTGGAAACTAACAAGTTATCTAAAATATTTTACTCCAGTTGTCAAAAGAAAACTTCGAGGGCATTGACGTACCTACCCACTAGGTCAATGTTCGAGGGGCACGGGCAACTGTAGCGACCTCTCTGTTTAAATATAAGTATAAAGCTTCCAATACCTTAATGTCACATAATATTTGTCTTTTCGCCTGATGACGACCCCACTGAGGGGTCGAAATATAGCGCCTAAAACCATTTAGTTAAGTGTTTATATTTATGTAAAATACAATATACAAAAAATAAATCCGGTATGGGTTCGGGCGGTTGATTGGATTTCACCTTGTATAATACATATTTTAATCGTATATATATTGCTACATAAATTAAATACACCTTTAATCTAGTCCATGTACATTTATTATTTTATTACAAATCTTTTTATTAGATTAAATTTGACGTGTAAAAAGTGTATTATATATACGTACTTTGCAAAATAAACTATTTGAATTTGAATTTGAATTAAATATATAAAGGGAGTTATAATAGTAAATATGCGTGTGGATAAGATATGTTGATTAAATATGATAAATAAACGTTTATTTCATTAAATTTTTAAGAGCGGTTTCGCAGCCGGATTGTGAAAAACCCGCCTTTTTCTAATTAATCGAAACAGAACACTTTAACTCATAATTCACTCAATCGTTATTCAACAAAACCTTATTATACTATGTATTGTGTATGCTGCCATCGCAAACTTTCCATTGGTTTCTCTAAATTAGTATTTCAAAATGTTTGCATAAAAAATGAAATTTGAAATTTTTATTTACAGAAACCAATTGAAACGTTGCGATGGCAGCATACACGATACACAAGGTTTTTTTGAGTAACTATTAAATGAATTTTGAATTTAAATGTTCAGAAAAAGGCGGGTTTTTCACAAACCGGCTAAGAAACCGCTCTTGAAAAAATTACATTAAATGTAAACGATTGAGAGATGGCACTAAAATTGTGATAGTTAAAAGTCAAAAAAGATAAAAGACCTAAGTGCAAATCTGCCTTTAAGCCTGGGTCCATAGTTGGCACCAAGCTTAGATCATGCATCAAGTGACCAAATGTAAGTGCTGCGCTAGTTTTTAGTTAGTTTTTTTTAATTCCATTTTCAGTGAAAATAAAGGTGAGTACACAAAATGTAAGCAATATATTTATAGCTTTAAATTTTATAAATTTTAAGTGATTAAACCGCCAGGGCGAGACGTATAATACATAACATCGAGGGTATCAAGCTGAAAATGCGTATCTACAGATTTTCCGAATTCCGAATTCTCTATGATGTATTGAAAAAGTTGCGCTTGCTCCACTGGTTATAGGTACTATATACCTAAGTCTATGACGTGAAGAGGCGTATTTATAATGAAAGAAAAATATGTATAAATAACAAGTCGATACTTTTATATTTTTGTAGATAAGCCCTTTCAGCTTGATGCTCTCGATATCATTGATTTCATCATACAAAACTAAAAAAAAAGAGAGGTGTCGTGGGACACCTGGTTGGAACGAAGTTCCTTTCGCTACTGACGCGCACGCCGCACGTCTGTACTGCAGTATACGTAACATAGAAATGACCACAGATAATATATAATACATAGAAATACGCTTGTACATACAAACATGCTATAACAAAAGTGTCGTGATGGTCGAAGTTTTATACTTTTTTCAGCCTAGGCCTTATTCGCCTAGTGTCTGGAATGTCAGATAGGCATGTATTTATATATGTAATCTATTGGTATGTAGTACATAGGATGGAACTTGGTCAGCCGCCTGGATTCGTGCTAGGAGCTCGGTTGTTGATCAGTGAACCTTGTTCCTGGTCGCTGGCCAGGAGCTGTATTTTTGAATCGTTCGTTTTCAATTCACGTGCGAAAGTATATACCCATCTCACGTAGCACATCAGAACTTGTCATTTGCAAGATGAGATAGATATATAGTTTCGCACGTGAATTGAAAATGAACGATTCAAAAATACGGCTCCAGATCTCCGGTATGGGTTCGGGCGGTTGATTAGATTTCACCTTGTATAATTATAGATTTTACCTATCATTTAAGTCGTATGTATATTGCTACATAAACAAAATAAACCTTTAATTTAGTTCATGTACATTTATTATTTTATTACATATATTTTTCAAAGATTAAAATTTGACTTGTGAAACGTATATTATATATACCTACTTTGCAAAATACTATTAAATAAATTTAAATTAAATAACTATTTGAATTTGAATTTGAATTTGTCACGTGTGATAGTTGTAATTTAATCCCTTAGTGGGCACCGGTCTCATAAAACATTTTATTTTATATATATCCATAATTTTCAGGATTTGGGCCACTGCAATTTTTTTTTATCAAATTTGTATTTTACAATCCTATATATACAATGGTGGACATATAATTAGAAACACTTGCGACGTATTTTACATTATACAAGGCACATTGCCGTAAAACTTTTGTTTTTAGAAATAAAACTACAAAATGCATAGAATACGTTCAGCAACTTATAATCAATTCAAAAACAAATAAATATCCGAGTTTACAACTACCATTTAGATATTTAGTTACGTACAAACAACTAAACGATATTTGCAGTACCATCCGTCATGGACAAGTAATTAGAAACAATAAAGAAATGAGGTAAAAATCAAAGTTATTAACGTGTTAACGTCATCAATTTCAAATTATTTATGTAGAATTATGTTTGGTTTACTAAATTTCTTAAAAATTTATATTTAGTTGCATAGCCTTTGTTATTGATGACGGCTCTGCAACGACGTGGCAATACTTCAAGTAATTTCATACATTTATCGAGTGGGATCGAGTTCCATGCTTCAACAAAGGCTTCGTAAAGTTCATTTTAACTGGAATTACGTTTAACGGAGACTTTTTTTTAACGACGTACCACATGTTTTCAATAGGATTTAAATCAGGACTATTTGCAAGCCAGTCTAACATGGTAACACGTTGCTCACTAAGAAAGGATTTAACACTGCGGGCCGTGTGTTTTAGGTCGTTATCGTGCTGAAAGATCCAGGTCACAGGCAAATGGTCGTCGGTGTAAGGAATCATTGTCTCTTCTAAGATGTTTTTGTATTGAAATTGATCCATTATACCTTCAATCTTACGGACAGGTCCAACTCCGCAACCAGAAAAACATCCCCATACTTTAATGTTACCACCGCCTTGTTTGACTATGCTCCTCGTGTATTTATAATCAAAAGCATGGTTTATTGGACGTCTAACGTAGCGTTTGCCGTCTGAATTCACCATATTTATTTTTGTTTCATCCAAGAATAACACTTTTTTCCATTCTCGTACGGTCCAGTTAAGATATTTCTTTGCAAATAATAATCGCTTCTCTCGATGTTGCTTGGTAAGAAGCGGTACCTTTCGAGAAACCCTCCCGAAGAATTTAGCTTCCACTAATCTACGGCGTACCAGTTTCGAGGAAATGTTCCTTGGGTCATCAGGTGAAAAAACTTCATTTCTAATCTCGTTGGAGCCTTTAAACGGGTCTTGTTTAGCTACACGTATTATTTGCAAATCTTCCCGGGGAGACGTTTTCCTTGGACGAGCCTTTCTGACAACACTTTTAGTAGTTCCATTTCTTTTATGATGAGCAATAGCGTTGAAAACTTTCTTCACAGAACATTCTAGATTATCAATTCTTCTATAAGTCCACTTTCGATCTAAATGTAATTTAACAATTAACTGCCTAGTTGACTCGTCAAAACTCTTATTTTTACCCATTTTTAACAAAACTTATTATTCTTATAAACTTATTATAAAAATGGGGCGAACCATGGATCCTGTTTCTAATTAGTTGTCCAAGCGGCCAGTAATATAATTTCAACTATCATGATATTTAAACTCTTTTAATAATTAAAGATAGAACAGATTTCTTTATTTTTATATTTTATCAGTTTTTTAACTCATTGGCTATGTTCTGACATAGTTAATAGTGATTTAATCTATATATTTTTCACTCATAACGATAGTTCATTCTGTATTTACCTAAGTGTTATGTACTGTTTCTAATTATATGTCCACCACTGTACATAAAAATCCCACATGAACATTAATTGCAAGATAAATTAATTTGCTCTATAAAGGGTTAATTTTTAATTTAATGATAAATTAATCTTTTTGGGTTCCTTCAAATCACGGATCTCTCTATTTACTATGTAAATCTGTCTATCTTTTTATGTCAGAATATAAAAAATAGGGAAGTAAAAAAGGTACGGAGGCTTTCCTTAGCACTGTCTTCAAAGATGTTACTTTATAAATAATTCACAAAACTGTTCATTTAACCTCAGAAACCAAAACCCATCTACAGAAGTAATGTCAAAGTAAACCAACCTTAAATATTTAATGAGAAGCACCGCAGCCCTTCGGCGGCTCATTTGACATTCCTTTCTGTATATCCCCTAAGGGCCGTAGCTTCGTTATATATTCGAGATTACTCTGTAGGCGCTCGAGTAAGTGAGCACCTGTAGGGGCTTAACCTACGTACGATTTGGGTTTTTCACAAAATTAAAGCATTTTGGACCTTACTGCTGTGTATTAAGCATTTATACTTGGGATATTCTTGATGGTACCATGTTAACAGGGAAAGGTGACGGCTATTGAATTCAGTTTGATTCGTTGTTTAGTTGAGGGGGTTCCAGAGGTGTTTTTAAGTGTCACACTTTTTCTTCTGTGGTGTCACTGACATTCTAACAGTCAACAATCCGTCTTGGTTATACACAAGGTGACATAACACGTGTAAATTGTGTGTTCTAAACATTTTGTAAGAGCGGTATGAATATTGTACGGTCAAACAGATGTCCATTCATTTACCTACAACAACCACACAGTGCGGCCATACCGATCACTCTGACCATACATTACAAAGGCATATATGGTCATAAGGTTATTATTGTGATTGAAAATCCATTATTACACATGTAAGATATGTACAGAGGCATTTTTATTCCAGCTATCCTTTGATGATGTGGAACTTGTCAAGGGCAGCGTTTCGATAGGATGGTCGTCATGGCACGACCAAAATGGCGTGGCGTTGGCGTGGCCAAAATGTCATGCTGTTTCAATATGCTATAATCATGAAACTTGTGATTTCGCCGCCGGCGCAAAATTGAAAACTTGTTTCAGGAGAAACACTGACTCGTACACTTTTTTTTTACTTTATCTAAGACAGTAAAAGCATATTAGGCTACACTCTTGGTACAAAAGCGTTAATTTTACGTATTTTAGGGGTTTGTTGTTAAGATATTACTCAAATTTCACGGTTTTAGTTAGACTTAAACATAGATCTAGATAATGTTAATGTATTCAGCCTAAAATATTATAAAAACATTCCATAGACACCCAACAATATGGTGACAGCGTTTGTATGGAGGTTTGTATGAAGGTTTGCGCGCAACGACGCACATACGGGTATTTAAAGCTTAAATCTGGCCAGAAGTCGAATCTACTAAACAAAGTATTTACTGTAATTTTTGAATTTACAGAACAGTCAAGGGACCGGGCCAACTACCTGCATCTATTGTTTTCGATTTCTCGTACAAAAGAACGGTATACGTCTTTCGCAACTTGACTGTCGCTTATGCTGCACGTTAACTTTGTCGATATTGAAAAAAACCGTTTGAAGTGTTTTCTAACTACTTGTAACCTGAAGTGTTTTTGTGGAAATCATAGTGATGGATCCTGATGTTAAAGGTATGCATAGTATTTTTTCATAAACTGCATTTTTTTATGTATCGTGTAGTAATTTTTATCATTTGCAAAATTGAATTCATCTGTTTTGTCCACAGATTCCAACGATAATTGCAACAATATGACGAGGCAAACCTTGTGGGACATTCTCAAGACATTTGAACACAGAAAGATTAAGGAAAAGTTTGAAAATCTTGAAACCCCGTGTTTTAGACATGACATTTAGGAGTGATGACGCCATAGAACATCAACCAGACAATTTTGAAGAAGAATGGAGCTGCTCATCAGAAAAATAATATAAAATTTTACAATAAAAATAAAACATAAAAAAATAATTGTTTTATTGTATGAAAATAATATTACAAAATAAGTAAACCGAAAACACCGATTTTGGAATTTTGGCCAAGTTTTTTAATCAAATACCCCTATGTGCGACGCCTCTATACATTAAAATTAATATATAATTAATTTTAATTAAAAATTTAATAAAATAAATATACAAATAGGTAACTTAGAAGCAAAAACATATACTACCTTCATATGCTTGTAATACATAAATATATAAAATATATAATCATGAATTTTAACTTCCCATTAATTATACCGAGTGGTTGTATTTTACAACCATTTGTGGTTGTTATTATCCAAATATTTATATTGTAACAATTTACGTTATTTGACTCAAGAGTCAATATAATGCTCGTTGATTTTAATTAAATTCGATTCTGCGTTATATTACTCCCGAAAAACGTTTATATGACAAAGTAAACCGCATGTTTTACCATTATAGCTTCAAAATGGGCTCGTATGTGAATAGTGAGTGACACGGAGGCCTTGTAAGAGCTATGTAGCGTTAAGTAATGGGCCATAGATTTTCATTAGCCCTAACGTCTCCGTAATAAAGTTACATTATTATATCTTGGCTCTTTAGGCTTAAGACGGAATTTCGTTATGATGCAACATGAGAGTGTCTTCGTGATTTGTGTCATAACTTTTTGAAATTAGTACGTCTCAGAAAAAACACGGCATTTAAAAAAAAATGTTTATCAAATTAAATTGTAACAAGAGTTTGGTCCGTCCAAGGGAAGAAAATAAAAGTCAGAAAGGCATCAAGGAACTGGCAACGACTTTGAAAAGCCGCTGTTAGATTAAATTAAATATAAATGTGATATTAATAATTAATTTCATATTAAAATATAAAATTGCTGTTTTCTATACAGAATATAAAGGAAACTCAATTTTCAGTACTTACATTTTTGTAGTTTTTTTAGGAATGACAAATCCAAATTATGTGATTTCTTTTGTGTATAAATGAGACACCATTAAGCTAACAGAAACATTAATTTAATTTTTGAAAAGTGTCAGCTTTAAAAAAATATTACGAATCCTATCATGGAAATAGATGGCATTTAAGACGAACTGTTTTTGGAAATTTAATTTTGGTTATCAAACTGAAAATAAAAACAAAATTTAATACGTAGATGTAAAACCTTGAAATCAACTTTCAAACAATAAACAAATAATGGAATAAGCTATTGAATTACAGCAATTATGAACTCATGAATCTGTAAGAAAATTTCGGCAATTTATACGTTATTTTATATACAAGGTGTAACAGAAAGGTTTAACCATATTTGAAGAGCTTATGCAGTCAATGGTATAGAACAACTTTTACTATGAAGCCAAACCTGAAATCTCAAAAAAAAATCTGCTCTTCCATACATTTTAGCCGAGTGGCATTGCATTTTTCTATGAAACAGTAAATTTTTTTTTCGAGGTACAGTGTTTGTTCAATAGTAAAAGTTGCTCTATACCATTGACTGAATAAGCTCTTCAAACATGGTTACACCTTTCTATTACACGTTGTGTCTGAATGTCTGAAATGAGTATAATAATTACTTGGTACTTTGAATTGTTATCAAAAACTAAGAAACGTTTAAGATTTCACAAACCAAATTTTAAAATATTGGCAGAAGATACAAAATTACATCTCTTCGAGTTCCTTTTCAGTTTTTCGTTTATGTATCGTTCTGTACAACTGAAATGCTAGAAGACCGATTAAAAAATTCGAACAGAATTGTTCTTTCTCATTCATTTTTAGGAATGACGTCTTAATAGTACTAGACTACTAAATCTAAAGTTTTGCGTCGTGTTATGCCCTGGTATGGATGCCACTCTTTGCTATAAAGAAGGGGCCAGCCGGGGTCATAATAAGTTTAACCTTTCGCATGTGTAAACAATATTGTTGATGATAGATACAATTGATTAAATTAATATTAATTTGTTTACTTTGTCAACAACAGGGGTGAAAAGACTTGTTAGTTCGAGATTTTTTATTCAATTTTATTTTATATTATTTTAATTTGATTAACTTCTTAATAATATGCTAGTTATTTCCTTAAATTAACTTCAAATAGAACCAGTTTTTGTATTTTTGTTTTTCAAGTTTTAATGTAATTCCTTACCTAGTATGTACTCTTATTTCTAATTTAAGCAAGTAAATCTAATTAATCAACTTGTTACTATTTGTAGAGAGTTTTCAATTACATTTTGTTATCTATCATAAATTCATTACGTTAAGCTTTTTTAAAAAGTTGATAGTCTTCCTAAAAATGTAAAATAATGTAAGATAAAAAAATTAAAAACAAATGTTTTTTTTTTTGCACTCGTTCGACGAGTTCTATTCATGAATATTAACCATAAGAGACACACATTTGGGTTTCAGGGTTTTCGATTTTGAAACACACATAACATTCAAATCGACGCGACAATACCACCTATTCATCACTGTCCTATCGCTTCACACACCGCTTTTTGTATTCCCATCGACTGTTGTTAATGTTCCTAATGATTTATTAATGCAGTGATAGTCTCTGAATATGTTTATAGAAGTGAATAATGTGACTTATGTACAGCTGGAAGGAATTAGTTTTTGTGGTGTAGGAAACTCATTAATCACTTTTATGGTACTACATTTGGTTCATGAGAACCTAAAACGTGAAGTTACATACGGACAAGGGCATATATATAGGTTAACGTATTACGTATACCTTTTACTAGTTTATTATCTGTGCTTTTAGTAAATAAAAATGTATTTAGAATGATTTATAGAAGAAACGTTTATGAATTTGACTTTTTCTTTCAAGCTGTTGTCGGTGCGATCGAGTTCTGGGAAGAATCAACAAAACTGGTCAAGGAAGTTGGTATCGTTATTATGAAAAATATTTTCTTATTTATACGAAGATATAAAAATAAAATAAAAGATACAAATGTGCTAGCATATAATATACAAATTATATAAAAGTGAATAAGACAAAAAGGTTTAAGCTTTTCAGCTTAGCCTTGTATTACCATGATGGAACACATATGAAATCAAAGTAACTTTAATGCTCTTTGAGTAATGCCTAAACATTTAAGAAACCTAGGTCCTCTACAGGGGTCTGGTTTTCATATAATGGAAATGTGATTTAACCAAAAACAGTTCAGGTAAATTAATTGTAATACTGGATGAATTTCTACATTATTAGCTCCCCATTTTTCATCAATCGGAATTAAACTGTACGAAGTTTTGTCTGATCTAACAACCGAGAAACCCACGCTCGATATTTTTTTTTTAAATCTCTTACTAGCTAAAATTATTAAATGGTACTTAAATATATATACGAAAAATATGATAAATAATTCTTTTCAAATGAACGCGATGGGTAAGAAAATATTTCCATCGCCTATTTTCTAAGCTATACTTAACTTGAATTTTAAATCAAGAACTATGAGTATCAAAATCAAGCGAGTAGTTTCAGGGTTAACAATATTTGTAATTAATTCATATGGTTTTATAAACCCCAGATCAAACATACATTGTACTTTTTAAGGATCGACCAGTTAAGAAGAACGCCAGACCTTCAACGGTTCTTTGGATGAAATTACTCTCTTGAATTTGAATTTGAAATTTGAATTTCAATTGAATTCTTCGTATTGAAAAACGTACATTTGTTTTGTTGGTCTTTTATTAAGTCAGCGTACTCATAAGCAATGTCTTAATTTGCATACTTTTTTTTTATTATTAGCATTACGCGACCAAGAAAAAGAGACAATTGAGCCAACTAACATATAATCGCCTCTATCAAAAACAAATAAAATGTTTGCCAATGGACTAATTGTACCAGGACGGGTAACAAAAAAAGCTAGGCCAGGGTAGCAGGGTAGGCCAGGGTAGGCCGTACTCTTAACCTATTTTCAGTGAACGT
The DNA here is from genome assembly GCA_934047225.1 of Ypsolopha sequella. NCBI lineage: Eukaryota > Metazoa > Arthropoda > Insecta > Lepidoptera > Ypsolophidae > Ypsolopha > Ypsolopha sequella. Next base: position 17,243,966 of record OW203998.1, read on the forward strand.
ATTTTAATAAACGCTCGGGAGAACCACCCTATGGAAGGTTTAAGTCACCGTACATGGGTTTTTTTTTTCAAGTTTAAATTTATGTAACACTACGTCATGCAAAGGGAGTGGAGCACTAATCATATGGGTGGAACTGGCTGGTCAAAATAAATCACAAGGTTTAATCTGTTAAAAGTGTTAATTAACTATTGTCTCTTTGGTTTATATTTAGACGGCAAAAATGGCATACCAGTGACGTTTAACTAAAATGCTGTTTCAAAAGCATTTATGAAACTGGGAAAGCAAAACTGTTTTTGTAGAAGAAAATTAAAACTCTTGCAACTAAGCGATGGCCATCTGTTTTCTAAAACTTCGTCGATTCACAAAATAATCAACTCAGAAAATAAATATTTTCGGTTGAGCAAATATTGTTAAGGTCAAATATACACTTTAATTTGAAAGGTAGTGTTCGGCAATTCCATTAGTCGAATTGGGAAGACATTCGATTAAACTTGTACAATGGAGCGAAGGATCGACATATGGATGTAGGTATGTGATTGCAGCTCAACGAAACGAGATGGATGGGCTTTAGGGCTTACTTTAGGGTCAGCGAACGACTCATACTATGCTATCTACGCGATTTTTTGAGCCTCAGTAAGTACCTCAACATGGAAAATAGGAACCCTTATAGGATCACTTTGTTGTCCGTCTGTCTGTCTCTCTGTCACGACCCTTTTACTCAAGCCCCGTATGAGGCATCACGTTAAAACTGATACCTCCCACAGAAGTCTACGGCTCCATGATGCTGTAAAAAAATCAAGCTTCTAGCTCGACGCAAACAAAAGTTATTGCTTGTACTTTACATAATCGATTTCATACATACATAACTTTAAACTCTCGCGTTTCGTACACATTATAATATATATAATCGGGTCTACCGCGATAAATTTTTACCTTTTTTTACGAAAAGGGGACACCCGAAGTTTCGAGACGTCGGGTGTCCCCTTTTTGTGAAAAAGGTAAAAATTGATCACGGTAGACCCGATTATATATATTACAGTTTCATACAAATTATTAGACACTCGCAAGGGAATCAAATCCCTGTGTGGGGTACTTGTAAATAAAATGCTATAGAATATATAAAATTGGTATAGTTTCTTATACATAGCGTATACGTACATACGTCGCAAACCACCTCATATACTGTGACACGTAGCTTGGTATCATTTTCTATCTATTGCGTATACATTGAACGGACATACGTTGCAAAACACGCGGCGATGTATAACGATACAAAGTAACGCGTTGACACGGTACAAAAGTTGGAACAGCATCGCACCGCGTAGATATTTGCTCGCCCTAAGTCGGTTCAACAATGTAACGCTAGAAACTGTTCTGATTTCTAAGCAAGTTCCTCGCCTAAAAAAGTCAGTCAAGTATAGGCAAAAATATTAAGGGAATAGAAAGCTTTACTAAAAGGAATTTCTACAAGCACTAATTTGAAAGTAATACATTTTTAGATCTTACAGATTCACGTTGCATTATAAGATGTGATTTTTTTTTTATAAGTAGATAAAGTAAATTTCTTATTAATCTTGACATCCATCCATGTGGATAGATCATTTACTAGATTAATTCATCTACAGAACAACTTTTCATCAACAGCAAGAACAAGTAGGTATCGGAAAATCCTGAATAGAAAAGTTGGAATCCGTACAGAGTTAAATTCGTATCTAACTCATGTAAACGGACCGTACCTAAAGGACCGTGATTAATAAATACAAACTTGGTTAAAGTGAAACTAGTTTATGTGATTGAATGTGCCCTAACTTTACTCCTTGATGCCCTAAACGTGAGATCAGACTTCACACCACTATCTCTAAGGGAAGGCCTGATGTTTCATTGTTGGAGACGAGTATTACCTCTATGATTTTATGACAGCAATGTTTCGAATAAATATCGTTCGTTTTTAGCTTTTCTTCAAAATTCAGAACAGACATCATGACGTGACCAACTCAGACAGAGTCAAATGTCATGCTTTTTCATTTCGCTATAAGGCGCACCTGGCGCACGCTCCATGAAACTTGCGAGGACAATAGAATCGTGCCGATTTCGTCGCGGGTGCAAAATTGAAAACTTGTTTCAGGAGAAACCATATTTTGACAAGATTGTGGACGTTTTCAAACATTATTTTTAGTTATTATTAGTCTAGTAACTTAAATAGATAGTTTGACTTGTATACATTTTTTGATTTTATCTAAAACAATAAAATACGGATATACTTTTGGCAAAAACCGTTACATTTACGTATGAATTCCAGGGGTTTGTTGTTAAGATATTACTCAAATTTCACGATTTTTAGTTCAACTCAAACATAGATATCTAGATAAAATTAATAGACTCAGTCTTAAATATTATAATGATATTCCATAGACACCTCACAATGTGTTGACAGCTTTTGTATTGAGGTTTGCGTGTGATGACGCTTCTCAACCTGCCTTTGGAAGCCGAACAAATTTTACAGAAGATAAATGTGCCCCTACGGGATTTGAACCCACAACCTCCGGATTAGTGGTCGAGACGTTCTAACCACTAGACCATAGGGAGTGGTCATCATAAGGAAATATACTTACTAAATAAAATAATTAATTACTTATTTACTACGAGTCTACCAGCTACAGTTGAAACGTTGATAAGGGGATATCGTCTCTTTTAAAATTAATTTTAAACCGTGAAATAATTATTATAAAATTTAAAAATGTATACATGTCATGTTTCACTCTTTGATCTTTATATTTCGGCCATTCGATATGTGGCAGGAAATTCGGCATTATTATTATTATTATTATTATTTATTTAATTAAAATATATAACATTACAGCATAATACTAACACGTTATACATTTCACACAATATTTATATACATTTCACAAAAGAAAATAATTATACAGTGAATTAAAATAAATAAGTAATTAAACAAAATGACGCTCACAGAACTCCTGACATTTATTACTCACACTCGTAAACCTGTCAGCAAACAAATCACATTCTGGTTCTAACGACAACAGTGCGTTGAGGGAGGATAGTGTGCGCACTAACGGAGACTGACTGCGGGCGACTGTGCGTACTGATGGTACCGATAGCAGTACGTGCTTGCGAGCCCTGAGATATTTATCTGGCACAAAGAGACGACATACTAAACTAGTGAGCTGTGGACAGTCTGATTCTCCACGCAACATATGACAGACTGTAACAAGTTGCTCACAGTTTCGTCGGACTTCAAGTGAATTAAAACCCAGCATACCTAAAAGATATTTTGTCGGGTACATAAAAGGATAGTACCCATATTTCTTTTTGTAGAGAAAACGGAGGAACGCTTTCTGCACTTTCTCCAGCAAGAGCACGTATTTTGCTTCATGAGGGCTCCAGACGACGGCCCCGGTTTCTATCTTGCTTCTCACTAAAGCTGTGTAAAGAAGTTCTATTGCTTTAGGATTTTGGAAATCCCTAGCATTGCGAAGAACGAAACCTAGCCTTTTGGAGCAATTAGCTGCCAGGTTCTTCATGTGCTCATGGAACTTAAGAGTCGTGTCAAATGTTACGCCAAGATCTTTTATTGAGTTCACACGAGCTATGTTTTCGGATCCTAGAGTATATGTTGCTGTATGGCTCTGTGTTGCCCTCGTAAAAGACATACAAAAGCATTTGCTGGGGTTTTACAAACAGCAGTTTTTAAACGCTCGTTGTTTTGGAAATTGCTGTTTGGTAAATTGTAAAATGCGTGCCGTTTGTAAAAAACACTTCATCATTTTCTAAAAAGCCGAAATCACAAAAAATTTAAAAATAAATGCGACGACGAGCGTGCTAGGTTTACATGTAAGTAAATATTGGGAGCCGAGCGAAGTGGAGCGGAGGCGATCTTTAAAAGTTCTTACAGAAAAACTTTTTGCCGAGGTAAATTATAAAGTACCGATTTCTACTATATGACGAAGATTCGTCAAATAGCAAAATAGCGAGCGTTTAGAAACTGACGACGCCATTTGTAAAATGCCGGAGTTCACTATTTGTCTGCGACAGATACAGAATTACTTGCATTTTCCTGCTTCCATTAAAATAAACAAGAGAGGGCGAACCTATGATCTGAATATAATTTAATTAGGTTTTAGAAAATAAAACTTATAACAAAAATAAAATGTGGTATAAAAGGGTCGATATACAAAAAAATCTCAAAATTTTGAGTCTTCTTAGCAGCCCACTTCTACCGAAAATGAAAGCGTTGGAGGACAAATTTCTCTCAATACCGTCGCCTTAAGCTGAAAAGAAACTGTCTTCCTCTCTCAATCAAGTCAGCATTACTTATAGTGATGTTATTAGTCCCTTACATCGATTTCTTCACCCCCTTTAGTTTCGGGTCATTGACGGGGGTTAATGTAAGGGAGCGTGATTTGCGAAGACTGACACTCATCATGAACAAGGAATAGAAGTGATACCATGATTTTAACAGCTTTTTAGCTTTTTGGTGAAACTTATTTGTTTTATCTTTCCAGTAAAACAGGAAAACGGTAGACGTTTTATCAAAAAATAAATGATTTAATCTTATTATTTTTAACAAATATTTTTTTTAATACAACGTGCATCTTTCAAATTTGACACAAGTGTGACAATCATCGAGAAAAATATATGAAAGGTAAAGGCCGCCGCCAAGAAATAAAAGAAAAAAAAACTTTAATCACGGAAAACGTCATTTGGCGTTGCAACAACTATGATCTGTCTTTTCTATAGTAACGAAATCAAAGTAGCTTATCCATATTTTAATTTAATAATTTTTCCCTTACTCTAACATACAAAATTTCAAAATCACGCGGAAAAATTTTGAATATTTGTGTCCATCCATTCATTCGCCTGGTTCGTCCACTGCTGGACGTAAGGTTACATCACTCTTAGCGGTCTCCCTGGAAGAAATGCCCATACTTACACAAGCTGGGCACGCGAGTTGGTGAGCGCGTTGCCGAAACCCTCGCACCAGCGACGCCGCTGCCTGTCACCAGTCTGTTTTATGTAAGGGCTGGCAATGAGCCCGTGAAAATTTTTATAAAAATCAATTGCGTTTAAAAAGCTAAAAGCAGTACTTAGTAAAATTATTTTTGCTTATTATTTTCCGGGTAGCTAAAATATAAAACAGCTACTTTTAGTAGGCATATAATAAAATAAAATGGCTGCGTATTAATAAATTAATGTCACCAATAAATTTAGATGAGCCTCAAAAATTCGCTTCCATAATATTCCAAAAATTGCAGCGTGACAAAAAAATTATGCATGCAAATTTAAATTAAAGGCTGGTTACGAAAAACAATGACTTGGCATCTTATATTATAAACCGAGTGACTTTAAATGTTTTTTCAATGCATGTGCTCGTAAAGGCCCACTTTTTATGCATCAAAACCGAACAAAAAGTCGATTATTTTGCCCTAGGGCTTTATTATTATTATTTTTTTTAATTTGTTTACAATGGTTGCCTAACCTGCAGCCTTTCCTGTGTACCATAGACGTTATACTTTTTTTTCCACTGTTTAACGGCTCTGGATACAGTCCTTTTGAGCCAATTATAATTTAAAGTTCACAAGATTATATTTGTTTTCATTTCCTCACACTATGCATTGAAAAATGTAGTATGATACACGGGCGTAAAAGCAATAAATTACTCGGTTACGTTTAAAACACTCGCTACGCTCGTGTTTTAAATCGTCCTCGTAATTTATTCCTTTGCGCCCTTGTAGCATAAACTACTATTATTGACTATTTGTTTCCATCTAAGAAAAGCATTTTGGGTATTGCAATTGTAAGTAGCATTAATTATGAAAGCGGGTAACTTTAATAAGTATTGGATACATATTTTTTTATTTGACATTGTATGCTAATGAAAACAGCTGACAACACGAACGTTTTTTCACCCCGCGGAGCGCGGGTGGAGCACGCAGCCAGCCAATCAGATGTGACGGTGAGCGAAGCGCACCCTGGTCAAATCTGTTCCAAAACCAACTCACAGCACCCCAACTCCACACAGTCTTGTGGTTACTACAACTAGAGTGTATATAAAAAGCCGGAAGCGTGGAGGCAACCAGTAAGCCGAAGCTGCGGAAGTGAGCATGTGTGCCTGTGCTTTGTTACGCAAGGGCGAAGGGGCTGCACTTCCCGAAGCGCTGGAATTCACTTATAGAAGTCACTTTAGGTCACTAATTCAGTAAAAGGCACGCGAAGCGCTATAGGAAACATATTTTCTTATGCCTTTCAATGTCGTATATTTCACATTATTTTTTGCCTAAATATTTAATAAGAAACTTCATTTTGGAATCGATCGATGGACTATTTTTAATACAATAATGGTATCCTTAAAAGTAGACAGTAGGGCTCTGAATTAGATGCAAAACCTATTAATTTTGGTATCCACCTCTATTTTTTTAAGCTACCACAATACGGTTACTTAGCTGCCTGGTTTATTTTGATAAATGACTATGTTATTGGCAATCAAAGTGAGCTTAACGGCATGTATCGTGACGTCATCCGACATGATTTCATACTAAAAGGGATAAATATTGCTATAGCTAACCTCGATAATAAGAGGAACTTTTCAAAAATTCAAAAGTTTTGTGCTCTGCAATAACTAATTTATCAGTTACTATAAAAAATATACTTATATTTCACTACAGGAGTCGCGTCCATGTTGCAGTCAAATTGTAAAATTCGGCATTTTACAAACAGCGTCGTCAGTTTCTAAACGCTCGCTATTTTGATGCTTAGCACTTGGTAAACGGTGAAAGAAAACACCGTGAGGAGACCTGCGTATAAGGCATTTAATTGAACCCTAAAATGCGTGTATTTGTGCCCGAAGAACGGTGATAGTCCTCACCACCCATCAAGTTGGGACGTGTTAATCGTTGGTGAAACGCGGGTGTCGAGTGTGTACTGTGACTTGTATTGCGCAGTTCACACTCGAAAACATATCTAACACCTCCTTGAAAATTCATATATGATGACCTGCTCAGAAAATGAAACCACATGTAGGGAATACCTCTACAAAGCCATAATAAAAACAATTTCGAGAAAATATTTCTGTTTACAGAAATTTGTTTTCTCGAACAAAATAAATCGTGTTCCAAGTGTGCACCTTCCCTTCCAGTATTACTACATGTCAGTAACCTGCACGAAGCGTCAACATCGCATTTTTAAGCCTGTTAAAAAAACGTGGTTAGTACGTTGCACTTGTGAGCGAAACTAAATTAATTATTAATTTGTAGATGTATTAATAGGAATGTCGAAATGAAATTTAGTACAAAGAACCCTCATAACATCCCCTATACGTGGTTTCATTTGCTGAGCAGGTCATCATTACACATATTATTTTAAGACTATTTTTTTAGACTTAGCACCCATTGCACGTTTGGTACGTTATGCAAAAATGCAGTTCAAAAAATAATACAATACAAAATATTCAATACAATACTCGTATTTTCTACAGATTAAACGGCAAACAAATAATTTACACAAAACAATCAAATTAAAAGTTTATCACTTAAACTCAACGTTTGCCGACATGTCCCCATAATTCAGACTCAATGTGCCCCAAAACCGCACGCATACAATACTCGTATAATACACACTACCTGTCGTCTACGGTTTCACTTGCCTTCTTAAACTTGACTTATTTTTAGGGTTCCGTTCTTAAAAAATTAGTAAAAAGAACCCTTATGATGTGACTCGTGCGTCCATCTGTCTGTCTATCTCAGCTATCAACTTGAAATTTAATATGGTCTTGGAGTACAGGCTATTTATACGCACATAGTTTATTGTATTTAAAATATAAATTAAAATCATTTACCCAAGCAGACGGAAAACCTCGGTGCCTTGATCAAATTTGCCCATGCCTGTTTTTTTTTTTCTAACTTGAAATTCATTCAATGTTTTAAAATCTTAGATCCTATCAAAAAACTGTCAAAATATAATAGTTTCGAATGTTAACTACTATTCAGATTTATATTTAAGTAAAAATGTGTGTACCAAAATCAAGAAATATTAATAGATTTTTAGTTGCAACCACCTAGGACCAGGTTGGTTGATTTGTCAAATGTTTGTCTATGGTAAGTGTTTTTTTTTCTTTTGTTAGGTACCAGAATCAATCCCTGTCAGTAACTGCTATTCTTTTGACTTAATCTTTTGGACAGACACGATATCTTTACCGACATACCCTTGAAAAAATGAGCTTATATGTATAAGGTATGTAATTCTGTTTTTTTTCATTTATTTAATGTTATTATTAAATTTGTTTTTTTTTTATTCTATATGTAGTGTTTTTTTGTTGATTATCCCTTTTTTCTATTAACTTTGAACTAAAAATGCAAATTGGATAGTAAAATTTCCTTTTTTTTTTTACAATCTTTCATAAAAAATATGGTAGCATGTATATTGCCACTGCCTCATAAAGGGGGTGAACTAGCGGACTCCCTACAGCGATGCTTGCGAAGATCCCGTTTCTTCCGATCCTACGGGGTTTCCCAAAATCCCTTATTAGCAGATGTCTACGTCAAACAAGAACCATACAGTCTAACTTTCATATCCCTAGGTCCAGCCGTTGGGTCTAGGTGTTGTTAGATCGTCAGTCAGTCAGGGTATTCTTTAATATATATATAGATTAGACACTGTGAACCAGAGTATAAGAGCAAATAATAGAATAACCACAGTCCGCAGACCCGATATTCAGCTACCTACCCCTGGGACGTTTGAAACTCAAACTTGCATCTAGAGAATCAACATCAAAATGGATAATTCAGGTAGACTCTGGTGACTGGCGATAGAGGTGTTTTTAGAATAGAATAAGTTTGTTGGAAGGATAAGAGGATTAGAGCATGTTGAGGCATTTAAGACGATTTTAGCAAATATTTTACCCTGTAAATAACTACACTATTGTTTGTGAACGTTTGCAATAGGTAAACCTTACTGTTTTTCAAAGTAGAAAACTAAGCTCCTTAAAAATGCTACTAATTTGAACTTATCTTTTCTACCAAATGGTAGGATTTGTTTATTAATTATTTATTTTTACCTTTTAGCATCATATACATTTCCTTGTGGACAAATAAATATACCTGCGTCTTCCATTAAAAACATGTTTGTCAAAATAAGAAAAACACAAAAACCGTTTTTGCTGATTGTACAAAACGCTCCAGCCAACTATTCCTGTTAACGTAGGGCCACTGAGTGATGGCACTTATGACAGCTGCATTTAGTGATGAGGTACATTTCAAATTTCGGTTAAAAATAAAAATCAAGTGTGAGTTTACTCAACATTAGACACGTCATTCAACATAATGATACAAAACAAAAATGTGCCAAAACCAGTGGCGTAGCTATCGGAGGGCTATGCGGTGTTGCCCCGGGGCCCCCAAGAGATGTTTAAATATCTAAACCGAAAAAAGTATTTTACTATCATTTATTTTCGTTTAGTTTAACTTCGTCATTGTTTTGTTTTTAATTAAATATTATTGAGTAACTTGGCGACCTCAAACACGACCTATAAAAAATGAGAAACTTTAAAAAAAAAAAAGAAGCAACATTCAAATCGAAAAATAATAACCGAGACAAGTAGTACATCACTATTAACAATGAAGTATTACATTTTTTAATTCACACTTGCTTATAAATAATTATGATACTTTGTAGGCATTTAAACGTCATAGGCGCCATCACTCAGTGGCTCTACTGTAATTTTGACGTAGTTTTTTTTACACCACTACTGATTTGCCATTACCTTGTTTTTCGATGACGTGACATTGCCTACGGTGCGCCAGTAGTCTATGCACAGAAGTCAACCTTTCAGCAACAGGTAGACTGTACCTACATAACCGCAGTGTTATCCGTTGACGAAACCCTCTCATTTATAATGCTAACACTCTAATACCTACCTGTCGTATCTACCATTCTCTAATCTCACATTACAACTCAAACACATTACAGTTGCGAAGGACTTTGAGTAATATATGCGACAGGCGGCCCTTAATGCATTAAATAAGAATTAATTACATATCAACGTTTATTAATTAAGACAAGTGGGGACCTCCCTGAGTGAAATATGAGTTTATTCTTTTACAATAGAAGTAGTAAATTACTCAAACGGGATTCCACTATGTGAATAATATAATAATAATAATAACTGCTTTAAGATATTTGTTACCATGTTAAGTAAAATAAATACAAATCATTTATTTCAAACTATAAAAGCCCATAGAAGAACTTTAGCTCCTAATTAATTAAACTTTACTTAAGGTTAAACGTCATTCGCTTAGCGCAAAGTGCGTAACTTAACTTTGTTTTCTTTTTAAGAAATAATTCAAAGAGTTTAAAATTGTATACACAATTGGTCATGATCTTCTCAAAACCAACTTAAAACATTGTTTGGACACGATCATTGTGCATTAAATTTCAAACTCATGCTTTATAAACCTCACTAATGCTGAACTATTGGCGTCAATTGCCACATTTCAAATAGTTTTTCAATTTTTAACTTTAACCAGAAAAACAAAGTAAAATTTTTCACTTTGCGCCAAGCGACGACTAACCAGGCTCAGAAATTCACCAGGAATTTTATATAGGCGAAATGTAAAAAAATACGGGTACTTCTTTTCTGTGTATTTCATGAAATAAACGGAAAATTGTAATCAATTTCAGTTATTTGCATTTTGATTATATAATGTAGGGTTTTGTAATTTAGAATTAGGTTATGTTTTGGATACATTTTCCTCGATAGATTTAATTGTTGAAACGAGATCTTCGAACACATTTTTTTCGCCTCGTTTGACGAATAGGAACCACGTAAAGAACTCAAACATCTTTTATTAGATGAATTTCAACAATATCTAGCGTGTAAATTTTTGAAATTTTGCAAGCTATTTTAGTTTTTTTTTATAAAAATATAAAACCAACTTTTTTCCCTTTCACCCAGAATTTGCCCCTCTCGCACTGCGCGTTTTTTTGCTTGCAGTGACAATAACAAAAATAAAATTTCCAATTTACTAATTATAGACAAAATTTCCACTCCCAATGCCTTGAAACCTGAAGTACTAGGTCCTATCCCAAAACATTTATTAATTCATTTATAATATGAGTACGAGAACTTGCTATTTAAATGACTTAAGTAAGTGCATTTTTCTATGTTCTTGAAATTTTATGATCTGGAGAAACTTGCAATTTCCTTATAAATTTGAGTTTTACTTCGGCAAATAACCTACCCTACACGTGCGTTTATGCATGTATGTATATAGGTATATAAGCTTACAACCTCCTTTTGTGGGCCTCCTCCATAAATTATCTTCACTTGTCTCAGTCCTTTGTCTAGCCTACTTCATCCTTTATTAACTTCCTTCCCTGTTTTCTAAGTTCCTTTTCTACACATTCTATCGAATGTTTGATCAGCCAATCGGACATTTTCAAAAGTAAAGTAGGCACTGAAATCCCAAATAAAACCAATTCCAACAAATAGAAAAACGGCTGAAAAAAAAATTTGAAAACATTTATAAATAATCGGCGTTGTTAATGATCCTGTACAACAACTTGTTTATATTTGTTGTGAAGGATTGCTAGAAAAGCGTTATTGACATTAAATTCTCGTAAGTTTATCACTTTTATTTAATACTTTATATTCAAAAATAAGAAAAACAACCATAAATTGGGCGTTTGGGAACGAGATCCGTTGAAACCACATTATATTAGTATGTAATCAGAGACAGAAGTGACTAGACGAACCAAAGTTGTTCTGGACCCTGTTCCAAAATTTCTGCCATTAATTTTATGTCCCTATTTTCTGTACTGGACTCTAAGGAAATAGGTTTAAGATTCTTTATTTCTCATAATTAACATTTTCACTTAAAAAGAGAACTTATAATTTCTAATTAAAGTTAAATATATAACACGAACAGTGGGTCCAGTGCAAGATGATATAGTGCTCAAACACAACAGTTAACACATCAGATATGTATCCTAAAGTCTAAAACTACTAAAACAAGTAAATTGTTACAATCTAACTATGCTACTTTTCCCATCAATTTTATAACAATATATATTAAGAATAATTAATGTTTTACTCAGTCATTTTGTTTTTTTTTTAATCTATTTAATAATTACAAAACTTTATTATATTCGCCACATTATAACACACCTGTGCAATCAGGCCAAAAGCTTTCTTCAGCGACCTGTAACCGAACATATCAAGAAAACCTAACCTTCACATTGTGAAATAAATTTTATGCCTCACATAAACACGTGCAAGTTTAGTGTTCAATGGTAAAATACCGAGAAAAATACGGAGGAATAAAACCGTTCTTGTAAATGACTCATTTGTCCCCGAAGACGAATTGTATGGTTCTGTAATATTGGTAGTTTACCATGTCCCTTTTTTGTGTCCCACTCAACCTATAGATAAAAGTGTCCTGATAATAATACCTATAAATGTACCCACATAAACCATAAAGAACGAGTGTTGTTTGTTAAATGTTACTTTAAAAGCCTGGATATGTCAGGTCTTACTAGTAAATGTTGATATTTACTAAAATTTGTTAGGAAATTATTGTTATATGGTAGGGTTTTGTTACAAAAAAAGCTAACGTTTCGGTTTTTTTTTTCGTTAAGCACATGCTAAGGTTTACCAATGACGATTGGTAAAATTTGATTTTGGAAATAAAACAAAAACAAGGTATTTTAATAATTGGTACCCTTCCCCGTAAAGTATTTTTTACGTTTTTGTTTATTTCAGTTTTTACATATATACATATACTCATGTCTATCTCCCAGAAAGGGTAGGCATAGGCAGAGATTATAGATTTCCATCTGTTACGATCCTGTTACACCTGTTTCGCCGTTTTTTAGGGTTCCGTACCCAAAGGGCAAATCGGAGCCCTATTAATGTCACTCCGCTGTCCATCTGTCTGTCCGTAGTTCACGGGTCTCCAGCTCTTAGACGGAATGAGATACAAACCTAACATTTTTAAGTTGTGTGAAATGTTGACCACAAACCAAATTTTGAATTTAAAAGTAAATAAATATTTTTTCAGGGGGGCCTCATACATGAAAACAGAGACGAAAAAAAATGTTTTTCTTGCCCTAGAATGGGGGGTGTCGTTGTCTAGAGCTCATTAAGTAGAGTATAAATATATTTTTCATTTGTTTTATCTTAAAAACAAAGAAATGGGAGCCTATCAAAGTTGCCATTTTTAGACCATCTTTATTTTTGTTTCGGAGTCTATCTCAAAGGCCAAAGCAGTTAGGAATTTGAAATGTTTGTATATTATGTACCATATGCTGTTTATAAACAACAAATTTACGCCGATTTATAATGTAGTTTTAGGGTTACGTCCTCGAATACTCAACCAACTTAATTTTTCAATTTTGTAGGTAATTTCTGTTTAAAGTTTGAAATAATTGGTAATATGTATCGAACCCTAAAAGAACGAGGCCCGACTCGCACGTGACCGGTTTTTTTTTTAGTTAACATATTTTCAATTTGGTATACCGTAAGTTCGTTAGATAAATTGCTTACATATAGGATTTTTAGATTTACTATGTTATTTATAAGTAATTATTATTAGGATATTTATACCAATTTACCAGATACAGTTACATCCAGATAAAATAAAAATATTAAAATAAACAAAAATTATAATTTTACCATCCAAATGATTGAAAAAGGCGTTATTTTGCGGAAGACCATCATGAATTTGTGGATTTATTAATAATTTGCAATATTCCGCTAAACACTCTCACCATGCTATTCAAAATGCAGACTCAAGCACCGCCCGCCCTCCCGCATAAAACATGCACAAGCAAAGCAAGCAGTACTAGGACAAAATAAAGCAATCTTAAATAAACATTTGCTGTAGAGCGGTCGGGCGGACAACACATCCCAAGGATGCCTCGTTTAGAGGCAAAACACGTGTCGATAAGTTTTTTTGCTTGTTATTTAAGATTGCTTTATTTTGTGCTCGTACTGCTTGCTTTGCTTGAGCATGTTTTATGTGGGAGGGCGGGCGGTGCTTGAGCCTGCATTTTGAATAGCATGGTAAGAGTGTTTAGCAGAATATTGCAAATTATTAATATATCCATAAATTCCTTACCATCCAATCTAAGGTATTTCTTTGACATTTTTCCGAACACGTAGTTCTATTACTAACAACGTTATTACCTCCTCCCTCTTGAAAATACGGACAAAGCTACTTGTTTGCTCGTATGTACATGACATGTGTATTTGTGTATTCAAGTATGTATGAGTATCATATTTTTATTTAAATTATTACATGTTTAAAATAACCTATTGTTATCATTTATGCACTCATACCAATAAGAAGTTAATAAAATGTATTCATGTTTTCCCCACGGTTTTCTTTTAGGAATAAGTCCGCCCTTGCCTTTTGTCTTTCTTTTTTGTATTTCGAAAATATCTTGTTTTTTGTGAAACAAAGTGTTTACTCGTTTATACATTCATTCATTCATTCATTCAACGTTCAAGAAATTCTAAAACTGAATATTAAATTAAGTACTTGTCTTCTGACTACGAGTTTGTAGTAAATCGATTCTTGCTATACAGTTGCTTCAGTAATTTAGTCACCCAATGGTGAATAATGCAAGCTAAAGTCCGAAATTAACGACTGTGCTAAACATTCCGGACTTTTACCGTTATTACTTGGTCGATTTTAGGTTTTACTGGAAAATATTACGCTTTGCCGTGATTCTAGCTTTTACAGCAACATTTACATAGCTTTTTGTCATAAAGAGAATTATGCAATTTTATATTTTTATTCGTCCGAAAGCTTATATAAAATGCCGGAAAGTACCAGTTGCCGGGTTTATTTTTTCATGTATTTATTTGATGTTTACAGATGGTTACTTCATACACAACAAAGTACCTACAAAATGATACAAAATTACCAGTTAGTATTAATTGTTTGTACTCATATTGTGATAAGATAAAACATGTAAATGTGGGCATACACGCACCAATGAGATTTTCGAAATGTATGTGCAATTATGCATAGCATTTGTATGCTTACCATTTGCTAAACGGTAAAGGAAAACACTGTTAGGTATAGTTTAGGAAATATAATTTTCATCACACCTATTCGAAAAAGAACAATGGCTTTAGGGAATAGCGGGAGCCAAAGTAAATTTTCTTCCCATGGGAGTTTCCTCTTTCTTCCTTCTGAATGGTCCACGTTCGTGTTTGTGATAGATTAGCGTCATTTAACAAAAGAGGTCGAACGCCTTATTTATGAAGTTACTGTCTGTGGTTAGGCTTCGACAGCAATGAGCGCTAAGCGCTCAAAAAAAACTGTAATTTTTCTTTTTATTTATTTTTTCTTATTTGTCATTTGTCATCGCTGTTATATGACTTATATGCTGTTATTGCAAAAAATAATTAAAGTATGTAGTGACGGTGATACCATATTACCTCCTGAAAATATACTAAATGATGCAGCTAATGTGGTGCAATAATTATTACCACAAAAAACCAAGTACTATCAACTTAAAATTATTATTACATATGGCTTGAACACTCACGTGTGATTTCAAGCCGTATGTAATAATAATTTTAGTATGTCAGCTCACGCGAGTTTTAATAATATTATACTTTCAGCTTTTTCTTTTTCTCATAGGAAGTGATGAAAAGTTGTGTGTATCACTGGGGCCCAAGTAATATTTTGTTTTCGGGCGGCGTATATTGAATTCTTCGCTACACTCAGGATTCTACTTAATAATCCCTCGCTGCACTCGGGATTCTACTATTGAATCCTTCGCTTTGCTCTGAATTTGAAATCACAAACATAATAAAACTCTTGGGCCCCTTGTAACACAAATAACTATTGAGCCAATTCGGATTAAATTTGGATAACAATTGAACAATAGAGCCACGTACCTTGAACAATAGAGGCACGTACCGGTAATTTGCGACTTGTGCTCACGCGTCTATCTATTAACAGTGAACAACAAATGTTGAGACTTCTAGTTCTTTAAAAGTAACTAAAATAATTCTAATTCTTTAGAAGTAAGGCTCTAATTTTTACCCAACATTTTTATTTACAACTACCGACACAGAGTTTTGTACGAGATAGTAAATGAATATTAAATTTTGAATTTGGGTTCAGGTGTGATTAAACCAGTTCTCATTAAAATGGATCAAAACCTATTACTTCGTTTACATTTTTTGTGTAAACACATGTTCTGATTTAATTACCATATTAAAATTCATCAGCCCAAAATATATTTCCTGAACTACAACCTGCATGCTCTAAAAGCGAGTATTTGCGCACGAAGTACGGCGATTAATTTCACCCCCATCACGTTAAAATCGTCGGTAAAAAGAGAATGTACGAGTGTGGACTGTTCCAGTGACAGTCCGCACTTGGAATACTTCGGACACACCCTTGTCAATTTGTTGTATAAAAATTATGTATGTATCTAAAATAAAAAAAATAATAAATATATCGTCATGACATTAATCCCCGAGGGGGTGTCATTGGTCTTCCAAGTTTGAGCTGTGAAATGCAAGTCACAGTCCACACTCGGTACACCCGCGTTTCACCGACGATTATTACGTCCCAACGTGATGGGTGGTGAGCCCTATAGCCGTACTTTGGGCAAAAATACACGCTTTGTAAGATATGCAGGTTTCCTTACGGTATTTTCCTTCACCGTTCAGCAAGTGGTAAGTAAGAACAAATACTCTATCTATTACGTCTATCCCCCTTTTTTACTTTTCTAGTGACAAATTCTTCACTACCCAAAGGTTGGCTGGAAGAAATCGCTTTAAGTGATAAGTCCACCTTTGTACAAAGTTATGTTTTCATACTCTGTTTTCTTTTATATGTCTTTTGTGTACAATAAAGTGTCAATTCATTCATTCATTCATTCAAATACTATGCACATAAATTCCGAAAAACTTATTGGTGCATGCCCGCCTGACCGGGGATCGAACCTGGATCTCAATTTTTTTTTTATGTATTTATATTGTTGTTTTAACCAGTATTAACAATGTGTATATTATTAAATATATTTTGTGCAACTGTTACATAATTAGTGGTAAGTGATACGATACGATATAAAATGAAACGAAAATCGTCCCAATGGCTAATTATGTTACAGTTGGACACAATACTTTATCTACGATCATCGTTCCACTAATTAAATAGTGCCGATTATTTACTTATCGTTTACATACCTGCCATTTATATTATTGCTTGAATGTTTTTGGGTTTACTCAATTTACTATTCGTTTAATGGAAGACTAAAATGTCCATTATAAAAACATGGTACTCGTTCGTAATTACTTTTACCTGATGAATTATTGGCTAATTAAAATTGCGTTACTAAATACTTCAAAATAAAATCTCATCAAAAAATTAAAAAAAAACATTAATATGTTACTTAAGAGTATATATAGCACAAAAGTAGCGATTTGGGATCGTAAAAACTATAAGAACTGAATTAATTAATGAGTGAATAGATATGTGAATGAGTGAATGAATGAATTAATTATTTATTACTTATAAGTACTTATATGCTTTATTAATGTATTATTATATTACTTTATAAAGTACACAATGACATCACACAATATTTAGGGTTTTACAAGAGAAGTAATTAATTTCAAATGTTCGTAGTACAGTGGAGACCGCATCAAGTAAGACACATTGGACTTTGTACATATCTTTTATTCTTCTCTTTAGGGGCTAATGTCGTACTGCAAGTGTACTTGCAAGCTTGATGTGGTCTCCACTGTACCTAAATGATTTAAAACTAAGTAAAAGTGGCTCAGTTCACGTACTTGTGACTCAGATTTGCAACAAAAGACAAAATTACAAGCCGTATTTTAAAAAATAAACTGTTTGACGAACTAATATTTTTTATTTTCCTCAATTTTCTTTTGGAAATATTTTGAACAATTTAACATTTTTCATATTTTTTTACACCATGATATAAAGGCAAACTAATGCTATTTTTGTACTATATTTCATGTCTTTATCTTTAATGGTGCTAAAGTTATGAGGCTGTGACTTACGGACGGACGGACGGACAACGGAGTCTTACCACAAAGGTTCCGTTTTGTACCGTTTTAGGTACTATGAAACCCTAAAAACTTACAAGTAAATAAAAAAGCTGAGTTAATTTTCAGTTTTCAGTTTATTTTCAATTTCAATTTCAATACACCGGCTGAAATGAAATCTCACTCCTACGCAGAAATTCTAATTTATTGCATTTATTTCACAACTTTGATCGTTATTTGAAATTCCTAAAAATCAGTATTCTTGCAGAATTATCAGAAAAGAAAGATTTTATTTTAGTTAGTAAGAAAGCAATAAATAAAATACATTTTACGTTAATTTATAGTGTGGAATTTGAAGATTCCAAAACACATTTTTTCATTTACTTTAATGCTACTTTTAATAGGTTTTTTAGGCTTTAAACATACCTTTATTTATGTTCTACGCGTTGAGAGTCTCATTCATGCACACGTCGCGTAAAGATTATGACAAAAACAAGAAATTTATTCAGGTAACATTTATTCCCATATCTTCAATAATAATCTTACCTGGTTACTTTTTTGGATAATACTTTAGTTTTCTTATTTCGAGTGCTTTAAGTAGTTGTGATTTTATTAATTCAACCACTGACAAAATATATTTTTTCTACTAGAAAACTATCGTTTAGCGTAGTCAAATTTAAAAACACGTAGAATAGAACTATTAATAAATATATAATGAAATAACAAAAAACGGTATTTAAAAAATTATTTTAAGAACATTTATCAAATCGAAACTTATCGAGAGTTTAAAACACAAAACGCGTCGATATTTCCCTCAGTTTCGCTGGGACATCGCAGCGTTCAGACGTGTGTTGTGTAGCTCGACGTCATTTTACCTCCCGCTCGCACGGTTGCTCCCTTTCCCTCGCGTAGATTCTTATGGAGAGGCGAACTGTATCATGAAAGTTGCTCTACTTGAATATTGCACTTATCATTTAATAAGTAAACAACTATGGATAAAATATTTTAAGAAATCCCTGTTTCGATAAAATAAAGTCTAATCTACGTCCGTCCGTATTTCACAGCATCATAACTTTAGCACCGTAAAGATAAAGACATGAAATTTGGCACAAAAATTGCATTAATTTGCCTACATATTACATTCTAAAAAAATATGAAAAATTTGAAATTTTTTAAAATATTTTCAAAACAAAAGTGAAAAAAATAAAAAATATCCTAAAAATACAATATGGGTATCAAACTGTAGACACTAAAAAGGTGATTGTAAAAATATATACTTTTACTATATTTACTGGCACTGGTTTTGTGAAATCTTTAAAAAAAACACAATAATGTGTCCGAAACTGGCAGACCGAAAAATATGAAAAAAATGTCCATTATAGATCATAACTGACCAATAACCGGGAAAACTATAGTGATTTAAAAATATAAAAAAGTAAAATAAATAAAAAAAAATTATAAAAATACAATATGGGTATCACATTGTAGGTATTAAAAAGCTTATTGTAATAATATATAGTTTGGCTATATTTATTTGCATCTATTTCGAGAAATCCTTGAAAATTTATAAAAAAATGTATGTCCCCCCCTCTTATCTCCAAAACTGGTGGACCGAAAAATATGAAAAAATCATGGTAATATGCGTTTACGTAAGAATTACAGAAAAAATAAAGCGGTTGAGAAATTCACGAAAAAAAATGATAATACTAAATTTATCATCCACAATACGGAACCCTAGGTTCTGACTAGAGTCTGACTCGCACTTGGCCGGTTTTTTTTCAAGATGTTTGCGGTAGGCCGTTTTTTTGGGCGGTTTTAATTTAGTTTTCGGAGCTTTTATTTATTTTTATTATATTTTTACCCTTAACTTTTACCATAAGTATCCGGTTATCCGGATAATACATTATCCGTTATCTGGATAGTAAAAATCTGCGAATAATTGCATGCCCTAATTCGCTTAGATTAAGTTATGTTAATGTGTGTTAATTCGAAAACCCGTAAAGACGTATTTTAGAAGTTGTGGTCTAAAAAACCGACGGGGATGGCGTGACACAAATTTTATACCAGCAACGCTGGCGCCACTTTTTGGAATAACTAAAGCCGAAGCTACATAATTTTTATTAATTTACTTACTTTTATTTAAAATATCTTAAAAAGCTATCGAAGTCACTAAAACCGACAGTCGAGATAACAACGTGCTAGACAATAATGCATCAAAACAAAAGAACGTACGCAGCTGCGGTTCTTATCATTAAAACATCACATTTCTAAAACTAAATTTTTTACCTTTTTTATTGCACCTTAGTCATAATCATGGACACACAAACTGACAGACACTTAATTACCGTAAGAGTTTCTATTTTTGATATTATATTACTTAAAGAACTGATTTTAATATGTGTGTGAGTATTAGGAATTCATAATTTTTAATTTTTTCATTGTTACGATTTGATTATTAATTTTCTACATTTTCAAATTTTATAAAGGTATTTTTTATGTCAAGCATTAGTTAAATGAAAATCTTGATGAATAAAGAAATTTTCGGGCTCAACTACACGCTTTTTAGGGCATGCAGGTTTCCTTAGAGCGATAGGGCTCATCACGTTGAGACGTAATAATCGTCAGAGAAACGCGGGTGTACTTATAGGTACACGTATGGGTGGACTTATGACTTGCATCTCACAGTTCACACTCGGAACACCTCTTGACACCCAATAATTGCATGACCTATAAAATGTATTGTGTCTAAATACTAATCACTCTTACTGCTACCAAAAAGCCATCTATTCCAGGTAGATTTACTTTTGTTCATTTTGCTTTTGCAAATTCATTTTGTTTGTTCCGATAAACAAACCAAACTTTGTAAATTACCGTAACTCGAATAATTAAAAATCTTCACATGTCAAATTTTAAGTAATCGTACACTCATTTAACGGAGTAGAGCAACATTCAGGTGCGGTCTCTAACATCTGAATGCAGCGGGGGGAGCGCCACTTCTAAAGCCTCAGGTAAGATGAAAGCGAAATGTTGCAAAGAGAGTCTGGGGCCTTAAGTCATAACCTTTGAAGAAAAGTTTAAGGGGCAGGTAGTCACCAACGAGGTCGACTTGTGTCGGTACAAATATCGACAGAAACTATATTGAAATACCGTTCATATCAGCGTGCACTGCATTACGATGCGACGTCACTAGGTCTCTGAAAAGCGCAAAATAGGAGAAAATTATACTTTTCACATGGGAGGGACGGAAAAAAGAAATGTTTTTTTTTGGCTAAGCAATATTTTTTTTATTTTAATGCAAGAACTATTCTAAAATTTAAATTAGTGGTTTCAAAGAAATTATCAATTTTACTCAATTTTAATCTAAAAACAGCTTGACTTTCAATAATATGTTTATACTGTTTTTTTAACGCAAGTATAATTTTCAGATATAAATTTTTTTCTCATACTTTATATAACAATATATATTTTTTCATAATTTTTAAACATCTCATTTAAGAGAAATATCATTATCAGTAGAGTAATTTTGGATGACGCTGGAACAGGCGCCTTAATAGCGCATATTATTATCAATTTAACTCTTAAATTAAGTACCCTTAAGGCTCTGAAATAACGATTTTAGAAGCTTTGTCAAGCTCTTTAAAGGTGAATGCTCTTTATTATTATTCGAGTTTTTTTTTTGTAGCTGAACTATTTACTTTCTTAAGAACTTAAATCACAAATAATAAAATCTAAAATCAAATAATAAATTTGTGTTTTAAAATTATGGGAATAATACTAAATAAAAATAATTATTAATATTATTATTAAGTACAAAAATTATGTATTTAAATAGACTAAAACTTAAATAACAATTTAAATCTAAACTAAAACACAATTTAAATATCAAAAAAGTAACTTAAGTTTAAAACCAAATAATCCTATAAAACATAAAAACTTAAACAAACTAAAATCTCTATTAAATTACAAGTTTATTAAAATTAAACTAAATAGAAAATATTAGCCAGATCGCCGTCGTCATGTGGAAGGGTACCTAGAAGGCTGGCTGCGTTTCCTCTTTGTATGGCCAGACTTATTCGCTGGCCAAGATATGCGCCAGCCCTCGGGTCCCCACAGACGTCGACCAGCCGCGTAGTTAATTCCTTGAAAAGGATTTTTGCTTCTGGACCTCACGGCCCGAGGGTCTCAACGCTAAAAGGCGCAAATATGCAGTCTAAACTGAGGCCTGCATACCCACGCCTCTTGTTTCCTTCTGCTGCTGCCGTGGCTGCACCCGCTCTGACAGCAGTCACACCGGTGTGGGACGGCGCTAAAGTATCGACACACGTTGCGTCCCACACCAATGCCCTGCCGTTCTTCCATGGGATTAATGTCATCCCGTCAGGCCTCTTGCCATCCTCACGCGATAAACCTTTCGGTTCCAATATAGCCGGTACGTTGACGGTGGCAAGGGCCCTGCGGATGACATCGTTTAAACTGGCATGCCGCGGCAAGCGGCCGGCACTACGTCGACATGAGAGGCCGTGGTGTCCAAGCTGATCGACTTCTGTGCCACACCGACAGCGATGTGGCTCATTCGTCCTTGCACCGAGACGGAGGCTTACGGCAAGGGAGAAAGTGACTCTGTCCAGCTGCGTGCCGATGTTAGTGGATGGTACAGTTTGCAGCCAGAAACCTGACTCCCGTTCGCCAGATGCCAGGAGACGCGCTCGATCTGCTGAGTCAGAAGCAGTTTCCAACAGGTCATTTTGCACCTTACAGCAGACCGGCTCGTCCCACAGTCTTTGAATTGTCAAATCGGTGGGCAGATCCTCACCAGGACAGGCTTGCACCCATGCATCCCTGGCCTCCGTCAAGCACGACGCCTCAACGACACCTAGTGAGGGGAAAATTACAGTACTGAAGAGGACATGCGTGCTATAGACGGATGACAGAAAAGCAGGGAGTGCCACACTCGAGATTTTGCGGATCCCTAGGCCACCGAACCGGACTGGTAGTGAAGCTTGGGTCCAGCACCGGTCGGTGAGTGAGCAGTTCAGTATCCTTACCAATGTTTGTTGAAGAGTATTGTCCATAATTTTTAAAAGTGTATAAAATTTCCAAAGAGGGCAGCACCGGAGAACGTAGGTTAATTTAGGGACAAAAAGGCAGAAACGTATTATAAAAAATGCCATATGGGGATTGAGTTTGGTCAAACGGTCAGAACTATTTATAAATTTAGTAACCTGATCATTCACGAACCCAGGGATCGATTCATTTAGGACGGGGGCACCAAGAAGGCGTAGGGACTCATCGTTTAAAATTTTAACGTTGGGGGCTAAGCTGTCAAATTTTGATATAATATCTTTACTCTCCGAGTAAGGAATCGATTTAGATATAAAGAGTTCACATTTCGAAAAATTTAATTGTAAACCAATTTCGCTGAATTTCTTAATAATATTTTCCAAATCATTAATTACTGACAAAGAGTCGCCTCCAATGGTGCTGTCGTCTAAGTACCAAATGTTAAATTTAGAATTTAAGTTTTGTATGATCGGATTGATTGCCAAACTAAATATTGCCGGTCCCAGTGGGTCACCCTGCTGACAACCGACTGAGGAATGTATTAGATTGTCTTTGTACATCAGCTTTGTTGGGTTGCTATAACATTGGTATATGTAGTTATAAATGGAGGGACAATTATTTTTTACTTCTGACAGCAGGGTGCCCCTGTCCACCGAGTTGAAAGCGTTCTTTACATCCACCTTCAGTAGAACCTCGCCAGCATCGTGCTCTAGGAAGGTGCGGGCTGCATGTACAGCAGCCTCGCAACCTCCCTTACTCCCGAAACCTAATTGAAAAGGTTGAAATTTTGAAGATAGATCGGCCAAAATATTTTTACAGCAAATTTTGGACACCATCCGGCGGAATGTGTTTCCCACCGCGATGGGTCTGATACCCCCATCCTTCTTTTTAAGGGCACACAGACTTGCTCCATAGAGCACATCCGTGATGCCCTCGAAGACCTCACCCGACAACATCAGGTTAGCTAGCCGAGTAATGTCCTCCAGAAGAGCATGACCAGCGGTACCGGTGGCCCCACTTAAAAGATCTTTTAAATGCTGTGGGGATATTCCATCCAGACCACCGGCTGAACCATTCCTGAAGGACATCACGGCAGCCAGTGTCTCCTTGACCGTTGTTGTGGGTGCGGGGTCAGAAGGACAGGGTGCATCTGGGATCTGCGAGGTCGCTGCTTGACGCGGATGCTTTGACGCCAAAAGCGTTTCCGGCGTGTTCGGGGCCAGGGTGTCGGAGGAGAAGAGAAGATGTGCAGCTCCCCTAATATCACCATCATTAAATTTTTTTTCTATACTTTTATTAAAATCACCGGTGAAGTTTTGTATATATTGCTCATAGTCCGGGGTTGTTTCATTTTTAGATGAACAGTTATTTTTTATCTTTTGCGTAAGGGAGCTGTTCTTCTCCCTTCCCCTTTTGACATGCAGTATCCGGAATGCAAATGTTAATAACTGCTCCCAACTATTGTGGTCGTTGTTATTTACAACATCTTTGAGGCAACTGGACAGAGAGGCAACAACTGTTGTTCTAGCCCCTCGTGGTATTCTCTTAACCACGGGAGTGGTGGACTTAAGGATCCCTAGTTTTGTCCAAAGAGGGTCGTCCTGTGCGATAGGCGGTGACACTGGGCTTGAGATAGTCTGCTTATTTTTCCCATGTAGTTTCCCGATGTGTATGTTGAGGCCTCTCTGCCCTTTGAAGACCTTGTTACATTCCGGACACTGCGTATCCGACGACTGGCTGCCGGCACCCGCGCTGGACGGGCCGGCCGCCTGCGACATGCGGTGCCAGGACGAGCTCTATACAATAAAATAAACCTTAAACAATACAACTTATAAACAAAATATTTAAAAGATAAAGTTATATGCTCAATCAAAAAGTTTCAAGTTAAAATTAACAAATAACGAGTAAGTAAATTATTTAAAAATAATAAGCGGAAAGTTAAAAAAAAAACATACATATACACTAAATTAAAAGAATACGAGTACAATTAAAAGATAAGCTAATAATAATTAATGACTAAAAAATATAAACATGAAAAGTTGACCAAAAAGCGAAAAGTTCCATTGGCACACGTCACATTGTTTTGTAGGAAGGAATGGCACTGAAATTTAGTAAGATTATTTAGGCAACAGATTGGAAATTCGCTGATACTTCATGTAGCAACTGTACTGCAGTGGATTTGCGAGATTTGTTCCAGTTTCTTTGTATTTCGGGCTTTGAAAATAAAACCGATTAAATTATTTTCCAGTTTGCTGGGGTTTTCTCGTTTGAATGTTTGCTAGGCGGTGTCTTTATTTTATTACTTATATGCAATATTTAAGTTTTCTGTGTTGTTATAACAATTCACATGTGCGGCAGAGCAATTTTAGAGATTTTTACTGTAAAATAATATTTATTAGAAAAAAATGTGACTTTCTTGTTTGACACGAGACCGATATTAATTGATATATGATACAAATGTAAAATACATGTAAAAATGTGAAATGTAAAATACAAATATCCGGGATATAGATATCTCTCTAGTGCTGAAGCTCCATTCAGGGACATAGCAATTAGTAAATAAATACAGTGCACTTACTGGCCTGTATTTATTTTTCTCTTTGATCTTATTCAATATAAAATGTGAGACATTTTGTGTACTTTTAAAAAGAAAATCTAGGATTGCTTTTATGGATTTTCATGCAAAGAGATTGACAATATGTCAAGTTTAAAAGTGAGTGTTGAATGCCGTGAACGCGTTTGTTCACCGGTTGAATGCGATTGCGTCTTTTTATGTTAGTGCATGTACAAGGACAGGTCGAAAACCAGCGCTATGTTGTTGCTCGACAGTTTACAGCAGATGCTGAGTCTGCCCCTTTTCGTCACATTTTGTAGTTGTTTTCTTGTAAGCTTAGTATTTTAAGTTATTTTTATTTTAAAGAATTTACAGTGTGCAATAAATGTAATTTTCTTTCTTTATTTTTATATAGTTTTAAATTACATTTATAGGCTAAGGGCCGACAACCTCAAAGATCAGGTAATTTTATCGTATAAACTCTTTGATAACTGTGTAATAACTTTGCCAATAACAATATTGATAACCTCACTTTGTGAAGCAGGCTCATAGACCTTCTGAACATGTCAGAAGCCTTTTCGAAAAAAAATAAAAAACTTCAATTTTAACTTAAATGTATACTTTTGTCACTAAGGTATCTTTGTCAAACCTAGAAAATCTTTGTATCTTTGTAAGTTAGCTTTTAACTCGTTACCTCCATTATAAATTATATCCTTTTGATGTATCGTAGACTAAAGGACCAAGACAAATCAATGGTTTCATGGTACTGAGAAATGTTAAAACATTGTACTTGTAACTGCAATAAATAAATAAAATAAATAAATAAAAAAATAAACTCAAGATAATACTTACCTGAGGCTTCCTTTTGCCATTTCTATCCATTACATTGAGTGAACAGGGGATCTAAAAAGGCCGACTTAGATGAATCATAAAATGATTTGAAAGTAGGATAGAGTACGCGTGCAAAAAAGACGGCATTAGAACAGAATCATAACATGATTCATCCAAGTCGGCCTTTTTAGAGGACCAGGTCCTCTAAAAAGGCCGTTTTGCATGAATCATATTATGATTCTGTTGTAATGCCGTCTCTTTTGCACGCATGAAGAAACTCTGACTCTATCCTACTTTCAAATCATTTCATGATTCACCCAAGTTGGCCTTTTTAGGTCCCCAGTTCATTGTGTCTGTGTTGTACGAGTAGTGGTTCGATTACTCGACGACTAACCCAGAGGTCGCGGGTTAAAATCCCATAAGGACACATTATTCGGCCTGCGTGATTCGGACGCCACTGCTGTGGGTCTAGATGTGGGATGTTGGAACATAATGATTGTCGGTCAAGCATCTTATATAGTCCATACTCGGTAACACCTCTGTCACTCCCTCGGGAATTCATGTCGTGACAATATATTTTATAGTGCACCGTACACGACAAAACCTGACAAACATTGTTTTACACAAGCACGTATAAAACCAACCATCACATCCTACATAGCTAGAGAAGTAGAGATGCATGTAAAAGCATACGTGACGTATTTCCGGAACATAAATTCACAATACAAATACGCTGAACGGTATCTGTCTGTCTGATTCTCAGTTTAGTGCCTCTGAAATTTATATCGGAACCCGCTTCCTGTTTCATTTATAGCACTATGTGCGGACGAATTTGGTCTATGTGCATTTGTGCATACCTTTCTTAATTCGGACAAATAAACTTATGATTGATTGATTGATTAATTTACATATTAAGGCGATATGCGAAAAAAATACTGGTGTTTCTTTTCTGTGTATTTCATGAAATACACGAAAAAATATAATCAATTTCTGGTATATGCATCTTGACTATATAATCTAGGGATTTGAAATTGGAAAACATGTTTGGATAAACACACTTTTTCTCCTCGTTTGACAAATGGGAACCATATACAGAACTCAAACATATTTTATTAGGTGTCTTTTAACAATATCTAGAGATTTAATATTTGAAATTTTGCTAGCTATTTTAGTTTTTTTATAAAAATTATAAAACCAAAATTTTTCGCTTTCGCCCTGAATCCGCCCCTCCCGCACTGCGCGATATTTCGTTTGGAGTGACAGTGACAAAAATAAAATTCGCATAACTTATTAACACATACATAATATTAACCCGTAAAGTGGCAGTAGGATAGATTATACCTGAAAATTATCGAAAAGCTATGATTCTACAGCTTTATTAGATTAAAAAATTTTAAGTTACGTCGATCACAATGTACAGGAAACATTTATGAAAAAAAAATACGATTCTTAGGAATGTTGACGGAAATTTTTGATATATTATAAAAATATGACGTCGTTGAGGGGTTCGATAAATTGTTCACCTTCATACAAAATTTGACTTGAAATGACTTAGCCGTGTTTGAATTATTCCACGGAGAGACAGAACACCAAGCTTCACTGTGGGAAGTTTTCATATTGTGGGCGAAGCTCTATCGACAAAAATTAAATAGCAAAATTATTACCGATACTTAGACAAGTACACTAGAGAAGCAAAGTCAAAAGCTCCGGCGGCATAGAGCTTTTAAGACTTGATTAATGAATATCGAAAGAAGCGAAAGGTATGTCAGCAGTACTGTTTTATAGGGTGTGGATAGCCTGGGCAACAACGGAGTTTAGTCAAATTAGACAAACGCACTAATCGACATAAATACTCTTAGTTAACGAAAAGTCTTGTCTCAAGTTGCATTTGCAAAAATTGTCCAGTGATTATGCTTTTGTATTAAATTTAAACTTTATTACAATGGAAATGCGCGAATACATGCTTAGAATGATAGGCCACTTTTGGACCGGCGCGGCGGCGGATAGATTTTATCGTAGAACGCGCTTTCGGTATCATGGCTGCAGAAAAATCCAAATGAGCAAAATTTAAAATAGGTTTGTAAAGCTAAATGAAAATATTTAATGAATGGTGATTTCGTTTGCATTTTTCCGAGATAAATAGTAGCTTATGTCACTTTGCGGTCCATAAACTACCTCTATGCAAAAAATCGCGTTGATCCGTTGCTCCGTTGCTGCGTCAAAGAAGGACAAACCAACAAACTAACAAATAACAAACACACTTTCGCATTTATAATTTGGGTACGGATTTAGGGATGTCCTCGCTCACTCACTGACTCATTAACACCCAGCCCAAACTCTTGCAGCTAGAGACCTGATATTTTGCACAGAGGCTCTATTTATAATGTAGACAAGGAATGAGGCCGGATTTTTTGTAAAACTTGCGGAGTCTCCTGCCCCTGTTGCCCTCCCCTAATTTCAGCACTGTCGTCAAGTAGTAACAGACACAACCTCTCTGGTTTAAGTATGGTAATCCACATTAAGAATAAAACAGTCTATATAAATATTGTACATATAAAACAGTCTACATAATATCTCCAGCAGTTCAGATTTTCCCCATACTGCCTCAAATCAACGCGCTACCCTGTATACAATAGTGTACGTGTAAATCTTAACGTTATTCGGTATTCAAGTGCAACAGGCTAGTAATGTAGATTGTATTTCAGAAAAGGGGTCATGTATGTTCAGTGTTACAGCGCTAGAAGCTAAAAGCAGCATGAATTCACAATGCGAGTCCGTTCAGAGAACGGCCGGCTGATTCACAGCGCTGTTGTGCTGCAGTTTATACGCCGATAGCCGCTGCTTTATGAGGCTAACTGATTGAATGCTGTAATATACCACTGCATTATGCTATCAGGTGACCAGAATATGGTAAAGTGGAGTAAATCAGGTTTAAATTTGGTCAGACTGCGTCAAAGAGCAATTTTTTAACATATACATATATCGTCACGACATGCATCTCCGAGGGGGTGTCAGAGTTGTTTACGAGTTTGAACTGTGAAATAGAATTCAGAATCTACTCTCGGCACTCGGTGAGCCCTATATCCGGTACAAATACGCGGTTTTCAAGGCATGCAGGTTTCCTCACGATGATGTTTTCCTTCACCGTTCAGCAAATGGTAATAGTATTGGGTAAAACAAATAATATGCACATAAATTCCGGAAATCTCATTGTTGCATCGTACTTTGGTCTCAAGATTGAGAGGACAGCATTCTACCGCCTGCAAGCTACCATAATTTTTTAAGGTTCCGTACACCCGAAGGGTTCCAAACGTGGCCCTATTACCATAGTATATAAACATAAACATAAACATAAAATATCTTTATTGAAAAAGGCGTTACTTTGCGGAAGTCCATCATAAATTATAAAATATCTTTATTGACCATAAAACATCATAAAATACAATGAGTATCTGACTCCTAAAAGGAGTCTAGGCTAGAAGGCTAGGAGTCAGCACATTCCCATAATTTCATTTTGTTATAATCAGTAGCCAAAAAGGTACATACAAAATTATGAAACAATTTTTAATTATTTTTAACTTAGCTTAATGTTAGTGTTAATGTTATTAAAGTTTAATATCATCTCATACATCAGCCTGCCTTCGTCCACTGCTGGACATAGGCCTTTCCAAGATTTCACCACTGCTGTTGCTGCTGCTGCACTTTGAATTAGGCTGCTGATAGCAGGAAGTATTCACTATACTCTCTTGAACTTCGTTTCATATCAACAGCGCGTTTGCAAGAACTGCCCATATTTCACAATTTAACCCGTCAATACTAAAAAATGTGAAATAAAATGAACTTTTAACAAAAAAAATTATAGCTACTTCAAATGTTACAGCAGCCATTCACTAAAAAGTTAAGAATAATTGTATAATGCAATGACCGATGGTACTGAAACAACACTTTGGCCTACTTCTTTGTTCCTGAAACATTATGTTATCTAGATGTCGGCGTATTCCCTACGATATAGCAACATAAAAACCAATATGAGAGCGCCGAAGAGCGGCAAAAGTGTTGTTTCGGACCATCGATCAATACATTATACAATTATTTTAAACTTTTTAGTGAATGAATCCTGTCACATTTGTAGTCGGTTACAATTTATTTGTTTCATGTTTATTTAATAATCCATTTAAATATCTGATTCGATTTTAAAGCTGCTTTCCTTTTTAACTGACAGATTCATGAATTAATCTTGTCCATCTTTATTAAAAATTTTGGCTGGATCATTTTTGAACGAGCGAGCGATGTTCTCCGAGTATTTGAACAAACCAGCGTTTGTGTCTATGTTTGTATGTATGAATGCACAGAACTATGAATGTTTGTCCGACGATAACTCGAATATCGTAGATCGGAACGTCATGAAATTTGTAAGGCGAGTAAATAAAACAAAAATATTTTTTAAGTCCGAACATGAGCCAAATCGGTTAAGACGATAACAAAAATTGGGTTTTTTCGAATCCATTTACTCCACTATAACGTCATCTACGTATTTGATTTTTGGGTAAATTTTTATTGAGTATTGGATTAAAATTCTCACTGAAAGAAAACGCGATTGGATGAAATTTTCTCGATACAATTGAATTCCGAAAAGACCTCTAAATTATTACTCACGTGTGATTGTTGTTGACTATATGCCAACCGTTTCACCGATACAATTTCGGCATTATCAAGGCGAGTGTCGTTCAACACGACTTCAAGTGTCAACTTCAACAGGGATCATGGTTGGCAGCTGGCTCCGTCTTGGAAACCGGTTCTCGATGGATCGAGCAACTTTAGGACAGTGCCCAGTGACAGTGACGATGTTGTGAGTTCGTTTTGTTTACTAACCGCCCCTAATAACAAACAATTGGAACAATTAAAATAATCAAGTGGATCCACCATCCCACCCCCCTCGACGACGCAGCCAACGCTCAGCGCACGAGCAATGCGTGCAGCACGCCGACCGGCGGCTGCCAGTGCCCGTTTGACAACGACGGTGAACGCCGCGTCGTCGTCCTAAGAACGACACTCGCCTTGATAATGCCGAAATATTGATAATGTGAAACGGTTGGCATATAGTCAACAACAACCACACGTGAGTGTTCAAGCCGTATGTAATAATAATTTAGTATGTCAGCTCACGCGAGTTTTAATAATATTATACCTCTAAATTGTTTTATTTTTTCCTGTAATTCTGAAATCTTAACTAATTTAATTGTGAAATTGTATTCAAAATGTGGATATTATGTATTTGTAAAGGCACCTTGAACATCTTTTCGCTGTCCGTCTGTCGCTGTCTTTCTGTCTCTTTCATGTCTGCCTCTACCTGTCTGTCTGTCTGTCCATCTGTCTGTCAAGACCCTTTTCCCTGGACTCCGTGAGAGTTTTAAAAAGTATATAAGAGTGATAAGTGTTCCGTTTTTCATTTTGAGATTCGGAATCCTAAAAAACAGTGATTTTCCATGACTATATTTCTAAGTTTTTTTTTTTTTTTTAGATAATTCAAGTCATTTTAGGATATGGTTTTCATTATTTTGGTATATACATTGAACATAATTTTTTATGATTTTTTAAATAATTGTCCGATGTGACGTCACTTGAGAACTTTAGACATTATACTGATTGTGATGTGTGTTTGCTTATAAAAAAAGTAGTCTGTCTCTGTGTGTTACTCACCTGTCATCCATCTGTCAAATCAGTCGGAAGCTAATTATTATAAATTTATCTTGATAGGACACATTTATAAACAACCACTTTTCAAGTGATATCACACGAAGGCAAATGGAAGTTGCAGCTTTTTCGTAAAAATATTCATCATCATGAGGTTTCTTAGACCACAAGTTCCAAAATACAGCTTATCTAACCTAGATCTGGATGGACGTACAGTTAATTATGAACGAAATAATTCTGCTTCTTTTTGCAAAATCCCTGGATTTAAAGTGTAATTTCGTGTTTATTAGATATAATTAATTATTGTTACTTGTGCAGAGCCGAGATGCACTCATGTAAGAGAAAAAACCCACAGAATTGTAAATTTCACGTACTGTTTCAATATTTTGTTGTCTAAATGCAACGACATTCTATACCATGTCATTGTCTAAATGCAATGTTTTAGAACTAACTCAAAAGCTTTGTATATACAGGGTGCTTGGAAATTCGACCTATTCCTTGAAAGTGGTTATACTAGAGATCATTTCCAACAAATAATACCTATCAACTAGGTTAATACTTGCGATTGTCGGCTCTTGGTGAAACATCATCATGGATGAATACAAACACTTGTACTGTTTCACAATTTCACTAATTCAAATTGTGAAACAGTACAAGTGTTTGTTTTCATCCTATCAACTAGGGGTCGAAAACAATGAATTTTTTTCAAGTAAAACACGTCGATATTTCAAAAATTACAAAATGAAAAAGTTTTTCTTTCCACTTAAGACCTTTTATTTCTGAGATCATGAGAATTCAATGCATGTATTTTTTTTATAAATGATCACTCATCTATCATTGATCAGAAATGTGATAAATAAGTGCTGAGTAAGGAATATTTATTTATAAATTATTAGTAGTTATTATTAGTCCGAAAGTTTGAAAAATGACATAAAAACCTTCGTAACTCGGAGACCATTCATTTTCGACACCTGGTTGTTAGGACTCAATTCGTTGGAAATGATCTCTAGTATAAGCTCTTTCAAGGAATAGGTCAAATTACCGAGCACCCTGTATATAGGTACGTAAATAGGTGGGAAAAGTTATCGCATTCAATCACATTTTGCTCTGACTATCTACGGATTCAATTTTAATGTCTGCTATTCATAACCTTCACTTCGCATTGCATTACGTATTACATATTACCATCATACTTGTGGTCTTTTAAATACACAATTCACTAGATTCAATGCACGGTAGATGTCCACAAAAAGAGATCTGCCTTGTCAAGTTTTTAATCTCGCCTTCGTTCCTCCAGAACCGATCTTGTAGATTTAACAGATGTTACCCCCTCCATGAAATTATTTATTAGAGTACCTATACAACTTGTAACAGATAGGTGTAACCATATTTGAAGAGCTTATTCAGTCAATGGTATAGAACAACTTTTACTATGTAACAAAACCGGTATCTCGAAAAAAAATTTTTACTGTTTCATAGATAAATGCAATGCCGCTCGATGAAATGTATGGAAGGGCAGTTTTTTTTTTTGAGATTTCAGGGTTAGCTCCATAGTAAAAGTTATTCTATAACATTGACTGAATAAGCTCTTCAAATATGGTTACACCTTTCTGTTACACGTTGTATACATTTGACCAGATTTTGATGTAGCATTTTAAGATTAACCAGTATTTAACTGAGCTTATTCCAAGATAATGTGTACTTTCCGAATCGAAACACTTTTGTGTTTAAAAAAGGTTTTATTGCCTATTGAAACAAATAAAATAACTCATACCGTTAATCAACAAACTGAACGCCAATAACATATTTTGTTACAGTGAACCTGTAACTTGGTTTTTACGAGACAAACTGATGAACATTTTACTGTAACATTGTAGGCTGTTGGTGCTACACGCCACGGCGATGTTCACTGATTATTGGGTACTAAAGTAGTGTGAGATACGAGCACTGTTGCAGTGGAATGGGGCTGGTGATATACATTCATTTATATTTGACTAGCGACCCGCCCCAGCTTCACACGGGGTCGAAAATATGTTTCAAATAGTTTATTTTTAAAATCATAAATATAATATCTTCTAAGATAACCTAGAAAGATAACCTACGTCGCTGAGGCGCCTGAAATAAAAATATTTATTTGTATCTTTTCATTTGTCGCTCATACGCACTTGTGCTTTTCAGCCAACACCGTCGTTAGTTAACACTTTCGCGGGAAGGTTGTTTCAAGTCGTTAAGTACTTTAGTTTTGTTAGCATGGGCATGAGCGTGAGTATGAGCACAAGCACTATTATATATTAATATTAATATATTAGTCTTGACTACATTATGGTTTTTGTGTACTTTTTATTTTTTTAGACTGATTACATTGTGATTAGTTATTATGGAAGAAAAGAAACAATTAACATAACATTTTCCAAGTGATAGTTAGTAAAAACTATATTTTTTACTGCATTCTTAGATATAAATTCATAATAAATGTAAATTTATAAAAATAAATAAAATTACTAATTAATTGCATTTTATTTAAAAAGCTAGAACATTACTTTATAAGTGATAAGATAAAAATAAACTAAAATAACCAAATTTGTTGAAATAAATTATTATAAGAGCTTAGCGCCTCTGAGACGTATGGTTATCTTCAACGTACCTTGCAATATGGTTATCTTTCTAGCGTTAACTTAAATTATATAACACAAAGATCAAATTTGGTCTTAATTTATACTTTTTTTGTTAGCTATTTGGTAACAAAAAAGATGTTGATAAGGATTAATACTATGCCACTTCTCATGGTTTTCCGTATGTCCGAATCAAAAAAATAATACAATAAACAAAAAGAAACGCCTCTAAAAGTTAATAAAAAGAAAAAGATCCGATAGATACTTTAACCTTTCATACCCGACCCTATGTGTTCATTAAAATATTATTTAAGTTATTTAAACAGTAATTAAATTATTCTAATTTGTTTTATTCAAATTTTTATTTGTTTTAATCCTGATTTTTATCATTTTTATTATCAATTCTGATAATGATACTATTATTGTTGTCATTTCAATTTTGCATTGTTTTATGCTTTGTATATTGTAGTACGTGCAGATAACACAAATACATGATCTTGTTAAGTTTCTTGCCCTTCTTCTAAGCAAGACTAATCGTATGGGCGGAGTTAGGCATTTATTCTTTATATGTATTGCATATATTTATAATATTATTTATTTCTTATTCCTATATTTTTATTTTAATCAAAAAATCGCGGTAGTAATTTTAATCAAAAGTTTTTTTTCCCTAAACCTGTGTCAATTATAATTCGAGAGACTGGTGACAGTTGAAACGTGACCGACCTTTAAAAATACGAAACGGTGTAAAGCTTCAACATGACAAAAACATATTTTTTTTTAGCTACTGTTATGTCATACTAGTTACTACCCAAATGTTTTTATAATATAATAGTGTAATAAACAATGGTGTCGATTCGGTGTAGCACATCTTAACTTATTTCACAGGACTAAACTTAATTTGAGTGTTCCGTTGTTATTTTTTCGATACAGAAAGAAAAAGACAGGACGCTTAAGGCCCTTAATACCGCCAAATGGGTACATTCTAAAGCCTACTCCTCTTTTATGGCCAAACCAAAAATATTGACAAAATGTATTATGGATTATCAACTCTAGGACAACATATGTAACATTTTTCTTTTTCGTACCACCAAAACTTCTATATGAAAAATTGTTTCAACTGAATGGTGTTTTTTGGCTTGAATTTCCTACTGCCCCTAAGCGGCATAGGTGATTTAATTCATTTATGCTTTGATAAATAGATAAACTTGATAGCTATAAATATAACATAGAATTATTCAATCGAACAATGACGCCCATGTGAAAAGTATTATATTCTCCTATTTTGCCCTTTCAAGGACGCAGCGAGCGTCGTAACAGCCACCACGCATTGTGCACTGATTTGAACGTTATTTCAATGTCGTTTCCGTCGATATTCATACAGACAAACATCGAGCTGCTAATTTGGCGACGGTAATCGCCTTAAAATAAGATTAGTCCTGTCAAATAAATTAAGGCGATATTTTAAAGTTTTAGCGTTCCTGTTACTCCATATGCGAAAAAACCCTTAGTGCGAGAGGGACGGATTCGTGGAAAAGTAGCAAAAGGTCGGTTTTTTATTAATATAAAATGTACTAAAAATGCTATCAAAATTTCGTTTAACCAGTTCCTAGATACTGTTAAAACCCATCTAATAAATATAATTGCAGTCGATATGTCATTCTAAATTGTCAAACCAGGAGAATTGGTGTCGATAAAGACCTCATTTCAATAAATATTTCTATCGAGCCGAAATTCTCCAATCGCGTTTCTGATTTAACAGATCCCTAGAGAAAGATTCCAAAAATAATATACTATTTTATCAAAATTATACATTGTTCTCCGAAGTAGATATAGAAGTTCTAAAAGTGTCGATTTTTTTTCCGTAGCGCTTTAAGTCGTGTTACGCCGAATCGACACAACTGACTCACTTATCGTGAAATCTCTAAAACTATAGAGTCTACGAACTAGAAATTTGGTAGTTAGGTTTCTTATACAATGAAGGTATTCGCTAGGAAATTCAAACTCAAACTCAAATATTTATTGCACTCTAAGTGTGTATAGGTGTTATGTTAATGATGTGCTTAGATGCCTGTATTAGGCGTAGCAGAATCAACGGATCTTAATTAAGGGCCTTACTATTGCCAAATGGGTACTTTCTAAAGCCTAATCCTCGTTTACGGCCAAACCAAAAATAATGAAAAAATGTATTATGAATAATCAGCTCTTAGACAACATATGCTACATTTTTCTATTTCATACCACCAAAACTTCTACATGAAAAAATGTATTAACTAAATGGTGTTTTTTGGCTTGAATTTCCTACTGCT
The DNA here is from genome assembly GCA_934047225.1 of Ypsolopha sequella. Taxonomy (NCBI): domain Eukaryota; kingdom Metazoa; phylum Arthropoda; class Insecta; order Lepidoptera; family Ypsolophidae; genus Ypsolopha; species Ypsolopha sequella. The sequence goes on from OW203998.1 coordinate 17,281,079, forward strand.
CCTAAGTGGCTTGGCTGATTGAATTTATTTATGCTTTGATAAATAGATAAACTTGATAGCTATAAACATAACATAGGATTAAGGATTATTCAATCGAACAATCACGTCCAAGTGAAAAGTATAATTTTCTCCTATTTCGCCCTTTCAAGGACGCAGCGAGCTTCGTAACAGCCACTATGCATTGCGCGCTGATATGAACGTTATTTCAATGTCGTTTCCGTTGATATTCGTACTGAAAAATATCGAGCTGCTAATTTGGCGATGGTAATCGCCTTAAGGGTCGATTCTCAGTATCTGTTACAAAATATTAAGAAATAATTATAATACAGATTTAGCTGACAACTTATTGTTAAAAGTTTGCTATATGCATAAAAATATTTTCAATTAAATTATGGAGCTTCAAAATAACTGGATTTCCCATAAGCGTGATATCAGATTATTTTAGGAATTTACGGCTGGTATCACGACTGTGGAAAACCCAATTGTTTTATCGCTATTGCAATATCATTAAAATATGTTTATGCATGTAGCAACCTTTTAACACCAAGTTTTCTTATATCTTAATATTTTGTTACAAATCTGGAGAAATGACACTTAAGCCTAATAATTTTAATATAATATTTACAGTATCTCCTACGGACTATTTTAAATAATGCTTAATATAAAATAAAATTAATTTACAAATAATCAAATTTTATTCATTTGGAAATGTGTCGACTAAATAGGGTTGTTCCATTGCGCTCCAAAACCCATCGTTCTCGAAAATTTGTTCATACATCGATTCCACCACGCCCCAAGATTTTTTTGCAATCATATAACAATGAAATATTTTAATATTTTAGTTCCACCGCTTCAAAAAATTTGGAGTAGAGTTAGCAACAAAATATTAGTAGCAATTTTTTATTATTATTCCATAACCGACGACTGTTACAAGTTGGTAGAGACATTATATCGAATAATAAATGTTTCCTTTCGTATTTGTATTCCTATTCATTTAAGTACACGATATGACATTAAGTTATGTAGCCGAATTCATACTGAAGGAGCGGTAAGTGCTGTGTATCAAGGTTCGATGACCCTTTTATGAAATTCGTAAATTATCTTTTTCGTGTACCCTAAAAATGCAAGCACAGCCGCTCGTCAGTTCGTATGCAAGTTCAATATTTTATTTTTCAGAATTACCAAAAAGTGTTATCGATGCGTGATACTGGATTACTTACCAAGCCGTCAGTATGAATTTGGTTGCATAAATAAAAGTACGTAAAAGATATATTTAAAAATCATGAAAATTTTAAAATATCTATATAATAATGAGTGGCTTCTCCGATATTATTTATTGTACAGTTTAGCAAAAAATAAAAACACACATTACACAATATACAAAACAATTCTGCGAAATTAAGTTCGTCTATAACTCCGTAACAAAAATGGTCTTTAATACGTGTTTATGTTTTATGTTGTTTTTTCTTAGGTGTGAAATTCCCACCTTCCCTTTTTGTATTTAACATGTACCCGACTGAAATAAATGTGATATCCTCAGAAGCACTCTTGTTTTTTTCATTGATTTATAGGCCAATACGTACACACATACTCAAGCTTTGCAGAAAAACGAACTTTCTGTCTTTTGCACACAGATAAATTTTGCTTGACTTTATGGGAACACTAGAAAAACTTATGAGGAGAACAAAATAAGTCTTGAAATACGGTCATAAATAAAAAGAATTCCAGTCTTAGACAAAATGCCTTTCTTTGCTCATAAGCGTACGTATCCTATTGCAATAAATTTCATTTATTTTTCGCATAAAGCAGAAAATTGCGTACTCGAGTACATCACATAAAAAGAGGATATTATAGAGAAATAAATCATGATTCCAAGTAGGTTATGGCCAGGTTTAGACGATTTTATGCCTTAATAGCCAACATTGTCTCGCCTATTGTACTACTATTAATTTTGTTGGCTTTTGTACTATCGTTTGGCACAGATTAAAGAATAATACAATCAGTCACTTCCTATATATTTAGTTTAAACGTCACAAAATTGCCAAAGGTGTCGATTCGGCGTAACACGACTTAACTTATTTGACAGGTCTAACCTTATTTTAAGCGTTCTGTCTTATTCTTTCTTCATAAAAATGACAAGGATAGAACGCATAAGTTAAGTTTAGTCCTGTCAATTAACTTAAGATGTGCTACACCAAATCGACACAAATATGAACTATATTTAGTTTTAAGAGGCTATGTGAATTTTATTTTTATCACTGTCATTCCAAGCAAAAACACGCTCAGTGCGAGAGGGGCGGATTCAGGGCGAAAGAAAAAAAACTAAAATAGCTAGCAAATTTTCAAATGTCAAATCTCTAGATATTGTTAAAACACAACAAATAAAATATGTTTGAGTTCGGTTCCTATTCGTCAAACGAGGAAAAAAAGTACTCGTATGTTTGAAGACCTCATTTCAACAATTATTTCTATCGAGGAAAATGTATCCAAACATGTTTCGCAATTTCAAAACCCTAGATTATATAGTCAAAATGCATATACCAGAAATTTATTACATTTTTCCACGTATTTAATGAAATACACAAAAAAGAAGCACCTCTATTTTTTACATATCGCCTTAAGAGGCATCATCACAACCAAACCAGTCACCGCATTGTGGGGTGTCTATTGAATGTTATTATAATATTTTAGGCTAAGTCCATTAACATTATCTAGCTAGATCTATGTTTAAGTCGAACTTAAAACCGTGAAATTTGAGTAATATCTTAACAACAAACCCCATAAACGTAAATTTAACGGTTTTTTACCAAAAGCGTAGCCGAATGTACTTTTGTTGTTAAGATAAAATCAAAAATTATTACGAGCCAAACATCGAAAATGTTATCTGTATAAATAATAACCAAAAATAATGTCTGAAAACGTCCAAGGTCTTGTCAAAATTTTATTTCTTCTGAAATTGTACGTATATATAAATAGTAGTTTATGCTACAAGGGCGAAGAGGAATAAATTACGAGGACGATTTAAAACACGAGCGTAGCGAGTGTTTTAAACGTAACCGAGTAATTAATTGCTCTTACGCCTGTGTGTCATACTACGTTTTTCAATCCATAGTGTGAGGAAATAAAACAAATATAATCTTGTGAACTTTAAATTATCATTGGCTCAAAAGGACTGTATCCAGAGCCGTTAAACAGTGGAAAAAAAATATAACATTTATGGTACACAGGAAAGGTTGCAGGTTAGCCAACTTCTCGTGAATAAATTTAAAAATAAGAATAATAAAGCCCAAGGGCAAAATAATCGACTTTCTGTTCGGTTTTGATGCATAAAAAGTGAGCCTTTACTATCACTTGCATTGAAAATAAATTTATATGGGAATAGCGCAGATTTAAATGGCAGAATGTTTTATACTGGTACAACGTCAAGTTTGTATGACTACTAGTCATTAAGTAGTTAATTTAAACTATTGAGTTATGTAAATGACGTCATTGAAACTATTATATGTCATACAATGTAGGGGTAACTTTTATAGCGATTAATAAACACATGTTGTTTATGCAGCATATAAAGGTAACAAACACGACTAAATGTTGTGTACTTTTTTTGTAATAACTATACAACTGTCGTATTGGAGGATCTCATATCTCAAAAGTAAGGTAAAACTATTACGGTTTTATCGTATTTTGTCGTATAAATTTGTATTTTCTTAACCTTATGATACAACCTATATTTATATGACTAATATGTCATATTTACTGCTTCTATAAGTCGTGCTAATTACACGATTACTATTATAAGATGCTAATTAAATTTATAATTGTATAATTCCTTAATTATATGACTAACTTGCTAGTTGAGCTACTTTTCAGATCTTTGGCAATTAAAAAACTAGCCAGTATACAAAAACCTTGCAAAATGGACCTTCTTCAATTAGTTATAGTGGCCACCTAAATTTAGGAAACGTCGGAGTAATATTTTCTTACTAGTGAATATCACAAATCTGAACTCTGTGCAAATTCAACTAAAGCGCGCCTATCAATCTTTCATGTCACTTGCACATCCCCGCTTTTGAAACGATTATGCTTACATAAGACACGCTAAGCTTAACTTAAGTGAGTGAACTGTAGACTGCTTACTGAAGGTGTAAGCTAACTTTGATTGAGTGGATTTCCAATGTAACTTAAGTTTGTAAGTTGTATTCTGTGGAGTAGTTTACGACCGCAGAGTTGGACCTCAGTGGTTTAAATTACACGAAGTTTAAATGTATTGTTTTTGTGTGAATTAACGAATATACCTGTGAATATCAAACTATTTCCTGGAATCTTGAAAAAATATCTGACAGAAAAGTTTGTAGGTACTTATCAATATGAATGTTTTTTATTTGAATAGTCGTCTTCTTCATTAAATCAATTAAGTTTTATCTGACGAAAAAAGAACAGCGGAAAAATGTGGGTGTAGGAGTATCTGATTATTCATCTGAAAACCGAAAACACTCTCATGGCTAAGGTTTATTTCTTGGTTATATGTACTTATATATACAAGGTGACTTTTTGATCATCGTCCAAATTCATACTGGAGGCTTGATAAGTGATCAGTATCTTGGATCAGTAACAGTTTTTGTGAAATTCGTAAAATGAAATTTCGGCTTGCCTTATAAATTCAGTTCCAGTCCCGAGTGAATCACTATGGGGATTCGAAATTTCATTTTACGAATTTCACCAAAATTGTTATTGATGCATGATACTGATCACTTACCAAGCCACTAGTATGAATTTGGACGATGATCAAAAAGTCACCTTGTATATCAGTCAGTACGACCAGAGTAAATAGTAAATATATTTATAGAGTAGTAAATCTTAGTGAAACCACAAAATAACCACCTACAGAAGGTTCACTCCGCATAGCTAGCGAAAACAGGCGCACGCACACATAGACGCGTACGTACGACGATCTCGGTCGAAGTCGGTCGAATGGCAATACGAAATTCTGTTTTCGCTCGTTGGATGGAGTCGGCCTTCTGGTAGTATTTATTTTGTGGTAAAACGCTCTGATTTAAACCCACGCACACAGATGTATGCTCTACACGCCGACTAAGCGAAGTTCGGAGGAGTGTCTATACAAATCTCGGCGTGGCGGCGTGTAAAGTACGCGACTGACTATTCTATTGACAGTCCACACTTGGAAGTACCTCTGATATCCCCCCTGGGATATAAGTCGTAATGATATTTATTTGTATACCAACAAAAAGGTAATATAATAAAAAGTAGTATTATGTCGTAAAAGTATATTATTTACGTCCGTTGTTATATACCTATCTTATTTATATGATCACGCCGACAAAGTGGTAAAATAAAATCTTGGAAAAAAAAAATAAGTGTACCACCCCTACACGTAAAGTGGAGATACATTTTTATTCTCGTCTATCCCATGGTGTGGAGTGTCGTTTGATAGGTCGTTAAAATATTGCAGATGTGTGAATACCATTTTTAGATTTAGGGACCGGTTTGCGAAATATCAAGCTTTAAAGTACCAAGTTTTGGTACTGTCAAGGGTCCCCCCCAGCCAGTTAAACGGCTGTTTTTGGATATATAAACAAATGGGAAATTATTAATCGGCCAAATAAAAATATAATTAGCGACTTAAAGTGTCCGGAATAAATACCAAAGTGTGCGACTAAAACACTGAGTGGGCGAATTTAAAGTATGATATCGAAAATATTTTACCAAACGTCAAAAAATTGGTGCAACGCCGAGCGAAGCGAGGAGGAGCGTGTTAAATTTACATCTTAGAAAAAAGAAAGAGCCGAGCGTAGCGGAGTTAAATTCAATTTTCACTAAAATAGAAAATTGTTTGCCTGAGAATTATTCAACTCCACTCAAATTAGTATTTTCAAGTCGCCGTTATCAAAGTTTTTATTCACCCACAGTCTTTCGCCCACTTAGTATTTTAGTACGCTATATTCAGTCCTTCATATTCGCTCGTTTAAATACTACCCTAAAAAAAGACCAAACTACGGAATCCTACACTGCACGTGGCTCGACACGCATACTTGGCCGGTTTTTTTTATTATACTGAAAAACAACACTAAAATCAATGTACGCTGTAAAAAAACCTAGCAATGCTACTACAACTAAGCTGAGCGGATACATTTCAGGACTAGCTTTTACTCGTGGCTTCACTCGCGTGATGACAAATATTTTTGTATGGCATAAAAATCTGACCCTCTTCCCTCAATTAATTTTAAATGTAGTGTCCCATGCCAAGAACATTCTTCGGTTCGAAAATATTTCGAAATTAATTGTCGTAAAACGATATAAATTTTTTATTTAGGAACTTACACAAACAAAATAAATGTATAAAATAACCTAGCAATGCTACTACAACTAAGCTGAGCGGATACATTTCAGGACTAGCTTTTACTCGTGGCTTCACTCGCGTGATGACAAATATTTTTGTATGGCATAAAAATCTGACCCTCTTCCCTCAATTAATTTTAAATGTAGTGTCCCATGCCAAGAACATTCTTCGGTTCGAAAATATTTCGAAATTAGTTGTCGTAAAACGATATTAATTTTTTATTTAGGAACTTACACAAACAAAATAAATGTTACCTATACAAATCTTGAACTTATAAACCATAAAATAAAAAACACATGCCGAGCAAAATCGCAACTTACCTGATGAAGAAGAGCGTAGATTGAGTGATGTAGAAGAAGCGAGAGAGGTGTGTCAGGATCGTAGCAGATAGAAATCTGTAGTTTCTGCCTTCTTCTTTGGAAGACAGTCGTGAGTATATGTATGTAAACGTGTGTTGTGTATGTTAAATAAAAAACCGATCTGCTGAGTTTTTGTGGCACCCAAACAATTACGTCGTCGCGGATTGTGAAATAAACAAAAACTTTGTAAACGAATTCAGTAAGAAAAAGGCCCGAAATGGCTATAAAATAAAAAAGGAACGGCAAAATGAAAAACTTTCAAATGATTTAATATCTCATTTTAGTGAGAACAAGATTAGGTAGATTGAAATATACAACAATACTTTATTATAAAACAATATTATATTATAACTTAAAGAAAGAAAGAAAAAAAATTTATTGGCGCGTTTACAAAGAAAAAAAAATCTTAAAGCTACACAGTAGAAAAGGTTTCTTAGTACGGAGTAATCTGTAGATAAAAATAACAACACGACAAAAGGATGTAGCTCAGCTATGTGCCATCCAAAACATGCTTTGGTTGGCGCTGGTTTTTAGCTACCTCCGTTACAATTGCATGATAAGGTATTTACGAGTCGTTAACAATTTCATTTACTAAATTGAAAAATCAATAACAATTGGTAGAAATGGCTTATAATTAATTAAAGAAAATAAAAACAAAAACCAAAAATGCGTAACAAGACAAAAACAAAAAAAAAGAAAATTAGTACATAATTATAATTAATTTATAATATATGTATATTATATATAAGTATAGTACGAGTATTATATTGTTATACTATCCAGCAGTGGCGAGGGGTTAGATTATGACGGTGCCATCTCGCCTCTTGCAATTAATAGTAATATTTGGAAGAGCACGGCCTAACTGAATGACATGCTTTTTGTTTTCAAAACTAAGTTTGAAAACTGAAGTAGGTATATAGCCAAATACGATACCTTTGAAAGCGAAAGCGATAGATGTTGAAGTTAGACAAGGCCCCAAAACAAAAAATATATAATTTTATATAGGTGCGGTTTGTCAGTAAATGTTTGTCAGTCAGTAAATTTTGTATTTCGGTTCATTTATTCACAACTCGGAACTTCACGTAGTTAAGTCTTCATCAAGTAAATTTTTAAGAACGCAACCTTTTATTATGACTATAATGTTTTACTCATTGTAAGTCATATTACTCACGAACGAAATTCAACAAAATCTTAGCGAAGAACAGAATACAGACAAACAGAAAATTCGCCTGAATAAGGCCGCGCGCTGCCGTGAACTTCCTCTGCTTCACCTTCTCAAATACCTAAAGATCCGCTCTATACGCAAACCGAGCACAATCCGTGACCTCCAGATTAGTAAAATAGAATAGAATAGACGTTTATTAGCTTCCTTGTTGGACATGAGATCTTAAATAGGTATACATATAGGAACAAACAAGAACCCTGCTAGGGCGCTGCTTACTTAAGATTATAAACATTATAACTTAATTACTTACTTAATGTAGGTAAATATAGGTTAATTTATTTTTCTTAATATTAAAATTCATTTTATTCGTCTGTATTAGCTACAATTAATTAAAAGCGCAATATAATATTTTTTTTTTTACTCTAAAATCTAAATACAGGAACAAAAACAATAATATGTATTATTTCAATCTGGCATGTAAATATTCGAGTAGTCGAGTACGCGAACCACTATACAGGTTGAAAATGAACCCCGTAGCTATATTGAAATCTATGAATCAGAATCACTAATAGAACACAGAATCGTAAAAAAAAAAGGTTTCTTTTTTCTTATATTTTTTGTTGGGAATATTTTCAAAATTTTCAAATAAATGACTAACATACCCGAAGCGACTTGTGTCTGACAATAGACAGTAGGGCTTTCCCCGCAACGACCCTCCGACCCCCAGCCATCAATGAAAAACATTCCTGACGCCCTTGGCGCCTGCCCCCGCAATCCACCCTCCCGCCCGCGATCGACTTTGGCGGTCGATATCTTTATTTTTTATTAGGATACAAGACAAAAGTAACAAAACACATATTTTTAATTTCGAACATAGAATAGTTTCTTTTGATATAGCTAGGGAGTTCATTATGAACCTGTATAAGGTGAAATTTAATCAAACGTCAAAATTCATACTGGAGACTCGGTTAGTGATCAGGAACATGATCAACCGCCCGAATTCATATTAGAGACTCGGTTAGTAATCAGGTATCTGGCATCTGAAGAGTTTGTATGACTACATTGATGGATGTGGAAGAGGCGAAAGAGGTGTGTCAGGATCGTAGCTAATGGAAATATCTTGTCTCTGCCTACCTCTCTGGGAGACAGGCGTAAGTATATGTAACTGAACCATACTGTAGGACTGTAGGACGTAAAGGTTGATTAGATCAAAAACAATCGAAATCTAAATTTGGATCGGCTGATTCCAAACTTATTTTACTTGTTATCACAAATGTATAGGTACTGAAAGATACCAGATACTTTTAGACAATTGAACATTCTTAAAGTTTTAAAATAAAGGAAAAATAAATTACAAATTTAAGCGTTCTTTTATTTAACGTGGTATCTCAAGAGAATCAATATCAATTTCTGTTCCCAGTATTTCTTTAAAGGGCCTAATTTGTACAATCTATAGAGATAAAAAATATCAAAGGAAATTACGTAAAAGTTGAAAAGATTTTCGCTAAGAGTCTTCATTGGAAAAGACTCTATGCCTGCTTGTATCTTTTGCCTTTTACAGAAGTACCTAAAGAAAATTGATTGCATTAATTTAAGTCATTTTCGATCTCAGTCAATTTGATTATATATTTTTTTCAGTCATGTTCTTCGGTCACTTCATTCGTCGTAGGGCTGCCAGCAAGAATTATCATGGAGGGATGTTCTTTCCAACTCAACGTGCAAAAGGAGAATAGGGCGGAGCAAATATCTCGAATTATTTAAGAGGCTATGTGAATTTTATTTTTTATTTTGTCACTGTCACTCCAAACGAAAAATCGCGCAGTGCGAAAGAGGCGGATTCAGGGCACACGGGAAAAAAGTTGGTTTTATATTTTTATTAAAAAAACTAAAATAGCTAGCAAAATTTCCAATATCAAATCTCTAGATATTGTTGAAACATACCAAATAAAATATGTTTGAATTCTGTATATTTTTCTTATTCGTCAAACGAGGAGAAAAAGTGTGTTTGAAGACCTCATTCCAACAATTATTTCTATCGAGGAAAATTTATCCAAACATGTTTTCCAATTTCAAAACCCCAGATTATATAGGTATAGTCAAAATGCATATACCACAAATTTATTAAAAATTTCCGTGTGTTTAATGAAATACTCAGAAAATAAAACACCCGTATTTTTTTCGCATATCGCCCGTAGCACAAAAAAGTAGTACAACGTAGCCGTAGTAAATTCTTACAAATACAAATAATTATTATAATTATCTTTTGTAGTACATACACTATAATTAAAAAACCGGCAAGAGATTAAAATTGTGTACACAATCAGTCATGATTTTCTCAAAAACAATTTGAAATGCTAGTTTAACTTGGTTTGGTTATGATCAAGACTTAATGTGCATACAATTTCAAATTCATGCTTTGTAAACCTTACTAATACTAAACTATTGGCGTCAATTTCCACATACCAAAATGCTTCATTGCAAAATTTTTTTCATTTCTAAAAAAGAAAAACAAACTTAAGGTGGTAACAGAGGATCTCGGTCCAAAATGCACATTTTATTATTGTTTGCCAAATTTTAGAATAAAAAGTTTGTAATTAATGCGTTTTGTGGCGATTTGCGCAAATTGCTTAGTAATAATTAGGTGTTCAAAAATAAATTACGTCATTTTATATACTACATTTTAATTGCACTACATTTACAAACTTTAAAGCGAGTTTACTGTTGTTATGTAATGCAATCATAATGTAATGCATAAAATGACATCAGTTGCTTGTGAAAACATAATTATCGATCAGCAATTTGCGCAAATCACCATAAAACGCATTTATTGCATACTTTTTGTATGTATAAATTTGCCAAACAATAATAAAATATGCGTTTTGGACCGAGATCCTCTGTTACCGCCTTAAGTTATGCACATTGCGCTAAGCGACTGACGTTTAATCTTGAGATAGAGCTGAAACTAACAACGTTAAAAAAGTGCAATTTTTTTGTAATTTTGTAATTTTTTATAATTTAATTTGATAGAGACTCTTAGTGACACGTATTGAAATTTTTTTATAATTTAATTTGATAGAGACTATTAGTGACACGTATTGAAAATTTCAACTGGCTACCTATTTTGGCCACATACAGAAGAAGGGCAATGTAAAAAGTACCCCGAATAGAAGAGCTTGTACTAGATTGACGGATGTGGAAGAGGTGAAAGAGGTGTGTCTGGATCGTAGCAGATGAAAATATGTAGTCCCTGCCTACCCATCTGGGAGACAGACGTGACTATATACGTATGTATGTATATACCTATAACGGCTGAAGCTGTATAGAGACTGACAATGGAGGCTTATTATTAGGTACCCGTTAATGGACACTTCGGGTACGGAATCCATAAAAAGATTAGTTTTAGTTCCATAAAGTTTTACTAGATGGCGATACCTGTGAATACATTATAAGCCACGACGGAAAAAAAACGACAACTTTAGAGCTTGCAAATCTATTTCAGTAAAGAAGGTATTATTTTGATAAACTTTATTATTTTTGGAATCGTTTTCTAGGGATCTGTTAAACAGAAACGCGATTGGAGAAATTCGGCTCGATAAAAATATTTATTTAAATGAGGTCATTTTCGACACCATATCTCCTGGTTTGACAATTTGGAATGAGGAAAGCGATTATATTTTATTAGATGGGTTTTAACAGTATTTAGGACCTGGCCCGGCACTCCCAAAAAGATTCAGTCGATCGTTTATCGTTCGAGCATACGTCCATCTCTGACGCACGCATAGAGAGTGTGATAGAGATGGATGTAGTTGGCCCTCTGGTTAAGGCGCTCTTATCCCAAAATCAGTAATTTCAAAGTCAAATAGAACTTTCAAATATCGTCTAAAACTTCCAAAAAAAATACGCAATATAGTTCGAACCTTTATCTAGGTCTTCCACGTATGTGTTACACGATCAGATGAACTTTGCTTGATAGAAATAATTCACGAACACAGCAAGTAATAAGACCTTTCAAATCATGCCATTTCCATAATTCCACTCTTTTTTAAACGAAACATATCTGGTAATATTGCTCTTTAAATTTTCTAGGTCGACCACGTAAGTGGGTTTTAATAAACATATCCCTTATTTTTAAACAATTTAAAAACCGATAAAAAAAACGAAAAAGTACAAAAGTGTGGTTATTTTCTTTACTCCTTACACGTAAAGAAAAAGACAGAGAGTCACTCTTCTGGGATAAGAGCGCCTTAAACGAAATTTGGTAGCAATTAGAATACATTTTATATGAAAAAGAAACCGACTTTTTGCCACTTTTCCTCGAATCCGACGCTCTCGCACTGAGGGTTTCTTCGCATATGCAGTAACAGGAACGCAAAAAAATTTACATATCGCCTTGAAAGTTGACGGAATAAATAACTAAATATCATTAAACCCCGACGTGAATAATTTAGTCTGTGTAGCATTATAAAAATGGTTTGAGAATAAAATCATAATTCTTCTTTCCAAAACTTTTTCAGCGAAATTTTGTTTATTGCGAAGCTGTCAGAAACTTCATCAAAATTGTATGAAAGTTATCGCTATCTGCAGAGAAGTATCGGCAGTTTCCGTGAATGTAATTTTTCATGTAAAACTCTGCTACTCGTTTTATCTCTTCAATCTCGGATTAAACTTTGGCCGCGGGCCAATACTTTTTAAGGCTTTTCTGCTTTGGTGCATGAACAGACAATGATTTATTTAATATAGTTTTCACTTCTCATGCTCTAAAAAGTACTGGTTTATGCTTGTTACAAGCGGGCAAAAACTACGTTTTATGCTCTATCTAGTGCATAAAAGTGTTTACTTCTTCTTCTGAGACTTCTTCTAAGACTATGGCAATAGGTCAACACAGTACTACTTCGTAGACAAACTTTTTGAAACTCAATTATGTTCGCGCGAAGATACCATCATATGAACGCCAACTGATAGGACAGAAGCTTCAGACGATGCTCAAGGATATATATATGGTGACTTTAAAGAGAGATAATATAAAATGAATAAAAAGACATGTATGTCTGATTATTTATTAAGTTATTTAGACATGGCTATATGGGAAAGTTCCCTTTGCCTTCCCAATCAAAAAAAGGGAAGAATGAAAAAAAACAGTGGTGGGAAAGAGCTGTTGTTTTTTCTCAGGCAGTACTATATTTTTAGTTGTTTGATTATTTAAATTTGTATTAAGTATAACTGAAAGTTAAATATGTCATCCAGTGATGATGAAATAATACTGTTTCATTTCCTCACAATCGAAGTGAAAAGTAGACAACAAAACGGGTACAAACGAGCCATATTACCTCGAACCATAGCTGCCTTTGCCAAGGCTCAAGCAGGTAAATATCTCGGGTAATATGGCTTATTTTAATTTATGCACTCGTATAACAATCTACTCTATATGTACTTTCAAATTTGTATGGCAATTTAACTTTTTATTTCTTTATGGGTAAAAAATATCTTCTTAGCTTTACTTGAAACCTCAATGTCAATTATGCATAAGCATAAACGCATAATTTTAGATACTGATTGCTTACTATTAGTGTGGTTATCAAAATAAACAGATTCGCCACGCTCGGCTCTGTTTTGTATTGGTTTGTAGTGGCCTGAAGTTAGCTGCACAATCACGTCTGACAGCCAATTTTTCCCAACGATTTTTGACGTTTGTTTAGGGGTCGTAACCGAATCGTGGGTGTTTTTGGTAGAAAATAGTGGTTTATTGTGATCTCATAACTACTCAACTATATTGTATATGAGATGATAGTTGGCAAAGGAGATTGACCATGCGCCAATACTCCTTAAAAAGTAATAGTGTCATAAAAATTCAACACTAAATTTCTATTTTATTCAAAATTTACTTGTTGGTTTGCAAATAGTACCTAATTATTTATTTCGGGAGATTATATCAGCGTTTTTATAACAACACAATTGACTTCCGCTTAAAATATAACGTCATCTTTCTTCATTTTATTAAACACGTTAACAAACAATATAGCGATGTGAAACCGTCTCTAATGTTATGATATATATATGATGTTTTTTTGTACATCTTTTCGCGGCTCTGGAAACTTGTCCTTTTGAGCCAGTTTTTTTATCAAGTTCAATATAACGTAACATAAATACCAAGAAATCGACTTAAATTCAGCGCCTTCCTGAAGTCACATGCTGTGCCGGATTCCTTTTCTACCGGTAACAATAGTTGTATTTTGTTTTTCTTAGATCAACGATATGATTAAAACTTCATGTTAACTCACAGTTAAGCAACTTATTATGTTGTTAATTTTTTCAATGTAAATACAGACGCTTTTTTTAGGTTTTTGGTAATGTTCATACAAATATCATACTCATATTTTGTGGACGCAAACGAAAGCACCCGTTTTGATGTTAGGCTGGGCAACTCTAAGCGGTAAAAAATGAGCCAACTAAGCTTTTCGGAATTGGAGAATTTTAGATGCGAATTCTATAAAGATTTCCCTCTGAGGTCGTTACGGCATTTTAGAGCTCCTGTAAGTTGTGCTCGATTTGGAAAATTCCCTAGATTTAGCTGGAATTAAATCTAGAATTCGAATATTTGTAGCCCCTATTTAGTGGAAGCCGTAATTTGTTAGCTATCTGAATTAAGAGCAAACTCATTTATTGCTCGCTGTTGTTGTACTGAGTATTATTTATTCTGTGCTTTAGGAAGTTTTTAGCTTTTGTTTTACAAAAATGTTCATCTACTCCCATGCAATAATGTAATCACAAAAAAAAATGTGGTTTAGGAAGTACCTTCTTTTACATTATTTGACCTATGTTATGATATTACATTATAACATCCCAATTCTGCGCTGTGATTGGCCAAAAATAAAACTGCATTTGATGATAAAAGCATGCCAGGGTCGCCCGACGTAGTTAGGATTCCGTAAAACGGAGGCCTGTTAATGTCACTTCTGTCTGCCCAGTGCCTGTCTCTCCGTCTGTCCATCTGTCTGTACATCCGTCTGTTTGTCACGGACGGAATGAGTTAATGATCTGAACTTTGGATATGTTGTGTAGAATGTTGACCCAAAACACAACATTGAATTAAAAATTAAATTCAATTACTTTTCAGAGGGTGTCCCATACATCAGCGGCGTGCACAGAACTTTTTGCTGGAAAAGCAAGCAATTGGTCAAAAATAACAATAAAAAAAAAATTTAAAAATTTAAATATCACATTGATAAAAAAAATTGTATGACGCCAGGGTAGATTTTTTTTTTCAAGTGATATTTAATTTTTTTCATATTTTTTTATTGTTATTCTTAACCAATAGCTTGCTTTTCCAGCAAAAAGTTCTCTGCATATCACTGCCATACATATATGGTAATGAGGCCAGAATCAAAGGTCAGGTGGAAGAATATCGATCTTTAGGTAATACCCTGCAATCAACATCCTGGTACAAAGCGGTTACCTCAATCTCGAGAGGTATGCTGTCGTTTCTGAAGAGTTCTACTGCCTATTTCTGAAGACCTAAAATTGAACCTACCTGAAAGCATACTATTTCAAACAAAAAAATTATTCCAATCGGTTCTGAAATGATACGAGTATATAATAATAATACAGTCGAATTTAGAACCTCGTCCGTTTTTGAAGTCGGTTAAAAAAGTATTAATTTGTACTTGGAAACAACAACGAAACCCGTAAATTGATAAACGACATTTCGAAACAACCCCATTTACCAGAAGTTTAATATATAGTAAAGGAATACTGATGAGATTTCTTATTGTTAAGCTAATAAGAATTCAGTACCATAGCTATGTCAGTACTCACATTGTATTAATAGTAGTTTATGCTACAAGGGCGCAAAGGAATAAATTACGAAGACTATTTAAAACACGAGCGAAGCGAGTGTTTTAAACGTAACCGAGTAATTCATTGCTCTTACGCCCGTGTATCATACTACGTTTTTCAATGCATAGTGTGAGGAAATAAAACAAATATAATCTTGTGAACTTTAAATTATTATTGGCTCAAAAGGACTGTATCCATCCAGAGCCGTTAAACAGTGGAAAAAAAAAGTATAACATTTATAGTTCACAGGAAAGGCTGCAGGTTAGCCAACCATTGTGAATAAATAAAAAAAATTGAAAAATTAAGCCCTAGGCCAAAATAATCGACTTTCTGTTCGGTTTTGATGCATAAAAAGTGGGCCTTTACGAGCACTTGCATTGAAATATAATTTCCTAGCAAAAGCAAGACATAAAAGAAGTACTAAGGAACGCGCCTTGCACTGCACCCTGGGAATTCACATAATAAAGGGATTTCATCACTAGTGGTTGTAATCGGGGAAAGTTTGCCTGACTCACTTTTCCCTCAAATTATAATCATAGTAATGGCAAAAAGTGAGTCGGTGTAAGTTTCAGCAACAGGCCAAATAAATGATATTATTTAAAACTTTGCTCTTGTTTTTTCTTGAGTTTTACCTATTCTCCTAAATTTGCACGCCTATATCTTTACTGGAAAATTAAATTTTTAGCCTAGCATTTTACAGCTATATTTTGTGTAATATAGAGTTTAATTAGAAGCCAGTAAAAATAAATCGGAATATGATGATATTTTGCAGAAAAACGGATAAAGCTATCAACTGGGCATTTGTAAAGTTATATTATAACATAAAACTGATAAAACTTACTTTTTCGCATGCACCTAGTAAAGGGGTTATTAATACATCAAAAATATTTTTTCTTCATGAACTCTTAGTTTGATCCTCTTATCATTTATAAAGGCGTTGCTTCTAGATTCTAAATCTTCTTTTATTAAATATTTTTGTTGCTTTGTTGTGTCATCTGAGAAAATTAACAAAATCATGTCCCGAAAAATCTAAGAATATTCTGAACATAAAGAGGTAAGATGCGAATACAAGAGGGAAGCCAAGCGATGTTTAGAATTTACAGAAACGCGATACAAGTACAAAACCGTCGGTGCGCGAATATAATTCGCACTTACCTAGTTTTCATTTTCCATGAAATCAAGACCTATGATATATTGATTCAATACAAAGTCTAATTGTTATTTACCATTAGTAAAATTATTTACAGACATAATCTACAGGTATTCCATTTGTACTAGTGCGTAAACACGCACTTTTTTCTAGCTGCGTAATCTCGGGAGTGCTACATAATGCGCAACACACACAAAACGCGCTCATCTGTACTATAGCAAAACGGACTTCGTGAGATAAAATAACTGTAACACAGGGTTTCTTAAACTGGGGTCCGTGGCATGATGTCTGATACCGAACGCCGCACAGCGCTATTGTGTCTATGCCGCGCCAGTGAAAATGAAAATATGTCATTACCATCAAAATGAACAAAACATTAGGCTAATTAACATTATATTTGTATTTATCAGTGAGGCCGTCATCAGTCGAGTTGACAGGTGACAGTTGACAGACCTGTCAACTCGACTGATGACGGCCTCACTGATGAGGCCGAAATATTTCGAAAAAATATAAAGTTTGTCTTTTTTTAACTAGTATAATTACTTAAAACTACAAATAAAAAGCTTATATAGCTAAGGTTATATTTATTCATATATTTGTATTTACAATACAAAAAACTTTACAAACAAACCTTTGTTACTTTTCGGTGACAAGTGGAAGTAAATATTGCTTTTCGTGATTGTTCGTGCTTGATTCAATAGAAATGTAAGTTTAAAACATTATTACTTTTTTTTTTTTTATTTATTACAAAGTAGTAATTGCTTTCTCTGTAATTAGGTTTGGAAGGGGTCCATAATTTTTTGGAATTTTGCAAGGTATCCGTGACTACCAAAAGTTTAAGAATCCCTGCTGTAACAGACAACTAAGAGCCAATTCGTGTTCGAGATAAAATTCACAACTTAAGATTGTGTTTTCTTATTTTTGAATTGAAAATGTTAAATAAATGTGATTTATGCGGAGAATGAGAGGCATTTTGCGAACATTGTGTAATGTTAATTCGTCCACTGCTGGACATAGGCCTTTTCAAGAATTCGCCACTCTTGGTGGTTCTTTTGGAAATAATGCCCCTTACTTAGAACATATTGTTTTAAAACAAAAAAGATGTTCAATTTTTAAACTTATGTTGTAGATAGGTCCTAAAAGACAAGAGTTATAAAACTTGCGAGTAAAACCAACATCATAATTTATTTCCATAGACATCGAAATTGAACCAATTAAACAGAAAACAAGTTAAACTGGATGCATCCAAAATAGTGAATAAACAACAAAATCGCGACATTCTAACCGTTGAATTAATACCTAGCACTGGCTCCGCTCCAAGTTGGCAACGACGTTGCGATTTGAAGCTGCCTCTGTTTTTTATCTGATCTCAGAGGATTAGTCACGCTGCATACTTGCATGACTTGCTAGATAGTTAGCACCAACTCGACCTCCAAGCTTTTTTGGGAAACCTCTGAGAGGTTTAAGGATGATCCACTTCATAGTTTTGTTGAATTTTTAAGAGCAGTTTCGCAGCCGGATCATGGAAATTCCGCCTTTTTCTAATTCATCGAAACAGAACACTTAAATTCAAAATTCACTCGATAGTTACACAACAAAACCTATGTATTAGGTAATTTGCCATCGCAAAGTTTCCATTGGTTTCTGTAAACTTGAATGTCGAAAATTTTGAAATTAAAATAAAATATATTTATTCCACATAATTCTTTAGTATATCATACATTTTTTAAAAAAAAATCTTAATTAACATCTGAGTTATACCTGACCTTAATTATGGCTTTTTGGTCACCGCAAGAACCGCGTTAAGCCACAAGTATGTATCATTTAGCTGTGACCAAAAGGAGTCTGAGTGGTGATAATTTTACTAAAACACACAGAATACACTTTCTAGCATAGGCATTGCCTTTGGTACAGTATACGAGGGGCATGCCAAAAGAAGTTAGATACTCTTTACTCCTTTGATTGACACTGTAAAGTTATACATCATCTTATAGGCTGGTTGTTTGTTGATATATCTGAAAATAGAACGCACATCATTTCTTTTTTTTTATTTGGATGAGCATCATTTTTCCGAGAATCTGGCGGGAATTCGCTTGCAGCAATGGAGCTCAGTCGAAGTGATTGTCGCGCTATGATTTATTATGACTATAAAAAAGTTTTAAGCCTCAAGAATGTTTTGAACTTTTGGCTACTACTTTTGGTGAGTCTGGTTGCTCACGAACAACAGTATTTAATTGGTTCGCTGAATTTAAAAGAGGACGGGGATGTCTCAAAGATGAAGCGAAGACAGTTCGGCTGCCAACCGCGGTCACAGAAGAAAACGTTCGTGAGGCCGAAAACTTATTCGCGAAAACCAACGAATTATGTATGTAGAGCTGGAGCGAGAACAGGGAATTGGATCAGCAGCAATGCAAACCATAATTCACGACCACCTTTCTCTCCGTAAATGTTGTTTGAGATGGGTGCCGCACAAACTTACCGATGAACAGAAAGACCGTCGGTTGGATTGGTGCCTGTTCATGATAGATAAATTCGACGGTGGCGAGAAAAAAAATGTGTATGATAAACTGACTTGTGATGAAACATGGCTTTATAACTATGATCCCGAAACAAAGTGACATTCGACTGTATGGTGCTTTGAAGATGAGCCAACTCCAACGAAACGTCGCCGTGCACGAAGCACACAGAAACAAATGGTCGCCTCGTTTTTCATCAAAACGGATCATATTGCTACTGTAGTGCTAGAGAATCAAAGAACGATGAACTCCGATGAACTCCGAATGGTATGTGCTCCAACAGTAATATCAGCTTGGTGTGACAAGCGACCGAAGTCAGGAATCCGACGCCTTATCGGGCACCACGACAATGCGGCGTCGCACACGTCTGCCAAAACACTTGACTTTTTCGACTCAAAAATGCGTCAATCCTTCCTCACTCACCAAATTCCCCTGACCTAGCACTTTGTGATTTTACCTGTTTCCAAAAATCAAAAATAAATAAAGGGGAAGAAGTTTGAAAGCAAAGAAGATGCACTGGCTGCCTATATTTTCGAGATTTCTGAGGTGTCTAAAGAAGAGTGGTCATTGGTATTTTCCAATTAGTTCAGACGTATGGAAAAGTGTATACGTGCTCAGGGTGAATACTTCGAAAAGATCGATACTTGTAATAAAGAATAAATTTTATAATTTTTGAGTATCTCATTTCTTTTGGCATGCCCCTCGTACCCGTTCAACACATGAGCGAAGCAAGGCTAGTCACTCAAGGAATCAATCATGTCTGGATCTGAAACTGACAATTTCAGTCAGGTAAAAACGATATTGACATCTGCAACACTGCAGTCACGGTGCACCAAAACTGCAGTGGCGGACTCTCCATATAGAACAACTAGACCCGGGCACAAAATAACCACTTACAGAAGGTTTACTCCGCATAACTAGCAAAAACAGGCGCACGCACACATAGACGCGTACGTACGACGATCTCGGATGAAGTCGATCGAATGCCAATACGAAATTCTGCCGAGATCATCATACTTTATTTATTTATTTACACACATAATTTGCACAAACATATTTCAAGTATGCACCACTTAAACCCTTAGGGGTTTGTTTGCGGTGCTATTACAATCTACCACATAAGTAAATTAATTAATCTAAGTTAATACATAGTTATGTTTTATGTTATATTAAATGTTCATATTACGATTTTATCTTAGTGGGTAGGTCAAAGGAAAAGTTACATTATGTTTTCTACAACAAATCCACAAAAATATCCTTGGCATCACGATGTTCCATAACGGTTTAATATTAGAGCGCATTATTGACTGTGATGAATCCACCGACAAGTTTGTAGTACGTACGCGTCTATGCATGTGTGCGTCTGTTTTCGCTCCGTCGTCGAGTCCGCCTTCTGGTACTATCTATTTTGTGACCCGGGCCCCTATTGCGGTTAAACATACGGGGCAGCCAGCCTTCTAATCGACAATCCACACTCTGTGAGTTACACAAAGTAAAAAATTACCATAATCTTTCAGGTATTTCCTTTAATCGTGTTGACAGACTAAGCGACTTGATTTTATCTACTACCATACTTCAATAAGGTAATTACAACATCAAAAACGGTTGTATAAGTAACTACATTCTTTGACCGATGTGATAATATTACAAATACATTATTACATTATACAGGGTGTTAAGATGAAGTTGCGGAAGCCGGAAACTGGCGATAGGAATCGTCCATACGAACTATTTTTCGTGAAAAAAAATTGAGAAGTCAAGAAAAAGAAAACAGTTGTCTCATATATTTTGGTCGGGTAGCTATGTAACTGTTCTATGGAATAGCAGTTTTTTTTTCCTTGATAAGAATAGAATAGAATAGAATAGAATATTAATTTATTTCACAAGAAGGGAGTACAGTACAAGTTACAAGAATTTAAGCTTAAAATCTAAGATACACATAAAGTACAAATAACAAATGTACGCTGTTATCCTAGATAGGATTTTACGCCTGTAGAAAGGAATAACAGCCCCGTTTCCTTGGAGGACAGAATGGGGTAAAAAAAACATAAGTACTTAGTTAATAGGCTTAACAACATTAACTAGTTATAGGTAAAAGAGAGAGAAAAAGCTATGTAAATAAAGGTATAATTTAAGATGTTAAGTATGTATATATATATATATATATATATGTGTGTGTATGTGTATGTGTATGTGTTATGTGTATGTGTGCATAGGAGAGAGATAGAAGGTGGGTGCATGTGTGGCATGCATTCGAGATTGTATGGGTTTGAAACATAGTTTTAGGAGGTTGTCTGTTTATTAAAATATCCACATGTTATGTATTAGTTTTCATGAAGTTTTCAGTTTCATCATATGTATTCTTCATAAGGAATGAGCAAAGTTTATTTTTGCATTGATAACGAGGTAATCCGTAAATGGGTAGGTGTAAGTTTATTTTGTTATACAGGTATGGCCCGAGATAAAAAAGAAATCTTTTGGCAAACTCAGTTTTAGGTTTAGGAACAGAACAAATACGATCTTTACGGCGTTTAGCTAACTGTTTGTAAGGTGTTATTTGATGTTGGTGCAGAATAGTTTGAACTATGAATAGTTGTCTTATATTGAGAACTTTAACGTGATTGTATAATTGTGTTGTTGGGAAACGGATAGGACTAAAAGTAGCAATTTTTAAAATAGCACGTTGTGCAGTCTCAAGGGATTTTAATGTTGTTTTAGCTGCACCGCCCCAAGAGGTGATGCAGTAACATAAAATAGACTGACACAAGGCAAAGTAAATAGTGCGAATGACGGATGGCTTTGCAACATGTCTGATGTTTTTAAAGACAAAGATAAGTTTGCGTACGCGACTTGTAAGGAGGTTAATATAGGGCTTAAAATTTAGGTGCTTATCTAAAATAATACCTAGGTATTTTATAGAATCAGCAGGTGAGATGGATGGACAATTACAATTAGGTAAAGGTGGGTTAGAGCAAGAGTGTGCAAGGAGAGAAAGAGGAGAGGTAGGTTGTGAACTTGAACTAATAGAAAAGGTGATAAACTTAGTTTTAGAAGTATTGAGTGTTAAGTAGTTTGAAAGAAACCAGTCAAATATAGTGTTAAAACCTTTTTGAGCTTTTTTCTGAAGGTCTGACCAGGACGACGATGAAAAAGTAATTGCCGTGTCATCAGCAAACGAAATTATTTTACCTGAAGGTGTAATAAGGTTACAAAGGTCATTTATGAAGACCAAAAACAGCGTAGGTCCCAAGATACTACCTTGTGGTACACCATATATCGTTTGAAGTTCACTGCTTAAATTGTTAGCTATTTTAACCCTCTGTGATCGTCCTGTGAGATAACTTCGAAAAAGATCGAGTTGGAGACCTCTTATGCCTATTTTTTCCAATTTTAGTAATAGAAGGGGGATTGGTACGGTATCGAACGCCTTAGAAATGTCAAGAAATATAGTGAGTACCTTTTGATTATTGTTGACGTTAGTAACAATGTGATTCACAACTTCATGCACTGCATCATTTGTCGATTTGTTTTTTCTAAAGCCGAATTGATTAGGGGACAAGAGGTTGTTACTTTCGAGATACCCAATTAGTCTTTTATTAATAAGACGCTCAAGAACCTTGGAGAGTGAAGTGAGAATAGCTATTGGCCGATAGTTATTGATGAGATTTTTGTCACCGGTTTTAAATATTGGTTTTACAATTGCCTTCTTGAAGGCTGTAGGAAAGTGGCCAGTGTTAAAACATAAGTTAAAAATATGACTGAAAATAGGACCCAGGAGATTGGAGAATCTTTTCAAGAAGGTGGTAGAGATATCATCATAGCCCATAGCAGCATTAGACCTAAGTGAACGTATAATAGATATCACTTCTTCACTATCAGTGTCTAAAAGTACAAAAGATGACAGGACGTTGGACGATGAATTAGTGGGTGAGGTGAGATTATTGTGGCGATGAGATGTTATTTCCTCCGCAAGTTGAGTGCCTATATTAGCGAAGAAATTATTTACTTTATTACAGGAGTCAGTTGGTGTATTGGAAATATGTAGCAATTCGATAGGGGTTTGTTTAGGCACTGCACTGTATGTTATAGATTTAATAGTTTTCCACAAAAGTTTACTATTAGTTCCAGCTTTATCAAGTTCATTTGCATCGTATTGTCTTTTTACCTTTTTTAAGACTTTTGTACAAAAATTTCTATACCTAATGTAAGATAGTTTTAGTATTTCATTTTCTGGACACTTTTTTGATTTTTTGTGCATGTTGTCTCTATTTCGTATACATCTAATCAAGCCTGGGGTTATCCATGGCTTAATTATTCTCTTCCTGTTTGGTAAAGTGGTCACTGTGGTATTATCGTTAATGGCTTTAGATAGTATCTTTACGATCATGTCAACACTTTTATCGGGGTCAGTCGACAGGAGTATAGGAGACAAATCAAGTGTCTTCATTGTTGAATCTAAGGTATCGTAATTATGGACTAGTATCTACTATCACCAGTATAAGAGTGTTGGCTTCATAGTAAAAGTTGTTCATATGGACTAGTATCTACTATCACCAGTTTCCGGGTTCCGCAACTTCATCTTAACTCCCAGTATATAACACCGCAATTCTGCGCTGTGATTGACCAAATTTATTATAGCACCGCTATAGAACCAATCCAAATTATTTCTCGTCCTTGCTTCTGATTAGTCTCAGGCATCTATATGTCGCCGCTAAATTGTAAAATACGGCGTTATACATAACATCTAGTCGCAATACATAACGGTGATCATATCATTTATTGGCTTCCAACTCTTAATCTCCAAATTGTTTCTATGCAATGAAAGTAAATGTTCGGTAATTGAACTAATTGTAATCTTAATTTTGTAGTCACGATTTTTTTCATATTTTAAATATTATTTAAATCAAGTAGATTTAGATTAAAATTTGTACTAAATACAATGCATTATTTATTTGTAATTTAAAATTTTTTCAATGCAAGTGCTCGTAAATGCCCACTTTTTATGCATCAAAACCGAACAGAAAGTCGATTATTTTGCCCTAGGGCTTTATTATTATTATTTTTTTATTTATTTACAATGGTTGGCTAACCTGCAGCCTTTCCTGTGTACCATAAATGTTATACTTTTTTTTCTACTGTTTAACGGCTCTGGATACAGTCTTTTTGAGCCTTTTAAATCATAATTTAAAGTTCACAAGATTATATTTGTTTTATTTCCTCACACTATGCATATAAAAATGTAGTATTATACACGGGCGTAAGAGTAATAAATTACTCGGTTACGATTAAAACGCTATGCTCGTGTTTTAAATCGTCCTCGTAATTTATTCCTTTCCGCCCTTGTATCATAAACTACTATATTGTAACTAAGACCTATGTATGTACAATTTTATTAGTAACATGGAACACCATGCTAAACATGTAACTATAGGAGGTGAGTAAGGAAGCTAGTCTCCACCACCCAGGGGATCTAAAAAGGCCGACTTGGGTGAATCATAAAATGATTTTAAAGTAGGATAGAGTCAGAGTTTTTTCACGCGTGCAAAAGAGACGGCATTAGAACAGAATCATAATGTGATTCATGCAAAATGGCCTTTTTAGAGGACCTGATAGTCGTTCATTAACTCACAACGAGTTGGGTTTCCTACCAGGGTCGCAACACTAACCCGTTCAAAAATCAACTCGCGTCTCAACACCGACGTTCAAAACTGACAGTGTCTGTACACTGGTGTCGACTTTTTCAACATTAACTCAGAGGGATCACAAAGTTCGCATAGGCTCCAAACGTCACTTGACATATTTACGTTAACCCTTAAATGCATCTTGGGTCGAAAACGGCACGAATTTTTATTCATTATTTATATAATTTTATGTTAAAAATTATAATTATATGATTGTATGAGCTAAAAATATGTTTGGCAACAACTTTAATTCTTTCTAATTTAAAATTCGTTCATTTATTTTCTTTTGGTTTTTTTTGTATTTTGGAAAAAAAAATCCGATAAATATTCTGCTTGCATATATTTTTATAGTTTTTTGATATTAAAGTCACAAAGAGTTCAGCTTTAAAAGTGTCCAATAAAAAAAGAAAAACTAAAAAATTAATTTTTTATAGCTTATTAAATTTGTTTTTTTTTTCTTGTTATTATTTGTAAAAACCCCCTTTCAATCAAGAAATATTTTTTATTATTTTTTTTATATGTTTTTGGTATTTTTCTATCACTGTTTTCAATTTCCTACAAAAATAAAATCTCATGCATTTAAAGGTTAAATTTAGTACTGAGGAGGTCCTCTCAACGTTATACTTGACATATTTACAATAAATTTCGTACAGAGGGGCTCCTCTTAACCATAGTAAAACCTTACTATGTCTTAACGTTATATTTATACTAAATTTAAATATAATCCAAAAATGACAACTGACGTTTGGAGTATCACTATATGACGAAAACCATTCAAAAACTCAGCGTTACAACCCCTGTGTTCCTGGTACCATCCATACATCCATCACCCCATATTCGTCTACCGCTGGACATAGACCTCCCCCATATTACGCCACTCTTGGCGGTCCTCAGTCATCCTCATGCAGCCGCCACCCGCAACGTCCTTCAGAGCGTCAGTCCAGCGGGCACGAGAGCGGCCTACGCTGCGCTTTGCTGTACGTGGTCTCCATTCCAATGCCTTACGGCCCCAACGGCTATCACGTCGGTGACAAATATGGCCAGTCCACTGCCACTCCAACTTAATGATTCGGCAGGCTATGTCGGTCACCTTCGATCTGGTTATTAATTCCTAGTTATTCTAAGTAAAAAAAACTGTTTCACCTACGAAAATTACATGTTTGACGTTGATGCATACGCGCTGAATAGAATACGGTAATAAATAAATAAATAAATGACTGTTTATTTTCAGATTAAAAATCCATAGGTAGGTTAGTGTTAGGCTTAAAACTAGGTTAGTAAAAGAAGGGAACATGTATAAAATTACTTATTTAAATAACCCAATGGATCTTTCCATCCAGAATTTTTGGATGGGACAATCCATTTGGTCCGCAATCATCTTCAGGATGCCGTTGCCACTGCCCCGTAGTCTGAGTAGCATAGAGGCAGTTTTTTTAGGCATTATGGCGTAGAAATCATCTATCTGTACGCGCCTCCGCAAACATGCCAGATGCACTGCAGAATCGTGGCAGCCGCAACAGCATCCTAAAGGCGTTGTTGTATTGCACACGCAGGACGTTGTAGGCTCGTTGCGTGTATTTAACCCACAGGCCGCTCGAGTAGAACGATTGGCAGTAAGCTTTAAATAGTGTTATTTTAACATATTTTGTGCATCGAGCGAACCTGTGGGCCAGCATGTTGCTCCTCACCGCCAACGCCCTGCGTTCTCTTTCAATATCGGAGTCATCTCCGAGGTCCTCCGTCACGACATGACCAAGATACTTGAAGCGGTCTACAACTGGAAGGGCCGATCCATTTAGTACAACAGGAGGTATTTTACTAGGCCTCGGTAATGAGCTCGCCTCCTAAAGATTTTTATGAAAATGAATTGCGTTTAAAAATCTAAAAGCAGTTGTAAAATTATTTTTCTATATCTCAAACTATAGTATATCGAAGTGATTTGGCAATCAAAGTGAGCCTAACGGCTTGTATCGTGACGTTATCCGACACGAAAATGAAAATGAAAATGAAAATGGAAAATGGCAAGGGTAAAACCTCTACCAAAAAGTTCCACTGTAGAAGACTTAAGGGACTTACGCGCTATAAGTATTTTACCGGTTTTATCGAAGGTAATCGAAAGAGTTGTATGTTCTCAACTGACCAAATTTCTCGAGAGCAAGTCAATTCTTCCAGCAATACAGTCAGGTTTTCGTAGTCAGCATGGAACCGCCACTGCTTTAGCAAATGTCACAGATGATATCCTAACTGCGTCAGATTCGGGAATGGGTAGCACCCTAGTACTACTTGATTTCTCCCGGGCATTTGACTGCCTTAGTCCAGATTTATTGTTGGCGAAAATGTCATACTATGGAATCTCGCAGTCAGCTTGTGAATGGTTCGGATCCTTTCTTACTGATAGGCAACAATATGTTGTGATCGAAGATGAGCAAGGTAATATTAAACAATCACAGATAAAACCTATACTACGAGGATGCCCACAAGGATCAATTTTAAGTCCCCTTTTATTCATTCTGTATACTTCAGATCTGATTACAAAACTTAAACATTGCAAAGTTCACATGTATGCTGATGATACACAATTGTACCACTCATTCAAGCACCAAAATACAAACGAAGCAGTACAAAAAATAAATAAAGATCTCGAAGTTGTATTTCAATGGACCAAAAAGAACGCTTTATTACTCAATCCAACTAAATCTAAATACATTATCCTTGGTACTAAACGTCAATGCGAACAAATAGTAGAAAACAAACCCGATATTCGAATTAACGAGAAAAGTGTGGAGAGAGTTCTTAAAGCCAAAATCCTAGGTCTGCTTATGGATAGTGAACTCAGATTTGAAGACCATATAAATCTAAAAATAAGAACGGCATTTTTTCGTTTAAAGGTTTTGTATGGAATCCGAGACTACTTGAAAACCGAAGTAAGAGTAATCTTAACCGAATCGCTTGTTCTCTCCATTTTTAATTACTGCGATACAGTTTATGGGCCGAGACTTTTCGGCAAAACTAGCAATGCAATACAAAGGGTACAAAATGCATGTGCAAGATTTTGTTACGGTATACCCCGACGATCACACATAACTCCGTTTCTATGCGAAAAGAAAATTCTTAAAATGGAAGGTCGCCGAGAACTACATCTTGCAGGCATGGTGCATAAAATAGTGCATACGATGCGTCCAGAATATTTACTTTGTAAATTTAAATGGCTGGGAGACGAACACAGCAAATTTACAAGAAGCAAAGTCATACATAAAATGAGTATCCCTAAACATAAAACCGCAAATTTTCAGGCAGGGTTCAAGTTTGCAGCGTCAAAGGTGTGGAACGATTTGCCACCCCCACTCAAAGACAATATACCCTATAATTCATTTAAGTTTAAATTAAAATGCACCTTACTTGATAAACAAATTGCAGTAGCAAAGACAAAATACAAAATAAAACATGGAAAATCAAAAATTATACGTTAGTTCTAGCTGACGTACCCGATGAGTAAGTGATGATAGATTTATTGTATTACTAACATCAATATCAATAAGATATACATATATGCCTATACAAATACTTATATATTTTTAAATATATTATTTATCACAGACACTGCACGCACTACACTACTTTAAATACCTCTGTACTTTAATAAGTTTAAAATGTACACTGTTTTGTAATTATTATTATTCCTTTTCTCACTTTTATTTTTTGTGTTGAATTTTTACACGTCCTTCTGCGCCTTTATTTGATTTTTTTTTCTAAATTATGTCCTCTGTCTGGGGTATGCTGAAAATCAGCGCTGCTCGATTTCTATGAGATCGGCAGCTTTGCTGAGCATGCTACCATTTGCCAGAAATGTTTAAAACTTGTTTTTTCTTCTATTTTAACCTTTGTATAATTTTAATGTGTTTAGTTTTAAGTATTTTTTTGGCAATAAACCTTTTTTACTTTACTTTACTTTACTTTACTTTACACGATTTCAAACTAAAAGTGATAAATATCGCTTTCGCTAACATCGGTAAAAAAAGGAATTTTTCAAAAATTCAAAAAGTTTAGTCTTGAGACCTGGATAGCTCAGAGGTTAGAGCAATCGCCCGGTAAGCGAGAGGTCCCGGGTCTGAATCCCGGTTCAGAGCTCCTCACAACCAGATTTACTTTTCTTTCTGCATTTCTATACTGCAATGATATAATGTTAATTTATATCTCCTTGCGATGGATAAATCGCCAAGTGCTCACACATAGAAATTTATTTCTGTCATAGTTTCAAAAAGTTTAGTGCTTTGCAATAACAAATAAATCAGTTGCCATAAAAAATATACTGCTATTTCACTACAGGAGACGAGCTTATTGGGCCGCTGGACTGCCATATTTTTTTTTATTACTATTTTAGCGGTTAGAATTAAGAAGGTTTATTTTATTTCCTCTAACTAACCACAATATGTGGCCCCTGACAATGACAATTATTTGTGCCAAGCAATGCGAGCGGCATGTAGGTAAACACGTGATTTGGTCAAGCCTCACGATCGAATCTTGGCAAGATATGCAGCGATGCCAAATATCACCGATAGTTGGTACTTACTACGAATTCTACCGAAATATGTATTGTGCATAAATCTAAATTAACCGCTAACAAATGGCTAAAATGTAAAAGTATACGATAATATTAAATAATATACGTATTAAAGCCGATTCTGAAGGCTTTAATTTTAGTTTTAATGCTGTCAAAACTAAATTTCCTTCATTGCATAATAGTTCATAAGTGTTAACAACAGAAGCTAAATTACACTGGAAGAATGTTGGTTTTGACAGCGCTAAAACTAAAATGAAAGCCTTCAGAATCGGCATTAGTAATTATTCATCAAAAAGAAGAAAATAGCAAAGCGCTAATTTATATTCTCTGGTATTATGATATCTATGATTTTTGCAGGCCTTCCTTAGGCGCACAGCGGCTTTGCATTTATAACCCGAAGACTTACTATCATAAAGTTGAAAATGCGCGCGAAACGATTCAGAACCAGTCTAGTTTTAAGATTAAAATCGACTAAAATTACAATATTGTATTTAAGTAATTTTTGAACTTACAACGGTTAATAAACAAGATTGTCGTATTGATAGTAAAATATGACACATAAAAATCAAATGGATTAAACACAAAACCAAAAAAACACTCAAAAAGAGACTATTTTCAACAATAAAATCTATCGGGCGAAAGTTTTCCAATTTGGTAAGGCTACATACAAAGGCAAGATAAAGATGTGGAAAACTTATATATAAAAGTTTCATATTGATTGCGTCTGTGGTAGATTCAGTACATCATTCAAAAACTGTTGAAAAAGGTAGGCCTCCTCTTAATTCTGTTAAAACTACGGGGATCGCCTTGCTCCGCTCCGCTTCGCTCGGCTCCCTTTATTTATTTACGTTGACCTAACACGCTCCTCCTCGCTCCGCCCGTCGCATCGTTGCGTTGTACCTAATACAAAAGGAACCTTTATGTTGAGACTCCGTTGTCCGTCCGTCCGTATGTCACAGCCTCATAACTTTAGCACCGTGAAAGATAAGGCCTAAATTTGGCATAAAAATAGCATTAATTGGCCCACATATTACGGTGTAGAAAAAAATAAGAAAAATTTTAAACTGTTTAAAATATTTCCAAAATAAAAGTAAGAAAAATAAAAAATATCATCCTAAAAATACAATATGGCTATCGAATTGTAGATATTGAAATGGTTATTGTAAAAACATAAACTTTTACTATATTTACTGGCACTGATTTCGAGAAATCTTTAAAAAACCATGAAAATATTTATGCCCCCCCCCCCCTTATCACAGAAACTGGTACACCGAAAAATGTGAAAAAAAAACGATTATATATCATAACTGGCCAGTTACAGGAAAACTATTGCGATGAAAATAAAATTGAGCACAAATGAAAAATATAAAAAAATAAGAAAAATAAATTAAAAAAATATTCTATAAAAATACAATATGGGTATCTAATTGCAGGTATTAAAAATCTCGTTGTAAAAATACATAGTTTGGCTATATTTAATTGCATTTATTTCGATAAATCCCTGAAAAGCCATAAAAAATTGTAATTGGGGCTCCTTATCTGTAAAACTGTGGACCAAAAAATATGAAAAAAATCATGGTAATATGTGTTTACGTAAAGATTACAGGAAAAATAAAGGGTTGAGGAATTCATGAAAAAAATAACAAAATTAAATTTACCCTAGGTACGCTAGTCTGACTCGCACTTGGCCGGTTTTTTTTTATAAATAAACAGTTACTAAAATATGGACGATATAAGTTCAGGAATATATAGTCATACATAACAAGTAAAATCACCAACTGCTTTATATATTTTGCCAAGTTCAAAGTAGAGTTAAAATGACATGGTTCGTAGTAAAATAAAAATTAACTCGATCCTACAATAAAGAAATCTATCTTAAAAATAGGATCCTAAATCCTAACTCACTTATTAATAGGTTTTCCAATGTATTCTCTATAATGATATTAATAATATGGAAAGTACTGAGCATACTTACAAAAAATAATGTAAATAATATAGGAGATAACTCTGGTTCCTCTTAGTTCTAATCAGTCTCAATCTCTCAGTTTCTGATATCTCTTTTTTACTTACTTGTCATACATTGCAATATCAAATGTTCTAGTATTGGGACTACCCGATCAATACTTCCTTGCATTGCCAATTTGAAGCTTTCAGTAACAGACGGATATGCCCTCCACTACACTCCACGTGTCAATCGAGCTAAATCAGCTCAAAACAACCCAAGGATCAACTGTGCCAAGCAGCGTCTTCCTACACTAAGTCGCAAGGGGTCCTATGTATAAGCAAGTAGTAAGCTAAGTAGTAGAGTCCCGTTTGTCATCCTTCGGGTACGGAACCATAAACACTTTCGTTAATTGTACTTTCTAGAAAAGCCGCAGTCGTTTGTTTGCTACTAAAAACCAGATGGCGCTACTTGTATATTACATCACGATATCGTTTGATCTTTCTCAAAATACATTACCCATCATGTAGGTAAGCTGTGAATCGAAGTTTCCAAGTTTTTATTATTTTTGTGAGGATTTCTCGATTGGAGGATCCTGTTGTCAGAGTCAGAGACGGTAATCAGGGTCCGTAGTACCTAAAAGGTACAAAAGGAACCTTTATGGTGAGACTCCGTTGTCCATCCGTCCGTCATAACTTTGTTCAAAATATTTTCAAAACAAAAGTGAGAAAAATAAAAACTATTATTCTAAAATTACAGTATGGGTATAAAATTTAAGATATTAAAAAGCTGACTGCAAAAATAATATACTTTTACTAAATTTACTGGCACTGGTTTCGAGAAATCTTTGAAAAACCACAAAAATATGAGTGTTCCGAAAATATGTGTGAACCGAAAAATATGGAAATAATGTCGATTGTAGATCATAAATTCATAACTGATCAATTACAGGAAAACTATAGCAATTAAAAAAAATGATCGCAAATGAGAAATATAAAAAAGAAGTAATATAACTAAAAAAACCGGCCAAGTGCGAGTTAGACTCGCGTACCTAGGGTTCCGTAATGTGG
Organism: Ypsolopha sequella; assembly: GCA_934047225.1. NCBI lineage: Eukaryota > Metazoa > Arthropoda > Insecta > Lepidoptera > Ypsolophidae > Ypsolopha > Ypsolopha sequella. The sequence continues at coordinate 17,313,714 of OW203998.1, forward strand.
ATGATACATTTAATTTTGTATTTTTTTTTTGTGAATTTCTCAACCGCTTTATTTTTCCTGTAATCTTTACTTAAACAAATGTTACCATGATTTTTTTCATATTTTTTGATCCACCAGTTTTGGAGGTAAGGGGTTGGGACATACATATATTTGGGGTTTTTTAAAGATTTCTCCAAACCAGTGCCAGTAAATACAGTAAAAGAATAAACTTTTACAATTAACTTTTTAATATCTATAATTTGATACCCATATTGTATTTTTAGGATAGTATTTTTTTATTTTTCTCACTTTTGTTTTGGAAATATTTTTAACAATTTCAAATTTTTCATGTATTATTTTATACCGTTATATGTGGACAAATTAATGCTATTTTCATGTCTTTATCTTTAACGGTGCTAAAGTTATGAGGCTGTAACGTACGGACGGACGGACGGACAACGGAGTCTTACCATAAGGTTCCTTTTGTACCTTTTAGGTACTACAGAACCCTAAAAAACATTGGCATACACAAGCTGACTTTATGAATTTTGAGTGGGATGGCATCTTGTAAATTTTCATTTGTTGTAGAATTTATTTTTTTTTAAATATAAATTGATTAGTTTTATTACAAAGGGTTTCTATCCCGATCAGGGTTTTAACTCTGGGGCTTCTTTACCACACCCGAGGCGTCTATCCCGATAAGGAGAGGTAATTTTGAAATCTTAAAATCTCCTTGATTTTTATAGTTTTCCAAATTATATTATTTATTGCTGTAGACCAGGGTTTCTTAAACTGGGGTCCATGGACCCCCAAGGGGCCCGTTGCGTGAGTGCTAGGGGTCCGTGGCATGATCTCTGATACCGAACGCTGCACAGTGCTATTGTATCCTTACCGCACAAGTGAAAATGAATATAATACAACGAAAATATGTATTGATACCATCAATATGAACGAAACATTAGGCTATATAACATACACAATACAAAAACTTTAAAACAAACCTTTGTTACTTTTCGGTGACAAGTGGAAGTAAATATTTCTTTTCGTGATTGTTCGTGCTCGGTTTAATAGAAATGTAAGTTTAAAACATAATTACTTAATTTATTTTTCAATTTATTAAAAAGTTTTAATTGCTTTCTATGTAATCAGGTTTGGAAGGGGTCCATCAGTTTTTGAAATTTTGCAAGGGGTCCGTGACTACCAAAAGTTCAAGAACCCTTGCTGTAGACAAAGGACTAAACTTACCGAACACTGGCAAAGCATTTAAAAAGCGGTCATAATCTCAATCATATTCAAAATCTAAGACATCTATCCTGGACATATATCCTATATCAATGTAATCCCACCGTACATCATACATGTGAGTAGATGAAAAAAATGAAAATGAAAATGAAAATAGTAGTTTATGCTACTAGGGCGAAAAGGAATAAATTACGAGGACGATTTAAAACACGAGCGTAGCGAGTGTTTTAAACGTAACCGAGTATTTATTGCTTTTACGCCCGTGTATCATACTACGTTTTTCAATGCATAGTGTGAGGAAATGAAAACAAATATAATCTTGTGAACTTTAAATTATGGTTGGCTCAAAAGGATTGTATCCAGAGCCGTTAAACAGTGGAAAAAAAAGTATAACATCTATGGTACACAGGAAAGGCTGCAGGTTAGCCAACCATTGTAAATAAATTAAAAAAAATAATAATAATAAAGCCCTAGGGCAAAATAATCGACTTTTTGTTCGGTTTTGATGCATAAAAAGTGGGCCTTTACGAGCACATGCATTGAAAATATATTTATTGACACCAACAAATAACTTAAATACTAAATTGTGACACTAGCCTCCATACTAGGATTCCCTGGTGACATGGAGACTAGGTCCTTCCATAACTATATAATATAAAAAAATTGAAAATATGCTAAACATTAAATTATAAATTAGAAACAAAAAAAATCATTAGTTAAAATTAATAAATTGGGTGAACATGCTATAATTAATTACTTACATATTAGGTACAATTAATTATTTTACTTTATCCTAAGGTAAAATTAAACGAACTAATCTATAGTAATAAAAATATTAATTCAAATTCAATTTTAATTCAATTACATGAATAGAGAGAAAGAAAATATATTATATCTGGCCGCCAAACACCCACACTTATGGGATAGGGAAATTAACATAAAAGAGTTAAGCACTGTATACAAAGTGAAATTTAATCAACCGCCTGAATTCATACTGGAGACTCAGCTAATGATTAGGAACGAGGTTCAATTACCACTTTTTTGAAAATTGTAAAAAAAAATGTTTGCTCCCATTCACACTGGGCTAGGTCAATTACAAATCCTAGTATAGGCAGTATAAGAGAAAAAAAATTTTTTTTTTTCGATTTTCACCTTTTGGTGGATAAACATTGTTCCTGATCACTAACCGATTCTCCAGTATGAATTCAGGCGGTTGATTAAATTTCATCTTATATTATGCCCTCGTAGAATCAAGACTGAGATACAGTATTAAATTTTGGGGTAGCAGTTACAAGTATAACATAGAAAAAGCGTTTATCATACAGAAGAGGGCTATTCAAACTATATGCAGGGAATACTTTTCAGAGCTAGAAATTTTGACTGCTCCAAGTCTTTACATCCTGGTGCTTTTATCGGACTTGATCAAGGTATTACACACATTCGAATCTAAAACTGAGCAGGAAGAGAGATTACGCTCCCGTCGCAAAGATCTGACCACAAGTTTATGTCCTAAGTTAGATATAGAAAAGCACAGTGCTCAATTCCAATCAGTTGCATTGTTTAATAAATTGCCACGATAGTTGAAAATGATTACTAGTTACAGTAAATTCAAAAATGAGTTAAAACGTTTTTTGTTGAAGAAGTGCTTGTATTCGATTGACGAATTGTAAGTAATTTTGTGATTTGCAAGAAATAGTTATAGTTATTTTTACCGAATGTATTGACATACTTATTAATAGTAGTTTATGCTACAAGGGCGAAAAGGAATAAATTTTAAACGTAACCGAGTAATTTATTGCTCTTACGCCCGTATATCATACTACGTTTTTCAATGCATAGTGTGAGGAAATAAAACAAATATAATCTTGTAAACTTTAAATTATGATTGGCTCAAAATGACTGTATCCAGAGCCGTTAAACAGTGGAAAAAAAAGTATAACATTTATGGTACACAGGAAAGGTTGCAGGTTATCCAACTTCTGGTAAATAAATAAAAAAATTATAATAATAAAGCTCTAGGGCAAAAAAATCGACTTTCTGTTCGGTTTTGATGCATAAAAGTGGGCCTTTACGAGCACATGCATTGAAAAAATTTTTAGACATAGTTTATATTATTATTATTTCCGTAGTGTTAAGAATTATTTTGTTGTAGTTTAGTTTTAGTTACCTGTGTACTGTATAGTATTCAAATAAATAATTTTAATAATAAATACTTTTGCGAATAAATAAATGAAATGGAATGATCCAGAAGGCGGATTTAGGGTGCAGTTACACCCCCTAGCTTGGAATAAATACACAAAAACAAACATTATTAAAACTTTATAAAAAAAATCACTTGACTTGACATAAATGCTTAAACGTATTATCTTGTTTTTTTTTCCTATTATATTGATTCGGCGAATGAAAATAACATAGAAATAGTATAGCCGTAACATATACATCAAAGTAATCCCACCGTACATCACGTACATCATACATGTGAGTAAATAACTATGTCTGGCCGCCAACCACCCACACCCCTAGGTTAGAGTAAATACACAAATACAAAAATTATTAAAAAATTTAAATTTATTTAAAATTCAGTTGACGTGACGTAAATGCCCAAACGTATAATCTTGTAGTTTTCCTACAATATTGATGCGGCGCGGCGAATTAAAAAAACATAGAAGACTAATTTCTAACAAAGAATGGCACGAGAGACTGAAAAGTGCAAAAGGCTCATGATTGGTTCGTACTGATGTCATGGGACACTAGGTCAACCGTGATTGGCCGACTCTAAGACACAGTGACCGTGACCGCTATTAGAGCCGTCGCCATACAAAATTGTGTTCAAAACACTCTATCGCGGGGTAATTTTTCCGCTCTAATCAGACTTCTTTAGTTCACTGTATGGATGCAAATAAGCTTATATCATATTACGTAAAGGTGCATCTAGCACACCCTGAATGCTGCCGGCGCCTATGGCCACACTGCATTGATGAAACACCAAAATGAGTTTTTGATGGGACACCCAATAAATCAAAGCTTTGATGTATGTTTTGGGTGTGCTCTGTGCATCCGCCTATATAACCCGACCACTAGAATATTGCCGATGAAACGTATGCCACGCCATACGTTTCATCGGCAATATTGTAGTGGTCAGGTTATACCTCAGTAACGCCCTATAGAGCTGAATGTATGCAGACTGCGCTGGACAAATACAACAAATAATTAGGGCAAGTGCGAGTCGGACTCGTGCACAAAGGGTTCCGTCCCACCACACAGTACGAATACGATATCCTAAAGATATTATGGCAAATAACAACAATATATATGCCATAGCAACATTAACACGACAAAAACAAGCCGCTTAAATGGTAGCGCCTGGCAAACAATTTGTGGTTCCCGCTGAGTACGCCCTAACATCTTAAACGCTATATTTTTCTTGTAATCTTTACGTAATCATTTTTTTTTTTCATATTTTTCAGACCTCTTATTTCGGATATAAGTGGGGGGAGGGGGTGAAGGACAATTACATTTTAAAATAAAAATTCAGTTTTGGGTCAATATTTTACACAACATATAAAAATTTCAGGTTTCTATCTCATTCCGTTTAAGAGCTAGATACCCGTGACATACGAAAAGACAGACGGACAGTGGTGTGACATTAATAGGGCTCCGATTTTCCCTTTGAGTACGGAACCCTAAAAATTATACATTTTCAATATTTTTTATACCGTCATTTAACATAAGAACGTTGGCAAAAGTAATTATGTTTTCTTTCCTTTAAGCTAGTCACATCAATTACAAATATCTAGTGCTCGACCAAGTTCGGTAAGAAAAGCGTATACATACTTCGCAACTAGTAGTTCGTCCCGAACTGTGAATTTGCGACCCCCTCTTACAACACCATAGGGTCTTCTTCATCTTCGTGTGGAAACTAAATTAAATTAAATCTTTCCATTAAGTAGCTACTGTAATAGCTTTGTCATTAGCCTGCATCAGGTCTAACCCCTCGGCCATGGCTTCAGGCTTCGAGAGGCGCGCCAAGCGGTTCTTCTAGCGACGCGACGGCGCCGGCGCGGCGGAGAGAACAAATGCATGAAGTTGTATAGGGCCGGCCATGGGTCGCATCTCGCGCGTCTTGTCCGGCTTCGAGTGACTTGCGCTCTCTCGACGGCGGTGTGCGGGGAGGCGGAGAGCCGCGCCAGTGATCGAGCGCTTAGGAAGAACCTAGTGTCGAGCGCTTTGAGCAAGCGAGCGCGCTATACATCCAATGCGGTGGAAGGCACCGACGGGTGTCATGGCAGGGCAAAGCCCGTCGCAGAAACCGCCTGGAAGCGCAACAAGACACGCCGCCAGAAGCCTCAAGCTATGGCCGAGGGGTAAGTGAGTGCAGGAAGCCGGACACTAGTGGACACGACATGAGATGGTCTGTCGTTTGTGGAACACCACATAGACAGTTCATGCTACAGTTAGATAATAGTAGCATTAAATGATAATAAAAAAATATAAAGTGTAACTTTTAATATTATCTAATGCTACTATTATCTAACTATAAAGAAATAGTATATTACGATACGAGAGCGAACACGAGTCGAGAAAAAGTTTCTCGCACGAGTTTCGTATAATTTTTTATAGCACAAGTGCGGAAAATGCCGACTTTACGCACGCGCATCGTAATATACTAATATAGCTAAAATTATATTTATTTATGTTTAAATTATTTACACATTTATTTTAGGCCTTCCTTATGATGTGACTTTCCTTGTTCTTTCCCTGTACCCTTACTGATTATCTCAGCCACCCCTTAACCAATTTGACTCATGTTTTTTGTCTCATTAACTCACCTACCCAATTACATGACGTTCCGATCAACGAAACTCGAGTTATCGTCGGATAATAATTATACATGTGTATGCTACAATTAAAACCCGTTTCAAATAGTAAAATCTAGTTCTAACTGAAAACTTTTGTTAAAACTAGTTTTGACTAGTTAAAACTAGAATTTACTTATAGAGTAATAATGATTCAAGTAAAAACTAGTTTTAACTAGGAAAAACAAGTTCTAACTAAATAAATGAGTTTTTCACCAAAAAAAGAAAAATAGGTGTGACGACGAGCGAAGCGAGGAGGAGCGTGTTAGGTTAGGTTAGGTTAGGTTAGCGAAGCGGAGCGGAGCGAGGCGACTCTCAATCCTTTTAATAGAATTAATTGAATAGTCACAACTAGTTGTCACAAAGGCTTTCAGTTAAAACTAGTTTACCTGTAACCTATACATACATACAAACAAACGCTGGACTGTTCAAGCCTCGCTCGCTCTTTCAAATATCCATACAATACGGAAAAAAACATGAAATTTTCTGAATAACGCTGAAATTTTTTTCCATGAAATTTGTGCCGGACACCATGTTTTGTATGGCGTCGACTCCGATGACGTTCACTGTCAATGTGAATCCACCAAACACTGCCGGCCCAGTGTTGCATAATCCCATAGATAGACTAAGAATTACAACGTATAGACCGACAACTCCCATACATCAAGGCGTAGCAAATTTTTTACGCGCCCTTACAACACTAGATGTCGCCAAGTGTTGCAAATAAGCATAATTTGTTTATTTAGCTGCAATTAAACTGTCATGTTTACCAAGTAAACATGTGGCTGTAATAGCTTTGCTTAGAAAAACTAGATGGTGCTAATTTGGCAATACTAACAGTGAATATTTCAGCGCCATTTATTATCGAAGTGGGAATTATTTTTATGTTACGTGACATCGCTGTGCCACTAGCGCCACCAATCGGTATTTTTTAGCATCGCGTTCGTTAGAGGATTTAGCAACGCCATCTAGATTTCATTAGAATTTTACACCTTTTTTGTGGCTACAAACTGATCTATGGGAACTGCTAGTCTATACGTAGTAATACTAAGTCTATAATAACACACAGTACGAACTAGCCACGAGCCTTTCGAGTGTTTGGTACCATTTCTGAATGACAATTTGTTAGAAACGCGCGTTTCTTGTTTTTTTTTTTCGCGGACATAAGAACTGTTCCGGAGCAGGCACATATTCAAGTCAAAGTCGCGGTCTAATACTAATAAATACTTATATTATTTTCTATTAGTGATAATAAATATATTATTTTATGTCAGTGTACATTACATAGATATCAAAAATCAATCTGTATTCTCATTTAGAAAGCTCTGTTGGGTGAATAAACACCGAAATGCCCGAGGCGGCAAAATATCTGCTTTCAGATCATATCGAGCTTTAACCGCTCAATACAACATGTATATCCCTCTCGAGGTAAATCAACAGAGTTTGGGAGAGCACTGTATCACGTGCTATCGAGCTCGAGCTTGCTATGCTAGACTACTGATAGAGATGATTCGTAAAATTATTTAGTAACTATCATCAGCTTAATAATAAAGATTTCCTGAAATTGTACAGTTATAAACTTATAACCTACAATATTTTTTTCAATGCAAGTGCTCGTAAAGGCCCACTTTTTATGCATCAAAACCGAACAAAAAGTCGATTATTTTGCCCTAGGGCTTTATTATTATTATTTTTTTTTTATTTATTTACAATGGTTGGCTAACCTGCAGCGAGCCTGCAGCCTTTCCTGTGTACCATAGATGTTATACTTTTTTTCCACTGTTTAACGGCTCTGGATACAGTCCTTTTGAGCCAATTATAATTTAAAGTTCACAAGATTATATTTATTTTCATTTCCTCACACTATGCATTGAAAAACGTAGTATGATACACGGGCGTAAAAGCAATAAATTACTCGGTTACGTATTCCTTTTCGCCCTAGTAGCATAAACTACTATTTTTAGTCCGCCAGTTTCGAAGACCCTGTAATATTGTTTATTGTATGAAGATTGCAGGAAAACTATAGAAATTTAACATAAAATTAGGTGTTTTAAAAAAAGAGGAAAAGGATATAAAGAAGTAAGGAACCCTAAGTGCGTGAGCCTAGAAAAAGAACAAGAATTATTTATTTCCAGCATACACTTTTCTTACCGAACTTGGTCGAGGACTAGATATTTGTAATTGATGTGAATAGCTTAAAGGAAAAAAAATAACTTTTGCCAACGTTCTTATGTTGAAAGACGGTTAAACCTCGAAAAAGTATAATTTTTAGGGTTCCATACCCAAAAGGCAAATTGGACCTCTATTAATGTCACTCCGCTGACCGTCTGTCTGTCCCTATGTCACGGGTCTCTACCTCTTAAATGAATTAAGACATAAACCTGAAAATTGTATATGTTGTGTAAAATGATGACCCAAAACCGAATTTTGAATTTAAAATGTAATTAATATTTTTTTTAATTATTTCTTACTAAGTAGATTACGGTAGTAAACATAATATAATCTGACTCGCACTTGACCGTTTTTTTAAATTCTATAACGTTTTATTGGTCTGGTTATCACTGAACTATCTTTGTGTAGATTAATGATATAGCTGTTATATTCTGTGATATGGCTTTGCACATTACTTTAGCAATTATAGTAGGTTATGAAATTGGCACATGAAGATGTTATTAAAACACGAGTGTGAATATAAAAAACGAGCAGTAGGCGAGTTTTTGAATAGTACACACGAGTGTTTAATACCTAGATGTGTAGTTTCATACACTACTTTATCTACACTCATGTAAGAGGTTACATATCTATTCTCCAATCCATAATAATAAATAACGCACAAAATCCACCCCACAGTTCACCGCGCATGTGAGACAAAGGTCCGGTCACAAGTTCTATCAATCGCAGTCTCCTGCGCATGGGTTTCGTCACAAATATGACCATAATTCAAACAATTTCCTATTAACCTCAGACAAGGCTGTATGGGCTAAGTTCCCTTTACCTACCTACTTCGCGCAATTCGTACGGAAAATACTATTTTTAAACAATATTTTGTTAAGAAAACTGTACTTTAATTTAATTATTTCTGTATTAGAGACGTTCGTAAAAAATTGTATTTATTTTACAATTTGGCCGTATTGTAATGACAGGTAACTTTTGGCAGCTAACTTCACTCCGGTAGCTAATCCGGGTCGATGTAAAGATCATGCTGATATACCAAAGTGACTTTGGTCACCTTACCTTATACAGGATTAGGGCTAAACTTTAATTAAAACTGCTAACTTCACTACTGTTTCGTCCCTTAAGGGGAACGAAAATACAAACAGAAATAAAATGTCAGCTTTCGGATGATTTTGTTGCAATAATTAGGTTACGTATAGCCATAAAAAAAATACATGTTTTTGGTTGAACTTTAAGGTATTCATTTTCCACAAACCACGTTAATCGATTCATATTTGTACTGTCAATGAATTTTTTTGTAACCCTCTATTGCACACTTCTTATCGATTTTGTTTCAGGTATCGCTTTCGCGATTTTGTTGGTTTTTTTTTAATAAAATTAGTGTGAATGATATCTATTCATTTTCCAAATACCACGTTATTCGGGTCAAAAAAAGCACCCCCTTTTTCCAAAAATACGTAAATCCACTGATGCAGTCAGCGGCAGCAAGATATTGTCAGTCTACGCCTAGCGTTGGCGCCCGTAAGACGTGGAACCTGTGGCCTTTTTTGCAAACTATAAATATCTCCCAAAACTACTTCAAAACACATTGAAATAAATTTTATAAAGTAATATTTCGAGGAGCATCATATTCCTGCCGTTAAAAACTCAACAAAATATGCGTATGAGTGATTTAGCTACATCGTGCCATAGTCATAACAACAAAACTGAATGAATTTGGAATGAATTCATACTTTTATGCGGGAAAATAATATATGTTACTCTAAAAGAATAATTTTGTGATCGTTATTGAAACCCAAATTAATTTACTTATACTTACTGAGATCTATAACAAAGGTCAATGACCTTTTCGTGAAATTACCCTCTAGTATTGGCTCACCATTTCAGGTCCAATAAGTGAAGTTTTTTGCAAATTATATAGGTACACTTACTTGGGATAAATCGCCAAGCATTTAAAATATAGAAATTTATTTTGAAATATTTACAGTGCATGGCAAAATTATTAGATCGTAGATAATCCTGTCGGTACATGTTCAGGTTCTGTTACGCAAAATGAAAACAATGAAACTCTTTTAGGATTAATTTGTTATCCCTATGTTTGTCTGTCTGTCCGTTTGTCTAGACAATTTTTTCTGGGTAAAATTAATAAATACCAATATTAACGGCCCTCTATAGTGCTGTAAAAACATACTTTTGACGTTTTTATTTATATTACGTTTTAGGTTTTTACGTTTTTCATACAAATTTTCTCACTATGAAAATGTAGGGATGAACACTTGAGATAATATTTTGCATTTAAAAGTCAACACAGAAAGGCATTGTTGAACAAATAATGTAAAAAATATGAAAACCATGTTGTTCTATTCTAAAGGGATTAATTATCTACTGTTCAATGTGGCGATAGCTTTGTTTATTTTTTTCCTTGAATTATTTTTTACTAAGGTAACAAATAGTTTAATACAAGGTTTTCCTTAAGAGGTCCCTTTACCCCTGTATTTTTCTTAAAATTCATACAATAGGTATAAACCGAATGTGAAGTCTACAGCTTATTTTCTTCATATCTTTTTTCATGAGTATATTCTAGTGACAACTAACTACGTCTCTATACAGCCCAAAAAGTAAAATTTGATAAAACACCATCATAATAGCTGTCAGGATATCGTCAATATTGCCTCGTTTTTACACAAAGTTTAACAAGTTTGTATATTTTTATCTATACTGGAAATAAAAAAGAGAGAAATACAGGCGTCGTTCATGTTAAGATGACTAAGTTTACACACTTTGCTAAGTATAAACAATTACCGTTTCATGGAAAACTGTTTTGACCTGAAACCATTTCACAAATTCAATTAACTTATTTTGAATATCTTGTTATCTTGCACTTCTTGATGAGAAATACAATTTCAATAAGTAAAAATACAACTTTTAGTTAAGAAAACTTATAGTTAAAAGTCTGCTGTATGCATTAACATATTTTTTATTACATTACAATTGTAATAAAATAATTGGCTTATCCGTCGTCGTGATACCAGCCGTAAATTTCTTAAATAATCTGATATCACGCTTATGGAAAACCCAATTATTTTGAAGATACCATAATATCATTAAAATATGTTTATGCACTTAGCAAACTTTTAACAATAAATTGTCTTAGCTAAAAGTTGTACTTTACCGTTATAATTATTTCTTAATATTTTGTTACAAATTCGGAGAAATAGCCCTTAAGGAAAACCTTGTATGAAAATATTTGTTATCTTTGTAACAAAGAAAAAAAAAATAAACAAAGCTATCGCCACATTGAACAAACAGTAAATTATTAATCCCTTTAGAATAGAAAGATATGGTTTTATATGTTTTACATTATTTTTTCTACAGTTCCTTTCTGTGCTTTCTTTCAAATGCAAAATATTATGTCAAGTGTTGATCTCTATATTTTCATAAGGAGAAAATTTGTATGAAAAAGTTAAACAAAAGGCCATAAAAACGTTATAATATGTATATTTTACAGGGCTGTAAATATTAGCATTTATTGATTTTACCCAGAAAAATTGCCTAGACAAACGGACAAACAGACAAACATAGGGACAACAAATTAATCCTAAAAGAGTTTTGTTTTTTCATTTTGCGTAAAGGGACCTGAACATTTCAAACTATGATACAAATAAATTTCTATATTTTAAACACTTGGCGATTTATCCCAAGGGTAAACAGGTGTCCCAAAAGTCAACGCTTTCCCTTGGAAGGCTGGTAGGCCAGCTCATGACTGACCAGAATATCAAATTATGACCTCAGCAAAAAGTAGATAGTCTTCGAGTTGATGGTACTTTTATAAATTCGAATAGATTTTTGAGAGTCAAAGCTAACCAGTTCTAAATTCTAAGAATAAAATTTTTGTTGCGCAACTCTGAATAGTCATGCTATTGATAAAGTCAAAAATAAACCTTGAAATGCTGTTACATCAGGAAGAAAAATAAAAACCCAATTTATGAGCAATTTTTTGTAATTAGGTTAGTTCGATACCACACCCTGAAAAAAAATGTCCTATGTTAGTTTTGCAAATTGTCTTAAATAACGGCTCATCAAATATTGTTTTTCAAATGATCTGGCAATTTCTGTGTATTACTTTTGAAAAAAAAGTTATTGCTATTTTACTACCAAAGGAGCTGCGTATTTTTTTAAATAATTAGAATTTAGAATGAAAGAGTGGCGGGCAGTAAAAATATTTGACGTTCATTAGAAATGCCATTTAACACGCGTTAGAGTGAGATAAATAGTGACGCTATTTAAAATGAGTTGGAATGAGATAGTAACGCAGTTAAACGTGGTTGAATGAGAGAGGCATAATTGATATAGGCTACAGTGAGATAGATAGTGACGTGGTGCATTCCTTCTGAGAATATTTGTTAGTTTCCACTTTTTGTAATAACAACTTTTGTAAAAATTTTTTGTAAAGAAATTTTTGGTCCAATTTATTTTCCCGCAAGTGTAAAACCAGCTCAACGGGCGAAAAATATTTAAAGAATGGGTAATGGTGACAATTAACCGTCACGATATTATTATGTATCTCTAAAGGAGTGTCTGAAATGTTCCGAGGGTCAACTGATAAATCAAACACTCAAAAAACCACTTTTAGCCGACCATAATAAATTTACGTCCCGACGTGATAGCAAGTAGGATCAATGCCGTGTGACGATGATCGAAATACACTAATAAATAAGATAAAATAAAATACGTATTACTTTTGACCCTGCCTCGTCCACTCTATTCGTATTTTTGCTATGGTGACGCGAGCTTAGAGACCGGGACAAATTTCCCCCCGCGCGCTATCGTAAAATAGAATAAGCCACGCCCGGAACTGGTTTTTGTTTTGGCTATGTCATACTCTTAAGGATTCTCTTGTTTGGGCTTCTCTTAATCAAACGTACTTCCAGTGGAACTAGGGTTACCAGATGGTCGGGATTCGTTGGGATTGTCCCGAAATTTCATATGATGTCCAGAGTCCCGACAAAATACAAATTGTCCAGACAAATAACAAATAACAACGGTCGGCAGGCAATAAAGTATTTTGTTGTAATTACTTAAATTTTTAATAATAAAAAATATTTTTTTTTCATTCGTAATACTTATTTGTTCCGACTATAATCCCAAAATCCCGACTTTTTGCAATTTTACCCAGATATTTTGGTTTTCCCATCTGGCAATTCTAAGCGGAACACAAGTTTGAGTCATAGCTTTCTTTTGTTGTAAATTATAAAACTAAGCATTTACAAAAATCACTTTAAACTTTAAATTTAAACTTTTCATATTTCAAAAGCTTTGTTGATTTGATCGAAACAGAACTTATATTCAAAATTAAGTGAATTTTGAATTTAAGTTCTGTTTCGATTAATTAGAAAAAGGCGGGTTTTTCATAATCCGGCTGCGAAACCACTTTAATCATCAGTCGCTCGCACGGAGATGGCGTGACACAAATTTTATACGAGCACCTCTGTCGCCGGTTTTTAGAATAAAGTTAGTAGTATTAGTTAGTAAACATACGCGGCGCACTCATATATTCACCCGTCTTCATACAGCCAAAATAACACCGTATTTCTATGAAGCTTAGATGTAAAATACCAAACACGTCATGGTACTGTGCCAAGCTATTATACATATGTGTAAAAAGCTATGACCAGCGGCCGTACTATGACACAGTTAGGTCCGTGTTGATAATGTTTGAAAAAATATACATTGCGGCGTTAATATTCTAACTCAGTGTGTGACTCTCTTTATGACCTGCAATGGACAAAAATTGTCTAATTTCAGCGCTACTCGCTACAACCATAAATATCTCATGGTAAGGTTGAAATTTTATTTACCGCAAGGTTTATTCTGTAAATATCACAGTAAATACATCTTTAAATTACTTACTTGTGAAATGAATGCCTTATTTGCGTTATTTGAAGAGTTAGAACAATTTGCCACGCTGCAATACACCATTTTTACAATATGTTTGTTCTAACGCGTTCGGTTGAGAAATGAGAGGCCCGCGGGTTATGTCTTGACGTATTGATCAAATCGATGCGTCGAGTCACGGCTTTTCTATTCCTTTTTAATAGTTCTGTGGTCACTCGGTACAAAATGCACAACTTAACTTTGTTTGTCTTGTTAAGAAGTTAAAACTGTAAAAGATATTTGTTTATGGCAATTCACGCCAATAGTTTAGTATAAGTTAGGTTTATGAATCCACAGTTTCAAATTTAATGCACTATTTGCCATGATTTTATCGAAAAAACAACATATTAAGCTTGTTTGGACAAAACCGCGAATATTTACAGAACTATTGGCGTGAATTGCGAAAGACCAATATCTTTTTCACTTTTAACTTCTTAACAGGACACACAAAGTTAAGTTGTGCAATTTGTACCGAACGACAGATGTTTATGCTTAAATTATCTTTAACTGACTTGGCTATATGTCGCAGCTATAGTAATCCTCCAAACTTTCTTTAGTTACAAAACAAATGATTTATAGGCATAAAAGTAGAAGTAATCAGTGAGACAAAGAGAAAACTTCTCAAAGTAACAATATAATTTGATGAAGTGTATATGTTACGGGTAAAGCCCGAAGCGCGGGTAAACCTAGGTTTACCCGGGTAATGTCATACAAAACTTTGGAGGTCGCCTCGCTCCGCTCCGCTTCACTCAGCGCCCAATGTATTTTAACATGTAAACCTAACCCGCTCCTCCTCGCTTCGCTCGTCGTCGCTACCTATTTTAAATTTTTTCGGACTTAACCCTACTTCGGGCTTTACCCGTAACATATACAGTATACAGAAAACGAAAAAAATAAATCGACAAAGAAATTTTGCCACAAAACAATAAAAGAATCTTTTTCAATTACCGAATCTTTCCACCTCGCGTACTTTGAAAGAATAAATAGAGAAATATGACAATAAGATTAGGTTTGGACTCTGTTTGTCAATCAACAAGTGGAATTTTTTTGTTATATCTGTTATAAGTTTTGTTTTAAATTACGCTCCCCTTTGAATAAAGAAACTCAATAATTTTTCTCACTTTTTTTCCGGTTCTCCATTTAGATTTATTTTATTGACACGAAAGTTGAAAGTTTTTTCTTGTTTTTAACTCTTTTTATTGGTATGAAACTTTTTAGGGTCCCGTACCCAAAGGGTGCCAAACGGGACTCTATTAATAAGTCTGTCTCTGTCTGCGTGTAGGAATAGCAGCTTTTCAACGTTATATGTTTCAACTCTATCTTAAATACAATAATACGCACAAGCTTCAAGGGTTATATTGTAGTACAGACAGCAAAAGAGATAAGTAACCAGGCCCAGCGTTAACACTTTGATCTTAAGGCGATACGTAAAAGTTTGAGCGTCTCTGTTACTATGTGCGAAAAAACCCTCAGTGCGAGTGGGACGGATTCGTGGAAAAGTAGCAAAAAGTCGGTTTTTTATTAATATAAAATGTACTAAGCTATTTTATCAAAAAAAATTTCAATGAGACTTTACAAATACATAATATCCACATTTTTAATGCAATTTCACAATTAAATTAGTTAGGATTTCAGAATTACAGGAAAAAATAAAACAGTTTAGAGGTCTTTTCGGAATTAAATTCTATCGAGAAAATTTCATCCAATCGCGTTTTCCTTCAGTGAGAATCTTAATCAAATACTCAATAAACATTTACGCAAAAATGAAATACGTATACGTTATAGTGGAGTTAATGGATTCGAAAAAACCCTATTTTTATTTTGGTATCGCCTTAAGAACCACAGGTGAGCGATATATGAGATGTGAAATACTTGGTCAATACAATATACAAACACACATCTACTATTTATATTTACTATACTACTATACTATTTATTAAGTATTTTTTATATCATCAATATCACTCACCTGTGGGTATTAGGATCAAAGTGTTTGCGCTGAGCCTAATTACTTATCTCCGTTGCTGTCTTTACATACTCTAAAGAAAAACAACAAATAATAAAAACTACAGAGAGTGCACCATTTAAGCGGCTTGTTTTTTGTCGCTTTGATGTTGCTATGTCATCTACAACGTTTAACAGAAAGGTGTGGTAATATTTGAAGAGCTTATTCAGTCAATGGTATAGAACAACTTTTACTATGGAGCCAAAACCGAAATCACGAAAAAATATTTTACTGTTTCATAGAAAAATGCAATGCCGCTCGGCCGAAATGTATAGAAGAGCAGATTTTTTTTTTTCTAGTTTTCTGGATTAGTTCTATGGTAAAAGTTGTTTTATACCATTACTACGTTATTCAAATATGACCACATCATATGTATAATGTTTTGGGGTCCCGTACCCGTATTGTGTACGGAACTTATCCTTAGTGCGCGAGTCCGACTTGCATTTGGCCAATATTTTTTTTAATAAATAGAGGGATTGTAAATTGATTTATTTCCAAAAAATATATTGTCAAGAGAATATAAACGTTCAAAAAACCCTGTAGCAAGATAACCTTTTAGTTTAAATCTGTCTACATCAGACTATTGAACTGTCCTATATAATTATTTAACCCTTAAATGCATCTTGGGTCGAAAACGGCACAAAGGAATTTTTATTTATTATTTATATAATTTTATGTTAAAAATTTATATGACTGTATGAGCTAAAAATATGTTTGGCAAAAACTTTAAATTTATTTTTAATTTAAAATTAATTAATTTATTTTTCTTTGTTTTTCTTATTTTGGCGGGCAAATCGTCAAAAAGAGCTTTTGGAAAAAAAAAAATCTGCTATTTTGATATTAAAGTCACAAAGAGTTCAGCTTTACAAGTACCTAATAAAAAAAAAGAAAAACTAAAAAATAAAATTTTACAGCAAATTTAATTTGTTTTTTTTTTCTTGTTTTTTCTTGTCAAAACCCCCTTTCAGTCAAGAAATTATTATTATTTTTTCCTATTTTTTGGTATTTTTCTATCACTGTTTTCAATTTCATACAAAAATAAAATCTCATTCATTTAAGGGTTAAGGAATTGGTCAACATCCCATCATAATTATTATGAAGGTGACCTCTATCGCCGTACTTAGGGCACAAATACACGCTTTTTAGGGCAAGCTGGTTTATCTGACACCGTTTTCCTCAGCAAATGGTAAGTATACAAAAAAAGTACAAATATGCATATAAATTTTGAAAAACTCATTGGTGCATGCTTGACCAATCGGATTCGAACTTAGGCCTGAAGATCGAGAGTCCAGCGTCCTAACGAATGAGTTACCGCTGTTCAATAAAACCTTTCTCCTTTTAATCAGGAGGTAATTTTTAAAATTAAAATCTCATTTATGTAATTTATAGTACAGCCATTTTTGTATCCTCGCTTAGATTAAATTATGTTAAGGTGAAAACCATTTCGAGACTTAGGTTTAATAAGGCGTATTTTCGAACTTTTGGTCTAAAAAAACTTCGTGATGATGAATATTTTTACGTAAAAGCTGCAACTTCCATTTGTCTTCGTGTGACATCATCTGAGAAATAGCTGTTTAGAAATGTGTCCTTTGCTATCAAGATAAATTTATAATAATTTGCTTCCGACTGATTTTACAGATGGATGACAGATGAATAGACAGACAGAGACAGACCACTTTTTTTTTTATAAACAAGACACATCATTGTTATGTATAGTGTCTAAAATTCTCAAGTGACCTCATATTGGACAATTATTTTAAAAATCATAAAAAGTAATGGTCAATTTATGTACCAAAATAAGGATCTGGAAGCTACTTTGGCCAAAGAATTAGTTTGGCCATTCAACGTGGCAACGCCGCCAGCCTTTTGGGCACCCTTCCTAACGACGGCAGCGATCTGGCCAGCATTTTCTATTTATTGTAATTATTTTAGGTTTACTTTGTTAGATTTTTTATTTTTAGGTCATCTTTAGTTAAGTTTTTAATGTTATTTAAGTTTTTCCAAAATAATGAAAACTTTGTCCAAAAATGGCATATATTCTTTGAAAATCTTTTAGAAATTAAGCTATGAGCATTGTCATTTTCTTCAGTAGAGTTTTAAAAAGGGGCAATTTTTGAAAATTTAAAACTTCTTATACAGATAAAACTAATTTTAAACGTCAACTACTTACGCTGCAGGGAAAGTCACCTGCTTAGTATCCCTAAGCACACTTCTACTGCATATGGGAAGTCTTTTGCGGTCAAGGCTGTGTGTCTTTGGAACGAGTTACCCACTGAGATTCGTATGTCGTCTTCATGAATGTCAGATCTCACTATGAAATTTCTTTAATTGACTCTCGTCACTTATTTACACTTAGGTAGCGTTCGCCTGGGTAGATGTAAAATTTTAACTGTCAAAGTGAATTTTACATTTCTGACGAGGTTTATGAACTGTACTGTTTATATACTGTTGTAGAACTGTTGAGAGTTAATTTGCACCTTTACCCCGGCGTTTATTAAATTATATTTATATGTTATATATGTTATAAATATATTTATGAAAATATAAATATATTTTGTTCATTTACGACTATGTCTTTAGTATCTATTAAAATGTAACTTTAATTTGGTAGGTAGTATGTGAATAAATAATAATTAACAAGTTTTTAGATTTATGTATATTTACTCTTTGTTGATTTTCACTTAATTTACTGAAATTTCACATCATTATTTAGGCTATCCCCTTTTTACTTTTCTCAAGATAATAATTTTTACAAGATTATGCCTTAAAATTAAAAAATATGTACGCCTTTGTACGAAATTATGTTTTCAAAATTCTTTTTATACGTCAATTCATTAATTTATCACTGATCATAATAAAGGCACGTTTTCATCTATCTATGATTGGAATAATTTTTAGATATCGGACATATGAAAATGTTATTTTCGTTAAAAGCTTTCTTGAATTTGCCAACCTAAAATATCTCACTTTACAAAAGCAAACTAATTAATTTAATTCAAACCATTATAAATGAACAGATTTTAGCAGTGAATGTTTAAAGTTGGCGCGAGTGAAATGCAACGAGCCGTAGAAATCACAGAGAAACAAGTTTTGGGTTTGGTCTTACTTTACTACATTTTCTGCACGTACATTATATTCGTATTTTCTGTTCCATTCATACCTTGTTTCTTCTTATTTTTATGTATCAGCAGTTAAAATTCAAGTTTAAGTTTTAGTGAGTTTCTATGAATAAATATATCATTATGATATGTATCCCCGAGGGGGTGTCAAAGGTGTTCCGAGTGTGAAATGTGAAATGCAAGTTTCATACCTAAGTTTCTACCATTGGATGAGTAGAAGATATTTCTTTGAGGAATAATTCCGCCCTTGCCTTCTGTTATTCTGTACTCTGTGTTTTTATTTCGATTTCCTGTGCAATAGTCTTTATTATTTCATGTATTCATTCATGTCAAAAGTGATAGTTGTGATAGTTGAATTGAGTTAATGAATTTGTTGAAATCTTAGCCGATGCCGATCCGATGATTTTCCTAGATCAAATGTTGCCAGCATACAAGGCACCTTGCCGCGGATCAGCGATATAGACGAAGTTTTTATTTATAAAAATTTCATACATTAGATATATATTTTTAGAATGCTTTAGTATTTAATTATTAGGATTATTTTGTTTTAAGTTTATGTAAATACAAATTACACAATGGAAAATATCACAATGAAAACCTGCCCAGTTCAAATTTAACATTATTTATAATTCAAATGGTTAAGCGGATAATTTTACATGTTAAGGTAAGGTTTACAGGAACTGCTGTTTAGAACAAAGAAGCACGTCTTAGAATCGAATGGTATTATGTAATTGATCTTACTATAGTATATTCGCGATCTCATGATTCCTGTGACGTTTCATTGTGTAACTCTTGTTTACTACTATTAGAGACTAATTTTGATAAGCCACGAAATCCCTATCAGAATTTGGGGACCGCACCACGAATTTTAATGACAAGCAACAGAGACTATTTTAATAAAGCCTATGCCCCAAATGTCGTGGCGGAATGAAAATTCACAGGTATCATGATATCGCGAATATTTATGTAGTTATAGGCTCACGTTTGGTATAGTTCAGCACGCGTCAGTTTTCCGTAAGCGAACTAATATGATGCTTTCTTATAAAACGTAACATTTTGACAGTTCGCCGCAGCGTTGCCAGATGGTGATATCGCTGTCTCATTCGCACTCGCAACAGCCCCAGCATGCATCTCTGTTTATGCACCGTAATTACCGTGCATATGGCAACGCTGGTTCGCCGCGTTATACCTGCGCCCCCGCTCACCGGAAAACTACACACGTAGATCTGTGCTCGAAGATTATCTCTCTGAATTACTTATCTGAGTTTATAACTAAGAGCAATTTGGTGTTAGATCATTATCTATTCAATTCATAAGCACCGCGTCTGATTTAAAAAATCATCAGAATCCGTAATGAACTCATGTCTGTAGCTACCTTCCTTTCAACGATAATATTAAGGTAACCCTTATGACGTTTAATCTTACATTGTTGGACGTCATAATATTTTATTAACGGTGTTATTTGAGACAAAAAAAAATTCAACCCCTCTTTTCAGTTTATTTAGGAATACATTTTTTTTTGGCAGACAACACTCATATGCTGGCAATATTAAGTCAATTTCTGTAGCATAGGTTGCCAATAGAAAAAAAAATTTTGGTGTCTCAAATGACTCACAGACCTATTCCTGTGCTATAGGGTGGCATAAATATGCTGTTTAATTTTAGTGCTTAAATACTAGGAAGGGTAGGGAGTATTTGAGACATGCATAACTAAGGATGCGTTCCAAAACAATCGCTGAAAAAGTCGATTTCGTTTTTAAGAAAGAAATAAACGAGCGTAAAAAGTCAACTTTTTAAATTGAGAAATAGTTTATTTATTAAAACTCGCGTGAGCTGACATACTAAATTACGTATTATTACATATTGTGATTAATCACACGTGAGTGTTCAAGCCGTGTGTAATAATAATTTAAATGGTTTATATATCAGAGATCTAAGTTTATTATAACTGGACAAAAAAGATGGCACTTGGTTATAATACAAATAATAATGAAATTTTTTTTTGTTCCCGTTGCTGTAACTTAACAAACCCAGAATCCAGATCTCATTGTTTTCTTCAATAATACTAACGTTTAAAGGTTGTCCTTTATTTTGAACAATTGCACATTTTTTACGATATGAGAAGCTTATACTCGACCTCTATAAAATGGCAAAAATGTAGTTCGACTGGACTCTATGTAGTTTAATGTCCTGACAGGTATAACCCCTCGGCCATATAGCTTCAGGCTTCTGGCGGCGCTTCTTGCTGCGCTTCCAGGCGGTTTTTGCGACGGGTTTTGCCTTGCAAGGCCCCCCTCGGCGCATTCATGTATAGCGCGCTCGACACTAGGTTCGTCCTATGCGCTCGATCACTGTTTCAACCGCCCGCCTCCCCGCACACCGCCGTCCCGAGAGCGCAAATCACTCGAAGCCGGTCAAGACGCACGAGCGTCGACCCATGGCCGGCTCTATACAACTTCTTACATTTGTTCTCTCCGCCGGCACCGTCGCAAGAAGAACCGCTTGGCACGCCCCTCGTAGCCTGAAGTTGTGGCCGACCGGTAACGTCTTATAAAACTCGATTATTAATAAAGCATCCCGATGACCAAAATTTTGCATCACGATACCGTTTAAGATACGTGTATATATTTTACGGAGTAAAAAGTAGATAGTGCTGCAAAATGAGTTATAGAACATATGGTCAGCACAGACGAAGTTGCGGACTAAATCTAGTTATTCTAGTTATTCTAGGCTAGATCACTGCATCTCGTCGGAATCTATAATGAAATCCATAGATAAAATGTCTATAGATTACAGTACTTCCTGGACAGACCACAGATCGATGCACATTGTATTATTGATTGAAGGACTCTCGAAAATCAAAACTCCGAATAATACGAGTATCACGTCTGAAAATAATACCTGGGCTTGGAAACCTCGATCCGTACGACAAACGGAACACTATTGCGAACTTGCTGATAAAAATATGCATAGGCTTCTGCACAACAAAGATATACTGAACCCTCAAAGTATAGATGATACATATGACCTTCTTGTGTCAATCATGCAGGAATCAGCAAGAAAAGCATTCAGAAAGAAAAATAAACGTAATAATTATAACACCATTCCCGGCTGGAATGAGCATGTTTCCGAAGCTTATGCTGCCTCTCGGACTGCATTACTCCTATGGCATGAAAATGGATGCCCCCGCGACGGAGATATAGCAATGGAGCGTAAACATGCGAGAAAACAATTCAAACGTAAGCTGAAATCGTGTCAACAAAGAGAGGAGCAATTGAGGATGGATGGCATAGCACGCAATCTCAAAGACGGCAATTTTGGCAAGTTTTGGCAAAAAACAAACGCAGTATGTAAGACGCGTATATCTGTGCCCTCACACATAGACGGCGTTTCCGACGATAAGCTGGTAGCAAACCTGTTTGTGAACAAGTTCACGCAGCCAGCTCCGGCCGCCGCCCCGCGCCGCGCCCCCGACGTGCCGCCGCCGCCACTATCTTCTAACTACGATGACGCATCAACTAACTGCGTGACGTCATCGATGCTGCATAAAATTATACGAAACACAGCGCGCGGAAAATCACCCGGCTATGATGGACTATCAATTGAACATGTACAATACGCGGGTGGGCGGATGTGTGCTTCACTTACAGTACTATTTAATGCTATCATAAAAACCGGACATCTACCCAGTAGCATGACAAAAACTGTGATAATTCCGATATGCAAGAGTAGGCAAAAAGATGTCTCGAACTCAGGCAACTACAGGCCTATTGCACTGGCGGGCATTATCGCGCGACTACTGGAAAGGACGCTTTACGCCCTAACCGAACCACTGCTCGGAAGCTGCGACCATCGACATCTACCTACGCCTGCTTCCTCGATCTGAGTAAGGCTTTCGATCGCGTCTCTCACGAACTACTGTGGGAGAAGCTTCGACGGCGTGGAATTCCCGAACCTATTGTCGGACTACTGGATAACTGGCATAGACAACAGAGTAACATGGTGCGATGGAACGGTACGTACTCGGAGCCGGCTCGACTACACTGCGGCGTCAGGCAGGGCGGATCCGCTTCGCCTGTACTATTCAATGTTTATATGGATGAGCTGAGCCGGGAGCTCGCCCGGTCCGGCATCGGTTGCTTCATGAACGGTACGTGCGTGAACAACGTGAGCTACGCGGACGACATGTGCCTCCTCGCTCCGTCAGTGGCAGCTATGCGGGAACTGCTTCGGATTTGTGAGAGATACGGTGTCGAACACAACATGGAATATAACGCCACAAAATCTGTTTACCTGGTATTTAACTCATCCAATATACCATCCGCCATACCCCCCCTCCGTCTATGTGGGCAAGAACTGAAACGGGTCGATGAAGTTAAATACCTGGGGCACATTATAAACGCTGACCTGCGTGACGACACTGATATTGAGCGCCAGCGACGGTCAATCAGCGCCAGGGGAAACATGCTGGCTCGGCGTTTCTATCGGTGCAGTGAACCGGTCAAACGTTTGTTGTTTTCAACATATTGCACCAATTTATATACTGCAGAACTCTGGTGCAACTACACTAAGGCAGCTCTAAACCAGATCAGAGTGCAATACAACAACGCGTGGCGTGCATTACATGGCCTCCCCCGCAACTGTAGCGCCTCTGGAATGTTTTGCGAGGCGCGCGTGAACGGCTGGCCGGCGCTGTTGCGTCACCTGACCGCCGGCGCTGCGGAGCGCCTCCGCACCTCCACAAACCAGGTCGTGAGAGCTGTGTATGAGTGGTCCGGAAGCCCTATACACGCTGCCTGGACACAACTGCATACAACGGTGCAGTTTAGATAAGATTAAGTAATGTTTGCAATTCTGTTACATCTTTTTGTAATTAAGTAAATAATTAAATGTAAGTTATGGCTAAATTAGCTGGAATAAAATAAATTTATTATTATTATTATTATTTATTATTGTATTATTATAATATCCAGAGCTAACTCGTCAGGAAAGCATGGACGAACTACGAAGGTACTGGGAGTAACTTCCTCGTGGCTGGCAGAATGTTATTCACAGTAATGAGCTTTAGGTAATCAATCTTCTTGAGGAGGTAAATTCACTTAGCTGTCATTATATAAGCCCATAATATCGACTTACTGGCTGTAGCCTCTCTGTTTTAATGCTTAGTTTATGCTGTGTTTTTAAAACTACAATAAACCTTAACTAAAGGAAACCTGGAAAAACTAAAGTTAGGTAATTAATACACAGTTTTGTAATTCTTTTACCTGTGGAACTATTAGCAGCATGATGAGAAAATTTTATGTTTTTATAGGTTAACCCAACCACCGAGGAGCTCAACCTTTAATTAAAAAATTTCCGACCCCAAGAAAATTTGAACAACGTAAGTTATCTAAGTTGAATGTTTTCCAATTTTTGTTTTCCGTAACTTTCACGTCCTAATTTCAGCTTCATTTTGCACTTCACCGGTTTCATACAAGATTTATTGGGGAATAGAAAACTCTAGAAGTCAGCACGTAGGTAACGAGCAAACTTTCTTTTGACCTTTTATAAAAATTTGGACCCGTAAGGCAAATAAAAGCCAAGAATCACAGAAATGTAGCTTACATGAAAACTTAAAAACAAGAGAGAAAAAAGCAGATTCCAAAGGCTTTAATGTTAGTTTTAGTACTGTCAAAATTATTTTTTTTAGTCTTATAAGTTAAGTGTTAGGAACAGAAACTGAATAACTTTGGAAAATTTTAAGTTTTGACAGAACTAAAATAAAAGCCTTTAGAATCGGCTTTTTAGTAACGATAAACCAGTGCCTGATTATAAACAAATATAAATATATAAATAAATTAGTGTTACGTGGTTATTTTTTTAATTTTGCCCACAGGTCTGGCAATAACTCTATAAAGATGACTAATTTAACCTTCTAACCTTCTAGATAAACTAAGGATAGACAGTGAAATATTTTTGAATGCCAGTTCCCCTCAAAAACGGCACTTACTTAAACATAAGGCTTGTTGTCTTGTAAAAAAAAGTACTAAGGGCAATAGCTTCAAAATTCTATTTGTGTCAAAAGTACAGCGACACCAATAACATCGGGACAGAACAACCAACCGTAAAAAGTTTCTACGAGTCTTTGACCACTTAACTGTACATTTTAAGTATTTCTATATTCGGTTTTACCCATGATACAAAAAAAATAATGTAATGAAATTTCTTATTTATTTTTCAAATCCTTACATTAGATACTCACCTCAGTAACTGAAGTTTTAGCCGCGTAGTAAGTTCGTAGCAGCTCACAACAAAGTTGGTTTCACCGAAAGTTTGGTTTGTAGCACGGTTCGTAGCACTTTAAAGTACGTGTATTACGCACATTATTATTTACCATCTGCAATGTTTGCAATCATACACACACCATTTATAAGTCATCGTATTTAATTGTGTTCTTATTATTTATTTATAATACCATTAGGCGCAAGACAAACAGTGTGTCTCATTTATATATATTTACCTATGTAGTTAGCATTGAAACAGTAGAAGTATATTCAAGATGTGTATTGCCGATATTTGCTACGGCGTTGTAAATGTTACAACTTCATAGTTTTCCTGCTTTGTAAACCCACTACAATCACAAAGTATTATTTTCTCCCATTTTGCCGTATCAAGGACGCAGTGAGCGTCGTAGCAGTCACAATGCATTGCGCGCTAATATGAAGGGTATTTCAATGTTGTTTCCATCGGTATTCGTACCGACAAACATCGATCTGCTTATTTGGCGGGACTAATCGCCTTAAGGCGATATGTAAAAGTTTTGCGTCCCTGTTACTCCATATACGAAAAAACCCTCAGTGCGAGTGGGACGAATTCGTGAAAAAGTAGCAAAAAGTCGGTTTTTTATAAGTATAAAAGCTATACTAAGCTATTTTGTCTAAATATTCAAGGAGATTTTACAAATACATAAAATCCACATTTTGAATGCAATTTCACAATGAAATAAGTTAGGATTTCAGAACTACAGGAAAACTTAAAACAATTTAGAGGTCTTTTCGGAGTTAAATTCTATCGAGAAAATTTCATTCAATCGCGTTTTCCTTCAGTGAGAATCTTAATCAAATACTCAACAAACATTCACCCAAAAATGAAATACGCAGATGACGTTATAGTGGAGTAAATGGATTCGAAAAAACCCCATTTTTTTTTGTTTCCCCTTAATCCGAAATAAAGCCGAAGGAAGTGTTTCCAAAATTTGTAATTGATGCTCTTACCTAGATTTAATGCTTAGACAGAGTTAATATTGTAGACATAAACTGTAGCCGAACGTTTTACTGGTCCCTTATTCGTGAAAAGTGCGTGAAAGATGAAATATTTTTTCTTTCTAAGTAATTGGTTATTGAGTTTTCCTTGTTTTCCACAAATATAGAGAGCGCAGAATAAAAGACATTTGCAGATAATGTGGTGGTCCACTTCTGAGAGACTTTGCTATTCTTAAGAACGAAGTCATAAATTTAATACCCGCACAACAGGGGGTTGGTTTTGTCAATCATATATTTTTTTTCTCGCATCCGCTTAAGTAATTCGACACGTTCTGTAAAGATAGTCAATGCTTTCTTAGAATGGGGTAATAGACGTCTGCAGCAAATAGAGTTATGCAATACAGATGTGAAGCAAAGGAAAAAAAACCTAGGAAACGAATTCGAGTAGAGACGTAAACGACATTCATTGTTATTCATGCAAAATGCAACCTTATAGACGACATCTTAAAAAGGTATAATTTATGCTCAACGGATACTGTACTTGTGAAAACGTGTGTTTCAGAAAGGCTAATTGCCAACAAACAAGGACTTTAGGAAGAGATGCAGGCAAAGGTCAGGTCGAGGTGATGGAGCTATTTATTTCGTAGGGGCTAGGTTTTGGGATATGAAAACCTAGGCCTTTCGTTAACTGCAGTGGACAACGGCTCGTGGTTTGGCGGGAATGGTCAACGCGCGAGACAACTTCGCGGTCGTTCACCGTCCAATCAGAGATCAAGAGAACGTGACGTCACAGGCACGAAGATGTGTTTGAGTGTTGCATTTGGTTCTGTGCCAAACTAAATTGGACATTATTTGTGCAGTGATAAAAGTGGAAATAGAGTAATTAGATTATAAGTTTTTTTGTTTTGTCAAAATTTAGTTTTAAAATTGGGAGAACGAGAGTTTGATGAGGCATTCGAATTTTGTACGCGGAAGAAATTGGTCAGATGGACGCAGAGAAAGAGATCATAAATCTTTAATGTGAAATCAGAAATGTGAAGTTCGATTAAATAAATAAAGTTTATAAATTGTAGCTGTAAAAGCTATCTGTTCGAGGGATCAATGACAAGCTAAGTTTCTTTTATAATATCGATCGAAGGTCAATATTGTGGTGGGATAATTTTATCTATTAAAATTAATATTGAAGTTAAATGGCGTCATAGCATCATTTAAGAGAGATTGGACCATTTTTTCGAGCAAAGGAAGGGTAAAATTTTATAAAATAAAATTCCACAATATTGTAATTTTGTCGGTAATTGTTTTGTATATTTGTATTGTCTGTTGGAGTACGCAAGGATATTTAACATTTAGACAGTTGACAGAGTGTCCAAGTTAATATCTAAAAATAAAACAATTAATAGCAAAAATTGCGTACTCTCACAAATTGTGTGTGTTCTTTTTTGTTTTTTCCTTCTTTTAAATTTCTTTATGTGTTATTCTTTGTATTGAGATAGTTTTCCGGATTGGTTGGAAATTAACATTTTATACGTATGTGTGTGTGTTGTATAATTTAGGTAATTTGATGGCCAAAAGAGGTTGTTGCATTTCACAAGACGTTCTCCTCTTTTATAGATTTGTTTGGGCCTAGGAACGCCGTGAAGCCGTTTTATCGCATCTTTAGTGATCGTTAAGACCGGTTTAAATAGTCAAAGAGTTTCGACTAACGTAGATTCAAATTTAAGGCGAGGAATTGGGTTTAATACGGTCACTGTGTCGTTCCGAGCGTTATACGCGGAGAGACAGAATTCAGACCGAAATTGACGAAGGTAGCTTGTTGTTTGATTTTATTGTACAAATCTAACAAAACCTTCATTTCATTTCATTTTTTACTAATTATATCTAGTTAAATTTGCTACTATTATATTAAAGATATTGGTAGTAATTATTATATTTCTGTTCAGTGGAAACCTTTTCCATAGTGTTTGATTAGTATTGATTGGTTGATTTGCATACTAAAATTTAGGAAAAGGTTCCAAACATGTTTTATTAAATTATCAGATTAGTAGTTTCAAGCTGTGTAGTCAAACCGATTACAAAATAAAGCGCCAAACATCCCAATTCTGCGCCTTAAAACATATTATTTTTCAAGGAATAAATATTTCATTTATCCTGATTTTGTGCATTTATTATTTTTCCTTTACCCATGTAGGAATAAAGAATTTAGTATACTTTATTTTTCGTAATCAAGTAACTCTACATCTAGAGATTTTCCTAGCTGAGATTCAAATAAAAGTAGACAGAATACTTAGACAGGTCCTACTCTAATACCTAACTGGACAAACTTTGCATACTGAATCATAACTTGATTAATTATCACTTTATACTCATTTAATGAAACATAAACGTAGCCATTTTGGTTCGTATTGCTTGCCACTTTAAATGTTTAATATCATAAACCGAGTTGTTTATGCACTCGTTGAACAGTGGGTGACGAGTTTTATTGGCAAATTGAGTCACCGAAAAACGGGACTCAATAGTATAGTATATCCTTTAATTCAAGCCAGCGTGCTGTTCCTAACATATCATTGTACCTTAATTAAAACCTTATTGATTAGCTGATCAGAGCGGCCGCTCATATTTATCAAACTGATTACTGAATGCATTCATAAAGGGGGGTAAAAGTTATTCATACACACAAAAGTCTGTGTATTCGACAACGAAAGGATCAGCTAATACAATTCAATCAAAGCAAATTGATTTCGACGATATAAAAGGTTAAATACACAAAAAGGTACATTTTATGTTGGGTTAACACATAGCACTCTCTTTGGGGTTATTCCAGGTAATTCATTTAGCTACTCT
Source organism: Ypsolopha sequella (assembly GCA_934047225.1). NCBI lineage: Eukaryota > Metazoa > Arthropoda > Insecta > Lepidoptera > Ypsolophidae > Ypsolopha > Ypsolopha sequella. Next base: position 17,343,106 of record OW203998.1, read on the forward strand.
GTGCTCTCGAAATCTGGAGATATTTACAGGTAACCTATGTTATTTTGTAACCTAGATATCCTGAGAAGATTCCAGGTAGTTTTATTGATGTCTCTGTGCTCAGAGGGATACGGAGTCAAATCTGTCTGGATTGGATAAAGGGGATGCTGATATTTGATAAATCACAAATTATAAATATAGGACATTCGCACAGGTATATGGATATATATATAGATATATACATATACACATATTATTGTCCCATCATTAATTTAGATTTTAACACGATAAATAGAACATAATCTCGTTGTTTCTCAGATGATCGTAGTTGTTCAATTACTATTATTGTACTAGACTTTCACATCATATATACCGACACACCAATGTTCGGGGGGGACAGTAGGGGGATACCATCACAATAATATTAGAAACCGTGCTCTTTGAATAGGGATTTCAACATTTTCACATCTAACAAAGGTTTATTTTCCTCTATTTGTCCGTGTTTGTGTGTATCCTGTGATCTTTGTCATATTCTGTTTTGTGTTTATTTTTCTCGGTTATAAGGTGATTTTAAGTTTGCTTTGTGAGGTATACAAAAAAGTTATTACAGTTTTTCGTTTACCAACCCACTTGTGCTTACCTTATGGTCGTTAGGGTTCCGTAACTTGAAAATAAAACAGTATCGACTATTGTCGGACTTCGTTGTCAATTCTTTCACATGTATTTATGTCACAGTTTCATAATTTTTCTCAATACCGTTAAAAAGAACTGGAAATTTGGAAAGAGAATATAGAATATTATAATATAAGTATTGTAAAAAGCGTTAATTATAAACTTGTCGATAAATTTGTTTATTGCAGATGTACAACGGAACCCATTAGCGTGTGAGTTTTTCTTACTTTAGAACCATTGGGTTTTACCTCTATTATTACTTGTACATTATATGTACTTCAATGTTTAGAACTAACGACACAAAAAATATTTTGTTTGCTTATTTACATGTTGAAGCATATGCTTTCAGAAAATATGTAAACAAGTTATTCATTTCGTAAGCAACTTCCGTCACAGGGTAAGTTATATTCACGGTACTGATGATAAAAACAAAATATATTTTTATTTTCGAAAATTTGTTTATGATATTTTGGGGGTGACCAAAAACGTCTAGTGTACGACAGACATGACAAAATTGACACAGCACTGGCGAAGCACGGCGGCGGAGTGGAGAGGGGCACCCAAGAAGGCAAGTAGCCACGCCGCTGTTACCGTTTATGAAGATAATTTTATGACATAAAAAAGGGCATAACTGCTTCTCCAAGCAATATTAACTTTTTATTCTGTTATTTGAAATAAGCATCAAATAAGGACAAAATATTCATTCTGTATATTATTTTATACTGGACGTGAATGGACAGGTATATTTAAATTTAAACACTTACTTTACTGATTATATACTGAACAACATTCCCATATAAGTATTACCGCATAAATGAAAAGAAATGGACTTGCCCATACAACAGATAGTTATTTAAATTAAATTTAGAAAGGAAAATTATTATTTTTTTCTTTATGAACTTGTTCAGTGTGATCCGTAAAGTTTCATTTAAAGTTACCAGTCTTTTGAAACCCGGTATACCTTTCACTTCCATTGGACTAATTTTGGTCTTACCATCTGTCTGCGACCCGGTACAAAGATATATGAGCCTCGATCAGTTAGGTCCTCAAAGCCTCTCCTGTCAGCACCGCGCTTGTCGCTGGTTTCACCACGCCTTAAGGCCCTTACTATTGCCAAATGGGTACTTTCTAAAGCCTACTCCTCGTTTATGGCCAAACCAAAAATAATGAAAAAATGTATTATGAGTAATCAACTCTTAGACAACATATGCAACAGTTTTCTTTTTCATACCACCAAAACTTCTACATGAATTTTTTTTTTTACTGAATGGTGTTTTTTGACCTCAAATTCCCTACTGCTCCTGAGTTGCTTGGCCGATTGAATTCATCTATGCTTTGATAAATAGATAAACTTTATAGCTATAAACATAACATAAGATTATTCAATCGAGTAATCACATCCAAGTGAAAAGTATAATTTTCTCCTATTTCGCCCTCTCAAGGACGCAGCGAGCGTCGTAACAGCCACTATGCATTGCGCGCTGATATGAACGTTATTTCAATGTCGTTTCCGTTGATATTTGTACTGACAAATATCGAGCTGCTAATTTGGCGATGGTAATCGCCTTAAGGCTGTATAGAAAATCAGATTGAACACCTGATTTTGCATCAATCAGAAGTGAACTCTATGACTTTTTCTTTTAGTTTGAAATAGCGCACCCTCAGCCGAGGCTGTTATGACCACCAAGAAACACGCGCTCACGTAAAACTGCGTTTTTGTTTAAAAACTCTGCTTCTAGATGGAATTATTAAAATATTCTAAAATGTTTAGGGGTTATTATTCACTTTTTAATACAAATTTCAAGGTTACTTTAAGGAAAGCCCTTTAACACTCGATAAACATGATAAATTTGTATTTTTTTTTCTGTCGAACAAACTTAATGCTCTTGAATTGTTTCCAAAATGTTTAGATTAGCCCCGTAGTCTACTATCTGTATTATTTTCATTAAACCGATTGACCAAGTTACACAATGTGTAATAGTCAATTCAAGTTGTGCATCTGACTTTATACGGACCCTTAATGACGTCATTCAATGGGACCTTGCCACCGTCAACATGCCAGCTATTGTAGAGCTGAATGGTATCGCAAGTGACGATGGTAAGTAACCCGACGACGAGATGATGCTCATTCCATGGCAGAATGGTCGTTTTCTGGTGGTGAGTAACGTGTGTCATATTCTCGCTGTGATCAAAAGATGTGGGATTAACTCACATGAATTTTATCTCGCGATACGCGACATCTTTCAAATTCTTACCGAACTCGTTGTCAAGCGAACTAGTGTCTATCGCAAGTGAATGCATGCAGACTCTGCATTGCTACACTCACTCGCTTGACAACGAATTTGGAAAGAATTTGAAACATGTCGCATATCGCGAGATAAAATTTATGTTAGTTAACATCTTTTAACTATGACTTAGAACTCGCATAGTTACAAATCTCAAATTCTCGCTGTGTCTCATGTTCGGTTGACTGCTGTCACAGCTGGGGCGGCAGCTGCAACGGCTGAGTAGAATACACACTGCAAATATGGTACTCCCAAAGTAATAATGCGCATACAAATATATAGCCGAGTGACCGGACGTACCATGTGACCTTGCTAATTGTATAGAAAATTTAAGGAAATGCGAACTTTGCCGAACAGTGGCGAAGATTTGTATGCGCATTATTACTTTGGAAGTACTGTAGCTAAAGGCGAGAGCTACATACAACTTTGTATCATTTGAAGTTGAGACTAGAGAACCAGCATCGCGTATGGTGATGATTTCTAATTCATTTTCCAGCCTTAATCTTACATCTCGTTTCAAAAAATATATTTTCTTGTCAAAGCAGAATTTATATTAATTTGTATTATTAATTACTGTCCCACTATTAACTTCATATTTTGTCCAAACAAGTTTTATATGAAAACTAATTCATCTACTCAAATTGAAAGAAATATTCTTTCACTATAGCAATGTTGTTTTTGCCCTCTTTTTTGGTACCTTTAGTACTGCTTTGAAAACGAGGGTCGTGTCCCGATTTCCGCATCTACTGCATCAGAGAAGACATCCAAAGAAGGGTTTCCATTTCCAAAGGTCGCCATTTTGAATTTTTGTGCTGCTGTCATCCCACATTACCAATAAAAACCTCAGAATAAGGATAAAAACACACTTGAATCTTGTTTTTAATATTAGGTCTTTACTAATAAAATTGCCGTTTTCCATAGAGAATTTGAAAGAAACTCAATTTTCAGTACTAACATTTTTGCATTTTTTTAGGAATGACTAATCCTAATTATGTCATTTCTTATGTGTATGAATCAGACAACATTAAGCTAACAGCAATATTAATAAAATAAAAAAAAAATTACAGCTGTAAAAAATTATTACGAATCTTATCATGGAAATGGATGGCATTTAGGACGAACTGTTTTAGAAGATTTATTTTTTATAATCAAACTAAAAATAAAAACAAAATTTAACACGTAGATGTAAAACCTCAAAATTATCTTTCAAGCAAAAAACAAATAATTGAAATAGCTATTGAATTACAGGAATTATGAACTCATGAATATGTACGAAAATTTCGGCAATTTCATAGGTAAAGATATATATATAAGGTATATAAGGTAAGGTAAGGTATATATATATATATAAGTTATATATATATATATATATATATATATATATACACATACATTTGCGTTTAACTACGACTGCGACGTTGAGAGAGAACATATGGAGAGTAGAACCAACCCAAGACTGGTAAAATAATAAAAAGTAAAATAAAAGTCGAGTGTAAGTAGAAATCTTTATTTGTACAACAGATATTAAAGTTATCTACTATGATACAGGGTAAAAAAACCATGGCTTACATTAAGCATTATATTAGATATTAATAAACAGATGCATTTAAACTTCTGAATATCATATGATTCAATGTCGACAAAAATGCATATCACCTTAAAATTACGTTGCTTTATGTAACACACAGTATGTACAAAGATCAACATCAATATTTAACCATAAATCTACAAAATTAATAGGCACAAAGAATAACAAAACATATAACAATACTTTTTCAAATTGTCCTTCAATAAATTAAATAAAATGGATCGGGCTCCGAATTTAACATTCACGAGTTTACTAAAGGCTTTGAACATATACCCCTAATTTAATACTTGAGAGTTGAAAGTAAAGTGGTACTTACGATGGCTCTTAATTTAGGAATTTTTGATTTGCTCATTTATCACAATAAATATAAATCACGACATGAATACCAGAGGGGATGTCAGTGGTGTTTGTGATTATGGACTGTGAAATAAAAGGTGCAGTCCATTTGAACCGACTTCAAAAAAGGAGAAGGTTCTCAATTTGACTTTTTTTTTTGTTTCTTACTCAATTATTCAATCATTTCTGATCAGTTTAATCACGCAAGACGCAACTTAGTTGAACCACAAGTGCGAGGTGCGTGACACGATGTTTTAGCGATTAAATAGATTAGGTCACTTTCCTGGCACTTGCAATTCAACTAAGTCGCGTCGCGCGCGTTTATATATTGTGCTACGGGTGCTGGGTCCAGCTTATAGCGCCTTTCAAAGCACGAAAACAAAAAACTGCAAAATTTGCAGGTGGCAAAGTGATTTCTTCAAGGAGATAAGTCACAAAATAAGAGATAAGTACTTAAAAAGTTAGAAATTTGAAGAAAATATCAACGGCTAGAATTTGATCACATTTTGTACTAGATCATAATACTTAACGTCATCTTTGAAAAAATCCACTAATAATTAATATAAGAATTATATTAACAATTTAATTGACAATTAAGTCGCCAATTTAAATGGAAAAATGTATTAATGTAAGTACTTCAAAAGTTAAGCATAATATATACCTTCTTATTTGTTTTCATAAATAGGCTGTTTTATTATCAATTAACATCGTTTATAAACTTCCATTTATCGTCTTTAATATATATATATATAAATAAGAGGTCAGTACTGGGTACCTACTTAACATGATAGGTAGTTGAATCAGTAAATATTTAAACTGATCAAAATCCCCAAGAATAAATTAAAATCATACAATATTTTCTACGACAAATAAGTAAGGTAATAATGAAATTACACGCTCTTAAAATTAAGCCTCAATAGGAAAAAATATTCTGTTGATTTCAAGAAGTCGTTGTATTCCTACAAGTTTAAAATTATATGGAAAGCACTGACTCTTAAAATCTTGCGAGAAGAGAAAGAACATTTTTTTTTTTCTTATTTGGATAGACCAAAATTATGAATTCGCATATTGCATCAAAGCGATGATTACTTATTAATCTTATTATGCCCTTGTCAGAAATAGTTTTTTGACAATATTTCCGAAACTCAAAATCTGACATTGATGTTTTTTTTAGTCTAACCTAAGTAAAGGCACACTAAGCTAAAAAAAAGCATCGCCTTGTATTTTTCAAAAATAAATAAATAAATTTTAATAAACAAGCTTCGAATTCCTTTCTTTGAATATTAAAAATATTTCCGAAATGATAATAGTGGATTATCCAAATTAAAAAAAACATTTTCACCAATTTAACGATTTCGCAAGTTACCTACCTTGTTGTTAAAAAAATATTTGTATAGATCTGTACACACTGTATTTATATTTTACTCATAATATAAGTACTTGTATGGTGAAAGTCCTTGAAAAAGCAAACAGGGCCGAAACTTCCCTAGAAAATTTTCTTAAAAAGTCATTGTTAAATGATTAACAAATATTACATAAAGCGATTACTCAAAACACTTACTTACTCATACTTAAATAAAATTAACAATACCTAACACGTCCGCTTCCTATGACACATATCTGCGTCCAAACTATTACACAATAGAGCGAGACTATACATACACGCGGTAAATATATGAAGTTGCTGCACTGGCTACGCCGTAGATGCCATCAGTTAACAGCACTTGAGCTTTTTTAATGTTTTATTTCGTAAAAAGACATAAGAAGCACCACAATGCATCATAGTTTAGACGCATATAGGGAAGCGAAAAATAAATATTCAATTGAAATGCTAACTCTTAAACACTATTGATTCTTATTATAGCTAAAAACAATAGAAAAACAAATTCCAGCCCAGGGCGGCTATTCTCGCAACATTTTTCACACGCTTTATGAAGCGTTAATTGCGTGATAAATACCGTGTGATGATAATACCAACAAGTAAAACTCCTTAAAAGATATGCAAATATTTTAATAAATCCTTACAAAAGGGTTTTATTTTAAAACTTTAATACGTTTCTGTGCAAAGAGCTTCTAAAAATAACCCACATTTTGTCTTCGCAAATTGTCGCATGTGCCAGAATTGCCGTTCAGCTATCGTACTAAAATGTTTAATCGCGTGCGATGCTACTTTGTTGAATCACAAATGCGAGGAGCGTGACACGATGTTTTTGAGTCACGCTCCTTGCACTTGTGAATTGGCGTCGCGCGCGATTAAACACTATACTATGGGACCTGATCGTGGATCGGATCAAGGGTCACGAATTTAGCAAAAAAATTACAATTATACATAGAATTGAATAAAGCTTGATACCTCAATAAATATTTTTATTCTGTATAGCCGACCAATTTCAGCAGATTCAGACTGTCTTCTTCTGGGCAAGTGCGGCCGCGTCTGCACTCGCCCAGAAGAAGACAGTCTGAATCTGCTGAAACTAGTGGGCTATCCCGATCAAAACTACTTACTGAGGTGAGCCGTTTCGTAATAATCAAATTTACAGTAAATATAATAATTACAATATTCGTAACATATAAATCAAAACTCTTTTAACTATATTTATTTAAATTACAAGTGTTACATGGCATTATCAGATTAAAGAGCAAAAGCTTCTTTTGTTACCGCATAAAAATTACGACAAAATTAAAATTAAAAAATTCCTCCTAGCTAATAGGACAGTTTTTCAACCTACGTTACTTTGTCACTGTAAACAACAATTTTGCTTTTCATTTTTACCAGAGAATTATGAGGGCAAATAAAACGCTGTAAAAAGGAAATTCTTTTTTAGGGTTCCTAAGAAAAAGTCAACATTTTTTTAAATCTTTGTACAAGACATAAACTTTACAAGCAAGGTCGCTTAATGTTTATCTCGGCTACAGGCTTAGTAGCGAAGATTAAATGCCCGCTTATTAAACAATACCATTTCAGAATCTTTCTCATTACTCTCCACAAGTACAATTCCCACTTGACCGGCTTTCCTCTAGTTTTATTTATGCTGTTCACTTTTTGTCGGCTACAAAAAAAGGACTATTGTGAATTTACACAAATCCTAGGGATTTTCCGGACCCTTCTCGACAGCAAATGAATATTTCCTTCCAAGGCTCCTTGTATCCCGAAAATAGATTTTGCGTGATTTAAAACCATTTTCGACTCCATATACAATGTACAAACAAAGCCGATAATTACTTAAGTTTTCGATGTTATAATTGAAGATAAATGATCAAAGAGGGATTAAATTTCAAAGGGTTTAATGATTTTAAAACTTGATTATTTGGAACTCAATCTAAAATTTTCAAGCATCTGATAATTCTGACAATTAAAATTACAACATCATTTACAACCTAAACCTAAATATATATACATATATTTAACAGAAATTAAATATATTTTTAACAGAACTTGAAATTAATTACGTATATTAATGATTAACTACTTAAATTTAACATACTTACATATTCAACTTATCTTTATCTTTGATTACATTTTGAATGATAAATCAATCACTTAACGTGTCACTAAAGTCTAATATCACAAAGGTTTTTGTTCCAATTACAATCAAATTACCTTAGAACAACATACAAGCTAAAACAGCTACACTAAGCACACTATTTACTACAATTTTATGACTTTTAGAAAAAGCTTTCAACCTAATTTCATTTTGTACAGGGTGGTTTGATTCTTCAATAGTCTGAAGCAGTTCTTTTGGACAAGGCAAAACCTCAATTGGAATATCAATCAGTTTTACTTTATCATCGTTATCAACCTTTGTAGGCTCGTCGTAAAGGACATCCTTTTCATTTTTTTCGTCATAATAATAATCAGTTTCGTAAGTTATTTTGTTTTCGCTGACCGATTCATTGCTCTCAATTTCTTGGTTGTTGTTCAGACGCCGACTGAGGTTGGCGTCTGTGATACATGATACTTTTTCCAGGGTCTTCTTAAGGGTCTTGTCTTCAGTTTTGTTGATGATCGCGTAGACCCAGGATAGCCGGCAATCGCAGGTGAATGGGTTACCTGTAAAATAAACCCTTATCTTAAGTTGGCCAAATCATTTATTGTATATTGTCAGAGTGTTTGTGTTTTTGTGAGAGGGACTGTTTCTGACTTTATGTGTTATTCTTTTTTACTTTTTTGTTGATTATACCGTTTTGTGTTTGTGTAACTATCTTTAATTATTGTTATTGGTTTGTCCGTTTTAATTAAAGTAAATAAATAAATTTAGTAAATTAAAATGTCGCTGTTGTTTTTGTAAATTATAAAGTGGCTTAATAAAAACTACATAAAAGTAAAAATCTGTATAATAAGGGTCTTATCTGAAATAAAGATCCCTTATATATTAAAGCAGCACCTTTCCGTTTGGAACACTTTTGTACGTGATACCACTTTTTTACCGATAAATCGCCGATATTCGAAGTCATAGAATGCTCTAACATTGAGCGCCGATATTCAAATATTCCATGTTTTATAACCCACTTATTACTTTCTTACACGAAACGCACTAAATCCTCGCTTCCAGATAAAGCTATCTCATGAATATATCAAAAGGGAGAAGAAAAAAGCAGAAAAGCGACTATAAAAATTTCTAACAAACAGGCTTCCGTGTTTGCAAATAAAAAGCGATTTCGCGCTTTAGTTCCGTGGCGAGAATTTATCGTATCGTAATATCCGACCAAGGCAAGCAGAATGATCTAACGTATTGAGGGTCTTATTGACTTGCAGTAAAAGTGGTTTTTGGTAAGATTAGTTTTCTAGCTAACTTGGTTGGTCATAACGAAATACGATCCTGAAGGAACGGGGCATGGGACGCACGACCGGCGATTAGGGCTGCAATGTGCGAATAAGTCTGTCAAGTGTAGAGTGTGTACGTCACCGTCTGTTTTTGGTCCAATTAGGGCAATAAAGGCGATATGTAAAAAAATTAGCGTCCCTGTTACCCCATATGCAAAAAAACCCTCAGTGCAAGAGGGACGGATTCGTGGAAAAGAAGCAAGAAGTCGGGTTTTTATTAAAATAAAATGTTGTAATGTTGCTATAAAAATTTCATATAACCAGGTCCTAGATACTGTTAAAACCCATCTAATAAAATAGAATTGCCGTCCATATGTCATTTCAATTTGTCAAACCAGGAGAACTCAATCAAGAGACCTCATTTCAATAAATATTTGTATCGAGCCGAATTTCTCCAATCGCATTTCTATTTAACAGATCCCTAGAAAAAGATTCAAAAAAATAATATACTAGGTATATTATCAAAATAATACATAATTTACTGACGTAGATATGCAAGCTCTAAAAGTGTTTATTTTTTTCCGTAGCGCCTTAAGAGGATGGCATACCCTAGCAACTTTTTTTATTACCCGTCCAGCACAATAAGGCAAAGACTTTATTTGCTTTTTATAGAGGCGATTATTTGTTTACTCTTAGGCCTCTTTTTCTTGGACGCGTAATACTAGTGATCACGCAGCGAAACAACAAATTGGTGTGTTTTTAGCTTATATTTAAAATATTTTGTAGGGAAAAAAATATTGAATTTAGGTGATATACATTTATATTTCAATTACCTATTTTATGAAAAAAAAAAAACAAGTTGATCTCTTAACCGCGTTCTTGAAGCGAACGTTTGAAAACAAAAAAAAAGAGGGCACTAAACATTTTTTTTTGGCAAAAGTATAAATCTTAGTACATTGAATATAGGTAAGACCCCTAGAGAAAAGATTAATAAACGAAATAACTTTTTTCAATACAAGGAGAGTCCGAATTTCTTCAAACGAATCCTAGATAGCCTGGAGTTGGTCATGCTCTAGGCTCAGGTACAGTCATGAGACTTTAAATTTCAAAAGTGGTTTCAAAAACGCGTTGCTGCATACAAGAACTTACAACTGCAAAAATAATAAAAAAGATATTAAAGCCTTATCTTGTGCGTTGTTCCACTTATATGCCTATAGGTAAACAATAACAAATACCGACAGTAAGAATGTATTTTATTAATATAATTAATTATTATTATTTTTGTAAATGTACGTGATACTTATACGAGAAATATATTTCTCTAATGGGCTTATACAACGTGTAACAGAAAGGTGCAACCATATTTGAAGAGCTTATTCAGTCAATGGTATAGAACAAGTTTAACTATGGAGTAAATCCTGAAATCTCCAAAAAAAATCTGCCCTTCCATACATTTTGGCCGAGCGGCATTGCATTTTCCTATGAAGCGAGTAATTTTTTTTATTCGATATACAGGATTTGTTCCATAGTAAAAGTTGTTCTAAACCATTGACTGAATAAGCCCTTCAAATATAGTTACACCTTTATTTTACACCTTGTATATCCATAATAACAATTAAAAAACATAGCATAGCAACAATATTATTTTCGATCACAAACAGAAACAAAATATCAAGTCTTACAGCACCAAATCTGGTCTAAATAAATATTAAATTCTGCAAGATCCAAATAAAAATCAGTAAGAAACGACAAAAACTTGGTGCCGTATTTTTCCATCGCATGGTAACCCTAGGACGGTACTTGTAGCGGGTGATTTATGGCAACGATAGCTTCGCAAGGGTGAAATAAAAGGATCATAATTTCGTTCCGTTTACCCGAAATATCTATATCTAGTCTAATCTGTGCCAATAAATAAGGGTGACTTGTCTGTGATTTTGACGATAAATTAAATGATTCTCTTATGCACACGTACGTAATTTCTGACGATAGAAATTGAAATGGGTTCCTATCCTCCTACTTAATTATTTTATCCTCTTTGCAATTTGTAACTTTTGTAAATATAAAAATAATTAAGATTATGTTTATTTTTGCGAAATCCATCGCTATGAATACTCTAAATATTATAAGAGTGCATTACAAACTAGAAAATATTAATCAGAAACAAATCCAAAGACAAGAATTTGAAAAAATTCCCCGGGCCAGGATTGGAACCTGCGACCTCCTGTTATCAAGACTTCACGAGATAAGACATCTCTAAAATGTTACTACGTCTTCCCAAAATGATTTTATCATGTGAATTTAGCAAAAAGCATTATAATGCTTTATTTTTGGTCACTTGCTGAATCTTTAAAAAGCCTAAATCATAATTATGTTTATTTTGCAAAATCCATCGCTATGAATACTCTAAATATTATTAGAGTGCATTACAAACCAGAACATATCAATCAGATACAAATCCAAAGACAAGAATTTGAAAAAAGAACAAGGCGTGAAATCACATAACGCCCTCGTGAGCGTTCTTCATGTGCAGTACAAGCTAGTATATCAAGCAGATGCAAAATAACAGTGGACAAGTATGATGGAAGAATTCGCCCGTCTTGGTAGGAACCTCGGAGGCGCAATTGGTAGGGCGCTTGTCTTGATAACAAGAGGTCGTAGGTTCGAATCCTGGATCGGGGAGTTTTTTCAAATTCTTGTCTTTGGATTTGTTTCTGATTGATATTTTCTGGTTTGTAATACACTCTAATAATATTTAGCCTAAATCATCTATTTTTTTTAATAATTCATAATTTTTTCTAAGTAAACGAACTCGTGTGCAAAAATCTTTATCTAAAACTATTATTATGCGCATATATCAGACGTCCTGATATTAGCGTCAAAACCAACTGACATCTCGAGGACAACTCTAGCAGTTATTCAAGTTAACGGTGCACCTAACAAGGACTTTATTACAAAGGCATAAAGTTTGAATTTCTATTTCAAGTTAGGTACCATGGAATACTAGACAAGTGCTTGTGAATACTAAAATAGCAGGTGCTGCCTTTACGTTTTTGTCTAAAAAACGACTTGTGATTTTCATGAGATTCATTTGAAATATTCATCTTGTTTTAAGTACCAAGACCGATTTTACGTTTAAAGTTTACGTTTTGATTCGCCATCAACATTTTAATTAAAATTATCAAAACTTTAAATTGTTCTTGAAATTATCTGTTCAACTTCAAAATCTATTTCGTTTTTAATTAATAATAACGAAACTTTCTCACTCACCATCTAAGAAGAGTGCACTTGACACGGATTTGTCCTGTTCTATTACGCTTCTAATTGTCTCATACGTAACAGTTTCAAGAAGGTTGTCGCTTAGGTCCAAAATTACGAGATTTTCTAGATATTCTATTATATCCTCATAGAATGCCGTTAATTTGTTTCCTGACAAAGTCAGCTTCTTGAGCTGTTTCAAGCCACCAAACGATCTTTCAGATATGTATTCTATGGCATTATTATCCAGTGCCAGCTCCTTCAGCCCCCAAAGATCACTGAAGGCGAGGTTTCCAATCATCGTCAGCTTATTATTTCTCAAATCCAATCTCGCAAGATTCTCCAGTCCCTCAAACATTTCCCTGGTTACCACAGATACGTAGTTTGAGTCTAGTTTTAGTTCTATTAGATTATTCAAATGTTTGAAACAACCCTCGTGGACCAAACTTATGTTATTGCTCGTAAGATGAAGGACGTGTAGATTCGGTAGACCAAAAAACACGTCTCGTTTAAGCTCTGATATGTTATTATCTTCCAAACTCAAATTCGATAACATCATCAACTTTGAAAATGAATTTCCTTCCAAAATAGTTATTTTGTTTGACTTTAATGATATCTGTCTTATGGTTGAAGAATTGGTAAACGCAAATGGGGGTATGTTCGTTATTGATCCAAACTGTATGGTTAAATGTCTAAGATTGTCCAGCCGTATCAGTGCCTTTCCTGGTATGAATGTCAATGCATCATCGGATCTGACGTTGAAGATGAGATCTTCAATCAATGGTTGTGACGAGAAGCTTGGCCAAAGAGGGTCGTCTTCATTGATTCCTCCAGCGAAAACCCAGCAATCCGCTGAAGTAGCCATTTTTGGCTTAGTGCTGTCACAATAGCAGTGAACTTTGGATCTCCTATCACTGATATCGCATATATTCGTGAAAAAAGGATGGTGGAAGATTTTATCTGTTTTTGGCTTTTTCTTGTCATCTTTACTCTCAGTTACAGTAAGTTCTACGGTCATTAGTGATGCTATTATAATTAGATGTTTTATGATTTGTTCCATTTTCTGCCGTTGCGGTTGATCTGAAACAAAAACAAATAAATTGTTAGTCAGGACCAAGAAATACCGGTACGTTTTGACTGGTGTTTTACCACAGTCAAGTTACACCCTCTATCATGCAGACATGACTCATAAATCACAGGTTATAAGAACAACTAATTACTAGCGCTTACAGGGCAATCTACAAACTAAGTTTTGTTATTTTGTCATAACTGCCAAATCAGATATTTTTTTGTGAATTCATGAAATTGTATTCAAACTCATTCAATTATCGATTTTCAATATTAATTTAATAAAAATAGATGGAGTGCAATCGCGATCAAAAACTTCATCTTACTTGATCAATTTCCAAAATTACAACTCCTTATTGTACTAACGGAGTCCCGTGTCTACTATAACATATTTTATAAAACATAAGTAACTATTACCTACTAGAAACTAGAACATTTTTTCTGAAAAGGGAACATCTAAAAAAACAAAACTGGGATTGAAATATACGAGTATTTTCTTAACATTGTGATTTAAATAAACTTGTATTGGTCCATTACATTTAGTGGAAAAGTACAAGTGTATTTACTTGTACATCACAATGTTTAGTAAATTCCACCACGTGCCAACAATCACCACCATCAACTTTATACTTACTTGAGTATATAATATATACGATATTATCACATAATTTTCCCATAATGAAAGACCAACAAATCAAGCATATTGTTTATATAAGGAGAGTCCTAATTTCTTCCAACGATGCCTCGAAAATTTGGCGTTGATCATGTTCTAGGCTCAGGTCCAGCAATAATTAAGATGTGATTAATTGGTTCATTTATTTTTCTCGGAAATTTCTGGTGACTAGTTTGGGCAACAAATTGAGCTAAATATACGTAATCTGCGGTTGTTCCATTCTTGAAGTTGTATATCAATGTCAAGTGTTACTAACGATAAATGGACAAACGATGCTCATACCGTATCAATTTATAAGAGTCTCTTATAAAGCCTCAGTCTCTGTATCTTTATTAATGATTTTGTAATATAATAATAGGAATACAACTTAATTGGGAGCCGGGACGAAGATGGTTTGCGGGGGGAGGAGTACAGATGAGTACAAAAGTGTTAGACCAGTAAGATTATGAGATTTATATCCTGTTGCAATTAATTGATATGGTTGAGTACATTATTACTGGCTAGAGAAATGCTAACTGAACTCTTTTTCAAATGTTACATCTAATTTTGAATATCAATTCAAATCTGTGACAAACATTAATTGTTTATCGTTTTTCTGATTTGAATCTGAATCTGATCAGATTTTACAGAGTTTGATTGCGAGTGATATATTTTTGTATAGTGATCAGTGTATGAACTATAAATATAGAAAAAAAAACAAAAGAGCAGTTCACTTTACGTTACAGCTGTATCAAAAATCGTTCGAATTCAGTTAGATTTGTCGTACAACTTGTCATAATTACTTTGAAAATGGAGAGTGTCACATTATTATTATTATTATTATTATTTATTTAATTAAAATATATAACATTACAGCATAATACTAACACGTTATACATTTCACACAATATTTATATACATTTCACAAAAGAAAATAATTATACAGTGAATTAAAATAAATAAGTAATTAAACAAAATGACGCTCACAGAACTCCTGACATTTATTACTCACACTCGTAAACCTGTCAGCAAACAAATCACATTCTGGTTCTAACGACAACAGTGCGTTGAGGGAGGATAGTGTGCGCACTAACGGAGACTGACTGCGGGCGACTGTGCGTACTGATGGTACCGATAGCAGTACGTGCTTGCGAGCCCTGAGATATTTATCTGGCACAAAGAGACGACATACTAAACTAGTGAGCTGTGGACAGTCTGATTCTCCACGCAACATATGACAGACTGTAACAAGTTGCTCACAGTTTCGTCGGACTTCAAGTGAATTAAAACCCAGCATACCTAAAAGATATTTTGTCGGGTACATAAAAGGATAGTACCCATATTTCTTTTTGTAGAGAAAACGGAGGAACGCTTTCTGCACTTTCTCCAGCAAGAGCACGTATTTTGCTTCATGAGGGCTCCAGACGACGGCCCCGGTTTCTATCTTGCTTCTCACTAAAGCTGTGTAAAGAAGTTCTATTGCTTTAGGATTTTGGAAATCCCTAGCATTGCGAAGAACGAAACCTAGCCTTTTGGAGCAATTAGCTGCCAGGTTCTTCATGTGCTCATGGAACGTAAGAGTCGTGTCAAATGTTACGCCAAGATCTTTTATTGAGTTCACACGAGCTATGTTTTCGGATCCTAGAGTATATGTCGCTGTATGGCTCTGTGTTGCCCTCGTAAAAGACATACAAAAGCATTTGCTGGGGTTAAAGTGCAGCTTGTTCTGTACACTCCAGAGATACACAGCATCCACATGTGTCACATGTGTCATGCGTCCATAGAGTAAGTATAGCGGAAGTTATTTATTGGATTGCATTTAAATTTGTGTCTGTCGACTTATCGATCAACAAGTTGATAAATGGACATCATTTATTATTGACTCTCACCATTGCTCTCTCCCCGCACCTCATACTTACCCCGGCTCTTAGTTAAGTTGTATTCCAGATGAAGTTGAAGAACCTAGTGTTCCAATCTCGGCTTACTTCGGATTAGGTCGTGGGTTGAAATCCCTTAGGGGCACAATTTGTGTCCGGGCTGCGTGCCGTTAACCTGTTAGTCTCGATACACTAAAAACCGTTAAATCGGGTACTATTGGAAGAAAGTAATCGTTACAAAGGGTCTCCTCTTTAGTTGTTTACAAGAGATTTCTCTTTTGTCCCTGCACGCGTCTCTAAGATAGAGGTAGCACAGTAGGCCTACCATGAGTAAACTTTGATACTCGCTAGCGACTGCTTTAAATATTTATATGAGATATTGTACAGCAGCGGTTTACGAGAGGAACCAGAATTTCTAATACAAAATATTTTACGCATTCGTGCTAACGAGTTTCGATAACAAACTCATGATAGGCCTACAGAACCCGGCTTGCTGTACTTGTCTCGTCGGAGTCCTCAGACTCAACGCAACGCATTGCAAAACTCTGTTTCAAAGCACATAGGGAATTGGACTGGGCCGCACCGCAGCGCAATTATCAGGTCAGTTGGCTGTTGACTTTGCTGAAATTCTAACCATGCCATGATTAGTTCAGACGAAGAAATCTTTTTATTTCAGCACTTATTTGGCGAGAACGAAAAAAAAAACGAATCTGGTGTAACGAAATTTGTAAGAAAAGAAAGACAGTTTGGTAAATTTTACACACTTTTTGAGGATTTACTTATGGAAGATTTTTTTTTCATTGTTGCACAAAAAGTATTGTGATTATAAATAAGGTTATTTTACTGAGATTGTGAGCTTCTTTAATATTTAATATTGTACCTTCCAAGTTCCAATGCACACTGAGGCGAGCCGCGTCGCAACGCATAACAGCGACCGCAAAAATTCGCTTGGCGAGCAATCTGCCAGTGCGTTGCGGTACAGCCGCGGCACGATGCGGCCCGCCTGTAGTGTGCGTTGGTTCATAAAAAATGTACGAACATGATGCAGAAGTATTTTTGCGATGCGATGCCTTGCGACGAGGGCCACGGCCGCCACCCGCCTTAATCTGCGCTTAACCATAGACTAGAGTCAGATAAATAAAAAAATAAAACAATTTTATTGAGTACTGCCACTTAATATGGCTTGTAGAAAATTTCAGGTATTAAGTTAGAACTTCATACAAATTGCTTTTCAATAAACCTACAATAGAAATCCGAACATATTCTTTCTGAATTCTTAATACACAATAACCATGAAAACTTTCATATTAGCAGCTTTACATAATTATAGTAATTTTATTTTAATTTCCTTTCAACACGGAACTCGCGCTGTGACAAACAAACCGAAACACGCACTTGTAACTTGTAACTTTCAACATTATGACTGTAAGCCCCCGTAAGTTATAATCACATGAATAATGCATGTGTTTGCAAGTTACGGCCCTGGCTAGTTTACAAACCAGTTTTGGGTTAAAACAAAGGATGCTCTGAAACGTAGTATGATTTTGGGTGGACTTTGAACAACAAATATTTTTTTTTTTACATTTGGCGTAATTTTAAATATGCGTACATAGCTCATTTATTTATTTCATTCTTACTGGCTTAAATTCTGTTAGGATCCCTATCAATGAGTATAGGCACTGACAGATTGGAGGAAGTAGTATATGTTCAGGTGGACATAATAAAAATTTGTTAAAAAGATACATTTTTTCTTCGTTCCTTCCTTTATACAAGTATTTAAAATTTACAAAAAATATTATGTTGGTCAATAGTGTAATTACTTGTACAAAACCTTAATGGTCTGAGTATGACAAGTAGCAGACAGCCGCAATTTTTTAGTTCAATGAAGCTAAAAATCGTTATTCAATATAGCTAAAAACCGTTTTTCAATATAGCTAAAAATCGTATTTATAAATTAGCAGAACATCTGTTTATTAATTTCGTTTTTTTTTTCTTAACGATGTAGTAGTTTCTTAGATAAGTACTTTTTTTTAACGCGAATCAAATGAGTGTTTGTAAATGCGCAATTATTCTGTAACGCATGTGGAGGGTACTGTTATTATCATTATAAAGGCACTTTTAACCTAATTAGTTGTGTTCTTTCTGTTTTATTACTTCCCTGCTGCTACATTATTTATTTTATTTTATATTGGTTGTTTACTCAGGATATACCAGTACATCATTAGTTGCTCAGCACACTTTTATAATATACAAAGTGAATTTGTGAACACCGTCCAAAGTCGTGCTTGAGCTTTGGTAAGTGATCAGCATCATGAATCAGTGACGATTTTTGTAAAAATGGTAAAATGAAATTTCGACTCCCCATAGTGATTCACTCAGGACTGGGCGTGAATTACTATGGGAAGTCGAAATTTCATTATACGAATTTCACAAAAATTGTTACCGATTCATGATGCTGACCACTTAACAAGCCAGAACGAATTTTGAAGATGATCAAAAAGTCACCTTGTATAGAAACATTTTAGTTTAGCATTATTTAATTTTAGTTTTTAAGTAGTATCAGTTAGTGAAGGCTGCTTTTTTGAAGTCAAATATCAATCAACATTAAAAGAAATAAAATGAACTTTGTAAACAAAACTAAATTTAAATTAATAATCAGTTCACTACATGATGATGTATTAGCTGAACTACAATCAGCTAACATTTCAATGTTTCAGTAATTATTTCGCTTCAGCCATAAACAAGTCGAACAGCTTTTGCTGATTATTAGCAAATTCGAAAATGCATTTGTTACGGTTTGTACATTATAATGTGGGCTGCACTCTCCCGTTGATTTATAATTTCACATAATAAGAGACATTGAGTCAATTTTGTACGCAGAATTTATTTAATACTTGTGCCAATTTTAAAAAGACTTTTTATAACTCTAACTGGAAACTCTTCAAATGAAAATATTCATGTATTTCACCGACGAATATTACGTCCCAACGTGATGGGTGGGAGCCCTTTCGCCGTACTTCGGGCACAAATACACGCTTTTTAGGGCGTGCAGATTTCTTTACGATGTTTTCCTTCGCCGTTCAGCAAGTGATAAGTAAGAACAAATACTATGCACACATAAATTCTGAAAAACTCATTGGTGCATGCCCAAGCAGGGATTAAACCTGGGTCTCAAGATTGTGAGGCCAGCGTTCTACCCTTGGTATACCGCCACTTTACAAACGAATCCACATTATTCGTATGTGTGTCCGTTCGTAACATGTTTTGCGTAAGTTAAAACTAGCAATATTAACATGATCGTTGTTCCTATTAATTTGAACTTTGGTCGACTTTAATTTTATGATATAAATAACCATACTTAATCAAAAGGATTTATGAACAATCTTTTCTTAAAAAAAACATTTATCAAATCGTACATTCAAAATATAATGCAAATACAGACCTAATTATTACAGTTTCGGACAAAATATAGAAAAATCTGTATCAAAAGTAATGCATTTGTCATTTTTGACATCTGTCAACAAATCTGTAAGAAAAATAATTCATCTGTCAGTTTTGGTGTCACTTTTGACATCTGTCACCGTCAAAAAGTCTCACTAAAACCTGGCTTATATATTCAGTGAAAAGTCCGTGAATAGATCTAATGAGACATGTTTTTCTCATTAGATCCAGTTTCAATGAGAATGGATCTACTTAGGATAAAAATTCTCAATAGATCCATGTTGGATCAAATCAATGGATCTACTGAGAATGATCGATCAAAACAGTAATAATCAAGAAATTTGCGCCAAAAATTTCACAATTAATTTATTCAAAAACCAAATATTTTGTCTTTGTTAGAGAAATATACCACTACACTTTACTAATATAATTTCATCTCAGTCACAGACATTCTCACGCTTACACTCAAATCCTTTTGTATACATCACCATATATACACACACACATTCACAGGCGTCTCCTATCACAGGTATACCTTTACTTAAAAGGTGACCCCAACCACTGTAATATAAATAATATAATATAAATATATGATTAAATTACCGTAATAAACGATTTTTATTTCTATTCTATTTCTATTTCTAATTTAAGCCCAAGCTACAACAGTGGTAGATGTTTCCTGGATTCATTAGTTCATGTAATACTATCAACTTTATAAACCACATTATGAGGTAGAAACCATTATTAATGTAAGCTGAGATCATTAATTACACACACGAGCATGACATCTGGTTAAGTAGGCGTGAAAATTAAGCGATTTATTTATGACTAGCTTTTCGCCCGCAGCTACGCCCGCATATTTATACAATCTTGAATTAAAAGCACTTGTACAGTAGTTGTTAACGCTGGCTGCTGTTAATTTCACATGTCTTAAATTATTAGTTCTTGAAATGCAAATTAGATGGCGATGATCGTTGTTACATCGCGATATAGCTTTCTTTATTCCATTTTTGTAAGTGTTAAATGATAAGTTTAAACCGAGAAAGACCCTGGTACCCCAAGACGTTGTTTTACAAACCGGGTCCCTAGCTCTGGTACTATTGTATAGTAGTTTCACTATTTATTTAGGTTTTTATGATTTGACACCATTTTCAAGGGAAGATTTTAAGAATTTAAATACATTTAATAGTAGTTTATGCTACAAGGGCCAAATAATATAACATCTATGGTACACAGGAAAAGCCGCAGGTTAGCCAACCATTGCAAATAAATAAAAAAATAATAATAATAAAGCCCTAGGGCAAAATAATCGACTTTCTGTTCGGTTTTGATGCATGGGCCTTTTCGAGCACATGCATTGAAATAGATTTTAGGTACAGGCTCTGAGCGACGTATGTCAAAAACAAATAAATAGTGAAAGTCCTGTACAAGTGCTTTTAATTCAAGATGTATTTCAAGTTTCACCAAGTGCTGACAATCGCAAGTATAAATGTTATTTATTCAATCTTTGCACCGTTTTCGGCTTGGTGGTTACTTTATTAGCATCCCTTATAGCTTGTTGGCCAGTGTCTCTATGATGATAATGAAAAAAACTGCATCCAAATCCGTTGAGTGCTTCTTGAGTTAAAACGGAACATAAATACATAGGTACACTAAACAGACAGACAAAATTGTAAAATTTTTAATTTTGGCCTCAGTACAATACTTATATATAAGAATAGTCAGGCAGTACCTGCTCCCCAACAGCATTGCTTGCGACTTCTTGGGATTAACGAGGTGACCATAGCATATCGCGTGCTAGTTGACTCGTAGCAAATAAATAAACGCTACGTTGAGTTCGTAGCCTCTGTTTGAGTCTGACTGTAGAAATATCCGATTTGGGCTCTTCTTGTTATCTATGTATTATCTACGAAAATATTATTGTACCACCAGAGTGAACGGTAAATGACAAAGATAAGAGATGGGGAAACATTTTCCTTCGCGTGTCAATATTTACTAACGAAATATATGGCGGGCCCGGTTGCTGTATTTTTGGATATATTATATACTGAAATAAAAATATTGATATGTACTAATTTCTTGTGCAATATCACAAAATAACTATTGAAATAAGAAAGGCGAAGTAGAAGGTCCTAGACAGTGCTTGCAATCTACTTATCTCGTTCCACAAACACGGATTAAAACTTAATTCTTTAGACAAACAAATGGCGTCAAACATTGCGATAACATTACGTGCGGATATTAACTGCGCCCGTATTTGTTACATACAATGGTTTCAATCAAACAATAGTCAAGATAGAGTACCAAAACCCGGACCAAGTTCTGACAAATTCAGCAAATAGCTCAAGGAAAAGGACTACCAAAGCCCCGTACATACTTTTTCTTTCTTTATGTACCCTAAAAGAAGTCTTTATTCTTATCTGCATAAAGGACTTGCCTACTAAAAAGGGTCCTAAAGAACCGTGTCCTTATTTATGCCTACTTTTTTACAAAGGGCTTGTTTGGGGCAGATGGTTTTAAGCTAAATGACAAAAAAAAGAAAGCATTTCTCATCAACATAGTAATCGTAAAACAAGACTGCCTTTTTCGTCCACTGTGTACCAAAGGTAATAAAAATTACGTTTCTGTAAAAAAAAAAATACAAATTCATGATGCTATTAAGAAAAAAAATAGAGATATCTAGAAAAATTGGAACGCGTTGATACAACCGTACATTGTCAGTGTACGTTTAGACAAAAACTAACCAAAAAGTATCAATCAATTTTGATTCCCACAGATTTGATAATTGTTTCCGCGGTAACAAGGATATAGAAGAAACTGTACAAAATTCATAAGTAAGTATAATTTTTAGGGTTGCGTGCAAAACGTGACCCTATTACTAAGCCTCCACTGTCTGGCCGTCTGTCACAAGGGTCTTCAGCTTCAGCCGTTATACATATAGGTAAACAGTCGAAAATTTCATACAATCATTATCACTACGGGCTCTGTCACGGTAAATTAGAAATTAAACAAATATTAATGCTCATGCAAAAAAACTTAAAAAAGTAGCATTTTTAACTTTATTATGGAGACATATCTCCAAAACAAGAGGACCCAAAAATATGAAAAGAATCATGGCAATTAAGAGTCGGAGTTCCGAGATTGGGCAAAACAGGGTTCGGGGTTATGGCTTTTTAAGATAGTAAAATATTAATTTCTGAACAAAATAAATACCACTTGTTACCTTACAAGATGAAGTACAGGTTCATTAAAAAAAATCTTGGCACTAATGTAAACTTCAGAAAAAAAAAAACAGGATGTCAAGTTCAGGTTACACCCGTAGCGCTGCAATGCTATTCAAGAGATTTTCTTGAAATTCCTGTTTTTTTTCTGAAGTTACTATACATTATTGCCGTGATTTTTTTTAATCAACCTGCACTTCATCTTGTAAGGTAACAAGTGCTATTTATTTTGTTCAGAAATTTGAATTTTTACCGTCTTAAAAAGCCATAACCCCGAACCCCGAATCTCGGAACACCGACCCTTAAGTAAAAATAATTAAGTAAAAATATAACTAAGTTAAAATAATAATTAAGTTAAAATAACAATACAGGGTTATGTACTATACCAGAGGGAGCTGCAAATTGTTTGTCGTTATTGTCGCCTTAATATGTTGCTATGACATCTATATTGTTGTAATTTACCATGTTTTTAGGGTTCTGTACCCATACTGTGGGGTGGTACGGAAACCTTTATACGCGAATCCGATTCGCACTTAACCTAAATTACTTTTTAGGGCCCCGTACTCAAAGGGCAGAACAGAACCCTATTAATGTCATTCTGCTGTCCATCTGTCCGTCCGTATGTCACGAGTCTCTAGCCCTTAGACGGAATGAGATTGTTGACCCAAAACCAAATAATGAATGAAAAATTTAATTAAATAATTGTTTTTCACACATTAAAATAGAGCCGAAAAATAGTTATTTGTGTAACAAGACAGCAAAGTTTTTTTACCTTGTCTATGGTATCCGACAAGCTGCAGGTCTATGTATAGCCTCCTAATGTGGAGTTTGTTATCCTTTTTTCCCTTGAGCAGTTAATTATGGAGTTGCTGAACGTTTCGTGAGCCAACGAAATACGAAATTTCAATTCACAGGTTCAAAACACTGTTCTTCACTGAGTGAGCAAAATTGACTTAAGCAGCAAAGGCGCGCTTTTTGAGCTAGTAAGGTGAAAAAGATTTTTTTTCTATCCCTAGCATGTGGGGTATCATTTCTTAGAGCTCATTGAGTAGAGTATAAATATCTTATTATTTTAATCTTTAAAAACAAGAAATGGGGGGCTAACAAAATTGTGATCTTTAGACAACTTTTGTTACGTGGTCTATCTCAAACACCGAAGCAGTTAGGATTTTATAATTTCTGTATATTATGTACCAAATGCTGTATTTACACAACAAACACTGAAACCACCAATTTATAATCTAGTTTTAGGGTTACGTTCCCGAATACCCAACCTACTTAATTTTGTAGTTTTGTTTCATGAGTTTTGCAGGTATTGATAAGTTTGTAATTTTTTCTTATTATTTACAAATACAAAAATACAATTTTTAATGTGAATGGGTTCATCAAAATATATGTGTATATTTAATTTTTCATTTAATTATAAAAATTATTAATATTTATTCAGCTCTTTTAGCAGCTTTGTCGCTTAAGCAAAACAAAAGTGTTCTGAATGTTAGTCGGGAAAAAATGCTAATCTACCTTGTGAATAAAATTAACCAACTTATAAATAATTTAATTAACCTTTAACTTCTAATAACGAATATGTGTACAATAGAAAATATAAATCTAAGAATATAAATTAACAAATAAACTATTAAACTAAAATACTTAAAACTTAAACAAACTAAACGCCTAAAAAATAAATTAATTTAAAACAAATAAAAGACATTATTTAAGTCATCGCTATCGCCGGGCAGGGTACCCAGGACACTGGCGGCGTTACCTCGTTGGATGGCAAGGCTAATTCGTTGCCCGAGGTAAGCTCCGGCCCTTGGGTCGCCTGAGGCATCCACCAGACGCGATGCAAGTTGCTTGTAAAGTTGCCGAGCATCAGGTCCCCACGGTCCAAACGTCTCGACCCCAAACGGCACAAACATGTAACCCTCACCGAAAGCTGCATATTTGCGCCGCTTGTTGCGCTCAGCCATTGCCGCCGCAGCACCAGCCGTGACAGCGGTTGACTGGACGTGAGACGCAGCGAGCGTGTCGACACACGTCGCGTCCCACACCAGTGAGCGGCCATTCTGCCATGGTATGAGCGTCATCCCGTCGGGCCTCTTACCATCGTCACGTGCGATGCCGTTTGGCTCTAAAATAGCCGGCACGTTGACAGTCGCAAGGGCCCGCCGAATGACGTCATTGAGGTTGCCATGGCGGGACCAACGGCCAGCGCTGCGCCGACAAGAGAGACCGTGATGACCCAGCTGGTCAACGCTCGCACCACAGCGACAGTGATGACTTTCATTAATCTTTGTGCCAAGTCGCAGACTGACGGCAAGACTGAAAGTTGTCTTGTCCAAAAGAGTGCCAATACTGGCGGAGGGAATAGCGTGCAGCCAGAGTCCAGATTCACGCTCACCGGTAGCGAGAAGACGAGCACGGTCTGCGAGATCAGAAGCAGTATCCAGAAGATGCTTCTGGATTTGTTCACAAAGAGGCTCGTCCCATAGTTTTTGGGATTCAAGAACGATGGGCAGATTCTGACCTGGACAGGCAAGCGTCCAGGCTCTTCTAGCCTCCGCCAAGCACGATACCTCTACGTCACCAAGTGACGGGTATATAATATTACCAAAGAGGATTTTCGTGCTATGAACGGAAGACAGAAATGCCGGGAGGGCAATGCTCGAGATCTTGCGTATACCCAGGCCGCCAAAACGAACTGGGAGTGTAGCCTGGCTTCAGCTCCTGTCGCCAAATGAGCAGTTCAAAACCGAAGTAAGAGACTGGCGTAGTACATTATCTAGCGTCTCAAGTAAATGTTGGAACTTCCAGAGAGGTGAACAGCGCAGTACGTAAGTGAGCTTGGGAACGAACAAGCAATGTCGTATGATGCACAGGGCCATATGGGGGTTTATTTTGTAAAGGCGCTCGGATGACTCTGTAAACTTAGCGGCTTGGTCGTTCACAAACCCAGGAACTGCGTCGTCCAGGATTGGAGCCCCCAGGAGGCGGAGCGACTCCCTATTTACTGTTTTAATGTTGGGTGCTAAAGAATTAAATTTTGAAATAATGTCTGCTTTTGCGGCTTGTGATAAGAAATCCGAAACAAAAAGTTCGCATTTGGAAAAGTTGAGTTCAAGACCAAGATTTCCAAATTTATCTATAAGTTTTTCTAAATCGTTATACACTGTAGTCGCTTCGCCTCCCAAAGTCCCGTCATCCAAATACCATACATTAAGCTTGGACGTCAAAGATAGTATAGCTGGGTGGATAGCCAGGCTAAAGATTGCCGGTCCAAGTGGGTCCCCCTGTTGACATCCGACAGCGGAATTGATAAATGAATTTTGAAAAAGTAATTTTGAAGGTTTGCCATAGCATTGGAAAAGATAATTATAAATTGAGGGAATATGTTCCTTAATCTCAGTCAGCAGGATTCCTCTGTCCACCGAATTGAAGGCATTACGAACATCCACCTTCAGGAGTACCTCCCCCGCGTTGTTTTCTAAAAATGTGCGAGTTGCGTGAACCGCCGCCTCACAGCCCCCCCTAGTGCCAAATCCCAGTTGCACAGGTTGAAATTTTGAGGCAAGGTCAGGCAAAATATGTTTATTACAGATCTTGGACACCAAACGACGGATCGTGTTGCCGACAGCGATTGGCCTGATACCGCCATCTTTTTTGTTTAAGGCAAATAAGCTCGCTCCATACAAGATGTCCGAGATCTGTTCACATACCTTGCCCGAGAGCATTAGATTCACTAGTCGCGTGATTGCACCCACGAGAACCCGGCCAGTCTCCCCGACGGTCCCGCACACCAAGTCCTTGTAGTGTTGGGGCGTGAGACCGTCTGGGCCCCCGGCCGAGCCGTTCCGGAATGACATCAAGGCGGCCAGCGTCTCCTCAACCGTCGCCTCGGGTGTGTGGTCGGAAGGCCCAGGTGGGTCTGGCAACTGGGTCGTCGCAGCTGCAGGTGGATGTTTTGAAGCCAGGGCCGAAAAGGTGTCTGGTGTGCCAGGAGCGATCGCATCGTCGGAAAAAAGCAGGCGTGCGGCTCCTCGGATGTCCCCATCGTTTACTTTGCCCTCTATTTTATTTATCAAGTTGTATGTCTTATTCTTAAGCAGACATGCTGCCGACAAATGTGGGTTATCCGATTGCTTGCAATTGTTCTTAATCTTCTGAGTTAAAGAACCTTTTGCATCCTTGCTATTCCCGACGTGCAATGTCCGGTATGCAAAAGTCAGCAGACGCTCCCAACTATCTTCGTTGTTCTCCGAAACAACATTATTTATACACTCGGTCAGAGAGGCTGCCACTGTAATACGGGCGCCAAGTGGAATTCTTTTAACCCGTGGTAATTACTTTTTAAATCCCCCAGAAGCTGCCAGAGGGGTCTGTCGCTAGAAAAACCAGCATCGTTTTGAACATTGGAATTCGAGGAAAGTACTTGGGCAGTCTTGTGTACTTTAGTTCTGTGGATGTTTAGACCTCTCTGTCCCTTACATAACTTTCTGCACTCCGGACACTGCACATCATTCGACGATGACTGGCTGCTGGCTGCAGTGGACGGGCCAGCCGTCTGCGACATGGAAAATTATGGCTTTGCTTTTCGAAGTACAAAATGATTAATATATTTATTATTAACTTCTTAACAAGAAAAATAAATTTAAATGGTGCTCTTTGTACCGAACTGATGCCGTTTAACCTTAAATGAACTTCTCCAAAAATTTGGCATGACAATCCAGTGGCGTTGTGAGACCCCATATTTCATTTAAATCACATTTCTAATAAGAAGCAAATATGTGCAGAATTTTGTGGTAGGATCTTGAACTACTAGAAGGTTGTGAAATCCAACGCTTTTGAAATTCTGAACGCCAGCTCTGTCGTTTTCTCAATTGCGGACAATGTAAACAGACCATTATCTCAATTTCCCTCGATGATCTTTTGCGGCATCTCGCTGAATTTAATTATTCTTTATATGGCACTATTTATTGCTTGTTTTGCACTGTGTTTAACTATTAAATATTGAATAAATTTAGTAAATCAAACACCTATATGTAGGTATGTATCAAGATGAACAATTTGATAGTTTTGATATATACACGTAGTCACAATCACAATGCAGGTCGCAGACACAGTGCAACGCACTCGAAAAATGAGTTAGCGCGATGTTTTAAAACTATTGGTTTCTGATCACTTTCGGTTTTGTTGTTGTTTTATTGTACAATATGTATTATCAGGCGTTTTAAAATACTAGTTTTGAAATAATGTTTTATTTTTGTAAAATTTGTTGTGTTTTCTTGTCAAGTGTCAATGTCAATCCTTTTATAATATATATTTTCGGGTCTACCGCAATCAATTTTTACCTTTTTTACGAAAAGGGGACACCCGACGTTTCAAGACAGTTGCGTGTCTCGTGGTCTACGGGAAACTGGCAAGTATGGCGAGGCGCAGTGATGAGATGCAGGTGACGACACAAGTATTTTCCTTTTACCCGCATAAACACTTTATGCTTTAATAATATATATTATAATGTGTACGAAACGCGAGAGTTTAAAGTTATATACAAAAATACAACATTATTTATTTCAAAACTTATATATACAATTTCGTAGACAGTAATTGGAGTCTCCTTTTAAGAAAGATAAAGACAAGCCCCAACGTCCTTCTAACATGTTCTTGTTAAAAACTCCTGTACACAGTAAGTGTAAGTAAGTATATTATAATTATGTATGTATATTTTGTTTATATATATGTATATAAATATATTATTTAGGATATATCTTTTGTAGTACGCGTATGTATGATTACTTATTTTAATAAAATTTCCCTTTCCCGCTTAGGTTTGCTGGAAGAAATCTCTTTTTAGAGATAAGCTCGCCTGTGTACATATCTTTTAATTATATGTTTTAACTGCTTTTCTGTGTACATTAAAGAATAAAGAATAAAGATATACCTGTAATTCTTCGTTCTTCCATAAGTAAATAGTTAGTTTTATTAACTTGTTTAAATGGAACGGAACCCTCAGGGCGCGCGTCCTACTCGCACTTGACCGGTTTTTTAAAAAAACCGCCTTTGTCGGCCAAGAATAAAGTTGAAAATCTCGCTAGTCTAAAAGTTTTCCTAAGCAAGAAATGGCAAATGAACACTCCATAACAACAAAATGTCTACCTTGTACGGATAACCAAAGGTTTAATAATATGGAACTAACAATATTGCTCTATATAACCCCTTTGAAACTCACTAACAGGTTTCCAGGGACTTACCACGTTATATTACTATGTTATTTCCGACATTAGAGCCTCGTGTCAGTGCAATATCACCTTTAACCCAAGGAACAAAAGTTCAGTATAAGGTCAAGTTATATGGGAAGGCTAATACAATGTCACTAGTGTGTGATGAGGCCAGGAAACTACGGGATTTGGGAACAGAAATGTAATCCCGTAGATCCTGTAGATAGACCTTTCTTGGGATTTTATGCGCTATTAGTTGGCCATGTGTTTTGATGTTAACGTCCTCCTGTCTAAGTATTGTTTTCATAAGAAAAATACCGTACCTATATTAGCTTTACGCGGGTGTAAGAAAGTATACGTCTTTACATATGAAATTGCCGAAATTTTCTTACAGATTCATGAGTTTATAATTCCTGTTATTCAATAGCTATTTCCATTATTTGTTTTTTGTTTGAAAGTTGATTTCAAGGTTTTACATCTACGTATTAATTTTGGTTTAACTACAGTTCGTCCTAAATGCCTAAATGTCCTAAATCATGTGTCTTTGTCTAGACCTCAATACGTGTTATGTTAAAATTGCATGCATATTTTGTAAGTATATACTAGTAAGTGTGTAATTATTAGATACTTAGTTTGGTAGGTTAGATTTTAGTATTTAATGGCCATATTAGTTATTTTTATTAAGTAGTTTATTTTGTGCGCATATGTATACTCAAAATACAAAAACAAATATTCACTTTCAGGCCTGGTTTGCTGGAAGAAATCTCAGTTTTGACATAAGCTCGCCACTGTACATTACATTTAAGACACTTATTTTATTATAAATTTATCTGTGTACAATAAATAATTAAGAATAATAGTGTGTAAATGTTTTTTTTTTTTTTAAGAAATGGGAGGCTATCAAAGTTGTAATTTTTAGACCACTTTTGTTACGGGGTAAAGACTAAAGACTTAAGTAGTTGGGAATCTGTAATTTCTGTATATTATGTACCATATTTTATGGTGTATTTAAACAACAAATACTTGAAACGCCGATTTATTATTTAGTTTTAGGGTTACGTCCCGAATACTCAACCAACTTAATTCTGCATTTTTGTTTCATACAATTTGTAGGTTTCTAATTTCTGTTCAAGTTTTTCAAATATATTAACCTACTTAAAAGGCACGGAACCCTTAAGGCGCGAGTCCTACTCGCACTTCAACGGTGTTTTTTGTTATCAGATGACAGTTTGCACTACTTGTTACTATTGTGACAAGGTTTTCTAGTGGATTAGGAATCCTACATACTCATCTGTCTCCCAGAGGTGTGGAAACAGATTTCAATCTGATACTATCCTGACACACCTCTTTTCAGGTCAAGAATCAATTACCACCATCAGTCATAATATAAGTTATATGGTTCCGTCTATAGATAGGGTATAGGTAAGCGCTAGCACCGAACTTTCTAAAACCCCAACCGAAAAAGTACAATAAACCTCACGACGAACTAAACCGCACCTGTAACTATATAAAACTGAATAAAACCATACAAAACTAAATAAAAGCATATAAAACTGAAAGCCTCGCGGTATTACGCCAACTTTTAATCCGTGCTCGAACTAAGTACTTATATGTTGACGAGCTAGGATTGCAATTTCACGTTCTGGTTGATGGAAAATAAAACTTTTTACTGGCAAACTTTTTAATCAGGTAGGTATTTTTTGCACGAGTATCTATCTTGTATCTGCCTATTCGGGGTTTTGTGATTTTAGTAATTTGTTATGGATGTAGGATTTCGTAGAAAATAATACGATCATTTTAGATTTTAGATTTATTTATTTAAAGATTTACATGTTTGCATTCTGACATAAAGTAAGTAATTATGGATGTTGCTACGTAACCATAGACGAATACAACATAATGTAATAATAACATAAAACATATTACATAGTTTAACTAGAACAAATTAAATAATTATGTATGTTTGTATCGTAACATAAGATTTTTTAATGTAGCAAGAACGCAATTTCAATTTGTGAGCTTCAGATTTAAAGAGGCCTATGGCCCATAAATAAATCTTCCGCGAGCGTCGCCTAGCTAAGAGAAAGTATAAAATAACAAATATAAAGAAAGATAAAAGGGAACCACCACCACACAAAAGACAAGCCCACAAACACAAAGAAAATTGTACCATAATATGTTATCGGGGAAAGTTCCGCCGACCCTCCAACCGCTCGTACAGGAGCGGAAAGCTGCCCCGCGCAGCTCTCCCAGATCGTACCTACTTATCGGCGAAATGTTATCAAACTCGTTATTTTGTTAGATATAATATTACATTTTGCTAATCCATATTTGACCCTAATGCAATACACTAAGAATGTTTACTTCGAATTAAATAAAGACTTACTCTTTACGATGACCAAACAGATGAACAGTGAGATAAGTACACAAATGCTGACTTTATGTGGATTGAAATAGGAACCAGATCACAAAAGAAGAAGAATCGGAATCTCAATTCCAAAAGCTTTATCAGGAATACCCATATATTTAGCTATTTCCATGTAATTTGTTTACTACAACTTCAGACTAACACTAAAATAATTCAGGGCATCACCGCGCGATTGTCAAAGGGTGATGAGCAGAGATCATTGTAGCATAGGGGATGTACGCATTCTTATAATTTGTGAATTGTAACTTTTAACGATTCTTGAGACGTTTTCTTTAAACTTTGCTTGGAAAAAAATACACCAAAAAACAAATCATTGGTTTTCTTTGACCATTTTGTGCATGTTTCGAATAAAATTTATTAGTACATGTATTTCAAAATGGTTTGCTTACAGTAGAATCGTATTAATAATTTAAAATCATTTTTATGAAGAAAACGCTTGTAGTTTTCCACAAATGGTATATTATAGTCTTCTCTGCCGGACCTAGTTCGCTATATAAGAGCATTATCAAATGCTTTAACTTAAAAATGTTTAACATTAATCTTAATAAATGATTTTTACATTGCTGGGTGTACGTGCAATTAAAATTAAATGCCTAGTATAAAAATTAACTTTTAACAAAACAGTATATTGTGAAACTGTGGCATAATGCGAGAAACGAGTGCTTGTTTACGAAACAAACGAAGTGAGTTTCGTAATTGACGTTCACGAGTGTCCCAATGTTTATTATGTCCATTTGCACACAATACTTTATCTACGACCATCAAAAACAATTTCAGAAAAAAATTTGAAAAAGAACACACGTCATGATTTTGTAGTAATACTCGTCATGATACCTGAATGGAATTTGGCTATATGTTTGCGCCGTTTGGGTCGAAATCCTAGGGCCGTGGGGACCAGAGGCGCGTCGACTTTTTCACGAAATATCGTTGTGCCTGGTCGACGCCTAGGGTGACCTAGCAATCCAACGAGGTAACGCTGCCAATGTCTTGGGCGCCCTCTCATTTGGCAGCGATGTGGAAAAAGTTTTAATTTAATATTTCTGTTTTAGATATGTTTATGTTGTAGATTTTATTTCTTTATAGATTACTTAGTTAAGATTTAAATTTTTAATGTAATTTAAGTTTAATTTATGTACTTGTTAATAAAATATCTTTAACATACTGATTAATTTTAAAAAATATATATATTTCACTGTCACTATCTAGATTTGTACGTAATTAAAGACCGTATTACAAAAACAATACATGTCAATACTAAGATAAAAACGATAACTAAATAAAAATTATATGTCAATAAACCTGAATCTGAACCTAATTGATAAATTGATATGTGTTGTTTTTTGTAACAAGGTCTTCAATTACGTCCCTGCTTCAAGAACTTTTCTTGTGTTATTGACTTTTCTACGAATTAATTATGTCGTAGCTCGTAATTGCTAAGAAAGCTCACCAAAACATTTTAGAACTAAT
Organism: Ypsolopha sequella; assembly: GCA_934047225.1. Classification (NCBI taxonomy): domain Eukaryota; kingdom Metazoa; phylum Arthropoda; class Insecta; order Lepidoptera; family Ypsolophidae; genus Ypsolopha; species Ypsolopha sequella. The sequence goes on from OW203998.1 coordinate 17,376,355, forward strand.
AAGGTTTTTGGTTGACACTATACAATTGAGGCAACGCTTATTTTTGCAAAAGCATTTTCGACGAATAAAATTTATATTATTATATTAAAAATATTCCGCGTTTGAAATAATCAAGGCAAATATGCTTGTACTTACTGCTTTACAGAATATCTGGAATAATCTGGATAGGCAATGTGTTAAATGAAATCATAACCTGTAGATAGGTATTATAAATAATATATAGACATGCACAATTACAATACCTTTTAATAAAAAATACCTATATTATATAGTAGTTTATGCTACTAGGGCGCAAAGGAATAAACTACGAGGACGATTTAAAACACGAGCGTAGCGAGTGTTTTAAACGTAACCGAGTAATTTATTGCTCTTACGCCCGTGTATCATACTACGTTTTTAAATGGATAGTGTGAGGAAATAAAACAAATATAATTTTATGAACTTTAAATTGTAATTGGCTCAAAAGGACTGTATCCAGAGCCGTTAAACACTGGAAAAAAAAGTATGACATTTATGGTACACAGGAAAGGCTGCAGGGTAAAATAATCGACTTTCTGTTCGGTTTTGATGCATAAAAAGTGGGCCTTTATGGGCCTTTTTTAGTGGGCATTGAAAAGTACTTTATTTTGTTATGCAAACTACAGAAATAAAATGAATACTGTCTAGCATTTACTTTTTGGTTGAGGAACATTTAGAGTAAATCCAAAAAGATATAATAAAAATAATTATGCAAAACAATAAAACAAAGGAAAATAAACAAGGAGCGTAAAAGAAAAAACGCTGCTCTGTTTTGAATGTAAAGTACAGTCACTTTATTTCTCAAATCACTCCTAAACTCCTTATACATTGTTTGTACATAATTCTTATACAACGTGTATAACAATGGTACAGAACAACTTTTATTATGGAACAAACCCTGTATCTCGAAAAAAAAATTTACATTTTTCATAGAAAAATGCAATGCCGCTCGGCCGAAATGTATGGAAGGGCAGATTTCGTTTTTGAGATTACAGGGTTGGCTCCATAGTAAAAGTTATTCTATACCATTGACTGAATGAGCTCTTCAAATATGGTTACACCTTTCTGTTACACTTGTATAAACAATGCCATTATAACCCGGTTCGATTCTCGTGCTAACGCAATTTATTACTCTTCTTGTCCTCGGAAAGTCTCACGAGTGTGTAAAGGTGGTATCGTCAAACTGAGGACCGCGGGTTCCTTGTATGCTTTAGCTAAAACGATTACATTCTCTACGTATAAAAATTTCAAATGAATCTAGTGGTGAGCAAACTTAAGGCGATATGTAAAAATAAGGGTGTTTCTTTTCTGTGTATTTCATGAAAAACACAGAAAATTGTTATCAATTTCTGGTATATGCATTTTGACTATAAACGTATTTATTTGACTATAAACGGTTTTGTTTTTGGTAAAAATGTTTGTGAAATGTGGTCTTCAAACACACTTTTTCTCCTCGTTTGACAAATAGAACTCAAACATATTTTATTAGATGGGTTCAAACAAAATCTACATATTTGATTTTGGGAATTTTGCTAGCTAGTTTAGTTTTTTTCATAAAAATATAAAACCAACTTTTTTCTCTTTCGCCCTGAATCCACCACTCTCGCAATGCACGTTTTTTCTCCTAGACTAACAGGGATAAAATTAAAACTCGCATAGCCTTTTAATAAATAAAAACGTTTTGTTTAATTTCATTGTTAAAATTTGATTGAAATATTTTTTTTTGTGTTGTGGCCCATAGAATTCATCATTAACAAGTAAGATTACTGCAAAATTATTGTTTTATTGTTTTGTGAAAACATGACAAAAAGGCTTAAGAGGCCCCTTTACGCCTGGATTTTTCTTAAGATTCATACAAAAGGTAAAAACTGAATGTGAATTCAACAGCTTATTTTCTTTATATTGTTTATCATAAGTATTATCTACCGACATCTAAATACGTTTCTATAAAGCCCAAAAAGCAAAATTTTATGAAACACTATCATAATATCTGTCAGGATATCGTGAATATTGCCCCGTTTTTACGCAAAGTTTAGCAAGTTGCAAAAATTTTATCTATACTGGAAATTAAAAAAGAAAAGCATACGGATGTTGTTTATGTAAGGAAGACTACGTATACACTTTTCTATAAATAAACAGTTACCGTTTCATGGAAAACAGTTTTTACCTGAAACTATTTCACAAATTCGGCGCTTTTTTAATATCTCACCATCTTACACCTATTGATAAGAGATGGTCGGAGTACGCTGTGGGAGGAAGGGAAACAGATATAAAGATGTGTGCAAAGTTTATTGAGATCAAAGCCATCAGGACGTCACAAACACCTAAAGCATTTATATGGCAGCTGAGCAGGTTGGATCACCTAATTTAGCGTCCGTTGAAACGGATGATTTGATTAGCATCATAATGTTTTTATGCATGTTTTAGTTACGCAAGAAGTACACATCTTGAGTTATTTTTTGTATTCATTTCAAGGAGGTTATATGGGGTCATGTTCAACAAAATCACTCGTCAAATAAATAAGGTCGTAATTTTTAACTCTTTGGATTTTGGGATACTTTGGGATACTATCTTTAAATACAAAATTATGATGTAATAAGAAGAAAATCCATATTTTTGTATGACAAAATAGTTCAACTTGCAACACAATATTTAAAACCATAAAAGATGTTTTTCTCGCACGAATAGAGAAAACTGATTAGTAAACAATATTTGACATCAACTATCTCAAATAACTCGTTCAATATGTATGTAAGACTACCCTCAAATATTAAAATAGTTATTGAAGATAACATATTTGAAAATAAAATGTTTAAGACTTACCTTACAACTGAATAAATTTATAGATTCATAGACAATACAGCCCAGAATTTGCTTACAAATAATTTTGTCAACAATCGAAATGGGATACTGCAATCCTATTCGCTCTTCTAATCTTACGTGTATCTTATATATAACTTATCTTTCCCGAAGACGAAGACTCTAAATATAGAAGCCATTTTGGTTTGGCCTACCAAAACATATAATTTTGGAGTGGCGAATTGTATCTGCTGGTTCAGTCAGATGTGTAGACAGAAATCGGTCGCCTGTTATGAGGAGTCTGTAGGCTGTATTCGTCTATGTATAGATTACACTCAGAATAAGGTATTTTGGGAGATTACCGTCTGGTCGGCCTAAAGATCTATTATTAGACCAAATGTAACGAAATTTTCACAAACACATATCAATCCAACCCTTAAATGGCAATACTGTCTTGGGATTTCCAATTTGCCTTTGACCTGATGCCAAAAGGATGACGATTGAAACAATTTCTTTGACTAATGATGTAGAAAAAGAGGTAATTTCCTCTGACAATGCGGAGACCTATCACTGCCTCTGCACCCATTATTATTTATGGCAAAATGGTTTCTATTTATAAAATATGTCTGATTTACTTTTCTTCTTCTTGTCTTTACTAATTAATAATAAACTAAATTTTAACTAATTTCTTCCACCGTTTCGTTTAACTTACGTAGCAGACCCTATATCTGAAAATGAATGGTCTAGAATCTCAAATACCTTGGTTTAGAATCATATCCTTCATCTAGTCCTTGGAACTTCATTTACATATCCAAAGTTCAATAAAGATAAGACGGAGGTTGAGCGCCTCTGTCCTAAAGTTCACATCATAGAGTTCCAAACACCCCGAGCGCCGAGAATACGTTTACTTGAAATTAGGAGTTTACGTGATATTGAATAAAGATGGCGCCTTGATTCAGTTCACCTGATAAAGTCCTAATTACACTGATTATAAGCGCCATTCTGCCATAAACCGTGAGAAGAATTATGTCACGTCACTAAATAACTCGTCTTTGATGTTGCAATTACTGTGCTATGAATATGTTCGTGCCAAAATACTTTGATAATGTTTCAAAGGAAATTAATAAAGATACCAGTACATTAGGAACTTTGCACTTTGCGTTTTATTCGTAAACGATGAATTTTACGCTTATTTAATAAATACTCAGTCGTATTTTAAGGCGTTATAACAAACGAAAGTGCTGCCACTTCAGAAAAAAAAACATTTCTTAATTACTAAGAATAATTATTGAAAATCTGCTCAACTACATTTTTATGATTTATAATTTATATAAAAACGGCTCACCTCAATACGTGTTATGATCGGGAAAGCCGACCAGTTTCAGCAGATTTAGACTGCCTTCATCTGGGCGAATAAAGACGTTTACGCGACGACATTACGCCTCACACTGACTATTTTTACTTAGCATAGTTTTCATAGACAATCGTTTCCATGAGCTAAAATTTTAACTTTTGCGAAAACGCCCGCATTTGGCATAAGTTAAATTCTAGCCATGGAAAGACGTTTTTCTGAAACATTACTATGTTAAAATATTCGTAGTTCATTGCTATTTCTAGACATTTAGTTGAGCAGATTTTCAATTATTAATAAGTACGAAAGGTTTTTTTTTCTAAAGTGGCAACACTTTTGCATGTTATAATTATTTAAAGAGTTAAGGTATTTTAAAGAGAGCTTTAAATTATATTTCAATGCAAGTGCTCGTAAAGGCCAGCTTTTTATGCATCAAAAGCGAACAGAAAGTCGATTATTTTGCCCTAGGGCTTTATTTATTTTTTTATTTTTTTATTTTACGAGAAGTTGGCTAACCTGCAACCTTTCCTGTGTTACATAAATGTTATACTTTTTTTCCAATGGCTCTGGATACAGTCGTTTTGAGCCAATCATTAACTTGTAAAATTGTAACAATGTAACTTTGAACTTTAATAATTAAATGGTTTTCTTTGATTATATTTGTTTTATTACCTCACACTATGCATTAAAAAACGTAGTATGATACACAAGCGTAAGAGCAATAAATTACTCGGTTACGTCATCCTCGTTACGTTAAATCGTTCTCGTAATTTATTCCTTTTCGCCCTTGTAGCATAAACTACTATTATATACTTCTTTACCCTTATGGTTTTTTAGTCATATTTTGTAGTTATTTTGAATACTAAAATATTAGGTAACAGTCCGGAGGGATCTGTTCCATTCCATAGTGGGCCATGTTACGTTGTTACATGACCAACATTTGAGTGAAAGAAGGCGCGCGATGTAAAATAGGCCATTTCAACATTTTTGAAAGTGAAATCAGTTTATTTGCCACAAAACATATAAAAAAGAAGAAACAGTACAACATAATACAAAATGGCAAAAAGGAGCAAACTTAGCAATTGCTACAATTTGGAGCAACTTGGAACGCTGATTTTCATTTCACCCCATTTTAAACATAAAAAACAAACCACAATAGCAGACAGGGGTAAAACAATAAAAATTTATAATTAGGAATTTTACCTACATTATACTATTCACTAAGAAAATGATGAATAATAATAATTGAATAATTGAAAAAATATTGAATAATTTAAATAATAATTAAAACAGAACATAAAAATGATAAATTTTACAAATTATAATAATTTGATCAAAGTAATGAATAAATGTCACGCAAAAAAACTGGTTCAGAAATGGAATTATTCAAAGTAGAAATTTAAACATTAAAAATCAAATAAAATGTACAAAATAATTCAAAATAGCAGCATAATTAAGAAGTTGCAATCATTATGATATTACTATTATTATATTAATGCCATAAACACAAGCAGAACCGTAAGAAAAAGGCTATCTTCGCGTAGTCTGATGCATATTATGCATCCAAACCACGACGACGTAGCGTGTCTACAAAGTGCGAAAACTATCGATTCGTAGCACTTGCTGCGCCGTACCGGATAGCATTAGTTTATAATAAAGTTTGGTTATGGTTGTGAAGAGCGGTCTTGCAGCCGGATTGTGAAATAACCGCCTTTTTCTAATTAATCGAAATAGAAAACTTAAATTCACAATATGCAAGTATACACAATACATAGATAATACGGTTTTGTTAAATAATTACTGAGTGAATTTTGAATTTAAGTGTTCTGTTTCGGTTAATTAAAAAACTCCAGCTTCTACGATCGCTATTGTAAACTAGGAGTATGTATGATAGGTATGCAAAGGTCTGCCAGTCCACGGGTAAGACCTACTTAACAGTACTGTCAAAAGTTTATCTATCGTCTGTACACTGATACTTACTTTGTATTTTACTTATTAAAAGAAAATTATATACTCCAACAAATTTTGAAATAAATTTATTAGGTGCAAACCTATGAAATGTCCTTTTTTTATGGAGAATTTGAAGAAAACTAAATTTTCAGTACTTATTTATTTATTTATGCAAGAACCTAGAAGCATACATCTTCAATATATTTTCTACTTATTTACACTTATACTTTATATATTAACTAATTTGAAAACTACTAACATTTTTACATTTTTATAGGAATGACATATCCAAGTTTTATATTTTGTTGTGTATGAATGAGGCAAAATAAATCAAAAAGCAACATTAATTTAATGTTTAAAAGTGTCAGCTGTAAATTTTATCATGGATGGCATTTAGGATGAACTGTTGTTGAAGATTTAATTCTAGCTGTTAAACTGACAATTAAAAAAAATTATACGTAGATGTAAAACCTTGAAATCAACTTTCAAACGAAAAATAAATAAGAAAATTAAAAGAAAATGTAAGAAAATTTCGCCATTGCATAGGTAACACCCAATATTTCCGGTTTAGTTTCCAACAGGATAACGGATGAATGAAAATAAAAAGTTGTTCACAGTATATATATATATATATATTTATGTGCACAGTATTTGTTCTTATTTACCATTTGATGAACGGTGAAAGAAAACATCGTAAGTAAACCTGCATGCCCTAAAAAGCATGTATTTGTGCCCGAAGTACCGTGGTAGGGCTCACCACCCATCACGTTGGGACGTAATAATAGTCTTTAATAAAACTCACTTGTACACTATTTTACACATTTAATTAATAGTTATACACCCAACCGGTTTCGAATAATCAATTAATTTTCAACTACAAAAATAATATTGGTTTTTACAGCACGTAGTACGGAAATAAATAGATAAAACCCCTTGAAAATGAATTAATTATTCGAAACCGGTTGGATGTATAACTATTAATTAAATGTGTGAAATAGTGTACAAGTGACTTTTATTAAAGATGCTTTCCAAGTTTCACCAAGTGCCGACAATCGCAAGTATAAATTAATTTTTAATAATCGTCGGTCAAACGCGGGTGTACCGAGTGTGAACTGTGACTTGCAATTCACACTTCACACTCGGGATCACCTTTGACACCCCCACTGGGATTCGTGTCGTGAAGTTATCAAAGGAATCAGTAGAATATTCAACTTCCAATTTACATCTGGTATATTAACCTTCTTGACTTCATGTTAGTCCTTTGACAGAACACACTGTGCCCAGAAATTCAATTTCCAAAGCGACCTTATCGAAATTTCGCCAGCGTATGTAATGTAATCGAACTTCTGCAGCACAGATGCTTAGGTTCAAGTGGTAAATACAAGCTATCGATTTGATGTATTCAGAAAATACGTGATTATAATTTAGAATAAGTGACGTCAGAACCTTGACATTCTACGTCTATTCGTGACGTGCTACTTTTATCACAAGTCCTATTGAGAATATCAAACAACTGTTGTTCTGTATGGCTAGCACTCGCCGAGATACAGCGTCTATCCAACAGTTGTATATCCATCTTGCGCTCGCACGCAAATCGTGTTTGCCAATGCATGAGAGAGCAAGTATGATGGAAATACGCTGTATCGACGGCACGTGCTATACCCTCTGGATCAAATAAAATCAATGCTTTTGAAAAAGATTATAGTTACAGACGCCAGCAAGGAAAGATGTTACACCCCTTTGTCTAGCCTACCAACACCGCATCTGTCATCGCAAAATTTACATTACTTTTCGTAAATTAGAATTTTGAAACCAATGAAAACTTTGCGAAAGCAGCATACAAAATACATAGGTAATAAGGTTTTGTTGAATAACTTTTAACCAAATTTTTAATTTAATTGTTGTTTCTAGTAATTGGAAAAAGATGAGTTTTTCACAATCCGGCTGCTAAACGGCTCTTAACATAGCCTCCATGGACACAACACGAAAAGGAAACCAAATCAAAATTGTTAAAGTATTTTTTACTAGCTGAAGAATGAGATAAGAGACGTTTTAATAGATTCATTTATACTTAATACATAAGAAAACATTTTCTCTTGTAAAGTAGGTAATCCTTTAAGAAAACAGATTTCACGCACATTTTCTTGACGTAATCTTAAACGCAGCTTTTTACAATAACTATTTGCATAAATGTTTTATGGCCTTTGCTTTAAGGTGGATGCGATGTAACGCGTTCCTAAATGCACAAATTATGATTTTCTTATTTTTGACTAAAATGTAATAAATATAATTTATGGCATTAGGTGACCATAATTTATAGACTAACTATGTTTCCAAACAACTACTCATCAATACTTACCGGGCTTTGACTCAATCTTTACTGACTTACGGTATTGAAGTATGGGGCAGTGCTGCCAAAACGCATCTCATCGACGTTGAAAGGGCACAACGGTCAGTGCTAAAGATTTTGGTAGTAATATAACAAAATAACTAAATGTTGGTAGTAACGTGAGTCAGCCTGATTTTATCGAAAATCGATTTATTAAAAAAAATTGATTCAGGATCGTTTTCAGTAAGATGAGACCAGTTTCCAGTTGTAAAAAAACAAAAACTACATCAAAATAAATAGAGTTGGCTGTGCGCAACCTGGAGCATTTTGTACAGTCACCAAAAACAAAATATTGTAGGTTGCGCGCAGGCAACCTTATTTATTTTGATATAGTTTTTTGTTCTACACAACTACAAATTTGTCCCATCTTGTTATTCAATACATAGTGTTACCGACTGTACGCTCCTATTCTATTAATGTCAATCAGGCTTTTCTAGCAAAGTTATGTTATTTTATGCATTACTTTGTAAATGATCCGGCACAGCACCTTTAACCCTTCGGCCATAGCTTCAGGCTTCGAGAGGCGCGCCAAGCGGTTCTTCTTGCGACGGCGCCCGGCGCGGCGGAGAGAACAAATGTATGAAGTTGTATAGAAGCGGCCAAGGGGCGCCGCCCACGCGTCTTGTCCGGCTTCGAGTGACTTGTGCTCTTTCGACGGCGGTGTGCGGGGAGGCGGGCGGTTGAAACAGTGATCGAGCGCACAGGACAAACCTAGTGTCGAGCGCTTTGAGCGAGCGAGCGCGCTATACATGAAGGCGCTGATGGGTGTCGTGGCAGCTGTGGCCCTGGCGTAACGCGTGTTTATAGTTGTTGCAGAGTATTATTTAAATATTAAAGCATAAAATAACACAACTTCGCTAGTAGAGCCTAATTGTCATTAAATTGTGGTCGCAAAATGCCATCAATCACATTTCTGTAATACTTTTTAGTAAAAAATAAGAAAAACATCCATAAGTTATGAGTTTGGAAAAGCGTTCTGTCGCGACCACCTCAAAAGCCATAATTCTAGCACAAGTAAAGCTGCCTTCTGCGAGTCGACAGCCGCTGAGTTATTTAGATCTCAGAACATTTAAATAGTTAGAAAGGCTTTGGAGCTGTATGCGTACCAGAACCTTTGTCGCCTCACACCCACAGGCACACACCTTGTCGTAATTGAAATACTATCAAAACTTTAATCCAAATGGTTGTTCTTTCTACGCACAACAAATGACTTATATCGAAAACTTATCAAATGAAAAAACTACCGTATCTCTGTGTAAAACGGTGTATTTTTCAAACAAACGATTTCATTTACGACGTTTTAGTTTTGATACCATGTGACCATTATAAACCTACCGGCTTTAGGTGGTTGATAACTTGACCGGAGCGGTATTGCGAACTTAATATTAAACACAGTCTGATTATATGACGTGATGATTTATTGCTAGGGATGGGAACAGAGATGTATTTTCTTAACGTAAAACTTCGACTTACTTTTTTTATAACCAATTTGCTCTGAGACAATCTGTGTGTTGTTTTTTTTTCTATTTTTATTATCTTGTTTTACATATTTTAGTAAAATTGTTTTAACGTGTACTAGGTGTATATAAGGTGATTTCATTGATATAGCCAAATTCATACTTAAAACTTTGTAAGTGATCAGTAATAATGATAATATAATGGTCACGACATGAATCCCCGAGGGGGTATCAGAGGTATTCCGAGTGTGAACTGTGAAATGCAAGTTACAGTCCACACTCGGTACACCCGCGTTTCACCGACGAATATATTAAGATTTAAAGTATTTTAAATTATATTATGGTAGCTTCAAAATAATTGGATTTTTCATAAACACTCTTATGGAAAATCCCATTTCAAAGGAGAATGGGCGTTTTGGTCCATACCACCAATACACTTGTATTAGGTGACATAAAATAGGTGTTATAATTACATTCGAGAAACCGTTAACAGTTACTCCAAAATCGACCGGGTAACTGTACAATCAAGGAGAAAAGTTTTCATATAAAATGTATGAGAAAATATTTAAAACCGTACAAGTGTGTGTTTATTTACTCTACGGTGTAATTCTAAGCTATGCATAAGTATAAATACTTATTTTTCAATATCTTTGATATATTTGTACAGTCGAGAACAAAAGTTTTCGGGTGAAATGTATGAAAAAACATTTGAAAGTGTAAAAGTGTATTTTATTTACTCTACAACGTAATTCTAAGCTATGCATATGTATGTCTAAAAAGTGTATAAGTGTCTGTTTATTTACTCTGTTGTCTGTTTATGTAAATTGGATCACTACGGAGTGAGGGGCAAATCTTTGGCGTTATTGAAGTCATATCTTAGTGATCGTATTCAAAAGTTAGACATTAACGGGGTAAAGTCAAGTGGAGCATTAGTTAAAATGGGTGTCCCGCAGGGTTCCATATTAGGGCCCTTGCTGTTTTTAATTTACATAAATGACCTTCCATATTTAGTTAAAGACTTAACGAAGATAGTATTATTCGCAGACGACACGTCACTTATTTTTAAAGTTAATAGACGTAAAGATATCCGAATACAACTTTATCACTGGTGCTTGATTGGTTTACTGTAAATAATTTAGTTTTAAACGCAAAAAAGACAAAGTGTATAAAATTTACGTTACCAAATGTAATTCAAGTGGATGGTAATTTGCTTTTGCAGGGGTCCAAGCTGGAGTTAGTTAACGAAACAAAGTTTTTAGGCATTACGGTAGACTCTCGTCTTCAGTGGGGTCCCCACATAGAAGCCCTATGTGGTAGACTTAGTTCGGCCGCATACGCTGTTAGACGCATAAGACAAATTACTGATGTAGATACTGCTAGACTAGTCTATTTTAGTTACTTTCACAGCATTATGTCATACGGCATGCTGTTATGGGGTAGAGCCGCGGATACAGACGCAGTCTTTGTTTTGCAGAAGAGAGCAATTCGGGCTATTTATAATATGAAGCACCGGGATTCATTAAGACAAAAGTTCAAAGAAATTAATATATTAACGGTTCCTTGTGAATATATTTACCAAGTCCTTAGATATGTCAGAAAAAATGTTGAGTCTTTCCCAAGGCTTGGTAAGCAACATTGTAAGGAGACCAGAAATAAGCATAAACTGGCTTTTCCAAAAATCAGACTCGCTAAGGTGAGTACCTCTTTTGTAGGACATGGTATAAGATTTTACAATAAACTTCCAAAGGAGGTCCTTACTTTGTCAGAGAATAAGTTTAAACTGTATATTAAGCAGGGCCTATTGAAAAAGGCATATTATAAAATAAATGAATATTTGGATGATGGTGAAGCATGGTGTTACAGTGATAATGATACTCGTAGTAAGTTATAATTTAATTAAATAGTATAATTTCTTAACTTATGATTCCTCTAAGGTGTAAACATTAATTGATTACAGACTGTAAAAGGAAAAGGACTATATGAGACAGGTAGACAAAGATATATATGTTTTTCTTTTTTTCATTAACCTGAATTCCTACTGTCTTGTATTTTCTTATCCCTTGGTTAAAGTAGATATAAGTCATATATTGTATAGTATAAGTTTTATGTTGAAAAAAAAGACATGATCTTGCTAAGTTTCTTGCCCTTCTTCTTAGCAAGACTAATCGAATGGGCGGAGGTAGGCATGTATTTATATATGTAACCTATTAGTATGTAGTATATAGGATGGGATTTGGTCGGCCGCCTGGATTCGTGCTGGGGGCTCGGTTGGTGATCATTGAACCTTGTTCCTGGTCCCTGGCCGGGTCTCCGGTATGGGTTCGGGCGGCTGATTTGATTTTACCTTGTATAATATATATTTTACCTATCATTTTAATCGTAAATATATTGCTACATAAATTAAATAAACCTTTAATTTAGTTCATGTACATTTATTATTCTATTACATATATTTTCTTTATTAGATTAAATTTGACGTGTAAAAAGTGTATATATCTATACCTGCTTTGCAAAATAAACTATTTGAATTTGACTCTATATGGTAATTCTATGCTATGCATATGATTAAATACTTATTTATCAACATATTAGGGGCATCTGCACAGTCAAGGAAGTGTGTGTTTATTTACTCTTCAGTGTAATTCCAAGCTCTTTTTTTCTATATATTTTGTAAAAACCTTTAGTATGTTATACCAACTCTCATACTGTAACTACTGTAAATATATATTGAAGATATGCATGCATAGCTTAGAATTACCCTGTTGGATAATTACACACAAATTTTTATACTTTTAAATATTTTAGAAAAAACTTTTTTCTTTGACTATACAGATTCCCTATATCTTGATAAATAATCAATTGGACATGTGCATAGCTCACAATTAACCTATAGATTAAATAATCACACACTCATACATTTTTAAATATTTTATCCCAAAGCTTTTGACCTCGACTGTACATTTTACCCTATATATTTTGATAAATGTTTTCAGACATACATATACGTAGCTTAGAATTACACTGTAGAGTAATTAAAACACGCTTTAACACTTTTCATTTTTTTTTCATACATTTCACATGATTACTTTTGTTCTCGACTGTACAAATATCTCATGTATTTTGAAAAATATGTATTTATGCATAGCCAAGAATTACACCGTAGAGGAAATAAACGCACACTAATTCACTTTTAAATATTTTCTCATACATTTTATATAAAAACTTTTCTCCTTGCTTGTACAGTTATCCGGTCGATTTTGGGGTAACTGACAACGGTTTCTCGAATGTTATAAAAGTTTTATCTTAAATCTTAATTTAAGAATATCGCTCAAGGAATAAAAAACGTCTATCGATTGTGTGACACCACGATACGGCACAACACTAGCTAGCAAGTTTGACAAGTAGGAAGAGCATACATTACTTGTTTACTACATCTTAGCCAAAATTGTGAGCGTACATTGCCGGTAATGTATATTTTTGTTGTCACCATGAGTAAATTAGTTATTTATCTAAAATTCTCATATTATACAAAGTTTTTATAATTACAGGTGAAAGGAAATATCTCAATTTTTCCGGTTTGCTTTCTTATTCGTGATTTTGCAAGTAATTATTGCACAAGACGGCATTTCTCTTTAGATTAGGCAGAGCTGTTCACAGAGTCACGGTTCGCGTGCGACTATGGGCAGCGATCGCGTGTTTCGGTCTAAGTATTGGTGTTCAACAGTAGTTGTGGCGCGCGTGACACGCCCACTTAGCCTTTCTATTTGATTTAAATGTTCTGTGATTTAGATTTTTGCTTTATTTTTATTTTTTTCCGAGAACATGGCTTGATATAACTGTACTCGAGATAAATTACCGTTGCCTATGAAACTAATTCAGAAATTTAGACTTGAGGTTTTTATCTGTTTTTATCTGTTACGTATAATGCTCTGTTAAAATAATCTGACTTTTAGAAAATGAGCGTTTATTTTTCTGTTATTCTTTTTAAAAATTCATGCTGTCTTTACGAGAAAGTTCTCTCTGGGAAAACTATAATAAAATAAAGAACTATAAACTTAAATAGACTATAATAAAAGCGAAAAGCAGGTCTGCAGAACCGCGGTCCTTTTTTAAACATCAATGTGCTATTTTTCTCGGCTTGCTGGAATAAATGTATAAATTTAGAGTATGTAATTTAAATCACGAATTTTTTCCTGCTTTTAATCTCATTTTATAAGTATTTTAGTATTTACGGGAAGTGACGTCATCATATTAGATCGAATGGTCGGCTCCTACAAATTTAGGATGCGTTCAAGAAAAAATAGAACATGCCTATGGAAATGAGTGGTGATGACGTCATTGAAGATCAAATTAATGAAATTGCATATTTTTATTCAATAATCAAAATATTAGGTCATTTACTTTGAAATTATTATTGTTGTCTCATTCATACACTCAATTTACTGTACAAAAATTTTTGCATTTTTTTTGGGAATGACCTATCCAAATCTCATTTTAAAAAATGTGTATGAATGAGACAACAATAAGCTTCCAGTGATTTTAATTGAAATTTTTAAAAGTGTCAGGTCAAAAAAAATATTACGAATATTATCATGGAAATGGATGACATCTAAGACGAACTGTCTTTGAAGATTTAACTTGGGTAATCAAACTGAAAACAAACACAACATTTTGATATAAAACCTGGAAAGCAACTTTAAAACAAAAAACAAATAATGGAAATAGCTAAGAAAATTTCGGCAATTTCATAGTAAATTACCTATTAAAATCGCTTATTCTGAAAGTCTACTAAAAACAGATAAGGAAAGCTATTCCTCGAAATGGTTTTCGAATCGTAAACATTGGCGAAAAATAGAAGAGGCCAATTGAACGTAGGTCACAGTGTGTTAACTCACAAGGGAAAGTTCTGAGCGCGAACTCTCCAAAATTAATGAAACTTGTGGATATGTTAGAGTAGGCTATACTATTCTGAACACAGCCTGTGTCTGCCAGGAATGCCTGCACTTACGGTACCGTGTACCCCGACAATGTAGCTGATTCTGAATGCTTTAACTTTAGTTTTAGTGCTGTCAAAACTAAAACTATCCCAAAGTAATTTAGCTTCTGTTCCCAGCATTTAAGGACTATATTGCAATAAACAAAATTTAGTCGTGACAGCCTTCAGAATTTGCTTTAATTATTAGCTGATATCTACAGCCAGTGGCGTGCATAGAACTTTTTTACGGTAAAGTAATCAGAAAGTCAAGTTTGACAATAAAAAAATATGAAAAATTTAAATAACACTTTGAAAAAAGAAAGACATCTTGAATTAATAACACTTGTACTTATAGTTTCACTTTATTTATGTTAACTCCCAACCGGTTTCAGATTTTACTCCATTTTCAAGGGAAGATGTTAATTAAAATTTTTCACTGACTCCAGGCACTATCTCTATATAAATTTTGAAAAAAGAAAGTTTGTATGACGCACTGCCTACCCTAGAAAGAACATTTTCATACAAACTTTTTTTTTCAAAGTGTTATTTAAATTTTTTGATATTTTTTTATTGTCAAACTTGACTTGATCGATTTTCCGGAAAAAACTTCTATGCACGCCACTGTCTACAGCCAAGTGTGTGCCGGAGACGTAATTTCGGAATTAAACTAAAAATTATAAAAAAAAAGAAAAAAGTAAAAATATTTTAGAACTTATTTGTTTTTCATTAAATACTTATCGCAGATAAAACACGTTATATTTTGTATTCGACATCAGTGGAAGTGTAAGAAATTAAGTAATTAGGTCTCAATGTTATTTATTATACAATTTATTTTATACATCACTGAACTAGGTAGATATTTGACATTATAATAATAGTGGAATGATGTCAATTTAAATTTTAAATAATACTCTCTTGTTCAACTTTCCCCTGATAAACTGTGACATAAAATGAAAGAAACTGGAAGTTGTACCCCAAAAACTAATTATCAAGATATAAATTTTTGCCTTAGGTAATAATTGTAATTAATTATTATAATATGGCACGAAAAGTGATATGATTGTGTTCAAAATTCTACATTATCCACAAAGTTTTAGTCAATTTGGAAAATTCTTGTTCAGAGCCTTCTCCCCTTGACAGTCAGTTGTCCAGAGTAGAATACCGTGAGATATTTTGAATATCACATAAAGTGCACAGAACGTATATACTTTAAGTTATCACAAATATAAACTTTAATTTCAATATATTAAAATATAATTCGAAGAAAACTTACCTCAATATATACTCATATATAATATATGTATAATATGATCGGGATCAGCAGATTCAGACTGCCTTCACTATAAATAATAAAATAAAATATAAGTATATTGGATATAGATAAAACACATCAGAGATCAAAAATAACAAATACAATTCGCAGAGAAGGTAAAAACATTTTCCAGGGGCTCCCAAACTGTGCCAGGCAGGACTTTGGATAACAAATGACAATTTCGTATCCAGAATAACATCGTTGTACAACATAATAAAACAAAAGCTAAAAGAGAAAGAAAATATAAAACATAATTTTTACATTAGACATAAGAACTTAAGGTGTTTAAAATATACTTATTTATAGATATGGAACATATAAATAATAAAAACAATTAATACACGATATATTTCGACTCCTACTGTGGAGTCGTCATCAGTCGAATGAGGTATAAATATGACATAAAAAATATATATTTTTTTTAAAAAGTGACATCTGTTGAAAAGAAGGAGGAACAAAGAAACTTTTTGGGAGTGATGATAGTAGTGATGATGAATGATGATGATGATGATGATGATGATGATGATAATGATGGTGATGATGATGGTGATGATGGTGATGATGATGATGGTGATGATGATGATGATGATGATGGTGATGGGGATGGTGATGGTGATGGTTATGATGATGATGGTACTATTGGGGTATTAAAGTGAATGTTTTGTCAGATATGTCATGTTTGTCTCTCAGTGCTGTATGTCAGTGCTGTCTGTTAAGTGGTGTTCACTATGGACCAGGACTTAACAGACAGCACTGACAGACAGCACTGACAGACAAACATGACATCACTCATCTGACAAAACATTCACTTTAATACCCCAATAGTACCATCATAACCATCACCATCACCATCATCATCATCATCACCATCATCATCACCATCATCAACATCATCATCATCATCATTATCATCATCATCATCATCATCATCATCATCATCATACTTAAAACATACTTAGAACTTGAGATTTTGCAAGAGACCAACAACCCTCCAGTAATTTTTCTGTATCCTCATAGTCCACTGTTTTTAACCAATCTGATAATGTCGTTTTCGCCTCAAAAAGGCGAACTTGCTTCCAAAAACTGTGTTCGTCCGTGAGCCTGGCAGTCTATACATGCGCTTTTTGAGTATTTAATTATATATCTTTGAAGTAGTCATACTGACTGCCTCAATCTGGGTGATTGAAGATGCTTACGCGATGACGTTACACCTCGGGTTCGGTCAGACGATCCTGACGCACAACGTTGCGGTGAACGGTTCAACGCAACGTCATGAAGCAGCATGACGCTAACCCACCTAGTGGTCATTCGGTTCTGCCGCAGCTAGCGACAACTTGGACGTCTAATTAAATCCATTGATGCGTAAGTAAGCGCACGAGTCACACGACGACGACACGACGCACTGCCTGACGCAGACCGAAGTCAATGACTCTACGCAAAGCTGCGATGTGCGGCTTCCGTGTTCCCCGCTCCCCCGTTCAACGCAACGTTGTGGTTGTGCGTTGGGGTCGCTAGACCGACACAGCGCTGCGTAAACATCATCGCGTAAAGGTGCCAGTCCGAGCGCAGCGGCTCTGGCGACAGGGCGGCCACGTCATCGTCAGTACCACCGCGACAGAGCGACAGTATTACGCACTATGCAAATGTATGAAAAAACACAGCGGCCTTGTTTACGCTCCCATGACATTAAAATTTGCATAGTGCGTAACACTGTCGCTCTGCCGCGGCGTCAGCGACGCGGTTGCACTGTCACCAGAGCCGCTGCGCTCGGACTCGCACCCAGATGAAGGCAGTCTGAATCTGCTGAAACCGGTCGGCTATCACGATAATGTATAAATTGAGGTGGGCCGTTTTGTTTAAATCATAAATTAACCTCAAGTTTCATTTGATTCTATAATTTTAAATTATTTTAACTTCGTTTCTTTATACGCATGGAAATGAATTAAATACATCCCTTTTAATAAAGATAACCGGAAAAGCTCCTCTATTTTATTACATAATGTAGTCAATTAATAGATTTTTCTGTCAATAAATAAATTATTTTCTAGCCCGTCTAATTTCGTTAAGTGCAATCGTGCTCCATATTTCTTGTCCTTAATTTGTTATCACAAATCGATAACTGAACAAGTTAACTTATTGTATTTCAGTGCTTATCGCAAATCAATACCTGACGCGGTTAAAATATGTTTTGTTACATTTCCTATCTTTGACGTCAGTACACTGATAGTAAAGAGTTGTGTATAGGAAACCAAAAGATGGTGTCTGTCTTGTTTTATTTACTAAAAAAATTTATTAAATAGCAAACGAAAGAGACTTCTAAAAACGTAAATAAGTCTATAAATTTTCTTTACGTTATTATAAAACAACGTTCTACATATTTAAATCAGTAAAGTTTCCTCGTAAAGGAAAACCTATTTCATAAGAAAACTTTAAATTAGATCAAGATACTAAAAGTTATATAACTCTCAGGCAAGGAGAAGCCTATTATTATGTGATGTAATATTCTAAATTCGTAGCGGGTGGATGAGTCCTGGACGGACTCTCCGCGATCGTGAGTGTTGTGCACTTCCTTCCGGTCAATGAGCCCAGCCAGGATAGCTCCTTTCGTATCTTGGAATCGGTTGCCAACTGGTTTCCAACCATAAAAAACATAAATATACCATCGAATTCCAAATTCAAATTCAAAATTTAAAACGTTTATTTTGCAAAGTAGGTATATATAATACACGTTTCACAAGTCAAATCTTAATCTTATAAAAATATATGTAATAAAATAATAAATGTACATGAACTAGATTAAATGTTTATTTAATTTATGTAGCAATATGTATACGATTAAAATTATAGGTAAAATATTATTATACAAAGTGAAATCCAATCAACCGCCCGAACCCATACCGGAGACCCGGCCAGGGACCAAGAACAAGGTTCAATGATCACCAACCGATTGTCTTAGGATACGTTCGCACTTGAGTTGACGTCACAGTTCGTAAATAGTTTGATACCCACTACACTGAAGGCAATTTTGAAAGTACGGTTTTATCCATGTTTTTAGGGATAGGCAATGGTAAAGCTTTCAAAGATACATAATAGGCCCACAGCTTCAGAACACAAAATCTGGTCACTAAACTAGATTAGACACTAGGGAAGGTGGAGCTCGCCGCGATCCCTGGTTTGCGTCTCATTTCTTGGATGGCAGGACAATAAACTAGGACATGCTCTAGTAACCTATTCGTCCTCATTTAAGCACCCGCGTGACGTGATATTAAGGGGGTATATCGTTAATATCGACCCTATTTGAAGTTATTTATCTGCTGTTCAAAAGTAGTCTCAAGTTAAATAAATTAGTGTTACAATGTTGGGGCCTTTTTCTAGATCTTGCACTATCAGAAACGCGATTGGAAGAACTTTACTCGATAGAAATAATTATTGAAATGAGGTCTAACATTACACTTTTTTTGATATTCTGACAAATTGGGATAGTATACAGACATTAAAAATATTTATTCAGATGGGTTTTAACAAACCTAAATTACTGGAAAAGGAAATTTTCATAGCTATTTTAGTTATTTTTGTATTAGTTTAAAACCGATATTTTGTAAATTTTTCCCGATTCCGTCCCTCTCGCACTGCGGTACTTTCCGCCTGGAGTATCGGGGACCTTTGCACCGACGATATATCACCTTAATGATTACATTTTTCCTACAGAGAATGACGAAACATGTAAATGTTTAGTAGTTATTACAAAATAAATGAACATTTATTGTCTGCTATCATACTTATCATATCATTTATAACACGCATTAATTACAATTTACCGTAATATTGGATTGCAAAAATTCGTCAGCAATATCTTTATTTAAACAAACATGATAATAGGTAATTTTGAATTTCTTAAAAAATTTAAAAAGAATAAGTTACGGTCAACTAGACTTAGCGTGTGATATCTTTTAAAAGGATTTTTTTATTTATGTAAATTTGTATTTTCACTTTATCAAAGAATATTTTGTCCGCCAATAAAATTGTCTCTTGTAACATGAGTTACAACAACCTAGTGTCTATATGTTGCTGTTTATCATGTGTTCTATATTTGCTGTGGAAATCAACAGCAATACGTCTTCGAAAAACCGCTTACCAGATTGTCCATTTTACTTCCACCGTAAAGAGTTCATTAGCAGTTAACGAAGCCATATTTAACTCACAGGATCTGGATGGTGGCCAGAGTTTGCTGACAGCTGCTGAGTGGGACCTTCCCTCGAGACCTAAAGGGGGAAACGGGAGGTCGATACCCCCACCCTCCAATCCGATGTCACGTGACTAGTTCTAGTATTTGTTAAAATGGTTGGAACTAAATTGGGTTACGTTTACTCCTTTTGTTGTTTGAATACTTTTAAGGCCGAGTGTAAAACGAAAACGTTTTACGACAAAACTAGATTGAACATTTTAACGGTTAACAATAAAAGCGAGGTCTATGAAAGAAAAATAAGAAATAACTGTTTGTATATAAACTCCTAAATGTTACCTAATTCAGTAGTTTTATTTGTCTTCTCGACAGTTGCGTGAGTAAGGCTAATAAAGGGTATCTGATGTCAAACTGTGTCACGTTTCCTCTTTATTTTACTTACATATGTATACAAAACACGGTAGATGTGTGCCCTTAAAACTTTGAAACTGGTGATTTGAATTTAATGAAGTTTGCTTGGTTTATAGTCAAAAATGTCCGGGATAAGGACAGGAAGTAAAACTACTAAGTTTTGTAAATATAAATTACATTTTCTTCCAACTTCTAAATAGCGTGTCATCATCAATCTAAATATCACGACAAATAAAGTAGTAGTTGATTGACCAGAGTTGAAAAAGTTTCTTACATTTGTGTACATATTTTCCAAAGCGTTTATAAAAGTTTAGCTGTTTGACACACACGCACGATAAATCACTAACTTATTATAAGCGATCATTGAATAATAATTTCTCTACGTAAGTGATAAATCGACAATCGAACTAAAATTTACAGTAACAAGACACTCTAATCATTATTAGTACAGTTTAAAGAAAACCAGATGATTAACTTCTCAATCCTTTTTCACTTGATACAACAATCTACTATTCTTTAATTACGTATGTACTTATCCTTATACCAACCGAATTATTTTCTGCCCCAAAATATTTTGTTCCTTGCTCCGAAAAGAACCCATTAATATTTGCTACTTTTTCTCCGCAGGTACAAAGATGATTTGTAAGAGCACCGAGGCCCTTAATCTTGACCTTAATCTAAAGCTGGAGAAGGCACTTCCTCTTCCCTTTTTACTTGAAAATGGCTCTGCCCTTAATAAAACAAATCTTTCCCCCCACCCGAGCCATCTCTCCTACCTCGTTTGAGTAATAGATCCACAAACACTTCTGTTCATGCAACTTGAAGCTTAACTTTTAGTAACAGAGTTGCTTTTTGTTTGTGTATGGTAAAGAATGGAGTTTGTATATTTGCGGTTAAGTCTTCAGTCTTAATTGGAAAACAATTGTCCTTTTATTTCTACGACAAAAGCACGCGGGATGTCTTTACTGCTTTGTTTTCGGAAAATTGTTCTTGGAAATCGGTCTGGTTTTGATGCTGGTATTAATTTTGGAGTGAGTAATTAAACGTTCCGTAATGCGAACTTGTCAATAATGTTTTAGTTCTGATTTTATCAGGACAGCAGCTGATTTTGAAGGCTTTAATTTTAGTTGAAATGCTGTCAAAAATAATTTTTTTTTCATTGCAAAATAGTCCCTGACTGTTAGGAACAGAAGCTAAATAACTTTTGAAAAAAATAATTTTGACAGCTCTAAAACTAAACCCTTCAGAATCTAATTTAAAGTCCTAAAAAGTACCTAAAATGTCTGCTGCAATTGTTTAAGAGCGGTTTCGCAGCCGGATTGTGAAAAACCCGCCTTTTTCTACTTAATCGAAACAGAACACTTAAATTTAAAATTCACTCAATAGTTATTCAATAAAACCATATTACCCATGAATACATGGCACCATCGCAAAGTTTCCATTGGTTTCTGTAAATTAGAATTTCAAAATTTTTCAAAATCAAATTTTCTTTTTACGGGGATAATTTACTTGCAAGAAGATATATACTTGCGAAGTTTAAACTGGAATCACCTAAACGCGGGTTGTTCAAAACAATTTTAACAATTTTCATGCAATAAAATTATTGAATGTGGTATGTCATTTGAAAGGTAATTTTATTGGCTTTCGAATGAGTAAAGAAAATAATTTTGGTTTTTATTTCCTTATTTTAAGATTGTTTTATTTAATTATTTATTTTTCCTTCTTAAATCTATCTTTACAAGTTTGCACTCAAAACGATAGCGTAAACAAAAACAAATCATGGCTATACATACACATAAAAAAAGAAAAAAGAGAAATATAAAGAAAAAAAAATAATACTGAACAAACACTTTAGAAAAATATAAACAATAACTTAATGCTAACATAAATTTTCACTGTCCACTCGCTGACAGCCGTCCCTCGAACTTCTCTGAGCCGCTGCTAGATGTCAACACCGGGCAGGTGTCGATTCCGGAGCGAAGTAGACACAATTAAACGGTTATCTATCACAGAAGTGCATCGCTGTTGGCCAGAACCTGGTCTTCGCACTAATTTTCCAGTCTCCCTGAACCTCTTGTATATGTTTGAGACACAAGACTGACACAAGCGAAGATGACGAGCGATAGTACGCTGAGACAACCCTTGCCGGATTAGGATGACGATTTGGCCGGCTTCTGCAGGTGTGGTATCCATTTTCTTTACTTTCTGTGTTCCCAGCGGCGTGAATTATTGGGCTTGTGACAATTTTTTTTACATCCCGCCCTTTTTATAGGGTTTCCGGACTTCCAAACCATATTTTGTTTTATTTTAAAAATTAATGACTTTTGTTTTTACGTTCCATGACATAAGCTGTTTTGATATGATATCAAAAGAGGTTGAAAGCCAATAAAATTACCTTTCAAATGATATATTCTATAATTTTATTGCATGAAAATTGCTAAAATTGTTTTGAGCAACCCCCGTTTATGTGATTCCAGTTTAAAGCTCGCAAGTGTACATATATTTCCTTGCAAATGTATGAAACTGTATGCACTGATGAATTTTGGGGTTATCATGTTAATTGCAATTGGCTCACCATAATTGTGTTATGAAACATCTAACTCGGTTTTTTTATAGCAGATATCGTTGGTCATATTAACGGATGCCCACCTTTAAGACACTTTTTACCTGTACTGTAAAACAGAGAATATAAAGTATTATGCCGCAAGTGTCATTTGAAAAGATGCAAGATGTAAGCGGCCTGCATTTAACATACTGTTTAAAATATAATTTATACGAAAAATCAAAAAATCTTATTTTCAAACCGGTTTCACCGAAAACCGAGATCTTTGATAAGAAACCCTTAAAGACACCGGGTTTTAATTTTGGCCGGTTTTGCATTCCCTAATACAACTACCCAATGTATGGGAATTGCAAATTGTAACTAGTAGTTTCGTGGAGTTGGCCGTAGTACAAAAGATGAGTAAAGTTCAGTTCTGTTAATTATAAGTTGTGATGAATGATGAAATCTTTGCAGAACCATAATTGCGTTAGTTCTGCTGAAATAATAGATTGCGCTATAAGACTAATTAATATAAATTATGAGCTAAGGAGAAACTTGCGTATTACCACACTTTTTTAAGCATGAGTTCGTGAACAATTATCTTTATTGCAGGTCTGTAAGAGTTTAGCCATATAATGAACGTTATTGGTAATAATAGTGCGGGCTATTCGGAATAAATTAGCTTGTACTAAATGGAACTGTCCGTATTATTTTGTGTTTTTGCAAGGATATAATGTCCTGCAGACTATATTTAACTTTTACACTAACAAATTTGATTGTAGTAACAAATAGAATCTTCCGTCAGAAAAGTGCCTGTAATTGTATAGTTATACATACAATATAGGAATATATAGGTATAAAAACCCTATGTTTTTTTCATATGCTAAAATCATGCGATGTATAAACCATTCGAAACGCTATCAGGTAACATACAAAAGTAACATTTGACATTTCCCGAATGCATGAAACAGTGAAAAAACATGTAAAATGTTTTTCAATCTAAATATAATTTCATCTAAATATTTTACCCAAAATCCGAAAACGAAACTGGTTGGGTGTAGTGAGAAAAATAATCCTGCACTGAAAAAAATCCTGGCTAATTAAGTTGAAATCATGCTTGATTGAAGAAAATATGAATGAATCTTTAAAGAAAATATCAGAAATAAGTAAATCTAAAATGATTGCACTTTTATCAAGTCGACAATGTTCAATTTCATTAATTTATTTTATTTATTTCAGGAACATAGTGTGTTCTATCATTCACTTGATTAATTCTATGAAGTACCTTTATCAATGTTACACTCCGCAATTAATTGATATAATAAAGTTGCTTTTTAATTTACTTGAAAAGGCATATTTAATTTAATAATCGAAATATTATAAAAAAGATCAACGTGTTTGATAGACAGATAATAGTTTTAAACATACAAGAAAGAACATAGACCTTTTCAAGTAGTTTGATAGCTCATAATACTTTGATGTTAATTCTAATAAGTTAAACAATATATTAAACCGACGTAAATGATAGGAAATCGGTTTTTGTATTGATTCCTGTATTTCGATATAAATTTTTTTTTGCTTGGTCACTATAAGTATCAGTGGGATGTATGCGAGAGTATAAGGACTCACAACATATGTCAGTTCTTGTTTGGACTCGCGTTTGGTTTAGCACTACTTCTTGCAATCAGACTAAATATATAAAATATAGGTAAAACAAATAGTACAAACAAAATAAGTATGTCAGGTTTCATTGTAGTTACAAGTATAATAAAACTTTCTCGTTTAAAGCTTCATTTACTTTACACAATTATATAAATGACAATAATACAATCACCAAAGCAATTCATTAATATTATAATTTTTTTTTGTAATATGTACACAGCTGTGGCTATCGCGATAACAATCAGACCTGATCAAGTTGACAATTACTTATTTTAATCTACTGTTTGAATCTTCGAGGGTGGACTGTTTGGTTGTAGATCACAATAAAAGACGATTTTATAGAAACAACTTTGAGGAGCTTTAATGCGCTTAGTATACGGTACAACGATCACAAAAACAAGAGAGAGACAAGCCCAGTCTGACGGAAATGAAAACAAAAATCATAAACGACAACTTACCAATAAAAATAAAAGTATTTTTGTTGCCATCAACATCTACAATGACTGCTTGTTACACTTTGAATTGTTTTGAATTTGAATTTGAATTATTACTTAAGATGACTTTATTGTCGGAATCATAAAATTTTATGCTCTCGTATATAAATAAGTGAACTTAATAGTCAACAACATTTTAATAACAAATGTTAACAAGTTTTTTTTTTCAGTGTGTGAACAAGTACAAATGTCTTATTTCAAGAAAGATAAGTTCCATCAAGTGCCACAAAAATCACAACTATCAACATTTTCATAGAAATTTTGGAACGATTTTGGTGCAAATACAGAGTGCTTAAAATTAAATATGCCGCCTTGGGCATAAAAATACACAGAGCTCTCGAAGACGGTAAACTTGGCCAAAAGTTACTTTGCCTATACATAACTGAGCTCAACGGACTTAAGAGTTGTTTTGTAACTTAGTTGATTTACACCATTAGTTGAATTCATTGTTCATCGATTTAGCTGGAAATGTAAAGCGAATATTTACAGCAAGTCAAACTTCTTTAAAAGCTTGCCTAAACGACAAACTGTTTTAAAATAAATTATGTCTCCGGTAAAATTTACAATTTCATATCTAGTTAGTAGCTGCATAAACAGTAAAATTGTTATTAAAGCTGCAAGAATTGGCTATAAAAATCATTTAGTAAAATTAGTTGTAAATATATTGTAAGGTTTTAATTTATTTTATTTTATTATTTATTTTTAAGGAAACAAGGAGAAATACTTAAATTTATAAATAAAACACTAATATACATACATATTCCAACAAAGTTTCCATTGATAGGGGTCGTCCATTAATCACGTGAGACTCGAAAGGCCCCCCTTCGGGGTTCGAAAGGGGGTTCGGAAAAAAACACCAAATGTCACAAGGGGGGAGGGGGGGATATAGTGAGATATCACGTGTATTAATTTTTTCTTTGAACGCGCAATTTTTAAACCGAAAAACGGTGCGTGACCTTGACTCGCTGTTGCTAAGCAACGGTCTTTATGACATCAAAACTGGGATCGTAATTTAATTCTAAATTTTTTGATATACTTTGTACCAAATACACGTGATTTTGGGTAGGGGGAGGGGTAGTCTAAATCCTCACCACGTATCACCTTGGGGGAAGGGGGGGTTAAAAAGTTGCTAAAAAACATCACGTGATTAATGGACGGCCCCATAGATAAACAATGATATCGTCGATAGTTACAGTCGATTATAGAAAAATAATAGATAATATGTGGGCACTTATAGCTATAACAGAATATAAAGCATGCACCTAAAATTTAAATATAAATACGGCAAAACAGATAGGTACTCTAAGGCAGAATTATTAGTTACTGAGAAAAGACAGAACCCTTTTCATTAGGATCAGATTTAGGATCAGAAAGGTAACATTTCATAATAACTTTGTATCAAATATGATTACCTTTCCCGGATATCCATTAATGGCTATGTCTGAAGCAAAATCTGTAATAATAGTATCGAATGAGCCGTATTCTGAATTCTTGAATAGCCTTTGTAACCTTCGGTTCTGAAAATGCTGAAACATTATGTTGGCTAGCACTATAACTTCGATTTTATTACTATTGATCTTAAAACTTAAAAATCTGACCACAGCATACTGCCATAGTCACGTTTATTTTTGGATAGCTTATGATAGGCTACAAATTCCCCTGTCCGTTGTTTTTGAAAAAAACGTTAAGAGGCTATGCGAATTTCATTTTTGTCACTGTCACTCCAAGAGAGAAAAATCGCGCAGTGCGAGAGGGGCGGATTCAGGGCAAAAGGGAAAAAAGTTGGTTTTATATTTTTATTAAGAAAAACTAAAATAGCTACCAAAATTTCAAAAATCAAATCTTTGAGTTCTGTACATGGTTCCTATTCGTCAAACGAGGAGAAAAAGTATGTTTGAAGACCTCATTTCAACAATTATTTCTATCGAGGAAAATTTATCCAAACATGTTTTCCAATTTCAAAACCCTAGATTATATAGTCAAAATGCATATACCAAAATGTAAAATGTTCCGTGTATTTCATGAAATACACAGAAAAGAAACACCCGTATTTTTTTCGCATATCGCCTTAAACGAGGACGGGGCGAAGACGTATCGCCCCTTTTAAGTCACCTCTTCCCAGCGTCATCCAAAAATTACTCTGTTGAAAAAGTTAAAATTATGAAAAAAATATATAATGTTAGTTAAACTATAAAAAACAACTTTATTTTAGGAAATTATTCTCGCGTATAAGAAACAGCATGAAAATGTTGTTGATTTAGTGAAATTGTTTATTTATTTGAAACCTCTTATTGTATTTGTATTTCTTGCACTAAAATGCAAGGAAAATATTGCTTGGAAAAATAATGTATGCAAATTTTTTTTCCGTCTATCGCGTCCATGTTAAAATGTATTATTTTCTCCTATTTAGCGCTATCCAGAGACCCAGTGACGTCGTAATGCAGTGCACGCTAATATGAACGTTATTTCAATATAGTTTCTGTCGATATTAGTACCGATACAGTGGGTCTACCGCGTAATTCTCATTTTCATCAACATCAACTTGAGATTGAAATTTGACGTGCGTGCGACGACGCCCGCCTAACGTGCCATCTCTTTTGCACGCGTTGAATTTCGCACGCATTTGCTTGAAGTTGATACAAATGAGAATTACGCGGTAGAGCCCCAGGTCGACTCAAGGTCGTTTCAAAAAACCGGTTTTCGGTTAAACCGGTTTGAAAGTAAGATTTTTTTATCCTTAGCATAAATTATATTTTTAAACTGCATGTGAAATTCAGGCCATCTACATCTTGCATCTTTACAATTCCTAAATAGAAACGTACCTATTAAAAGAAAATACATATTTAATATTTATCACGCATGAAATATTAAATACGTATTTTCTTTCAATAAATTATTTAAATATTTATTTTAAAATACAAAACCAAAATTATAATTCTTCATAAACTAATTTAATAA
Organism: Ypsolopha sequella; assembly: GCA_934047225.1. Taxonomy (NCBI): domain Eukaryota; kingdom Metazoa; phylum Arthropoda; class Insecta; order Lepidoptera; family Ypsolophidae; genus Ypsolopha; species Ypsolopha sequella. The sequence continues at coordinate 17,404,856 of OW203998.1, forward strand.
CGACACTGAAAATCTTTTAAGCAATAATCTAGGCATACAAACTCTTTCATAAATAAACTCTAACTTTTAAAATGAAACCATACCTGAGCTACACAATGCTTTTCAAAACTTAAACCTTAATTAAAATAATATAGCGTATTTATTTTAAAACATAAACAAAAAACCGAAAACGTGAAAAAATAAACTGAGTTTTTTATAAATGCTGAAAAGCCGGTTTTTCGGTTTTCGGTGAAACCGGTTCGCATTCCCTAATTCCGAGCATTTCAGAGTCCCGCATGCAGTGCCATGACGTGTCACCGCGCCCGGTCTCTACTAATATGTTTCTTTAGGAAAGTTGTTCATTATCCTTCTAAAGCCCAGACTTTTTAATCAAAAAAATTGGCTTTCTTCTCAGTCCTTCTAGTTATATTGGTAAAAGTACCTGGGTCGTAGGGATCAAAAAAATATTAATTGTTTGTCGTAAAAATTGCTCTGAACTTGAACTTATTGAAGTGGAGGTCCTTTTAAAAGGGCTTTTGTACAGGCTTCTCAGGCTCTCAGACAGGGTTCCGTACCACCACACAATATGGGTACAGAATCCTTAAAACATTATGGTAAATAATTCCACTTGCAGTTACGCAAGTACCAACTTAACTTAACACTTACAATCTATTAAACTCTAGAAAATCATCTAAAGGGTCTAATTAAGTTGGTCATTTAACTCCCTAAATAAATAAATATTTGTGATGTTCAGATCCTTTTCCCATGTATGTGGTATAAACCTGAAAAATTTTTTTTTTGTTTCTAAGTCAACTGGAACTGCCCTGCTTTGATTCCCTTGAGAGGTACAAACATTTATATGAAATTGATTAAATTAAGTCAAGGGTAAAGTGCAATTCCTTTTTTTCGCGTCAAGCTACAAGCCTGATTTTCTTACAGCATCATATGGCCGTAGATTTCTGTAGTAAGCAGCAGTTTCAATTGATATCTCATACAGGGCCCGAGCAAAAGGGTCTTGACAGACAGACAGATGGACAACAAAGTGATCCTATAAGGGGTTTATTTTTAAAAACGGCTTCGACGATTTTCCGCTGTATCGCCGCAAGTAACTTAAGGTGTTTTCAGTTGTACCAAGGACAGGTTTTTCGACTTAACTCTAAAAAGATCAACCCACCTTGTTACTCAATCTCTCAGCGATTGCGAACTACTTGCGCCTCTTCTATCAGTATTGATCAAAGAAAAATCCGTAGGCCCCTTTCACCCGTATTGCTCTGGTAATAAGAACGTTTTTTTTTATCTCGGTAGTACACTTTTCTCTTGTCTCTTTTTATCGAGTTCTGAAAGTTGATGAGTGTCGTCACTTTAGTTCGGAGATTCATTTTATGATTTCCTTTTATCTCGTTTAGGCTATTATCGTTTAATGTAACGGGTTGTGTGAGGGTTCGGATTTAAGGGGCTTATCCCGACTTGTATATTTTCCAATTCATTTTAAACCATGAAATTGTGATATTTTTTGTCTAAAAAAAAAGTATTTTAGATACTTACATCTTTTCTGGAGACCTTTTTGTGATTCAAAACGCAATACGTCATATTTAGCTCGATCGAAAAAAAAACAGAAGCTTAGTCCTTTTTCACGTTTTATACAAAATTTTATGTTCTATCAAAAATTATATGAAAATTGCAGGAAATTAAATAAAAGTTAATTAAGTAAATACTTAAGCGGATACAGTCTTGAAATTTTCACCGTAAAAACGTTTTTTGAGTGAGAAACGTGTTTTTGAGAACACGGGATATTTTTTTTATTTTTCGCGATATTCGGTTGTCGTAACAGCCAAGGCTTAGAGCGTGCTATTTTAGACAATAATGAAATGTCACAGAGGTCAGTTCTACTCTCCTTGATGCTCAATGTCAGGGATAAGTGGCCCTGTTAAGATCTGGATAAAATCTAGATAAGATGGCTGATAAAGAGTCAGTGGTTGAGCAATCTGCTGGCAATCGAAAAGTCTCGATAACTTTTAATTTCTCTTCTAAGATTTTCGTCTAAGATTAACTTTTCTTTTGTGTTTCCAACGCAGTGATATATGTGAAGGAAAATGTCGGTGAGGTTATATGTACGATTACTTAAAGGTTGGATTTCGAGCTAGGATATAAGCCCAGTTTTTAGGGTTCGGAAAGATGTAAGCCGTGATGGTTTATAATTTATACTAACGGTTGTTACCCGGTGAAACTTAGATGTATCCCCGTTAAGAATGAAACAGTACTCTTACTAAAGCAATATTAATATTTGCAAATATTTGTTCAAGCCTGAGCCAATCTGTATGAAAATCAACATATCACTTTGATGATTTAGCGAAATGGATTTATAGCATCTTTTTTCTGATCTCTAAGAAAAATTAATGCACAAAAGCAATAGATAAACCTTCAAACCTTTATTTAAAAAAACTTGTGTGCAAATTTCCGCGTGATACGTGAAGACCGAAAAATATACTATAATATATATGGTAACGCAACATTTAAATTATATGTTAATGCACATTCTGTTTGAATTATACATATAGGTAAATACAGTTTAATACTTAAATAACATTGAAAACTAGATGATCTATAAATTTGAACTAATTATACCTACCTACAACTAAATAAAAAAGAAGCCAACTGGTAAACCCAACAGACTGATGGCATTTCCTCCTCCAGGATCCAGCCCTTGGATCTGGTCTAGGGTATTACATTTCTTAAAAGAATTTGGTTTTTATAATTGACCCTTTCAGTGTCATAAAAATACAGGTTTTTTTTACACATTTGTCCGTTTCGATTCCTGGTTTAGGCAGGTGATTTTTCTAAATTATTTGATTGCAGTTTTTCTTTAAGTATTTCAAAATTAAAATAAAGATTCCTTTAAATAAAATTTGCTACCTTCAATACTCAGGGTACTCTCCATCCAGGGGGCAATCGTTTGATTCACCCTGTATAAAACCTGACAAAGCTGACTTTTAGGATTCAGGCAAGGGGTACCTACCTTCAAATACGTCAATGCATCAAAAAATAAATTCTGTAAATCGTTTATCGTTCGAGTATACGTCCAATGTCCATCCACCGATTTAATATACCTAATCATAAATAAACTCGCCAGTCTGTGACGCTATCACTGCCCGCTTTCTACGTTATGCGGTCCAAATAAATGAACGCGCGTTCTCGCGGTCTGTGTGCAAGCTGTCGTCATCGCATTCAGTTCTACAAGGAAGAAGACAGCGGAACGCAGTACGCGATATTTAATCTTAAACTTGTCCTCTTCATCGCTTTTCCACAAATAAATTATATGCCGCCGCATAACCTATTTCTATAGACCAGGGGTACGTAGTAATACTTTATATTCTCTGCCAGGGGTCTCCAAACTTTTTTTCTTAAGGCTCCAGTCCCCTTAAAAATCAGTATTCTTGCAGAATTATCAGAAAAGAAAGATTTTATTTTAGTTAGTAAGAAAGCAATAAATAAAATACATTTTACGTTAATTTATAGTGTGGAATTTGAAGATTTCAAAACTCTTTTTTTCCTTTACTTTAATGCTACTTTTAATAGGTTTTTTAGGCTTTAAACATACCTTTATTTATGTTATACGCGTTGAGAGTCTCATTCATGCACACGTCACGTAAAAATTATGACAAAAACAAGAAATTTATTCAGGTAACATTTATTCCCATATCTTCAACAATAATCTTACCTGGTTACTTTTTTGGATAATACTTTAATTTTCTTATTTCGAGTGCTTTAACTAGTTGTGATTTTATGAATTCAACCACTGATAAAATATTTTTTTTCTAGTAGAAAACTATCGTTTAGCGTAGTCAAATTTAAAACACGTAGTGTTCACGCTACACTACGTTACCAGCATGACGTTAGAACATGACGTGTCATTCGCGTGCGCATGCGCGGATGACCACTCCCCCCCCCCCCCGCCGCGCGCGGATCGAGGCGCGCGCGGGCGCTGGACTCTCTCTCTTCCGCCCGAAACGTGTCGACAGACACACGTATGCATACTCGCGTCGCGACACAAACAATATCGCGTACCTAAAGTGTTGTGTTAGTACAAGTGCTGTGTACATCACTCCAACCAAGTGACTCCAAGACATCCCTGCACAGACGCCATCACAACTAGCCCAACAAGGAAGGCTCAGCCCGCTCAGCGCATCCACCATCGGCCCGTCCACAGACATTCGAACCAGGTCAGCGCACCCACATTCTATATCCCACAATCTTTTTATTTACCCGTGTCACCTCATCCCATTATCCTCAAATCCCATCCGCCCTGCATCCTGTGGCCAGCGGCTACATTTTTGGCCCTTCGAACCGTTACTGAACCAGCCCCCGTCGATTTATTACAGTCCATTTTCAATCCAAGAAAATTTTTGGTTTCTATCACCCCCCGCCTATCCCCCGCCGGCCCGTAACTTTGTTTGAACCAGCCCCCGTCGATTTACTACAGTCCATTTTCACCCGGTTACATATTTTGCCCCCTTTCCCGGCAAAAAATATTTTGTGGTTTCGAATACCTATCGCGGGTAGATAATTAGAACCGCCGCCTGGAACATTCCATTTATCGGTTAGAACCGGCCCCCCCACGCCCCGTTACAGAATAAACTCAGTTTTGTTATTATTGTTCAGCTCAGATAATATAATTATATCCATTCAGCCCAATTGTTTACAGTCCACTATATATCTTTAGTAAATCTGCCCATTGTCAAAGATAGTTTCCGTATTTTGTGAGATAATTATATTTTTTTTTTTTGTGAGAGTATAAATTCGCTTTATTTCGTGCACTTACATACGTTACATATATATATACGTATTACGTATATTACTAAAGCGTGATTTGCATTATTGGAGTGTCGTTTGGATCCGATTTCTGCGAGGTAAATACATTCTTTGTTTGTTTACACCCAACGAGGCAGTAGGTAGATATTTTGATCTAAAAATAGAATCGTCAACGACTGATGTTTTTTGTTGTAAGCAAGATCTAGCGTATTATTGTCTAACGCGTATTGTCGGCACGTGATTTCAAGGCAAATAACATAAAAGTGAACAGGTTCATCAGCCCTTTTCGATATTTTTGTGTTGCGGTAATCTCACGTCGCAGTAATATATTGCCGGACCGTTTATTTGTGTTATTGTCTGCTTTTTTACCCGGGTATATATATATAGCACAAATATAGTAAACAATTTGTTTTTTTTCTCTTCTCATCTCTGATCTTGTTGTTTGTGGTACACATATAGGGTGTTCCACGTTGGTTTATCAGCTCATATACAGGTTGTTTAAAATTTTTTTTTTTTTTTTTTTCCTTTCTCTCTCATGTTTATTTAAGGGTTCCGTATTCCGTTTGAACATAGTCATTGTTGCTTCATCAGCGCAAGTGTCTCGGCTCTATTCATCTGTCTCATCAATTGTTTTAGTTGTACGTCCGCTCTTATAGTTTAGCTCAAACTCGTTGAGTGTTTTGTCTTAATAATCAACCACCTACTTACAGAATTAAGATGCCTTCGAAATCACAAGCCGCGATGTTTCGTGAGGCCGTAAAGGCGATAGTTCTGTTAAAGGAGATCGGTGAGGCGGTAGAGGCAGGCGACAGAAAAACTTATTCTGTGGCGGACTTCACCGCTCGTTACGCAAACATACAAAGCGTTAAAACTAAGTTAGAAAACGTGTATTATGAGATCCTTGACGATGAGGATTTGTCCGACGAAACTGAGGCAAACTACACAAAAAATTTTCAGTCGGCACTTAGCAATTATGATGCTATACTAGTGGCATTCGAAAATTTAAAAGTAAAATCAGCGCTTCCGGACAAGACGCAACCCCTCAGCTCAGGTACACCCGTTGGTGTTTTACCAAAAATACCCATACCGGAGTTTCATTCGAATGTTGAAGAATGGCCCTCATTTATTGCCGTTTTTAGGAGCCTCGTCAGTGAGATGGCTACAGTCTCGGATGCTGTCAAACTGCATTACTTGTTAGGCGCCCTAAAGGGTGAGGCACATGATATGGTGAAACACCTCTACCCTACCAACGAGAATTATCCCATAGCCATGGAAATTCTAACCAAGCGTTACGACAATCGTCGTGTACTCATTGACCGGTTTGTGGACATTATAATGAACCTTCCGCACATCCACATGCGCTCGGATATCCGCACATCATTCTTAATTCCGCTTATCTCAGCGCAAAGCGCTCTCCGCAATCTCGATCTGCCCATGAAAGATTCCGACTATGTTTTCGTGTCCATGGTGGTGCGAAAACTACAAGGCGAGCTCCGCACTCTTTTTGAGCGGAAGTACGGATCTCGTGCAACTCTGCCCACGCTCAAGAACCTCATTGAGTTTCTGGAAGAGCACGCACGCTGCAAGGAGAATGAGTCATCGTTCCTTGCGTCACAGGAGGCTCCTTCTTCATCACGGCTCGGCCCGTCAGAAAGGCTCGCTCAGCTCAATAAGCTGCTTCAACCCACTCGAGGTACTCCACGTCAGCCCTACCAGGCTCATCAAGAGTTCCGCCCCATAGCTCCTCGGCAGGACAATCGCTCCCCCCGTCCTATTCGTCAACCATTTATGGCATTTGAGACAGCGCCAGTTTACTCGGCCCGATCATCCCCATCACCCACTCGCCGACAGAATTATTCGGCTCAACCTTCTTCCCCTACTGGTGGTATGCCATGCCCATACTGCAGGAATAGGGGACACAAACTCATCGCCTGCCCAGAATTCAACAACCAGCCAGTTCAAGGTCGGTGGGACTTTGTGAACTCACGCAACCGGTGCCGACGCTGTTTGGGTCCTCATTATGAGAACGAGTGCAGGTCTACACGTGCATGCAAGGAGTGTGGGCGGTCTGACCACCATACTTCACTGCATCGCCATGGGGCCATGTCTCCGACACGCTCATCTGCTCATTTGCTGCCTCCGTCTCTACGTGAGCAGCCCAGACAGCGCTCAGCGCATGAGCGTCAGTACCGTTCGGCACATGCTTCACAGGCATATACGTCCCATCCAAACTCGCCCACTCAATCGCGATCGCCAAGTAGGTCTCGGGTAGGTAGTCAACAATGACTACCTACAATAACAGAGCACTATGAAGGCGAGGACGACCAGCACTCAGCACACTCAGCACACTCAGCACACTCATCACACACTCAATCAGCACATACACACTCAGTTCATTTTCACTCAATGACTTCAACTCCAACAGAAGATTCCTGTAACTCCGCACAACGTGTAGTGAACGTCACTAACACACCAATTTTGTTGCCAACCGTCTCACTTAAAATAGCAGACGTACATGGTCAATTTCACTCAGCACGAGCACTGTTAGACTGTGGAAGTATGCTAACTCTTTGTTCTCAGCGCATGGCCACAATTTTAAATTTACCATCAAAACATACATGTCTAAAAATCGCAGGAGTTGGAAATCAGCACACACAAAACTCAAAGGCATCAATCACAATTGTATGCCGACCTACTCACCGTGACACACCTATGATCACGGCCACAGCCCATATATTGAAGAACGTAACTGGGTACCTACCGTTGGAAAAGGTTCCAGATCTCGCTCAGTTAACAGGTCACCCACCGATTCCTCTTGCTGATCGAGAATATCACACACCAGCTCCGGTTGATCTAATACTAGGATCTGACGTTCTTGGTCAAGTGTTAGACGGAACCAAGGTTTCGCTCGGCCCTGGCAAGCCTATAGCCTTCGGCACGATATTTGATTTTACGTTGATTGGACCTTTCGAAAATTTACACACCTCACCCACGAATCAGGTCAATTCCGTTCACATTGTCGGCTCTCACACGGACTCAGAGCATTCCACTCATGACATTCACAAAAGTCTTGAGAGGTTTTGGGAATCTGAGGAACCCCAAACCTACAAGCATACCAGCCCATTAGAGGATCAGTGTGAGGACATTTTCCGCACCACAACTACTCGTGAACCATCAGGTCAATATGTGGTTACACTGCCCTTTCTACACAACGCGCCGACATTAGGTTCCACTCACGCTATTGCTCTGCGCAGGTTTCTCAACTTAGAGAAGAAGCTGCAAGCGAACCCGCCCTTCCGCTCGAAATACGTAGAATTCATGTCAGATTACATAAAATTGGGACATATGTCGCCGTGTCACCCCAATACCTTTGCTCATAAATCCCATTTCTATATCCCACATCATGGCATATTCAAGCCAGGATCAGAAAAGTTGCGCTGTGTGTTTGACGGAAGTTGTAAGAGCTCAAACGGCGTCAATCTAAATGATTGTCTTCATACAGGTCCAGCTCTTCAGCAAGATATTGTTGACATTATCATGTCCTTCAGGACCCACTCACAAGTTTTCAGCACAGACATCCGAATGATGTTCCGAAATATACTCATTCACCCAGAGCAAAGACGTTTTCAACTCATTCTCTGGCGGTCTTCACCCGACCAGCCCCTGCTCACGTATGCCCTTAATACCGTCACATATGGATTAAGGTCCAGCCCATACCATGCCATCCGCACTTTACTCCAATTGGCTGATGACGAAGGTCATCGCTACCCCCACGCTGCTCAGGTCCTCCGCAAATCAATATTTGTGGACGACATTCTCTCAGGTGCAGATTCTGTAGAATCTGCTCAGTCGCTCCAAAGCGAACTGATCGAGTTACTCGCCCTAGGTGGCTTTCAGCTCAGTAAATGGACCTCCAACTCGCCCCAGCTCCTTGAACGATTCCCAGATGACCAGTGCGACATGCCCAAGGACTTTGACTTCAGTCCCGACTCTAATTCCATTAAGGTTCTGGGAATACAGTGGATTCCTCAAACTGATGAGTTCACTTACCGCATTTCTCTGCCCACTCATGCTCAAGTCACAAAGCGCTCCATTCTCAGTACAGTAGCGTCTCTCTATGACCCCAATGGCTGGGTCACTCCAGTCATCTTCCGCGCAAAGATTCTTCTCCAGAAGCTTTGGCTTCTGAAAATAGGATGGGATGAGCCTATCTCTGAAGAAGTCCACACAGAGTGGCAACACATCTCAGAGGATCTTCCTCAGCTCTCAAACCTCCGTTTACCTCGGCACATTTGTAAGTACAAGCCCACGTCTACTTACTCACTTCACGGGTTCGCGGACGCATCAGAGGCTGGCTTTGGTGCCGCTATCTACCTTCATGAGCGCAATATCACTGGACATGTCAATGTACACCTAATCATTGGCAAGTCCAAGGTCGCACCCATAAAGACTCGTCTCTCAATCCCGAAATTGGAGTTGTCAGCCGCGACTCTTTTATCTCAGCTCATGACTCGAGTGTCAGCCCAATTGTCAGCTCATATAGACATTCAAACACACACATGCTGGTCAGATAGCACAATAGTGTTGGCATGGCTCAATACCCCACCTCACCGATTACAGACTTTCGAGGCCAATCGAGTGGCTAAGATCACAGCTATTTCAACTAGCCATACGTGGAGGCATGTGCCCACGAATCTCAACCCTGCTGACTGTGCAAGCAGAGGCATGTCTGCCCAATCTCTCTCACTTCATGACCTTTGGTGGTCACCCAGTTGGCTCAAAGAACCTACCTGCACTTGGCCCAAGATGCCACCCGCTCTAGGCCATCATGCTCTCCCAGGCCTTAAGCCCAAAAAGGTACCAGCACACATAGCAGTCCCAGATATCGATCTGGACTTGCTCACTCGCTACAGCTCACTTGACAAGCTCGTCGGAGTGACGGCTTGTATTAAAAGGTTCATATTCAATTGTCGGCACAGCCCAGATGCACGGCGCTCTGGTCCGTTGACAGCTAGTGAACGCAGGGACGCTCTGTTGCACTGGGTCCGCTCTGTTCAGCACAATGAGTTTGCTGAAGACATTAATCGTATCCAGACTGATAAAGTTTGTCCCGTTCGGCTCCAGCGTCTCTCGCCCTTCATAAAGGACGGCCTCTTGAGAGTCGGTGGTCGTCTCTCTCACGCGTCAATTAGGTATGACGCTCAACACCCACTCATTCTACCCAGCTCAAGTCCGCTCGTAGATCTCATTATAGATCACTATCACACAATACACTGCCACCCTGGAGCTGACACATTACACGCCATATTACGCCAGCAGTACTGGATTCTGTCCGCTCGTCGTATTATTAGACACCGCGTGTTTAAATGTATTAGATGTTTCCGGTGCCGCGCTCAGCCTAAGGCTCCGCTCATGGCTGATCTCCCAGTAGACAGAGTTACTCCTCAGCCAGTTTTTAGTCACGTCACGACGGACTTTGCTGGCCACTTCTTCGTTAAATCCAGCACGTTGAGGAACGCGAAACTCATAAAAGCGTACTTTTGTATTTTCGTTTGCCTCGCAACAAAGGCGGTTCATTTGGAACCAGTCTCTGCACTCTCAACGGAAGCGTTCTTTGCGGCATTGCAACGTTTTATCTCACGTCGCGGTACTCCGGTTCTCATTCGTTCAGACTGCGGCACAAACTATGTAGGTGCTAGGAATCAACTCATTGAAGTTCAGAACTTCCTCAGGTCAAACAATGATGCAATCACTCACAAACTCGCGAATCAGCACATAACTTGGTTATTAAACCCGCCTAAAGGGCCTTGGTTCGGCGCACTGCACGAAATAAACGTAAAATCCACCAAGCAACTACTTTATCGCGTGATAGGTGAACAGCACCTCACTTTTGAGGAATTCTCTACCCTTTTGGCTCGAATTGAGGCTGTACTCAACTCAAGACCCCTCTGCCCAATTTCATCCGACCCTACGGACTTTGAACCTCTCACGGCCGGACATTTCATTATTGGTCGTCCGCTCACCGCTCTACCTGAGCAGTCTTTTGACGACAGACCCATATCTGCTCTTAAACGGTTTCAACTCATTCAAGCGCTCTCTCAGCGCTTTTGGACTCTCTGGTCCAGATCCTACCTCCATACCCTGCAAACCCGCTCCAAATGGCTCTCCCCTTCTTCCCCTCCTCAAGTGGGTGAACTGGTCCTCATCAAAGAGGATGACCTGCCTCCGCTCCAATGGAAGTTGGGAAGAATTCTCCGCACGATACCTGGCAAGGATGGAGTGATACGAGTTGTGGATCTGGACACAGCTCATGGAAATCTGCGACGACCTGTGTTCAAGATAGCCAGGCTGCCGTTGGATTCAGCTCAAGAGGAGCCGCAGCCCCGGCCCCCCCAGGATGTTCACGCTACACTACGTTACCAGCATGACGTTAGAACATGACGTGTCATTCGCGTGCGCATGCGCGGATGACCACTCCCCCCCCCCCCCCGCCGCGCGCGGATCGAGGCGCGCGCGGGCGCTGGACTCTCTCTCTTCCGCCCGAAACGTGTCGACAGACACACGTATGCATACTCGCGTCGCGACACAAACAATATCGCGTACCTAAAGTGTTGTGTTAGTACAAGTGCTGTGTACATCACTCCAACCAAGTGACTCCAAGACATCCCTGCACAGACGCCATCACAACTAGCCCAACAAGGAAGGCTCAGCCCGCTCAGCGCATCCACCATCGGCCCGTCCACAGACATTCGAACCAGGTCAGCGCACCCACATTCTATATCCCACAATCTTTTTATTTACCCGTGTCACCTCATCCCATTATCCTCAAATCCCATCCGCCCTGCATCCTGTGGCCAGCGGCTACACGTAGAATAGAACTATTAATTAGTGAAATAACAAAAAACGGTATTTAAAAAATTATTTTAAGAACATTTTATCAAATCGAAACTTATCGAGAGTTTAAAACACAAAACGCGTCGATATTTCCCTCAGTTTCGCTGGGACATCGCAGCGTTCAGACGTGTGTTGTGTAGCTCGACGTCATTTTACCTCTCGCTCGCACGGTTGCTCCCTTTCCCTCGTGTAGATTCTTATGGAGAAGCGAACTGTATCATTAAAGTTGCTCTACTTGAATATTGCACTTATCATTTAATAAGTAAACAACTATGGATAAAATATTTTTTGAATATTTTAAGAAATCCCTGTTTCGATAAAATAAAGTCTAATCTACGTCCGTCCGTATTTCACAGCATCATAACTTTAGCACTATCAAGATAAAGACATGTAGTTTGGCACAAAAATAGCATTAATTTGCCTACATATTACATTGTAAAAAAAATATGAAAAATTTGAAATTGTTTAAAATATTTTCAAAACAAAAGTGAGAAAAATAAAAAATATCCTAAAAATACAATATGGGTATCAATAATGTAGACACTAAAAAGGTGATTGTAAAAATATATACTTTTACTATATTTACTGGCACTGGTTTTGTGAAATCTTCAAAAAAACTACAATAACGTGTATGTCCGAAACTGGTAGACCGAAAAATATGAAAAAATGTCCATTATAGATCATAACTGACCAATAACCGGGAAAACTATGGTGATTTAAAAATATAAAAAAAGTAAAATAAATAAAAAAAAAACATTTATAAAAATACAATATGGGTATCACATTGTAGGTATTAAAAAGCTTATTGTAATAATATATAGTTTGGCTATATTTAATTCCATCTATTTCGAGAAATCCTTGAAAATCTATAAAAAAATGTATGTCCCCCCTCTTATCTCCAAAACTGGTGCACCGAAAAATATGAAAAAAATCATGGTAATATGCGTTTACGTAAAAATTACAGAAAAAATAAAGCGGTTGAGAAATTCACGAAAAAAAATTATAAATTTTATCATCCACAATACGGAACCCTAGGTTCTGACTAGAGTCTGACTCGCACTTGGCCAGTTTTTTTTCAAGATATTTGCGGTAGGCCGTTTTTTTGGGCGGTTTTAATTTAGTTTTCGGAGCTTTTATTAAATTAATTTTAGCTTAATTTTTACCATAAGTATCCGGTTATCCGGATAATACATTATCCGTTATCCGGATAGTAAAAATCTGCGAATAATTGCATGCCCTAATTTGCTTAGATTAAGTTATGTTAATGTGTGTTAATTCGAAAACCCGTAAAGCCGTATTTTAGAAGTTGTGGTCTATAAAACCCACGGGGATGGCGTGACACAATTTTTATACCAGCACCGCTGTCGCCACTTTTTGGAATAACTAAAGCCGAAGCTACATCCTTTTTATTACTTTACTTACTTTTATTTAAAATATATTAAAAAGCTATCGAAGTCACTAAAACCGACAGTCGAGATAACAACGTGCTAGACAATAATGCATCAAAACAAAAGAACGTACGCAGCTGCGGTTCTTATCATTAAAACATCACATTTCTAAAACTAAATTTTTTACCTTTTTTATTGCACCTTAGTCATAATCATGGACACACAAACCGACAGACACTTAATTACCGTAAGGGTTTCTATTTTTGATATTATATTACTTAAAGAACTGATTGTAATATGTGTGTGAGTATTAGGAATACATAATTTTGAATGTTTTCATTGTTACGATTTGATTATTAATTTTCTACATTTCCAAATTTTATAAAGGTATTTTTTATGTCAGGCATTAGTTAAATGAAAATCTTGATGAATAAAGAAATTTTCGGGCACAACTACACGCTTTTTAGGGCATGCAGGTTTCCTTAGAGCGATAGGGCTCATCACGTTGAGACGTAATAATCGTCAGAGAAACGCGGGTGTACTTATAGGTACACGTATGGATGGACTTATGACTTGCATCTCACAGTTCACACTCGGAACACCTCTTGACACCCCTTCGGTAAAAATTTGCAAATAATTGCATGACCTATAAAATGTATTGTGTCTAAATACTAATCACTTTTACTGCTACCAATAAGCCATCTATTCCAGATAGATTTACTTTTGTTTATTTTGCTTTTGCAAATTCATTTTGTTTGTTCCGATAAACAAACCAAACTTTGTAAATTACCGTTACTTGAATAATTAAAAATCTTCACATGTCAAATTTTAAGTAATCGTACACTCATTTAACGAAGTAGAGCAACATTCAGGTGCGGTCTCTAACATCTTAATGCAGCGGGGGGAGCGCCACTTCTAGAGCCTCAGGTAAGATGAAAGCGAAATGTTGCAAAGAGAGTCTGGGGCCTTAAGGGCCACACTTATTCCGCAACTAAGTCGCGAGGACCAAGACTATAATGGCTCATGATTCCAAAATACTGTAGTTTTGCCGCGCAAATTTTCATATTGGGTTTAGCCGGTAGCTAACGCTACTAATATAATAACGCTACTTTTATAATACTAACGTATGATAACAGGTTGTGAGTTTTGATACTATTATAAATAGCAGCACGTTAATATTATACCTACATGTGTGGATTTTAAATAAACTATAGCGCGGTCCCGCCAGCGACCGCGGGCCGTATTAGTGGTGCTCGCGGGCCGGTTTTTGCCCACGGGCCGTAGTTTGGAGACTCCTGACCATCACTCCGATCGATGATATTAAGGTTTCTCCCAACGCCAACGACCTTGAACTGAGTAACTTTGTAACCATTTTATACGGTAACTGTAGCATTTTTTAATAGAAGAAAAATACATAGAAATCTACATGATACAAATAGTGATGTGGTTTTTCCTGAATTTTATTTTAATATACAGAAGTGAAGCAAGAAAATTCCAAGTTTACCCCTATTCTCGATTTTTGTCCACTTGTAACAATATAACTGCTACAGTTTTTATCGAAACAGTATAAAAATTTATAAACTTCTAGACAAAATAATATTAAATGATGTGGTTTTCTCAGTTCTTGGAAATTCATTTTGTTTTAGATAAAATTAATTAAAAACACACTATTTTCGCACTTGTCAGCTGCAGCAATTGACGTAACAGCCATGTTGCAGTGCGAGCTGATAAGAACTTTATTTTAATATGATTTTGTTCGAAATTTCAACCACCACAAATAGAGTTGCTAATTTTTCCGACGGAGCCACCTTAAAGAAAACCGCATCCATATCTGTTTAGTGGTTCTCAAGTTAAAAGACTGACAGACGGACAAAAATTCAATTTTTTTTAGTTTTGGCTTAATAGAATAGAATGACATTTATTTCGACCAACTTGTGGATCATAATTATAACATACACAATACAATAATAAACATATAATAATAACACATCAATAATAAACTAAACTTAATAACTTCAATTAAATTCTATATACCTAATAAATTCCATTAAAATTATGAAAAAATACATATTCTATGTTCAGACACAACTTTTCTACAACTTAACTATTAGTCCATAACATCAAATAGCCAGTTTAAGAAAATAATGCTTTATGGCACTTCTTCACTTTTTATTATTGTTAAAATATGGTCAGCAGCGCCTTAATAGTGACCAAAGGTTAAACACCAAATTTTGCCACTTCTGATGCTATATTCTACTCAGAAGGCATCTAATATTTGATAAGGTCATTTGAGTACATATTACATAATATTATCCTATAACCATTACGTAATAATAAGAGTGAAATATACGGGTGGCGGAATTCAGCGGAAACATTCCGTAACATTGTATGCGAGTTTTGTACGAGATTAGGTTTTTTTTTTTAAGAGTCGATTCTCCGGATTTGTAACAAAATGTCAAGAAAAAATTATAATGGACAAAATAATACTTTTCGCTATGAGCAATATGTGTACCAATAGTTTAAGTTTACTTTATGCATAATAGTAGTTTATGCTACAAGGGCGCAAAGGAATAAATTACGAGGACGATTTAAAACACGAGCGTAGCGAGTGTTTTAAACGTAACCGAGGAATTTATTGCTGTTACGCCCGTGTATCATACTACATTTTTCAATGCATAGTGTGAGGAGATGAAAACAAATATAATCTTGTGAACTTTAAATCATAATTGGCTCAAAAGGACTGTATCCATAGCCGTTAAACGGTGTAAAAAAAGTATAACGTCTATGGTACACAGGAAAGGCTGCAGGTTAGCCAACCATTGAAAATAAATTAAAAAAAATAATAATAATAAAGCCCTAGGGCAAAATAATCGACTTTCTGTTCGGTTTTGATGCATAAAAAGTGGGCCTTTACGAGCACATGCATTGAAAACGTATTTTTAATGATATTATGGTAGCTTCAAAATAATTGGACTATGGAAAACGCTGCCATAAAAGCCGATTCTGAAGGCTTTAATTTTAGTTTTAGTGCTGTCACAACAAAATTTCATTTATTGCAAAATAGTCCTTAAACTCTAGGAACATAAGCTAAATTACTTTGGAATAATTTTAGTTTTGACAGCACTAAAACTAAAATTAAAGCCTTCAGAATCAGCTACATTATATCATTAAAAATACTTTTATTTTACATTGTAGAATTGTAGAATAAAATATATCAGTCTTGTACCTAATTTTAAGAATATTTTTGTAACGAAATAAAGAATTAAGAAATTGCTCTAACCTAAAGGTTGTATTTTGGCCGTTACAGGTAACTATTTCTTAATCCTTAAATTCATAAATGAATAATATGAGAAAAATAAAATTATTTTTTTTTCGCTGTTTTGGAGGTAAAATAAAAAATAAAAATGTGATTTTCTTAATTTTTATATATATATATATTTTTTTGTTTTCTTTGTCGGTTAGAATAGTTATTTGACACGAGTTTACCAAAAACTGTAATAAAAACAAAAACAAAATATTACTATGGTTTTTTTTCGCAACCACTTATTTTCAGATTTGGAAATACTACAAAAATATATATTTATGTAAAAAAAAAAAAGTAAATAAAACAAAATTTTGTACTTTTTCATTCCATTTAATTTCATATTGAATAGTCCTTCAGAAAGGTGCCACTATAACAAAAATGTTAAAATATAATATATGTATAATATATTCGTTGCTAAATGGGTTGTTGGAAATATCCAACACAATGCCTTATTTTGTTGCAAATCCGGAGAATTGACCCTTAAAGTAATATCATAATGGCATGGAGGCAATTTAAAAAATTATATCTAAGGCTTCAGTACGTAAGTGAAAATTCTTGGAATTTCTCTTAATTTAAGCAGAACACTTTGAATTCCTAGCTGTTGTAACAAAGCTGCGGAATATTCTGTAATACAGTCTTTGTATCTCTAGAATATGTTACTGCGCTCGTTGAGATGGGCGGAATGGGAATAATTTCGAAATTAATATGGAGTCGTATTATTACATGACTCACTTATTATTATTATTATTGTATATATCATATGGTTTAATTTTATTAAGAATTTGAATTTTTACATTAATAATTATAGCTACAGAAAATTTATATAAATTAAATTTTTTTAAGAATTTTTTAATTTTTTTATGTTAACCAAAAAGCTATCGAATTTTGACTTCAACGAATAATTCACGGACAGCGGGCAGATTATACGGTTTTGCTAAAAAAACATGTTTATGGAACCCTCTTATTAATCGTCACCTAATCTTAGAATCCACACCTAGAGGTGTTATAGTGTATGAACTGTAAAATGCAGGTTACAGACCACGCTCGTACACCCACGTTTCACCAAACGATTATTACGTACCAATGGGCGGGTGGTGAGCCCTAACGCCGTACTTTGGGTACAAATATGAACCCACAGCTTTAAGGGTCCGTAAAAGGCCAGATTGAGCACCTCATCAATCAGAACTGAACGCTACGACGACGTTTCCTTTTATTTAAAAAAACACGCTTTGAGCCGTGGCTGCTACGACCACCAAGAAACACGCGCTCACGAAAAACAGCGTTTTTATTTAATAACTCGGCTTTTATATAAAATTATTAAAATATACTTTAATTTTTAAACGAGTTTATTAGTCACGTATTTTTAGTACAAATTTCAAGGCTGTATAATTTAAAGAAAGCTCTTGAACACTCAAAAAACATAAAATTTAGAGGTAACATCGTAATTTTTTTGTACCAAGCGAACTTAAAGCTTTTGTGTTTTTTTTAAGTGTTTTAGATTAGTCCTATAGTCTACTATCTACATTATTTTATTTGACCGATTGACCAAATAACACAATGTGAAATGGTCGTTTGAAATTGTGGATCTGGCTTTATACAGACTCTTAACTTGCCTTCCAAAGCTTACAAACCAAACATAAATGTGACCCCCGGATAAGTGGTCGAGAACGAGTACTCGAGTATTCTATAGAGGAGTCTGGTGATACCCGAACTCGATTTCCGTTCTATTCCACCCACAAGAATAACGTTAATTAAATACACATACATATTCCACCTAACGCCTATGTAGTGTGGTAGCTAGGTATAGTTAACCCGGCGAGGATGAGGAAGAGTCAATATTACCCTGCTCATTTTTAAAAGTTTTCAGTTTTTTGTCACGTGGTCGTATGTTATTAGTTGTCTCGATAGCTGTCGCTAATGACGCCCCCTGCCTGCCGCACACCGTTCTTCAGTTGGCCGGTGACTGAAAAATTAACTACATGTGTGCAGCCGCAGAAAAAGGTAAATAAGACCCTACATTATACACGATTTAGTTTAAAACGTTGAGTTCTGCCAAAGTTGATTGTGTTGTAGGCATTTAGTAAAACAAATAAAACTTTAAGATCTGTACCCTAAAATGTGGTTTTTTATGGTAAACCGCAAAATAATATATTATTAAAATGTTCAAGCATAAATCTACACTGAAAAAACAAAAAACATGTAACAATTGAAAATGAAATATAGGGTCATAATTATCCTCCGCGTGCGATTCTGCACCACATCTTCGCCGGGTTAAGGATAAACAATGAAATATGAGATATAATTGGAAACCTATTACATGAAATGTTATTGTAATATGAAACTAAAGGAATGTAAACATTGTAATTAGAAGCCAATCAATAACAATAATGTAACAGGAGATCTATCCATATTTGGAAGTCTAGGTTGTAACAAGACTCCATACAACATGATCAAACTGTAAACATCAACCACCCAAGTAGCCAGGAATCATACCTACCTGTACACGTGTAACCCCTCCACAATTTTTTTATTATTTATTATTAGGGTGAAATCGCCAAAATGTGTACGTAACAAAAACATAACAAAAAGGAAATGTAATAAAAAGGAACTATTGGGACTCGTTCATACATAAAAAATAAAACAACATTTTATCTTTCCATTTATCTGGTTTATTTTTTTTTCCTCTCCCGGTATTTTCATTGCCTTTCAGCTGTTGCCTTAGGCATTTTGCGGAAAAATAAATGCTTAAATAATGTTAACAATCAAACAAAAATTTAAACTGTGTTTCAAACGAATCTGACGACTTTTCGCAAATGTCATACTTTGACAGCTGTATAAAAATGTAAAAAACTATCATTGGTCTGAATGTGTTTGCAATACCGTTCATTAGAGTCCAAACACGGGGAATCTAACATCATCCGTTCCGGAGATATTCAATCAAAGTTTTGCCAAAAAACCTGTCAAATGTAAAAAAAGTGTCAAATTTGAAGACTAATCGAATGGGCGGAGGTAGGCATGTATTTATATATGTAACCTATTAGTATGTAGTATATAGGATGGGATTTGGTCGGCCGCCTGGATTCGTGCTGGGGGCTCGGTTGGTGATCACTGAACCTTGTTCCTGGTCCCTGGCCGGGTCTCCGGTATGGGTTCGGGCGGCTGATTGGATTTTACCTTGTATAATATATATTTTACCTATCATTTTAATCGTAAATATATTGCTACATAAATTAAATAAACCTTTAATTTAGTTCATGTACATTTATTATTCTATTACATATATTTTCTTTATTAGATTAAATTTGACGTGTAAAAAGTGTATATATCTATACCTGCTTTGCAAAATAAACTATTTGAATTTGAATTTGAATTTGAATACGGTACCGAAATCAGCCTCTTGATACTGAGTTTTTGGACCACTTTTTAGCACCTGTCAAACACGGTTTTACAATTTTAAATATTCAACAAAATCAACAATAAAAAAATGAGAATTGTTATTATGTGTGATTGGGTTCAACTAAATAACCTGTTTTAGTAATTTACCATGTGACGTGTGACGTCATCACACTCATATTATTCTGAACGCACCCTTAGCCTTCCTTTTTGTTACGTTACAAAGAAAAATGTGACAAAGTACAACAAAAATACGTCACGCTCATAACTTCAAAATAATTTACACACTGTGGATAAATTTTAATGAAAATTTGACTAACTACAACGTAAACAGACTGAAATTCAGATGACGTGTGTATGAATAAGTTTGTGAATTCTTACCTTCTACTGGGTTTGGCGGGTGTTACAAAGAGGATCATTAAAAGTCTTTTTTGTCGCGCGTTGACGTTGTCTTTGACCATGAGAACAAACAAAATGACAGAGATGTGACACTAACGCTACTTCTACGGAAACTCTTGTTTGCGGTGTTGCGAGTAAAATAATTCATTATTTTACCACATTTTATAGAAAAAAGTGCGACAAATAAAATAACAAAGAAAAATACGTTTTTTAATAAGTTCGTATTTTGTGTAAAATTTAATAATCACTTCACAAAAATAGTAAATACAATGAAATTGCGAAATTGGTTATTCTTCTATATGTATAAAGAAAAAATTTCAACGTAAAGTACTTATGTTTTATTTTTTTTAGTATGTTTAGGTGCAACTAAGCTAAATGGACAAAACATGTAAAAATTTTAGCGTTTTCACCCATTATTATTTATTTATTTATCTAAAAATGTAATGGCTAATAGGCAGATCAATAGGTATAGAATGTAGGTTTGACTAATGCATTGCTTTACTTATATAGAAATTTTATTTTGGCAGTAGCAGCCCAAAATAGACCGAGGTCCGTGCTAGGGCTGGCTACATCAATTTGATCAATTTTATTAGCAGTCAATCCGTCACGAACACATAGAACTACTTTTTGCATTTATTTGATATTTTGATTTTTACTTATATGTATATAACGTATATTGTATTATATGTTTATAGTATATAAGGCTTATTTAGCCCAATAAATGTGTGACAGTATCTACTCGAATCTCGGTTGTTTCACTTGTCGTCTCACGCCCAACATTGCACCACCTTATACATATATATATCCACCGTATATATGTATAGTCCACCTTACTAAGTCACACCTATACATAACTTTGTCATAACTTGAAAGTTTTGTTACTGCGCAGCATTATTACTTTTTAAATCAGTTACAATGGGGTTCCGTACACGTAGTATGCACATTTGCAATATGTCCATGCAAACATAAGATGCCTTGTTGTGTATAATCTACACAACCTTTGATATATGTATATACATAGGTATCACAAGAATTATTATTTTCGCAGGATTGAACTGAAGTAAACTATGACTTTCGAAACATATGCAGAGAAAGCTTTCAGACACACTGACACTGTCTGATTTTGTAACAATATGGTGTAATTTTATAGAACGCAGTTTCTTTCTACGGCAGTAGTTTATTTTAATTGTTTTTGTTTTTTTTTATTTGACCCGGCATGATAATCTATGGCAGACGTGATTTTTTTCACGTAACCTATAATAAGCTCAACAATACAATATAAATATAAAATAGTTTATTTAGAAAACAAGTTGTTGGTATACAGTATGTAGGCTTTATCCATTTAAGTTTATAGGAAAACCTGTATTAGGATGAGACCGCTCTTCCTTATGTTTAACAATAACTTGTTCATTAAGACTCATATTATGTAGTAATTACCTAAATTAATAAAGTTAAAAAACACTTTTAAAAGTAAAGTTAAGCTCAACGAGGTATCCTATAAGATATGTATTTCAATTTTTTTTTTAATTCCTCCTCCTAGAAGACTTTATATTTTGCGTATATCCGTAGCATTTTAGAGTTCGCCAGTACTGTGTGGAGTCCACATTACAATGTAAATGTAACCTCGATCGAACGAGTACAAAGGAAATTCATAAAGGCTCTTGAATATAGAATTTTTGGTCCCTTTCTGAATTACGAAGATGCCTCTAAGCGACAGAAACTACCTACACTTGAAAGCCGTCGGTCATTCCTTGATGCAACATTTTTATTCAATTTTTTTTTTAATAATTTTGACTTTTCTCCTCTTTTGGAAAAAATACATTTTAAAGTCCCACGTAGCACCACCTCATGTTTTCATTTTTTCATACATTGTTTTCTATTAGCTTTGGATCTACAAATTACTCCAAAAACACTTTCCTCAGGCGCAGCTGCAGGGCAGGGTACACAATAAAAAACTGAAACATGTGTTTTTTTTTATTTAGTTATCAAAATTACAGCAAAAACAATCTTAAATAATTAAGCCGTCCCTCCGAAACCCGTAAGGTTTTATGCGAGTGACACGCTACCAGCTCGCTACGAAGTCAATTTATTTGTTACATGCTAACACCCACGGTAGTATCTTTTTAATAGAGATAAAGTTTTACTTTTGGATAATCCAGACGATTGTTTTACACTGTCTCTTACGTTCTTTAAAAATAAAGCACGTTTAATTTTGTTGCATTATTATATGTAGGTTTTTCATCCATCCATCCATCAGCCTAGTTCGTCCACTGCTGGACATAAGCCTTTCCAGGACTTTACCACTCTCGGCGGTCATCCTGGAAGAATTGTCCATACTCTTGCCATACTCACACACGCTGGGCAGGCGGGTTGGTGAGCGTGGTGCCGGAACCCTCGCACCAGTGACGCCGCTGCCCGTCACCAGTCTGTTCCATATAAGGCCCGGCTATTAGGGATGGATATACTGCCATACATCAGTCCCAGGCATGGTAGGCCTCCTGGTTTTTTGCCTGTGAGCTGTCCTCTTACT
The DNA here is from genome assembly GCA_934047225.1 of Ypsolopha sequella. Lineage (NCBI taxonomy): Eukaryota > Metazoa > Arthropoda > Insecta > Lepidoptera > Ypsolophidae > Ypsolopha > Ypsolopha sequella. Next base: position 17,427,552 of record OW203998.1, read on the forward strand.
CTCCCCCGAATTACTTCGAGGGGGTCTCCAAGTAAGATGGTGGTACCTCCACAGTCGAGACCGACGTCAGCTCTACCACCTGTGTGTAGTTTTTACGTCATTGATATTATTTGGTAAGCTTACTTAAATTAACTTTATATAAGAATCATAAACTCAAAATTTTGTCGTCGATGTTTGCATTTAAATATATTTATTATTATTACTTTAAAGACCTCCTTGTCGATGTTAAAATAAGATTACGTTTAAGTATTACTATAAGACTGTTTGTTTCCTAATAAATATAAATGAAAAAAACTATAATGGTTCCACTAAGAAAGGTTTTTTTGAATTCACACCACAAGGGGACGTAACTGTACGATCACCGATCGCGGGGTTGATAAATGATAAGTTTTGATAGTTTTATGAATTTATTGGACAAACACACGTAAGTATAATTGATATTGATGAGTGATTGATGAGTACACGCGGTATGGACGGTGACCGGTTGTGAACTGATGAAATTAGGGCGATGATCGACGACGGCTAAGTAAACAGCCAACGCAGCAGAATGTGCGGCTTGCCCGTACATGCTCCCGGGGGAAAAGAAAACAAAACAAATTATATTATTGATACGATGATAATGATATGATAAAATGAGAGGTAAGGTGCTTTACAAAGTGATAAAACATTTTCTTTTTATATGTAATGCTAGTGTCTCTAAAACAGTGTCCATTGTTCGGATTTATTATAAAATGACAATATACACTAAACACAATTTTCTGCGCTAGAGAACCTTGCTTTAAAAACAGGTGACGTGCTCGCATCAAATTTACGCACACTTGCACTCGCCCATTTGCGTCTGATGTATTGAACATTCGCGCACTTTTTGTCACTATCACTGCTGCTTGAGTGGGCGGCGGCGGGCTGCTCCGTGGTGACAGCCCCGGCCGCCGCCGATGCTGCGAGCGCAGGCGCGGACCTCGGGTCCGCCGCCTGCTGACGACGACGCCTCCGTAGTCTCCGCCAAACCCAGATTGATACTGCTGCTCCAATGATCGCAAATGCCATACCATATATAGCCGTATAGTGATGCACATCGTGATATGATATTTCTTTTGCTAAAGTCCCTTTTTGTTTAATTTGCTCTATTTGCTGATGTATTTCTTGCAAAGTCTGCTTTTGGGCACCGATCTCTTTACTAATATCTGATTCATTTGTGGGCGGAAGTATCGTAATGTTGAAAATATGATTAATTGGCGAAATATCTGGCAATATAACATCGAACCTTGTTTTACTTATGCTTTGATCTAGCTTCCGAGAGTAAATTGTGAACTCATCGGTTTTGATTATGCAACCATGGCTAATGGAGATTATACCGGCTTCAGCCAACTGTGCTGCAGAAAGTTGATCTTCACAGATTATCCTTAGTTGACACTTGTTGCAGCAGAAATACAAATATTGGTTCTGTGCATGCATCTCTTGCCATATGTTGCTACAAAGAGATGTCACAGTCTTACAATTATCTGATCTTCTATCTTTCACACAAAAGCTCTCGTCCTGTTTCATATGATAGATTGGTTTCTGCGTATGACAGAAAAATGATTCGTCGGCTTGATAGCATTCTTTGATCTCGTCTCGGGACATTTCTACGTAGGCATCCTTTTTCAAATTGATTGCTAAGTACTCTGCGGCAGGGATCACACTAATCATATCTCTACCTTTTTTCTCGGGTATTGCAGTTGCTTTAAAAATTTCGTATGCATCTCTGGTCTCTGCTAACCAAGGGAAGCTTTATTTCCAGGAGAAGATACTCGTTTGTCATTCTTGCTTTGACTTTAAGAATTTTGTAAATATTTTTGAGGTCTGTTTGAATGTTCTTGATTGGAAGAGATGATTCTTTTGATATGTGACTTGAGATCGTGCTTAGCTCATGTCGAAGTTGTTCTGGGGTTAAGATATGAAAGTTAAATCGTCCTTGATAAATATCTGTTACCGTATCTAGTAACATGCTCTGAATAGTCTTCAAACACTGGAGCATTGAGCTTGCTGTTAGTGCCCCTAGGGTGAAGTCATTGATATTTGATAAAATTTGCAATTCGTTGCTCAATTTGTTGATAACTTTGTTTACTTTAAAAAAATGTTGATTTATGATTTTTTGTTGCTTATTCATGCTATCTTCCATTCTTTTCAGGAGATTATATTCGGATTCAATGACCGACGTCTGATTTTTCCATAGCGAAGCTAAATGATTTTGATTATCTCTGATGAGTTCGATGTCCTTTTGATATTGCTCGGCGAATGACTCATTTAAGACACCGAACAGCTTGTTAGCTATGTAACCGACACCGTTGATAAGCCCGCGCCGGCTTCGATGCCCCGTCTGCGTACTGGAATGCTGACTCAGTAACAGGTGATTGTAGTATTCCAGTTCCGAGAAGCCTTGTTGGAGTTGTAGTAATATGACGTCACAATGTGATTGATCCTTTATGTTTTGGCAAGTCTGTTGTAAATGTTTTGTATATCTTTCAAATGCTGTTGTACCTTGCCAATATGGATTTAAATCGTAATAAACTACCAATTTCCATTCGTCACTTAATAACTCCATATTTGATATTTTATCGAAAAGAATTCGCTGTTGGTCGCGTAACTTTGTTATGTTATATGTACATTGTGCGCCGGTTATCATAATAATGCACATTATAAATGATATAAGTGAGAAAGGACTCGGTTTTCTGATTCTCTTATTGATTTTTCTTTCTACCTGATGATTTATGTTTGTTTCACTTTGCTGTTTTTCTTGCTCCCTTGATAATTTTGGATAATGATAATTTTCCCGACTTGTTGGTAAAACTGATAATTTGATGATTGGACGTTTCATGAGTCCGTTTTTTGTTTTTAATGTGACGACTCTCACATAGCCGTCTTTTCCGGGGTGCAATTCAACAACTCGACCTAGAGGCCATTTACCCGCTAAGATGTTATCGTCGTGAATTAACACTACGTCATTTAATTTGATATATATTTGATAATTTGATATTGAGAACTCTGATTGTTGTATGACCTTAATAATCTGGATCCTTGCTTGTCTGATTTCCTGAATTGTTAGGAAAGATTGTTTTTGGTGATCACGTGATATGAAGCGTAGTATCCAGGCGACCACTCTAGTCGCCCGAGTGAAGCTGCTATGTCTGTTTAATATTTCATTGATGATATGAGGTTCACGTTCGTGTAAGTTGATAGCATTGCATGTTTGTTTTGGTACTTTTTGCTCTTCTTCGGTGGTGTATAAAGGCCGTTCTTTTTCGTTTTGATCGTTAAAGGAAGACAACCACGTCGGTCCCTGCCACCAAAGCGTATGATTTTTCAATTGATCTGCTGATAAACCGCGACTGGCACAGTCAGCCGGGTTGTCAGTGGAGTTCACATATCTCCAGCACTCAGGTGGCATGACGTTTGTTATTTGCTGGACTCTGTTTGATACGAAGGGCTTCCACCGACTTGGTTCACCTTGAATCCACCCAAGAACTGCCGTTGAATCGCTCCAGCCATAAACCTTGATTTTATGATCTGATAAGCAGCTCAACACTTTCGTCATAAGTTTTGATAATAAATGAGCCCCACAGAGCTCACCCCTGGGCACAGAAAGGTTCTTACTATCTGACAATATTCTTGTCTTAGCTGCTAATGGCACAATAGTAACTTTTGATGATGATTCTTCGATGACCTTGCAGAATATTATACACGCAAAGGCCTTTGTTGATGAATCACTGAAACCATGAAGCTCAATGATGCCGTTTTTTCTGATTTCCAGCCATCTTGGGATTTTTATGTGATTAATATTTTGAAGATCGTTTCGGATATTTATCCATTCTGATTTGATGTCTACTGGTACTTCTTCATCCCATTGAATACCAGTTAGCCACACCTTTTTGAACAAAATCTTGAGCTTTGTCGTAACTGGCGCCAGCCAGCCCAAAGGATCAAAAAGCCTTGATATGTTTGATAAGAGTGCTCGCTTTGTAGTCTTTTCTGATAGGTCGTTGATGTTGATTTGAAATATAAATTCGTCTGATTTAGGGTTCCAGCGCAACCCTAAAGTTTTGTTGGATTCTGCTTGTTTAAATTCAAATGTCCGTTGCTCGTCTTGGCTATTTCCGAAAATTTCAGGTTTGTTTGATGCCCATTTCCGCAAATTAAAGCCTCCTGACTTCAAAAGCTTGTTTAAATCTGATATTAGCTGCTTTGCTGACTTGATATCGTAACTTCCGCTGACTAAATCGTCCATATAAAAGTTATTTTCTAGTACTTCTTTTGCTGCTGACTGATATTTGTGACCCTCGTCGCGAGCTAACTGTTTAAGCGTCATCATCGCGAGAAAAGGCGCTGCTTTTGTTCCGTAGGTAACGGTCGTTAGCTGATATTTTTGTATTGCTTGATAGGCTGATTCCCTCCATATGATTTTGTGTAAATTTTGATCATCTTCATGTAAATATATCTGCCTAAACATTTTTTCGATGTCCGCCGTAAATGCTATTTCGTACTGTCTCCAATTTAAAATTAGTTCAAATAAGTCTTTTTGCAAATTTGGACCTTGGTTCATTATAAAATTAAGACTAATATTGCTTGAAGTTAACGCCGAGGCATTGAACACGACACGAAATTTAGTTGTTGATGACTCTGCTCGTTCTACAGCGTGGTGTGGCAAGTAGCAACCGCTTTGGCTATTACGTGTCGCTGCTTTCATATGACCGAGATCTTGATATTCTTTGATAAATAATTTGTACTGTTCCGCCAATTGGTTCCGCCGTTTAAACCTATTTTCGATTTGTTTAAACTGCGCTACAGCTTTTTGTCTTGATTCACCTAATTTTTCTAGGCCGTCTGATTTTAAAGGTAATCGGACTTGATAGTGTCCGTCGTCTAGCCTTCTCGTTGTTTCTTGATAAAACTCCACGCATTCTTGATCTTCGGTTGATAATTCTGATTTTTCTCCGATGTCTTTGACTGTCCAAAACCTTTTAAGGTCCTCTAGATTGTTGGTAATGACGTTGCATTGTAGTGATTTTACATTTCCAGATAATATCCATCCTAACTGCGTTTGTTGCGCAATCGGCAGTATATCATTTTTCTTGATAATACCTCCCATGATAATTGATGAATAAACATCGGCCCCTAATAGCATGTCAATAGGGCGACTTTTGTAAAACTTTGGATCAGCTAACTTGATATTTTTCAAATAGGACCATGAAGGTTCCGGAAAAGATTGATTTGGTAAGTTGTTTATCAATTTACGCATGATATAAACATCGGTGTTAAACGTGTAATGTGTTGCTACTGACGAACAATTGATATTGATAAGGCCTTTGCAACTATTTTCCTTGGATCCAACGCCATAAATAACGCCTTTGCATTTTTGGCGCGGTAATTGCAACAGTTGCGCTGCATTTTCGCTAATTGCCGAAATTTGAGATCCACCATCAATTAAACAGCGCAAATTATGATAAATTCCGTCCTTTGCCTGGACTTTGACGATTGCAGTCGCCAATAAAATTTCTGAAATGTTTTCCTGTGAAACGTGACTGTTTCGGGTCACTTTTTCCGGTTTCGACATGCACTCGAAAGCCTCATGCAACAGCGTATTATGATTACCGTTGCATTTTCTACACCTTTTTTCGGAGAAACAATTTTTTCCATTATGATTATAGAGACAGTTTTTGCATAAATTTAAATTGTTTATTGACCTCCTTTTCGTTTCCGCTGATAGTTCCATAAACTTGTTGCAAAAGAATATGGCGTGATCGGTGTTATTGCAATATGCGCATCTTTTTCGATTGCCGGACCCTTTTCCCGTGTTGTATGATTTTTGTGTAGAATTATTATAGAATTTTCTTGAGTGATTTTCATCATTCTGACGGAAATTTGATTTTGATTGATATTCATACTTGCTACTACTTGGTGACGACGCTGATGGGCTTTGCCGATTCTTGTCCTGCTTATAACGAGATGATTCTAACGATGTAAACTTCGTTTTTAGAAAGTTCATGAAATCTGATATGCTAGGCAAAGCTTTTGGGTTCCGCAGTGATCTGACGTAGTCATCGTTGGTGACTGAATCCAGTTTTTGTTGTAAGATATAAACTATCAACGGATCCCAGGTGGTGATGTTTGCACCCAGGTTTTTTATCGCAAAAAGACATTCATTAGTGGTGTCGTGAAGTCTCTTTATTTGCTCAGCTGATTGTTGCTTCATGATGGGTAAATTAAAAAGAAGGTCTAGATGCGAATTTACTATAAGCTTCTTGTTGTCAAATCTATCATTTAATATTTTCCAACAAGCTTCATAATTGTCAGAGCTTATTTTCAAGTGCTGTATGATAGCCTCCGCTTCTCCTCTCAATTTTGATTTAAGGAACTGCATTTTCTGAGCGTTGGACATTGATGCATTGTTGTGGATTGCTTCCACGAATAGGTCCTTAAAGGAAACCCACTTATGATAATTTCCATGGAAATCCGGGATGGTCATTCTCGGCGTCGCCTTTTCCATGTTAGCGACCGCCCATAACTTTTGATTAATTGCTTTTTTGATATTTTGGTATTTTTGTTCATTTTGGGAGAATGTTTCTTCATATTCTTGATTATGACCGTCCAAAATACTGTCAATCTCCCAATGGAGTGAATCTACTGCTCTCCAACGCGTTTCCAGAGATTTCAATGCGTCCTCGAACTCCCACTTTTCCTTGATTGAGGACACCTCGATGTTTGAAATAGTCCTAATAAAAGCTTTAAAATTGCTGGATTGCTTGCGCAGCAACTCTTCGGTCTTGCTATCTTGTCCTCGATTTACCAGCAGTGGACGTGGAGTCTGCTTCTGCTCCTTAGCTCCTTCGGAGGTATCGCCACGGAACCTATCTTGATTTTGCATATACTCTTCATATTCACAACTGATGATATTCTTTGTGGCCTGATAAGTTTGTTGAACCTTGCTGTACTCCTTATTCGTGAAGTAAGGTTCATCTCGCACTTCAAACTGATATAACTTACTGTGATTGGCTTGAAAGTCGTCCCAGTATCTTTCGAGGGTACTGAGCTTCCTTTTAAAGTAGTCTTCAGAAGATTTCCGCTCCTTCGGATCCTTCTTAAAGTTTGATAGGAGTTTTTCCAACTCTTGCTTGATAAGTTTTTGATTATCTAAAAGATCTTGTCCCTCCATGTTGATAATTATAAGTTAGTCAATGAATAAATGGAAAGATCTTACTTGATTTGTTGTTTTGAGCTTTTTACTGCACTCAGTGCTGCTCTGCTGACGCTGATATTGATTGATGCTGATTCTGAGTGACCCTGATGCTGATTGATGCTGATGCGTTGATTGATTGAGGTCATTCAAGCCCTCGACGGACGATTTGATACGCTTGATATGCTGCTAGTTGATAGTATGATCCACTTGATTGATAATTCACTTGCTATAATGATAGTTCACTTGATAGTATTTGATTGATAATTCACTTGATATAATAATAGTTCACTTGATATAATAATAGTTCACTGGATAGTATGATAGTTCACTTGATATGATAAGAGTTCACTTGATAGTATGATAGTTCACTTGATATGATAAGAGTTCACTTGATAGTATGATAATTCACTTGATATGATAAGAGTTCACTTGATAGTATGATATAGATACTTGATTAGTATTTTGATTTTTGACAGGACTGATTTTTAAATTCGCGACGCGAGGTCCTGATTCAAAATCGGTTCGAAGGACCATGTACGATCACCGATCGCGGGGTTGATAAATGATAAGTTTTGATAGTTTTATGAATTTATTGGACAAACACACGTAAGTATAATTGATATTGATGAGTGATTGATGAGTACACGCGGTATGGACGGTGACCGATTGTGAACTGATGAAATTAGGGCGATGATCGACGACGGCTAAGTAAACAGCCAACGCAGCAGAATGTGCGGCTTGCCCGTACAGTAACGGAGTGTAAAATTTTGTATCAAATATGCCATCCCAACAGATACTCTGTATAAAAACATTTTATCTGTAGTCTGTAGTTATATTTTAAAATCATCAACTATGACAGAAATAAATTTGTTAATAAATAAGTTTGAACACTTGGCGATTTATCCATCGCAAGGACATATAAATTAACATTATATCATTTCAGTATAGAAACGCAGAAAGAAAAGTAAATCTGGATGTGAGGAGCTCTGAACCGGGATTCGAACCCGGAACCTCTCGCTTACCGGGCGATTGATTACCGGGTTCAAATCCCGGTTCAGAGTTCCTCACATCCAGATTTACTTGTCTTTCTGCGTTTCTATAATGCAATGATATAATGTTAATTAATAATAAAATCATCAATTTGATCATAAAACCTTCTTAAATGCATTTCTTGTATCTAGTCTTCTAGACCTACGTAAGACTAAGATTATCTGGCGGTATCTATATTGTCAAGTTTAACTTTCTCTGCCGAGTGTGCTTCCCAGAAAATGTTCGAATATAAATTCAGTGCTCACTCCTAAGTGAAAATTTTCAGATGGAATAATATATGTATTGTGTACCTACGTAGAAAGAGTATGTTTATAAGTACGTATTTATTCTACAAATGCTACATGAGTCAAAAAAGACCAGCTTTATATGCAATTTTTACATCGTACAGTCAGAAAATATAAAGTACAGTGTAGAAATCGCATAAATATTTATAGTTAAATTTATACACCAAAGATATGCCAAAATATTTGATAGAACAACTAATCGCAATAAATATAAGTCAATAAGGTGCCTGTTATAGTCAGTTATATTATGTTTTTATATTATTATTTAAAACCTCATGATAGTTTAATAATAACTGCAACTAAGCACTTATTGTGGATAAAAGAATAAAATAACGAATATCGTTGGAATAAAAGGTCAAATAGGTAGCTTGGTATTTAGTATTTTATCTGGGAGCACGGCAGTGCCCCCGCTAAGTCTCGCAAGAAAACGCGGAACGGCCGTACCATCTTTTTCTCGAAGCAACTCATACATTTTACGTTCCTTTTTTCAATCTTACCAAAAATATTATTTCCTTAAGACCGTAGCCTTCAACTGTTCGTTTTTTAGAGCGGTTTTGCAGCTGGATTATGAAAAACCCGCCTTTTTCTAATTAATCGAAACAGAACACTTGAATTCAAAATTCACTCAATAGTTATTCAACAAAACCTTATTACCTATGTATTGTGTATGTTGCCATCACAAAGTTTCCATTAATTTCTGTAAATAAGAATTTCACAAATGTTTCATTTAAAACCTCTCTTAAGGATAAAGCTCTGTTTTATTCGCCCAAGAGCTGATTTCATGGCACAAAACGGTTTTTTTTTCTAGTAAATGTTTCAGTATTAAATGTTTTTTCTATTCAGTTAGAGGAGATTTAAGCTAACTGTGTCAGTTGTGGCGTGTTCCGACACTAAGCCGACAGCCAAACGATCCGTTTCGGATTATTCGGAATTGGAGCTAGAATACACGGTTCTTTTTAAATTTTATTTGTAAAATGCACGATAAAATGAAAGCCATGTGTCCACATATCGAAAAAAAATAATAAAATAGAATGTTACCATTCGGCTTTTCTTTTTAAATATTGATATATATAGTGGTTTTTTGTAAATTATAGACATTAATTAATATAAGCAAGATATATTTCGAGTCCTTTTGGACTCGGCATCAGTTGCATTGACAATAGACATGACATTATAAATATAAAAGTTTTTTTTTTTTTTTAGTTTTGTTAAAATTGTCTTTTATGTTAATAATGTCATGTCTATTGTCAATGCAACTGATGCCGAGTCCAAAAGGACTCGAAATATATCTTGCTTATATTTTGTTATTTTATTATATCAATGTTTGAAAAAAAGTAATAAGAGCCATAAAGAATGTGGGCTCGATTTTTTTCGTACTATCCCCTGTGGTCGAGTGGTAAAGCGCTCGCCTGCTAACCCATAGGTCATGGGTTCAATTTAAGAATTTCAGAACAGTGATAAATATTTTTTTACATGCCTTGTAGAGGCTGGAGCTGGCGTAATATTTCCTGAAAAAATTAAGCGGTTTTGCAGCTGGATTATGAAAAACCCGCCTTTTTCTAATTAATCGAAACAGAACACTTGAATTCAAAATTCACTCAATAGTTATTCAACAAAACCTTATTACCTATGTATTGTGTATGTTGCCATCACAAAGTTTCCATTAATTTCTGTAAATAAGAATTTCACAAATGTTTCATTTAAAACCTCTCTTAAGGATTTGACCTGATGACAGACCCAGGAGAGGCCGACCTGACCAATCAAGTACTCCAGCAAATGTCAATGCACTGGCTAAACGAATTCTTAGAAATTCTCACCACCAACAGAAAATAATAGAAAAAGAGATATAGCCTAGCTTATAATAAGACCATGTCTTGCATACTGAAAACCCGGAACTTACCATTAGAGTACCTACAGGGCAGTAATTGCCAGCAGAGCTACGACGTGACGTGTAAGAGCCACAAGAGCAAAGAAGTAGTTGCAGTTACAGGCAAATTATCTTATTTGACGTAAAACTTCACAGCGGAAGTGGCAACAAAATATAATCTACAAAATTTAAATTCATATTTAAATTATGTTCATTAAAATACAGCGAAGAGCACGGGAAATATACAAATTACACATTCTTAAAGCTAAATATGCCAATAACGAGATTAAATTAAAAAAAAGATTGTTAACAATTTCAAAAAATGCAGGCGTGCCAAAAAACTGAAAGAATAAAAATTATAATAATTAAGTTTAACAAAACAAAATAATATTCCAGAAAAAGTTAAATCAAATCTAAATACCAAAAACACAAAAACTAAAGCAAACTAAAAACAAAAGAAAAACAAAAACAAAAACAAAGGCCGAGAAAGTAGGATGTGTGTGTGTGTGTGTATCGAAAGATCGTATCGTGCGAAGAAAATGATCGTTAGTACGCTTTCATAGTTCACGGGAATCTTCTGAGAAAATTCCAGAGATGGTATAAAGAGGCTATCATCCATTTTCAATCATGGTTTACTGGGGAGTATCCTACCAACGAGTTACTGAGTTTAATTTGAGTTCCGATCACCTATCAGAGCGATGTCTCGGAAAATGTGGTTAAGTCAATAAGTGACACTGTGTGCGGGTAACTATTGAATATTTCACGAGCACTCAGCATTTGCACACAGAGCTAAGACGACCCAATGTTGGTAAGAGATTAATTTACCGCAGTTCTTTGCGTGTGACGATGCCTTCTAGAAGGCAAAATTCCATGGACGATTTTTCTACGCAATATTTTCCTTATATTATTTGCAAGAACCATATAAATACCAATAGTGGTGTTAAATAAACAACCAATTTTACTTAATTTTAGTCAAAAACACCTTGACTTTGAACAATATTTTCATACTGTTATTTTTACTAAAGAATAATTTTCAGAAACCATTTTTTTTCCTATGCTTTAAGTAACACTATATATTTTTTTCATAATTTTTATATATCTCATTTAAGAAAAATATCGTTATCAGTAAGAGTCATTTTCGGATGACGCTAGAACAGGCGCCCTAATTCATGTAAGTCTATCCGTTTTTAAATTATTATTAGTTATGAATTCAACATCTAGGTAGTGTTTAAAATCTCTTTCCACCACTAAGGCAGAGAATGAAAAGTATTACAGTGCGCGCCAAATATTTAGTCGCCTCTAAAGATAGCCGCAAGAGACGACGCAATAGCTGTTTTATGGAGTTGCATGAAAAGTACCTTCGAGTAAAAAATTCAGTGGTTCTGATTCGTTAGTTTATCGTTGATTGTGTTTATTGTTTTTGTTGCCTTTATTTGTTGTTTTGTTGATTTCGTTTGTTAAAGTTTATTGTTATTGTTAGATTATACATTTATTTACTTATTTTTAATATTGATGCGTTTTATTTATATAGTTAAGATTGCACTAAAATAATAAATAAATAATGAAATAGATAGGTACAACAATTCCCACTTATAAACATTTAATAATCAACCGTTGATATTATTGTTTACTTGACTGTACCTGCGCAAGCTTGCACTCGTAACTCATTCAGAGGCGACTAAATATTTGGCGCGCACTGTACACTAAAAGCCCTGCGCTGCGCTGCGCCCTTTGCGCGGCCAAGCTTTTTTCGTTTAGGAGATCAAATACTCAAGGGCATGTAATCCAAGTGCTTTTGTTTGTGTTGTTTGGGGCATATAAATTTTATTTACATTTATTTTAATACGTTTCCAATTTTAGAGTTCCCCTTTATTGGTAAAGGATACTCATTATTGGTGTGTGTAGTACCTAAAACTTTTTCAATAAATAAACATCAGTTGTATATAATATAAGCTTCCCGCCGGGAACAAAACCGGGTTGTTTCAATTTAAACTTTATTTGTACATACATAATTAGGTACTATGATTTAAACGTTATGTTATGACGATAAAGGACATTTTAACTAGCACCCGTAGCTATCACAGTGTTTAATCGCGCGCGACGCGTTTTAGTTGAATCACAAGTGTGAGGAGCGTGACAGGATGTTTTTGCGATTAATGGTATGTATTGGCAGGTAATCTAAGGTATTTATTGGCAGACTTTTCAAAGAGTAATTTTTGACATCCGTCACTTTATTCCGGAAAATGTTCGCTTGGGATATCTATCACTTTTGACATCTGTCACTGAAATTAGTCAATTTCTTTCTTCGGCTTCACAAAAACAAAATCAACGCTGGCAAAGCCGCGGGGGCGGTATTGTTATAGCTTGTATTCTTCGTGCTCGCACCGCCCGCGCGGTTGGAGGGTTGGGGCGGACGAGGAAGCACGCCGTTTATGTGCACGGCCGAGCGCATGGCTATACAGGTAGGGATTTGCTACCGAGATATATCTTGAGATTAATTTTTTTATGAATAACCCTAGAATTATGTTAAAATCTATTCATGTTAAGTAGACTACGCCAACACCTGTTTTACGGAATTGACCCTTAATATAAATATCTTTAGATTTATTACGAAGTATTTTGTACTGTATAAGATAGTTTTTTAGCTACTTTAGGTGGGTATGAAGTGATGATATTAATAAATAATAATATGCGTTTTAGCAAAATAGGTAATCAATGTTTAATTCTACATCATACATCTTTGCTTCAGACACAATTTTTGCAAAATTGACATCATTCTGGTATTCCTGCGTTGATTTATCTTTTTTACGCTCTTTAAAGAAGTATACACCTTATACACAATTTCATTTGCCTGTCTTCCAATCGGTTTGCTCATCTTCGGATCGTGATGCCGTGTGCGTTCTACAAAATGCGACAAGTTCCTAATACACAAGTAGCCGTGGCGAGTGACCTCCGGCGACTGGCGGTCCGTCGCACGCGTCGCGCTCGCCCACCCTCCCGCCATTCTGCCCGCACCTCCTCCGAGGCCTAGGTCCCTCGTCCGCCCCAACCCTCCAACCGCGCGGGCGGTGCGAGCACGAAGAATACAAGCTATAACAATTAACCCACAAGTATAGATACTGACTTTTTTTATAAGAAAAACGGACTTCGTAAGATAAAATATTAAGTTTACATATGAAATTGCTGTTTTCTATAGAGAATTTGAAGGAAGCTCAATTTTCAGTACTAACATTTTTGCATTTTTTTTTAGGTATATCAAATCCAAATTCTATCATCTGTTTTGTGTATGAATGAGACAACATTAAGCTAACAGGAACATTAATTTAATTTTTGAAAAGTGTCAGCTGTACAAAATTATTACGAATCTTATCATGGAAATGGATGGCATTTAGGACGAACAGTTTTTGAACAGTTAATTTTTATAATCAAACTGAATATTAAAGCAAAATTTAATACGTAGATGTGAAACCTTGTGATCAACTTTCAAACAAAAAACAATAAATTGAAATAGCTATTGAATTACAGGAATTATGAACTCGTAAATCTGTAAGAAAATTTCGGAAATTTCAAAGGTAAAGACCTATTATCTGTATAAGCTTACCCGTTTGCTCAGCATATGGAAAGCAAAAATACTAGATAAGTAAATAAATAGATGACAATTAGAGTTATAAAATTAATTCAGACCATTGATTTATTCTGAGCAGTGAACACGGTTTGTAATGAACCATTTGTCATGGACCTGAACTACCCTCAAAGTTGGCCTCGTTAATTTAATGTCAACTTGTATGTGTCGGCTTTTTGTTTGGAAAGGAATTTCAAATTAAGTTGTACAGACGGCAAAAGAGATAAGTAACCAGACCCAGTGCAAACACTTTGATCCCAAGACCCACAGGTGAGCGATAGATGAGATATGAAATACTTCGTCAATACATACACACATGCACCATTTATTTATTTTCAATGCAAGTGCTCGTAAAGGCCCACTTTTTATGGATCAAAACCGAACAGAAAGTCGATTATTTTGCCCTAGGGCTTTAATATATAATATATTGTTTTCATTTATTTACGAGAAGTTCGCTAACCTGCAACCTTTCCTTTATACCATAAATGTTATACTTTTTTCCCACTGTTTAACGGCTCTGGATACAGTCCTTTTGAGCCAATCATAATTTAAAGTTCACAAGATTATATTTGTTTTATTTCTTCACACTATGCATTGAAAAACGTAGTATGATACACGGGCGTAAGAGCAATAAATTACCCGGTTCCTCGTAATTTATTCCTTTTCGCCCTTGTAGCATAAGCTACAATTATTTATTTTATTCATAAACAAAAATCCACAGCAAGTGCATTCAGATTACTCAAACATGATATCAACTTATTGTGCCAATAACGGATTTCATTATGCTAAACTAAACATGCATTAAAAATTGATCATCAATCACTCACCTATGGGTCTAAGGATCAAAGCGTTTGCGCTGGGCCTGGTTAACTTATCTCCTTTGCTGTCTGTAAATAATGTGAGGACTAGTACATATGTTAAATAGCTTGTCCTTACAAATTTCACTTAATCATAATTATGTGACATAGAAATTATTATGTCTAAGGAAGGGCCCGGCTTAACTAGCTTCGGGTAACATAAAAAACATTTTGTATACAGTATTTGATGAATTACTCAGTTCATCTGATAATTTATATACAAATTATCCATTAACAAAACTATGACAGAAATAAATTTCTATGTTTGATCACTTGGCGATTTATCCAACGCAAGGAGATATAAATTAACATTAAATTCCGGTTCAGGGCTCCTCACATCCAGGTTTACTTTTCTTTCTGCGTTTCTATACTGCAATGATAGAATGTTAATTAATATCCATTAACAATTTGCTTTTATTATTTACTAACCTTTCGATTAGCTCCACCCGCGTTTATTCAATCTTTGTCCCGTCTTCGACTTGACGGTTATTATATCAACAGCCCACATAGACTTTATGTTGACCAGGGTCACTACTACGGGGATGGCGTGACACACATTCTGTACGGGGACTGCTGTCGCCACTTATTGGAATAATAGTAATACTTTATATTCTCTGGTATTAGTGAGGCCAAGTAAGTAAACGTACGCGGCGCACACACCCGTATCTCCTATCTTCACCGATGGGTGGAGCGTGATAAAACGGGGTCATACAGCCAAAATAACACCGTATTTCTATGGGGCTTGTGTGTGAAATACCAAACACGTAAATGGCGCACGCACACTTTCACATTCTACCTGCGGTTGTCTGTGTAAAAGCTATAAATGTGTAAAAACCCAAAGGGATTCAAAAGTTGATAAAATCGCTATCGATAATTTTAGGATATTGTATGAAGGTCAAATTCCATTGTATATTATTCACAATTTTCGGGTTCCGTATTATTAGAAAAACCGTCTTATGGTTCCGCATTATTAGAAAAAGCGTGATTTCTCTAGGGACTGCTGGAAATTGAAATATGCACGTCATTGTATGCATGTGCTGAATTTATTATTAAATGGTGATTTATATTTATTATTTAAGATAATGTTTCTTCACTATTTATCATTTGATAACATGTCAGGAGTCGAGCCTTTAATACAGTATCTGTGTTTTGCTGTTCTTTGTCCACAGCCTTTGCAAATAATCTAGGTTTGAGATTAATTTATGAAACAAGATCATTAACCTTTTATTATGTCAATACAATAGGAATCGAACTTATCTGTATTTAATTCAACTATTCATTGTTATTGTATTTATCGAAATCATGCAAGTAATTAATGTAAAATATTAAACTTATAACTTAATAGTGGGATGCCAAAGGCAATGAATAAAATAGTATATTACGATACGAGAGCGATGAAACGTTTTCTGACGAGTGTGAATCACACGAGTCGAGAAAAAGTTTCTCGCACGAGTTTCGTATAATTTTTTATAGCACAAGTGCGGAAAATGCCGACTTTACGCACGCGCAGCGTGCGTAAAGCCGTCATTTTACGCACAGTGTGCTATAAAGAATATTCATCTTTTATTGTCCCGGCAGTTTTCTCTTTATACCAGCACCATGACTTTTTGCACCTTAAGGCGTATGTATGACCACGCTAAATAAGCAACTCGATGTGTGTCGGTACAAATATCAAAGGAAACGACATTGAAATAATGTTCATTTCAGCGTGTCTTGAAAAGTGGCTGTGTAACCGCTGCGTCTCCGGCTAGCGCAAAATAGAAGAAAATAATACTTTTCACATGGACGCCATTAACGGAAAAAAAATTTTGAACTTAATTTTTTAGATCTAAAAATTTCCTGTAATTTGTTGAAATAATAATTAAAATCACTTTAGGCGTTTGGAAGGAGTAAGAGAATTCTTGTGTTAATCATGTGAAACTTTCGATGACTTTCGATTTTTTTGTCAAAACTTACAATAGAAAAACAGTTTATGAAACTTAAAATTTATTTTTGACTCTATAATGCCTATCATATATTTTTATGAAAGTTTTTGGACCACCCGTGTGGGAGGAGTAGGCCTTCAAAGGCAGGTCCAAATTGCACTTGGCGTATCCATTCGCCTTAACTATACGACCTTTAGACAAATATCTACTTAGTTCGATAGTTTCTCCAAAAGAAAGCGTATCCCTCTCTGAACACCGAATTATATTTTATTTACTAATAATATTACTTTTCTCTTTCATCACAATGAATTCTCTGACCCGATTCTGTTCCGCCATAACGGTCAATCTACCCGTCCCAGAACAACTTATTGTAAAAACCCCACGTAGAGTCAAAGATTTCAAAAGTAAAGATAAGCCCTTACCGTACTATGACAGCACCAAAATGTTTCCATCTTTAAATGGGTGACGCTCACACGTTTGGAATCAGTGCTCATCTGAACACAGTGATAGTTGGACACCTTAAGTGCACTTAAAGTTAATCATTTTCACACTTTAGTAGTCTGATCAGTTTGCTGCCCGTAGGTAGACAGATTGCGCACTCATAAGTCTGCGAGCGTCGCGTCGGCATTATGTTAACGCACGCATCCAAAAACAATGCAACAGATTTTAGGTGCCAGGGCTCATCTAAGCTTTTGAAATCTTTGCGTGGAGTGTCATGCATGACACCTAGTACTTTAGTTTCTTAACTTATTGAAAGTAAATCATTATTTATAATAAGTAATTATATGATTATAATTTAAAAAATTATAAACTTTATATTTTTTCGATATATTTTGGCCTCATCAGTGAGGCCGTCATCAGTCGAGTGGTTGACAGGTAAAAATGATAAAAAAATATATATGAAAACAAGTTGGTACAGTCTGAAAAGGTTATGATAGGAATTATTTACATTAAAAAAAAAAAAAATATTATGAAAGAAAGGTGGTAAAATAAAAAAAAAAGAAACAGTTTGGAGGGGAGTACTTGTTGATTTTGTCAGTTGGTCGAGTCTGTCAGTAATATTGATACATAACAATTCATATCATTATTTATGGTGTATGACCAATAATAGTACGAAATATTTCAAAATAATCCAGCTTCTACGTAAAATCCTTGTTTAGTAACTACCTCAAGTGAAACACATTAATGGTCGCTGAAAACTATCACAATAATATTGATTATTTTTACAAGTAATATTTATAAACCGTAAAAAATATTACAGCCAAATTTTTATAAAAATACAATATATATATCAAATTATATGTATTAAAAAGCTGATTTTAAAACTATAACGTTTGGCTATATTTACTTGCATATATTTCGAGAAATCCTCAAAAAACTACAAAAAATATATGTTCCCCCCTTATATCCAAAAATGGTGGACCGAAAAATATGGCAAAAATCATGGTAATATGTGTTTACATAAAGGTTTTATTAAAAAAAATTTTCACTTGACTGGTTTTTTGTTAGCTAATTTCTCTAACGCGGTCTGTTCAGTAATGATGGGTTACATGTGGCGAATTGATCACATTTTTGCATCGCAGAATATCGACGGAAACGACATTGAAATAACTTTCATATCAGCGCTCATTGTACTATATTGGCTGTTTTAAGGAGGCTATTGGCTGTTATGACGCTCGCTGCGTCATTTATGGCTCGAAATAGGAAAAAAATAATACTTTTCACATGGACGTGATTGTTCAATTGAATAATCCTGTGGTATGTTAATAGTTATCAAGTCTATTTATTACTCAAAGTAAAAATTAATTAAATCAACCAAGCCGTTTAGGAGCAGTAGGGAATTCAAAACAAAAAACATCATTCGGGTGAATTTTTTTTTTCATGTAGAAGATTTGGTGGTATGGAAAAAAAATGTTGCATATGTTATCTTAAAGTTGATAAATACGTTTACTTTTTTTTTTTTTTTTGGTTTGGCCATAAGCAAGAAGTAGGCTTTAAGCCTTTTAATATGTTCTGTGGTCAGTGGTCACTACGATGATAATAAAGAAAACTGCATCCAAATCTGTTGTAAATTAAAACGGAACATACATACATGCATACAGACAAAAATTGTAGTTTTGGCGTCAGCACAATACTTATAAAATAACCCATTTCATAAAACACGACTTTTTACCACTTTATAACTGATATAGATTTCTGCCCTTTACAGAGTAATATGAACGCGCTTTTGTAGCGAAAGACCTGCTTACATTCTGCAGTTTTGTTTTTTTTTCTGCTCCGGTTCTTGAGGCAAAGATACCGTAGTACAAAGCCGCAAGCGGTCCCGCGGGTACTCTCCACCGCTAACCGGATGATATACGACCACTGTACCAGTGTACGAACGGCCAGGGTATACCTATCTATACGATAACCACTTTTATGCCGACGTGGTAAGAACTACCATGGTCTATGACGTAATGGAGACTACAAGTACCTTTGTTTCTGATCAGTTTGTACAAGGTGCAGAGACGGGGTAAATGTGCTGCGAGTTGGGTTTTAGGCAATTTATTGTTGATTGTGTGATTTAGAATAAGAAATGGGTTACTAGTTTCTTGGCAAGCATTATCGTTTTACGTGGCCGTAAATAAACAGCATAATTCAATAAAGTGCAGGGCGATTAGGCTGTTGGCAAGGAAAATTGGATAATCTTCTAAAAAACGCTATTAAAAAAATTTGACTATAATGCCCGTTTTCACTAACCTTAAGTGACGCCTAAATTGGATGCCTAAATATTCAAGAGTTCTTAAGGTAATAGAAATAAGAATTCCTAAATATTTAGGCATCCGATTTAGGCGTCACCTAAGGTTAGTGAAAACATAAGTTTAATTTTTTTCTTTTAATACCTAATTAATTAAATCAGATCTTATTATATTAGACCCTGTTTAACAACCGATTGAAACGAAACTAACACACGCAGATACTAACTAGAAAAATACATCTTTATTACATAAATAAATTATAGTTAATATCCTAATGTATCCGCAATTTCAAAATAACTGAAGTTTTGCGTTCGCGGCATCTGATTAGAGCAGGGTAGACAGTTAAAAAACAAAAGCGTTAGAGCAGGACTGAATTTGAGCATTTTGCAACGCCTTAAATTTTACTCTGTGAACGATTTTCTTGACATAAATAAGTAATTTTTCAATGCAAGTGCTCGTAAAGGCCCTCTTTTTATGCATCAAAACCGAACAGAAAGTCGATTATTTTGCCCTATGGCTTTATTTTTTTTTTATTTACAATGGTTGGCTAACGTGCAGCCTTTCCTGTGTACCATAAATGTTTTTTTTTCCACTGTTTAACAGCTCTGGATCTGGCTCTTTGAGCCAATCATAATTTAAAGTTCACAGGATTATATTTGATTTATTTCCTCACACTATGCATTGAAAAACGTAGTATGATACACGGGCGTAAGAGCGAACTTGTAGCATAAACTACTATTATGTAATTATAACTTGCCATAATTAATAATCATTATAGTACCGGATTTCATACACTGGGTATGACAGATTTGACATTATAATTGTTTATAGAGATTATTGTTTACTTTAAGTTCATTCAATTTATTTTAATATACTAGGTAATCTAAGTTAAGTTTTATTTTATTTCTTTTTATGTTATATTGTAACAAAATTACATGTAACTGACCGTTATAAATAAAGATCTGTATCTGTATCTTTAGTTATCTAGCTATAGCTTAAAGCATAGCAAAATTTTCTCTTCTCTTCTATGCGGGTTGAATCACGGCGTAAAGCGTAAGTATAAACTGTTCAAATATTTACGCATCTGTTGGCATTCAACTGACCCTAAGGGTAGACTTTGATGTTTACTTTGAGACAGCAACCTTTATCGTTGCCATACAAATATAACCCTATTGTAGATTTATCGTCATAACTATACAAGTAGTTTGATAGCAGATATCTTTTGATGTTCACACGATTTTTTATCATTGACATAATTTTTCTATGTAGGGGGGCGTTTTCAGCGAAAGTGTGAATTGGCGATTTCACAAAAAGTTTTAGTGCTAATTCTCGTGCCCAGCGTGCCCAAACACCTGTACGTGGGATGACCTATGGAAGGCCTCAGCAAATGCTGTGGATGTGGCTGCGTACTGGTTCAGGATCTTGTAAAGGAACCATCGACACGAAAAGAAGAAGAAGTGCTAATAGAATGTTTAAAGGTAAAGGTGTCTTTAAACAATGTAGGTACTTATAAAATCGCTTATGATGTTGTATAATATAAATGAACAGAAAATGACTTGTACTATCCCACAAATTTATTTAATACTTCCTGACCGGTTTCGCCTTTATGGCATTATCAAAGGAATTAATATAAGATCTTTGAACATTTTTGTAGTGAGGGCACCCCCACCCTCTGTTCATTATGTATTCCAAGTTCCACCAAGTGCCAACAATCAACAGTGTAAACATTATGATGTTGTAATTACCTTATTGCAGTGTGAGAGTAGATAAAATATACTGTATATCCAGTAAAAAAAATATTATAAAAATGTAATGGGACCTTAACTTCTTGCTCGAAAATGTATCGATTAAAGCCAAATAAAGCAGTATCAAACATTATTAGCTCATGCTCAACAGGACTAAGAGAGGGTTACTTCTAAAAGGATAATTACTGCAAGACTTCTTTTATCAATTAATAATTTAACCAACGATTTCACATTAACAATTTCAAGCTATAGACAGACCGGTTGTACCAAAAGCCCGCTTTAGACGTTGCTGAATTAGCAACACTGAATGAGAAAACAATGCTAAACAGCAATGTTTAAGAGGCTATGTGAATTTGATTTTTGTCATTGTCACTCCAAGCGAAAAATCGCGTAGTGCGAGAGGGGCGGAATTAGGGCAAAAGGAAAAAAAGTTGGTTTTATATTTTTATTAAAAAAACTAAAATAGCTAGCAAATGTCAAATATCAAAAATCTCTAGATATTGTTAAAACACACCCAAAAAAATATGTTTGAGTTCTGTATATGGTTCCTATTTGTCAAACGAGGAGAAAAAGTGTGTTTGAAGACCTCATTTCAACAATTATTTCTATCGAGGAAAATTTATCCAAACATGTTTTCAAATTTCAAAACCCTAGATTAGATAGTCAAAATGCATACATAACAGAAATGTATTAAAATTTTCCGTGTATTTCATGAAATACACAGCAAAGAAACACTTTTTTTCGCATATCGCCTTAAGGTTAAACGTCAGTCGCTTAGCGCAAAGTGAATAACTTAACTTTGTTTTCTTGTTAAGAAATAAAAAATTTGAAAGCATTTTGGTATGTGGCAATTGACGCCAATAGTTCAGTATTAGTGAGGTTTTTAAAGCATGAGTTTGAAATTGTGTACACAAATGGTCGTGATCTTCTCAAAACCAACTTAAAATGCTGTTTTAACATTGTTTAGACAAGATCATGACTAATTGAGCATTAAATTTTAAACTCATGCTTTATAAACCTCACTAATACTGAACTATTGGCGTCATTTGCCACATATCAAAAGATTTTTAAATTTTTGTCTTCTAAATAAGAAAAACAAAGTTAAGTTTAACACTTTGCGCTAAGTGACTGATGACGTTTAATCGGCTTTCAAACTCGCACTTTCGAAGTCTAAAAGCCCTACACGTTGCTGATTTAGCATTGCTTTCTGATTTAGTGTTGCTAATTCAGCAAGGTTTAAAGCGGGCTAAAGACTTTGCGATGTAGTCATTTGAACGGTAAACACAAAAGCTCGACACACAAATAGATTCATATTCCGAATCCTTTGACTAAAGCTCAAAGCCTGTTGAAGCAACAGTGACTATTCTTCAATATCAAATAGACGCGTCTGGGGTCTTTTGTTTGATTTATACTAATTGTTATCTGAAACGTTGTTGGAATCAAATTGAAAATATTTTGCCGAAATAATATTATTGTACAGAAAAAATCATGGCTAATCAAGTTAAAAACGTGCTTGATAGTAAAATTATGACTAAATCGTTTAAGAAAATATCATAAATGATGGTTTATTGTCACAATAAAGCCTAATTGTACTTTTATTAAGTTTTATCAAGTTTTATTACTTTACTTTATTAATTTCGGGAACATAGTGAGTTCTATCATTCACTTAAATTGTTACATTAAGTTGCTTTATTAATTACATTACTAATTTACATGCTAATTTAATTAATAATTTACATAATAAAGCCTATATAATTTAATAATCAAATAACTATAAATAAGATCAACGTCTTGTTTAATTTCATACATAGATAATAGTTTTAAACATACAAGAACATCGATCTTATCAAGTAGCTCTAAATACTTTGATGTTACATTCTTATAAATAAGTTAAACAATATATTAAATCAACGTTAAATATATTAAATCGGATTTTGTATGGATTCCTGCATCGCGATATCAAAGGTTTTCTGCTTGGTTAGTATAAGTATCAGTGGGATGTATGCGAGAGTACAAGTATGTACTTACAACATATGTCAGTTCTCATTTGGACTAACGTTTGGTTTAGCACTGCTTCCTGCCACATCACGAATCACAAGTAAGTGTGTACATGCAATCAAGCTAAATATTATGATAGGAAAAACAAAAAAGGACAATCAATATATGTTACGTTTCATTCTTGTTACAAATATAATAATATCTATCAAGTTACTCGTTTAAAAGCTTCATTTTCTTTATACAATTATTAAAGTGGCAATATTACAATCACCAAATCTTTTAGTTATATGTACAAAGCTGAGGCTATCGCTATAACAATCAGACTTGATTAAGTTAAATCTACTAAGACTGCTTGTTACACTTCTTAATCAAGATGACTTTACTGCCGGAACCATAAAACTTCATGTGCTCGTATATAACTAAGTGACTTGATAGTCATCAACATTTTATTATTAATGTTAACAAGTTTTTTTTAATGTGGTTGGCTAATTACAATAGATTTATCTACTGTAATAGAGCTAGATAATAGGTTTAGGTGATATAGTTAGGTTGAAGAACTATTTGGCTCATTATTAGTCGGCAATCGAAAATCTTTATGAACGTATACGTATATCGATTGCCAAATAATAACGAGCCAAATAGTTCTTCAACCTATTTTACCTATTATCTAGCTCAGCATTTTTCAAAGTGTGGGTTGCAAGCTGATTTCTAGTGGATCATGAAGAAATTTAAATTCAGGCCAACATACAATGTGAATCCGCCGGCGGACGTTCTCCCACACGATTTAATAAATTATGTTAATTTAAAGATGAATATGCTTCACCTCTTTCTTATATCATAAAGTCTTAGTGGGCCCTCATTTTTTTTAATAATTGAGATTTTTACATTTTCCATAAAACAGACTTGCGTATTTTATGTACAAATATTACATACCTAAATAAATATATTTCATTGCATGAAATATCATCTCAGCTAAATAGAATAAGTCGCATTGTTTTTTTTTTACTTTATAGCAAACCAATTTCTCATTTTACTTCTGTTTACGATATTCCCGCAACGGCAAAGACCCAAATATACAGCAGAAATTCACATCCAAAGCCAAAAGTGAAATATTATACCGATGAAGTAACAACCCTTGTGCGAATCCCCTAAATCACATTGCAGATTTCATATGATTTATGTACTGTATACAGACCCAATACCTTTCTATCTATATGTACCTACGGCCTGGGTATGGGCTAGCACTACCCAATTCAGCTTTACGGCTTGAATCCCGAAATGGCATTTATCAGGCCCACCCTTTCCGATGAAAAAAATCAACCCTACCGACCGGTAGATCTCTATTATTATTTTTGTTGATCGAAAAGAGAAAATGTTGTTATTTGTCACTTCTATAGAAATAAATTTACCACAAAGACGACTTCAAGATAATAAACAATATAATATTTTATGAACAGAAAATCGCGTTAGCACAAATTTTCTTACAACTTCCTGACCGGTTTCGCCTTTATGGCATTATCAAAAGAATTATTATAAGATCTTAGTTACACAATACATAGTTTATATCAGTCAGTGAGATCAATGACACTCGTAATGTATTCCAAGTTCCAACAATCAACAGTATAAACATTCAACAATATAATACATTATATAAGTATTGAAGCGTAAATTCGAATCAATTTTTATTTTATTTTATTTGTGTTAAATTTTAAGAATTTAGCAAGAAGGATCATTAAAATTTTGTTATAATCGCTTACCTAGTCTTCAGTATGAATTAAACTGTGTCAATTGAAGTCATCAAATATAAAAATGCCAGCCTGTGTTCTTTATGTGCCTCAATAGTTCGCTAACAATCCGACCTATTGTTTTGCAATATGTACAACTTATTCAGTGGTCAGCATTATTGTGAATTAACTTGTTCTAAAAGATAGCATATTTATGCCTAGGGGAGCAATTCCCAGTCTGTTGAATTAGCCTTCTCGAACGTAAAAACCGGTTTTATCTGTCGATCTCCATATATTTTTAGCTCGAGTTTTAGAAATCTCACTTCGACTATTTCTGCAGAATAGCCCCCCAGGGTAGAGAAGGAAGTCGAGTGTAAGAGTAAAAAAAGGAAAATTAATTGACTATCCGTGAATGATTAGTATTTAAAAATTGTAGCTGGCTAAAAGTCAAATGCGATAAAAGAAGACTAGTTGAATAAATAGTTACACTTGTGACTCTGCTACTAACTAGCCTTAATGCAAACCTGGCTTTAGGCTAGTGAGCTAAACCACTGGCTTGTAACTGTATTATTTAATATCGAAAATCTCAAAAATAATAATCAAGAACTCGAAAAATTCCCGAAACAAGCGTTAAGTACATATTTGCCCTTAACGTTTCTGTCTAAGACACAACTTCAAAGTAATTTATTACTTAATTACGTTCCAATATTCTAGATATTTGAACAGCAAAGGTAAAACTACAAACACAAGTTTAAATTAAACAAGAATAGAATTGCTTTGAAGCCTTCGGGAATACTGTACAATTTCCCTATGTCACGTGTAATTCTGTGCGATGAGTGCTTTTGAGAAATTGCTGTACCATTATTTTATTTAAATATGGACGCAGATTCATTCTGACATGCTGGTGATTGAAAAGGATCGCATTAAGGTTTAACGTCAGTCACTTAGCACAAAGTCCATAACTTAACATTGTATTTCTTGTTTTATCCATCCATCAGCCTAGTTCGTCCACCGCTGGACATAAGCCTTTCCAGGACTTTGCCACTCCCGGCGGTCATCCTGGAAGAATTGCCCATACTCACACACGCTTGGCAGGCAGGTTGGTGAGGGCGGTGCCGGAACCCTCGCACCAATGACGCCGCTGCCCGTCACCAGTCTGTTCCATATAAGGCCCGGCTATTAGGGATGGATATACCGCCATCCATCGGTCCCAGGCATGGTGGGCCTCCTGGTTTTTTGCCTGTGAGCTGTCCTCTTACTCTCCCTCTAATTACTGCGAGGGGGTCTCCAAGTAAGATGGTGGTACCTCCACAGTCGAGCCCGGCATCAGCTCTACCACCTTCTACGATTTCTTGTTTAGTAGTTAAAAATTGAAAAACATTTTGGTATGTGGCAGTTAACACCAATAGTTCAGTATCATGACTACATGTGATCAAAATGCTTTTCAATTTTAAATTTCTAAACAAGAAAAACAAAGTTAAGTTTATGCACTTTGCGCTAAACGCCTGACGTTTAACCTTAAGGGTCGGAGTTTGGAAATCAGGCAAAACCAAGGTTTGGCATTCTCACTTCAAATTAAAATTTGTATTTAAAAAACTTTGCTACTCTATAAAATGAAGAACAAGATGAATTAAAAGAATTATTATTGCTGTAAAATTGCAAAGTTAATTCAGAAAAAGAATTGGAATTTCAAGAAAAACCTTTGAATAGCATTGCGATTTAATAAGAGGTATAACAGTGACAAAAAATATTTCAGAACCATATTATCACACCATACAACATTACAAAAAAAATACATTTTCCGGTATAATTTATAGTTTCTACACACCACGTAAAAATATTCCAAAAATGGTCATAATAAATTAAATTTTCCGTGCGCGGCAGTTGAATAGAGAGAGAAAGACAGTTTAAAAAAAAAGCGCTAGTGCAGGACTTATTTTCAAGGAGCGCCGACCCTTAAAAATGTCGCTTACAATGCTTATTCCAAAAAGCAGCCTAAAAAGTAAAACAAATAATTGGACATGGATAGACATGTTTTATTTATCCAGTTTTTTTTTTTTAGTTAGCACTGTAAATGTTACGCAAAGCGCCCGGCACATCGACCTTCCATTCCACACGCACTGCCAGTTGTCACCCCACCCGCCCGCTGTTTCTCGTCTAATCGAAGGCCGAAAGAGTGCCAAACATAAATGTTAGATCCTTTTTCGAAAAATATTTCAATACAAATTGAAATATGTATCAAGGCACTGATTATCACAAACCAGTTTTTTTTAATCAGTGGTATACAGGATGTTGACTTAATCCGCAACTTCCATCATAGGGATGTCACTCCAAGCGGAAAACGCGCAGTCCGAGAGGGAAGGATTTAGGGCAAAAAAGAAAAATGTTGTTTTTTCATTTATATAAAAAAACTAAAATAACTAGCCAAAATTTCTTCAACCAAAATTTCTTCAAAACACATATTTTACTCCTCGTTTAATAAATAGGAATCATGCACAGGTCTAAAACATATTTTGTTTACATTTTACATGATTCTGATTTGTCAAACGAGGAGTAAAATATGTGTTTTGAATTTCAATAATTATTTCTATCCAGCGAAAGATTTTCAATCGTGTTTCTATTCAGCATTAATCTAGAAAAAGATTTTGAAAATGTTATGCTCATTTATCAAACCAGTATATTATATTATTTGTACTAGTAGCTTCTTCATAAAAGTATTTACAAGTCTCCAAAAAGTGTCAATATTTTTACGGCAGCGCCTTAAAGCCCTCTTAAGTATAGGTAGTTAAAACTGATAAGGAAAACTGTTTTTTTTTTTTTGCTGTGCTGAGCTGTGACTGTGTTAGTCTGTATTAATTTGTTGCCAACTTTAAAATGTACAAACGCTAGTTCACCATACAGGCTGACTGTGGTTAAAACTTTAATTTAAATTAAATAATTATGATGAACTTAGATATTGCTATTTTATAACCTACTTAATTTTATTGGGGTTACGTTTAAAGTCATCCTGTATAACTAAGTTTGTTCGTTATATCCACAACTCGGTAGTAGGCAAAGGATGACAGGCCAAAATGGCCGACTGAGGCAGTTCATCATGCAAATCTCAAGTTTGATTGATGGCATATTCGAGGTAGTCGAAATGGGCTCCAAACTGGGTAATAACCCAGATGGAAGGTGCTATAGAAAGTTAGGCTTAAGATCAGCGAGCGTTGAACATTAAAGAGGCGACTTACTATTAAGGAACTCTAAGGTAAATAATATTTTATCTACTTCCATACTGCAAAAAAGCAATTGCAACATCAAAAGCAGTTTTATTAGTACCTAGATTGTTTATCCGATGTTATAATATTACATTATAACATCGCGATTCTGCGCTGCGATTGGCCCAATTTATTATAAAACCACTGGAGACCCAAGCAACAACAGATACCTAAACTAATATCCTGGCTAGATAATAGTAAGATATAAAACCAAAATTAAATAAATCAAGTAGAAGATATAAAACACAAAACAGACCACATAGAAAAAAATGAAATAAAGACTTTTTTCCTTAGTTCATATTATGGTTATTTTCACCAATACCGTAACACACGTTTTTTTAATGTTTGTCTGTGTGTCTGTCCGGGCTTAACTCCGAAACGGCTTAACCGATTTTGACAGGATTTTCTTTAGCAGATAGAAGTCTTTTCAGGGAGTAATTTGACAGCTCATGTTTGACATCCGCCATATACTTTTACTCCGAAAAATGCTTACGTTTATCATCTCTATCAGTTTGACATAGATGATAATGTCCAGATTGGGCATGAAATGTATCTTGAGTTTCTTCTAATATTAATGTATTCTATTTAATTATATACCTATATATAATATATTATATTCGTTAAAATAAAACTATATCAGTTTTAAAACGTTTTTGACATCTGTCACTGAAAATGGTTAATTTCCTTCTTCGGGGCCACAAAAATTAACGCTGGCAAAGCCGCGGGCGGAAATTAGTAATAAATAAAATATTTTATCAAAGAATTTAGTGCCGCGGGGCGGCAGTTGCTCAAGATATTGAGAGCGTCACCCCGCAAAGCTGTCTCGTTGTACGAAGTAAAACCATCTTTATAAAATATATTTCTTTTTCTATAATATGATCAGTTATCAATACACAAAATTGTGTCGATTCGGCGCAACACGACTTAACTTGTTTGACAGGACTAAACTTTATTTAAGCGTTCTGATTTTTTCTTTCTGTATCGAAAAGACAAAGACAGAACGCTCAAAATAAGGTTAGTCCTGTCAAATTAGTTAAGTTGTGTTGCGCCGAATCGACACCAAATATCGACTAAAATTATTTTCACTTATTATGTTTGCATGTTATATATTGAAACATAAATAAAACAAAAAGTGTACAAAATATTTCTACTAGTTTGTTGGGTCCTAGTCGCATCTGTGTATATCTTTATACAACGTGTAACAGAAAGGTGTAACCATATTTGAAGAGCTGATTCAGTCAATGTTATAGAACAACTTTGGAGCCAAAACTAAAATCTCAAAAAAAAAATGTGCCCTTCCATACATTTCGGCCGAGTGGCATTGCATTTTCTATGAAAAAGTAATTTTTTTTTTCGAGTTACAGGGTTTGTTCCATTGTAAAAGTTGTTCCATACCATTGACTGAATTAGCTCTTCAAATATGGTTACACCTTTCTGTTACACGTTGTATATTACACATTGTATATAGGTATATAGGTATATAAACAAAATAGCGAAAGATTTTTAAAAGTAGATAGATGCATACATTATATTATCAACCGGCTAGTATCTGTCATCTCTCTGCACGACAAAGATGGATTTTACCGTACTGGTACATCAATGGTTATTGACAATAATTTCACTTGATAACAATTCCAATTATGCTGTTGTCATGTTATTGGAAACTTTGGATGTCCCTCCCTCATTACATCATCCAAGTTACACTGAGTAATTATATCGATTGACTAATTACAAGTAAATTATAAGTTTGTGTTTATTAAACGTGTCTCGTAATATTTTTGGAACCTGTAATTAATCTATAAATTAACATCGAATTCTTAATAGTGGCGTTGAATTGAAAATGGTATAATTGAGTTGAAATTGTATATTTCGTGACGATTATAAAATGGCGGAATTTCTTACCCGAGGTACTTTATATTCTCTGCCCGAGGAATGAAGCTAGTTTCGACGTGAGCCGAACTCGTTGCGAACGAAATTTTTTCTGCTACCTGATTTATGTATTTAAATATTAAATTTTTCCTTTCAAATTTAATTTATTTTATGACTTTTCAAAGCGCGGCGCAGTTTTATCTTTTTTTTTCAGGCTTCGGCCGGCGGCTTTTATTTGTGGCCAGTATCATTTTGCGAAAAAAGAGTGTTAGACGCGATATAATCGATTATGTCGTGAATCGGAACGCAGGGAATTTCGATTGTAAAGATAAACTAAGGACGTCAAAAAGAACCTAATTTGGCATGAAATGAAGACAAATGTCAAAAAGAACCTAATTTTGCAATAAATTAAATTTCAATACAATAATTCAAACTGACCTGATAGTCATTCCACAACGGGGCCCGGAAAGTTCGATTTTCAAAACTAATTTCGAGTATTAAATGGAACTTTGTAGTAGAAAAAAGGTACTTATTAATGGTTTGATATATTTGAGTAGTAAGTTTTAAAGTTATGTCAAGCCTTAATCTACTACGATCCTGGCACACCTCTTTAGCTTTATTTGCATTTTAAATCAATTTCCAGTATTTGGAATTATAAACAGTCCTACCTAACAGTTCCTCGGGTATACATACATTTATATACGTTTAATGAAAACTTCGATATCATATAACGTGGATTTTGACATAACTCCACAACATATTTAAGGCGATATGTGAAAAAAATACGGGTGTTTCTTTTCTGTTTACTTCATGAAATACACGGAAAATTATAATCAGTTTCTGATTTATGCATTTTGACTAAATAATCTAGGGTTTTGAAATTGGAAAACATGTTTGGATTATTTTTTTGAAATAATTGTTGAAATAAGGTCTTCAAACACATTTTTTCTCGTCGTATGACGAATAGGAACCATATACAGAACTCAAACATATTTTATTAGGTGTGTTAATAATGTCTAGAGATTTGGTATTCGAAATTTTGCTAGCTATTTCAGTTTGTTTAATAAAAATATAAAACCAACTTTTTTCCCTTTTGCCCTGAATCCGCCCCTCTCGCTCTGCGCGATTTTTCGCTTGGAGTGATAGTGACAAAAATTAAATTCGAATAGCCTCTTAACTGGGCTTCTAGATATTTTTAGGGTTTCATCATAAAACTTAACAGTAGAACTTTGTTATCTGTTGGTCTCTTTGTTTAAGGTTAAACGTCAGTCGCTTAGCACAAAGTGCATACCTTAACTTTGTATTTCTCGTTTAGAAGTTATAAATTGAAAAACATTTTTGTATGTGACAGTTTATACCAATAGTTCAGGATTAGTGAGGTGTATAAAGCATGAGTTTGAAATTTAAAGCACAATTATCGTCATGATCTGGTCCAAACATAATTAAAACAGAATTTTAAGTTGATTTTGAGAATATCATGACTGATTGTGTAACTCTTGCTTTATAAACCTCACTAATACTGAACTGCAGGCCTATTATGTATCCTTAGTTGATAACTGAATTGGGTGCCTATAGTCAAAAACATAGGTATACCGTCGAATTTCGATTGTGTAAGAATATATTCGCACTTGAAGTGACGACACAGTTCGTAAATTACTTCAATAAGCACTAAAGGCAATTTTGAAAGTTCAGTTTTTATCTATGTTTTTGATGACAGGCACCCAATCGAGTTGACAACCAAAGATACAGAATAGGGGTGCTGTTGGCGTCAAATGGCACAAATCAAAAAGCTTCTCAAATTGGGCATGCTGGGGCAGAATTAAACTAGAAAACGAACGATCACATTTTTGTTACAAAAAAAAAAACATATTTTTTGACACATTTTGATTACATGTGTTTCAAAAATTCATCCATTCGAGTTTCTTTTGCTTAAATCTCTTATTAATTTATTATATAAACAGTTACGATATCCTTACAGGCTAACCTAATACAATATTGTAATTTAAAACTAATCTAAAATTAAATTGAAATAACACCCTACGGACTTATACTATAGTAAACACAAAATAAGTAATATGACTTTTGTGAACAATAGAAAATATCCGTGGTCTCTGAGACCCGGTTATGAGTGCGAAGGGCGCTTCTTAGGGGTGTCTACGTTATACCAGAAACCTGTAGTCCAAACTTTACGTTCCTTGATCTAGTACCCGTTTTGCCTATATGTTAATATATGCCTATAGGTTATTCTTATATACTTTTACAGATATGCGACGCACTCTTTATAAACTTATAAAAACACAACTCCCCTCTCACACCACACGCAAGTTTTTCCTGTAAATCGAGTATAAACCTGTATATTTATTTTTAAATAATTAATTTATGTAATGAAGTGATAGGTAATTTAATTTTTTCTTTCTCTCTATTCATGTAATTAATTGCATTTGAATTGCATTTATTTATTACTATAGATTTGTTAGTTTAATTTTAACTTAGGATAAAGTAAAATAATTAAATGTACCTAATATGTAAGTAATTAATTATAGCATGCTCACCCAATTTGTTAATTTTAACTAATGTTTTTTTTTCTTGTTTCTAATTTATAATTTAATGTTTAGCATGTTTTCAATTTTTTTTATATCATATAGTTTTGGACGGACCTAGTCTCCATGTCACCAGGGAATCCTAGTATGGAGGCTAGTGTCACAATTTAGTATGTAAGTTACTTGTTGGTGTCAATAAATATATTTTCAATGCATGTGCTCGTAAAGGCCCACTTTTATGCATCAAAACCGAACAGAAAGTCGATTATTTTGCCCTAGGGCTTTATTATTATTATTTTTTTTTATTTATTTACAATGGTTGGCTAACCTGCAGCCTTTCCTGTGTACCATAGACGTTATACTTTTTTTTCCACCGTTTAACGGCTCTGGATACAGTCCTTTTGAGCCAATTATAATTTAAAGTTCACAAGATTATATTTGTTTTCATTTCCTCACACTATGCATTGAAAAATGTAGTATGATTCACGGGCGTAAGAGCAATAAATTACTCGGTTACGTTTAAAACACTCGCTACGCTCGTGTTTTAAATCGTCCTCGTAATTTATTCCTTTGCGCCCTTGTAGCATAAACTACTATTTTCATTGTCATTTTTCATTATTTGTTTATCCTGCATTTCAGGATGTACTATACATACATACATCGCTGATAAAGCTATATTTATTGCTGCTAAAGGAAAACGTGCCAAATTTATAAAGACCTACTATATAAATTACAACACAAAGACAAAACATGTCTAAATAAAATTTTCAAATAAAAATATTCATTATTTATATAAAATGACATAAAATAATAATAATGCCAAGACTTTGATGCTAAAAATTTAATATTTTATGAGAAAACACCCTGAAAATAAGACTCAACACCTCGACAACTTGCAAAATCCTTGTACAGGTGTTAAGATGATGTTGTGGAAGCCGGAAACTGGCGATAGTACAGACAGCAAAGGAAATAAGTAACCTGAACAAGCGCCAACACTTTGATCCTAAGACCCACAGGTGAGCGATAGATGAGATGTGAAATACTTGGTCAATACATACACACATGCACTATTTATTAAGTATTTTTATATCATCAATCATTAACCTATGGGTCTAAGGATCAAAGTGTTTGCGCTGGGCCTGGTTACTTATCTCTTTTGCTGTCTGTACTCGTCCATACGACCAAATTTTACCATGGAATCAACCCGTAAATCGCGGAAAAGTAAATAGCTGTTCCATAGCAATGTTCCATACTTACTCTACCAAAATGTATAAAAAAACTATTTTTTTTTTCACGATTACTCGAACACTATTGCACGGGAAGTTGTTTATAAGGACGGTGATTACAATCACCAGCGGGCCTATTATGTATCTCTAGTTGCCTTCTGGACTGGGTGTCTGTCATCAAAAACATAGATATACTATCGAATTCCGATTGTCTAAGGGTATGTTAGCACTTGAAGTGACGACACAGTTCGTAAATAGTTCAATACCCACTAAAAGCAATTTTCAAAGTTTAGTTTTTATCTATGTTTTTGACGATAGGCACCCTGTCCAGTTGGCAACCTAAGATACAGAATAGGGGGGCAGGTCCCGGCTTCCGCAACATCGTATTAACATCCTGTATATCTACCGAACGAGTGCGATGGGATGCATGTGGGTCTGTATGTGGGATAATGGGATGTTCTGGACTAAAATTCACCCCGTTTAAATTCCCAATAGAAATTATTGAGATCTTTAAATTTTTTTGTACCATGGAATCTAAGCGGTATTTTAATTTTGTATACATAATGTACTTATTTTTATTAAAAATTGTAATAAAAATTAACAATAAATTTGTCTTTATATTTTTCGACTCACTTATATCGTCGTCAGGCAAATATCAAACCTGGGCCCGTAGCATGGTGTTTAATCGCGCGCGACGCCACTAGTTAAATCACAAGTGCAAGGAGCGTGACGTACTGTTTATTCGCAAAAACATTGTGTCTCAACTAAGTCGCATCGCGCGCGATTAAACATTATGCTACGAGCCCTGGACTGCACGGTTTTGTTTCCAATTCAAAGCAAAATTTAAAAATAAACCTCCCTTTATTTTTGATGATATGATTTTTCTTATTTAGCCCATTTGATTGAAAACATGTAAATTACTTACTATCATTTTGGAAGAAACCGCCACTATGGTATAGTGGTTCAAGTACTGAACTACCAACCTGGAGGTCGCGGGTTCAATCAATATTCAGTCTACGTAGTTCGGAAAACACGTAAGCTATGGGTCCATATTCTGTTCCCGAAGTACGGCGATAGGGCTCACCACCCATCACACTGGGACCTGGCAATCATCGGTGAAACGTGGGTGTACGAGTGTGGACTTGGTCCATACTCAGAAACACCTCTGACATCCTCTCGGGGATTCATGTCGTGACGATGTACTTTTTTATTTATATGTTTTTATACAATTCCAATATATTGAGGGCAATGACGTTAGTATTATGTAATATCATTGATTGAGTTACTTAATAATAGAACTGTATACCTCACAGAACAGTCAGGTGATTTAATTCAAACGATCTACAGATGTTTGTTAATAGTAAATTAGCCGCATGTATGTACATATGTATCTACGTCATTTGAATAAAAAAGCATGACAGACAGACATCTCGAAATTATAAGGACTCCTCGCCCCGTAAGCATAATAGTAGTTTATGCTACAAGGGCGAAAAGGAACAAATTAACGTAACCGAGTAATTTATTGCTTTTACACCCGTGCATCATACTACGTTTTTCAATGCATAGTGTGAGGAAATAAAACAAATATAATCAAAGAAAACAATTTAATTATTAAAGTTGAAAGTTACATTGTTACAATTATGCAAGTTAATGATTGGCTGAAAAGGACTCTATCCAGAGCCGTTAAACAGTGGAAAAAAAACGTATAACATTTATGGTTCTCAGAAAAGATTGCAGGTTAGCCAACTTCTCGTAAATAAATTTAAAAAAATAATAATAAAGCCCTAAGGCAAAATAATCGACTTTCTATTCGGTTTTGATGCATAAAAAGTAGGCTTTTACGAGCACTTGCATTGAAAAAACAATAACGCATTGACAGAATATTTTATCCAACAGATTTTAAAATCTTGCTACGCCAAGTTGGCTGCCAAAATTTTCCACTGAAAATCACAAAGTGTTTCATTGTTATTTAGATATACTTATTTTAATCATGTAGGTGATGAGTGTAAATAACCAGCCAACATTTTCTTGAATTGCATATGGACTGACAAAGTTGAAAAATAAAGTTCAATCATTCTCTTTATGAATGTAAATCGAATTATCGAAACGTAGTTTTTATTTTTTTATTATTGTCTAATAATATATATTCATAATGCAACTTACCTCGCAAAATCGCCGCAACACCTCCCAAAGGAACCACCCCGCAACAATAAATAAACAATCACTTGAATCCATCCAAAAATACTCCGTAACAATCCAGAACAGTTCAATACCACAACTTTCGAACGATTCTGAACGAGCCGAACCAACATCCGCACACCAAGAGCGCTAGACGATGACTGAACTTTTCTTCTGAGGCTTTAGTTTCGACGCAAGCCTGCTCCGTCCAAGAAGGTTTAGACAACCCAGCTCATCAATAATTACCATTGCAGGTAATGAAATAAGAGTCAAACTAGTTACCTATTAAACTTGGTTGGTTAGTAAGATCGACTGCGGGTTGGTGGAAAATAGGCCTCAATGCGGGCCTGGGGTTCCCAACAATGGGACTGTGACCTACGTTTGAACTTTGAACTAAAATCTATTGCAAGAAAAAGATAAATCGGTGTTCTGATAGCTCTTTGATGTGAGGTGAACTAACTGGTTGGGAAGAGATTATCTCTCTTGTGATGCAAGAAAATTTATAAAACTGGAAGAGATAAAATATGTATTGGTAAAAGTTTATAAATATATTATATTTAACTTTTACGAGCTTTTGATTACTACTATTATTAAAACAATTAAAAAAAATTATAACTCGATATATTTCGGCCCTCGGTATGGGGCCGTCATCAGTCGAATATAAAAAAAATTGTGACATATAATTTAGGTATCATAATAAAAAAATAAAAATTAAAAGTGACACTTGTAAACAATTTTAGTTTTAAACTATTTTTAACTATTGCTAAAAGTTATAGATATGAAAAACAAATTCCAATAGATTCAGCTCCTTTCGTTTTCAAAAATATTCTTTGCACATTATTAAAGCGACTTGAGATGACCACAGAACAGTTTGAAAAGCACTGCAAATTAAGTGAAGCTCTAAATACCAAACATTTTCTGGAATGAACCGTTTCGTTACACGTAATATACTCTTTATTTGCTTAGTAATTATTATTATGTCTATTCACAGTGTTTCTTCGGGCCGATGAACATTAGCAGCAGCACTAAAAACCTTATTTTGGCTTTTGTAGAGCTGGGTAGTAGAGGTTGTTTATGAAGATGATGCATAAAGATACACTTTACCACGATCCACCTTACAGCGTGGGTGTCTCAGCATAGCAACATCACTATAAAGCAGCTGTCAATCTAAAGTCTAGCTTGCGATTCTATGAGCAAGGAAAATCAAACATTTTTAAATGACAGTTGAGTCGATGAAGTTCGGACCACTTGTACCAGGCAACTTTAGGGGAATGCGACGGGTCTTGTTTCCGAACCTAGTGTTCTGTTATTTTATGCATTATGTTGAAAAGGATCCTGCATAACAACTATGAACACACTTTAAACTTGTTGGGCACGATCATTTACAACGTAATGCATAAAATAACACAACTTACCTAGAAAAGCCTAATTGTCGCTTAGTGTTTATATTAAAAAACTAGCTGACCCGGTGAACTTCGTATCACTTACCTCTTAATATAAACCATATTAATTTAAACCATATGTATGTATTTCAGAGCCGGCAGCTTTATAAAGGCATCATCAGATAGTCTAAGTATCGGCTCCATAGTGGGCGGAAAGAGTGGGCAAATCACGCACACATGTTCAGCTTAATGTTCATAATTATTTTGCATGAGACATTATATTCGATTATAGACACTTATATTAACAAATAAGGTACCAGCCTATTTTTTTTGTCTGTATCGATTACGCCACATTACTAAACGTAATAGTAACCTGCCAACACTGACTGTCAGTGTTACTGTCACCGAACTTTCCAAGAAAATATAATTGATATTTCAAAACTATTTTTCAGAAGTTATAGTTAACTTTTAACAATGCATTGTCCCTTTTGTTAAAAGTGGATAGAGCGGCAGAACAACAGAAGTACCTGTCCTAGTTGCACAAAAAAATTGTAAAGATGCGACGAATGTTTCACAATAACCGCTGATACCTTCAAGTTTTGTATAAAGTGCGGTCACAATTTGAGCCGAATAATACGAATTAATAGGGCTAAGGAACAAAATAATCGAGTGAAACAACAACTGTTATTAAAACCGAAGTTCATCCCAACAATCCCGTCATCATCATCTGTGTCATCATCTGAAGGAATAACATTTTCAGAACTTAATTAAACTGCCGATGAACTAAAGGATTTGCATGAGATTTAAGTTATGAGCACAACATCGGCAATATTCTGGTTCTACCAGATTTGTCCGAGTCACCGAGGCCTTCCGCCACGCCGTCAAGTCCTGGCGAGGCAAGTCAAGACATCTTTAGCAAGCATTGTTCGCATTTGCTGTTAGATTAATTGATATGTTGCCGATTCAGGTGTCAATCGCGGAAATTTTAGAAAATATGGTTCCTATCGTAAAGGTTGATTTATATATCTTTAATAAAAAATATTTGAATTGTATTAAATTGAATATTATTTCAGACATATATGTATTAGTAACAACAAATATACCCAAATGCACGACACCGTGGTGGCGCGGCCTTCCAATGTAAGTGGCCGGCAAAATTGTCATTTTTCCCACATTGTTTGCATTGCCATCGGCATTAATAGCATCGCGAAGATGAATGTACTCTTCAGATCGAAGCTGCTGTTGGTTTAGACGGATGTACGTCAATCGTTCAGTCTCAATTTTGACATACATGTCAACTGCAAACTGATGAAAAAGCCGTTGACACATCAAAATGTGATTTACTTCACCTTCACGGATTCTGTTTGAATAAAAATTCATAGCACTGACTTTTTTGTTGGTTTCAGCACCTGTAATCAATTAATCAACCATCCCAAAAACTAATGATTCTAATGGATCAGGTGGTGGGACTAATTGTGGCAATTTTACTTTACCACCAGCACAACATAATCCTGCAAATTCACCGCTGTATTTTAAAGCTTTACAATTTTGACAAATGATTGACATTTCCCCAATAGTTACAGATTTGTCGGCACTTTAATCTATTTCTTGATCGTAGGAGAATGCTCCTCGTGCCAGGTTCACAGGAACATTGCGTCTGCGGAATCGATCAAATTTCATTTTCCCGTGCTCGCTGCTGTTGTGATCGATGTGCCCGAACTCGTTTCATTCTATGCCTATTATCCACTTCATTGTAATTCACTCTAGAATGCAAATCTGCCATACCAATACGACTGTTATCATTATCAGTCTCTCGCTGGTCATCAGTGCGATTAGCGCGTGAGGTAGCTCGTCGCACATTCGATCGACTACGACGACCTATGTAAGGTCGTTTTCTCCTCGGCATTGTAAGCAGTATCAGAATGACAAATCAAGTTTTGAATCTTTTTTCAGGTGTTAATTGGAATCAGGATGTTTTGAGGGTTTGACAATTTTATAATTGCTAAAAACTAAGAAAAAAGGAAGCAGTTTGATCACAGAAAACTGTGACGTCATAATGTAAAACCTCATGCAAATTTCAAAGTATCGGGGCGTTTTGACATTTGATAAAGAGTCGCTGATTTGATTTTTAGGGAAGTACCCAATTTCAGATCGTATAGCGAACTTTACTGTTTCAAAGTATATTTCTGAACGCACCCAACACAACAACCAAGTGTCATTATAGTGTCAATATTTTACATGTTTTATATCTAAATACGCGATAATCAGACTATTATGGATATATGTTGTCAATTCCAAACCCTTATTTAATCTAGATCTACATGTTTTTATTCCTAAAATACCGGACCGACGCGACGGGGCGAACATCAAATGTTTGACAGGTAAGAACAGTTTGTATGGGAAAATAAAATTGTCGTTTTTAGTATTTTCCTCGCAATTTTTCCACATTTTC
Organism: Ypsolopha sequella; assembly: GCA_934047225.1. Lineage (NCBI taxonomy): Eukaryota > Metazoa > Arthropoda > Insecta > Lepidoptera > Ypsolophidae > Ypsolopha > Ypsolopha sequella. The sequence continues at coordinate 17,467,482 of OW203998.1, forward strand.
TCATCGCTTAAACCTTGCCTGGACTTCCACGAATATTTCAAGACTAAAATTTGCCAAATCGGTTCAGCCGTTCTCGAGTTTTAGCGAGACTAACGAACAGCAATTCATTTTTATTTATATAGATAATAAAAACAATAATAAGTCGTGCGTTTGGGAACGAAAGCAGTTGCAAAAATTCAAAATTCAAAAAGTTTATTTTGCAAAGTAGGTATATATAATACACGTTTCACAAGTCAAATTTTAATCTTATAAAAAATATATGTAATAAAATAATAAATGTACATGAACTACTTAGATTAGATGTTTATTTAATTTATGTAGCAATATATATATACGATTAAAATTATAGGTAAAACATTATTATACAAGGTGAAATCCAATCAACCGCCCGAACCCATACCGAAGACCCGGCCAGGGACCAGGAACAAGGTTCAATGATCACCAACCGAGCCCCCAGCACGAATCCATCTTAACCTACTTTTTAATATGTCCTTGTGACTTCAAACCATAGAGTGAACATAGAACATAGAAAAATCCTGGGCGATGTTACTAAGCGCAAGTGGGCCTAAATCGTCTAGATACTCTTAAGATCAGATAATTGTTTTTTTTTTATAATATTTGAGTACCTGCAGATTATAAAATCAATCGGAAATATCCGAAAATACTATGGTCAAACTCACATCATAATTTCCGGTAAATTTGTTTTCCGAATGATTTTGTAATTTGAAATGCGTTTTTTCATAATATATTAAGTTCCAAAGCTTTGCGTTGACTTTCATAGGATAGGAGCCAGTTTAAGCTTTAAATCATAACGCTACCTAGTATTCTTAAGCAAGTTTATTGCTTGCACTACAGTTAAATAGAGACTTGACCTAGAAAAGAGTCAGGCTATGCTGGTTTATTAATTTTATACGTAAACCGGTATACAGCGCTATCAAGGGCAATAGCTAGGTAAAAATATCAACTAGTCCTCAGCATTTAGAGTAAATCTATGTCTATATTATACTAATAATAAATTTCTGTTTGTACATTCGATCAAGAACTGAAAAAAGATGTAAGATCAATATAATTTAAAATATAAAGATAAAAATTACGCTTAGGGCCTGTTTCACCACTTCCAGATAAGTGATATCCAGAAGATAAATTTAAAAATGGAACACATTTTGTATGCGTTATATGTCACATATAACTATCAGGCACTTATCTGGAAGTGGTGAAACAGGCCGTTAATTAACTTTTGCTACACGCTACTTGTAAAAGTATCTACGAGGATGATACAAGCCTCAATGACAAGAATAAGTGCTACAAATCTCTACGATTTGTACTACGTACCTCTACGCTTTATGCTACGCACCTTTACTCTTTATTCTACGAACTTCTACGCTTTATACAAGAACATTTACGGTTTATCCTACGAACCAATATGCTTTGTACTACGAACTTACACACTTTATGCTACAAACCTCTACGTTTTATACTACAAACATTTACGATTTATGCTACGAATTTGTACGCTTTTAAGGTTGGGTGCATATTCATTTACAACGTAATGCATAAAATAACAAAATTTTGCCGGAAAAGTCTAACTGACATAACTAACAACTACGTTCACGAAGTGCCATTAATCACAATTATTTAATATCTTTCATTCAAAAATAAGAAGAACCATCTTAATTTGTGCGTTTCGTAACGGACATGAATTGTTTTTGCAACTTTTGTGCAACGACTGCGCTTGTTTGTCTCGTTTTGTATATATTGGATTTTTAAACAATTCTATTTTTTTTTTTTAATAAATGGTGCACGTTGCCAATAAAATAAAAACAGATTATATGTTTTTGTAGCTTTGAATACTCTTATTATTATTAGAGTACATTACAAACTAGAAATTAATCTTAAGCAAATTTTAAAGCGCAAATATTTTGAAATTTGTTTTTGTTTGATTTCTGAATTGATTCGGAATTGCCCCCCAGATTACGACGCTGACTGACGTAGCGGATCGATAACAGAACAACTGTCTATCGCGCTTGCTACGCCTCGGAGCGGAGTGAATATAGTCCAATAAAAGTAAAATAAATGTTACATTTATTATCACAATTTTTGTCTTGGTTATGTGCTTAATTTGTTATACTCATAATCATGTTATATAATCTATCTATCTAATATAATCTAATCGTAACACAATCGCGTTCACTTTTTGCTACGGTGGCGCGGCGTAGCATGTGCTACGGTCCTCTACGCTTTATTGTCGTATTTATTGTAAGTTGTAAGTATTGGAAGAGCGTAGTCTCGTAATACAGGTAACTCTTTACTTAAATGGAGATTCCAACCACTGTATAGTTTTTGTAGTATTAAGTTGTGAAATAAACCATTTGATTTTATGTAGCCGTTTCCTTTATTGAGAGTCATAAAATAAAAAATGTCTTATTATTAAAACATAAAATAATAATTGACTTTTCTTGTCTTTTTGAATAAATATATATATATAATATAATATTATATATATATATAATATTATATTATATATATATATATATATATACGAAAACACAAAAAATATAATTATAGGTAGTCAAATATATTTAGACCACTAATTGTGGTCGGCATCAGTTACACAATTATATATAAAAGTTAAAAATTAATAATTATAAATTATAGGTACTTATGATATTGAAGTATAGGTATATAAATTATAGGTACTTATGATATTGAAGTACCTATAATTTATAATTATTAATTTTTAACTGAACCTCTTGATTCGATATATATATCAAAAAAAATCAAAAAATCAAAAATCAAATATATATATATATCGAATCAAGAGGTTCCGGATCAGTACCTGACATGTTTTTAGAAGGTATGTGGGCGTATGATAAAATAAAATGAAAGATTTCGAACACAATTAAATCTTTAGTTCACGAAACGCGTACAGTTCCGAGGAGACTAGCACTCTCTGCGATGGTTTCGTTCCGAATGATCGCTGACTTCCCAACGCTGCCTCTCCAAGACTCCGTACAGCTCCACTAGGTGGCGCTTGCGTTCCGCAACAACTTCCGGTGTCATGAATACGGACGGCCAATGATCCAAACCTCCCGTACTCATGACTGAATCCGACATATATAACTTATTATTCAAAATGTTTTATAAATAATTCGAACGTTTAGTGCCAATTTCACCACATATTCCTAAACTAAGCCTTAATAATGCTTTAGTAACTTATCAACTTTGTAACTACCTAAAATATATATCTATTTTACGTAAATTATAAAAGATTTTTTAGGTTCGTGGCAACAATTAGTGAAAAAATAAACACAAATAAAATTGGCCAAATCATTTGTTTCTAATTGATTCTATCTATCTATATATTAGAGTATTCAAAACGATGGATTTCGATATAAATTATACACAAACAAAATTCAATTTTCACGACACTTTAAAGTCAAATTCAGTATAAGTTTGATTTTATGGATCTCATCGAAGAAACTTTTCATAATTATTTTTACTGGACTAATAAAGGCGACAGTATTGGTAATGGCGCGTGCACATTGTCGTAACACAGCATGAAATGGAACATTAGAGTATTATGTGGACACATCACGCGTATCAAACGAGCATTTACTACGGACTTTATACGAAACATTGCCCCTTTGTATTCGTCTACAAACGAAGAAAAATAACAACCTGTATTATTTATGTGCCTTAAGAAAAAACAGACCGATGATCGTATTGTTCAAAAGCCGTTAAATACTTAAATTAAATAAATAATTACATTACAATTAAATCTTAAATTCATTAAAATTATTTAATTTGTCAATATATTTTACAAATACTTAGTTATTAAAAAGGAATTAAAAATAAAATATAAAACACATGCCCTAAATTAAAGAAATAAAAAACAAAAAGAGAATTATAATATAAGAAAAACAGTTACATATTATTCATGTAATGAATTACAAAACAGATTTATTTTAGCGCTAAGTAGCCTGTTAAATGTGAAGTTTTAGGATTATCAAGTAAAACCTAGTTAATGGTGCGGGGGCCCAGAAGGTATTGAAAACATTATATTTAGGTTTTTTAGGGATGTAGAAACTGTAATATAAAATAAATTTGTCCTTTTTCTCCGTTATAACCACAAAATTGCCCTAGCGAATTAATTGCACCAGAATTTTTCCGCTTTGTAGACGTACTACGCCCCATTTTGGACGCATGTTTGCGTCGGAGGTTAAAAGCCGTATCAAGGGGACCATAAACCTGATGATCTGATGATCTGGACAGTTGATTTTGAATTAAAAAATAAATACATACTCAATAAAATGTAAAAATTAGACAACTGGTTATTATTATCTACAAAGATAATATTCGATCAATAAAAACCTTAGATTAGTTTTTTTCAGAGCACATACAGGATAACTTGTATGTCAAATTTATATCACAAATACAAGATGACAGCGGGGCTAGCGGAAAGCATTGCCCACGTGTCGCGTCGTTGCCACCGCAGTCGAAATTTAGCCATGGCGTTCGTGGCAATACTGTTACGTACAGTGACCAGTGAGTGCTATACTATTACGTACAGTGACAAGTGAGTGCTATACTGCTACGTACAGTGATCAGTGAGTGCTATACTATTACGTACAGTGACAAGTGAGTGCTATACTGCTACGTACAGTGATCAGTGAGTGCTATATTGTTACGTACAGTGACCAGTGAGTGCTATACTGTTACTTACAGTGAACAGTGAGTGCTATACTATTACGTACAGTGACAAGTGAGTGCTATACTGCTACGTACAGTGACCAGTGAGTGCTATACTATTACGTACAGTGACAAGTGAGTGCTATACTGCTACGTACAGTGAACAGTGAGTGCTATATTGTTACATACAGTGACCAGTGAGTGCTATACTGCTACGTACAGTGACCAGTGAGTGCTATACTGCTACGTACAGTGACCAGTGAGTGCTATATTGTTACGTACAGTGACTAGTGAGTGCTATACTGTTACTTACAGTGAACAGTGAGTGCTATATTGTTACGTACAGTGACTAGTGAGTGCTATACTGTTACTTACAGTGAACAGTGAGTGCTATACTGTTACATACAGTGACCAGTTAGTGATATACTGTTACGTACAGTGAATAGTGAGTGCTATACTGTTACGTACAGTGACCAGTGAGTGCTATACTGCTACGTACAGTGACCAGTGAGTGCTATACTGTTACGTACAGTGACTAGTGAGTGCTATACTGTTACTTACAGTGAACAGTGAGTGCTATACTGTTACATACAGTGACCAGTGAGTGCTATACTGTTACTTACGGTGAACAGTGAGTGCTATACTGCTACGTACAGTGACCAGTGAGTGCTATACTCCTACGTACAGTGACCAGTGAGTGCTATATTGTTACGTACAGTGACTAGTGAGTGCTATACTGTTACTTACAGTGAACAGTGAGTGCTATACTGTTACTTACAGTGAACAGTGAGTGCTATACTGCTACGTACAGTGACCAGTGAGTGCTATACTGCTACGTACAGTGACCAGTGAGTGCTATATTGTTACGTACAGTGACTAGTGAGTGCTATACTGTTACTTACAGTGAACAGTGAGTGCTATACTGTTACATACAGTGACCAGTTAGTGATATACTGTTACGTACAGTGAATAGTGAGTGCTATACTGTTACGTACAGTGACCAGTGAGTGCTATACTGTTACGTACAGTGACCAGTGAGTGCTATACTGTTACGTACAGTGACCAGTGAGTGCTATACTGTTACGTACAGTGACCAGTGAGTGCTATACTGTTACGTGCAGTGACCAGTGAGTGCTATATTGTTACATACAGTGACCAGTGAGTACTATACTGCCATGTTTCACGACTTTTTTATGCTGAAGCTGAGACAAGGTGTCAGTAACTACCCAGAAGTATAGTTTCAACAACATGGTGCCACTGCTCTTAATGCCAGGGCCTCAATGGATACAGTCAGAGCGTTGTTTCCAAGAAAAATCATAAGCTGATTTGAAGACATTTCGTGGCCTCCAAGATTATCAGATTAGACCCCACTTGACTTCTTTTTATGAGGATACTTTAAAAGCAGAGCTTTTACATTCTCTCTTGCCAAATTTAAAGACTTGAAGGCGAAAATAACGCAAGAAGTCAATTCCATTCCAAACGATTTATTGCAGAGCATCTAGCGAATACATGCTTCCGCATGGAAGTATGTACGACAAGAACGACGACATCTTGACGATAATATTATTTATCATTAATAAATCCGCATTTATACACTTTGTTTTAAGACTATTAAAATTATTATACGCGTATTTTTTATGTTTGATATATGGGATATCCTGTACAAAACTGGGCCCTGAGCACTTCGTGATCAAAACACTCTCGACTCCCGTGCCGTAGGGCTTACAGGAATTTAGCAGCTGCCGACTGAAAGCTATGGCTGTAACAGAATTGTAATCATTTTTAGAATGAATAATTTATTTCAGGATTTATCTTCAGCTGTAGTCTGAGATTTTGGAGTGCTAGTGAATTGGGTTAAATGAAAGAGGATTTGAAACTGGATCGATCAAACAACCAGGCATACTCATAAAAAATATGAGTTGACGCCAATTCATTAAGGGGAATAATAAACTTTGCAACCAAAATTTTGTTCGACGACTGGACCTAACGTCTTATTTCGTATGTAAGCAACGGGAAAATAAGAAAGCTTCTAATAAACTAGTTCTTCTTTAGAACACCAACGGAATATTATGAAGACAGCATCAACAAAAGAACAACAATTATTATAACTCGGCCACATGATAAATATATTAGCTTCTGATAAACTAAGTCAGCGACCAAATTTCCAACTTAGCAACATTATTTGTTTTACAGCTTGAACACCTGTTAGGCATCAACCACAAAGCATCAAATGTTAAAATTGAGCAAGTAAAAATAAAATTTTCGATGACAATTTAAGATTAATTTGACGTTTTATTAATTACTTGACAAAATATTAATTAGTCATACTAACCTATAAAAATGTATGTTGAGTTATAAAATTAGAAGTGTACTGAATCACTTTATGATGCCACGGACGATTCTTTTAGAAGCTTACAATTTGTAGACATGTTACAAATTCACGAAGCTGAGTCATATTAACTGTTGCTTATTTTTGTAATATATGGTCGCTAAAACAGTATTTTTTAGGCCCTCATCGATAATCGCCAGCCTAGTAATTCCTGGAACAACTTAGTTATTAATGCGTGTTAATTAACACCCATTCATTAATAATTTAGATTCTAGTGCTAGATGGTAGATACTTTAAAGTCGAGGCAAAAAACAGTCGGGACGAGAAATATCGACACTCGCAAGTATCAAACAACGTTTTTTGATACATCTGCGAAAAATGACAACATTACAAGTTGAATCTGTCAGTCTGACACTGTTGCCAATGTTATAAAACAAAAGAACGTATATTTTTAAAAATTTGTTCTATGATAGATTTAATTAAATATAAATTATGACGTCTAAAATCGCTATGAATTTATAAAATATCTTTTACAGTTTAACATATTTAATAATATAAAAAATTGAAAATACTCATCATAAATGAAAATAAACAGTTTTTAAGTTTATACGGCTACCTCCAGAAATACTGAAATTTGTATTTACCTAGATTTTAAGCACAAATGCATGTCTTGTTGATGATTCTTACTTACTTAAGTTAAAGATGGATATGTTCCTTATATCCCATAAGTATGTAGGTAATGGAATAACAATAATTGTGTTACTAGCTATAAGTCACTTTGCTGTGCCCGACAGGGTCCGTAATTGATAATATACTAAATGTTATTTAAGACCTTTCGAACATTGTCGTGCAAATAAATTTGAATTTGAATTACCAATATAATGATATTGTAAAACTAGTCTACAGATTGCTTATTTAAGCGATATGTCAATGCTATCCCCTAGATAGCGCTAGTGGTTGAAAAATAAAAGACTAGTTTAAAATATCTAACATTGCGCACGCTATACAGGCACAAAATCTAGCATATTTTTGATTTATTTTGATTGTTTTTTTTTTAAAGTGGCAGCACTTCTGCAGCATATAGCGCCTTAAGTATGTAATATAGGAACAAAGTGAAAAACAAAAACAAAACAATTTAACTAGTTAAAAATAATATGAACACAAATATACGAGATGACAGTGGGGCTAGAAACTGACGTCATAAAAATGGTGATGCAACGGATTATTTATTTTTTGTTTAAACTTATCACGCGAGGTATCAAAGGGCTTCTTAAGTAGATACGTTTCCACTTTTTGGTAAAACAAATCATTAGAAAACGTCAAAAAATGCTACATTCAGAGTTGACCATGAACTGATGTAGATTGAAAATGACATAACGGAGACTCGCCAAGGTAGGCCTCTTTTCTGGGACATGGTATAAGATTTTACAACAAACTTCCAAAGGAGGTCTTTACTTTGTCAGAGAATAATTTTAAGCTGTTTATTAAGTAGGGCCTATTGAAGGAGGCATATTATAAAAGAAATTATTATTTAGACGGTACTAAAGCATGGGGTTATGATAGTGATCTTTGTCATAATAATAACTATAGTTACTATAATTTCCTGACTTATGTTATGATTCCTCTAGAATTAACGTTAATTAGTTAATAGATGAATTGGCTGTAAAAGCAGATGGCCTATATGGGACAGGTAGACAAAGGTATTATGTATTATTTTTGCCTTCATAACATAATTTTCTCCTGTCTTGTATTTTTTATGTCTTGATTCAATTACTTTTACTTTTTATTGCAACTAATATTATGAAAAAAAGACATGATCTTGCTTAGTTTCTTGCCCTTCTTCTTAGCAAGACTAATCGAATGGGCGGAGTTAGGCATACAATAATTATATGTATTGCATATATTTATAATTCAAATAAATATATATTTTTTTATTACCTTTGTATGGCTTTTAATTATTTATAGATATAGAGCATATAAATAATAAAAACAATTATTACACGATATATTTCGACTCCTACTGTGGAGTCGCGACTTGTTTTTATTATTTATATGCTCTATATCTTTAAATAAATATATTTATAATATTATTTATTCTTTATTCCTAAAATTTTTAGTATATTCAAGGGTATTTTTGTAAACCCAACCTTTATTATTCCCCTACATATTTTCCCATATTATTATTTATGACATAAAACTATTACCTATACACGTAGATTATTTAATTACTTATATTACATAAAAACTGAACTGTAATAAGTGTATTTGTTGTACCTACGTTACATAAATAAATATATTTCATATTTAATTTCTTTTCATTTCATTTCGGATTTTTATAAAATCCTGCTTTTGTTCCCAGTGTTTTAGAAAGTGATTGTGTGAAATCAGTCTGTATACTTGACTTGCACGACGACACAGTGGACGATGCAACTGCAACTGCACCTCAACACTCTTTCACACCAAGCCAGCGTCGATTTGAGCTCGATAGAAGGTGTATATATCCGATTTTGACAGTTAATTCAAGATGGCAGCCAATCCTATCGTTCTTTCTACTATTTAGCTAACACTTTCCCGAGAAATAAGCAATTTTTTCTGTTTTGAAAGATCGAAAGAAAACCTTTTTTTTGTTTGTTCTATCTTAATTGGCTAACATTGCTACTGCTCTTTTTTCTTCTTTTTGACGTTTATGCGGTTTATGTAGAAAAGCTGTATCACCGACCCAAGGAAGTGGTGATAGGGTTCAATAGAACTTCTATGCAAAAATCGTTATGCGAATTTTGGCTTTTTGGCCAAACTCGACGAGTATTCACTTCTCTGTAGGGCCACCGTTCTCGTCTTCCTTGGTCATTAAAAAGACATATATATCAACGGAATGATATTATGGGGACAGAACGAAAAAAATGAATGTTTTTCACAAGCAGCCTCCGGCCTCGCTTTTAATCGAAACTTGAAAAAATTCTAAGGCTTTTTTCCTCCGTGCCTCTTTACTACACGCCAAACCAATAAACTGTAAAAGTTGAACGTTTAGTGCGTAATCTTGTTTTTTTAAATCTCCGGTTGGACCACAGAACTATTACGGCTATCTATTAATTAACATTATATCATTGCAGTATAGAAACGCAGAAATAAAAGTAAATCTGGATTAAGCTATCTATTAAGTTAATAGTTCTGTGGTTCGGACTAGTCCTCAGAACAATATTGTTCTGAGGGCTCGCCATATTCCACATTCTTCATTTAATTTGACAAGAAACGACAAGAATGGCTCCGGCTAGTAATGCTATCGTGACATTTTCAAAGTTTTTACTTTTACATGCCTTTTATAGTACAACAATGTAGGCGATTCTGAAGGCTTTAATTATAGTTTTAGTGCTGTCAAAACTAGAATTATTTCAAAGTAATTTAGCTTCTGTTCCTAGCATTTAAGGACTATTTTACAATAAACAAAATTTAGTTTTGACATCACTAAAACTAAATTTAAAGCCTTCAGAATCGGCTTTAATGACTCTTTAAATTAGTAGAATTATAAGAAGAGGTTTCGTTCGTTCAATTAATCGATTATTTACTCAATTCATCGCTACTTATTACACAAACTGTTATTATACAAGGCCATATTTATTTTAGAACAGGACAGGAATATATAAAACATAATGCTCTCTGTTAATGTGTTTTCTTCTAACGTTCTCGTTACTGCTAAGAGTAATTTAAAGCCATAAAGCGCCATTTTGTTAGTGCAAATTTGATTTTAATTGTTGTTAGTTCAAGCTTATGTATTTGGGTCGAAATACGCAGAATTATTAAGGTTTAACCGGCATAAACACTTAAACACGAAAGCCTACATAGAGTATACAGAATTAACAATAAAGGGTTGTACGCATAATATTTGGTAACGAGGCTTAAAGGTAGGTACCAAAGCAGCAATCAGGCTGAAAACCTAACTATATATACATCGATAATTCTAGCCTTAGGTAGATGTACAAGCCCCTATTGGACCGGTAGCCTAAGCGTAAAATTTTACCTAATCTATAAAAAGAACAATCAGTGCCCTAGATAACGAATACAGGGTACATATCAAACAACTCACATATTTAAATGCATTGTAAATGCTATCTAAGAGCACATAGCCGACAGTAGCTGTAATCTTTTGGAAAGCACTATAGTACATACCTGCCACAAATATAATGCGCAAAGAAATGTATAGCTGACCGACTGGACGTGCCATCTGTTATGTATGTCATACTCCAACTTCTCTCAGCTCACTGAGCTACTTGGACCTCCGAGTTAGCGTGCGGGGACAAGGGAAGACCGACTGTCCCACGCGGCTCCATCATTTCCGGCGCCCCCACTCGATACCTAAGGATACTCCGCAACTTGGCCCCGAGTGCCGTGGAGGACCCCTTAGGCTAGGAAATCGCACCGTGTGGGGCTAACAACGGAAGCTAAGTCAGTAAGGCAGCAGCCACAGTTACCTAGATCCATTCAGGTAGAAACGCTAGTCATCTTTATCCTTCAAATAGCAGCCATAGTTGCCTAGATCCATGCAGGCAGCAGCCCTAGTAACCTAGATCTGTCAGGCAACTACCATAGCGATGTATATAGAAAGTGTTAGTTATATAAGAAAATCATTGTAAAACATGAGAATAAACAGTGACTGTGTTGATTGTCGCATTCCTGTCTTTGCCTTCTCTCAAGTTTCCCAAACGTAGGTCCATCAGTTGCGCCTTAGCTGAGATAGGATAACCAGAGGCCTAGTATATAATATATAGTTTATAGTTTTATAATATAGTATATAGTATATAGTTTTATAATTTCACACTATCTTTCACACACACACACTATCACTCATACTCATCTCACGCAAATTCGCAATACACACACACTCCCTCCCTAGTAGTAAGATAAACTGATCCCAAGACCAAAGTCGTAGGGCTAGGGATACGCATATCACTAACACATCCTCACACAATAACACACCCTTACAATCACACACGCACACACCCTACCACACTAACTCCTTTCGTTTTTGTTTAAATTTATTATAATTTTCAAGTTACTTCAACTTTATAATCTAACTGCTCCCAACCCAAGGAGAAGGGCGCTGTTACTCCTTACTTACAGGCCTAAAAACCTAGCTAGGAAACAGCAACACCTTTGTTATGGTACCACATTGTTATAGACTAAGCATAAAGATGTACATGTACATATCCTTCATCTTGTACCCTCTTACGATAAATAAACGAATTTGAATTTTAATTTCAATTTGAATTTGAGTATATGACGTAGCGATCAGGCTTGAGTCTCATGCTGAATGATCAGCTACGTTATATTGGCGTTATATATTTCTATATAACGTTATATAGAAAGCGTTAGGAAATGCGATTTTTACCAAAGAGTGGCAAAATTTCCTATGCGTTTAATTAAAATATTAGAATAATATTGAATATAACTATTTATTTATATTATTTAATATAAAAAAAACAATTACTATATTATTTATATAACACTAAATCCCAGCTAAAAACCATGCATACAAATAATCTACTTTATACAATATAAGGTTCTTAATGAATTAAATAAAACTGTAGCCTCAAAACATATCCTCAATGCAACATGCTTATACAACTACAGCATGCATGTCATCTGAATTTTCCTTATAATTCTTAATTTTTATATACGAGTATTTTATGTTCTATATTTTATGTAAGTATATATTTTAATTTTTTTATGAATATAATATAATATAACATAAGCTATTATATTAAGTATACTTGCTTTAAAATTCAACATGTGAATGGATATTAGGTATTTTTATTATTTAATAACAATGGTTTTATTTAGGTTTTTATCAGTCGTACCAATATTTTTAGGTTAAACTTTTCCCCCTGGGCTCCCGACCTATACATATGGCTTAAGTGCTAATCCCTTGTTTCTAGATGAATAAACACTCGTTTAGCAAATTCAATGGTCACTAAATAATGTACAATAGAAATTTTTATCAGAACAATTTACCTCTTAACATTATTTTCTAACTACCTTTTAATTTAGGTTTATAATATTTAGGTATGTTGAAGTTTTTAAATTTTTACATTTAAAATTTTCATTTCGACTTTGATAGTAATTTATACATAATTATTTAAATTAATTTATAAGACTGATGCCGACAATAAAGTTCGAAATATATCTCTCTAAATGTGTTTTTTAAAAACTTTTACATACATAAATATATATATATATAAATATTATAATCTTAATAACGACATATAAGTCTTTACTCTTTAATCTTTATTGTACCTTTTAATTTAGAGATTTTAGGGTTCATCGAAACTATTGAGTACGAAGGTTCTGATATAAGCAGAAAAAACAGAAATGTAAGTCACATACGTTAAATACGTTCTATAAAATTAATGGTCCGAAAAATATTTACAGATTCGATAGAACTACACAAAAACTAAATAAATGCGTGCGAAGCCGCGGGCAAAAGCTAGTAATATTATTTCCAATAAATAATAATAAAAATATCAATTAATTGCTTTATAAAGGTTGTTAAGGGGCTCCACAATGCTAAACATCAGTTTTGCGTTGGATTCAATTCCGTCAATGTAGATGGTAAAAAATTTAAAAAAGTATGGCGTGTTTTTTGACTCAAGACAATTATTAATTACATCTTCTTTTTATTATAATACTTTTAAAAAAGCATTAATTTCTCGAAAAAAGCGATTCAGTTTTCATATTTCAAAACCAATTGAAACGAAACCAACACACCCAGATACTTACTAGAAATAACCATCTTTATTACATAAAGAAATTATAGTTAATGTCCTAATGTAGCCGCAATTTCAAAATAACTGAATTTTTGCGTGCGTGGCATCTGATGAGAGCAGGATAGACAGTTAAAAAACAAAAGCGTTAGAGCAGGACTGAATTTTTGCATTCTGCAGCCCCTTAAGATGAAGTTGTGGAGGCCAGAAACTGGCGATAGTATTCGATAATTTCTAGAAAAATCGCAAAAAAAAAAAACATTTGTTTCATCCGGTTTGGTCAGATAGCTATGTAACTTTTCTATGGGACAGCTGATTTTTTTTTTACGTTCAAGGTTTGGTTCCGTAGTAGAAGTTTTTCATATGGACGAGAACCATTGCCAGTTTCCGGCTTCCGCTTCCGTATATAGCAGTTTTTATTCTTTATTCTTTAATTTACACAAAAAAGCTGTTATATGAAAATATACACATAAGTACAGTGGAGACTACATCGAGCTATACACTTGCAGTACGATATTAGCCCCTACAGAGAAGAATATAAGATAGGTACAAAGTCCAAAGTGTCTTACTTGATACGGTCTCCAGTGGAGATACATGGATATTATTATTATTAGTACTAGTAAAAATTTTTTATTTACATTTACTGTTTCTGACTTTTCATAAAATACAAGCATGACAAGCATGATAGATTATTGAGTCACTTTATGGTTTGAAATCAATAATTTATGTATATTTTTTTTAATCATACATTATTTTATTTGTTACCAAATCTTAAAAGAGATTTATAACATGAAGAGCACGAATATAAATTTGGCTAAAAGCTTACAAGAAGTTCACGTATTTTTTTGCTCAGAAATAGTTTTCCATTAAGGATTTTTTATTTTTAATATAACATAATCTGTACCCCTAATATAAATGCGAAACGTGTTTGTTGGTTTGTCCTTCTTTCACGCAGCAACGGAGCAACGGATCGATGTGATTTTTTGCATAGAGATAGTTTATAGGCCGAAGAAAGACATATGTTACTTTTTATCCCGGGAAAATGCAAACGAAATCAGCGCGAGCGAAGCCGCGGGCAAAAGCCAGTATATAATAAAACTGAAACGAGACCGTGTCTGTACAAGGAATATGTTTTGATGATTGTAATGGTAGTGTAAATAATTATCCATTTAGATATCAAAACACAAATTTTTGTCAGTCTGCCTGTGCATGCATCACGCAAAACTACTGGACGGATTTTCAAAAGTGTTGGTGTGGTGATGTGGTGATATGATAACTTAGTGGGATCATTAAAAGTATAGGATATTTTTTAATGCATTGTCTATCTGTCTGTTATTCGTCAAACTATAAGAAAGCGTGTGTTTGAAGACCTCATTTTAATATTTTTTTATATTAGGTGAAATTTTTCAATCACGTTTCTGTATTACAGAAATCTAGAAAAAGGTTTCGAAAATGTTGTACTAAGATTACATTTTTATTGCGAAATCCATCGTTTTGAGTACTCTTATTATTATTAGAGTGCATTATAAGCTACAAATCAAATAGAAACAAACATAAAAGTACAAAGAATAAAAACTATAATAATGAATAATGTTGTACCAATTTACCAAAACTAGCAGCTTTTTCTTGGAAGTAGCAAAAGGACTCCAAAAAGTGCTAATTCTTCGCGGTTAAACATTGTCGCGTATTGAATGAATAAATAAACACTTTATTTTACAAAAAACAAGATATTAATAAAATATAAAAGGAGACAGATGGATATTATTATTATTTATGATATTATTTGGTATGATTAAAAAAAGTTTATGTTATTTTTTTTTTATTACAAAATAAGAAAAACCTTCATAAGTTGTACGTTTGGGAAAGAGACTCGTTGCAAAAAAAATATTTCATGATTTCAGAAAACAAACATTAATCAAAAAAATTCATAGTAAGCATCCGCATTCGCGTCACCTCGTAGTTCGTTGGCGCCCGTCTATAGATGTCACTGTCTGAATCACCAATAGCACCAAGCCTACATTGCGATGTGAGATATTTTCCGTCATAGTGACTACTGCGCTCAAAGCAAAAGCTCATCACAGGGTACATACAGTAAGTAGATCTGACATTCGTGTACAGTACACAGAAGAGAAACCCATCCATTGCACTGCGGATGGGCCGACAGCTTTTGAAAACGGAGATTTTCGTATTACGCGCGTACCCTGCGTTATAGCACAAAATAGATACTACCAGAGGGCCGACTCGACGACGGAGCGAAAACAGACGCACACATGCATAGACGCGTATGAATGATGATCTCGGCAGAATTTCGTATTGGCATTCGACCGACTTCATTTGAGATCGTCGTACGTACGCGTCTATGTGTGCGTGTGCCTGTTTTCGCTAGTTATGCGAAGTGGAAGGTTCACATAATCAAGTCAGTTTCAGGAAATGAAAAAAAAAACCTACAGTTCAAGATTTATTTAATATGAAATTTAAAAGAAATCGAAACTTTGTGGAATTCGTCCTAACTGCTTGTATTTTGAAGTATCGTATCTTGATAACTAATAAGTTTATGAAAATGATTCAAATACTAAATTGTAGCGCATTTTGTGTAGTTAATTAGAAAACATTTATGCTATTTACCCAAAAGTTTGAGATTTATTAAATGAAACCTAACTTCGAAATTTCTAATGTTTTAAGGACATGGCAGAGCCCGCGGCAGCATCCTAAGCTGGAAAACTTTCATTTTTAAATAAAGGGGTCTATTTGTACAACATATCAAAAAATGGCGATATACCGACATTTTGCAAGGCAGCTATTCTTATTTCATACAGATTAAGTGGATTATATCATTATAATATAAATTTAAATTTTATCTATAAATTACGACGTGGTAGAGCAATTTTAGTGACAAATTGGAGGGTGGATTTACCCGGAAAATCATTTTTACATTTTTGGTACAAAATTTTATAGACTAGTATCACAAGGATTTTTTCAACAAGCAAAATAGGATTATGTGCAACTGTAACATAATGTGAGACATTAGGACACGAGTGTTTGTTTACGAAACGAAAATCAAAGGTACTAAGGACGTAAGCTGACCAAATTGACGACATACTGAAGAACGGCAAAGTCAAAAGTACCCGGAATAGAAAAGCTTCTATGACTAGACTGATTGATGGAATAATGGATGATGAAGAAGCGAAAGAGGTATGTCTGGACCGTAGCAATTGAAAATCTGTAGTCTCTGCCTACCTCTCTGGGAGACAGTGTGAGTATATGTATGTATGTCAACTCTTAACAATTGACAGAATGAATAGACAAAGACGAAATGCTCGAGCAGTTTAATTTAAACTTAGAGCAAATAAACGGCACTTCCATCCTTCCACCGGAATTTATAAACATTAACTCTCCTCTTATCCCCCAAATCCCCTAATTTTGGGGATCTGAAGTAAAATGCGAGGCAAGTGTTAATCATGTTTATTTTAATTTAAATTCCTCAAGTCTGCATACTGGGACTGGGGTGGTTTCAAATTTTGTATTGATCATTAAAGGATCAGGCCGCAAAACAGCCAAGCCATACTTTTTTACCAAGATAAGTTAGATAAGTAGAGTTAGGCCTTGTTGAGTAAAGGGCTACTACATGAGATCGAATAACTTTTTAACAGTGAAAGCGTTATGATTATGAGCTTGTGAATGTTGGCAACCGACTTTACATGAAATGTATTGGCGGGATTTCATTTCTTTTTGTATGGAAATGGAAATTCTGGACACCTGTTTACGGGGAGTTGGAGTGTGAATGTTACAGCTTTTTTTTTATGCATACTAAATTTTAGCTTTCTAGGACTTTTATAAAGTTACAGTTTTTTTTTATTGTTTGTGTGCTAATCCTAGCCTGCCAAATTTTAGCTTTCTAGAACTTCAGGAAGTACGCAAAAGGTTATGATGGTCATGAATGCGAGTAAGTGGTGAAAATTACGTATTTTAGTAATTAATAAAATCCAAAATATTGTATAAAATCCAAATTGGTTGTTTCATTAGTCTTCTAATTTCATATTAATCTGAGAATTTGAGCTCTCTAGTTTTACCTAGACCGAAACTTCTTCGTTCGGGTTCAAAAATACGATGAAACGCTTTGAGAAAAGGTACATAGTGCCCTGCTTCAGAAGGGTAAGCAGAGACTACAGATTTCCATCTGCTATGCTATGATCCAGAAACACCTCTTTCGCCTCTTCCATACGTCCTTCTTGGGTGGCCTGATCGAGCTGTACCTTCCATTTCCACTCTACTTTCATTCATCCTCTCTACATGTCCAAACCACCGAAGCATTCCTTTTTCTATTCTAGTCACTACATCTTCTTTCAGGAATCTTTAGCATTCAACTAAATGATTTCTATCCGTACTTTAATGTTTTTTGTAGAATAGAATAGAGCGGAACAAAATATTGAATTTATTGAATTTTTGTCATAATCCTCACCTATTTATTTAATATTTAAACTTTTTCTGCACGCCTACCTCTGTTGCTTTCTTGAACTTTCTGTTGGGTTAATTGTGGAAACATGTATGCTTTGATAAAACTGCCACCCTAACAAGCTTTACATAAGCGTTATGCAAGTGTGTTTGAAAATGTAACAATTTATCTTTCCATACTCTCAAGTCTAAGTGAAAAGATTTAACCCGTTTAAATTAACTAAGTAGGTGCGATTGTGCTCTTTTTGAAATTGAAATTGAAATTATTTGTTTGTCTTCCAAACATAATTATTATTACACAGAATTGTGTTTTTAAAACGTATGCGACTAAAAGGAATAAGCTCAGCTATTATGCTGTGATAGAAAAATAAAATGATCTTCACAGCGCTGATTTTCAGCTTGTCCCCGTTCTCACAGAATGTACACATATGCGGGTATTTGTATTATTCTTGAATTGTTATCGCAAAATGAATAACTGAACGAGTAAAACACGATCGGAGCTGCGCGTTTGGATCGCATGGTAGGGTATCTACGGTATTGATTGATTATTCACCACACATGGAGCATCTCCTCAGCCTCTTTGTTACAACCTGTGTGCTCTTATAAAGGAGTGTCAAGACTTCAAGATTCTCTTTGTTAAGTTGCCACTCCAGGGCTGCCAACGTTAGAACTTTGCATTTTCTCACAAGAATGACAGGATTTTATATCTTTGTAACACAGTCTAAACTCCGGCCGTTCATTCGAGAGAATGGTGACGTTTGCAAATGTCAGGGGATAAAACCTTTTTTTTTACTGTTTTGCATTCCAATATTTTATATTTATCATGATTATTTTTTATTTTAAAATTTATCATTTTAGGGTAGATTGTATATCACTAAAAGGTCCCATTTGTTAATAAAAAGTATTTTTGTCGTATATATTTTCCACTTCCTAGTACAAAACTTAATGAATCAGCTGACTCAATTTCTACGTAAAAGTTAAAAAAATGCGCAAAAAATATTATTTTTGGCGAAAAGTTGTCTATTAGCGATACTGTCAAGTTATTTCTGTCAAATCAGCAATCATAATGCCTGCAGTATGAATCCTCGACTTTTTGAATCGACATTTCAGAAAAAGGTTTATAATATCTGCGGTATAAGGCAGTGTTGTCGTATTATAAAACTGATATACCTTACCAAATAATAAGATCGTATATATATTCTATTCCAGGGTTTTTATTTATAAAAAAAGTTTAAATAATCATGATTTGGATTTATTTCGTCCCCTTTGTTATACCGTTGATATTTTTTTAACGTGCCTTTATTTATTTTTGTCGTGAAGAAGCTCTTGTTTACTTGTAGTATTTTTTCGAGATATCGCCACACTCCATCTGTCATCATTCTCTCGAATTAACGGCAGCAGTTTAGTCTAGTTTAGCTTTTGCTGATTATAAGTAAATAAATATATTGCAATTTTAGTAATGAAGTATAGTAGTTTTATTGTATTATTTATACTGATAACCTATGCTCATCGACATGGGCGCTGGCAGGATTATTGTCAGGGGGTGCATCTACTCATAAATTAAATGATATAATACTTAGTTGCATCCCTAGAATTATAAAAACGAAAAAATTATAATACGTTTGGGCATTTACGTCACTGAAGTCACTTTATTTTATAAAATATTATTTTTTATTTTTGTGTAGTTTTCTCCAAGTCAGGGAGGTACAAGTGCACCGCGAAAACCGCGTCCAAATCTTTTGAGTTGTTTTCGAGTTAAAACGTGAGAGACAGATAGGCAAAACCACAAAATATTGTAGTTTCGGCCTCAGCCCAATACTAACTACACATTTCATTTATAATTTCGCAAAAAGATTTAATGTACCGACACGTATTTTTTACTACTTTATTATTAGTAAAGATAACGCTACACAAATGATATTCAATACTCAATATTTTTATTGCAAGCATAATGTACATTATAGATTTTACATAAAAAATTTAGGTCATTATGCACCCTGTTGGGCAAAGCAATATTTTGTAACTGGTTACCAACACAAGACTCTGCGTTGACAGACTCTGCGTTGACAACCAGTCAACACAAGACTCTGCGTTGACAACCAGTTAAGGCAAGACCCTGCGTTGATCATGAATTTCTTAGTATACCAAATTCTTTCCAAGTACCCACAATTCATCGGTTGAACAATAAGAAGGCGTTTTTTTTATGTTTGTATACCTTTTTTGATGTTCTACAAAATTATTCTGCTAACAAAGCAACTCTACCAAAACAGGGGAAAGAATTTTTTTTTTTCTTTTTGTTCCTACGCTTCATTACTTTAAGAGAAAAACCTCTGTGACAGACGGACGGACTCAAGTACTCAACCGACACGAGAGCGATATTATAAGGGTTCCGATTTTCCTTTAAAGTTACGGACCACTAAATATGAACTTATCGGCGTAAATTATTAGTAAAATATTAGTAAATCTTAAAAACAAATACGTGCTCTGTAGCACGTGGAGATAAGTGCGGGTTTCTATGGAGCAACATACGCAAAAGAACTATTCGCACCAAGATGGCAATCCTTCTAAGAACTTCTGAACATATATTTGCTGACGCGAATAAAATTTCCCGGCGCGAATGTACCATAGTGCATGAAGATAAGAGGTTTTGATGGAGCTAAACACGCGAAAGAGCTATTCGCACTAAGATAGGCGTTCTTTCTAAGAACTTCTGAAAATATAGTTCATCAAAATGACTTTGCCGGTGTCAATAATAACTTTAGTGAATATTAAACACAAAGACGTGCATCGTAGCGCATGTAAATAAAAGTGGATTTTGATGGAGCAACACGCCAAAGAACTATTCGCACTAAGATAAGCATTCCTTCTAGGAACTTCTGAAAATATTGTTCATTATTGCAGTCTCTCTAGAACCTTGTCCTAAAACGCATAACTTAACTTTTTATTACTATTGCAACGAGTAGGGTTACCAGCAGACAAAAATATTTCTGACATTTCAGGAATTTCGGCCGTTCATCGGGAAATAAGGTAGCTAAAAATTTTATTTGTTCGGAAATTGTAAAGATTAAATAAATGCTTTACTTTTTATTCCACTATAAAGTGGTACAGTAAAATTTTTAACAATTTTTTTTTTTTAGGGTACCTCCCCTACGCGTAAAGTGAGGATGATTTTTTTTTCTCGTCTATCCCCTAGTTTGGAGTGTCGTTGGATAGGTAATTTAAAAATATTGGGGGTGTGAGAAGATTATCTTTCGATCCAGGGTTCCGTTTGCGAAATATTAAGCTTAAAAGTGTTAATTTTTGTTAGAGGCAAGTGCTCCCCTGCCGGCGAAACGGTTGTATTTGGAGACGTGAAAAAAATCACGGCAGTATTATACATAGCGTAATTAAAAGGAAAACTATCATATCTAAGAAGGCTTTACGAGTACAGATCGCGCCAAACTTTTAGTCCCCTCTAAACACGGGGCGATTCGCATCAGCAGGAACAAAATATATGAGCCGTTCTTGGGAAGAGCAACTTCCGAGCGTACTAGAAGTTTGGCGCGATCTGTATTAGTCGACAAACTTATAAAATGTACTTGGAGAAGAAGCCCGCATATTGTGCAGCGCACTTGGCCGGTTTTTCTGTGTAGTGATACTTTTTAGGGGGTGTGCAAAATTTTATCAAATCTTAAGTTGCTGGATTCTAATAAGTGACAATATTTTATCGGTGAGTAGCGCCTTAATTATCAGGGATTTTGTTAGGAATTTACATTACTGGATTTGGTAACCCTAGGTACGAGTCAACGTGGCTTACTATTTTGTATTTATTAAGTTTATAACTGTTACGTGCTTTTCTGAATTTTTAGACTTGCATGTCATGAAAGTTAATAGTTATTCATAAGTTATAATGTCTACCCGTTCATGATGAAAACACTGCTGAAATACCGGAGCTAAATAAATAAATACAAAAGTTTTATTTTTGAGAATAACACCACAGGTTGTTAAGATGAGGCATCGAGTTTTCAACGGGCAGTATCACTCAAAGCGGAAAAACGCGCAGTGCGAGAGGGACCGATTCAGGGAGAAAGACAGAAAAATTGCTTTTTTATTTATATAAAAAAATCTTAAATGACTGTAAAAATTTCCAATCACCAAAATGTAGATATTGTTAAAAACCATTTACTAAAATATGTTTGGGGTCTGTACATGATAATGATTTGTCAAACTATGAGAAAGCGTGTGTTTGAAGACCTCAATTTAATGATTATTCCTATTGAGTGAAAGATGTTTAATCGCGTTTCTGTATTACAGAAATCTAGAAAAAGGTTTCGAAAATGTTATACTAATTTATCAAACTAGTAGCTTCTTACTGAACGTAGTAAAATGACACCAAAAAGTGCCAATTCTTCGCGGCATCGCGGAAGTTGCGGAGGCCGGAAACTAGCAAGAGTAATAGTCCATACGAACAACTTTTACTATGGAAACAACCCTAGAAACGTAAACAGAAAATCAGCTGTTCCATAAAAAACCGACCAAAATGTATGAAACAAACAACTTTTTTCTCGATTTCTCTATTTTTTTTCACGAAAAGTTGTTCGTATGGAAGGGTGTGTAATCGTGATTGCTTATAAAAAAGTGGTCTGTCTCTGTCTGTCTACTCATCTGTCATCTATCTGTCAAATCAGTCGAAAGTAAATTATTATAAATGTATCTTGATAGCAAATTACACATTTCTAAACAGCCATTTCTCAAGTGACGTCACACGAAGGCAAATGGAAGTTGCCGCTTTTTCGTAAAACTTCAGTTGTCACGACATGAATCCCCGAGGGGGAGTCAAACGTGTTCCCGAGAGTGAACTATGAAATGTAAGTCACAGTACGCACTCGATGCACCCGCGTTTCACCGACGATTATTACGTCCCAACGTGATTGGCAGTGAGCCCTAGCGCCGTTCTTCGGGCACAAATAGGTACACGCTTTTAGGGCATGCTGGTTTCATCACGATGTTTGCATCACCGTTCTCTCATTGGTGCATTGAGAGGCCAGCGTTCTACCGCCTGAGCTGCCGCCGCTAAAATAAATAAATGAATACTTGTTAGCACATGTTTACTTTTAAAATTATGTTATTTGTGTATAATAATAATTGTATTATAAAACCGTCAAAATTTGCCTCTGTTTATTTTCACAGAATGTTTTAATTAATTTCGCAACCGAAATGAACAAAATATTAGTTGTTTATGTTACGGGTAATGCAAGAATAAATGGTAAAACTAGGTTTACTTGGTTTAACTTAAAATTACCCAAGCTCCTTGGGTAAAGTCCGAAAACTAAATGAGTCAAAAATAGGTACGATGACGAGTTAGGAGGAGCGTGTTTGGTTTCTACGACTATGATAAACAAATTCGGGAGGCGAGCGAAGCGGAACGCAAAGCGATCATTAACCAGTTGGGTTTGGTTGGGTAAACCTAGGTGTAACCGGGTAGATTCCGAATTTTCAAACCTTCCTAACCTAACCTAACCTAACAGTACATTACAGTATAATACAATTATTTATTGCACACCAAAAAACAAATTAAAGCGACAATTTGAAAAAGTAAAAATACGGTAAAATTGGCGGTCTTATTACTAAAAAGCGATCCCTTTCAGACAAGCTTTGGACGGAGTAACTCTTAAAAGAAAAAGAAAAGGTGTAAAGGCGGTGTACATTCTCGACCAGCGTTGGATAGACCTGGGCTTACCCGATTAAACCTAGTTTTACCCATTTTTATAGCATTACCCATAATATATACATAAAACTCAGTACAAAATTTTATCTCACTTGTTTCAACATTTGCATTTACCACATTGTTTGTATTTGCTTCGGCATTTATTACGTATTTTGCCCAAGTAATTTAAAACAGTGCTGAAAAAGG
This sequence comes from Ypsolopha sequella, assembly GCA_934047225.1. Classification (NCBI taxonomy): domain Eukaryota; kingdom Metazoa; phylum Arthropoda; class Insecta; order Lepidoptera; family Ypsolophidae; genus Ypsolopha; species Ypsolopha sequella. The sequence goes on from OW203998.1 coordinate 17,491,600, forward strand.
TAATTCGTTTATTATAAAAAAAATAAGCCACGTAGTCTGTATTTGGCCTAGCAAACAGAGTTTAGGGCCACGTTTTAAATAAAATAAAAAACTCTCTTTGTTCCGCACGTTATAATATGCCGGACGGGTGGGAGACGAAATTTTTCTCTAAGGGTTCCGTACCAAAATAAATAACAAAAACAATCCTTAGAAATAATGTACATTCTTAACAAAAATTGGCAGTTTTAGACGGTTTCTTGACTTTTATGCAAGTACATACCTCCATCCATCCATCAACCTAGTTCGTCCACTGCTGCACATAAGCCTTTCCAGGACTTTGCCACTTCCGGCGGTCATCCTGGAAGAATCGCCCATACTCACACACGCTGGGCAGGCGGGCTGGTGAGCTCCGTGCCGGAACCCTCGCACCAGTGACGCCGCTGCCCGTCACCAGTCTGTTCCATATAAGGCCCGGCAGACATGGTGGGCCTCCTGGCTTTTTGCCTGAGAGCTGTCCTCTTACTCTCCCCCGAATTACTTCGAGGGGGTCTCCAAATAAGATGGTGGTACCTCCAAAGTTGAGCCCGGCATCAGCATTTATAAATAAAGCACAGGTCATACACCGCAACTTAAATGTACTCGCAAATTATAGGAAAGTGAATTTTTTATGGCATAACTTAGAAAGTCATAGAACAAAAAAAAACTGGTACTATTAGTGTGACAGGTCGGTTTCAAAGCAAGTTATTGCCAATAAAGTCCAGCCGTCGAGTTGTCGTGGCGCACACAACTGATAAAAAGCGACTGGCCTTTATAAAATCCCACCAAAAACATAAATGCGATAAAGAAGCCGAGTTCAGCACTAAGAGTTGAATAATTTGAAAACTTGCCAATTTCTATATATCCAGTAGCAAGGACCCTTACAAACTTTATTTTTCAAACAAGTGTAGAACGTTGTACATTATTGCAGTTATGACTGAAGGAACATCCATAAACCTCGGTTATTTAGAACATTCTCAGTAGATCAATTCCCATTGAAACTGGATCTAATAAGAGAAAAATATCAATCACTAATAGATCATCTGGCATAGGATTAAAAGCACAAAATATATATTACCAGAAGGCCAACTCCATCCAACGAGCGAAAACAGACGCAACTCATGCATAGACGCGGTATGATGATCTCGGCAGAATTTCGTATTGGCATTCGACCGACTTCATCCGAGATCGTCGTACGTACGCGTCTATGTGTGCGTGCGCCTGTGTTCGCTAGTTATGCGGAGTGAACCTTCTGTAAGTGGTTATTTTGTGCTTAAAGAATTGCAACAGCCCGATCATCGGACAAAATAATTGGACTACTGATACAAGGCCTTTAAATAGGATTTTTTTTTATTTCCGGCTTTGCCTTACAAAAGTTAAAAACCATAATAATTTCTTTTTAGGGTTCCGAACCTCAAAATGAAAAAACCGGAATCCTTATAGGATCACTTTGTTGTCCGTCTGTCTGTCCGCCTGTTAAGACCCTTTTACTCGGGCCCCGTATGAGATATAAAATTGAAACTGATACCTCTTACAGAAGTCTACGGCCTCATAGTGCTGTAAAAAAATCAAGCTGCTAACTCAACGCGAAAAAAGTTATTGCACTTTAGATTAATCAGTTTCATATAAATTTTTGACACTCGCAAGGGAATCAAAACCTAAGGAGCATTTACAATTGATAGAAATGACTTAGAAACTCGAAATTTCGTTTAGCACACACATAGGAAAAAATCTGAAAGTCACAAATATTTAATTATTTTGGAAGTTATCAATCACCAACTTAATTTAATAGATCATAAATGTCAAGTTAAGCTGGTCTTTATAACTGCAAGTGGAATTAATTACCATAATGTTTTAAAGGTTCCGTAACTGTATTGTGTAGTGGTAAGGAACCCTAGTGCGTGAGTCCGATTCGCACTTTACCGGTTTTTTTTGCTCTTTGGGAACGTAAGGCAATTCAAAAAAACTAATTATCTCAAACAGAACCCTTTTAGCTAAAAGCTCAGACGGCACTTAACTATTTCCTTTTGTTCGCCGAGGCTTGTGCTGCACAAACATATAAAAAAGACGTTTAAAAAATAACACCGTAACGTCATATGACCGTAACTTTCATCGCTCTTTTAGTGCACCATTTCCACTGAGAAATGTAAGAATAAAGTTTAAAAAGATATCGTCACGACACGAATCCCTGAGGGAGCCACAGAGGTGTTTTCGGGTGTGGACTGTGAAACGACGATTTTGAAGTTCCAACGTGATGGTTGGTGAGCCCTATCTCTGTACTTCGGGCACAAATATGGTCACACAGCTTATGGTTTAACGTCAGTCTCTTAGCAAAAAGTGCATAACTTAACTTTGTATGTCTTATTTAGAAGTTAAATTTGAAGAACATTTTGGTGTGTGGCAGTTAACACCAATAATTCCGTATTATAAAGCAATTTGAAATTGAATGCACAAGTCATGATCTGAGGGCCTATTATGTATCTCTAGTTGCCAACAGTACTGGGTGCCTATCATCAATAACATAGATATACTATCGAATTCCAGTTGTCTAAGGATATATGTTCGCACTTGAAGTGATGTCAGAGTTCGTAAATAGTTCAATACCCACTAAAGGCAACTTTGAAAGTTCAGTTTTTATCTATGTTTTTGATGATAAGCACCCAGTCCAGTTGGCAACCAAAGATACATAATAGAGGGGCTGGTCCAAACCAACTTAAAACATAGGGAATTAATTCGTTACATTGAAGAATTTGCAGATGGTAAATAACAGTTTTATTGTTATTTAGCTGTTATTCAGCTATTTAGCATCTGCAATGTATTTAATAGCTTCCTGTTTGTTGGTCCTTGATGATGCCGTGAGGCGAAACCGGTTGGAATTATAAATATAGTGATATTGTAAATCAGTACTTTGTTTTTATCAAGATTTGTTGAGCGGTTTAGGCTGTGTGTTGTCTGTCAGTCAGTCGGTCAGTTACTCAGTCACGGAACTGTTTTATATATACCATAGACTACAGACTGTTGATCTTGACTGTAGTACAGTATGTAACCATTCGACACTGCATGGGCGCCTGGAGGGGGGAGCAAGGAGTTGCACCCCCTGTCTTCGAATAAAATAGATTGCTTTTTATAATATATCATACTAACTTGACGTGTTAACGTAGTCCCTATTCATACAATGATAAGGATGCAAAAGTATTTAATTATGCAATGTATAGGTTTTTAAGGATGCTAAATATATTAACACGTTGTGGGACAGTACCGCCCACAGGCAACAAGAAATAAATACAAAGTTAAGCTATGCACTTTTTGCTAAGCGACTGACATTTAACCTTAACGTCCCTTTCGACGCACGCAGACCTAATACAAATGTGCTCTTCTAGCATTTGAACTTGTGCCTTTTCTGATTATCAAACCTATAAAGCCATCCAAAACAGTATAAAAATAAGTTGAAATAACTAACCTAAATAAAATTATTAGCAAGGTAGCCTTCACTTCATGTAGCGTCCAGAGTTAAATATTGTCAATCGCTTGAATTACATCGCAGTGTGACGTAATATGTCGGGTTTACTCACGGTATATACAAAGCGGGCAGCCATTCGTTGTAATTAAAATACACTTGTACTTGTACTTGTATTTTAATCACAATGTGTCATAAGTTCCACCAAGTGCCGACAATCACGACCATCAATTTACAATACAATACATTACAATACAACGCCAATACATTATACAAGTTTAAAATTTAGTTAGATTATTTATTTGACATAATCACTATCACTAAATAGTATAAAACAAAGTCACTTCCCGCTGTCTGTCTGTCCCTGTGTATGCTTAGATCTTTAAAACTACGCAACGGATTTTGATGCAGTTTTTTTAATAAAGTGATTAAAGAGGAAGTTTTATATGTATAATGTTTATATGTAAATGCCCGTGCAAAGCCAATGCGGTTCGCTAGTCTTAAATAAAACAACAACTGATAAAAATGAGGTGTACTCAGTGATACACGACTCCGATTCGCACTTTACTAAATTATTTTAACTTCGGTTTGCTATTTTTGTCTGCTTTTTGGAATAAATAGACCGAGAAAAGCAATAGTTTATGTCGTTATATAAAACAGCCGCAACGCGCGCTTCCAAATCTCGGCACACACCTAGTAGGGGTGCGCCGCAATAAAGTACGGACGCGGAGAGGATGAGACGCCAGCCGACTCACGCGCATTTTTGTGGGCAGCCCCCTCGGCCATAGCTTCAGGCTTCGAGAGGCGCGCCAAGCGGTTCTTCTTGCGACGGCGCCGGCGGAGAGAACAAATGCATGAAGTTGTCGCATCTCGCGCGTCTTGTCCGGCTTCGAGTGACTTGCGCTCTCTTGACGGCGGTGTGCGGGGAGGCGGGGAGCCGCGCCAGTGATCGAGCGCATAGGAAGAACCTAGTGTCGAGCGCTTTGAGCGAGCGAGCGCGCTATACATCCGATGCGGTGGAAGGCGCCGACGGGTGTCGTGGCAGGGCAAAGCCCGTCGCAAAAACCGCCTGGAAGCGCAGCAACAAGCGCCGCCAGAAGCCTGAAGCTATGGCCGACCGGTAATGCGTGCGTCTCCCGAACATTATTTCAAGGACACTACCCAGATGTAATACTGTTACTTTTCTCTACTGTGCCAATAGATACCTAATAAAACCGTTTTTGTGCGTTTATACCGATTGATTTTATAAGTATTTTAGTATATATAGAGAGTGAGGTAATCATAATATTAGGTTGAATTGTCGGATTGTTGTCAGACTTTAAGACGCGTTCGAGAAAAAAAAACATTTGAAAATATGCAGTGATGGTTTTCATTGGATTAAAGGTCAAATGAAAGACATCGCTTTTTTAATATAAAGGATATGCACGCTTATTTTAAAATATGTCTTGATGAAGCTTGAATTTTGTTAAAAATCATAACTTTGAGATGCTTTGATATTTGCATGAGTAACACGATCGCATCCATCTTTTGTGCTACGTCGGTGCTACGTCGTAGCAAGTGCTACGATCACATTGTTTCCTCGCTCTGTAGACCCGCTACGCCGCCGTCCGACCGAACCCAAGTGCGTATACGCGTCAGAGGCAACTAATATGTTTTTGAAGCGTAGTCTATTTCTGTCATTTTCTTTTTACCTTTTTGTGTATTCACACGGACAAATAGACATACAATATAAGAATCGCCTTAAGAGTTTCTGTTTTTTGAAGGAACCCTATCAAAATCTACAATCTAGTCTATATATAATTTAATCAAATCATTCAGGAATATAAACAAGTTGGTAGGTAAATAATCTTCTCCTAGATTCCTAAAGTATACGAATACTATGCTCATAAGAGGCTTCGAGGGTAAATAGAAGAGCGGGTAATACGTAACATGAGCGCCTGTGTAGCCTAGAGCAACTAAACTAACACGTTTACTGGCTAAATATTTGATTCTATAACAAGGAGGGAAGCTGTATAGTTTTTGCACTTTACTAAAAGATCACAGCTTGCGGTGCCGTGTAAAAAAAAACTGACTTACTTGTGGCGCTTTAAGGGTGCATATATAGATATATAGTATATTTCATTACGAGTGCGGAAAGCCTGTCATTGCTTTTGTCAAAGAGTTCCGACAAAATGTCTACCCGAGCCGAGGCGCAGCCGAAGGTGAGGGTTGACAGTCGGAACAAGTTGCAATGACGGTTCCGCACGTGTACTGAACAACTATTTTTAATACAGTTGCGAAAAAATGAAGCAATTTAATAAAACAATAAAAACACAATAAACTCATCTTGTAATATATATAGATAAAAGTTCGGAGAAGTAAGCCAACATAACATTTTCTGAAAAACTATTTGCTTTTTTCTCTTCTCTCCACACAATAAATTCGTCGTATGTAGATATGTAGCGACTTTTTGACTTTTCCGGTAAAATATTCTCCGAAGCATTTTGAGCAATTATACTGAGTTCCGGTGGTGTTAATTCAAATAAAGTATCGTCGAAATTACTCATTTTGTGCAACAAACAACTAAACTCGCAAAGAAGATTTTAAGAAAATTGCGCCAACCGTAAAAGAATATAAGCAGAGATTTTTTTTTGTTTTCTTCACCCATTCTGGGTAGGCAAAGGGAACTATGCCCTAACAGCCAAGTCTTCTGTAGAATTTTTTTATTTATATGAAATGAAAATGAAATTTAATAAGATGAAATGAAACCTAACCTAACTCATTGAATCAAATCATTAAATCTGATATTGAAACAAATTAGTATCTTCTTTTTAGAAATATTTGCATGAATCATAAAAACTTCTATGATTTTTTTTTAGTAAAAACTTCGTGGTTGGTTTTTTCTTTTTAATAGACATTATTTTGACAGTCGGGAAAGAGAACGCACAAGTTCGGAAAAGGTTAAGAAAAAGCTCGAGTATGTATTAGCCCACATCCCGAACGCTATACGTCCCTGCAACACGCCACTTTTTGAGCAACTGTATTAAAAAATTCATATCGAGCACCTTATTTTGCATGACGTTTCCTTGTAAATCTATATGTAAATATAGGCACAGTTGTGACTACCTGAAGAGTATTAGGGTAGTTCATCTCTTCTAGTTAAGTCTTATTTTGATATCAACGTTCGAAAGAAGTAATTAAGGTCGCATCAAAGAAAACATTATGTATAGCTCAAAATAACTTTTGAAAATGTTATAAGAAAATTTCTTCATTTATATTTCCATGTTTTCCTGCTCGTGTAAACGCAAATATGCAACAGAAGCAGGAATTGCATCAGGCTTACGTCACGGGATAAAAATAAAGGAAAGGTTTTAAGTAAATTTCAAGTGGGTTAAGAAAACAGGCCAGCGCTTTTTTCTTTGTATTTTCTTAACAGTGTTTCTTAGAAATAAAACGTTAGTATAAATTTTATTTCATTTGATACGCGATGTATATTCTGATAATATCTCCATTAAGACTTCCAGCTTTTATAAAACAAATTATTGTGAAGATGTCGGTTGTTACGCAAACTATATTCTACGAATTTTCACTATCAAAAACTAACTACTGCTTGGCAAAAAATAGTTTGGAAAAAATTACGGCGCTATTACCACACATTTGATCACACTGTGCACTATTATCTAGGCCAGCGTTTCTTAACCTTTTTTGTCCACGGACCCCTTAGGAAATCAAGCACAATTTTAAGGACCCCCTTAATAAAAAAGCAGCAATAAATTTCTGACCATTTAATTTAGTTCTACAAATTACAAAAAATATATAACTTTTCGTATAAAATACGTTAATGCTGGTTGGTGCTGCTTTTTTGCAACTAATATATTTGGGTTTATATTACTGCTGAGTTGTAGTCTCAAATCGGATTCCACTTTTAATCTATTTCTGTATTTGTTTTTAGTATACACAAGAGCAGAGAATGCCTTTTCACAGAAATATGTCGTTGAGAAAAGTAGTAAATATCTCAGTCCATAGATTAGGCTGCGGACCCCCATACATATGCTCGAGGACCCCCAGGGGTCCGCGAACCACAGGTTAAGAAACGCTGATCTAGGCAAGACGAGTTCAGCTAGAATGGGTTGCCTTTAGAAAATTGGAAGATGTCTTTAGATCAAAATTCCGCATGTCTCAAGACCAAGACATTCAACCAGGTGCCGAAACATGGACGCTAATAAAAGCTCACATCCACAAAATAAAAGTGGTGCAGAGGGTTATGGAGCGAACCATGCTAGGTATCTCTCTTGTGGATCGTGTACCGACCGTCGAGATTCGGCAACAAACTAGAGTCGAAGATGTCGGTAAACGAATGGCGAGACTTAAGTGGAGATGGGCGGGACATTTGGCTAGACTGGAAGACGGACGGTGGACTAGGGCGGTAACAGAGTTGCAGCTGAGGCCAGGAAAGCGTTCAGTGGGTAGACCGATGGGCCGATGGCGAGATGATATCGTCAGAGCTATTGGTGGGCAATGTAACGGTCCTATGTATGCGCTTCCTATACTGTATGCTCCAGGCGCCCATTAGAGCCATGAACTACAAGTAGATCCAGAAAGGGCAAGATCCCATCCTTCTCTTCCTCAATAGCGAAGGATACTTTAGTGAATATGTATGTTATTCAGGTTTTCAGTTGACTCCACCACTTAATTTGTGGTGACAAGTCCACACAAACAAGTCGCATGTCGCGAAATAATCCACGTAATTCGATCGGTTTTAAACCATTATTCACTAATAGATAGATAATTTAATAGCTAAGATACTACACAACTGAAAATTTTAAAATACCATCGCGTCCTGGAAAGTATCATTTTCTACAATGTTGCACTATTTGGAGACGCAACGATCGTCGTAACAGCCACTTTGGAATGAGTGCTGATATAAACGTTATTTCAATGTCATTTCCATCGATGTTTGTACCGACCATAGAGGTTGTTTTCTTTTATGGTACCGACCTCAGAATAAGGAATACAAATAGAAACCTGACTAAAATAATACGCGGAGAAAGACACATATCCTTGATTTTCTTACGACATTCTAGTGCGTTAGAGAGAGATGGATATGTATTAGTTTTTTCTTAATTAGGTAGGTTGTCACTAGTTCGTTGCTTTGCTAGTGATGTAACAATGTCGATTTTTGACTACGATAAATAAACCAAATCGAAATGAACCACGACCAATCTCCTTACCACACATTATATCGTATCAAAGTGTGAAAAAAAAGAGAATGCAGGAGGCACCGACCTTTCTGGTGACATCCTCTTGCTTTGGAAGGAGGCCAAGAGAATTAATAGCAAAGTGGTCTCTGTCTACCCCAGTGGGACACATGTTATATTGTGTAAATAAGGAATTAATAAAAGGATATCTTTCGTTTAGAATAATATTTTTTATTAAGTACAAATTACTATATCGTAGGCAGGTAGGTACATTAGTTAAGTCCAAAATTGTGCTTGTTTCTAGTACAAAAAATGCTGTAGCTTGTATCAGAGATACAACCGTAAACCATTTAAGTGGATACTTTTTAAGTCGCCTCTTAACTCAATCAAATAGATGTTCGTTGATGTCGCGTCTTTGTTCAATCAAGGAGGAAGGAATTAATCGCAACAATAGAAATCATAATAATCATAGATTTATAGGATTCGTAATAATAATATTATGTCAATGATGAGCGATGACAGCGCAATTACTACAGAGGTAATTTCAATTTTTTTTTATTTCTATCAAATAAACAACAACTTATCTTGAATAAAAACTAATAACAAATAATGAACGATTAAAATACCTAATAACCTGTAATAAGAAATCAAATTATGCGCAGTTCAAGTCAATAAGCATTCCCAAAATTCATTTCACGATAGAACTACCCTGTCAAAGTACTTTTTTTGTCAACCACTAAGTACGAAAATGTCTTGATCTGCGGAATTTCTTCGTGAAGTCCATCACGGCAGTAACGTGAACGAACAGGCCTTTCAGAACGATTTGCGAACATAGAAATATGCACTTTTCTAAACCACAGACATCCATAGGTACTGGTTCTGTTGCCTAAAATTGAAAAATTATCGAGTTAATATACTATAGTATAGTACAAGCACGTACCTACAAACATGATTGATAATGCAATTATACATAATTATTTAAAGGTTACCAATGTGTCTGTATCTGGTAAATATAACGTTGGTAAGGCATCTGCTTTTAAAAGTCTCCATTTAAAATTTTCGTTTGGTCCAAAAGAATCCGACGTAAAGTGTTTCGAACAAATATGACTGCTTTTTTTAATTGCCCAATTTGGTCAAATTATTCGTCTAAGCCATTCACTTTTTAATTCTTCCCTTTTTGGAAATCTGTAACAAAAAAATGGCTGGCCACGGCTGCCGCGGGAACCAATGTTCGATAGTTTGCCACACGGACTTTAGTACATCACTATACGAAAAAACATAACCTCTCATAGTCGGCAGAAAATCTATATAAAACAGGTAAATATCGGTGTAGAATTGAACACGAGTATGATTTACAAGAACTACTATTATTTTTACTGAGTTTTAGGTATGATCCTGCAACTTATTAACATAAAAACTATCAGAACTCACCGATGAAATGATATTTATTCGTTACTGCAAGGAACGGAACGTCACATAATTTTTTGATTATTGCACTTGGATGTAATTTTGAGATCGTTAAACGAAACGTACATAAAAAAGTAATTAATGTCATTGTCACATCACATCACAATGACATTTTGAAAATAAATAAATGATAACAAGAAAAAAAAAAAAAAAAATTAGCAGTCTTTTTATGAGTTTTCTACGCCAGAAAGAAAATGTCCCAAGAGAAAAAGAAGAGAAGTCTGTGCATTGTAGATTTGTATAAAAATGGAGGCATACATCTTTTTCCTAAAGATGAAAGTCGTAAAGCGCAATGAGTACAAGCCATGGTACATTTTAAACCTGGACGGACCATAACAAAGCATTCGCATATAATATGCTCAGCACACATGTCATCAACCAACGAGCGTATGTGACGTGACGCAATGTTTTTTTTTTCAATCGTTTTGGCTTTGGCACCTAGCAACGTAGTCAGTTCAACACCATCTACAGAGTTCTTGGAAACTATGTTTTTTTGATAGATGGATTATCCTTTATGCACGGCTGCCGCGGGAACCAATGTTCGATAGTTTGCCACACGGACTTTAGTACATCACTATACGAAAAAACATAACCTCTCATAGTCGGCAGAAAATCTATATAAAACAGGTAAATATCGGTGTAGAATTGAACACGAGTATGATTTACAAGAACTACTATTATTTTTACTGAGTTTTAGGTATGATCCTGCAACTTATTAACATAAAAACTATCAGAACTCACCGATGAAATGATATTGCTTCATTGTTGTTTTCTTTTCTTCCTGTATGCGATTTACAGCCTTCAATCGCACAAGACATTTTATTACAATGTTAAAAAAACAATCAACACAAACAATAATAAATCACACTTTCACGAATTTTGAGAGGAAGAGCACAAAAATATTTAATTTCTCTCGGTGAAGCTGTAAACTTTCGCAAAATGCATTAGACATTGCGATGCCACCAAATTAAGATGTGATGCACGCTACGAACGATATTACAACACAACGATACAATGATGAGACATATTTAATTTGATGGTATTATAATTTTTAAAATACATCCAAATTACATCCATCTGACATTTGTTTGGTTCAATCTCAGAATAAGGAATACAAATAGAAACCTGGCTAAAATAATACGCGGAGAAAGACACCTATCCTTGATTTTCTTACGACATTTTAGTGCGTTAGAGAGAGATGGATATGTATTAGTTTTTTCTTAATTAGGTAGGTTGTCACTAGTTCGTTGCTTTGCTAGTGATGTAACAATGTCGATTTTTGACTACGATAAATAAACCAAATCGAAATGAACCGCGACCAATCTCCTTACCACACATCATATATCATAAATCATATCGTATCAAAGTGTGAAAAAAAAGAGAATGTAGGAGGCACCGACCTTTCTGGTGACATCCTCTTGCTTTGGAAGGAGGCCAAGAGAATTAATAGCAAAGTGGTCTCTGTCTACCCCAGTGGGACACATGTTATATTGTGTAAATAAGGAATTAATAAAAGGATATCTTTCGTTTAGCATAATATTTTTTATTAAGTACAAATTACTATATCGTAGGCAGGTAGGTACATAAGTTAAGTCCAAAATTGTGCTTGTTTCTAGTACAAAAAATGCTGTAGCTTGTATCAGAGATACAACCGTAAACTATTTAAGTGGATACTTTTTAAGTCGCCTCTTAACTCAATCAAATAGATGTTCGTTGATGTCACGTCTTTGTTCAATCAAGGAAGAAAGAATTAATCGCAACAATAGAAATCATAATAATCATAGACTTATAGGATTCGTAATAATAATATTATGTCAATGATGAGCGATGACAGCGCAATTACTACAGAGGTAATTTCAATTTTTTTTATTTCTATCAAATAAACAACAACTTATCTTGAATAAAAACTAATAACAAATAATGAACGATTAACATACCTAATAACCTGTAATAAGAAATCAAATTATGCGCAGTTCAAGTCAATAAGCATTCCCAAAATTCATTTCACGATAGAACTACCCTGTCAAAGTACTTTTATTGTCAACCACTAAGTACGAAAATGTCTTGATCTGCGGAATTTCTTCGTGAAGTCGATCACGGCAGTAACGTGAACGAACAGGCCTTTCAGAACGATTTGCGAACATAGAAGTATGCACTTTTCTAAACCACAGACATCCATAGGTACTGGTTCTGTTGCCTAAAATTGAAAAATTATCGAGTTAATATACTATAGTATATATAGCTTCACAGCCGTTCTCGGCCACAGCGACAGCTTCTTAACTCCTGTCAAGTTTGAGAGCTAAGCTGTCCAGCTCTCTGATGTGCTCTCAAGTGACTCGCGTAACCAATTTTTGCATTAAATGTACGCCCACATAGGGCGCACGTCAGCACACCATTCATGAAATTGTAAGCGATGTTCGCAGGTGGCCGAGACTTAAGGTCGTCCCTTTTTCGGTCTAAATCGGACCTTCGTTCTTGTTCAAAGTCATAAACTTTCCTTTGAACAAGGTTCCGCCACTCTGCGCGTTGAGCTGCCTTATCCTCCCACTGCGATGGCTCAATGTTGCATCTTTTTAATTGTCTTTTCAGAACATCCTTGTACCTTAGGTACTGGCCTCCACTTTTTCGCTTTCCGGACTGGAGTTCTGAAAAGAAGATGCGCTTCGCCACTCGCTCCTCCGCCATCCGCGACACGTGTCCGCACCACCGAAGCTGTCGCCGCATGATGTATGCCTCTATGCCACCCACATTGGCGCGTTGCAGCACTTCGGTATTTCGCACCCGATCAGACCATCTGATCTTAAGTATATTTCGGAGGCATTTAAGGTGGAATCGGTCGAGGGTGCGGATTTGGTGGCGGTATAAGCACCATGTCTCTGCAGCGTATAGGAGGTTTGGCAATACTATCGCCATGTACACGGAGACTTTCGTGCCCAGCTTCAGTTCGTGGGAGCAGAAGACCTTACGACTCAGTTTGCCAAATGCCGCGGCTGCGGCACTGATCCTGCTGTTGATCTCAGAGTCGAGGTCGCACCTGGTTGACACAGTGCTCCCCAGATAGCGAAATTTGTCGACCTGCTTAAGCACGTCCTCACCAAGTCTTACAACCAGTTGTTCATGGCCAAGCGAGTCCAAGGACATCACTTGTGTCTTCTTTACATTGACCTTCAGGCCAAATTTAAGACAAGACTTGGAAAAGATCGACATTAGCTTCTGCAGGCCGTCCGAAGACTCAGAAACGAAGCACAAATCATCCGCATACATGATTTCCGTAACTAGAGCGTACGACACTTTGGTCCGGGCTCGGAATCTGCCAAGATTAAAAAGTCCTCCATCTGTTCGAAAACGGATGTGCACTCCTTCCGAAGATGTTTGTAACACCTCGCGGACCACCACTGCAAAGTACAATGCGAACAGTGTTGGCGCTAAAACGCAGCCTTGCTTCACCCCACAGGTAACGGGAAAGAAGTCAGACTGTTCGGCATCAACAGCGACACAACACGACATGTCATCATGCAGTAGTCGCGCAAGTCTCACAAACTTCGCCGTGCATCCCAGTTTCTCCAGTACTATCCATAGAGCTTCTCGAGGCACACTATCAAACGCCTTCTCAAGGTCAACAAAACACAGGTAAAGTTGGCGGCCTTGTTCCCGGCTTTTTTCCTGTAGTTGACGTATTGAGAAGATCGCTTCACACGTCCCTCTGTCAGGTCGGAAGCCAAATTGGGTTTCGGGGAGAATATTTTCGGACAGCAGCTTCAGGCGGTTGAGAATCACCCGGGCAAAGACTTTTCCGGGGGCTGTTAAGAGTGAAATACCGCGGTGAGAGCCGCAATCAGAACGGTCTCCCTTGTTCTTGTACAGAGCAATGATACGGGACATTTTGAACTCAGCTGGAACTCGTTCTTCATCCCACATACGAACAAACAATTTCCATACAAGAACGTGCAGCTCCTCACCGCCATACTTCAGTAGCTCACCTGGCACAAAATCAACGCCAACCGCCCTGTTGTTTTGTTGCTGCATGATGGCATTAGCAATCTCACACAATGCCAACGGCTTGTCCAACTCGTTACAAATTGGGAGCTCAGGAATAGACCTGATTTGCTCTAAATCCACTTCGCGATCTACATTGAGCAGGTGGTTAAAATGCTCGGCCCATCTTTCCAACTGATCTTCCTTACTTGTCAAGAGATACACCCCATCAGCTGACTTCAGGGGCACTTTGACGCGCTGAGTGGGTCCTATCAGTTTGCGGACCTCGCAGTAGAACTCCCCGAGCTGGTTGGTGTCCGAAAGCCATTGCATGTGCTTAGCCTTCTCCTGCCACCAGCTATCCTTTGTTTCCCGACACAGTCTACGCAGTTCTTGACCACTAAGTTTTATCTCCGCAACAGTACCTCCTTGCTGTCTGCCACCTGATTGACGCAAGAGTGCCCGGTGTTTGTCGATTGCTGCCGTCAGGACTGCATCGTTCTCATCAAACCAGTCTTCGTTTTTACGGACTTTTAGACCCAGTGTAGCAGTAGCGGAGTCTAATAGATGAGAGGCGAGAGTCCCCCAGTCAGTATCAACATCACCCGACTCGCAATTCTGAGGCGTCATTATAAGGGTCTCTACATATTTATTCCTCACCTCGAGATCTTTTAACCTGTCCACGTTTAAACACGCAGGTCTTAAACTACAAGATCTACGAGGTGGACGGAGGCGAAGATTTAACTTAGTGATAACTAAACGATGGTCAGACCAGCAATTCGCACCGCGCATTACGCGAGTTACTTGTACTTGGGATACATCACGTTGCCTGACGATTGCATAGTCGATCAGATGCCAATGCTTGGATCTCGGGTGCATCCACGTCGTCTTGTGCTTAGCAGCTAATCTGAACATGGTGTTCGTTACTGCTAAATCAAATTGTGCACAGATAGTGAGTAGCAACTGTCCGTTGCTATTCATATTGCCGACACCGTGTCTGCCCAGGGCTTTAGGCCAGGCCTCAAAGTCACGTCCAACTCTGGCATTAAAGTCCCCCAGTAACAAAATTTGTTCATTGGGACGAATTCTCTCGAGGCAACGCGAGAGCTCTTCATAAAACTTGTCCTTCACCTCGTCAGACTTGTCCATAGTAGGAGCATAAATGCTTAGGACATTAAGATAATTGTCGTTTTTGAGGTGAAGGCGTAATGTAGTTAAGCGGTCGGAGATGTGGATGGGACACTCCGCTAAACGCCTCACTAAGTTGTTTTTGATCGCGAATCCTACGCCTGACCTTCTGGGTTCGGATGATGCAGTACCCTTCCAAAAGAAAGTATAACCGCCACCGTGCTCCACTAGTTCCCCCTCGTCAGCGAGATGAGTTTCGCTGATAGCGGCCACATCTACGCCATAGCGATGGAGTTCTCGGGCCACAACAGCGGTTTTCCTTTCAGGGCAGGCGTTGCCATCGCGATCTAGGAGCGTTCGCACATTCCACGCGCCAAAGATCATTTTTGATGAAACGACGTTTTTATTTTTATTGCACTTTCGACCACGTTTTAAAGATGCGGAGGCAGCCGTGGTAACTGTCATCCCGTTGGTTTGGAGTGAGCGTTTTTTGGGACACCTTTTCTAGCCCCCTCCTCAGCTGAGTGAGGAAAGCAGTGCGTCCCTTAACAGGGCTGCTTTGTCGCCTCGGGTGCTGCCGAGTCCACACTGTCACTCCGATATGCAGTGCGAAAACGACCACGGTGTTTCTACCACACCCCCGAGACCGCCTGCGTGCAGGAATCAGACAAAGCCCGACGAGCATCACGCCGAACCTCTCTACTTCAACCCATCGCCGCAGGGCTTGCTGTATTCGGAGTCCATTTTAAGGAAGCAGTCATGTGCGCAGGAGATATTTAAGGTGCACAAGTGTTCGCGCCACACTGATGCACGCACTCGTCCTCCCCTGCCTTTGCCCAGTGGAACGGAGAACCGCTACGACTGGAGGCAGGGTCAGATGGTGTGTCTGGCTGACGGTATCTGTCGCCCTCTACCGTCGCCCTAGGCCTTCCACCAAGCCTTGCTGTCTCGCCGAGTCCACCAAGACCCGATGCATATCTGCGGTGAGTTGCCTTCCTCGCCGAAACAGACTTCATGCACAAAGCGGGAGGGTTCCGCTAAACTAAACTTGCCACCGTAATGACAAGCCCCCTCTTCCAGGTTTAGCCCGCGAGCCGACGCGGTTTGCCGGGGTGTGGCCGCTGCGTACATAACAGCTACTTGGAGCCACTGGAGAGAGTTTATGGGGTTCAACGCATTTTAACTGAACTTAGCCACTAATAAGTCGGCTGGCGTAAGAACGACGTTAACACCCCACTACACCCCACTATAGTATAGTACAAGCACGTACCTACAAACAAGATTGATAATGCAATTATACATTGTATGGTATAAACGCTTGTTGCTACCAGAAATTGTAGCATATAAAAAGTAGTAATACTGACTAGTGACGGGCATCGACGTCACTGGTGCGAGGATTCCATAACCACGCTCAGACACCACTAATTGTATGCTAAAGGGCGATACTTGCAGCTGGAGCAGGGGCCCATAGCTGTCCCAGATTTATAGTATACAAGTATCTTATGATCTAATATTTAATATAAAATGTCCTACCAGACAGTTGTATGATGACCTCATCAAGTAGTCCTCGCACGAAGACCCTTTGCTGCGGAGACCAAGGCGTGTCGGTGCCGTGACACGTAGATCACCTTCCACGATGAATCTAAACACAACCCTCCTACCCCGGGATGCATCCGAACCCAGAAATAGTAATTAACAAGTCCACTTGTCGCACACCGCGTGGATATAGGTTATTTCACACACACAGGAAATACACTCAAAAGTGGCCTTCACGCCAAAATATCTTCAGCCCTTGATCGAATACTGTTTCTTACGATGTCCGCACCGATTTCCCTTGGGTTAAGCCCTTAATAACACATATTAAAATCGTCCGCGATCTATACCAAGAAAATTCCACGTCCCTCGTTTTTGACAGCTCCAAGTCCATAGACAAATTATATAGACCCTTGATGGATGCGTTCCGAAATATACATTTTATTCTGAACAGTCCCCCGCTCTGGGCTGAGCAATCAGTCCACTAGCTCATACAACCGGGAGACGGGAGAGAGTTGTCATGGCTCGTCACAAAATCGAACCTTCGACCAACACCTCTGCGACGCGTGGAGTTCCGTCTCCGCCAAAACAACTTTAATATACGGCCCCGGCGCCAAAACAAGGATAGCAAGTTCATATCCTTCAAAAGAATTAAATTTCCTTCCCTAGGATGCTCAGTCCTGTCTGACCACAGAGAGGACGAGAGTTGAGGACCGCTTCCACTTTACAATACACAGTGGCAAGCTCCTCAAAAATTAGGACAGTTTCCCCAATAACGCAGCGGAGGTGGGTCTTCGCCGACTTGACGGCAGCTTCAAAAAATTCCCTCCCCAGTGAGGGCAATTTGGGGGACTGTACCGCCAAGTTACCCCTTTCTGGGCGAAGATTTAACTTAAACTAGCATAGTTATTTACAAAACAAAAAATTATCAATATCTTTTAGATAGTTAGCAGTACCTTTGTAGTTTGTGCCATTGTCGGAGCGAATAAGTGAAGGTAAACCCTTACGCGACACGAAACGATCCAACGCGGCGACGAAGGCCTCCGTAGTCAAAGCTGATACCACTGCCAAGTGAACGGCCTTGGTGGCCAAGCACACAAATACACAAGGTATGCTTTTACAACCCGAGCGTTGCGATTGCTGAAAACCCCCGTGCGCATTACGTATGTGTCAATCCGACACCAACAGATTTACCAAAGGTCCGTCTTGGGTAGAAGCAAAGGATGAAGACTTCCGTATGGCAGGTCAGCTCTCCAAAATCAGCCTCCAAAACGCAGAAGTCCTTCATAATCCGTGAAAGGATTCAAACGAGCAACCGCTCACTTCAGCCTGGCGTGATCCTCGCGCAGAACTCGAAGTCTAAACTTGATGAGGTCCGCCTGAAGTACACGTACCGTGTACCAATGCGCTCCAACGCTCCTCTGCACTCACGGCTGGGGACAAAATATATGAATTTCATTGACTGGTTGGTATTTCAACATAATACCACCATCATATTGGGATCCTCCAAATCTGCAAACAGTATATGTTCATTTGAAAGCCATTTCCTAAGTTCGAACATAATAATCCAAGTATCGAATCAAATATCGAATATCCAAAATTGTGGATACCTCCACCAATGAAGAAGAACCCAGAGTCTTTTAAAACCAAATAGGATCCATCCTAACAAATCTGCGCCCAGGA
Organism: Ypsolopha sequella; assembly: GCA_934047225.1. Classification (NCBI taxonomy): domain Eukaryota; kingdom Metazoa; phylum Arthropoda; class Insecta; order Lepidoptera; family Ypsolophidae; genus Ypsolopha; species Ypsolopha sequella. The sequence goes on from OW203998.1 coordinate 17,510,035, forward strand.
AAACATCGACTGGGGCCGGATGACAAAACGTGGGTCTGCCAGATGCAGACCTGACGTGCATGAGATTATGAACGGAGGAAGGTCCAAAGAAGGCTGCCAGCCGACAATATTGTCTATAACCATGGCTGCAGCCGCTGATTCAACTCCAGTCCACCAATACCTAGGAGCGGCACCGACGAAACCTCCAGGTTCAAAACTAATCGGTGCGCCACTTGACTTTCCAAGTCGAGGAGGGCCCTTACCCTAACTCAATCCCCCCTGGGGCCCTAGACGCGAGCCATCGCGGTAGGCAACAGAACCGTCCGCGGTTCCGTACTCATGGCTTGAACAAGCTAGTTACAGGCTACCCCACCTGTGGAGTGCAGGACCAGTCCACTGGCAATAATACGGCTGGTGTGTGCACATCCCCACCATGGGGGGAGCGTAGCCTCCAACTCTCCCTGAGTACGGCGGGTGGTACTCTAACCGCGGGTACTCGCGGTACGGCGGTGAGTAACCACGTGACTCCGTCTTAACACGGTGCTCTATGCCAGCTGGCACCAAAACTGGCGCGGGGAGGGGGGGCCTAGCCCTTGCCAACTCCAATTGGCCCCCGCCCGTAGGGGCCCAATTCACTACATGGCCATATGTGTGATAGCCCGTAGGCAAGCCCCCTACGGGTCCACGCGCAAATACATAACTCACCTCCCGGTGAGGGGGCGCGCCTCGCGCCGCAGTCCTCCGTTCCGACGGAGGGGAGCTCTGCCCGACAACATGCCTTCCCTGGACCGAGGGGGGGGAAGTTCTCCCTGACGCACCCCCGTTGTCCAAGGGGGGGGGAGTTCTCCCTGAAGCACCCCCGCCCGTAGGGCTCCGTCGCTGCGGGACCGGTGAAGCCGCTTCAGATCTGTTGGCACACAACAATAAATGGTGAGGCCCCTCACAAACACTGCAACGTCGTGGCTCGGGACAATTACGTTCAAAATGATTGCCCAAGCAACCGAAACACAGGCCCTTACGCTTCACTATGCGTCGCCGCTCGGTGACGTGCAGGTTTCGCCACTGCTGACATCTCAGCAGGTCATGCCCCGTATGGCCACATTGTAAACAGGTCAATGACCTCTCGATCACGGCGACCCCCGCCAAACGTGTCATATCGCGTCCCCGCGACTGCTGCGGTTGTCTGGGCTCCCCACATTCAGATGAGCCAGCAGACGAAAATGATTGCGCCCCAGATGGCGCCAAGTCCGGCTGTGATGTTTCTGCTACCCTAGCTTCATATTCAAGAAACGTTAATAAGTCCGTAAATTTTGGCACAGTGCTGCCATCTTTTCCTGCGGACACCCGCTCAAAACGTGACCTCACATCATTAGGCAACCTACCTAAAATAATGTGAACGAGTAAAAACGACCACTCGTCCACCGGTAAACCTAATGTTCTAAGGGCATTACACGCCACAGTGACCGGGGTCAGCAACTGCAACCTTAGTTGGGCCCGGTCAGTTACCCTAGGTAACGTCAACAATTGAGACGCATGCGCATCAGCCAGTAAGCGCATGTTCTGATACCTATCATTTAATAAGCCCCACGCTATATCATAATGATCATCCTCTACCCTGAGGTGCTGGATGAGCGACCTTGCTTCGCCCTCCAATGTTGACATCAAATATGCCATCTTTTGCCCCTTTGATAAATCTACCCTAGAATTTACTAATGAATTAAACATATTTTTAAAAGAAACCCATTCTTGAATTTTCCCATTAAATTTATTTAGTTCTAAACTAACCAAACTACCAGACACGCCATCTACCGGTTGAGGCGTGACAACTACAGGACCTCCTGAATTTTGCCTCTTTACATCAGCAATAATATTCGACGTTATAACCAGCGTCTTACCAGTGGCGCCATCAATTGGTCTAGGTGTGCTAACAACCGGGCTGCCCGATTGTCGCTTTTTGATCATGGAGGCCGCCTCTGTTATATCATCATAAATCCCTTTTATCTGGGCTAAATCAGTAACATACCTATCCATAGGCCCGTCACTTTCCTGCAGTGCTGCCACAGCCGCCTCTGCATCAGCCAGCCGCTGATGCATCCGCTCGGCTCTCTCCAGGATTGCATTGTCGCGATCCGAACGAGAAAGCAATCCCTGGACGGTTGTAAACCAGCGGAGCTCTTTCGCCAACGCAGCCTTGTGAGACTTGGACATCATGCCGCAATGAACCGGGAAATGTATAAATAAAAACTATTTAGCAAACACCCTGACACGGCACAAAATACAGAAGCACTGCTCAATAGGTACCCTACCTATAAATAGAATTTAATTAGCAAAATTAATTCCCAATTACCAATGTATGTACTGTCCGTCAATACTAAACAAACAAATAGGTTCCTACCTAATTCTATATTACCAAATTTAAATTATATTTGGTGTATACAATACACACAAACCCGAATGCACATTCCACTATGCAACTGTATACATGCTTGTAAGTACATAAATTCAAGCCAAGATAACCGTATATTAGCTAACAAGTTGATTTCCAATCTATAATATAAACCGTTATATGATATAATGTTATTGCAATACAAGAACACTTGATATGTACTAAATTAACAATTTATACTGATATTACTGAACCACATCAGTGTGGTACCCTCCGGTAATCAATTATCTACTCAAAGCACTAAACAAATCCAATTTGTAATTGCTACATGTACATGTAAATAGCCTAGCTATGTTAACAGTTCAATGACACTGGGGCCGCCCAGTTCCGCTGTTTATATGTATATAAACCAAAGTTGGGATTAACCACGGACTGGCTACCAAAGCTTGTATGGTATAAACGCTCGTTGCTACCAGAAATTGTAGCATATAAAAAGTAGTAATACTGACTAGTGACGGGCATCGACGTCACTGGTGCGAGGATTCCATAACCACGCTCAGACACCACTAATTGTATGCTAAAGGGCGATACTTGCAGCTGGAGCAGGGGCCCATAGCTGTCCCAGATTTATAGTATACAAGTATCTTATGATCTAATATTTAATATAAAATGTCCTACCAGACAGTTGTATGATGACCTCATCAAGTAGTCCTCGCACGAAGACCCTTTGCTGCGGAGACCAAGGCGTGTCGGTGCCGTGACACGTAGATCACCTTCCACGATGAATCTAAACACAACCCTCCTACCCCGGGATGCATCCGAACCCAGAAATAGTAATTAACAAGTCCACTTGTCGCACACCGCGTGGATATAGGTTATTTCACACACACAGGAAATACACTCAAAAGTGGCCTTCACGCCAAAATATCTTCAGCCCTTGATCGAATACTGTTTCTTACGATGTCCGCACCGATTTCCCTTGGGTTAAGCCCTTAATAACACATATTAAAATCGTCCGCGATCTATACCAAGAAAATTCCACGTCCCTCGTTTTTGACAGCTCCAAGTCCATAGACAAATTATATAGACCCTTGATGGATGCGTTCCGAAATATACATTTTATTCTGAACATACATAATTATTTAAAGGTTACCAATGTGTCTGTATCTGGTAAATATAACGTTGGTAAGGCATCTGCTTTTAAAAGTCTCCATTTTAAATTTTCGTTTGGTCTAAAAGAATCCGACATAAAGTGTTTCGAACAAAATATGACCGCTTTTTTTAATTGCCCAATTTGGTCAAATTATTCGTCTAAGCCATTCACTTTTTAATTCTTCCCTTTTTGGAAATCTGTAACAAAAAATATAGCGATATTTATTCGGCATTATTTTTCTTTTAACTCGCGCTGCAATGAGGGATTTTCTGTTCTTTTTTTTTTACTCTTCCCTAGTCGCTGGATAGATGGCGCTGAACTTGGTAAGTTACTGCAATTTTTTGATTATTGCACTTGGATGTAATTTTGAGATCGTAAAACGAAACTTACATAAAAAAGTAATTAATGTCATTGTCACATCACATCACAATGACATTTTGAAAATAAATAAATAATAACAACAAGGAAAAAGACAAAAATAATTAGCAGTCTTTTTATGAGTTTTCTAAGCCAGAAAGAAAATGTCCCAAGAGAAAAAGAAGAGAAGTCTGTGCCTTGTGGATTTATATAAAAATGGAGGCATACATCTTTTTCCTAAAGATGAAAGTCGTAAAGCGCAATGAGTACAAGCCATGGTACATTTTAAACCTGGACGGACCATAACAAAGCATTCGCACATAATATGCTCAGCACACATGTCATCAACCAACGAGCGTATGTGACGTGACGTGACGTGACGCAATGTTTTTTTTTCAATCGTTTTGGCTTTGGCACCTAGCAACGTAGTCAGTTCAACACCATCTACAGAGTTCTGGTAAACTATGTTTTTTTTTTATAACTCAAAAAGAAAACCTCTCATTAATCTATTACCTTTATGCACGGCTGCCGCGGGAACCAATGTTCGATAGTTTGCCACACGGACTTTAGTACATCACTATACGAAAAAACATAACCTCTCGTAGTCGGCAGAAAATCTATTTAAAACAGGCAAATATCGGTGTAGAATTGAACACGAGTATGATTTACAAGAACTACTATTATTGTTACTGAGTTTTAGGTATGATCCTGCAACTTATTAACATAAAAACTATCAGAACTCACCGATGAAATGATATTGCTTCATTGTTGTTTTCTTTTCTTCCTGTATGCGATTTACAGCCTTCAATCGCACAAGACATTTTATTACAATGTTAAAAAAACAATCAACACAAACAATAATAAATCACACTTTCACGAATTTTGAGAGGAAGAGCACCAAAATATTTAATTTCTCTCGGTGAAGCTGTAAACTTTTGCAAAATGCATTAGACATTTCGATGCCACCAAATTAAGATGTGATGCACGCAGCGAACGATATTACAACAAAACGATACAATGATGAGACGTATTTAATTTGATGGTATTATAATTTTTAAAATACATCCAAATTACATCCAACTGACATTTGCTTGGTTCAATCTAGTGACACACCAGGAAAAAATATAATGAAGTGCGGTCCGGTGTTTCATTCACTCGTACACAGGAGTAATTTACGTTAGATGAGTACAATGGCTAATGCCCAGTTCTTATTTTAGTCAGGCTTCTATTTGTATTCCTTATTCTGAGGGTTCAATCTAGTGACACACCAGGAAAAAATATAAAGTAAGTGCGGTTCGTCGTTTCATTCACTCGTACACAGGAGTAATTTACGTTAGATGAGTACAATGGCTAATGCCCAGTTCTTATTTTAGCCAGGCTTCTATTTGTATTCCTTATTCTGAGGTACCGACGCACTTCGAGTTTCTAATTTAGGTCATGGATGCCGATTTTACGTCACTGAGATAGACAGAACTGTGTGTGTGTGTATGTGCGCGTGATATTCTCTGACTCGTGAAGTCAAAAGCGGCACGGCAGACGGTCGCCGGTAGAACGTTTGCAATTCCGATCTAGACCAGCTGGCAATTGTAGGAGTATTGTTAAGGGTCGGCAATTACAATTTCTAAACAAAATAAATATTGATAAGATGAAGTACAAAGGTTGATGAGAAAATGGCAGTTACTATGGAAAAAAAGCAACCCCTCACCTTCAAAGCTCGCGGGCGATTGAGGGCCGCGACATCGTGAATATAGGAGAGTTTTTCTTGAAATTCCAGATTTTTTTCCGAAGTCACCATGAAATTTTACTGCAATTATCTCATCAACCCTTGTACTTCATCTTATCGAGTAGCGAGTGTTATTTATTTTGTGTAGAAAGTTTAACATTTACTACCATCAAAAATAATAAATTTGTGGATATATTTTGCAATATTCTGCTGAACACTCTTACTATGCTATTCAAAATGCAGACTCAAGCACCGCCCGCCCTCCCGCATAAAACATGCACAAGCAAAGCAAGCAGTAAGAGCACAAAATAAATCAATCTTAAATAACAAGCAAGAAAACTTATCGACACGTGTTTCGCCTCTAAGCGAGGCATCCTCGGGATATGTTGTCCGCCCGACCGCTTGACAGCAAAAAAAAAAGTTGAGTCTGCATTTTGAATAGCATGGTAAGAGTATTTAGCGAAATATTGCAAATTATTAATATATCCAAAAATTCATGATGGACTTCCGCAAAGTAACGCCTTTTCCAATAAATTTTAAAAATAAGAAAGCTGTACCCTGTTTTTACCCGCGAGCCCGAGCGTTGACCCTTAAGGGCTCAGTTTCATTTTAGTATACCGTTTTCAGAACTACATTATGGTATATTCAACTACATTATGGTCTACTCAACTACTATGGTCTACTCAATTAGCCAAACTATTGTTGAGATATACTGTAGGCAAAAAACAGCGAGACCACTCAAAAACAACCAGACAACTTTAGTGAGTATTATTTGCCAAAAGTTAGAACAGTTTCTAATATCAACTACAAACCACAATAACTAAATCACCAACGAACTAGTGAGTCTCAAACCGCCTAACAAGAAACTAAGGGGTGTCATGTACCCACTAATTTGTTTAAGTAAAGCGCGTTGGGAAAGTTTTCTCTATAAATTAAGTAGGAGTGAGCAGCGGTAGTAAATCTTGTGAGCTTGCGGGCCTGGGTTCTTTGCCCGTTGTGACATCGTCGAGTGCGGGTGTGGGGTTACCACGTAGCTAAGGATTTTTTTAACTTTAAGGCGCCTCTTCCAGCATCATCCGAAAATTACTCTTAGTGATAACGACATTTTTCTTAAATGAGATGTTTAAAAATTATGAAAAAAGAAAAGTTAAGCATGAGGAAAAATATTGATTTCTGAAAACTACTATTCCGTTAGGAGAACGGTATGAAAATATTGTTCAAAGTCAAGCTATTTTTAGATTAAAATTAAGTAAATATTTCTTGGAAACCACTTATCGTATTTGTATGGTTCTCGCACTAAAATACAAGAAAAATATTGCTTAGAAAAATCATCTATGGATTTTTTTTTTCCGTCCATTGCGTCCATGTGAAAAGTGTTATTTTCTCCTATTTTGCGCTACCCGGAGACCCAGTGACATCGTAATGCAGTGCGCGCTGATATGAACGTTATTTCAATATAGTTTCTGTCGATATTTGTAACGACACAAGTCAAGTTAAGGTCGTTGGCGACTACCTGCTCCTTAAGTACTGACATAGGTGTCTCCCAGACACCACGTTGTAGTTTTTGTGCCATTTCTCCTGTCTTTTTGTTGCTGTTTCCCTCACGTCTCAATACCTTCCGCATTTACCTAAACTGCATTTGCGACAGCTGTACTGCCTGTGTGGAGATAAAAGCGCTAACGTAATATTGTATTACCATCCCCATATAGGCAATCCGGTTGTCGCAACGCGGATGCAACGATCAACGGATGCAAAGGTCTGGAAGGTACTGGGACACGGGGGAGCAACAAGAAAGACGGAAGAAATAGCATAAAAACTAGATGCGGTGTCTGTGAGACGTCAGGTCACCACTTAAGGGTTACATTTTGTTGAAAAAGTGCTGTAGAAAGTTAAGAATGATTTATAGAAACACTGTTGTTTCATTTATGTTGTACAAAATTTAGTTTTTGCTTATCATTGTTTTGTTTGGCCATTTTATTTAACGTCCTTCAGACGGCACGTCCCTAGATATGTCCTACAAAAGCCAGGTCAATATTCAAAGGTTAAGAAAGCTTATATGGTATATATTTGTTTATATTCCCACCGATTAATTTTGTACAGTGGAGTTCACATCAAGCTATACACATTGGACGTAGTATCTCTCTTATATCCTTTACTATAGGGGCAAATAAGTACTGCAAGTGTATAACTTGATGTGATCTCCACTGTACATCATTTAAATGCCAATTAAGAAATTATTATAACACGCTGCTTACACTCACGTGTGATTGTTGTTGACTATATGCCAACCGTTTCTCCGATACAATTTAGGCATTATCAGGGCGAGTGTCGTCCTTAGCAAGACGACGCGACAACAACGTGAATGTTAAAGCCGCATGTAATAATAATTTAGTATGTCAGTTCATACGAGTTTTAATAATATCATAATAAATAAATATATATTCATTTACATTTATTTTATAGAAGTAAATGAAACTTGGGGATAATTCATGATGTAAATAAACGGCTCATCTCAATAAATATTGGGATAGCAGGCCAGTTTCGGCTGATTCAGACTGCCTTCTTCTGGGTGAGACAAAGTTGTGTTTCACACGTCGGTCGGCTATCCGGATCATTGTATTTGTTGGGGTAACCCGTTCATTTACATCATACATTGTTTTATTTATTCTTTACTGATCGTTTTTAGTCCAGCACAGAAGACGCGCCGTGAAGTAAGCAGGACCGGAATTTGACAGATTTTCAAGATATTCAGGTCAAAGCGATAGTGACGACATAGGGATATGTACTCCAATTGGTATGAGGATATGTACTATATTATGTCGTGACCATATCGTAGAATTGACCATTTCATGATCTGGTTGGGCAGATCGTAAAGTATGAAATCAAAAATCTTTGACCAAAAGTAAAAAATAGGTGCGACGACGAGCGAAGCGAAGCGAAGCAAAGCGAAGCGAGGAGGAGCGTGTTAGGTTTACATGTAAGATAAAATAAGGTGCCGAGCGAAGCGGAGCGGAGCGAGGCGACCCTCCCAATTTTAACAGAAATACGATATGGCCAACCAGATCATGAAATGGTCAATTCTACGATATGGCCACGACATGTATATGTACATCAGAATATATACATAGGTATATACATCGGGATGATCACATCAATCATAATGATAAGTAATTAATAATTAATATCAAGACATTTCTTTGCCTTTTTTACGAAAATTACATATTCACCTTACTAGCTCGAAAAGTGCGCCTTTGTTACTTAAAAACAGTGAGCAAAATCGATTTTTGCTTACTGGTTTTAAACAGTGAAGAAAAGTGTTTCAAATTAAGAACACTGCGAATTGTTCAAAAACTCTATATCCTTTGCTCAAGAGAAAGAGAGACAGTAAACATCAGCATGGCGGCCATCTCTTTCACTCTATATGTATCCCATACACTTTGGGAGGTTATACACAGCCATACAGCTTGTCGGATACCATAGACAAGGTAAACTTGTCGAAATCCTGTGTATGGCCTCCCAATGTGTATGGAATCCGGAAACGGATAGATATAGAGTAAAACTCCCGCGTGATGGTTATGTTTTGCGTTTTCAATCGGTTTATCAAAGATTTTCCGATTGTTCGCTTCTTTTGGGATTCAATTAACACTCCTTACATTTTATTTAATCTGCAATATTTTTATATAGTATATTGCTTAAACAAAAAAAAACATTGAATTTTTATAAGTTCGTTCGAAAAGATGGTGTCTTTACATCTGTGTTTTCTCGCTAGTGAGGTGAAAAGTTGTATGTGTCACACGAGAGCAAATTTATTCTGTTTCGTGTGCCTTTGAATCCCTCACTACACTCAGGACTCTAACTAAGAATAACGAGCGCAACAAAAAAAAATTTTGCTCTCTTGTTGCACAAATAACTATTTTTTAACACCCTCACTTGCTCTTTTTCTTACAATGTTATCTATACACGTAAAATACAAAGAGTTGTACTAATAAATGAGTAAATGAACTTTTATGAAAATAATGAAAATTTCATCTTTGTAGATAACATTATGGTCTTCCTCCACAAAATCGGGGCCGTTTCATGAAACAGTCCGAAGCGGGAGAGAAGCTCAGAGTTCCACAAACTCACTGAAATAAAGTGCCTATATAGTTTCGCAACTATCAACATTTTGCACACAAATTCCATTTTGGTTGTTGAACAGTTGTGGAATTGTGTAAAAAACTTACCACGTAAAACGTTCGATTTTAGTTGTCAAACTCAGGTCAAACTGGCTAATTTGGTTGGGCGAATAGCGGTTCGACAATTGAAGCCGTACGTTTTAAGCTGTCAAATGAATACGATTTTCTTACACAATTGCACCCCAATTTAGCAACAGTAAAAGAAAATTTTACATTATGTGTCTCTCCGTACGTTTGGGGTTCCGTACCCAAAAGGCAAAACGGAGCCTGTCCGTCCGTATGTCACGGGTCTCTATCGCTATAGACGGAATGAGTTACAGACCTGAAATTTAGATATTTGGTATAAAATTTTGACACAAAACCGAATATTTAGTTCAAAATGCAATGAAATTATTTTTCAGGAGGGTCCCATACATAAAAATAAAACGAATTTTTATTTTACTAATTTGTATAAACTTCACCAATTAAATTGTATTCAATAAATGATTATTATTTATTGAAATTAATTGTACAGCGTTACAGTAAACCAATTCACTATACAATTAAAACTAAATTTTTACCCAAAATAATCGTAACAAATGTCACATATTAAAAATATATATATATGTTATAAAACTAAACACAATTACGATGTATGCACGTATGTATAGTATGCAATGTACCGCGCTCTGGCGGAGTTACAATCAACATAATTATGTACAAGGGGAACTAGGCATTATTAAATATAAAATAAATCTTATATATTCGTAATCGCATGTGAAGAGTAAGTGGGAAGAGGGATCATAGTCAACAGAAGGTAGTTTTGAAAAAAGTAGAAAAAACTTGCTTTCGTTATTACTTAAGAACTAGGTATTATTGTAATCACTGTTAATTATGTAATCACAGCTTTTTTTTTCTTCAAAAGCAAACTATGCTATAGTCAAAAGCAAACTAAGCACATATTCACAGTTCATGAACAATTTTTTTATTGCTTTTGCTCTAGTTGTGACCCTGTTTTAGTTAGGTTTTAAGCTTCTTAGTAAAAAGCAACATTCTGTGGTTTGTGTTATTTGTTTCAAGTTTTTAAATAAATGGTAATAATATTCATTTATTTCAGATAAATTTATCCATATTTCTTACAAATTAACATTAATATTATAACATATATTGATAAGATTGCTATATTCTAAATTTATTGAAATTACTAAAAAACACAGAAATTTAAAACGCACACAGAAAAACACAGGTACAAAACATATGAAGAATACTTTATTTACATGCGGCTTTTTGTTTATGCTCAATCATTGTTCCCCAGACATTTTAGAAAGATGGCGATATTAACTCAATTTGTGATAAAAACTGACAATGATCTTTCTTTCCGCTTACCCTTCATGTATTATTATTTATTACCCTTCAGGAGTTGCAGATAAAATGAAAATTTGCTTTCGTGCTACGACGTAGTAGCAGTGAAAATATTCGCTACGTCGTAGACACATGCTACGAACTCTAGCTGGTTTTACGATCTATAAACATTTTACACTTCAAGGGTTCCTTAGAGAAACAAAATCTTTCATATTCATATTTTCATTTTTATGTCTATCTATAAGTCTTTGCCTCTAACTGTCTATTTACCTGCTTAACGCACTTATTACTATTGCAGTGCGGGTGATGAGTGGGATGGCGGGCTTTTCTTCAATGGTATATTTTAAAGTTTTTCTGTCGCAACTATTGACGAAAAAGCGAATTTCTCTTACTACAGGTGAAAACTTAAAAGGAGAATTCGATAGCGAAAACTGTTACATATGTTATAAATAAAGGATTTTGAAATGATTTTTGCTTTTTTTTTTTGAGTTGGCAAAATATTTACAAATAAATTGGATCAATTACGTTCTGAAATAAAGGTTTAAAAAAACGAATCTTCGTTCATGTTATTATGAATGTATTTATTACGCCTGTATTTATTTTAAATAAACATAAAAACTCAACAATATTGTCCTCTTTGCCTTACAGCCTGAGAGAAGAAAGCCAGATGAAATTAGGCTGAAGATTACGAGATCTATTCAAGTGGCTTATTTGAGGATGATGTACAATAAAAAGCCAAGGCTATGTAGTAAACTGTGAGCCATAAACAATGTGAGGGCTTCAAGAGACGAAGTTATTTTTCTTAGTACATTTTTGGGATTAAAAGTTAATCTTAAGAGGCTCCACAATCCTAAACTTCAGTTTATTGGATTCAGTTCCGTCAATGTAGAAGATGTTAATTTGAATAAAATATAAATATAAATATACTTTCAATCTTCTTCTTTAAATTATATTACTTTTAAAAAAACATGAATATCACGAAAAAAGCGATTCAGCTGCCATATTTCAAAACCGAATAAAACTAAACCAACACACGCAGATACAAACTAGAAAAAAACAGCTTTATTACATAAATAAATGATAGTTAGTGTCCTATATAGCCGCGATTTCAAAATACTTAACTGAAATTTTGCGTGCGTGGCATTTGATTACAGCACAGTTAAAAAACCAAAGCGTTAGTGCGGGACTGAATTTTAGCATTGTGTAGATGTGTAGCCTAATAAGTTGGTGTTCACGCTAAAAAGCGTGACGTCAGCGCATGCGCAGAAAGGGTGACTCGCGACGGAATCGAGTCCTGCGCTGACCGCCGCTCGCTCGGTCTGTTCGGATCGACGAGCCTCTCAAGGCGCACGCGCGCGCGCCCGCGCAGCCGACAGCTCTAAACAATAGACATTCGCGTCAGCACAAACAATATCGCGTACCTAAAGTGTAGTGTTAATACAAGTGCTGTGTACATCACTCAAACCAGGACATTCAATACATCCCTGCACAGACGCCAGCTCAACTAGCCAACAAGAAGGCTCAGCACGTCACCGCATCTCCCGTCGGCCCGTCCACAGACATCATCAAAGGTCAGTCAGTTTACCTACAATCTTTTTCTTATCCTGTCTACTCTCCCATTCAAATTCCATCAGCTCTGCATCCTGTAGCCAGCGGCTTCATTTTTGGTCCTTCGGCCGGATCGAATTCTGGTCCTTACAGTCCATTTTCACAATTTTGGCCCTTCAAACCGCTACTGAACCAGCCCTCGTCGAGTTACTACAGTCCATTTTCACCCGGTTACATATTTTGCCCCCTTTCCCGGCAAAAAATATTTTGTGGTTTCGAATACCTATCGCGGGTAGATAATTAGAACCGCCGCCTGGAACATTCCATTTATCGGTTATTATTACAGTCCACTATATTTCTTTATTAAACCCCCCCCGTCACTTCCAGGGATTAATTATCAGCCCTTATAAACCCCATACGTAAAATTAATTAAACTCAAAGTCAGCATTTTGCTCAACATTTTTTACATGTAATTCCCGACCCAATCTTTTCAAATGTTCTCGAAGTGATTCAACTTTGCTCGTAAATACATAGTTCACATTTTAGTTTCATATCGTGTTACAACGTTTTGAGTACCTACACTTCACTTTGTTTTCTATCGCGCGAAGAGGTGCAAATCTACCCACTGTCAAAGATAGTTCTCGTATCTTGCGAGATATTTTTTGTGAGAGTATAAATTCGCTTTATTTCGTGCATATACATATGTATTACGTATATTACTAAAGCGTGATTTCATCATTAGTTTGTCCGCTCATTTAGATCCGATTTCGGCTAGGTATTTTATTATATAAATAGAATAGCATTTAGCTTCGTGTAAGCGGGAAGTAGCATAATAACATAAGAGTGAACAAGCCTTGTCGATTGTAATCTTGTAATCACGGTAATCTTGTGTTGCAGTAATATATTGCCGAACAGTTTTATCCTGATATTGTCTGCTTTTTATAGTAAATTTTTTTTTTTTTTTTTTTTTTGTTTTTTCATCTCATCTCTGCTTTTATTGTTTATGGTACACATATAGGGTGTTCCAAGTTGGTGTATCAGCTCATATACAGGTTGTTTAAAAAAAAAATTTTTATTTTTTTTTCTCTCTATCGTGTTTATTTTCCGTGTTCCGTTTGAACATAGCCTTTGTTATTTCGGCCCGCGCAAGTTACAAGCTATCCGCACGTTGGAGTTGGTAGCGCTCAAGTTTTAATAACTCATTTTCACATATAGTCACACTCATCACACATTCAATCAGCACATACACACTCAGCTCATTTTCACTCACACATTCAATCAGCACATACACACTCAGCTCATTTTCACTCACACACTCACTCATCACATACACATTCAGCTCATTTTCACTCAATGAAACCAGCACTCAGCGCACTCAGCACATTCATCACACACACACTCATCACATACACACTCAGTTCATTTTCACTCAATGACTTCAACTCCAACAGAGAATTCTTGTAACTCCGCACAACGTGTAGTGAACGTCACTAACACACCAATAATAGCAGACGTACATGGTCAATTTCACTCAGCACGAGCCCTGTTAGGTTTTATCTCACGTCGCGGTACTCCAGTTCTCATTCGCTCAGACTGCGGCACAAACTATGATGCAATCACTCACAAGCTCGCGAATCAGCACATAACTTGGTTCGGCGCTCTGCACGAAATAATACTCAACTCAAGAACCCTCTGCCCGATTTCATCCGACCCTACGGACTTTGAACCTCTCACGGCCGGACATTTCATTATTGGTCGTCCGCTCACCGCTCTACCTGAGCAGTCTTTTGACGACAGACCCATATCTGCTCTTAAACGGTTTCAACTCATTCAAGCGCTCTCTCAGCGTTTTTTGACTCTCTGGTCCAGATCCTACCTCCATACCCTGCAAACCCGCTCCAAATAGCTCTCCCCTTCTTCCCCTCCTCAAGTGGGTGAACTGGTCCTCATCAAAGAGGATGACCTGCCTCCGCTCCAATGGAAGTTGGGGAGAATTCTCCGCACAATGCCTGGCAAGGATGGAGTGATCCAAGTTGTGGATCTGGACACAGCCCATGGAGCCGCAGCCCCGGCCCCCCCAGGATGTTCACGCTAAAAAGCGTGACGTCAGCGCATGCGCAGAAAGGGTGACTCGCGACGGAATCGAGTCCTGCGCTGACCGCCGCTCGCTCGGTCTGTTCGGATCGACGAGCCTCTCAAGGCGCACGCGCGCGCGCCCGCGCAGCCGACAGCTCTAAACAATAGACATTCGCGTCAGCACAAACAATATCGCGTACCTAAAGTGTAGTGTTAATACAAGTGCTGTGTACATCACTCAAACCAGGACATTCAATACATCCCTGCACAGACGCCAGCTCAACTAGCCAACAAGAAGGCTCAGCACGTCACCGCATCTCCCGTCGGCCCGTCCACAGACATCATCAAAGGTCAGTCAGTTTACCCACAATCTTTTTCTTATCCTGTCTACTCTCCCATTCAAATTCCATCAGCTCTGCATCCTGTAGCCAGCGGCCAGTTGGTACTAAGCAGCGGAAGCTCAGCCAACTCTCTCAATTTGAAAAATCAATTTTCGAATCTTACCGGTAAAGAGTTTCAATGAGTTTTTCTAAGTTTATGTACCAATTGCTGACGGTTAAGGAAACCTATTATGAGATAAACCTGCATGCCCTAACGTGTGTATTTGTGCCCAAAGTACGGAGATAAGGCTCATCCCCTTTGACGTTGGGACTTTCAAATCGTCGATGAAAAGAGGGTGCAACGACTGTTGACTATTCTAGTGACATTCCAGGCTTGAAAACTACTCTGATTACTCCTATTACTGATATGAATTGTTTTAAGTGGATCTGTAACATGACACATAGGAGTAAGCAGAGGCTAATAAATAATAAAAAATATTAAAAAAGAACGACTGTTATAATTTCAAAATGAACTTAGTAACGACACCCAGTGCAGTCAGGGGGCATCTCTACATTGGATACGTGTTGTTTTGTATGTTCTCTGACTGCACTGGGTGTCGTTACTGAATTCATTTTGAAATGGTGGCAGTCGTATTTTTAATAGTTTTAGTTATTTATTTTTATCTAATACTTTTATCCGGATGATGTAGAGATTCTAATGACACCTCATTCATCCAAATTGCTTAAAGCGTTCAGAAGATATAATTGGAATAAAGAAAAATACATACATGAACTCTAAAAATAATATACGTCTTTTTTTAAGGGCAGTCGTGTAAAAAGATATATCTGATAATTTTTTCGCTTCTCTCCATGTATCTACCGTCATTATTTTGTAGAACCCAACAAATTGTATAACAATTTGTTCACCAAAAAGTCAAAAATAGATGCGACGACCAGCTAAACGAAGACCCTTAACATGATGAACTTAACTCTAATCGCTGGTGTCCTTTACTCCTGTACAGTACTTTTAGACCGTGAAATACAAAGAATATACGTTAAACAGACAAAATACCGACAAGCTACTCAAAGAATTTTGCAAAAGGTATCTTGCCAAAAATGTACTCTCAACATCTTTATTTTTTGGTAAATACGCCTTTATCAAAGCTTTATCCGAACAAAACGCCTAAACCGTTGCTACATGTGACCCATTTGCATACAAACCTGTTATTTGCCTGAAATACCACACAAGTTTACCTATTTCCTCAGACGTATGCCTGAAACGTGAAGTCCGTTATTCTAGCAAGAACATGAAGTTTTTGGATACAAAATTTAATAGTAGATTATGCACTAAGGGAATAAAGCAGTGTCTTACGTCACGGACTGCATATTGAACCCTGAGCGTAACCAGGGACTCTAATATAGAGTCCTGAGTAAAGCGAGGGGTTCAAGCTGCCCAAGACAAAGACAACCTTTATTCCAGAGGAGCATACTCTACTTTTCACACCTTCTGCGAGACAATAAAAAGCTTGACATTTTTTATCAACATTAATAATTCAATAAAATTCACTGACAATCACAGCACCAAACACCGTCGTCCGTCTTTTGTTTCACATGTATTATATTCCTTGTTGTAAACGCTTTTTTTCTTTTTGTTGAATTCTGCTTATAGTGGCCAGTTCGATTTTCGAACAAACCTCTTTACAATCCCATATGGGCATTTGTTTTCCACGAGTTTCCACACGAATTTGACGTTCCAAATTTAAATCACTTTAATCCGTTGGGATTTTCATTTTACTTTATATCTCTTGAGATATAATGCGTTACTTTACGTTGAGGTTGTATGATATGTAATTGGACATTGTCGAGCAGGTGGTGTGAAAAAACTATTTCGTATTTCTACTCATATTGCCAGACTTGCGGCAATTGTTCTTTGTGAGAAACTCGATTATGATGAGAACTAATGTTGTTTTTCAGATAACTATTTCTTTGTATCATACATTGTAAAAGCTTTATTTGTGTTCTAATAAATCGTGACTGAACAATCTCTTGTCAGAATGGAAACAATTCGAAAAAATCTTGTATTTACAAGCTGATTTGTTTTTTTATAAAACAAAAAGTTAAGTATTTCTCATTCTAATAACGTGTGTATTGATACATAATTAATAACTGTCACACAGACAGATTACTCAGAAACCTCTAAGGATTAGAAAACTTATATGACGCGGGTAAAGCCTAGAAAATTAAATCAAAGTAAAAATATACAAAGCCTCATCAAAATATGTTATACAGCACAAACAGCGTTGTTTGTGCTGTGCTACAAGAAGTTGTTTTTCGTAAAATTATAGAAATTGTATATAAAGGTTGTAGAACGTAAGATTTGTGGTTGTAAATATACATATATATCGAATTAGGCTAGCCTGTAAGGATAGATGTTTGTGAATAAATAAATAAATAAATAAAAATAAAATGATTTTTATTACTTTGTAATACACCATATTTATAAGTATCCAGCTTCATTAAACCATGTTTGCTTGGTCCCGATTGTTGTAGCTATGCGCTCGCGCGCGGCCAGGGAACAATGGTTGAAAGCGCGCAAGACCAACAGAGTGACTAACGCCCAAATTAACGGTGGTAATAATAAAACCCAGATATATATAAATGAAAACGTGTCCAAGAGAACTAGGGACCTTTTTTGGCAGGCTAAAAACTCGCTTAAAAGCTACTTTCGATACATATGGATACAAAATTCGAAGATCCTGATTAAAAAGAGTGAAGATGAGCCGAAAATAATTCATATAAAGAGGGAGAAAGAAATAAAAAACTTTCTTCCGATCGAGGAAAATAAATAGTTTAATAGATATGTTAATAGATACGTAAAAACATTATCATTACAGAGCTTGATACAATAATATCACTTTCAGATACTGGTGACATAAAATACACCCGGTATATAAATACAGATACATGGATAAATAATATAAAAGAACACAGCGATGAAACGCAAATATTGCAGTTTAATATAAGATCAATCAAAAAAGGGTTTGACCAATTTATTCTTACGATTAAAGAAGTTTTGGACAATTTATCTATTATCATATTAACGGATGTTAATATCAAGGAACACAGCGTATCACTTTTCCAGATACCCGGTTTTACCGTCTTCTCTAATACGCGACATAATAAGAAGGGTGGGGGCATTCTCATTTATGTAAAAGACCAGCTTTCATTCGAATGTCAAAACAAAAATGGTTGCAGTTTTGAGATGATACAAGGCAGATTTCAAATAAACAACAAATTGATACATATTTTAGCTATGTACAGACCACCGAAGGCCAATAAACTTAGGTTTATACAGGAACTGAACGATATTTTACGGGATATACCTGAACAAGAGGATATTTTGTACTTGGGAGATATTAACATAGACATAAAAAATAGGGGATTAAACACAGTTGTAACCAAGTATGAAGATATTTTATGTCGGTATGGATTACAGTGCGGTTTACGAGACTACACCCGCGAAGAAATCATAAACGGAAAAATTACGCAAACCTGTATCGACCATATCTATGTGCGCGTGCGGTGTGATAGTGTGCGTTCGCATCTACTGACGTGTAAGATATCTGACCATTACCTAACAGGTGTGATGTTGAGCGGGACTGCAGTGCAGGATGGCGGTGAAACTATAAGGAAAGTACTCAATAATAAACTTGTTGTGAGTAAACTACTTGATTGTGATTGGAATGCTCTTTTGAGTATAGAATGTCCTTTGAAATTGTACGAATCTATCTGTGATATTTTTGGAAATATTTATGATGAGAGCTATAGGGAGGTACCTATAAATAAAAATAAAAAAATAAATAACGAATGGATGTCTACACAACTTTATTACATGCTTTGTAAGAAAGATGACTTATTTCGAAGATGGAAACAAGAACCAAAAAATATGACTTATAGATTAGAATACACTAAATGGAGAAACAAAACATCAAAAATCATAAATACTTCAAAGAATAACTACAGAAAACAAGTAATTAAGGATTGTAAGACAGACATTAAAAAAATATGGGAAAATTTGAATACTTGGCTAGGCAAAACAAAAAGTGGTTTAGATAGTGTAATTAGTAAATATCTAGGAAACAAGGAACACAATACAAAAGTATTATGTAATAAATTTGCAGAAACGTTTACAAATGAAATTAATAACATCAAACATACTTGTGATAAAAAGTTTTTAGATAGATCGTCGTATGTTAAGGAAATACCTCTTTCCTTTAACTTTCGAAAGGTGAACGCAACCAAAATAGAAAAAATAATTGTTAGTATGGATGAAAAGAAATCAGCAGGTTCCGACCGGATTAGAATAAAAGACATAAAAGCAATAAAAAAGAAATTAGCCCTTTGCTTGCGAAGTTTGTAAATTTGTGCATTCAGGGAGGCCATTATCCTGAAGAACTTAAACTATCTATTATAAGACCAATATATAAGCAGGCTAGTCATTTTGAATATACTAATTATAGACCAATCGCAATACTGTCAACAATAAACAAAATCGTAGAAAAGGTTATAGTCGGACAAATTTCAGAATTTTTAGACAAACATAAAATAATTAATAGTTCACAACATGGTTTTCAGAAAAATAAGGGCACAAATTCTGTTTTGTTTGAGTTCACTGACGATGTTTACTCTTGTTTAAATAAGAAGCAACACGTGATCGCATTATTTATCGATTTCAAGAAGGCATTTGACACGCTGGACTACAGCACATTATTACAAGCAATGGATGAATGTGGAGTAAGAGGTCCTGTTAAAGTGTGGTTCAAAAAGTACTTGGAACAACGTAGATTAAAAGTAAAGGTTAATGAAACAACGAGTGACGAGTATGAAATAAAGCATGGTGTGCCAACTGGCTCTGTATACGGTCCCGTTGGATACATAATGCACGTAAATAGTGTCAGCAATGTTGTTAAAAATTGTAAAACTTATATGTATGCGGACGATACGTGTATTATGTATTCAGATACAGATGTGAAAAATATAGAAAAATGTATTCAAGAGGATTTTAATAATATACTCAAGTGGTCTCATGATAATGGCATTATTTTGAATACAGAAAAGACAAAATTTATGCATATTAGATCTCAAAGAAGCCGAGACAAGGATTTATCATTTAATATCATCGGGCACTCATACGAATGCTTCCATCAAAATAATGTTAATTGTCAGTGTAAATGTTTACAGAAAGTAGATAAAATTAAATATTTGGGCCTTACAATAGATAAAGATATGAATTGGAAAATACATATAAAAGAAATATGTGCAAAACTCAGAATATTGTTGGCTAAGTTTAGAAATCTAAAATTTTTTGTAAACAGGTCATTGTTATACTGTATTTATCATGCACTTGTTGAATCAGTGATCAACTACGGATTGGCTAGCTATGGTCGAACATTTCCCACTTATTTAAGTGAAATAAAAAGGCTACAGATAAGGTTTCTTAAATGCATAGTGAGTAGAAATATTAAAATAAAATGTAAAGGTGAATATGAAAATCTCTTCAAAATCTGTAGAATAATGCCAATAGATACTAGAGTAACATATGAAATAGCAATAGAAACGTTTGGAAAACCAAATTATTTAAAAATAGTGAACCATGGCTATCCTACCCGTAGTGCCAAAAGAAATGAGACCAAATACCTAATACCTAAACATTGTAACTACTACGGATCCCGTATGGGCATTATTATGCTACCTAAAATTTATAAAAGCTTCCCAACAGACTTCTGTGTTAATAATGTAACGAAATCTAGTTTTAAAAATAAACTCAAGCGCTTACTTTTATTTAAGACTTAATATGTCGTATAATATAGTTTTTCTTTTTCTCTTTGTTTACTTGTTAGCTACTTGTACAAAAAGTGTTTGTGTATAGTGTGAATAGTATATAATTAAAATTAAGAGCTTGCCGACAAACCGCGATAGTGGTTTGGCAAAATTGTAATAGTTTTAAGTAATGTTTTTAGAAAAATAAACAATTCATTCATTCATTCATACAACAACGATACTGCGGTGGTCTGCTGAAGTAACGTACACCGAGACGTGCAGCCGCGGAACTATGTTATGTTTTAGCGGCAACAGCTGCTAGCCTTGATTAAGCTATAAATATGCAGCTTGGATATGAAACAACTTGACGTAGGTTAGCATAAACAGCTTAGCTGAAATGCTGTTTAGAGTAATAGGTTTGAGGGTTTGATGCTGTTAAGGCAGCAGGCAGGCAGGTGATTTCATTTTCAATTTCTCAATTTTCTTCTATTTAAGTCTAACAAGGATCTACATCATATGATAGACTTTCCCCCTCTCTTAGCTTTGCCGTGGTTAGTTAAAAAATAATTTTACTAATATAATAATATATACAGGTTGGAAAAATTTAAGGGCCCTGGAGGGGAACTACCTTAAATCCTTTAGTTAGCTCATTTTATTGAAAGGAAACATTCCTTAATTTTTTTAAATAAACAAAACTGCACTCAAAGATATTCTGAAATTTGCTTGTCTCACCCGGGAATCGAACAAACTAAAAATTAAAAAAATAAGCCCCTGGCTTTTTTATTATACGAATCGGTAGGATTATTGTTCAGGATAAAACTTGTCTAATAAACATTTGGTCTTACACTCATCTGTTGTACGAGATACCCATGAAATTAAATATTTATTACAAGTTCTTTATTAACAATACCTAGTATATACGTATACATATGTATGTTTTTTATTTTATTTTCTTTATTAATCATATATTTAGTTTTTGATAATAAGTCGGAACCAAACCAAAAGTTTTTAGAAATCACATGGATATAAAAAATGTATTCTCATCATTATATACAGAAACATTTTCCCCAAAATATAAATTCACGAGGCCTTTTATTGACATAATCTAAATTAAGGAAAATACAATAAAACAAAAAAACTAAAATAAATTAAACCTATGTAAAGTTTACATAAATAAAAAACCTTCTCGAGGTTGTCGCTGCCACATGGCAGGGTGCCTAAGACGCTAGCCGCGTTGCCGCGCTGTATGGCCAAGCTAATGCGTTTTCCACAATGATTTATATTTATTCAGTACTAAGGGGACGTGCATAAATCACGTGACACGAAAGGGAGGGGGAGGATAGAAAAACAATCACGTGATATTTTACATTTCAATGGTTTTGGATAATTCAGAACGCACTAATTCATTTCCGAACGAAATATTAAGTTAAATGGGAAGGGTATATTCATCGGTGCCCTCTGCTATTACCTGCCTATCACTTTTTCAACGCTTCCTGTTGGGATATAGGTATTCCAGTAAAATGCAGAGTTTAAGGTGTATGACCACGCTAGATAAGCAACTCGATTTATGTCGGTACAAATACCAACGGAAATGACATTGAAATAATGTTCATTTCAGCGTGCCTTGAAAAGTGGCTGTTACGACAACCACTGCGTCTCCGGCTAGCGCAAAATAGGAGAAAATAATACTTTTCACATAGACGCCATGAATGTTTTTCACAATCCGGCTGCGAAACCGCTCGTTGTTAGTTCACACGAATCACAATATTGTATGTACGATCATTTGAATTCATTTGGTTAATTAAGATAATAAAATTGATTGAATAATATATAGCAGTTTGATTAAGATAGCTATGTCTAGTGACATTTAAGGGAGAGGGGTCGATAAGTATGTCACCAAAGTGTTTGTAGGGGGAGTCAAAAATGTCACGTGATATATGGACGCCCCCTAATACATATTTTCTTATGCTTTTAGATATTATTTATATCATTTTTATTTATATTCTACATATTTTTATTTCATATGTATTTAAGTTTAAGTAGGTAGATATTTTTCTTTTTTTTTTATTCATGACATTTATCTTTTTTTTGTGTGTACACATTTGATCATCTTGTTGAATAATCTTCATAAATTAATATCTTCTATCCCCTGGAGTTTACTGATAGAGATTATTTTCAGAGAACAGCTCGCCTATATGCGTAAACTTGAAGACTATTTATAATAAACTAGGTTTAAGTTATAGATATATACTTGTTTAGAAAGTAGCTACCTACGAATAACCTGATATCTAAATAAACCATGCAATGTTTATTGATATAATTATCGTTAATATGTAATCATTCTCTTTGATGATAATAAGTCCAACTATTATTATAAATGCGAAAGTTTGGATGGATGGATGTCTCGTACTCCTTCACGCAGTAAATAACTACTGAGCCGATTGGGCTGAAAGCTGAAACTTTGCACAAATGTAGTTCTAAGCCTGAAATAGGACATGGACTACTTTTTATCCCATGGATCAGCTTCCATGAGATGGCAATGGGGTGTCGAGTTCCTATAGAAAAGTGATGTACTGTTTACTCATTCACGCCGTACCTACTGAACCGATTGAGCTGAAACTTTGCACTAATGTAGTTCTAGACCTGGAATAGCGCATAATCCATTTATCCCATAAATCAGTTCCCATGAGATGGCAATGGGGTGTCAAGTTTCTATAGAAAAGTGATGTACTGTTACACCTTAACACCGTATCTACTTAGCCGATTAGGCTGAAACTTTGCACAAGTGTAGTTCTAGAACTGAAATAGGACATAGGCTTCTTTTTATCCTATAAAAACTTAATAAACGAGGGCGATGCCGGGGGCAAAAGCTAGTAAATAAATACACTAATATTTTGTGTGCAATAAAGAAGAAAATAAGGACTATAAAAACCGTTCACGATAAACAGGCGCCATCAATGATAACAACTTTCGTGCAGTCGCGGATAATTTTCCACTTTCAATGCAAAATGAGTCGTTGACTTTCGTTATTTGCATTGAATTGACGAAAATTGACCAATTCAATGAAAGTAGCGCTCAATAAGTAGCCTATTTACTTGGAGGTTAAAACAGCAACCTTCTATAGGGAAGCTGAAAAGAAAATATTAGGGGCTGCATAATACTAAAATTCAGTCCTGCTCTAACGCTTTTGTTTTTTAACTGTCCATCCTGCTCTAATCAGATGCCACGCACGCAAATCTTCAGTTATTTTGAAATCACGGCTACATTGGGACATTAATTGTAATTTCTTTATGTACATAATAAAGATGTAATTTTCTAGTTAGTATCGGCGTGGGTTGGTTTTGTTTCAATTGGTTTTTTAATATGGAAACCGAATCGCTTTTTTCGTGAAATTCGTGATTTTTTTAAAGTAATATAATAAAAAATAGATTAAAAGTATGTTTAAATATTATTAGAGTGCATTACAAACTAGAAAATATAAATCAGAAACAAATCCAAAACAAGAATTTGAAAAAATTCCCCGGGCCAGGATTCGATTTTTTCAAATTCTTGTCTTTGGATTTGTTTCTGATTTATATTTTCTAGTTTGTAATGCACTCTAATAATATTTAGAGTATTCATAGCGATGTATTTCGCAAAAATAAACATAACAAAAGTATGTTTAAATAAAATAAAGCGTAATTATTGATTGTATTGAGTCAATAAAACACGCCATATGTTTGTCGAATTTTTACCATCTACTATGACGGAATTGAATCCAATGCAAAACTGATGTTTAGCATTGTGGAGCCCCTTAAGGTGCATGTGTTATACTTTAGTCTAGATCTAGAACATATTTAGATGCACCTAAATCATAAACATGTTATCATGTGAATAGCAAGATTATTTATCTCTCAGTCGGAGCGTCATCTCACATAACTCATGTGAGATGATTGTTTTTGTATAGAGCCCTTTTTTTGTAGTCGAATGTTTTTAACAAAATAAAAAATTAAAAGTATTTTTATTTCACATAAAACCGTTTACCGAAGCTCGTATTGACAGCTGGGAGTCAATATTACGCAAGAGAGTGGCCTCCCTGATGCGGCGCGTGAGAGATAAATATTTTTACAATACTACCAGATCGTTTTGTAAAAAAAAACCTTGTAAACAAAAACAGAATTTATAGCACACCGTGCGTAAAATGACCACTTTACGCACGCGCCGCACTTGTGCTATAAAAAATTATACGAAACTCGTGCGAGAAACTTTTTCTCGACTCGTGTGATTGCAACACTCGTCAGAAAACGTTTCATCGCTCTCGTATCGTAATGTACTATATGTTATATTTACTTGAATTATTGTCTACTTTAGATTATTCAAGTAAACTGAACAATAAATATAGACGTCACATATAGTACAATGTTTTCTGTTTAAATGAACTATATTCAGGTTAACGGAACCAGATTTTTTCCTCAGTGCAGGAGCCTTCTCAACACCGTACTGAATTGGATGGATTGTCCGGTTGTGCGGCACTGGAACTTCGTACATATGGGGTCCAGAGCTGCAATGTTTTAATTGCAATTAACATTAAATAAGGTTTTCAAGTGTATATATGTGTACTTATATAGTTTTTAAACAATTCTGTTATTAACAAATTGATCTGAAATAAAATTATATTATTATTATAAACAGTTTTACAATTGAAGCAGCATTCAGTGGCTCCCAGACTAGTCCATGGAGAGTCTGTACCATGGGTGCCGGTAAACAGATTACAATATAGGTGATATACAGTGTTCGTACACCTGTAAGAACATTAAGCATTCAATGACAGATCATTTTTTGAAATACTTACCATCATTTGATCCCATTCGAGTATCCATCATTTGATCCCATTCGAGTATCCATCATTTGATCACATTCGAGTATCCTCTACTCAATATGAGTAGAGGTATCTTATTTGTATCATCGTGAGGAAACCTGCATGCCCTAAAAAGCGTGTATTTGTGCCCAAAGTACGGCGATAAGGTTCACCACCACCCGTCACGTTGGGACGTAATAATAGTTGATGAAACGTGTGAGTACGTACTAATCATCGGTGAAACTTGAGTGGACTGTAACTTGCATTTCACAGTTTACACTCGAGAACACCTCTGACACCCCCTCGGGGATTCATGTCGTGACGATATAGTATAAAGTATATATTATGTAACTATTTCCAAATTATAACTTGGAAAATTGTATACAATTTCTTTAGGTAGGTACGTTCTTATTAGGACCTATTTTTCTAAATTGTCTCCAAAGAGAAGTTTTTATCAAAAACGAAACTTTTAAATTGATATTTAACACGTAGATTGCAAAGCAATCAGTCTACAAATTAAGTTAAAAAAAAACTTTTTTTAATTAAGTAAAAACTAAGTAACAAAATAGTATATTTCGTGACGAGTATAAAATGGTGGGTTTTCTTACCCGAGGTAATGAAGCTAGTTTCGACGTAAGCCGAAGGCGAACGTCGAAAGCTTACATTCTGAGGGTAAGAAACCCCATTTTTAATCGTTGCGAACGATACTTTTTCTACTACCTGATTTAAGTTTAAAATATTTAATTTTTCTTTTCAAATTTAATGTATTTTATGACTTTGCAAAGCGCGGCCCGGTTTTTACCTTTTTTTTCAGGCTTCGGCCGGCGGCTTTTATCTGTAACTAGTATCATTTTGCGACAAAAGAGTTTCAGACGCGATATAACCGATTATGTCGTGAATCGGAAGGCAGGGAATTTCGATTGTAAAGACAAACTAAGGACGTTAGAAAGAACCTAATTTTGCATGAAATGAAGACAAACGTCAAAAAGAACCTAATTTTGCAATAAATTTAATTTCAATACGATATTTCAAACTGACCAGTGGGTCTACCGCGTAATTCTCATTTTCATCAACATCAATTTGAGATTGAAATTTGACGTGCGTGCGACGACGCCCGCCTAACATGCCATCTCTTTTGCACGCGTTGAATTTCGTATGCATTTGCTTGAAGTTGATACAAATGAGAATTACGCGGTAGAGCCCCTGATAGTCATTCCGCAACGGGGCTCGGAAAGTTCGATTTTCAAAACTAATTTCGAGTATTAAATGTAATTTTTTCTTAAAGGTAGCAGAAAAAATACTTTTTTTTACTTAATTTTGTACACAAAACTATTTTTTTAATCGTAATTTATGTTTTTTAAACATTAAAACTGACGTGTGAAAGTGTATTTTATGTACTACCACAAAATGAAATATTTTAAATTGAAACGAGGTGAGATATTTTTATAATTTTAAACTGTCAGATTACCCATTGTGACAAGGCAAGATTAAATTGAACAAGTAAAAAGGTTTTCTTTAATGAGACCTTAATTCCAGCTTCGAGCAGAATGGCTCGAAATATTTACATAATTGTAACTCTTATCCGTAGCTTTTCGAATTTCATTATAAAGCATAAAGAATAGGGTTTAGTAAAATTAAAAAAAAAGAACTTCAAAAAATGTGGCTGTGAAGCTCATCCGTTCTGTTTTAATCAAAAAGTATTTTTCTGTTTGTCATGATTTTTAAAGCCACCATAATTTTATGGTAATTAAATTCGTTCCAATTAGCCTCTCGGTTCTGTTCGTTAAGTGCTTCCTTCCCTTTGCATTAGGGCGAGACAGGCGTGCCTAACCGGGGGCTCGCAGTCTTATAAAAGGATCTTAAAGATTTTTATTTTTTTACGTTACCCTCTATTACAATACTACTACCAATCTACGTGTGGAAATTTTGCTGGTTTATGTTGCTTTAATGTGTTCGCGATTCATTTGACAATCCACAATTTTATTTTATTTCGCACAGCACAAAACACCCGGAAACTAGAAAAGGTACACCAGTGGTTGGCAACCGCATGCGGCTCTTTGGCCCCTTGATTGTGGCTCTGCCACAAACTTAGAGCATTGTACCAAAATGACTATGCGAACACGAAACGTACGCGCGGGGGTGTGACGGATGAGAGACGGGGCGCAGGTGGGCTGCGGGTGGTTATTTTCATCAATAAATGAGATCATTACAATATGATATCAAGTTTTATTTTGTTTAAGTACTTACCTATTATTTTAATTAGAACGTCAAACTTTCACAAAATTTTATTTAGTTTTATCAATAAATAATTTAAACTTGAAAAATTTGGCTCTCAGAAGATATGTCAATCGTTCTACTATTGATATTTGGCTCTGTTAACTAATAAGGTAGCCGACCACTGGTCTACACGAACAACTTTTGATATGGAACCAACCCTAGCTAACATCGCAAAAAAAACTAACAAAGACTATCGAACAATTGACTTCTTTTCGCGTTTACAAGGTTGGCTACATCTTGAAAGTTATTTGTATAAACTAGTTTTCAGCTTTTCAGTGACCAAAAATCTATCCAGTAAGATAAAATGTAACTTTATCGGCCCGGCCATTATCGAGATCAGACCAAGGTTACCTATAAGGGTTTTCGTTTTGTGAACTTGAAAAGTGAATTGAAAAAGGTTGTTAATGCCTGCCGTGGTATTATTTGGAAAATACAGTTTAAGATTATTGCTACAGTCCATTAGAGACATTTTTGGTGAAAGAAAAAGGCCCCTTCTATTTTGTTTATTAAGATCCGGTATTACAAAATGAGTTTACTTTGTGTTTGAGTGTATTTTGTATTCTTGATAGGTACTCGTATTTTAATTAATTACAGTTTACTCGAAGGATTTCTATAGATCGGTTACCAGTAAAATTTCCTTTTGTGAAATTAATTTCCTTTATGACGAAATTACATTTAATTAAAATGAGTATAAAGAAGGCAATTAATTTAATTAACAGCATTTTCGCCTTTTACTAAGTTGATGGTAATTATAAAATTATAAGGTTATTGACTAAAAATGTGTTCGATTTATTTCTTAGAATGTATTTCTATATTTTCTTTTTTAATTTTAATAAAACGTCAAGTCAACGCCCCAGTACAAGTCAGTTCATTATAATTACGCATATTTCCAAAGAATTTTGTAATTATGTAAAATTTACTTACATAAATAAAAATACATACAAATACTGCAGATACTGCTACAATTTCAGTCTTAGAGCTACACATAATAAAATAATTACAATATTCTACAATATTCTGGCAGATACAGAAAGACATTTAATATTTTACTCAAAAACGCTTGTAATGTGGTCATTATTTTGACAACCTTTGAGCTAAGTCATCCTTTCCGCGCTACTCGAATAGGCCCAGCCAACATGGCAAATCCATTATTTTCAAGTTTTGTTTCAACAATACATACATATACAACATTACAATACATACATGCCTGTCTCCCAAAGAGGTAAGCAGAGACTACAGATTTCCATCTGCTACGATCTAGACACACCACTTTCGCCTCTGTTTTAAAAATAGTCAGGTGCAAATGACCACATTACAAGCATTTCTAAATAAAGCGCTACACAAGCAATGACTGCGTTGCTGGCCACGCTTTGATGACCTCGAGTTTAGCTTAGCTACGCTCTTGGCTTTCAGCCCTTGCTGTCTGCGCTATAAAGGCCGAGAGCGAACCAATGCTGCAATGCTGACCGCGCTTTGTAGGCCTGGAGCTGCGCTTTCGACTTCTGATTTCTGTGTTATTTTTTAGGACTAGGAGCTGCGGGTCTGCCGCGTAATTCTGATTTTCATCAACATCAACTTGAGATTGAAATTTGACGTGCTTGCGACGACGCCCACCTAATATGCCATCTCTTTTGCACGCACGTCAAATTTCAATCTCAAGTTGATGTTGATAAAAATCAGAATTACGCGGTAGACCCGCTGTTTCCGCTGTATTCTTTGCTTTTTCACGGCCGCCACCAAAGCCACCAAATTGAAAATTCGTTTTTTAGTTCTTAATCTTGTTCTGATAATCTGATTCTCTAAAACTTATATTGAAGGACCCTCCTCCGAAGTCACTTCGTGAGGACTTCTTATTGATCCCATTGGCATTAAATAACCACCATGACAGTTAACTTCTGTAGCTGGTTTCTGGAAATAACCAGAAGCAACCTATAGCAATTTTTTTTTAATTCTGTTACTGATCTGATATCATTCATTACCGAAAACTAAACTTTTAAACTGCATTTATTTGTATTTAAAAAAAAATCGTAAGAAAAACATAAAAATAGGTGTCAGTCATTAAATTTATCAATCAACGGAATAAATGCTGAAATCACAACCATAATAAATATAATTATTTAGGTAAATATAATAACATAGTCTATCATACGACATCAGGTAAATTAAATTTTATGTTTATAAATATTTTTTACAGAAACGTAGGATTTGATTTTTATAATTGATATTAGTATCGAATCGGTGTAAGACGATTTAACTTTTTTACAGGATTAAAGTTAATTAAAGCGTTCTGTCTTTTTCTGTTGAGGCTAAAAATAAGTTTGGTCCTGTCAAATAAGTTAAGTCGTGTTACACTGAATCAACACCACTGCCTAAGTAAATAATCATCATATTTATCATTGTACAGTGGAGACCGCATCAAGTAAGACACATTGGAATTTGTACCTATCTTATATTCTTCTCTGTAGGAGCTAATGTCGTACTGCAAGTGTATAGCTTGATGTGGTCTCCACTGTACATCAACACATCAATCTTCAACAAAAGGATAAAAGTTGAAAACTTGATTATTTAACTGCCTTTTAGTACAAAAGCTGTAGTAGACTTACAGATTACATCACATTTAGATGTAAAATCAGTAGATTTACATCAGTTTTTCCTTTTATACAATTTTCCCAATAATGTGTTTTAATCAGATATCGACTTTTTGTCGTAATTTCTTGCTGGTATTTACTTTATAAATTTAATGACTCGTTAAATTCATTTAGTGGCAAAAATCAAAATCTTCGACTGGAAAACTAAGTTAACCAGAATGTTTATACTGCTGATTGTTGGCACTTGATGGAACTTAACCAAATAGATTACTGCGAGGAAAATTCAAGTAATCGATACACTGAACTGATTATGATTTCATTGATATAAATGACTCATATTAAGTATACAAATATTTTTAAATCATACAATACATAGTAAATATAATAAAAAAAGAAATTGCATTTTTTAAAGTTTTAAGTACTCTGCCATTCATATTTTAAATTCAAGTTTCTTACCTGTTTTTTTTTTGTTTTGTTGTAGGTACATATTTACAAAATGATCTGCCTAAAAGAGAAAAAGCTTTTTTAAATAAAAAAACATGCCTAAGTTAAGTTAAAAAAGCATATCGTCACTACTTTCGAATAAGCTTACCAAAAGATACAATTTTATTTATTTCACATATTATTACAGCTGCTTTATCTCAATAACTTTTTGTGTAGTGACGTAATTATGAAAATTAAGTTAGGTAGTTTATTAAAATACTATTTCAACTATTATAGGGAGATTCGTCGATCACTGTATGCATATTGTAGACCAGCCACCCTATTCTGTATCTTTGGTTGCCAACTGGTCCGGGTGCCTATCATCAAAAACATAGATAAAAACTGAACTTTAAAAATTGCCTTTGGTGGATATTGAACTATTTACGAACTGTGTTGTCACTTCATTCCTTGGACAATCGGAATTCTATAGTATATCTATGTTTTTGATGATAGGCACCCAGTCCAATTGGCAACTAGAGATACATAATAGCTGGTCCTCTAAAAAGGCCGTTTTGCCTGAATAACATTATGATTTTATTCTAATGCCGTCTCTTTTGCAAGCGTGAAAAAACTCCGACTCTATCCTACTTTCAAATCATTTTATGATTCACCCAAGTCGGCCTTTTTAGATCCCCAGATAATAACTGAATTAAGTTTTGACGTGTTGATACTCGTATAATATTGTTGTGTCTTGCATTAGAGATAGGTTAATAAATAAATTCGTTAGGTAAATTAAATTCTTAATCTAATTAATAGGTAATTATTACTACCTAATACTAAACAATAATAAATCATACCAATACATAATATTCTTTCATTTAATATGCCGAAAGAAATATCTACAAGACTACCAAAAAATATTCGAAATATCAAAGACCAAAGGACGTTGAAATGGGACATTCTGTTTTTAAAACAAAAAATCATCTCGTTTATAAATTCGTCATGAGCATAAAAGTTCTAAGTATACTGGTTACCTGTTAAAACCTCTTTTAGGATCTAAGGAAACCAGTATAGAACGAACCGGGTCACAAAAGGCCTACATTCCGAGATAAAAGTCGACATTTCTTTCAACATTCACAAAAACGTTCGAAACAAATCACAATCACAAAAAATCCACATTTACACTTTGTACTGTCAGTACATTTACACACATCGTGTATGGCGTTGTAAATATCACATTGAAATTCGTACATTTTTCGGTCGAGATTTGCCCTTTTGAGAATAAATTTAAAATTATACATTTATTATACTTGTATCTGTAGGTACACAGGCTGCAAATAGACTTTTGACATGGAGCCATCCATAAATTACGTCACACTTTACGGGGAGGGGATGGGGTCGACGAAGTCTGACATTGTATGTAACAAGGGGTGGAAGGAGTCATAATTCTCGTGACATCACATTTCAAAATCTACCTAGGTATATCTAAGTATTAAAACGCGAAATTTCAAGTTTGATTTGATATTGATTTTATTAAAAAATAATTTAAATGGAAATAACTAATTTTGGAACTGCAGTTTTGATTCAATCGTTTCTAGACGTAAAATTGCAAAATATGGGGGGATTCTCACAAATTTGACCAGCTGTGACAAGGACGAGGGGGGTCAAAAAAATCATGAATTTCGTGTGACGTAATTTATGGATGGTCTCTAATCATGATTGGCTGCACTTACATATACCACAATTATTTTGTCAACCCTAAATGTTTATAATGCTGCGGCTATACTTACGGCGAAAATTAGAAAGTACCATCAAATCAAGTGTTCACTCGGCAGGCCAAATTTTCACTGAAGTGAAGCCGCAACATAATGATCGTGTTACATTTTCGTCATTTAAAATCCTCATGCAGGCAGCCCTTAAACACAGTCGTACGAATACTTCTCATTTGAGATTCGCTCTAATCTCTTACAGAATACAGTCTTGTTTGCATTACACGTATTGTCTAGGGGCGGGCCCGTTTTTCCTCGAGTGTGGTAATGTGCTGTCATCATTGCCGCCAGTGTTGTTATTGTGCATGTACGACATTTCTACTGCACTATCACCTCCCTGCGGATGAGATTGTTTCAATTTAGTCGTGTGGTGAATGGAAAGTTCTTGATAAGTAAACCATCTCTTTGTTTTTCACTGGTGGAGCATAGAAGTGGAGTAAATATGTAAGTTCAATTCATTTGATAAATACACTCATGGACATAAAATTCGACTCAAGCATTGTTGTCCTACATTCAAGGGAATAACCCAATCATGCAAACAAAGTAAATAAAATAATAATATTTCTTAAATTCACAAAGAAAATCCTCGTAAACGCTTCTAGAATGATGAAAACCAAATGAGTTCGAGTCATATTAACAGTACAGTCAGCCAGCATGTATTAACCTAAAAATACCAACTAGCCTAAAATGACCATCTGTGTGTGGGATACCCGTTGTAGAATTTGCAACTTATATCCTAAAATGCATGAAGTATCGGCCATTTCAGTAATGATTACAGTGTGTACATTGTTAATGTTTGTAACCATATTTGTTATATGTTACTACTTGATTGATATAACCAAATTCATACTAGAGACTCGGGAGAATACAAAAAAAATATTTGTGCCTTTATACTTGTTTAAACACAACCCCAAGTCAATTATTTTCGAAGAAACGCAGACTTGTATTTTATTTTGTATGAAGTATTAAGTTTGATTTAAGGGTCTATTCTCCATATTTGTAACAAAATATTAAAAATGTATAACGGTCAAAATAAAACTTTTAGCTAACACATCTTTAAACAATAGTTTGCTATATGCATAAACATATTTTTAATTATATTACAAATATTTATGAGTCGATATACGTCGTATTGATTGAAGTACCTCGCGTTTTCCAAAAATGACTAGCAAGTCTATAAAAGATAATTCAGAACAAAAAACGAACGCACACTTCCTCAGATCTTGAGCGGACTGTTATTCTGGAACCGGTCCAGATCATGAACCCTGCATATCTTCCCCTTATGTCAGGGGTGTTCAACAGGTCGACTGCCATCGACTGGTTGATCGCGGCTATTACTCCAGTCGATCGTGGCAAAGCAAAAAAAATGTTTTCCCTCATAATAAAATAAAAAATACTACATAATTATCTACTGTTTCATTTAAAATTTCAAGAAGTATGTAATTGGTAGATCGCCCAGGGTTTCGTCTGTAAACAGTAGATCTTGGGTCTAAACAAATTGGCCACCCCTGCCTTATATCAATCTTTAATGTGTTAAGAGGCAAGTATTAAAAAGATGAACAAACGAGCGAAACGTCCTGAAGTTGTTTATTTGATATAGATGATCCTGTACATCATCACAGTACCATGTAGGTACAATTGGGGAAGGTCGCTGACCCACTTTTCTCTCTTATTACTTACGCAGTGCAGACGAAATTTTTCCTGATAGTACATTAAGACTAACCTCAGCATGCATCGGGTTGGCGGTGATGGTGATGGGTACTTTCGACGGAATGTAGCCGTTAGCTCCGCCCCCTTCCGGCACGGATACCTTTTCCTCTGCAAATAAGATCACTTAGAGAGTCAACGAATGATAATTAAATTTTTGTAAATCCCAGTAATTCTAATAAGGCAGGTAGGACTAGGTTATTTTTATTCAGAACATGGTAAATGGTAATTTACATGTATGTATATTTAAAGAATATAGTAAAATAATTTTATTAAGATATATACATTTTTTAACCTTAATTCTAGTGCTTCATAGTTTTGCTAAATTTTACCAGGCATCCCGTTTTTAACCATTTTTTTATACAGCAATAGGGTTCTATACCGGTCACAATATCTCGCTGCACGCGGGGTCATAAAACTTGTTTTTTGTAGTGTTGTGCTTGCGTCGAGCAACTATCGATAGAACTAAAATAGTGAGTAACTAAACTAGCCCTTCCACATAGCAGTGAACCCCAGCAACTAACGCTACAACCGCAGCGCCCACCTACTGTTACTAAAGAATTGGAACCAGCCGACGCGGCAATTGTACTATAAGATTTAGGTTTTCGGTTATACTTACTGTCCCGATGTGGTCTTTTAGTCCTTCTACAAAGCAGTAGCGCTCCAGCAAGTAACGCCACAAGAGCAGCTCCAGCCGCCCCGCCTACTGTTACTAAGGAGTTAGAACCGGCCGACGCGGCACCAGTCCCGTCTATTTCCTTAGGGATTTCCGTTGAACTAGCTGTGTTGGCTGGCCTTAGAGTTTTGGCTTTCTGTTGGCATAATGTTGTAAAGTTATGGCATATTGGCAAACATGGGAAAGAAGATAAAGCAAACCGTATGTACTCTTAATTACTTATCAAAAAATAAGAAAGAGAAAGAAAGAAGTAGCCAAGCAATTCCGAAAGTTCAATAAAAATCAAGATAAATGAAGATTTATCAGCACGTACCAAAATGCTACTGAAGTCACTCGGCGCTTGAGCAGTATATGACTGCACTTTGACCTCGAACCCCGTATCGGGGGTCAAATGAGACAAGACTATGCTTCTCGCCGCGTCTCCACCTTCA
Organism: Ypsolopha sequella; assembly: GCA_934047225.1. Taxonomy (NCBI): domain Eukaryota; kingdom Metazoa; phylum Arthropoda; class Insecta; order Lepidoptera; family Ypsolophidae; genus Ypsolopha; species Ypsolopha sequella. The sequence goes on from OW203998.1 coordinate 17,545,621, forward strand.
GCTGTCACTTTGACGTACTCCCCAGCTGATGATATGTCGCGGTAGTATACGTAGAAACCCTCCGCTTGTACTCCACCGCCACTGGACCACTGCAGAAGAGTAAGGATTTGCAGGTATCGACTAAGTGTGCTATACTCTTATTCTAATTATTTATTGTACACAACATATTTAATTACACACGTAAAGATTAAAATTAATGTACGGCGGCGAGCTCTATGAGAGATTTCTTCCAGCAAACCGAAAAAAAGATCAGGAATACATAAAAAGAAAACAGTAATCATACGTGTACAAACTTAATAATTACTACCAAATAATAAAAGAAAACACACTAATTTAACTAACTACAAAACCAATGTACAATATGTACAAAGATATAAATAAATAATGAATAAAATACATGTGCGAGGAATAATTGAATAAATATTATTTAAAAGCCTTTTTTGCTTTTAATTATTTTAAAACAGATTATAAATATAAATGAAAAAGTATTAAATATTATCGATATATATTTCGGCCAACTTGTGGTCGTCGTCAGTCGAGTTATGATTAATAAATAATTCGACTGACGACGACCACTGCCTATAGTTAATGTTTTAAAATGAATAAAATACACATTATAATTAAACCTATAATGCTCTAAGACACCTATCAATTAAAATACATATATAAATAAATAAATAATTAATTTTGATATAAATAAGTATAATAAAAAGCTCAATAATTTGTTAAATGACCATTCCATCTCTTTTTGAATGAGGAGACAGTTACGCACCCTCGTACAGTATGCGGAAGAGAATTCCATAACTGAACAGCTTGTACAGTGTAGGAGTTCCCAAAAGCTCCTGTATTAAAGAGGGGTGTTTTTAGGAGCGAGGCAGTATGCGACCTTAGTGGCTTAGTTCTACTGAACAGGAAGTGGAAGCGCTCACGCAGATACTCAGGTGCATTAGGACTTTTTAAGATGAGAAAGAGGCAACACAATGCGTGAAAATTTCTGCGCTGGTTCGTCACGATCGTGAGATACATGGTCATACTTACGCAGACCATAAACAAACCTTATGCCCAAATTCTGCAATTTTTTCAGTATATTCAGAAGTACATACTCCGTACATACGTATATACCTTGATTACAATTTCAGGTCTTAAAATGCCTCGCGTAGGGATGGAATACTAACGATTAAATCGAGATTCCTTGTGTTTAGTTATCGACTGTGTTGTAAAAAACAAACCATTCTAATAGTTTTGAACAAAGTATTTACAAAGTAATGAAATTTTGCGGTGCGCCAGATTGGCGGGTGCACTTCTTCGTTGAGAACATTTCAAACCAAGATGTCAACTTTTTCTTTTACATCAAGAAAAAAGATTTACTGGCATTCCAGTAAGAATGATGTAATCAGTGAAAAATGGGTACCTATTATTTCTAATTAAAAAGGAAGATATCAACGTTTTTTTTTAGTGGCGTCAAGATTATTTTTTTTTTACTTACAGTCCAGTTAAGAAGAATGCTGGTTGGTGACAATGCAGTAGCGTTCACCAACACAGGTCGATTCGGGTTGTGGTACCCCCCTCTCTGCAGATAGAACTTCGAGCTGCTGCGGCCCTGTTTATTGTCCTGGTTCGAATACACGGCTGATATACGGAACCTGGGTACAAAGAGAAATTTGGAGAACAAGTAAGATGATGGAAGAAACAGGATTATAAGAGCCGGGGTTAACTGCGCTGTGTTGCAGAATTATAAATAGTACTATGGGAATTGTCTTATGGCAATAATGCTCAATGGTTATATAGATTGATATTATTTGAGTGCATTTCAAGATAGAAATAGTACATCATTGCTAAGACCAGTAAGTGAGCAATTCGCTTAGATTAAATTATGTTAAGGTGTGTTAATGCGAAAACCATTTGGAGATTTAGTTTTAATGAGCCGTATTTGCGAACTTTTGGTCTAAAAAAACTCATGATGATGAATATTTTTACGAAAAAGCTGCAACTTCCATTTGCCTTCGTATGACGTCACTTGAGAAATGGCTGTTTAGAAATGTGTCCTTTGCTATCAAGATAAATTTATAAAAATTTGCTGCCGACTGATTTAACAGATGGATGACAGATGAGTAGTCAGACAGAGAATTTTTTATAAGCAATCACACATCACAATCTGTATAATATCCAAAATTCCCAAGTGAGGTCATAACCGACCATTCTTTAAAAAATCATAAAAAAGTAATGGTAATGTATGAACCAAAATTATGAAAACTATGTCCTAAAATAACAAATATTGTCTGAAAAAAAAAGTTAAAAAAGTCTTTTTGAAATTAAGTTATGGGAATTGCTAGACAAGTATAAATTAGAAATCTGAACCGCAGGCGCATCTACTGTAAAATATTTCTTAAATACTATCTACTATCTACTGTTTAATTGTAAAAATGTTCTTACTTTTAAAATATTTCGTAAATGTAAATTATTTTTTTATTGTAAAATATTTGTAACTTGTGCAATATGTCTTACTTGTAGTATCTATCGGGCGTGAGTCCGTTGATCTGGTAGGAATGTACATGAGGAGGAATGTCCAGGTTGCAAGTATTCCATTGCGAATTGCTGAGGTTCGTGGCTTCTTTATATTGTACCTGAAAAGAAGGCATGTACAGTACTCCCAAAGTAATAATGCGCATACAAATCTATAGCCGAGCGACCGGACGTACCTCAGGACTACAGATGGGCGCGGGAAAAATTCCCGGTGTTTATCGGGGAAAATTCCCAATCGGTGGGTTTTTTCATTTTTCTTCACAAATACTATGAAACTTAAAATGAAACTTACTGCAGGTGATAAAGAAAGTCATAGCCAACATTTTATTTTACACTTAACTGCGAAAATATGCGCTTTGGAGACTACAGGCACTAGAAAATATTTAATTAAAAGGTTAAGTAACCGAACTATTTTTTTTTGTGATAGACTGTTGACGCTATTACAAACACCTTTTACTGCTAAAGTTTTTCTGAAATATGCGTTACTCTCTGAGAAAAAAAAAATTGTATTATTTTTTGTATGGAGAAAACAATGATAGTCAATTAAAGAAGAAATTTCTGTCATTCAGCTACAATATGGCAAATCTACTTATTTGCCATGGTGGTCAAAATGAAAACACCTGAATATTTTCCCAAACGGGTGTTTTCACGAAAATTTTCCGGGAATTTTCCCGCAATTGGGAAATTTCCCGGGTGTAAACCCATCCATACTCGTGACCGTATTGATTGTATAGAAAATGTAAAGAAATATGAACTTTGCCGAACAGTAGCGAAGATTTGTATGGCCATTATTACTTTGGGAGCACTGTAAGGACGAGTACATTAAGACCTTGCCTTGCCTTTGGTATTTCAAGGGTTTTTGTTTAAATATGCTGAGTCAATTACTGACCCTATCAATGTAAAACTCGCAGACATGTTTTTTCAGACTTTTATCTTTCCGTTGTCAAGACAGGACAGTTACCTTATTGGACACATTTCACTCGAGAGATATTATTTTTGAAAATTATGCCTTTTTAAGTTATAAATACGTTTTTTGTCTAAGCAGTTTGATTGTTATCTCTGAAATGTCTGCTATAACATGAAAACATGTTTCATTTTCTCTTGTCAAGACAATAAATACCTACATCAAATACTTTTTAGAATATCCAGAAAAAGCCTTAAAAATCACTGATTATGCGTGCCCTCAGCACACGAAGCGTGCGTTCTAATGTAGACTTTCAAACAATACAATTAAATTCAAAATTACTCAATAGGATTTGTTATTCCATGGACCAGGCCTTAATGGAATTTGCTGTGGTAATGTTATAATAAATTGGCCATGGCTTTTGGCCTGCAGTTTCTAACGCAAACCAATTTTTAGTTTTTTAATTATGATATTATGATATTAGTAGGATATTAGTAGGTAGGACAAAGTAAAAATGACTGAAACAATGCAGTAAAAACTGTAATCTGAACAAAAAGCTCCTGACTGAAATTAGAAGTACGAGCATATTACGATTCATTTAAATAAAGATCACTTTGACTGAGATGACTGAGCACAAATGCGTTCCTACGGAATTTGAACCCTGGACCTCCAAATCAGTGACAAAGACGTTCAAACCAGCAGACCATAGAGGTAAACTAGAGTATCCTTACTTTAAAGAACAGTATGGGCAGTCCATCAGATGCGTTCGACCAGGAGACCATGACGCTCTCATCTGACATACGAGTCACGTTGGGCCGGGAAGGTGGAACCAGGATGGCTGAAACAAAATATCGTAATTATTAGCAGGTGCGAATACAAAGGAGGGGGCAATGGTGGCGATTGTCCCCCCCTAAGCCGCGAACGAAGTACTTACACATAATAGTGACTTATTTTAAAGTTTTGTCAACACTCCATTAGCCGATTAGAGCAAAATCCTGGTTTGTAAGAACGAGTGAATAAAGTCATCCTATTTATACCTTTCTATTGCTTATTCTACGTATTGAAAGATTCGCAAGGTTTCGCGTCCATGACGTCACTATGTTACGACTTTTATTTGTTTTATATCATCACAGCATGAATCCCCGAGGAGGTGTCAGGAGTAGAACGCTGGCCTTTCAATCTTGAAATCCAGGTTCGATCTTCGGGCATGTACCAATGAGTTTTTTGGAATTTATGTGCATTGTATTTGTTCTTACCTACCACTTGCTGAACGGTGAAGGAAAATATCGTAAGGAAACCTGCATGCCTTAAAAAGCGTGTATTTTTACCCGAAGTACGGCGATAGGGCTCACCACCTATCACGTTGGGACATAATAATCGTCGGTGAAATGCGAGTATAGGCTGTGACTTGCATTTCACAGTTCACACTCGGGACACCTCTGACACACCCTCGGAGATTCATGTCGTGACGATATAGATATATGTCATATGCACGCACACATGAAAAAACAGTTGCGTGAGTGACTAACACACAGCCTTAAGCTCTGAAGATAGAAACATAAAATTTGGAAATTAATTTCCATAAGGGGTAAAGGTGTAAAGGTGCACAAAGAAAGGATTTTTCAAAATTATCCCATAAAGAGATGAAACAGAGTGTAAAAATTTATGTCGAAAATGCTTCCTAATAACGGGTACAACATGGGCTGCCCGCGCGGACGAAGTCGCGGGCATCCTAATTATGTAATATACGATTTATATAAAGAGCATTTTAAGACGAGGCCTTCCTTAGGCACACAGTGGCTTTGCAATTATAACCCGTAGACTTACATTCATAAAGTTGAAAATGACGTGCGCCAAAATGCGTGCGAAACGATTCAGTACGAGTCTAATTTTAAGATTAAAATCGACTAAAATTACAATATTTCATTTAAGTAATTTTTCTACTTACATTGGTTAATAAACAAGATTTTCGTATTGATCGTAAAATATAAGACACAAAGATCAAATGGATTAAACACAAAACCAAAACAACACTCAAAAAGAGACTATTTTCAAAAATAAAATCAATCGGGCGAAAGTTTTCCAATTAGGTAACGCTACATACAAAAGCAAGATAAAGGTGTGAAAAAACATATATATAAGTTTCATATGGATTGGGTAAGTGGTAGATTCTGTACGATCGCTCAAAAACTCTTAAAAAAAAAAGTAAGGCCTCCTCTTAAGGCCCTTACTATTGCCAAATGGGTACTTTCTAAAGCCTACTCCTCGTTTATGGCCAAACCAAAAATAATGAAAAAATGTATTATGAATAATCAACTCTTAGACAACATATGCAACAGTTTTCTTTTTCATACCACCAAAACTTCTACATGATTTTTTTTTTTTTACTGAATGGTGTTTTTTGACCTCAAATTCCCTACTGCTCCTGAGTTGCTTGGCCGATTGAATTCATCTATTCTTTGATAAATAGATAAACTTTATAGCTATAAACATAACATAAGATTATTCAATCGAGTAATCACATCCAAGTGAAAAGTATAATTTTCCCCTATTTCGCTCTATCAAGGACGCAGCGAGCGTCGTAACAGCCACTATGCATTGCGCGCTGATATGAACGTTATTTCAATGTTGTTTCCGTTGATATTTGTAGTGACAAATATCGAGCTGCTAATTTGGCGATGGTAATCGCCTTAAGGACGCAATTACTCTATTCTGACTTCTTGAAAACTAATGAAACTTAATGAAAATACGTCAGGGAAGCGTTACAAAACTAAATAAGTCTTGAAAAACAGCACAAAATATTCTTTTGGCAAAACGTAGACTTTTAAGATACCGTAGTCGTAGCACGTCCCACCGCGGAGCCGTAAGTTATTTGTCTGTCACGGTTACACTATGTACAGTGGAGATAACATCAAGCTATATACAGTACAGTAGGGTTCACCCGTAATAATTGTAATAAATAAATAGCTTGGTATAATCTCCACTGTACAGTCGCCTGCAGTTCAAGCTCTCTATTTGTAAACGATTTGAACAGCTATGCCGTCGCAATAAGAACTGCCAATAGGCATCCTGTTATGCTAGCGTCCGTACCAATTTTTAATTAAAATTGTAAGTAAATGGCTGGGCTGTTTAAGGGTTCCGTACCCAATGGGCAAAACGGACCCTTATTGATGGCACTCTGCTGTCTGTACGTCTGTATGTCACGTATGTAAAAGACAAAATAAAGTTACAAACCTATCGTTTTTAGGGTTCCGTACCCAAAGGGTAACCAACGGGACCCTATTACTAAGACTCCGCTGTCCGTCGGTCCGTCTGTCTGTCCGTCTGTTACCAGGCTGTATCTCATGAACCGTGATAATTAGACAAATACCGTAATAATTAGACAAAAACAGAATAAAATAAATATTTAAGGGGGCTCCATACAACAGACATGGTATTTTTTGCCGTTTTTACGGAACCCTTCGTGCGCGAGTCCGACTCGCACTTGGCCGGTTTTATCTTACTTTTTTGTTATTCGGTATTACTCATTATATTTTCTATTTTCCGTCACAAGTTTCATCGATAAACTCATGACAAAAAACGAGATAAAAAATGCCTACGAAAAGTCATGTCTTATACTTACATGGGAATGTGCTCAATTTCGGACATCTAATCGTTTGGATCATTACATTTTCACAATTTTTCAGCAGAATTTCAAGTCTCCTTAGAAATAAAAGAATGCAATATTGAACTATTCACATACCTACTCTTAACTCTAATGATAAAGGATTTGCTGTAAAATTATATTCGTTGTATAAATAGCTAGGTATTAATAGGTATACGAGGAAAAGGTTGTGTACATTACACAAAGAGGCTTGAATGATGTATTTTCATAAATATTATTTTTGGTCTTTGCTTTCATAAGGAGATTGTCCTAAATAAATAAGGAACACCGACCTAAATCTAAAGTGGCTTCTGAAAGCTTTTACTACAAAGCCAAAAGATCAAAAACACCAAGATTTCAAAATATATCTAGGACGAAGTGATCATTAGGGCATTCATCATGTCCGGACAGTTTGAAAAATGCCCAAAACAATAGGCCAATATGATAATAATTATTAAAAGTATAATTACTAACACTGACCGGGCTTTATGAATAATGTCCTTCACCTATTGGGCAGGATAATTTAACCATGTTTTTATATGACTTCAGCAGAAGAGAGCCGATAGGTTAGGTTAGAAGGTTAGGTATGACAAGTTGCCTTGCGTAGTGGCGTGATCGCCAAACATAACTTTCGTGTTTTTTTTATTTTGGTCTAGGCCAAACTAGTTTTTCGGAAATATTTCAGGGCAGAAAAGAGCCGGTAGATTATGTTAGAAGGTTAGGTATGGTGAGTCGTTCAGTTTATTTATGCATCATTTATTGTCAATTGAATATTCATAATGACCAGTCACTCTGATAAATAATTAAGTTTAAACAGTTACTTTTTTCTAGTTTGCGTGACCCCAAGAGCGCTACAAAACACATATAAAACGCGCTTATCTGTACACGTAACTATTACAACCATAACCAAACGGACTTCGTGAGATAGAATATCTGTACGTACGTACTTAACCAGATCGGTATCTTTTTTAGGGTTCCGTACCCAAAGGGTAACCAACGGGACCCTATTACTAAGACTCCGGTGTCCGTCTGTCCGTCTGTCACCAGGCTGTATCTCATGAACCGTGATAGTAAGACAGTTAAAATTTTCACAGATGATATATTTCTCTGTTGCCGCTATAACAACAAATATTAAAAAACAGAATAAAATAAATATTTAAGGGGTGTCCCATATAACAGACATGTTTTTTTTTTTTGCCATTTTTATAGATAATGGTACGGAACCCTTCGTGCGCGAGTCCGACTCGCACTTGGCCGGTTTTTTTGGTTTTTTAAAGTTTGTAATTTTATTGTTATAGAAGAGTTCACAGTTTTCGAAAAACCTGTATATTGGCTTCATTTGTACCTTGACGATGTGAAACTGGGGTAAATATAAATAGATAGTAAATAATTGTATATAAAACCACACACTCTACTGATAATACCAAGAAAAAATATATAAAAAAAAATCTTTTCCTAATTTTAAATAAGTATGTAAATAATAATGCATTGTTTAGTGTAATTTGGTTTAAACGCGCGCTTGTGTCTTTCGAAAAGCTAGTGTTTCACAAAATGTTACCTATGTATTTACTTCTTATACGAGGTGGCGCGAAAGTAAATGATTCTATTTGATTTAGCTATGTAAGTATGATATTTTGCTACATTAACAAAAACATAATTTATTTTTTCTGAGTATTTATTTGGACCATTAAACGTCCTATTAATTTTTGTAGATGATATCTTTACAATTGCGGCCTCTTGAATTGATGCAAATTTCAGACCTTTTTATGAATTATCGAGGGACACGTAAGCCGTGGTATCTCCCGTTTCGACGATTTGCATTGGCCCGCAAGATCGCCCGATCTGACCGCACCAGACTTCTTTCTTTGAGGTTATTTGAAATTTTACTCTCGCAGCCTGAAAGCAATATTTTATACGAAATGGCAAACATATCGTCGAAGGTATTGAGGCAGGTGATGGAAAATGTCATAAAAGGGGCTGAAATTTGCACCAACTCTAGTGTCTCTAGTGGCCACTATTTAAGAGATATCATCTACAGGATTTAATAGGACGAAATTTAATGGTCCAAATAAATATCTTACAGAATTATCGTTTCTTTAATGTAGCAAAATATAATAGCTAAATCAAATAGGGTCATTACTTTTGCGCCACCTTGTATAAGTCAGTATGTCACTTACCTTTGTTCGTATGTTTCCTTGAATTCTTCTTATTATGTCGTTTCTGAGGGCGAGGGGAGAAGTGCGGCGTTTTACCGGTCTCTACAGAGTAGTCCTGTTGGAAAGTAACATTAAATGTAATTTGAAAATTCTTGATAACAATAATACAGAGTGTAAACAGTCTGTGACCTTTAAATAAAACCACGCGAAAAAAATACACGCGCAAACCTTCAGAGAAAACGATATTCAGCTGAAGGTCTATTTTAGAACGCTGCGCGTGAACAGCTGTTTCACGGACGACGCTGACTTAAAAAACTCCCGTATCTCGGTGCGTTAGGGTTCACGCATTTTTATTTGAAATTCAATATAATATGTGGTTTCATTTAAAGGTAGCTGTCTATTTACGCCCGGTATACCAGCTTCATTTACAAGTATGTAATGTCGCCTGCAGTTCAAGCTCCCTATTTGTAGCCAATAGCTGGCGTCTATGTATGTGTGTGTTTTGTACTCGTAGCATGCAAGAATTACAAGTGAGGGGGTGTCTGCTCTTTGTCCGTCTGTTGAGTCTCTAGCTCAAAGACAGAATGAGTTACAGATGTAAAATGTTCATATTTTGTGAAGAAATTTGACCTAAAACCGAACACTAATTGAATAAGAAATTGAATTATTTTTCAGTATACATAAAAACATCTACCACCACTAACAGAAAGGCATTTCAAAAAAGTCACCTGATCGGAGATCTGTTTAGGCACCACGGAGAGCCACGCTGCGTCGTACGCGCAACCTAACGCGTTGCAAGCAAAGCATTGCACAATGCTCGCGTGTCGCTTCTCCACGCGTGAGATGTACAGTTCTGAATCTGTGAATTGTAAATACTGTCAAATGTATAAGTCAACAATGAAAAATACATCATCACAACATGAGTCACCGAAAGGGTATCAGTGCAGACTAGCCCCCCCCCCCCCCCTCTAATTCTATGGCTGATAAAGGAAGAGATTTTGAAAATTTTTGTCTGAATTTGCTATTATGCAAAGTTTTGTAGTTTCCGAGATATAGACAGTTTTCAGTTTTGTCTACTTAAAATTACAATAAAACACTATTTATAGCTAAAATAAAAATCTTACTTTTATTTCAAATAATTTTTTAATATTCTTCTTTTGAACAAAAAAACTAGGTAAATGTGTTCAAAAAGAAGTGAAAATAAAACATAAAACTAAAGACGGTACGAAGAAACTGATTTTTAATTAAATTTGAATAAAAACCGAAATAATTATTTTCAACCATAAAAAGTGTTTTATTATTTTTTAAATGCAGTTACCTAATTTTAAGAAGACAAAACTGAAAACTAAAAACTTTGCATAAAAGTAAATTCAGTCAGAAATGTTCAAATCACGTGCTTTATCATCCCTCAAAATATTTACATCGATGTCCCAGACAGCCTGTATAGTAAAAAATAATATGGGGAAATACACAAAAAAAGGTTAGGTTTAAATGTAATTAAATAAAACACTTGAATACAAAAAAATATATGTATGAATATCTAGGTAAATATAAAAAACTGAATCGGGATCACCATGACACTATAGGAGTCTCAATACCAAAGAACCTATGATTCCACAGATGATGGAAATCAGGGCCTCTGGGCAAGATGTATTGAAAGCGCGGTCCCTCGTCGATCACCTACCACTTCCACCACAGCAGCGGAATCCCTCCCCCCTGTTCAGATTATGATCATAAGACAGAATTTTTCATTTCTCTCGCGTTTTTAGACTCATACTAACAACCAAGTAAAACACTCAGACCAAATGAAAATTGAAGGTGGAGCACTGTCAACATTGAAGTGAGGCCGGTTTTGTGTTTTGGTCTGAGGTAAAACACAATGAAATAAACAAATACTGTGATTATCTTGTCACAAGGATTTAACGGAGTTAGTACTCGTATACCATAGCGCTTTGATACTTTTGTCACAAAATAAATACTACCAGAAGGCCGACTCGACGATGGAGCAAAAACAGACGCACACAAGCATAGACGCGTACGTATGATGATCTTGGCAGAATTTCGTATTGGCATTCGACTGACTTCATCAGAGATACGTATGTGTGTGCGTGTGCGTGCGCCTGTTTTCGCTAGTTATACGGAGTAAAACTTCTGAAAGTGGTTATTTTGTGCTTTTGTCATGGCATTTAAAAAATATTGGAAATGAGAACAAAGTAATTATCCATTTCGCGCTTTCGAAACGACCGGCTTTCCAAAAATCCGTACTCAGTAAAAAGCTTAGCCCTAAACGCCTTTTGTTATTGATGGCAATAAAACGAAACAATAAAGCCTGCTGATTCCCCACTTAAACCTCGCTTTTATTACTTCCCTCATACGAAATGCTTGCCCTCCAAAATAATAAAATTTACATAAAAATCAACAGCCATTCAAAAAGTTTAAACCACGAAAGCTAACAAAAGTTCTGTGACCGTAATATTGTTTGACCCTTCCGTCGGTGTCAATTAAAAAGCTTAGCATTTTTTTATAGCGCAGATAACAAACAAAACCGTTTCTACATTGTTGGAAATATCAGTACCGCTTTCATGATAAAAATATTCATCACTAGTATTTCGCCCGCGGCTACGCCCGCGTTTAATCAATCACTGCCCCATTTTATACTGCCCGAAGAAGGGCAATGTTAAAAGTACCCGGAATAGAAGAGCTGGTATGGCTAGACTGATAAATGTGGAAGAGGCGAAATAGGTGTGTCAGGATCGTAGCAGATGTAACTCTGTAGTCTCTGCCTACCCCTCTGGGAAACAGGGGTGAGTATATGTATGTATGCCCCGTTTTCTGCTTGGGCGTTATGTTATGTTATTTATTTATAATTGTTTATAAATCAGGCACTGTGGCTCCATAGAATAAGTTTAAAATTAAAATTAAACATTACGAATTACATTTACAATATTTAAATAAAATTAAGAACTAAACTAAAAACTAAAAAGCTTCATTTTGTTATATCTATGCGTACAAGGCCTATACGTATATGTTGACCAGGGTCACTACGATGATAATAAAGAAAACCGCATCCAAATCCGTCGAGTGGTCCTTGAGTTAAAATGTTACATACATACATAAATACAGAGAGAAAAACAGACAGACATAAATTCAGAAAAAAATAGTTTTGGCCTGGCCTCGCATGGTCACAAGAATGAGGTGCGCTCGGCCTTCAGCCTTGCGGGGTAAAGCTCGGCCTTCGGCTTCGCGAGAGTGAAAGTCGGCGCACGGTCTCACAAAAAAAAATCAAAAAAGAAAACCTTTTACAAAAATGGGTATTTTGTGTTATTTTCAAACCCGAATTACATTTAAAATTTCGTAAAAATATTCAATGTCAATTTTGACTACTTAATTTTAGTACCTCTAAATATATATTTAGGAATTTTAACATTGCACAAAGCCGTTAAGAGGCTATGCGAATTTTTATTTTTGTCACTATCACTCCAGAGGGGTGGATTTAGGGCATAAGGGAAAAAAGTTGGTTTTATATTCTTATTAAAAAAACTAAAATAGCTAGCAAAATTTCAAATATCAAATCTCTAGATATTGTTGAAACACCTAATAAAATATGTCTGAGGTCTGTATATGGTTCCTATTCGTCAAACGAGGAGAAAAAGTATGTTTGAAGACCTCATTTCAACAATTATTTCTATCGAGGAAAATTTATCCAAACATGTTTTCCAATTTCAAAACCCTAGATTATATAGTCAAAATGCATATACCAGAAATTTATTAAAATTTTCCGTGTATTTCATGAAATACACACAAAAGAAACACTCGTATTTTTTTCGCATATCGCCTTAAATCTGTTTTTAAAATTTTTGGCAATAAAATACTCACCTATACAGGCTCCCAGGAGGGTGGGAAGAAGAAACTGATGATGTTACGATCCTGACACCTCTTTCGTTTCTAGTGGTTCGGAAGTATCCTAATGTGGCCGCGGGCTCAAGTTCCTCATGGGCACATTCGTCTTCGCTATGCGTGCTTCGAAATGGATCCATATGTGTGGATCAATCACCCCATCACGATCGTGGAAAGTGGACCATCTACTAAATATTCTTACATCATCCTCTCCTATATAACAAAGATCAAAAGATTACGTCCTAATATCACATACCGGTTGTCTTTATGGCCTTGTCCCCGGTAACAGGTTGGCCGTTCAGCAGCCAGTAGACCTTCGGCGGTGGTTGTCCCACCGGGGTGCCGCAGGATACCCTCGCTCCTCCACCTAAAAATATAGTTATTTTGTAAGAAAAGTGATTTTTTATGTGCTTTCTCTTGTCTTGTTAAGAGTTTACTATGAAAACTAAATATGGGTTGCTGCCTCATTCCGTTTACTCGCGTTCACGTGGTCACCATTTTCAAACCTAATATCACTGCCAAGTTTAAGAGTATGGCCTACCCTAGCAACTTTTTTATTACCCGTCCAGCACATAAATTCCAATGGCAAAGATTTTATTAGCTTTTGATAGAAACGATTATATGTTAGCTCATTGGCCTATTTGTCTTCAACTGTTAATACTAATAATCACGCAACGAAACAACAGATCATAGACGAATACAGCCCACATAGACTCCTCCTAACAGGCGACCGATTTCTGTCAACACATCTGACTGAACGAGCAGATATAATTCGCCACTCAAAAATGATCTGTTTCGGTTGGCCAAACCAAAATGGCTTCTATATTCATTATATGAGTCTTCGTCTTCGGGAAAGATAAGTTTGTGGCGCTATACGTAAAACAGAAATGAATCTAAAATACTAGCTTCAACATTAAATGTAACGTTGTGTACAGTGCGCGCCAATCTTTTAGTCGCCTCTGAAGATAGCCGCAAGAGGCGACGCAATAGCCGTTTTACGGTGTCAGGGGGACGTTACAGGAGCGAGGGCACGGATCACACCCGCCTGCGTGCCGGACCACACCCCCCGCTCGCCTATTTAGCAGGTGTCAACACTATGCGTTAGTGTTAGTGCTACGTCCGTCCGTACACTACACACGCGCGCGTTGCATGAAAAGTACTTTCGAGAAAAAAATTCTATGATTCGTTAAGTTATCGTTGAATCTGTTTGTTATAGTTTATTGTTTTTGTTGCTTTTATTTGTTGTTTTGTTGATTTAGTTTGTTAAAGTTTTGTTGATTTAGTTTGTTAAAGTTTATTGTTGTTGTTATGCCCCGCGGACGTTATAACGTTTTAAGGCGACAATGTAGTGTTTGTATTAATGCGTTTTATTTTTATAGTTAAGATTGCACTAAAATAATAAATAAATAATTAAATAGGTGGGTACAACAAGTACATCTTCCCACTTATAGTTAACATTTAATAATCAACCATTGATATTATTGTTTCCTTGACTGTACCTGCGCAAGCTAGCACTCGTAACTCATTAAGAGGCCACTAAAAGATTGGCGCGCACTGTAGTTTACAACTGAATGTAGTATTCGTTAGCAAAGTATTTAATTTACCTTCGGTCCCGTTGACGTTACTAACTGAGCCTTCCCAGTGCGCTGGCTGCAGTGAGATGACCTTCCACCAGCGGTGTATGTGACCAGCCGAGCAGGAGTATATGCCCTGAGGATGAATAAAGTAGGTTTGAAATTGATTGGTCCTTGCCAGACACACTGTAAATACAGTAGATCTACTGTAATTTGACACGATCAGTGTACGGAGACACTGTAATTTTCTAATGCCAAAAGTCACATAAGTTAGTTGAAAATGGCGAAAAATATGAAAATTAATGAATTCTACTGTAATTTGGTCCCAAACACTGTAATTTTGAGCCCTCAACACGGTAATATCAGTTTCCTCATCTGGCAACACTGGGTCTATCTGTACTGCCGTCTTTACACGTTCCGCCGTATGTGTATTCGATGAGCCAAGCAATAATTGCCTAACCTTTTGATGGGGTTGATTATTGCTTGGCTTAACAAATGCACATACGGCGGAACGTGTTCGGATGACAGTGTAGGGGACCTAATATTTTTTTAGGTTGGTTAGGCTCGAGGACAATTTATAATCGCACTAATAAGCTGGCGTTTTATCATACTCTGTCTGGACAAAGTCTCTATTACCAATATAATGAGGTTTATTTTTTTTCGCTCCTCATTTTACATTTTCTAATTATTAGTCACCGTCAACTGCGAGGCATCGGATTTGGTTATTTTTTTCCTAGAAAGAATTCGAAGAATGAATTCATTATTATACTTTTAGTTCGCTGCTTACAACATTTAAAAAAATCAGCTTTTCGTTTTATTACATTTTATTAGCAGTAGCCATATGATATACATAGCTATAATATGAATCAAGTCTCTACGTAGTACATAGATCACGAGAAATATATTTTTTGTATTTCTTTATTTTTTCTTCTTACATACGATACGACTTTAATTTTTTGGACATCGCCAAAAGTTTATAAAAGTAAAACTGAAAGTATTTTGCAGAAGTTATTTTGGCACCTCAGTTTACCCGCAAAGGTAGGCAGAGACCTTGCGGGTGCCGAGGTAACTTCTGCAAGTTGTATATTCTACGAGCTAAAACATTTTCATTTACCACGCGGGACATCGCCGAAAAGCACGTAACAACTGGCGCCTATGGTACCGTCAAGGTAATCCTATTATGTTATTGTGCAATTTTTATATAAATAAAATCATATTATATTCTATTATATAAGTAAAACAGGGCTTTAGTTAAAATGGTTTAAACTTAGAGCATTTAGTTACGGTTTAAGTGATCTAAATATCGATTAGGAATGGTAAATATTATGACATTTACTACGTAGGAAAGACTAGATTTATATTATAACTATGTCATAGGATTACTACCAGTGTTGCCACCTTGGTTTTTGAAAAAGAGCAGTTGGACAAGCTAGAAAGGGCTAGATTTAGCAAATTTTGCCATCAAAAGTGCTAAAAATTGTTTATTTGAAATGAAGTAAGTAATTTCAGAAAATGCAACAGAGTAATTGAAGCTAAGTTATTGAATTTGTTAAAAATCGTACCTGCTGAAGCAGAAAAAGTTGATGGCTGATTGACATCTGCGTTTTTTGCGGATTTGAACGAAAATTTCAAATGAATCCTACAGTTTTTTATTATTTCAGTTGACACCTTGTGTGAACAGCAAGACTCTCTCAGTCGCTGTAAACCCCATCGTATACGTAGCATGGATATCATTGTTTTTAGCCCCATTTTGTTTCTGGTTTTAGTTTTAATTAGGTTCACAGAACAATAAATATACACATAACGAAAAGGGCTAGATTGCTCTTTTCGGGCTAAATCATCAAAAAACGAGTTCAACCACAGTAAAAAGTGCTAGATCTAGCCCGAAAAGGGCTAAGGTGGCAACACTGATTACTACACCTGCACTGCCTGTGTTTACGCATGCAACGACATCGCACGGCACGACATATTTATACAAATGTAAGTATGTAACGACGTTCGGAGTCGTCGCCGCATTTTATCGTGTCGTGCGTTGTTGGACAGGCTGTTCAAACTTCTCACATTTAATATAAGGCGCTGTGCCCACCTAAGTAACATGACGCGTGATCTGGCACGTAACTTTGCCACTCATTTCAACATTTAAAGCAATTGTATGGAGTAGCGCGCGGCTAGCGCCTATTCGCGTGGCGTAGCATCGCACCACCTGACGTGCCACACACGGTGTTATTGAAAGTGGCGCGAACAATTTCATATTCAAGAAATTGAATTAGTTCAAGAAAGGCCTAGTCTTTACGATTACAATGGGTCCGACTACTGTTTGGCTTGAAATAGCAAGAAAACTTAGTGAATTAGGTAGTGTTTCGTATTCTCTTTTTATATGTTGTTAGTTATAGTATACGATGCAGAGATATTGACTGAAATCTCTCTACCTTCATTAAACAAGTTTTTTTTTTCCACATAGGATGCACCCGAAACCTTTTTACACGGTTCTGAAGCAGCTTCGTCTTCATCGGACGACGACATTGTCTGAAGTGATTTTGTGCCTCATGATGTATCTCGTAATGTCTCTCTGGTGGGTTCAACGTATGTCATGTCAGAGTCATGCTACATCTACATGCTACTTCGAAATCACGTCACTGCCACGTTACTTAGGTGGGCAAGCCGCCTAACGCGGGTGGAGCCGTAGCTAACAGAATAATGTTAATTCTCACCTCATCCTGCGTCTTAAAATTAGTCACCGTCAACTGCCAGGCATCATACTTGGCTCTCCCCGGGAGAGGTCCGTTATCCCTGCTCCAAGAAGCCACTGGTTGAGGGTTCCCAACTACACCGCACCAGAGGTGAAGGTCCCCATTAGGTTCTATAGGGACTGTGAGGACCTCTTCATCGTCTACTGTGCCTACGTAGTCTTGAGTTTCCAGAAATCTGTAGAAAAACGGTTTATGGTGTAAGTTTTAGGTTTAACATTCTTTATTTCTCATGAGAACATTTACATATTCACTTAAAATGAGAACTTAATAATTTCTAATTAAAGTTAAATATATTACACGACCAGTGGGTCCAGTGCAAGTTGACATACTATAGTGCACAAACACAACAGTTATCACATCAGATATGTGTAAAGTCCTAAAGTCTAAAACTATTAAAACAAGTGAATAGTTACCAAGCTAAACTAAGCTATTTGGCCCGTCAATTTTTAGCAAAATCAATTAAGCCTAATTAATGTTCTACTTAGTCATTAAGTTTTGTACTTGGATTATTTTTTGAATTGAGTTATTATATTAGTATTGTACTCAAGCCAAAACTGCCACTTTAGAATTTTTGTCTGTTCGTCTGTATGTATGTATGTTCCGTTTTAACTAGAGGACCACATTTGGATGCGGTTCTCTTTATTATCATCGTATTGACCCTTGTCAGCAAATAGACTATACAGGTCCTCTAAAAAGGCCGCTTTGGATGAATTATATTATGATTCTGTTGTAATGCCGTCTTTTTTGCACGCATGAAGAAACTCTGACTCCATCCTACTTTCAAATCATTCTTTGATTCACCCAAGTTGGCCTTTTTAGATCCCCAGTACGTAAGTACAGCCGGTAAGGGTTGTTGATAAAGTAACGCTCAAAACAAAAACGGAGCATGGTTTGAATAAATGCGGGCGGAACCGCGGGCTATAAGATGGCATAGTTATATCAAAAATTCATTCCGTATTATTTTTTTTAAACAATGTTCTATTTTTTGTTCTTTTACTTGCTGAAAAATAAAACCCTGAACATAAGCACAGAATAAAATAGTTTAAACTGGCACATATTTTATATGCGTTATGTGAGGCACTTTGACTGCCAAGTGGTGAAACAGGCCCTCAGTAACAAAAGATTACGTCTTCGAACGATAAAATAAATTAGTGCCTACCTATCTATGTTGAATTTCACTAAATTACCTACATATTTTGTTACAAAAATCGAATCTAGTTGAAGAGCGTGGGCGAAAGCCAAGTGGGTGTAAAGGAGAAACAACCTTTCAGCTTGGAAGGAAACACATTTCTATAGGTATTCAATGAATAACTACTATTTATATAACTTGTTCTCAATAACGTGATGGCAATATTAGATTTTCAAATTAGTTTCTTGTTTCGGGTACTCACAACATTTATATTTATACGTAAATATTTATCAATATTGAGTTATTGTTTATTCAGAACGTTTTATTAGAACTCCATTTCACCCTTGTACCTACTTTACTTTTCTGAACATTGTTGCCAGACTGTAGGCAGGGGCGTACCTATCGGAATTGGCGCCTAGGGCAAGCATAAAAGTTGCGCCCCTTCATAAATTATCTATTACCTTTTGCCCAGATTCATAACACTTTTACATGTCTTTTAAAGGGTTTTACGTAGTAGAATTATCATCCCAAGGCTTTTATTATTTAACATAAACAGATACACTAAATAGAAAAGTTAAGTCATTTTTATGTTCCGTTTTAGAGCAAAAATTTGTCCGTAAAAGTGCGTGCACTTTTAACAATCTTAAACTTAAAATTGAAACTTTTTTGCCTTTTGCAACACAAACAGAATTACAATATCTACTAAATCTGTTTTTTTAGTTTCGTCTCGCTCTACCCTGAACAAAGCTAGGTCACATGACATTTTTTGACACGTCGTAGCTCTCAAATAAGAAAGTATTAGTTTTAGGTCACAACCTGGGATGGATATTGCAATCGTAAGCTTAATCTGCATTAAAATGCGCAGATTGGGAATGATATTATTTATTCTACATAAAAATGAATTCAAGGAGCTTTTCAGATCTATTTTATTAACGTTTTTTCTTGTAGAAATTGGCGTACGAATATCTAATATTTCTTAGTGTAACTGTTATCCGTTTACATCACAACCATAGAAATCTATAAAATCTTTAGATTTATTTCTTAAATCGTCGCGGTCGACTGTGCCGTTAGAAGGTTTTTTAATATTTAGATCCATTTAGCATTCGTTCTCTTTCTTCCTTAAAAGTCAACCCAACGTCCATCGCATTCTCTTCAGCCATACGTTGTTTTCGCCTTTGACGTTTTTCAATCACTGAATCCCATTCCTGGTCAAGATTGAAATCTTTCTCGAGTTCAACATTAACCAACATCCCTCTTTCATCAGAAAAATAGTCTCGGAGAGCTTTTATATCTAAGGCAGCATTTTGAAAATGTAAACTGGAAGAAATCTCCACTAAGAGATAAGCTCGCCTATGTACATGTTATTTCTAAGTGCAATTGTTATTATATTTATGTGTGTATATTATAATAAGAGAATTCATAGTAGGATCCTGGAGCCCTCTCGCTCGTTCGCGAAAACTCACCATGCGTAGAAATTGTGGGACTATTTGATTTTAAGAATTTGCTAGTTTTGCGCCCCCCTTTGAATGGCGCCTAGGGCACATGTCCTACTTGCCCCACCCTAGATACGCCACTGCCTGTAGGTACCCGAATTTATCTATACGAAAATCCAAAATTACCTGAAGCCGCCTCTTCCTTCATTCTGCACTTTTAAGGAAACCTTCTCCGGAAGGTCCAGGGTCTGACCACTCAGCTCGTTGGTAGCTGAACAGCTATATGTACCACTGTCTTCTGCTGTCGCGTTGTAAATCACCAGCACGCCATGGGAACTCTTCACCTGCTTCTTGTTTCCCTGGAGAAGTAGAAAGGAAATAAAATCATAATTACGTAGGTACGTAGAAACAAGTTTCAGCAGATTAAGACTGCCTTCTTCTAGGCGAGTTTAGACGCTTACGCGACAATGACGTTGTGCCTCACAGCCGTTTATTTACATCATAAGTATGTTTTATATACAAGTGGTGTGATGTGACAGATGTTGGGATTGCAAACTGAAAGTCAAACCCTCGTACACCCCTCCCTATTCACAATCGATGATTACATCCCAACGTAAAAATGGATGGACCGGCGTAATTCGACTACAATACGTAATTTTTATGGTACGAAAGAGGCCTTTTAAAAGGAATTATGTAAGAACTAAATCCAGTTTGCATAAGAATTCTGTATCCATGAAAGAGTTGAAAACTTTGTGCTGAAACGTTTCCAAACTTCCCACATTACACCAATGATTTAGTAGTTGAGAGAGAAGTCATTGAGTAAACACGTAACTTTGTTGCCAATAACAATAGAACATCCATAAAACAGTTTAGTTAGAGCCAATGTGAGGAATACATAAAATCGGAACACCCACTGCCTTGTGGGAAGTTTCTGTGAATAAAATCAAGATTGGTTACTATTTTGTCCTGTATTTTATCTACTCCCATACTGCAATAAGGTAATTACAACATCAAAAGCGGTTATAATAAGTACCTACCTACATTGTTTGACCGTTGCTATAATTACATTATAACACCGCAGTTCTGCGCTGTGATTGGCTAAATTTATTATAACACTGCTAGAGAACCAATCACAAGCGATAACTGTCTGTCTTAATTTCTTAAGCCACGCCCTCTTTACTGTCTCTCTCTTCTTATTGGTCTCAGACATCTACATACATCCTATGAGCTCAGGGTATCATGACGAGTATCACTACAATATCATGACGAGTGTTCTTTTTCACATTTTTCGTCAAGCTGGCAATTTGCGTACACATAGAAGAGTAAAGTAGCCCGTCTAAAGTTTGGAGTATTTTTTGTTTGTTTGTTTCCTTAGAAAAACTGGAATTTAATTTATAAATCATTGGACTTAACCCCGTCAGATATAATTGCAGAAGCTATAATTGCAAATGATAGGCTCTTGCCGCCAAAATCAAGAGACAAATAACTGAATACCCCCGAAAATTTTCTTCAGTGGAAAAGAATAATAATAAAAAAAAGTGCTGCATCATTTTCTTATAACTTTCTCTTGGCATACTTCAGTGAATTGATAAATAAATATAAACCATCTTCATTGTGGTCTACAGGTAATACATTCAATGCAGAAGAACACAATCAAGTATAAAAATGATAATAATATAGACATATTAACTTTAATAATAATTACTTTTTTCTTTAATTATGAATATTTTATTCATTTCCAGTATAATGGTGGCCCAGCCGCTTTAGGACAGATACCAAAGCTTTGTTATTTAAATCATCCATTTTTTTAAACCTAAATGGAAGATTGCTTGTATCCACTTACCATCTCATCTTTGAACCAAGTGAGCACAGCTGGGGGGTTTGACTCGGGCGTTCGGCAGTGCAAAGCCACGGTGTTCTTATAGGGTGCCGTGATGACCCTCCGCTCTGCCGAGTTGTGGGTCAGTTCGACCCTGGCCACGGTCAAGCGGGCCGGCACTGATGCCAGGACTACTGCTCCGTACCAGACCACGCACTGGAACAAATGGTTAGATCGAGCAATTTTTTTTTTCCATGGCTTTTTTATGTTTTTGGCCTTTTGTAGAGTAGTAAACTAAAGAAGATTCGAGAAAACAAATCACGCGACTGGTCTTTTATACACATGAAGGCTGGCTCTGCTGTATTTACGGCTATTTAAGGTGACTTTGCATAATCATACTGGAGACGCGGTAAGTCAGGAACAAGGTTCAATTACCCTTTCTGTGAAAAATGGAAAATAAAATTCTACTAATTGACTCGGGGTTGTTCTTTTAAATAAATATAGGGGCACAAATACATATTTTTGGTATTATGCAGAGAGGGTCATTTAACCTTGATCCTGGCCACTAACTTTGTCTCCAGTATGAATTTGGCAATATCGTGCCAAGTCACCTTATACAGGATGTTAAGATGATGTTTCGAAAACCGGTCAATACGAATAAGTTTTCGTGAGAAGAAATTGAGACATCGCGAAAAAAATTGTTTCATACATTTTGGTCTTGTAATGTAGGCGTGTAACTTTTCTATGGAACAGGTGATTTATTTTTTCACGATTTGTGTGATAGTTCCTTAGTAAAAGTTGTTTGTATGAACGATTACTTAATACCTAGCAAAAATGAGAATTATATTGAGAATTAGAAATGAAAATGCTGTGGACTTGAAGGAGGCATGTGAACAAAGAACAAATGAAGCACAAAGTTGGAATATATTTTCTTCTTCCGCCATATACAAGGTAACGCTGTTCTGAAAATGAAAACCCTCCATCTCCAGTGTTCATCACGCGACCCTTTGATGATTAGCGACAAAAGTACCTACTTGGCTGGTAGGTTTATATCTCCTCCATTGCCAAAAATTATGCAAAACACTGTTGCGCGAACGATATACCCAAAACCCCCGCCCTTATGTTTTAAACATGTCGTGTAGCTAATCAAACCCGGTGGCTTGCCCTTAAGTGGCTTAGGTGTTTTATAGACCGATTAGACAATCCCCGAATGGCAGACCTTCATGTAGAGTATGTAGACTATCTACACGGAAATGTTAGTTTTCGCTGAATTTGGCAGAGCTGAAGTAAAGGGCGGAGAAAGACACAGGATAATTTTTATTCCGAAAAATGCTCCCGATGGAACTGGAAAATTTTGTCATCTATCAGTTTTGACATATCTCACTTTTGACATCTGTCACATTTAAGATGAATATCAGTTTAGACCTCAGAATAAGGAATATTCTGAGGTTTAGACACCTGTGACATTTGACATAATAATATATCTTTTGACATCTGTCACTTTTGTCACATCTGTCACTTTTAAAATGTAGTGTAAACAAATATTCAGCCTTTTACTTGTAGTTTTATGCAAAAAATATTAACAATAAAAGCAAACTTTATATCTTTCGATATATAAATACAAATAAAATAATAATAATAATATGAAATATAAATCAGTCAAAAAAAACGATAACAACGCGTGCGAAGCCTCGGACAAAATTTTGCTAGTAACGTTATCTCAATATAACTGTTTAAGTAACATTTGACTCCAATAACGGTTTTGAATACATATTAATATAAGGAAGACGTCTTAAAAACATTCAAATTATATTTTTTCTTCAATAACGTTTTAAAATTACTTTATTTGCCAGCATCTTAACAATTCAATTGTGACGTACAGTACTTCCAGGGTAATAATGCGCATACAAATCTTCGCCAGTGTTCGGCATAGTTCGTATTTCCTTACACTTTCTATACAATCAATAAGGTCACGTGGTACGTCCGGTCGCTCAGCTATAGATTTCTATGCGCATTATATCTTTGGGAGTACTGTACTAAGATAAGACAATCCTAACTAACCTGGTACAACCCATTCCTCGTACTATCTTTAACCTCAACTGCCAGTCTCGTGGACACCCCGTTGCTTTCGAACGGCTCATGGACATCACGCCACGGCGCGTCATCAGCCGTGGACTTCCACCGCCAGGCAAGCCGCTCTCCTGGCACCCTGACCTCACACTCGAAGGTCACGATGTCTCCGACTGGCGCGGTCACGGATTCGGGCCACTTCGTGAACTCCATCTCGATTTCTGGAACAGGAGTTTAAATGAAGGTTAGAGAATGTATTTTGTATTTTTATTTAGTTCGAACCGGGTGTAAATGAACAACAGGTATCTTTAAATTACAAGGGGTACAAGAAATATTTTTGCCACCGAGGATTCGAGGCCGTTATTTTGAATTCAGAGCGAAGCGATTCTAAATTAGAATCCTGAGCCTAGCGAGGAATTCAATATACGCCGCCCGAGAACAAAATATCTGGGCCCCGAGTGATACATACTATTTTTATCACTACCTGCGGCGCGGCGGTAGCTCAGGGGTAAAACGCTAGTCTCTCAGTCCTGAGATCCAGGTTCGATCCCCGGTCGGGCATGCACCAATGAGTTTTTCGGAATATATGTGCATAGTATTTGTTCTTACTTACCACTTGCTAAACGGTGAAGGATAACATCGTAGGGAAACCCACAGCCTTAAAAAGTGTGTATTTGTGCTCGAAGTCCGATAGAACTAACACTCACCACGTATTTAATCGTATTTATCGTTGGTGAAACGCGGGAGTTCCGAGTGTAGACTGTGACTTGCATTTCATATTTTACACTCGAAACACCTCTGACACCTGTGAGAAAAATAGAAAGCTCCAAGTACCTGGTATTTTGTGGTACCAATTGTTGCACCACATTAGCTGCATCATTCATTTAGGTACTATGTTTTCAGGAGTTAACATATCACTATCACTATTCGAACTCATTTTTAATTATTATTTGCAATAACTTAGCGAAGACTAGCGTGAAATCTGAGAAAAAATGAAATGAAAGAAGAAAGAATGCACATAATAGCTTTTTTTTCAGCGCGCATTGCCGCCAAAGCCTAACCAGCCAGTAACTTCTTCATAAATTATGCGTTCGACCTCTTTAGTTAAATGACGCTAATCTATCAGAAGCACGAACGAGGACCAACAGGCGCAAACTCCCATGGGAATAAATTTGATTTTGACTCCCGCTATCCTCTAAAGCCAATTTGTCGATTTTCGAATAGGTGTGATGAAAAATAAATTAAGTAATACTACAATTAGCGCGTGAGTATAGTAAATTTTGTATAGAGCAAGTCTGCATTCAACTCGCGCGCTAACTAAATATGCTGAATGGTAAACGAAAACACTATGAAATAAACCTAAAAAAACTAAAACAATAAAAAGCGTATGTTTATGCCCGAAAAGACTCACCCCCTATCAATATATTTGGGACACAAAAATCGTCGGAGAATAAAAGGTACAGTGTTGTCAGTTACAGTACGGATTCGAAACCACTTCTGATATGTCGTGTCCAGGTGATATGTTTTTAGTGTTCTGTAGTACCTAAAAGATATACAAAAGGAACATTTACGGTGAGACTACGTTGTTCGTCCGTCCATCCGTCCGTATGTCACAGCCTGATAACTTTAAAGACTTGGAATTTGGCACAAAAATAGCATTCATTTGTCCATACAAGACAAAGTAACAAAATAAAAAAAAATTGTTCAAAGTTCTTGCAACACAAAAGTTTCCAAAATTTACTGACACTGATTTCGGGAAACCTCGAAAAACCACAAAAAAAAGTTCCTCCCTAAAATTAGTGGACCGAAAAATAAGAAAAAAATCATGGTAATTTACAGGTAAATTACAGGAAATTCACGAAAACAAAATGACAAAATTCAATTTATTTCTCACCCACCATACGGAAATCTAGGTACGCGAGTCTGACTCACACTTGACCGGTTTTGTTTACTATTGTGTTTTATGGCTAAATAAATTCTACGTCGCTTTATGGCATCGTGCTATGGGACAACTCTACAGAGATTGAGAGTATTTAAATTGCAAAAACTAATCTAGGTACGCGAGTCTGACTCACACTTGACCGGTTTTGTTTACTATTGTGTTTTATGGCTACATAAATTCTACGTTGCTTTATAGCATCGTGCTATGGGGCAACTCTACAGAGATGGATAGAGCATTTAAATTGCAAAAACGCCGCATTCGAGCAATATTTGGATTAAGTAAGACAAAACCGACTCATGCCGTTCATAATTTAGAGATAATAATATCTTACCTTTACCTTGTTTGTACGAATTAGAAATGTGCTTATTTGTATATAATAATAAACATTCATTTCAACAAACGCTTACAACATGAAAATAAATTACACCAGCCTTACATAAGGCTAACTCTTACATTCAAAAACAGTTTCATTATGTGCATAAATATATATAATAAGCTACCTGATGTATTTAAAGAAGAACTGCGCAATCAATGCTAAACATCAGTTTTGCATTGGATTCAGTTCCGTCAATGTAGTGTAGATGGTAAAAATTTGAAAAAAATATGGCGTGTTTTTTGACTCAATACAGTTATTAATTACACTTTATAAATAAACATACTTTTAATCTCCTTTTAAGTATATTACTTTTAAAAAAGCACGAATTTCACGAAAAATAGACAGTTAAGAGGCTATGCGAATTTTATTTTTGTCACTGTCACTCCAAGCGAAAAATCGCGCAGTGCGAGAGGGGCGGATTCAGGGCAAAAGGTCTTAAAAAAAACTTAAAATAGCTAGCAAAATTTCAAATATAAAATCTCTAGATATTGTTGAAACATAACTAATAAAATATGTTTGAGTTATGTATATGGTTCCTGTTCGTCTATCGAGGAAAATGTATCCAAACACGTTTTCCAATTTCAAAACCCTAGATTATAGGTATATAGTCAAAATGCACATACCAGAAATGTACCCCTTATCTCCGAAACTGGTTGACCGAAAAATATGAAAAAAATGACAATTATAGATCATAAATGGCCAATTACAGGAAAATTATAGCGATTAAAAAAATATTCAGCACTAATGAAAAATATAAAAAAAGAAGTAAAACAAATGAAAAATATATTTAATAAAAATACAATATGTGTATCAAATTATAGGTATTAAAAAGCTGATTGTAAAAATATATACTTTTAATATATTTACTGACACTGGTTTCGAGAAATCTTTAAAAAACCTCAAAAATATGTATGCCCCCCCTTATCTCCGAAACTGTTAGACCTAAATATATGAAAAAAAAATTAATTATAGATTATAACTGGCCAATTACAGGAAAACTATAGCGATTAACAAAAATTCAGCACTAATGAGAAATATATAAAAAAAAGAAAAATAAACAAAAATAACTTTTTTTTTAAATACAATATGGGTATCAAATTGTAGGTATTAAAAAACTGATTTGTAAAAATATATAATTTAATATATTTACTGGCACTGGTTTCGAGAAATCTATAAAAACCCCAAAAATATGTATGTCCCTCCCCCTTATCTCCAAAACTGGTGGACCAAAAAATATGATGAAAAATCATGGCAATATGTATTTACGTACAGATTACGGGAAAATAAAGCGATTGAGAGTGTTTACGTAAAGATTACAGGAAAAATAAAGAGGTTGAGAAATTTACGAAAAAAAAATGTCAAAATAAATTTATCATCCACAATACGGAACACTAGGTACGCGCATTTGGCTGGTTTAATTTATTTATAAATTTTAAATTTAAAAGCGTGTTGGTCTATGGCATTTGACGCCAATAGTTCAGTATTAGTGAGGTTTATAAAGCAACAGTTTGAAATTGTTTACACAATTATTCATGATCTTCTCAAAATGCTGAACTATTAGCGTCAACTGCCACGTACCAAAATGTTTTCGAATTTTTAATTTCTAAACAAGAAATATAAAGTTAAGATATGCACTTTGTGCTAAGCGACTGACGTTTAATCGTTTGAAATCCTAACCTAAGAGATAAAGACATGAATCAACAAGTTGTTAGGTATGTGAATGTGATTCATCTCATCTCATGAAGTATGCGGTCGGTCAATAACTCAACAACCAAATTGGAATCAAAAAAGTTACTTATGTCCTTGATATAATGACCCACGCGTTTCCACTTTGAATGTGAAGGCCTTATTGTAATAAAAGTCTTATGTGCTATAAAACAAAGTTTCATTTTGGGTGTTATAATTATTCTACCTAGGTATAAAATCTTGGTATCGAACAAAATGACTTCATGGTTTTTAGCCGGTGATTTTGTGCCTATCAAAAGTATTCATTTTTGGTCAATTATTTAATAGGAGCTATCTATATTCAAGGCTGTAATTTATTTATATCAGAACTCTATCAAAAGTATACCGAAATATCGATTAATACATGCATGGTCATTCTTTATTAGCCTCTTCTTTTTCTCGCCAATATTTACGTTTCGAGAAATAGCTTTCCTGAACAGTTTTTAAAATAAACGTTTATGAAAAAAAAGAAATGTCTTTCATTTGACCTTTAAGGGCGTCATCACCACAGATTTCCATAGGCATATTTTATTTTTCTTGAACGCATCCTACCTAATATCTCAAAGACAAAGAAATTTATTTGTAAAAACATGAGCAAAATATAAAAGATGGTGAAAGAAGAGCTTAGATCTATCACGTTTCAAGGATCCGTTTTTAAAATAAGCGCACATGAAAAAAGCGATGTCTTTCATTTGACCAATAGTCATCCGTAATGACGTCACTATAAGTCAGATAAACGCTCATCACCAAAGATTTCCATAGGCAAATTTTATTTTTCTTGAACACACACATCCTAGTCTCAAGGAACCAACCATTCTACTTGATGACGTCACTAGTAGTCACTACCACAGAGCACATAAATACTACCTGTAAATACTAAAATACTTATAAAATTATATTTAAAAACCAGAAAAAATTTACATACCTAATTTATCCATTTTTTTCAACGAAATAGAGAGAAATAGCACATCGAAGCTTAAAAAAGGACCGAATTGTAGCAGTCAAAAGATTTTGACCGCTCTACAGCCCAAAACAACAAGTTTTTTTTTTTCTTTTTGGAAACATACTCGTCCAATCCCAATCCGTACATGGCCATCGAAAACCTCAGAGGTGCCAGTCAGAATTGTTACACACAATTATCTCGTAGACCCGACAACCGACGTATTTTGATCTAAAAAGATAAAATCAAAACCGGCTCGGGGCGTTTATTTGAGAATGGTCCTTATTAGGGCTTACTAAATAGGCGTTGAGAATTTATCGCTCTTTAAAAGGGTACTTTTATTTCCTTTACGGTTTAAAAATACAAGGCGCTTGTTCGTTATTATTTCTATTATCTTTCGATTTGGACGCTTTCATAAGATAGAAAATATTCTTACCTACCTGATTATATATTTTTTTAACCTTGAGTATTTACATTAATTAAAGTAGTAAGTAAGTAAGTACCGATATCTTAAAAAATACATCTAGAAGAATAGAGTTTAATGTGCCGATCAATATTTATTAACAAAACAAAGGCGCTACGGAAAAAAAATCGACGCTTTTAGAACTTGCATATCTACTTCAGTAAATAATTTATTATTTTGATAAAATAGTATATATTTTTGGAATCTTTTTCTAGGAACCCGTTAAACAGAAACGCGATTGGAGCAATCGGCTCGATACAAATATTTATTGAAATGAGGTCTTTTTCGACACAAATTCTCCTGGTTTGACAATTTGGAATGACATATGGACTGCAATTATATTTTATTAGATGTGTTTTAACAGTATCTAGGACCTGGTAAAACGAAATTTTGATAATAACTTTAGTACATTTTATATTAATAAAAAACCGACTTTTTGCTACTTTTCCTCGAATCCGTCTCTCTCGCACTGAGGGTTTTTTCGCATTTGGAGTAACAGGGACGCTAAAACTGGCAGACTACAAGTCTACAAGACTGTACTCTGGAAACAAATTGCCGAAAGTGCTTATTTTGACATTAAAACACAAAATAAAGCCTTTTTTATAGCCTTTAGCGAGGACATTATACTATCTAAATTAATTAACATACTAACAAAGCTTCCTCTCAGTACAATTACAACAATCTGCAATTTATTAGTTTGCTTCAATATTAAGTTAAATTTATAATATCTTCGAGTCATAGTTATTCTTCACATTTTTTGATACAAAAGCTTCGACATATTTTAAATCAAAAACGAAAATCATCGCACCCATTTTTTTCTTCTTTATTTTCGTTTCAAATGCTTCGTGACGGGCTATAAGTTAGACGACATAGCAACTTTATCTCTGCATTCTTCTGAACTCTTACCACTATATAAATAAGGTTCAAAATGCCTGGTACGTGAATGTTAGATTTTGGTATAGGTTTAAGCTCCTGTCTTTGCCCGGATGCCGCAGGTAGCCACGCATACATAGACAAGGTCGTTACTATTGGTAAACAAAAAAAAACGACAAGTGTGAAGTTGTTGTGATTTACGAGGGTTCCTCATATTGATTATGCAAGTTTTTTTTTAATAGGTAAGTGTCATATTTAAAGAAAATGCGTGGTTTTTCTAAGAAGCAGGCTAGGCTGATGAAGAATTAGCTGAACAAATAGCTGACATTATAGAGCATTATAATTATTAAAAATTAAATATGATCTTACAAGTTAATACTTGCGATTGTCGGCTCTTGGTGAAACATCATTATGGATGAAAACAAACACTTGTACTGTTTCACAATTTAATTTATAGCAAAATTAACCCCAACTAGTTCCGCCTTATCGGCATTCTCAAGGGAATAACATAATAATTTAGTTATATATCAAACAAGCATTGTCTAAGAATGACAACAAAACCCAAACAAATATGAGGGTAATTAAATACAGTTATACCAGTCAACATGAGTTCGATGGGATCTTACTTACCTTAAATAGTAAGATAATTATGATTGTGGTAAAGGTACGTTAATAAACGCGAAAAAGGTATTCAAAATTCAAATATATACAAGAGTACCTTTATAAATTAATGGATTTTCGGCGGTGAGCTTCAATACGCTTTATTTCTATATTATATTTTTAGATAGTGGTAACACACAAATCTAGCAAGGACAAACAAAACAATAATTATAATTGTTAAGGCGCTTAATATCGCCAAATGGGTACTCTCTAAAGCCTACTCCTCTTTTATGGCCAAACCAAAAATATTGTTAAAAATGTATTATGGATTATCAACTCTAGGACAACATATGCAACATTTTTCTTTTTCGTACCACCAAAACTTCTATATGAAAAATTGTTTTAACTGAATGGTGTTTTTTGGCTTGAATTCTCTATTGCTCCTCGGCTTGGTCGGTTTAATTAATTTATGCGTTGAGTAATAGATAAACTTGATAGCTATAAATATAACAGAGCATCATAATGGAACAATCACGTCCATGTGAAAAGGATTATTTTCTCCTATTTCGCCCTATCAAGGTAACAGCCACCTCGCAATGTGCGCTGATATGAACGTTATTTCAATGTCGTTTCCGTCGATATTCATACAGACAAACATCGAGCTGCTAATTTGGCGATGGTAATCGCCTTAAGGCGCTACCGCTAAAATGTTGGCATTTTTTGGAGTCCTACTACTTTCAAGAAGAAGCTACTAGTTTGATAAATTAGTAAGTATAACATTTTTGGAGCCTTTTTCTAAATTCCTGATTAGAAGAAACGCGATTTAAAAATTTTCACTCGATAGAAATAGTTCTTGTAATGAAATGAAGACTTCAAATTTGTTTTTCATGATTCATAACTTTTTCTCCTCGTTTGACGAATAAGAATCATATACAGAACTCAAAAATATTTTATTTGATGGGTTTTAAGAGCGGTATCGCAGCCGGATTGTGAAAAACTCGGCTTTTTCTAATTAATCGCAAGTCGCAACAGAACACTAACATTCTAAATTCACTCAATAGTTATTAAAAATTGGTTAACGTAAATTAGAATTTCAAAAAATTTTTAATATAAAAATTTTTAATGTAAAAAAATTTGAAATTCTAATTTACAGAAACTAATGGAAACTTAGCGATGGCAACATACACAATACATAGGTAATAAGGTTTTGTTGAATAACTATTGAGTGAATTTTGAATTTAAGTGTTCTGTTGCGATTAATTAGAAAAAGACGGGTTTTTCACAATCCGGCTGCGATACCGCTCTTAACAATATCCAGACTTTGTTTTTCTCTTTCGCCCTGCGAGTTTTTCGGCTGTGACCGCTAAAAACAGACATGATCTTGCTAAGTTTCTTGCCCTTCTTCTTAGCAAAATTAATCGAATGGACGGAAGTATATATGTAACCTATTAGTATGTAGTATATAATGTGGGATTTGGTCGGCTGCCTGGATTCGTGCTGGGGGCGATTTGGTGATCGGAACGGTGAATGACCCGTCACGTCAGGTGAAATTCGAAAGGGCTTTTTTTGCTTCTATACTCCCTATACTATGATTTTTATTTGAACTAGTCCGGTGTGAATGGGAGCAGAATTTTTTATTGTCCCTGTTCGCTGGCCGGGTCTTCGGTATATGGGTTCGGGCGGTTGATTAGATTTCGCCTTGTATAATTAATATAAATATAGGTTTTACTTATCATTTGAATCATATATTATATTGCTGCATATATTAAATAAACATTAAATTTAGTACATGCACGTTTATTATTTTTCAATGCATGTGCTCGTAAAGGCCCACTTTTTATGCATCAAAACCGAACAAAAAGTCGATTATTTTGCCCTAGGGCTTTATTATTATTTTTTTTTTTAATTTGTTTACAGTGGTTGGCTAACCTGCAGCCTTTCCTGTGTACCATAGACGTTATACTTTTTTTTCCACTGTTTAACGGCTCTGGATACAGTCCTTTTGAGCCAATTATAATTTAAAGTTCACAAGATTATATTTGTTTTCATTTCCTCACACTATGCATTGAAAAACGTAGTATGATACACGGGCGTAAAAGCAATAAATTACTCGGTTACGTTTAAAACACTCGCTACGCTCGTGTTTTAAATCGTCCTCGTAATTTATTCCTTTGCGCCCTTGTAGCATAAACTACTATTATTACATATATTTTTATAAGATTACATTTGACTCGTAAAAAGTGTATTATGTGTACCTACTTTACAAAATGAACTATTTGAATTTGAATTGATGAATTCACATATCAATGGTTTTCCTCTCAATGGAACCCTAGAAAGTCGATGTCTGTTGTAGACAGAACAATTTCAACGCTTGCTAGCTCAAGCTCTGTCCGGCTGTTTGCATTCTGTGAACTGTTATTACTTATTGTTATTACATTCTACAAATTTGTTACATTTTTTTGTAAGTATTTATTTTTCGGTTTTTAAAAATGGATGAAAGAAAACACTTTTTGAATATAAATAAAAGCAAGCTACAAAAAAAAACTATAGGTGACTTCATTTTGCGGGTTTAAATTGAAAATATCCTAAAGGAACTGCCTATACCCAGATTCCCCAGGGCGCAAACTTATGTCCAAATAAAAAGTCTAATGAAAGAATGTTCAAAATTAATTCAGTATTTCCAGAGATTACCCCCCTAACAAACATACCACTTTATAATATTAGTGTAGATGTCGTGGGTTGATCATAGAATTGAGCAGATCGTAAAATATGGAATCGAAAACCTTTTACCAAAAGTCAAAATTTAGATTTAAATTTAACTTAAAGTTGAGAAGCGGAGCGAAGCGACCCCCCTAGTTTTTACAGAAATATGGCATGCCCAGGCAGATCATGATGTACCCGATTGGCCTCTTTTTGCCGCCGATAATTTAATTATGATTAAAAAATTGTTTCTAGGAATAGCTCTCCTTAATTGTTTCTATCCTGATTCCTGTACACAGATGTTAAAATAAGCGTGCATACCATTCATAAAATAAAAAAGTGATGTCTTTCATTTGACCTTCAGTTACGTCTTGTATTTCTTGAACGCATCCTAAAGTCTGAGTACTGTAACATATAGCTAGGCAATATGTTAGGTTTAGGTAAGGCTAGTTTGTTCATGTTTAGTTGGCAATTGATAACCTTTATGGATCGACATAAGTCGCATTGACTGAATTATTTCGTGTTTTCTAAAAATAAATACAGATCGAGTATAAAAAAAGATCTTTCAGACAAAACACGAGCACGATTCCTTAGAGAATCCCATCGATGTGAAGGTGGCTCTCCATAAAGATTCCTTAGAGAGTCCCATCGATTTGAAGGTGGCTCTCCATGAAGAAGATTCTTTAGAGAGTCCTATCGGTGCGAACGTGGTTCTCCATCTACTCGTATAAATATTCCTTCTAGAGTTTTGAAGAAATACAACAAGCGAGTGCTCTACGAGATTTAGAGCTTCCCTCCCTTAATGTATACTTGATAATTAGGAAGAAAATAGAAAAAAGAAAATATAAAAGAAGATAAACTAAAAAAATAAAGTGGTATAATTCAAAGAAATCCCTACGAGATCCCGAGTACACGGTGTGCGTATCAAAGTACGTAGGATCCGACCATTCAACCTAATATGAATGATTACGTCAGTTCCTGTAAATACTAAAATACGTATCAAAATGGGTCTGAAAGCACGAAACAATTTATTATTGAAATTAAATTCAAAATTCAAAAAGTTTATTTTGCAAAGTAGGTATATATAATACACGTTTCACAAGTCAAATTTTAATCTTATAAAAATACATGTAATAAAATAATAAATGTACATGAACTACTTAGATTAAATGTTTTTTTTAATTTATGTAGCAATATATATATTACATACCTGAATTGATCTATTTATTCCAAAAAGCAGACAAAATAGCACACTGAAGTTTAAAAAACAACCGAATTCGACTATGTGTCGACGACATAGATAAACCCGGATAATACGGAGTCGCTGAATGAGAGCTCCGTATAACATTACAACTGTGAACCTCGTTTCCCCACAAAGGTAAGAGAAACCTCTCCGTTTCGGGGATTTTAGATGCAAAATAAAACAAGAAAATTGCAAGCTCTACGTAAACATTACTCGTATACTAGTATCAACACAGAAAAAGCGCTTACCCACTTTTATTCTACAAATATTGTTATTTCTTGAGAAATTTATGCATTAATTCCCATAGCTTAATTTCTAAAAGTTTTTTTTTTTCATCAAAGTATATACACCATTTTAGAATATAGTTTTTATTATTTCGGTATATAAATTAACAATAATTTTTTTATGATTTTTGAAAGAATTGTCTGATATAACGTCACTTGAGAACTTTAGACATGATACTGATTATTATACTTATAAAAAAAGGGTCTGTCTCTGTCTGTCTACTCATCTGTCATCCATCTGTCAAATCAATCGAAAGCTAATCATTACTTTATCTTTTTCGTAAAAATATTCATCAACATGAGGTTTTTAAACCACAAGTTCAAAAATACTGATTATAAAACGTAAATTTTGAAATGGTTTTCGAATTAACACACCTTAACATAATTTAATCTATGCCAATAGCATGAAAGAAAAAAGGATCATGTTTTTTTTTGTCCACGCTAAATAAGCAACTCGATGTGTGTCGGTACAAATATCAACGGAAAAGACATTGAAATAATGTTCATTTCAGCGTGTCTTGAAAAGTGGCTGTTACGACAACCACTGCGTCTTCGGCTAGCGCAAAATAGGAGAAAATAATACTTTTCACATGGACGCCATGAACGGAAAAAAAATTTGAACTTGAATTTTTTAGATCTAAAAATTTCCTATAAATTGGTGAAATAATAATTTAAATCGCTTTAGGCGTTTGGAAGGAGTAAGAGAGTTCTTGTGTTAATCATGTGAAACTTTCGATGACTTTCGATTTTTTTTGTCAAAACTTACAATAAAAAAACAGTTTATGAAACTTAAAATTTATTTTTGACTCTATAATGCCCATCATATATTTTTATAAAAGTTTTTGGACCACCTGTGTGGGAGGAGTAGGCCTTCAAAAACAGGTCCAAATTGCAGTTGGCGTATCCATTCGCCTTAAGAGGATGGCATACCCTAGCAACTTTTTTTATTACCCTTCCAACACAATAAGTCTAATGGTAAAGACCTTATTTGCTTTTCATAGAGGCGATTATATGTTGGCTCTTTTGCCTCTTGTTCTTGGACGCGTAATACTAGTGATCACGCAGCGAGACAACCAATTTGGTGTGTTTTTAGCTAATACTGAAATATTTTGTAGGGAAAAAAATATTGAATGTAGGTAACATCCCTTCATATTTCTATTGCCTATTTTATAAAAAAAAAAACAACTTGATCTCTTAACCGCGTTTTTGAAACGAACGTTTGAAAACCAAAAAAAAAAAAAAAGAGGGTGGAAAACATTTTTTTTTGACAAAAGTATAAACCTTAAAACATTGTTTATAGGTGGAATCCCTAGATAAAAGATCGATAAATCAAATATATTTTCTTCAATGTGAGGAGAGACCTAGTTTCTTCCAATGAACCCTTGAAAACCTGATGTTGTTGATGTTCTAGCGTCAGCTGTCCCGTTAACATAATTTAATCTATGCGAATATTGTTCATTGCTCATAATTTACGATTGCTACCGTTTCTACGACCATGATTGCTTCTAACTCCTTTGAAGGTTACGGTCTTACGACATATCTCAGATCAATTATATTCTAACTAAAGTAATAATTCAGTTATACTACATTGTCTGAGATTATTTCAATTCAAAAAGCTTTCATCTACAAGTCGAACAAGTAGTCTTTAGCTGTTTTTGAGCTTTTGAAGGTAACTTTGTTATCGCGTTGACTACGTGTGGGATTCAAGAATATCGTTGTGCTAAAAACACCTAACTTTTTGTTTTAAAATTAATAAGATTCGACCGTTTGAAAATGTATATTAAAAATTCTGACGAACATTTTGACTATTTTAAGTTCCGAAATTATCAACCTTTAAATGCATTATTTGGAGTAGAAGAAAATGTTTAGTTTTAGAATCTATCGAAGCTAAAACAGGATTGTCTTAGATGAGAGGGGAAACACAAAGAGAAGATTTACCCGCTAGTAGGAAAAGCTAACCTGAAAGCTTACTTGAGAAATTTTGTGAAGTATATTTTTTTTTATTTTGATTTAGAGTTAATTTAATAGATATCGGAAATTAGTATTCAACGACTACCCAATCAAAACTTTTGATTGCCGACAAAGTTCTCGCCATTTTACGAACATCAAGTAAACATATTTTATGGCCCGATAAGATCTTTGTATTTGCATAAAACTTCATCAACGAATATTGCTCATTTCCAGACAGGCCGAGTGGATATTCTAGATACTAATAAATGTTGCTAAGTGCCTATAAAATCGATGAACAGTTTTTAGTAACATTTCAAAAAAACCGGTCAAGTGCGACTAGGACTCGCGTCCTGAAGGCTCCGTACCATTTAAATATATTAAAATTAGGGTGAATTGACATCATAAATATTTTAAAAAGCGGATTTAACTCACTTTTCGACTTGACACTCTCATCGATAGCTCGACCTGAGCCTTTAATTTTTTTTAATATTTAGGTAAATATATAGGTACTTAATTTAACTACAAATTGTATGAACAAAACTACAAATTGTATGAACAAAACTGAAAAATTAAGTTGATTGAGTATTCGGTGACGTAACCCAAAAAACTACATTATAAATACATAGGTATGGTACATAATATACATAAATTACAAATTCCTAATTGCTTTGATCTTTTAGATAGACTCCGTGACAAAAATGGTCTAAAAATGACAACTGTGATAGACATCATTTAATTTTGAAAATAAAAAATAAAAAAAATACATTTATACTCTACTCAATTCTAGACAATGACTTCGAAAGGAAGAAATCGCTATAAGTGATAAGGCCGCCAATTGTTACCTTCTCTCATAAGTTTGTTCTTTTACCTTATTTTATTTATTTTGGTGTACAATAAAGAGTATTTGTCTTGTCTTGTCTTGACTTCCCACAAGCTAGGGTGAAAAAAAAATTTTTTTTTGCCTCTCTTTTCATGTACAAGGCCCCCCTGAAAAATAATTTAAGTACTTTTAATTCAATATTCGACTTTGGTTCAACTTTTTACACAACATACGAGTATCAAAATTTCAAGTATCTATCTCATTCTCATTCCGTAGAAAACCGTGTCCGACAGACAGACGGACAGCGGATTGACAATAATAGGCCTCCGTTTGCCCCTTGGGTACGGAACCCTAAAAACCTTTATCTATTACAACAACATATCGTCACGACATAATATGTATATCCCCGAGGGTGTCAGGGATGTTTGTGAGAGTGGACTAGGACTTTCAATAGAACAGTCAATACGTAAACCCTCTTATCACCTTCTCATTTTTACGTCCCTACGTGATAGGAGTAAGAATTATCACCGTGATTCAGGCACAAATACCCGCTTTTTAGGGCATGCAGTATTTTCACTTACAGTGTTTTGCTTCAACGTGCGTAAATCTAATATATGGACATAAATCTCGGAAAACTCGTTGGTTAAATACAAATGGCGGCCAACATCGTTTATGGCGGCCGAAGCATACATTTCTGACAGAAATTCATGCTTTGGCTGCTTTATATAACGGTTTTTAAGTGGCACGGCTTGCGATCCGAAATTGAGAGTGCATCGTCTTACAAACTGAGCTACTGCTGCTAATTTTTTACAAAGGAGACTGTTATTTTTTGTATTGAAAGTGGTCTATGGACCAACAGATATAATATTGTGGTTTTTACGTTAGGTAACCCCAACTACACCTCTGTGCGAAACAGTTTTTCGGTACTTTTCGGACAGAAAGAGGTGGCGTCAGCGGCAGCGTCTTCAAAAACACGGCGTATAGTTTACCAACGCTAGTATAACAGGCCACTTATTTATAGTTCTTAGTTCGGCGTCATTGCAGTCAAAAATGTAATAAATGTAGCTCATTGCAAAATCGGAGTTCTTATAAGTTCGTTACTTTATTATTACATTATTGTAATAAAAATACTTAGTTAAAGTAAAATAATACTAATTTATTTATTTATTTATTTATTATAATTATTACTGGTGAACCCAATTACAATAATTATTAGATTTAGTATTGAAACATAAAATTTAAAATAACTTCAAAAAATAACTAATTAACTTACAAATTAATTTACTTTTACTATCAAAGAACAAGTCAGGAGACGGTTCGGACTCTAAGAATGCATTGAGAGCTGTCGTCATTTTACACATTATTACTAATATATTTAACTTGAAATATCTCAAAACTGTCAAATCAGATATTGATGACGTCATAACAAAAAAATACCGTCTAAATGTGTACTTCCTAAAAAAAATTACTCCATATCTGTTGGTCTACACACCACTATCGCCCAGTCTCCTTTAGCCGTTACATTATACTATATAAAAAAGTAGAAGAGGCGAACGTATTTTGTAAATACGAACAACTATGTACTGTTGTCAACGAAATACAACAAACAAAATACACACAAACATGACTCCAAACTCCTAACAGTTTAAATATCACATGGCAAAAAAGGAAACTTGTTGGCGACAAAACGAACTTGATCCTTTTTTCTTTCATGCAATTGGAGTTTTTGGACGAAACCTTAACAAATCACCGTGCGAATTCCCATAGCTTAATTATTTCTAAAAGAATTTTTTTCAGAGAATATACGCGATTTTAGGACATAGTTTTCATTATTTTGGTATACAAATTAACCATTATATTTTTCATGATTTTTTAAAGAATTATCGCATATGTCGTCACTTGAGAAGATGATAAACATTATACTGATTGAGATGTGTGATTGCTTATAAAAAAAGTTCTGTCTGTATACTCA
Source organism: Ypsolopha sequella (assembly GCA_934047225.1). Lineage (NCBI taxonomy): Eukaryota > Metazoa > Arthropoda > Insecta > Lepidoptera > Ypsolophidae > Ypsolopha > Ypsolopha sequella. The sequence continues at coordinate 17,585,407 of OW203998.1, forward strand.
TCTGTCATCCATCTGTCAAATCAGTCGGGAGCAAATCATGACAAATGTATCTTGATAGCAAAGGACACATTTCTAAACAGTCATTTCTCAAAGGCAAATGGAAGTTGCAGCTTTTTCTTACAAGTATTCATCATCATGAGGTTTTTTAGACCACAAGTTCTAAAATATGGTCTATTAAACCAAAATCTCGAAATAGTTTTCGAATTAACACACCTTGACATAATTTTATCTATGCGATTATAAACTTAAAATTCGATACGTTTCTAATCCGATTTATAATGCATTGGCAATACTGGGAAATAATATTCTACAGGTACCGTAGAGGGAGTAAAATATTTTACTCCCTCTATGACAGGTACAGACCGTTGACCAAGTGTGAGGTACGAGTACCTACCCTACCCTTTCGACACAGTATAAAAGTAGACAGTAGTTTAACTGGGCGGTGTCCTTGAAATCAATACATACGGCCGCTCGGTGCCTAAACATGCGCTAGGGCTGCCAACTGACTGTTAACGTATTTGATAATGCTATATTAAATTGTCGCATTATTTTATTTAAACAGCTATACAATACACAACATATTATTCTATAATTTCGTGCCATAATTTACGAAAATGCGCGGGAGCGGCTAACAGTGTCAACCCGGTAACGTGCGTACGCAACCACGGTGCGACCGCGATCGTCGTAAACTGAGTTGAACCGAGTTTTGGGAGGGGTTCGTTTCGGCCCGTTTGTATGAAGATAGAGTACTGTCTACTTCCTTATACTGTGCTTTCTATCTATGTCGTCGATTTTTAAATTAATAACATTGTTTATATACTTTTCAATGCATGTGCTCGTAAAGGCCCACTTTTTATGCATCAAAACCGAACAAAAAGTCGATTATTTTGCCCTAGGGCTTTATTTATTTACAATGTTTGGCTAACCTGCAGCCTTTCCCGTGTACCATAGATGTTATACTTTTTTTTCCACTGTTTAACGGCTCTGGATACAGTCCTTTTGAGCCAATTATAATTTAAAGTTCACAAGGTTATATTTATTTTCATTTCCTCACACTATGCATTGAAAAACTACTATTTTATTCAGCTAGGATTACGTGGTTGTCGCAGGTACACACACATACCTGAATAAGTATATTATACGTATAGTAATAATATTTCATAATAAGTTAACGACATGATATTATGTGAAGGCGGCGAATACAACACGAAAAATTCGACCGTACTTACCAGCTATAACAGTTGCTACAGCGGCTAGAAGCAGCTTCAGGAATAACAGCAGCGCCATTTTGTCGCTCCTGAAAACAAAGGAAAAATTGTGTTTAAGTAAACAATACTTACTGAAATTAAACTCCAAGATGTAAGAAAAATTCAAAGAATGTTGGTGTGAAAACAAAGAAGTAAGAATAAATGGAAGATTTCATTTTGAACCCCAAATATCTTTTGTATTAATTTTTTGCACAAGTCAGTCTAAGAAACATTGACAAAATGCCCTCGCCCACTCAAACTATTTTTACTTACCCACGTGCTCAGAAACTGTTGAATGTAAAAATAGAAATCTTAGAAAGTAAAATAATGCGTTTTAGACGTGCCTGTAAGCAAAATAATTTCTAGAGGTAATCGGTTAACATTGTTGAATTTAGTCCCATTTTTATATTCCAGCAGAATATTGTGTAAATTGTTTTTAGTAATAAAAAGTAACTTATAATTATTAGTAGGAACTGTGAACTCGTGGAAGCCCTCTCACAATCCCATATTTTGGAAACCCTTTGACCGGTTTGGCTCATGATCGAACTTAAAAACTCTTTTCGTCTTATTTACTCGCTTACTAAATTTCATGACGTTCCAAGTTATCGTCGGACAAACATTCATATAAACATACAAACGCTGGATTATTCAAGTAGACTCGGAGAACTTCGCTCGCTCATTCAATAAGCGTGATTATGAGCGTGATTTACGAAATTCATGCTAATTTTCCGATACAAGCAAATAAAAAAGTTTGACCAAAACATTTTTGCAGTAAGGGCCGAACAATGAATGCCTTGGAAGCGTTGGAAATAAATAAATTACTACACACAAATCCCAACACCATTCTCAACCATCAAATAGAGATCAAAATTCCCCATTTCAAGTAATTTGAGAGATTTGTAGAAAATTTAGCCCCCCAAAAACGACATTTCAGTTTTAATTTTGTACCCGACATATATTTTGACTCGCATTTGACATAATTTAATAATTACAATTATTCCCTATTGTTAAGGTATGTATTTATTGTTTTACATTTATTTTGATAATATATTTCATTTTCATAACTAATGACTTACAGCTTATAAACTTTTCCCGATAATTGATTGAAATTTATTATAATGGCATCCCAAACGCTCGTTATCTAATCAGTTTAACATTTTCATGTTTATCATTGAATTCCATAATTAATTCTAATTATTCTCCACTTTTCGTTTCCACGAATGACATCCCCATCTTTAATGTTATTCTACCTTACCTACTATTTTCCCTATAATCTAAATGCTATTCTACCTACAATTGTCATTGATTAACGACGTACTTCACTATTTGATATATCATTAATTGCACAGAATAACATCTAATCAGTCTAAACCTTTGATGATGGTGTAAAACCGAAACCGGTCGGATTAAATAACCCAATAAACTGTGAAACGAGAGCAAGTGTGTTTATTCATCATGTTGTTATCCAAGGTTCACCAAGAGCCAACAATCGCAAGTATTATAATCAAATAAAAAAGTGTTCTTTTTATATTTTAAAAGGCGAATAAATTTTTATATTATGTTCTACGTTTAAAAAATCTAAGCCTTTCAGGAATTTACTGAACAGTACGCAAACGTATAATATAAAACGAGTGGTATCGTCGTGGGACACCCGGTTGGTACGAAGTTCTAACGTACTATAGCAAAAGTGTCGTGACGGTCTAAGTCTTGCACTTTTTTCGGCCTAGTTTTCATTCGCCAGTGTTTAGAGTGTAACGTGCTATAAGGAACTTCGTTCCAATAATAATATTATTATGCAAATAACTTGTTTCAGTTTAAACAAAATTTTAATGTGTTATGCGAAAAATACATATAGACTTACCCCCATTACATAAAGGCTTACCCTCATTACATATAGACTTACCCTCATTACATATAGACGTACCCTCATTACATATAGACTTACCCTCATTACATATAGACGTACCCTCAATACATATAGACTTACCCTCATTACATATAGACGTACCCTCATTACATATAGACTTACCCTCATTACATATAGACGTGCCCTCATTACATATAGACTTACCCTCATTACATATAGACCTACCCTCATTACCTTGCGGCCTACGCAACCATAATAATTGCTATATCTGAATACCGCCTCTGCAGCCGAATGGTAGAGCGCTCGCATACTAACCCAGAGGTCGTGGGTTCAATTCCCACGACGCACATTAATTTATTGCACCCGAAGTACGGCAATAGGCTTTGATTATTAATCTAAGGGCGATACGGTTCATCATCCATCACGTCTGGGTAAAGTGGGTGTACTAACTGTGACACACTTGTGAACACGTCTGACAGCCCCTCAGAGATTCATGTCGTGACGATACGTGTATGTGTTTATGTCCGTAATAGTATATCGTGACGTAACGTTTGCTTTCATAACTTTCGCTAATAACAACCGTGTTATAATAATTTTCATTGGCACTTCCTTATATGGAGGGTATTTTTTGCCGTAAAGGCAAATATGTACAGATACCTACATCAGATCTGGGGATCTAAAAAGGCCAACTTGGGTGAATCATGAAATGATTTGAAAGTAGGATAGAGTCAGAGTTTCTTCATGCGTGCAAAAGAGACAACATTACAACAGAATCATAACATGGTTCATCCAAAGCGGCCTTTTTAGAGGGCCAGGGGATCTAAAAAGGCCGACTTAAGTGAATTATAAAATGATTTGAAAGTAGGATGGAGTCAGAGTTTTTTCACGCGTGCAAAAGAGACGGCATTACAACAGAATCATAATATGATTCATCCAAAGCGGCCTTTTTAGAGGACAAAAAGGCCGCTTTGGATGAATCATATTATGATTCTGTTGTAATGCCGTCTCTTTTGCACGCGTGAAAAAACTCTGACTCCATCCTACTTTCAAATCATTTTATGATTCACCCAAGTCGGCCTTTTTAGATCCCCTGAACACACGAAAAAATATGTAGATATGGCTCTTGTATTTCTCAGTTTTGTTAGTTGGGTAGGTATCTATCTCCATGACTCGATTCACGCACGCACGACGACACCTGCCCTATAGAGGGAATTTATAACAGTCAACCTTAATTTGTACACTTGTTTCACTTGAGGTTTTTTACGCCCCGTCTTGATAGGGAGTGATATTTGTTGCCGTAATTCTTTTAAGGATTCCGTAGTACCTAAAAGGTACAAAAGGAACCTTCACGGTGCGAATACTTTGTCCGTCCGTCCGTCCGTATGTCACAGCCTCATAATTTTAGCAACGTTAAAGATTTTTAAAAAAAATTTACACAAAAATATCATTAATTTGCCCACATATCACGGTGTAAAAAATATATGAAAAATTTGAAATTGTTAAAAATATTTCATTTTGAAAAGCTTTATATATATATATATATATTTATACGAATCAATAATTAAATAAAATACTTTATAATTATACAATTACACGGCTTAAGATATATTTCGGGTCCGACCTGGACCCGGCATATTATCTATTGAACATAAAAGTAAAAATATTTCCAAAACAAAAGTGAGAAAAATAAAAAATATTATCCTAAACATACAATATGGATATCAAATTGTAGATATTGAAAAGCTAATTGTAAAAATATATACTTTTACTATATTTACTAGCACTGGTTTCGAGGAATCTTTAAAAAAAACACAAAAATAAACATAAATAAACACAAAAATAACTCCGAAAAACATAGACTGAAAAATATGGAAAAAATCATAGTAATATGTGTTTATGTAAAGATTACAGGAAAAATAAAGCGATTGAGAAATTCACGAAAAAAACTGACAAAATCATTATTCATAATACGGAACGCGAGTCTGACTCGCACTTGGCCGGTTTTTTTAAACTTCAATGCGTTATCTGCTTTTTGGAATAAATAGAACAATTTATGTATATAAATTCAATATACTTTTTTTTAAACTATTAAACTTGTTTTAATATTAACAGGAAGTGACGTAATCATATTAGGTTGAACTGTCGGATTCTTGTCAGACTTTAGAATGCGTTCAACAAAAAAACGCTTATTTTAAATTCAGACTACTAAAAACAATTAATAAGGGCTATACCTCGAAACGGCGGTTTTCGAATCGTAAATATTGGCGGAAAAAAGGCTAATTAAGATTTTACAGAGAGAGATCGAAGAATATTTAGTTTTAACAGCACTAAAACTAAAATTAAAGCCTTCAGAATCGGCTTTATTGACTACAGTGCTACAAGTATCTTATGGCGCGTGGATTGGTTGTGTCCAAAATCGGAACTAACGCCGCTACCAAACTCCTTGTTTCACAGCTGCGCCCCCCTGTCACTGTCATCCACGCGCCATCAGATCCTGTAGCACTGTAGATAGCGATTAATCGTTCAATAAGTGAAATTCGCCGAAAAATAAAAAAGTTCATTGGTACATACTTGAACGTTTGGATTCACACCTGTATAGCAAGATAGAGTCCATCGTCCTACCACCCAGGAGAGAGGATTTCGGTGTCGGGGATACCTCCAAAATCTTTGGTTTTCAAAAAATCTAAAATTGTCTGACAATGGTATCGATTCGCCATAACACGTCTTAACTTATTTGACAGAACTAACCTTATTTTAAGCGTCCTGTCTTTTTCTTTCTTTATCGAAAAGACAAGGACAGAACGCTTAAATTAAGTTTAGTCCTGTCAAATAAGTTAAGATGTGCTTCACCGAATCGGTACCAGTATCACCGCAAAAAAAATGTAGGTGATAGTCAACAACCTGTTCATTATTTTTTCAATGCAAGGGCCTCGTCAAGGCCCACTTTTTATGCATCAGAACCGAACAGAAAGTCGATTATTTTGCCCTAAGGCTTTATTGTTATTATTTTTTTTGCTTTATTTACAATGGTTGGCTAGCCTGCAGCCTTTCCTGTGTACCATAAATGTTATACTTTTTTCCACTGTTTAACGGCTCTGGATACACAGTGGCGTGCACAGAACTTTTTGCTGAAAAAGCAAACAATTGGTCAAGAAAAACAATTAAAAAAATATGAAAAAATTTAAATACCACTTTGAAAAAAAAAATGTATGACGCCAGGGTAGACAATGTCTACCCTAGAGTGAAAATTTCCTATACAAACTTTTTTTTTCAAGGTGATATTGAAATTTTTTCATATTTTTTTTATTGTTATTCCTGACCAATTGCTTGCTTTTCCAGCAAAAAGTTCTGTGCACGCCACTGGGATACAGTCCTTTTGAGACAATCATAATCTAAAGTTCACAAGATTAAATTTGTTTTATTTCCTCACACTATGCATTGAAAAACGTAGTATGATACACGGGCGTAAAAGCAATAAATTACTCGGTTACGTTTAAAACTTCTCGTAATTTATTCCTTTTTGCCCTTGTAGCATAAACTACTATTATTTGAAAAAAATGAATGGAACACGACACGTATTGCATGCATTACAAGTACAAGCATTTCTGAAAGATTTATCCCCCTCCCCCCCGAAAAGGAATTCTGGCTTCGGGCCTGCGTCCTACCAACTAACTACTGCCGCTTTTAGACCACACAAATTATTTTATTAATTCAGCAATGACGTCATTTTGATAAATCTAACAAGATAAATAATTTAAACTCCTTACTTGTAAAGTAGTAGGTAATTTAGCGTATATTTCTCATTCAAATTATATGCAGCAGACTGGTTTTAAAAGGAATGTTTTAAATTTTTGTCCACACTTTGGGTGGGAAATATTATTTATTTGACATGGGCACATTTCGGAGAGTCTAAGCACGTCCACGCGACACTTGCTTGAATTTATTTTTTCAATTTGTCACATTCCCAGTTTGTTTTTTTTTTATGTTGGCTGGCGATATTCTTTTGCATATTTTCTCAATACTTTTTCAGCTGCTTATTGGAAAGACAAAGGTACCTTATTCGGGAAACAATATTTATTCGTACATAAGTATCGAATATGCTTTTATAGCAGAGCTTGGGAAAGCCGGAAACTGGTGACAGTACTCGTCCATACGAACAACTTTTACTATGGAACCAACCCTCGAATAACCCTATCGCCGTTCTTCGGGCACAAATTATTTCCTCACCATGTTTTCCTTCATCGTTCAGCAAGTGGTAAGTATTAGATAATACTCGTACAAATACAATGCACATAAATTCCGGAAAACTCATTGGTGCATGCCCGACCGAGGATCGAACCTCGGTCTCAAGATTGAGAGGCCACCGTTAATTAGTTACTTAAATTACTCCAAAAATAAAATCCAACTTGGAACTTGGGAGAGATCGTATATATGGTCGCTTGGTGCTCAGTACGGACCAGGCCTAAATAGGCAGCGATAAATAACAATTTAGTGGGCACGAACGACAATAACCATGTGACGTCACCATGTTTCATCGTTGCGCAGCTCAGCAAAAACTATTATGTAGAAGCGCAGCGATGCAATGTGATGGCGCCACCCATTAGATACCATGCGTGCTATCGGGGGAGCATCTGCTGAGATAACAGGAGCGGGTTAGCGGCGGCGGCTTCTACGATAGCACGCATACATACTTTTTTATTAGGTTGTACACATTTTTAGGTTAGATGTTTTATTTTTTTATTTATTTTTTGTCAATTTCATTGTGACTGATGCCGGACCCAGGATAGGGCCCGAAATATATCTCACAGTAACTTGCATTTTATTTAATTAAGTGTACCTATATACAAGGTGACTTTTTGATCATCGTCCAAATTCATACTGGAGGCTTGATAAGTGATCAGTGTCTTGGATCAATAACAATTTTTGTGAATTTGTAAAATGAAATTTCGGCTTCCCATAGAAATTCACTTCCAGTTCCGAGTGAATCACTATGGGGAGTCGAAATTTAAATTTACGAATTTTACAAATTGTTATTGATCCATGATACTGATCACTTATCAAGCCACCAGTATGAATTTGGACGATGATCAAAAAGTCACCTTGTATATATAATAAAAACTACATTTAAAGACAAACTAGTCAATTAATAACGTTTATTTCCAAAAATAAAAGTATTTAGATAAATACCCTACTATAAGACCTTGTAGCACTCTAAACACTTGCAATCCTCTATAATAAATCTAATAACACTTCAGTTGTACCTAATCATCATGCTGATCACATCACCAAGGACATATTTTATTGACACGCCATGGACGTTTCGTTGGTAGATATTTAGTGCTTCCTTGACATGACAGTGACTGTTAGACCCAGAAGGACATGCCGTGTCGGTATGCAGATGGTCTCTTTCCCACAGGCAATGAGTCATCCATCACTGATTATGGTTGATTAAGACTTTGGGCGTACTTCATTGAACATGTAGATGATGAAGAGTCTGAATCACCACAGAAAGAAAAAGTAGATTCAAAGAATGGTTAAGTTAATGAACCTGGAATAGAAGTTTATGGTCTTCTGTGTGAACAATGAGTCATCCATCACTGATTATGGTTGATTAAGACTTTGGGCGTACTTCATTGAACCTGTAGATGATGAAGAGTCTGAATCACCACAGAAAAAAAAGTAGATTCAAAGAATGGTTAAAGTTAATGAACCTGGAATAGAAGTTTATGGTCTTCTGTGTTCAAATGGTGTTCAATTGGTCTTGACAGCTCTTAGTTACACTAAATCTTAAAGCCTTCAAAATGTGTACATTAAATATTACTGCGTTCTTGCAATAACTTTGCAATAGTTATTTGTTTGTAATTCTTAGCACGAGCTAAGTTGCATTGTTAACCATGTAGGTAATATATACTCTTAAGGCGATATGTAAAAGTTTTAGCGTCCCTGTTACTCCATATGCGAAAAAACCGTCAGTGCAAGGGGGACGGATTCGTGGAAAAGTAGCAAAAAGTCGGTTTTTTATTAATTTAAAATGTACTAAAGATGTTATCAAAATTTCGTTTAACCGGGTCCTACATACCATTAAAACCCATCTAATAAAATATAATTGCAGTCCATATGTCATTCTAAATTGTCAAACCAGGAGAATTGGTGTCGATAAAGACCTCATTTCAATAAATATTTCTATCGAGCCGAAATTCTCTAATCGCGTTTCTGTTTTAACAGTTCCCTAGAGAAAGATTTCAAAAATAATATATTATTTTATCAAAATTATACCTTATTTACCAAAGTAGATATATAAGTTATAAAAGTGTCGATTTTTTTCCGTAGCGCCTTAACATTGTTGAATGGAATCTTACACCTAGAATACGATACGAATCATTAAATTTTATTAAACTCCACACATCTGGCCCTACCTTCAAAACTTAAAAATCCCCTGTTAACTTTTCACCTGCACACTTGAACAAGTCCAGAAGCTGACGGACCTATGGACTGACAAGGGCCTGTAGGTTGGAGGCTTACAAACCTCCCCTTTGCTGACGATATCGTCTTGTTTGCTACATCGGCGTCAGAGCTGGAACACATGCTTCAGGAACTAAGCACAGTGAGCTTTGAGGGTGGACATACACGAATTGATCCAAAACACCATTAATAATGACCAATAGAACATAGGTTCGAGGTAGATGGGAATGTAGCACAATATTTCAAAAAATACATACTTTCATATATCTGAGCCAGATTGTCTCCTTCGATAAAAGGCAAGACAAGGAAATCGATAGACGTATCGATAACGCCTGGAAGAGCTACTGGTTCACGAAAGAGACGATGACGGGTGACCTTCCATTGTCACTGAAGCGTAAACTTGTTGACATCCTCCCTGTTCTTACATATGGTTCCCAAACGGTAGGTAAGCACCGGTTCCCAAATGGTAGGTAACTAGAGAGGTTCCGAGCATCAGAAGTCCAAACTCAAGGTTTGCCAACGAGCAATGGAGCGCAGCATTTTAGGGGTAAAACGGGTCGACCGTATCCAAAACACTCAACTGCGTTTCAGAACTCGAATTGCTGACGTTGGTGTCTAGATAGCAAAACTAAAATGTAAATGGACTGGCCACGTTAGTCGTATGCATAGGTGGGCAAAACTCGCTACCGTGTGGGCGCCAGATGACGCTATCGACGGCCAGGCAGACCAAAAAGACGATGGCGGGATGATCTCTACTCATTTTTACCGGGGTGGTTGGAAGTAACGTAGGAACTTAATGTGGTCAGTAACGGGAGGCTTTTGCCCAGCCGTGGGACACTTTAGAAACTAAATAAAAACAATCGAAAAAAAGTCTTCGCGAGGAGAACTGAAAAAAAAGAATGGTTGCTATATCACAAATGTTTGTTGCACGTTACCAAAACCAGTAATTAAAACGTGTTTTGTAAATAGAATTAAGCTGTTCTTTACTAAGTTTTTAAAGCTAACTGTTGGCAACTTAGTTTTACTCTTCGTACAAAGTTGATTGGTTGGTCCATAGAGGAGATTTTTTTCTCTATGGGTTGTTAATACACATGTATGAACAAATTACTTTGGATTGACTAAAATTTTAAATAATTAGTACATCTAATGGTTTAGTTTATAATGTTTAAATTATTCCTGTAATAATTAATGGTATGGTGGTGTAATGTTACCTCTCATACTCCTACATACATTCCGCTCATACTTTATACTAACCAATCAGAAAAACTTAGACATCGCATTAATTACAACAAATAAATGCTTGACAATATTTTGGTCAACAGTGTACATATTGAATACATGTTAATGTATTCGGTTACCAGCTATCAAATGAGTTTGACTTTTTATTTTATTATTATTAGCTAACATTTTGACTACTGATAAATAAATATATTGAATAGCTTACCCAATTTGAGATATGCAGCTACATTGGTTTTGCTAACTTGAACAAAAATTTGGTTTCTATTAATATAATGGAACTTGCAAGTAACAAAATTGGTACAACTAATTCATTTTTTTTTTATGTGTTGCGCGCACCGGAGCATCGCGTGAAGCCTGATGAAGGTCACTTTTATTTTTAAACGAAACGTCGGGTATTTTGGTAAATTTAAAGTGAGTCTTAGCTGTATTATGTAATTTGGTATAATAAAATAATAATAAATTATCTTTACCAAAAGGTCAGTCACGTGGCTCAGTGGCATGATCATACTAAGGCAATAACATAGAGGAAAAACCCCTCTAAGGGCAATAAGAATACAAGAAAGAGTGAGTGAAAACACTCCTTTACACGCTCCATTTATTGTTAAGTTGGTAGTAAACTTAAAAACATTCCAAAATATCTAATGAAACTAGTAGAACCTCTTACAAAAGCCGCCATTTCTTTTTACAACCTTTTGTGCTAAGTCTTAATAGAGACATTAAAGGGTTCTCTACACAAATGAAGACCCTTTTCTTTTCATCACTTAATGTTATCGTTATCTTAAATGGGCCCCTATCACGCGTACTATTGTCTAATTATTTCTATTTTACGCATAAAGTTTATGTTTTATTAAAACGAAATTTTACACCAACTGCAAGTGTCTGGGTCGTTAATTTTAATGGGAAAGTTAAAGATAAAAATATATTCCAAGTGTTTATTGTAGATTTGTAGTGTGCAGCCGCGCGCAACCTCTTTTTATACCCTAATTTTGCCTATTGTTGGAATATACCAAGTCAAAATCATGAAGAAAATTTGCGCAGGCGCACTTTTCACCCTTTTTGCAGTAATTATGTGGGTCGGCGGAACTTCCTCTGATAGAACAAAGATGCAAAACTAAACATTGAAAAATCTTCGATGACTCGACTAACTAACTGTTATTTGCTTTTTATTTCCGAGAAATAATTGAGCAGCGGTAGCTCAGGGGTAGAACGCTGGCCTCTCAATGTTGAGATCCAGGTTTGATCTCCAGTCGGGCATGCACCAATGAGTTTTTCGTAATTTATGTGCATAGTATTTGTTGTTACTTACCACTTGGTGAACAGTGAAGGAAAACACCTGCATGCCCTAAATGCGTGTATTTGTGCCCGGAGAACGGTGATAGGGTTCACCACTCATCACGTTGGGGCGTAATAGTCCTCGGTGCACTGCGGGTGTACCGAGTGTAGACTGAGTTGCATTTCACAGTTCACACTCGGAACACCCCCACGGGGATTCATGTCGTGGCGATATAGAAACTTTTACGTGTCCGCGCGATACTTTAAGGGGAAATATGAGCCAAATATAAATGAAATCACAGACTCTGGATGATTTTGTTGCAATAATCAGGAAACACACAGTCATTAAAAAAATACACCTATGTTTTCCGAACGTTTATCAAGTAAGTTTGAAAAAACCACATCAATTGATTCATATATTTGTTGTAAATAAAATCTTTTGTGAACATCTATTCTATTTTGTGTAAATCAAACTTTATATTGATTTTCTCTCGAGTATCGATATCAGGATTTGGTTGTTTATTTATAGAATGTATTAAATGTTAATGCATGCACTATTAGTGATTAAATATAATAATAGGTCTTTACATATGAAATTGCCGTTTTCTAGAGAATTTGAAGGAAACTTCAAAGTTGAATTCAGTACTACCTAAAACATTTTTGTATTTTTTTTAGGAATGGCAAATCTAAATTATGAAATTTCTTTTGCGTATGAATGAAACAACATTAAGTTAACAGCAACATTAATTTCATTTTTGAAAAGTGTCAGCTGTAAAAAATTATAACGAATCTTATCATGGAAATGGATGGCATTTAGGACAAACTGTTTTTGAAGATTTAATTTTTATAATAAAACTGCAGATACAAACAAAATTTAATACGTAAATGTTTTTACACCTTAAATCAACTGTCAAACGAAAAAACAAATAATTGAAATAGCCACTGAATAACAGGAATTATGAACTCATGAATCTCTAAGAAAATTTCAACAATTTCATATGTAAAGCCCTATTATAATATTGCATGCATTTTACGACTTATTCTACCACCATAAACTATATTTAGAGGACTGGAACAGTTTTACCACGCAGAGTAGAAATATTAAGTCTCATATTGTTAATAATTTAAAAATGCAATTTATTGGGTTATGAAATAAAATTATTATTATTCTTATTCACTTACCTGTGAGTCTTATCATCGAAGTGTTTGCGCTGGGCCTAGGTACCTATATATTTTGCTCATTATACATACTGTAGGAGTACATACCCAATCGATTTACTTACGGGTGAGTACAACAAACGCACGTGAGTTTGTAGCATACAATACAACTCCCTTGCTGTACTATATATGTGAAGACCACACCAGAAGGTTCCGGGTATCAAACGGTTCATGTTACCTCATTCAATTGATCGATATTTTGCAGTACCACAGACGTTGGTAAGAATCTTTATCACAAACCGTTAGGGTTAATTTTTCAATAACAGCCTCAGAAAATTTAAGCAGCAGTATACGGCTTTAATTTATTTTATTTTATAGTTGTTTTAGCTACAGTTTTATTAATCGGAATCGTGTAATTGGAAATTCAGGAAATTATCAATAAACATTCTAACTTCGCCTTTGGTAAAATCACTGGAGAGTTTTGATACCAAGAGCAGGTTTGAATGACTAATTTAGTTAGTAACTATTTAAATATATGATCAATTGATCACCTATGGTCTAGCGGTTTGAAGGACGACCACCGATGCGAAGGTCGCGGCATCAAATCCCGTGCCCCACATTTGCGTGGGGTCTGCGTGCTTCGGTTTTTTTTTTTTTTTTTTCATAAAGTAGGTAATAGAAAAATTAAGTCCAATTTGTTGTTTCGCTGCATGATTATTAGTAGTACCCGTTGAAGACAAAATATGAAGGGTAGAAGGCTAGAATGATGAATGTCCTATTTTCAACATTTCGAGATAATCGAATTTAAAGTTTGAACTTCTTATACTATTGAATATGCAATAGCTCATTTAGTTTTGTTATTAATTTATGATAGCTCATTATATAAGGATAGTAATAAAATGTAAAAAAGATCAGAAATGTCGTTTTATTATTACAAAAAAATAGATTCAAATATCGAAGTGTCAAATTTACAATACAATAATGATCAATGTCCAAAATATACAGCATTTTTGCAGTGGAAACCACAGAAGTTCTGTGGTGGAAACTAACATTTTTATTGTTATAAAATAGTATCTAATTATTTTCAACGAAATCTTGAGAGTATGCGCAAATTCATCGGCAGCGAATGACAAATAATATTTTGTGAAATTTGACATTGACAGATGCAGCGTTCCGAATTGGACATTCAGCTTTTTAACTGCTCACACACATTTCACAGTATTATCGCAGTGACTCTCAGCGTTGTTGCTGTGGAAAGGAATATTCCTTTCTGATATATCTCTGGACTGACCGAGATTTGAAAGTGCTACCAAACACAAAAAAAACATTTTTTAGACATTCATCGTTCTAGCTTTGTACCCTTTAAATCTTAGAGCTCCAAGCTTTAAATAAGCCAACATATAATCGCCTCTATCAAAAGCTTGCCATTTGTGCGTCTTTGCCATTGAACTTTTTGTGCTGGACAGGTAATAAAAAAGTTGCTAGGGTAGGCCATACTCTTAAGGCACGTTACACTGTGGGTACATATTTGAGCCCGAAGTACGGCGATAAAGCTTACCACCCAAATTCAATTCAATTCAAATAGTTTATTTTGCAAAGCAGGTATAGATATATACACTTTTTACACGTCAAATTTAATCTAATAAAGAAAATATATGTAATAGAATAATAAATGTACATGAACTAAATTAAAGGTTTATTTAATTTATGTAGCAATATATTTACGATTAAAATGATAGGTAAAATATATATTATACAAGGTAAAATCCAATCAGCCGCCCGAACCCATACCGGAGACCCGGCCAGGGACCAGGAACAAGGTTCAGTGATCACCAACCGAGCCCCCAGCACGAATCCAGGCGGCCGACCAAATCCCATCCTATATACTACATACTAATAGGTTACATATATAAATACATGCCTACCTCCGCCCATTCGATTAGTCTTGCTAAGAAGAAGGGCAAGAAACTTAGCAAGATCATGTCTTTTTTTCAACATAAAACTTATACTATACAATATATGACTTATATCTACTTTAACCAAGGGATAAGAAAATACAAGACAGTAGGAATTCAGGTTAATGAAAAAAAGAAAAACATATATATCTTTGTCTACCTGTCTCATATAGTCCTTTTCCTTTTACAGTCTATAATCAATTAATGTTTACACCTTAGAGGAATCATAAGTTAAGAAATTATACTATTTAATTAAATTATAACTTACTACGAGTATCATTATCACTGTAACACCATGCTTCACCATCATCCAAATATTCATTTATTTTATAATATGCCTTTTTCAACCACCACCAACCATAACGCTGGGACGTTATAAACGTCGGTGAAACGTGGGTGTGTGTGTGGTCCATACTCGGAAATAACTCTGACATCCCCTAGCTAGGTTATACATGTCATGACTTGGTACCTACAATCCTACATAATCTAAGGTCATCACAATGTTTATATCGAAAAATATCCTATTAGAGTCGTATCATCTTAGACCCTTATCTATTCCTAAAGCTGCTATTGGATACCTTTATGGTTTTGTTTGCAGTGGCATTACTAGCCTTCCTTATTTTCATTTCGTTTAAGTACCGTGTGACATAATTATTGTATTTAATTGCCTTATAAACTTTGTTGCACATATAAAAACTGCATTTTTAAATGTAAATACGCTCTGCATACTAACAATAATGATCTGCATACCAACTACGTTTTAACATCTTGTCCGAGAGCAGGCCGAAAATAAAATTTTATTGCTAGGTGTTCACATCAAAATTAAAATTATTCGACTTTTTACGCACGCTCTCATTTCGAGACCACCAAGCTGGATTCTCAAAAGCGCTCGATTTCGAAATACCACTCGAAGTTGGCTTGCTTCCACGAGCTACTTCATTGTCATTATACCTTCCCTTTACGTAATAGACCACCGGGAAGGCAGCAAAAAAGTAGGAAACCGCTATTGGGCACGAGTCTATTCAGGAAATTGTCGACACGTGTTCAGATTGCGGAAAAAACTTCATGATGAAGCAGATGATAGTGGATCGGAAATGATGGTACGAAGTGAGATAGCAATAGTAATTTTACCGATACATACTCTTAATTAACAGCCTAGTATAATGATGCTTGTTTTGCAAAATGAAAACCTATTGGAATTTCTCGACATATCTTTAGGGCCTTCTCAGAAATAATTCTTTAAAAAGCCTTGTGTAAAGAACTTACATGAAACCTGTCCTCCCATCTAAAATGCACATCAAAATACATTGCTGACTCGTTATAAATAATTCAGAGAGCTTCAATGAGGTCCTTTTGATCGCATTTTTCTCGCAAATTGTCGTCATGATTGCGATCCAAAATGTTCGGAGAGTAATCTTGCGCATGTACGCTGAAGAGCTTAATTGTATTTCAATGGGATACGTTATTAAATTGTGAGGATATTCTAAGAAGTCCATCAATGTTGTATGTTGTAAAAGTCTGTTTTTTCGGTTTAGACCATCGACATACATTGAGACGCCTCATTGAGATCAGATATTTGTGTCAAATGAGCTGAGAAGATACTCCGCTTCATTTGGCACATACATAACACGGTATTTTTAGTAAAACAAAATTGCAAAACAAATCTTGAATATTTTAGGGCTCCGAGGTCAAAATTTTAAAAAATAACCCTAAGTTTAAGATACAACTGTCTGTCAATCACAGTTGTTTTAGGGTTCCGTACCCAAAGAGCAAAACGAAGCCCTATTAATGTCACTTCGCTTTCCGTCTGTCCTTCCGTATGTCACGTGTTTCTTACTCTTAGACGGAATGAGATATAGACTTGAAATTTTGATATATTGTGTAGAATATTGACCCGAAACCGTGTATTGAATTAAAAATGTTATTAAATTATTTTATTTTTCATACATGAAAAAGGAGACAATTTTTTTTTTCTTTCCCTAGCATGTGGGGTGTCATAAATATATAAATTATATGTATATTTTTATTTGCTATAATAATGAGATACTGGTATCAAAGTTGTCACTTTTAGACCATTTTTGTTACAGGGTCTAATGCCAAAGACCAAAGTAGTTTCTGTATATAATGCACGATATACTAAAAATGCCGATTTATAATGTAGGTGATGATAAGTTTGTAAGTTCTGTTTAAATTATTTAAATATACTAACTTATTTAAATGGTACGGACGGAACAATCAGGGTGCGAATTCCACTAGCACTTGACCGGTTTTATGGATTGTCCAGCTAGAGTGTGGTTATTATATCCCGATAATCAGTTTGACGATGACAACAATGGTTGGAAATGTATTCAAGAACAGTAAAGATCACCCGAGCACAGCTCTAATATAATAATAAATAATTATTAGACCAAGAAGTGAGCAATTATTGCTAGACAAGTATACAGACACGGAACTTGGAGATTCAAATCCTAAAGGAAACAGAAAAAAAATTAGAAATAATTGAGATGGTCGAAAAATAAAAAAAATGTAATAATTTACTTTATTAAATATAACCTTTTTTTTATCCATAAAATTAATCAGAATGCTGGATTTTCAAGATAGCGTACGGCGACAGAATAAAGAAGACAACCGGTGTCAATTTCAGCACAATGATGCTGTACATCAGGGTTTCTTAAACTGGGGTCCATGGACCCCAAGGGGTCCGTAGCGTGGGTGCTGGGGGTCCGTGGCATGATGTCTGATACCGAACGCCGCACCATCAATATGAACAAAACATCAGGCTTTATAACTAACACCATAAAAAAAGCTTTACAAACAAACCTTTGTTACTTTTCGGGTACAAGTGAAAGTAAATATTGCTTTTCGTGATTGTCCGTCCTCGACTCAGTAGTTTAAAACATTATCCTTAATTTATTTTTTTATTTATTAAAAAGTAGTCATTGCTTTTTCTGTAATTAGGTTGGGAAGGGGTCCATCCGTTTTTGAAATTGTATAAGGGGTCCGTGACTATTAAAAGTTCAAGAACCCATGCTGTACATGAATGCCTAAAGAACGATTATAGCTGATTCTGATAACGATGATAGCATAAGAAGACCAACAAGTTTTTAATAGCCTACTTCTTGTTAAAAGTCAGTTACAAATGCTCTGCTCATCCGGCCATGCAAGAACTCGTTTTACAATGAAAGAGATCAGTCTAGTTTTGCAGCGAGTTTTTACTGCAAAGCTGTGCTTGGAATTCAGAATTGGTATATAAAAATGATATTATACCTCCAGTGATGTGTTTTATTTTGATTTGATTTCTTGTTGCTCGTCTTGATCGTTTAATCAGCATAGATTGATGGTGATTGAAAACCGCTGATTATAAACGGTATTTTTTGTTCTGCTCGTCTGTCATAGTCAAGGACTTAGTTTTGACTCCAACGATTTGTTTTTTAAGGCGAATGGATACGCCAACTGCAATTTGGACCTGTCTTTGAAGGCCTACTCCTCCCACACGGGTAGTCCAAAAACTTCCATAAAAATATATGATAGGCATTATAGAGTCAAAAATAAATTTTAAGTTTCATAAACTGTTTTTCAATTGTAAGTTTTGACAAAAAAAATCGAAAGTCATCGAAAGTTTCACATGATTAACACAAGAATTCTCTTACTCCTTCCAAACGCCTAAAGCGATTTTAATTATTATTTCACCAAATTATAGGAAATTTTTAGATCTAAAAAATTTAAGTTCAACATTTTTTTTCCGTTCATGCATCCATGTGAAAAGTATTATTTTCTCCTATTTTGCGCTAGCTGGAGACGCAGTGGTTGTCGTAACAGCCACTTTTCAAGGCACGCTGAAATTAACATTATTTCAATGTCGTTTCCGTTGATATTTGTACCGACACACATCGAGTTGCTTATTTAGCGTGGTCATACGCCTTAAATATTCGTTTTGCCTGCGGCGCCTCTTCCCAGCGTCATCCGAAAATGACTCCGGTTGTTTAAAAATTATGAAAAAAATATAAATTGTAAGTTAAACAAGCATGAAACTTGTTCATGTTAGAAACAGCATGAAAATATTGTTCAAAGTCAAGTTGTTTTTAGACTAAAATTAAGTAAAGTTGGTTGTTTCTTTGAAATCACTAATGGTATTTGTATGGTTCATGCACTAAAAAACATGGAAAATATTGCTTAGAAAAATCATTTATGGAATTTTTTCCGACCATATCGCGTCCTTGTGAAGGGTATTATTTTCTCCTATTTTGCTCTATCCGGAGACCCAGCGACGCGGACGCGGACGCGAACATTATTTCAATATAGTTTCTGTCGATATTTGTACCGACAAAGGTCGACTCAAAGTAGTTGGTGACTACCTGCCCCTTAACTCTTTAAATACTCTTATTGACCGAAAAGTTGTGTCGTCGGATTGGTACAATACAATGTGATAGACTCTAAATTGCAACCCGATGTGTGTCGGTAACAATAGTATTATGATATCTTTGGTGCCGGTACACAAATTATCGATGGAAACAACATTGAAATAACGTTCTTTATATCAGCTCGATATCCAAAGCGGCTGCTCGGGGCGACACGATCGCTGCGTCTTTGGATAGCGCAAAGCAAAATATGAGAAAATTATACGTGATGGACGAAAAAAACATAGACAGTCATGGAGACTGCCGACAGAAGTGAAAATTTTTTTACTGCTGGCCAAGCGCAACACGTCATAACATATCGGTGACACAAACCATGAGATTTTTCCATACCTACTGAAAATAGCTCAAAGCACATTAAAAAGTTTTTAGTTGAAAAATTTGAACTTGAATTTTATAGATCCATAAATTGTCTTTAATTTGGTAAAAGAATCATCGAAAGCGCTGCAAGCGTTCGGAAGGAGTAGATATTGGTATCGATTCGGCATAACACGCCTTAAGGCTCCAGTCCCCTAAAAATCAGTATTCTTGCAGAATTATCAGAAAAGAAAGATTTTATTTTAGTTAGTAAGAAAGCAATAAATAAAATACATTTTACGTTAGTTTATAGTGTGGAATTTGAAGATTACAAAACTTATTTTTTAATTTACTTTAATGCTACTTTTAATAGGTTTTTTAGGCTTTAAACATACCTTTATTTATGTTCTACGCGTTGAGACTCTCATTCATGCACACGTCACGTAAAAATTATGACAAAAACAAGAAATTTATTCAGGTAACATTTATTACCATATCTTCAACAATAATCTTACCTGATTACTTTTTTTTATAATACTTTAGTTTTCTTATTTCGAGTGCTTTAAGTAGTTGTGATTTTATGAATTCAACCACTGATAAAATATTTTTTTTCTACTAGAAAACTATCGTTGAGCGTAGTCAGATTTAAAACACGTATAATAGAACTATTAATAAGCGAAATAACAAAAAACGGTATTTAAAAAAATATTTTAAGAACATTTATCAAATCGAAACTTATCGAGAGTTTAAAACACAAAACGCGTCGATATTTCCCTCAGTTTCGCTGGGACATCGCAGCGTTCAGACGTGTGTTGTGTAGCTCGACGTCATTTTACCTCCCGCTCGCACGGTTGCTCCCTTTCCCTCGCGTAGATTCTTATGGAGAGGCGAACTGTATCATGAAAATTGCTCTACTTGAATATTGCACTTATCATTTAATAAGTAAACAACTATGGATAAAATATTTTAAGAAATCCCTGTTTCGATAAAATAAAGTCTAATCTACGTCCGTCCGTATTTCACAGCATCATAACTTTAGCACCGTAAAGATAAAGACATGAAATTTGGCACAAAAATAGCATTAATTTGCCTATATATTACATTTAAAAAAATATATGACAAATTTGAAATTGTTAAAAATATTTTCAAAACAAAAGTGAGAAAAATAAAAAATATCCTAAAAATACAATATGGGTATCAAACTGTAGACACTAAAAAGGTGAATGTAAAAATATATACTTTTACTATATTTACTGGCACTGGTTTTGTGAAATCTTTAAAAAAACTATAATAATGTGTATGTCCGAAACTGGTAGACCGAAAAAAATGAAAAAAATGTCCATTATAGATCAAAACTGACCAATAACCGGGAAAACTATAGTGATTTAAAAATATAAAAAAGTAAAATAAATAAAAAAAATATATATAAAAATACAATATGGGTATCACATTGTAGGTATTAAAAAGCTTATTGTAATAATATATAGTTTGGCTATATTTAATTGCATCTATTTCGAGAATTCCTTGAAAATCTATAAAAAAATGTATGTCCCCCCTCTTATCTCCAAAACTGGTGGACCGAAAAATATAAAAAAAATCATGGTAATATGCGTTAATTACAGAAAAAATAAAACGGTTGAGAAATTCACGAAAAAAAAAATAATAAAACTAAATTTATCATCCACAATACGGAACCCTAGGTTCTGACTAGAGTCTGACTCGCACTTGGCCGGTTTTTTTTTCAAGATGTTTGCAGTAGGCCGTTTTTTTGGGCGGTTTTAATTTAGTTTTCGGAGCTTTTATTACTACCCTTAATTTTTACCATAAGTATCCAGTTATCCGGATAATACATTATCCGTTATCCGGATAGTAAAAATCTGCGAATAATTGCATGCTCTAATTCGCTTAGATTAAGTTATGTTAATGTGTGTTAATTCGAAAACCCGTAAAGCCGTATTTTAGAAGTTGTGGTCTAAAAAACCCACGGGGATGGCGTGACACAAATTTTATACCAGCACCGCTGTCGCCACTTTTTGGAATAACTAAAGCCGAAGCCACATCCTTTTTATTACTTTACTTACTTTTATTTAAAATATCTTCAAAAGCTATCGAAGTCACTAACACCGACAGTCGAGATAACAACGTGCGAGACAATAATGCATCAAAACAAAAGAACGTACGCAGCTGCGGTTCCTATCATTAAAACATCACATTTCTAAAACTAAATTTTTTACCTTTTTTATTGCACCTTAGTCATAATCATGGACACACAAACTGACAGACACTTAATTACCGTAAGAGTTTCTATTTTTGATATTATATTACTTAAAGAACTGATTGTAATATGTCGACCCTTCGGGGTTCAAATGTAGTAAAAGCCAAAACACGATTTTTCAGGAGAGCCAAAAAACAAAATTAAAAAATTTATTTCCTTTCTATCTTTTTTGTTTTTATCGCTACATTAATATGATCTATGCCGTTCAGTCATAGTTTTTTGAGTTCTTTAATCAAAAGAAACTTAAAATTCAGTAGCTATCTTAGTTTAGAAGTTAGCATGGCTTTTACTACAAAAAAAATGATTTTGACTGGCTTTTAAAACAAAATTCGTCACCTAAGGAGCTGCACGGTTTGTTGTATCGTTGTATGAGTACAAATTTTTCGAGCCTTTTTATGTAGTATATGACACGGTTAGTTATGTCACATCGTAGTATATTGAAGTAGAAACATTGGAAAGCTTATAAAAATCATTTGAAATCAATCATTAGACTGTTCTATTTAAATGAAATCGCAATAAAAATGTATAATATAACAAAAAAATTAACTCACAAACTTTGAAGTTGTTAAAGTAAAATATAATGTCGTTTTCTTTAAATCAGTGAGACTCACGCAGCATTGAAGCAAAAAAAAAAACAATTTATAATAATAAAGTATTTTTAAAAGGAATACAGCAGATACAGACCTATAAATAAAAAAAAATATTATCACTTAAACAAAAATTATTTGCTACATAGGAAAACAGCAGAATTAGTGCTATAACTATCATTTTTATTAATCATCAGTCTTTTTTTAATAGGAAAACAGCAGAACCAGTCTTATAGGACTTATAAGTAACAATTTTAATAATCATTATATCAATTTTTGCTTCATAGGAAAGCAGCAGATCTAGTGCTATAGTTATCAACTTTTACTAATCACTATATCAGTCTTTTCTTAATAGGAAAACAGCAAATTCGGTAATATGCTATGGTAACAATTAAAAAAATTACTAAATGCAATTATTTAACAGGAAAACGGCAAATCCAGTCCTATGAGTAACATTTTTTGTAGTTACTAAAACAATATTTGCTTCATAGGAAAACAGCAGTTCCATTGCTAAAGCTATCAACTTTTAATAATCACTACATCAGTGTTTTATTATTAGGAAAACAGTAAATCCAGTTCTATAGGTCTTATGAGTAACAATTTTAATAATCATTACATCATTTTTTGCTTCATAGCCAAGGTAAGAAATGTTTGGCTTTTACGACAAATGCTTCAGAACGAATCCTCAATTACTTTTTCGTGTTTGTTTGAAAATGTGGTATCAGCCATGTAGAAAGAAACATTGATTTTACCACATTTAATTATGAATTTCAACGTCTTATACAGCATTTTTTTTACAAAATTAGTATTTAGACTGCATAATTTTTCGAGTAGTAAAAGACATTTTTATTAGATTATCAAAATTCTAAGTATACAGATCGATAGAGCGCAAAAAACTAAGTAAGATGGCATTAAAAGTCGATTTTGGCCAAAATGGCTTTTACGACATTTGAACCCCGAAGGGTCGATGTGTGTGAGTATTAGGAATACATAATTTTAAATGTTTTCATTGTTACGATTTGATTATTAATTTTCTACATTTACAAATTTTATAAAGGTATTTTTTATGTCAGGCATTAGTTAATCTTGATGAATAAAGAAATTTTCGGGCACAACTACACGCTTTTTAGGGCATGCAGGTTTCCTTAGAGCGATAGGGCTCATCACGTTGAGACGTAATAATCGTCAGAGAAACGCGGGTGTACTTATAGGTACACGTATGGGTGGACTTATGACTTGCATCTCACAGTTCACACTCGGAACACCTCTTGACACCCCTTCGGTAAAAATCTGCAAATAATTGCATGACCTATAAAATATATTGTGTCTAAATACTAATCACTCTTACTGCTACCAATAAGCCATCTATTCCAGGTAGATTTACTTTTGTTTATTTTGCTCTTGCAAATTCATTTTGTTTGTTCCGATAAACAAACCAAACTTTGTAAATTACCGTTACTTGAATAATTAAAAATCTTCACATGTCAAATTTTAAGTAATCGTACACTCATTTAACGAAGTAGAGCAACATTCAGGTGCGGTCTCTAACATCTTAATGCAGCGGGGGGAGCGCCACTTCTAAAGCCTCAGGTAAGATGAAAGCGAAATGTTGCAAAGAGAGTCTGGGGCCTTAACTTATTTGACAGGACTTACCTTATTTTAAGCGTGCTGTCTTTTTCTTTCTTTATCGAAAAGACAAGGACAGAACGCTTAAATTAAGTTTAGTTCTGTCAAATAAGTTAAAATGTGCTTCATCGAGTCGGTACCAATAGAGAATTTTTCAAGTGAAAACTTCTTTAGGCGCGTTGAGCGATTTTTGATAGGGGAAAATCACATCACCGACATGCTATAATGTGTTGCGCTTGGCCAGCAGTGAAATGTTTTCACTTCTCTTGGCATTCTCCATGGCTGCCTATGTTTTTTGAAGTGAAAACTCCTTAAGGCGCGTTATGATTTTTGTTAGGGGGAATTATTGATGTGCGATGTCATTTCTAACCAATCACGATATCTTTGAAAGCGATAGCCATAAGGCCGCGGTTCTCTGTTTTTTTTCTCTGTTCTCTTTTTTTTCTCGTTACTCTTATACCTTTGTATTATAAAACATGTCTCGTTTTCTTAACGAACGAAAAATAAAAAAATAGAAATCAATTATGCGAGGGTTTTAGTGGACAAATCTAGGGCCATCTATTTACACCCGGATTGGACAAACGAAAGGTTCCCCGGTAAATAATATACCGGGCAAATGCTGTATAGAGTGCTCTATATAACTTAATATAAACAGAAACGGGTAAATTTTTCAAGACAAAGATTCCTGGACTATATAGGTGTGGACAAGAAAGTTTTATGAGTATTTAAGACCATTTTTTTTCCATTCCAACTAGCAGTCGCTTTGACAAACAGACAAACGAGTCACAATAAAAGGGTTGTCCATTTCTGAGTACCGAATCTATAATAATTATATCTTTAGGTACTTCGGATTTATTTTGGTTTAGTAAGTGTGAATTGTTTTATAGAGGGTTTAAAGGTTATCTTTGAAGTGCTGAACTTGCACCACTATAAAAATACCTAAGAATATTGATAAGTTAGACTTTAGGTACTTACGTTAAAACCAACAAAGCAGACTTTCAAAGTGACCGCGTTCTTGTCCTTTGACATTCGCAACCTAACCTTGAAAGTTTAGAATATTAATTAAAACCAAGTGTCTTGAGGGACTTAGTATCGCCGATGGGATACTTTCTAAAGCCTAATTCTCGTTTATGGCCCAACCAAAAATATTGAAAAAGATGTATATGAATTATCAATTCTAATACAACATATGCGACATTTTTCTTTTTCATACTACCAAAACTTCTATGGATGCGCCAACTGCAATTTGGACCTGTCTTTGAAGGCCTACTCCTCCCACACGGGTGGTCCAAAAACTTTCATAAAAGTATATGATAGGCATTATAGAGTCAAAAATAAATTTCTATTGTAAGTTTTAACAAAAAAAATCGAAAGTCATCGAAAGTTTCACATGATTAACACAAAAATTCTCTTACTCCTTCCAAACGCCTAAAGCGATTTTAATCATTATTTCACCAAATTATAGAAAATTTTTAGACCTAAAAAAATTAAGTTCAAAATTTTTTTTTCGTTCGTGGCGTCCATGTGAAAAGTATTATTTTCTCCTATTTTGCGCTAGCCGGAGACGCAGTGGTTGTGGTAACAGCCACTTTTCAAGGCACGCTAAAATGAACATTATTTCAATGTCGTTTCCGTTGATATTTGTACCGACACACATCGAGTTGCTTATTTAGCGTAGTCATACGCCTTAAATTTAATTATTGGTGATTGGTGTTTTTGGCTTGAATTCCCTACTGCTCCTAAGCGGCTTGGTTGATTTATTAATTTTTGTTTTGAGTAATTGACAAGTTTGATAGCTATAAACATAATATAGGATAATTCAATCAAACAATTAAGTCCATGTGAAATTTTTTATTTTCTTATATTTCGCAAAAAAAAAGGCACAAATTAATGTTTACAAACAGTATTCTAATTTAAATAGTCTTAATGTGACCGAGTTTTTCTTTAACATTAATTTTTTTCTTATAACAACGTAGGTAATCATTAAAAACTCTAGGTACTTAAAATTGATTTTTTTTCCAGCATAATATTTCGGGTAATAAACGGGTATTTTGGGTACCTAATTTTTAATCCGGTTCCGTACTTTTTCTAGTTTGACTACCAGCAACACTGCTCTAAACACATTCCGTGTTATTTTATTCATACTATATTTAAAATGGCGATGGGAATCAAGCAAGCTATTCAAAAGTACACCTAAGCCATATTTAGTTCCCTCTCACGATCTTGAAGATAAGAACAAAATCCAGTTTAACTAAAACGCATTCCAGCCTTTCATTTCTGAATAGCCTGCTGCACAGTGTTTTAATGCTTTTAATCTCCAAGCCATATAATCCGACACCAAACGGGCATCGGTCCTTGGAAATACATCTTGGAATCATAAGAGATACCGAAGTACTTGTTTTTTTTCCTTTATGCCTTTTCCATTGCTGTAGCAAATTCACCGCTGTAGCACTCTTGGTCATAAAAGTGTCAATCAAGACATTTGTCCCAGTGAAAATGCATTTTTTGCCTTACCATTAGATCTTGCATGGGATTTTTATTGATTGCCTACAAACTTATTTTTTAT
Organism: Ypsolopha sequella; assembly: GCA_934047225.1. Lineage (NCBI taxonomy): Eukaryota > Metazoa > Arthropoda > Insecta > Lepidoptera > Ypsolophidae > Ypsolopha > Ypsolopha sequella. The sequence continues at coordinate 17,612,373 of OW203998.1, forward strand.
TCATGGTTTGGAACGTAAGAACGTAAGAATTTTATAAAGAAGACTTGATAACCGGGCAGAATCTGAATCTATGGAACCAAAAACATGTTGGTTTATTCAATAATGAAATAGACATCGACGTAGACAATGAAGACAGATGTATCCAGTTATTGATTTTTTTATCATGTTTTACTAAATAGTTAGCTGAAGATAGTCGCACGCTGCACATACTTACTTGAAACATTGACATAATGTTAACTTATTTATTATTATCTAATAGAGAAGCGGCGGTAGCTCAGGGGTAAAACGCTGGCCTCTCAATCTTGAGATCCAGATCCTTGCACCAAGAGTTTTTTGGAATTTATGTGCATAGTATTTATTTTTACTTACGGTAAAGGAAAACATCGCCTGGATGCCCTAAAAAGCGTGTATTTGTGCACGAAGAACGGCGATAGGGTTCACCACTCATCACATTGGGACGTAATAATCGTCGGTGAAGGTGGGACATCGGGTTTTCAACGGGCAGTGTCACCCCAAGCGGAAAAACGCGCAGTGCAAGAGGGACCGATTCAGAGCGAAAGACAAAAAAATAGCTTTTTTATTTACACATAACAAAAAACTAAAATGACCAGAAAAATTTATATTACCAAAACGTAGATATTGTAGTAAAATTATGTTTGGGGTCTATGCATAATAATAATTCGTCAAACTGTGAGAAATCTTTGAAGACTTCATTTATTACTTTTTATTATTTCTATCGAGTGAAAGTTTTCTTAAAAGGTTTCTGTAAATTAGAATTTCAAAAATTGTTCTGTTTCGGTTAATTCACTGTTAACAAAAAATGCAGTTTTATTTGTTTATCTTGAAATGAATTTAATTTTAGTTTAGATTTATCTACTCAAGAATACGACTTTCTCCATCTTCAAAATTATGTGTCCAAAATCACGTAGGCATCTTCTTATCTTTCATTAATGTACTGTAATTTATTTACTTATAATTTTAGTGCGCTTGTTTATCATTTATTATACGTCTTGTCGTAGTCTCGCTTGTCGCAAGATTAATTCTTCTCTCGTACCAAATAAAGTACCATGCCAAATATGTCACAACAACAAGAATGGTACAAAAAGTTATGACCGGCCCGATGTAACATCCTCACGAAGAAAACATCAACAATATCATTGAACTGCAAAAAGCCGAAAGAAATGATACAGTAAATCGATTTTTTGAAATGTTCGTCCTCACAGGGCATAAGGTCGGTGGACGCAAGGTGCGCTTGGAAACGCAAGTACATGCACCTTAAAATTCCTTCCAAAGAGGGCCGGGAGGGAACGGGTTGCATTCTTAGCTATTCTTACCGATTTCTCGAAAACCACCAGGCAAAATCCATTTGGAAACCCGTCACAGACACTTTGGGCACATAATTTATGCTCTGTTATTCAGTATTGTTGTTTGACAGGTATTTAAAAACAGTTTTTAGTCACATTACTGCTGGAATCGTTTGTTGTTTAAAGCGGTACGCGCAGCCAGCCGACCGGCTTGATGCGAACTGGATCGCTTTGTCAGTTTGTCTGTGTGTTCAGACCAGTGTGTGCACCTACTGTCTCTTTCACTCGCTCTGCGTTGTGTACATATCTCTCTCGGTCCTACGGAGAAAAGCGCCAAGGCCTGCGTCGGCGCAGCTATCGAGCTTCAAAAAAACAGGGCACTTTAGAAACAAGTTAGGGATAATGGACCCTAGGTACCTGTCTCCTTAACAATAGAGCTGTATTGTTGAAACTGAAGTACCTAAATTTAATTGTTCTGCCTCATTAATTAATTCCAACTATTATAAACAACGTCCTAAATACAGACGTACGTCTGTGGTCCTTCCTACTGAGTTTAAAACACATATTATAGGAGTTTATAAACCTACCAAGTTTTCCGCCTATGCCAAGCAAGTTGTATTGAGCTGGAATGGATAAAGCTTGCATTTTTTGCGACAAAGCACTTGCATTTATACCCAAAGCACTATTAGTAACTGATATTATAAAATATAAACCCTTTATAAGTCATATGACTTTATGTCCTTTAATTTTACGGACAGTGTACACTGTGCAGTTATAACTTTTATTTTAGGCATCACCATATTTTCTTTTTCTGGGATAAGTAATTAAATTAATAGTTTCCTTCTTTCCGGTTCCGAATAGGAACCACATAGATGATAATATAATAATATTTAAGTACCCAAACTTACTTAAGAGCACCGTATTCGCTCGAAATCCTATACTAGCGCAGCTCGCTGATAATATTCGCTTAGAATCCAATTTAAGTATTTAAATATAAATAAAAATTTTAGGTGTCAAAACTACTAAAATAATACTAAAATATTAAGTGGGCAAAAGACTGTGGGCGAATAAAAATGTTGAAAACGGCGCGGCGACTTGAAAATACAAATTTGGGTTGAGTTGAATAATTCTTAGGCGAACTATTTTTTATTTTAGTCACAATTTAATTTTAAGGCGAATGGATACGCCAACTGCAATTTGGACCTGTTTGGCCTACTCCTCCCACACGGGTGGACCAAAAACTTTCATAAAAGTATATGATAGGTATTATAGAGTCAAAAATAAATTTTAAGTTTCCTAAACTGTTTTTCTATTGTAAGTTTTGAGAAAAAAATCGAAAAGTTTCACATGATTAACACAAGAATTCTCTTACTCCTTAAAAACGCCTAAAGCGATTTTAATTATTATTTCACCAAATTATAGGAAATTTTTAGATCTAAAAAATGTAAGTTCAAAATTTTTTTTCCGTTCATGGCGTCCATGTGAAAAGTATTATTTTCTCCTATTTTGCGCTAGCCGGAGACGCAGTGGTTGTCGTAACAGCCACTTTTCAAGGCACGCTGAAATGGTCATTATTTCAATGTCGTTTCCGTTGATATATGACACACATCGAGTTGCTTATTTAGCGTGGTCATACGCCTTAAGTTATGAAACTAGGGACATCGCCTCGCTCCGCTCCACTTTTTTTGACTTTTGTTATATTTTCGATTTCATACTTTAAATTTGCCCACTCAGTATTTTTAGTCGCACACTTAGGTATTTATTCCGAACACTTGAAGTCGCTAATTATATTTTTATTTGCCAGATTAAATTAGGTGTGTTAATTCGAAAACCATTTCGAGATTTTGGTTTAATAAGCCATATTATTTGGTCTAAAAAACATCATGATGATGAATATTTTTACGAAAAAGCTGCAACTTCCATTTGCCTTCGTGTGACGTCGCTTGAGAAAAGGCTGTTTAGAAATGTGTCCTTTGCTATTAAATTTATAATAATTTGCTTTCGACAGATTTGAGAGATGGATGACAGATGAGTAGACAGACAGAGACAGACCACTTTTTTATAAGCAATCACACATTACAATCAGTATAATGCTTAAAATACCCCAAGTGACGTTATGTCTGAAAATTCTTCACAAACTAATAATAATAATGAAAACTTTGATCTAAAATAGGGTATATTCTTTGATATATGTAGGTACAACAGAAAATACTTACTTAAAAATCTACTACAGTGTTGTATCACAAAATACAAACTGCACATCAGAAAAATACTGACTTGCACACTAATACTAACTTGTGCTCTTATAGGATTTCTAAGTTGTCATAAAAAATAACCACTGGTATGGCGGTCGCGGAACTACGACGTTCGAGTTTTACATTTGTGTTATCTATCCTGTACAACATCCATTACTATGAGCTTTTTGGAATTTATGCGTATAGTAAATTAATATTTGCTGATGTGAGGTAATCTTACAATCTTGCTTGCTCTAAACCAGGGGTCAGCAACCGGCGGCCCGCGGGCCGCATGCGGCCCATGAACCACTTTGATGTGACCCGCAATATTCGCAACCACTTCATGATAACTATATTTGGTAGTACATATTTGTGTGAGCAGACATTTTCCATTCTCATTTCCAGCCTCATCCATGTTCTCTGTTAAAATTGCACATTTAGACGCAATACTGCACAAAATGCGGCCCCACGCTGATTCCCTGGTAGCATTGTGGCCCTTCTATATCATAAGGTTGCCGATCTCTAAACTAAAAAGCGTGTAGTTGTTCTCGGCGATAAGGCTCAACTCCTATCACGTGTCGGGACGTAAAAATCGTATTTGAAAAGAGGGTATACGAGTGTTTACTGTTCCGGCACCCGTCTACACTCGGAAATACCTCTGTAGGCCTACCAGGAGTTTGGGTCTCACATTAGTCTCACGTTATCGAAAGCGTAAGTACAATTTATTGTATTAGAAATTCTAGTTCCTCTTGTAAACCGCTAGGGACAGGGACTAGAGAATAGCTAGGGCACTGTGAAATTTCTCATATAAATATTTTACGCAGTTCGCTACCGAGTATCGAGACCTAAACTCATGGTAGGCCTACTGTACTGGTATCCCCTCGGAGGTATATGTCAGGGGGATTCGTATCACAGGGAGTTGGTACTCTTTTTTGGCCCATCATGCCTGAGACCGATGGATGGTGGTATATCCATCCCTAATATCCGGCCCTTATATGGAACAGACTGGTGACGGGCAGCGGCGTCACTGGTGCGACGGTTCCGGCACCGCGCTCACACACCCGCCTGCCTAGCGTGTGTGAGTATGGGCTATTCTTCCAGGATGTCCGCCGGGAGTGGCAAAGTCCTGGGAAGGCTTATGTCCAGCAGTGGACAAACTAGGCTGATGGATGGATGGATGGAGGTACTTATACCTACTAGAGATAGATTTTTCCGATGGATTGTATTGTACCAGAGATGAGCAAACTTTTGGTAACCACCGCCTGCAACCTGCAAGGCTGATTTTACTGGTACATTTTTATCTGCAAATATTTCGATGAACAAGTTGTATATGTTGATCGAAGTTGAAATACCGTTCCATAAAACACCGATTTGAAATCGGGCCATTGATTTGTCTAATCTAGGATATAGATGGTGATCCAATCGCTCAGATCGCTGGCGACCGCCCCGACTGCTATTGGCTCACCTCGGGGAGGTTTGCCGAGGATTGCCAGAGACAATGTTGCCAACCCTACTGTTTTATTTGTTGTTTTTTCAATCCTATCTTTGAACGATCCGTCCAAGATCCTATCCCTGTTTTCTTAGGTCCTTGGATCTACTGTTTTTTACTTTTATTTTTTTTTTTTTCTGTATGAAAACAACCCATATTGGATTATATCCGACAAAACTAGTAATATCATAATGTAATACTTTATAAAACCGTGTCATTGGCTGCGTCCAGTTTGATCACCTGCCGGCGACGCGACGCGACGTTGCTTGCTTTTCTGCTGTTTTATGAGATTCTGCTAAAAACTGCCAAAATGTTCCAACCTGCGACAAAATCTGCTAAGCCCTAAAGAGGGCGAAACTTTTTGAAAGAGCTCTAAAAAAACCTACTGTCTTTTTTCAAAAAACAAAGATTATTTATTTTTATTTTTAATTTGAATAACACAGCTTTGACTCAAATATCCTATAAGAGCAATATGCATAGGTAAAATGAAACTCTTATTTGTTCATTCATTATAATAATTTTATTTATTTTATGAATTTCATTACATTCTTTGCGACTGGGAATCGAATCTCACCCTCATTTTGAGACAACCTGCATTCATTCTTCCTGTTACATACCCATTTTACTTATATTATCACATACTTAAACATATAAATTATAACTTTTTATGTCCTAAGTATATCGTTTTGGGGTTAACGTTTCTTAATAAGAAACTTTAGAGAGATTGTGATACTTTAATATAAATACCGTTTTTTGAGAAAACGAAACTTTTCTTGTTTTACTTCGTTCGGTAACTACGTAAACTAATCCTCTACTACAAATAAAAAGAAATATAAAGACTACATATATATGAAAGGGAAATATAGTAGAAATGGAAATGGACGCTTCGCTTTCTCAAAACGACCGTAATAATCAATATATTCAAATACTGACTAATTATGCCAAGCGCGAGAAGCGCTGAATCAGGACCAAATGACAAAGCTAACCTAACATTTAGTTGGTCATTCATTTGGGCCTAGCAAAATAAAAAAACAGATCGCTAAAAAGAAAATTCAGCCATTATACAATATATGATGAATAAGTACATTTTTGGCATCATGAAAATTGGTTTAATTTGAACTTTTTGAACGACATTTTTTTAACAATATGTAACAAATAATATAAAAATAAAAAGAATTTATAAATATTTTGAGAATTTTAACGGAAATAGGAGAGTTCGAGTTTGACTTCACACAATAATAATTGGTTTTACCGCTTTTGTTTACAACCTACACCAAATACTTTAATTAGTGTTAACCAATGATACGTAAAATGGCACTAAATTACGTATTTTTCTAAAATATGTAAGGTACAATACTTTAAAAACGTTCTAAACACCACAAATAAAAGACTTTAAGCGCGAGCATCCCAAATATCGTATACGAATAGTCAAAAAACGAATTCACGAATTTAATCAAAATTAACTGTCCATCTTCAAAGGTTAAACAAAAGCGATATATAAAAGCCTCGAAAATGGAAATTAAATAATAGATTAGACTAATAAATAAATTATAGGTTTCTTCGTATTATAATTCGGAATGTTCATCACCTTCATTCTCACCATCTAACTGTAAAGGAGGTTCAGTAGTTTCATCCTTATTGTTATTTTCCGGGTCCGTTTCTTCTGTTACCAGATTTTCTTTTTGCGTGTCGCCCGATTTTTCTTCTTCATTTTCAATTACTGCTTCTTCAGTTTTATTGTCGCTTTCCTTCTTTATCGGTTTCTTTGGTCGCCATATTTTCATTTTGTTTATCAGATATTTAACTTCCCTGTCTAAGCTAGACATTTTTTCTCTCATGCTGTCAATGGTTAGCTTTATGTCTTCGTTCTTTTTTAAAGCTTTCTGTTCTTTAATAGAATTGTTCAGCCAAGTTCCAGTTTCTTCAATTTTCTTTTCTAGAACACCAATTTCGACATCAGTGAAGATGTCTTTTTCGGGATTAACTTCTTTTGTTAAATTTTTGGCCATCTTCAGAAATTCATTTGAATTATTCAGCATGTTGCGCATGGCTTTAACCGCATCCGGCCTTTCTTGGTGTTCCCAATGTCTGTAGAATATAGGATTGGTTTTGTCCTGAATAGTTGCCAATTTCTGCTCGAACAGTTCTGTTGGGGCTTCATAACCATCTTCGTATAGCCATTCAGACACTTCGCTGCACATTTTTTTGATTTCTTCGACGTCTTCTGGTAAACCACATTCGGAATACTCATCCATGTCCATTTTCATTTGAGTATCGACGACAAATGCTTCGAGATTATTTAAAGCAGTTTCTCTTTCCGTACGTTTCTTGTCTATGGTATTTAATTCCATGATCTTCGTCTTTGATGCCGTAAATTGGTCTGGACTTAAAGGTTGTAAATTCATGACTTGCTCCTCAGATTTGATAGCCTCTTTCAAAGTAACTATTTTGGGTTTCGGTTTGGTTTCCGTATCTGTCGCATTCTGTTTATCTGTTGTAGTTTCATTGGTTTTAGTTTCATTCTTTTCACCAGACGCTTCCTCTGTCTTACTTTCAACGTTGTCGTCGACCTTTTTCTCTGTATCCTCAGAATCTGAGCTAAATAGCTTGCTGATCGTGCTACCTAGTTTAGACAACGTACTATCATCGTCCTCAGTGACCGTTTTTTCAGCTACGAATTCAACGTTTACCAGATTTAATATGCCAGAGTCGTCCATATTGAAATGTGCTTTAATCCCTTTGTGTTCGACATTTTCCCCACTATGTTTGGACAATGCAGCTCCGACCCCCGTTAAAATGACCTGTGTAAGGTTGGTGCTGCCAATGTTTGGCAGTTCAACGGAAGGTAGATGGTCTAATTCAGCATAATGTACGTTGAAAGAGAAATCATCGGTGTGTTTGTTAAACGTGATTACCTTTTTCTGTGGGTACGGGTTCATTGGGCCGAAGAGGGTACGTTTGATCTGTAGACAAAAAGAGAAAGATCTTTAAAATATGGCTTAACATATCACAATTTTTAGGAAAAAAGCAAATACATTAAAACCACATAACGGCCTTTGCTGATACGGCAAACGCTTTCACTTCACATTAGCGCTACTCTCGTCTTATTGCCTAACAGCAGCAATACAGTAAGATAACATTTTGGTTTCGCATTTCAATACCCTTGGGCCGCGAATCTTTGTTAAAAGTATATTTGGACTAATGTCGTGACCATGTCTATGAGGATAAAAACATAAAGAATCAAAAATAGGCAGTTTTAAGAAAAGTCGAAGACTTCTCACCTTACGGCGTTTTGTTGCCGGCAATGTATATAATCTGGTGTCCTATGCTTATATATTACAGTATTCTATAATGCCTAAAACGATTAGACCATATTTAAATACAAACTTTTTTTACTTAGGCTAGATAGTATGTATATAATGACATTATGACAAACGTGCAGTGGACAGTGCAGGGTATAAAATATAGTTAGATACGTATTGAAGTCAAAAGTCAAGCGTAGGGCTATTATGGTGTTGTGGAATCGAAAATCGTCACCACTTCAAATAGTCCAGTTAATAAGCTGGAAAATGTGGAAAAAAAGGTGGAACAGCACCGATTTTAAAAATCCTTCTTCCACGTGTTCCCTAATTAACTACTTTTTAAGGGGTCTAAAGCCCTTTACTTTCTCATTTTCGGAGATGGTGCAGGGGTCGATGCTGATTATTGTTCCTGGGGGCCTAGGCAACACGGGAAAGAAGGAATTTTTCAAATCGTAATTTTTTTTAAAGACAGCCACTTTGGAGCACTTTTGGGGTCAAACTTTTTCATTTTCCGAGGTATTGCGAGGAGGGGTCTATGTTGTTGAATGTTCCTAGTGGTATAGGGAACACGCGAAAAAGGGAATTTTTCAAATCGGTACTTTTTCACATTTTACATTTTTTTTGGCTTATGTACTGGACTAAAAAAAAAATTAAAAATGCTTAAATGTTCAGGAAATTAATATTCTTTTTTGAAATTATGTATTGCTATGAGGATGCCTGTATAAGATGTTAATAGAGCTAACGAAGATATTTGGAACATTTTGCTATTGTGTAAAAAGGACGGACGAAGAACTTCAACAGCTTGGAACGAATTAAAGTAATATCAATAACTTATATTCCCGCCAGCAGTTTACACTTTATAACCAAATAAGTTAACTTTGTAACGTTTTAAATAACCACTTCGTAACGTGATTAGCGCCATGCTTATTGCATCGTGCGCATGCGCAACGATTGTTGCACAGTAATAAATAATAAAAAATTCCCGCTATCCCGCAATAACGAGTTTTAAAATATTTTCGGTTGCTCTACGGAAATATACAGGATGCTTGGAAATTCGACCTATTCCTTGAAATTGAATTGAGCTCTATCAAATAGGGGTAGAAAATGAATGGTCTCCAAGTTACAGACGTTTTTAAGATATTTTTCAAACTTTCAGACTGGTAACCAAAAACAAATAATTAAAAATAACTATTCCTCTCTCGGCGCTTATTTGTTATTTTTCTGATTAATGAGTCATCATTTATAACAAAAAATACATGCCCTGAATTTCAATAAACTCAGAAATAAAAGGTCGTAAATAGAAAAAAGATTTTGTTTACTTTATAATTTTCGCAATATCAACGTGAAATAAATATGATACCTATATAGCATTTTAGGATAATTTTCTCTCTCTAGGAAATATTTTGAACAATTTCAAATTTTTCAATTTTTTCACCGTGTTATGTGCGCAAATCAATGCTATTTTTGTGCCAAATTTCAAGTCTGTATCTTTAACGGTGCTAAAGTTCTGAGTGACATACGGACGGGCGGACAGACAGACGTACAACGGAGTCTCACCATAAAGATTCCTTTTGTACCTTTTAGGTACTACGGAAACCTAAGGTAAGTAAGTATATAAAACTTAAGTGAAACTGCAATCATCTTACCAATACCTGAAAGCAGGTAAAAGAGGATATAATAACATGAAAATAGCAACATTTTTGAATAAGCATTAACATCCCTGTGAAGAAAGTTCCAGACATAACATCCAGTAAAATACAAAACGGTAAAAGCTACAATTGTTTTTGTTTTTATCTGAGATTGAAATTTTTAGCACCTAGAACTAAACTTTGATAACTAGTTGCTCCAAAGTCAAGGATTGAGACGTTTTAATAAAAGATAGGAACTTTCAAACAATGTGCGTGATTTTTAGACCTCAATAAGCGTTTCGACGTAACGCCCTTTGCACAGCGGCGTAGGGAAACGGGGTAGCAAAGAATATAAACTATTACTCCGTAAATAAGCGATACTCACCTCCCCACGCGAGTTTATCGTCGCCCGCAAATCAGGTGCACGATCATGTGCATGCAGTACTCAGTAAGGTTCAGTATCGCTTGTTCACTGCGCGCGTGTGTGTGCACAAGCTAATTACGCGCGTGAGAGTTGTAGGTAATTAAATTGGCGGGAATGTACGGAGTGTCGAGGGTGTGGTGGTAGTGAAGATGTCTCAATATATGAAAACATCTCGCGTATGTTGCATTTCGAATGGGAGGAGTTAGGCATATATTTATTATATGTATTGCATATGTTTATAATATTATTTATTCCTTATTCCTATATTTTTATTTTATTCAAGTGTATTTTTTAAATATAAATTTAAGTAAACCCAACCTTTATTATTCCCTTGCATATTTCCCCATATTATTATATATGACATTAAACTATTATCTATACACATAGATTATTTAATTACTTATATAACATTAAAACTGACCTGTAATAAGTGTATCTGTTATACCTACATTACATAAATAAATATATTTCATTTCATTTTATTTCCCCATACTATTATTTATTATATAAAACTGTTACCTATACACATATATTATTTAATTACTTATATAACATTAAAACTGACCTGTAATAAGTATATCGGATATACCTACATTACACAAATAAATAAATTTCATTTCGCTCTGTCTATTATTGCGTTTCGTCTTGAAAGTAGTAACTTAGAAGTTGTCATTTGGGAAAGTAGAAATTTGGGAAAATAGTAATTTTGGGAAGTGGTCACTTTAGGAAAGGGGTCATCCATATATTACTTCATTTGAAATTAGGGGGGTCTGGTCTACGGATGGCGGCAATATCATGTGTCTTGCCAAAAGAAAAGAAAAAAACATTATTTAAACAACAATATCGATTTTGTAATACAGATTACGAAAATTACATCAGTTTTGTGAGAGGGTGGGGTCTTTAGATAATGACGATAGGATGATTGTACGGAGGGGGGGCAAAAATCGGCAAAGGTCGATGACGTAATATGGACAGCCCCAAACTGGATCCATAAATTATGTCACGCTTTAAGGGGGAGAGAGGGGGTCAACAACGTGTGACATCGTGTAACGGGGAGGACGTCTCATAAGGTTCGTGACTTCACTGTCTAAATTTAAAGTAATAAAACTCTAAACTACAAAATTTTTTCTTTCTAAAATGATTGATTTAAAATTGATTTTGAAAATTTTTAACTTTAAAATTTAAAAAAATGTGCCGTAGGACGGGGGGAGCTTCCAAAAACAGGAAATTTGTGTGACGCAATTTATGGATGGCCCCATATGAACCTGAAGGTCAATTCGCTACATTGTTTTGTTTATAAATGTGTATGACTGGATGCCAACCCAAACTAAAAACCTGGGCATCCGCTGAAAATCAGCGTCGTAGCTACAGCTGCGACGTTATGCTGAGCGTAGACCCTTTTGGTATCATTTAGATTTTAATTAGTTACAATGTTCCTAAAAATTCTACATTATTATGTATAACTGGTTATTAAATTTTAAGTTTTTATACCAAATAAACATTTTTCTTTCGTTTTTTCTTTCTATTTCCGCGTTTCGCGGCGTCGTCGTCGGTGTGCAAAGGGCGCAATGATAACAATACAAAGCTACAAACATACCAGTTTCTCATTGCCATCAACGTTCCTTGTAAAAGTAACTTGAACAGGCAACAAGACCGCATCACGAACGTTGAGCGCAGCTACCTTATAGCCGGTGGCCAATGACGCCGCCCTGAAAAAAAATATATATCGTCACGACTAGGGAATGCAATCTTGCACCTAAATGTCAACCTCGGTATTTGCAAGTTAAAAAAAAACAATCTCGCAAGATCTCGGTATTAGCGAGATCTTGCATTAATAAAAATTCTTTTGAAAAAATATTGTTTCAAATACTGCTTGGTAAAAAAATTAATACAAAATATCAATCCAACTAGAGGGATGTATTTAAATATACTTATAATAGTTAATTATATTATTCTACTGACCACAAGCTTTCTCAAAGAAACATACCAGCGCAAATGAAAAAATAAATTCTCCTTTCCATAATAACTTTAAAAACAAACTGTATAGGTAAATGTTGTATGGACATGTTTTTTTTTTTTCATTTTCTTTGTTATGTTTCTTTGGAAAATTTGTTTAGTGTGAACAGTAGAGTAGAGTATATGATTTTATTTAAAGATAGCGTGTGTTTTCATTTTATATAGCCTATAAACTAGCCCAGCCGCAGACAAGGTTCTTTCTAATTCCATGTTTATAGTCATAAATTTTAACAAAATTACGTTCATGATTTTATGATGCAAAATGCAGTTATTGTCTTCTGGGCCCAGCAAATCCAAAGCTTAAATTTTTTTTTAAAGTTATTGAAGTATCGTCAATGCCCTTCATCTGTAATATGCGCTGCCGCTTGATCTCGCAAATCTTGCGAGATCTCGCACTGATAACGATGCGTGATTGATCTTGCAATATATGTGCGAGATCTCGGTATTTCGAGATCTCGGTATACCGAGATTGCATTCCCTAGTCACGACATCCAACCCCGAATCAATGTCAGAGGTGTTAACGAGTGTGGACTGTTAAGAGGCGTCATCACGCGCAAACCTTCATACAAACGCGGTCACAAATTTGTGGGGTTTATTTATTTAAATAAGTTTATTTAAATCAAATTATCATATAACAGTGTTTGTTGTACATGATTACTTAAAAACAAGTTACATTAAACAGGTTGCCAGTAAGTAAGTCTGTGCCCGAACTAGGTGCTAGAGTACTCTAGACCGGTGTTTCAGGGTGTCTATGGAATGTTATGATAATATTTTAGGCTGAGTCCATTAACATTATCTGGATGTATCAATTTTGCGCCCGCGACGAAATCGGCACGACTGTATTATCCTTCCAAGTATTATGGAGCGTGCACCTTATAGCGAAATGAAACAGCATGACATTTGGCCACGCCCACAACTGTTGGTCGCGTCATGATGTCTGTTTTTAGTAGAACAGTCAAAACTCATACACCTGTTTTCACCGATGATTTTTACCTCCCAACGTGATAGGGGTTTAACTTAATCGCCGTATCAGGCACAAATGGAAGCTTTTTAGGGCATGCATGTTCACCTCACAGCGTTTTCTTTCACCGTTCAGCAGGTGGTCAAAAGTTATTTGTGCAACAAGAGAGCAAAGGTTTTTTTTTTATTGCGAGTGCCGAGTTTGAATCCCGAGCAAGCGAAGGATTCTATAATTGAATCACAAGCGTAGCTTAGTTTTCTTTTTTATGGTGTACAAATAAAGTTGTATTGTTGTTTACTGTACAACTAGAAAATTTTGACCGGTGATTACTATTACCAGATTTTATCTTTAAAACCACTTAAGGCGCATTATGCTGCGAAAGTGCTGCCACTTTAGAAAAAACATAATTACTTACCTACCAGAATAATTATTAAAAGTCTGCTCAATTAAATGTCTAGAAATTAAATAGTTTTTAAATAGCGTAGTTTTCATAGACAACATCTTCGATGAGCTAAAAAGTTTTGCTAAAAACGGCCGCTTTTGGCACAAGTTAAAATACGTTACATATATAAAAATACGATAAAATACGATAAATAAGACGTTGTTTCTGAAAACATTTTGATGTGTAAAAATAGTTCATTACTATTTCTAGGCATTTAATTGAACAGATTTTGAATAATTATTCTAGTAAGTAAGAATTAAATGAGACTTGAAGATAATTCATGATTTATATAAAAACGGCTCACCTCGATACGTGTTATGATCGGGAAAGCCGACCAATTTCAGCAGACTGCCTTCATCTGGGCGAGTGAAGACGTTTACGCGACGACGTTACGCTTCACACTGCGGGCTGCGGCCCGTAGGGCTCGGGATGACATCGATGCAGATGGTATGCGACGATGCGTAACGTCATCGCGTAAACATCTTCACTCGCCCCGATGAAGGCAGTCTAAATCTGCTGAAACTGGTCGAGTAGTAAGTAAGAAATAATTTTTTTCTAATGTGGCAGCACTTTCGCAGCATAAAACGCCTTAACGGTGACAGAAGTTACCTACCAAATACCCTGTATCTGTCTGTATGGTATCTTACCTATAAACAGCGCCGAGAGTGGCCGCCTCGTCAGCGTTGATAGACCTCGACGGATCGTGTCCCGTCACATCCTTCAACGCTTGTTGTACTGCCGGCACCTGTCATATCAATAATTAATAGTTTAGAGTTGTGATAGAACATACACACATTGTAACAGTTGTAATTTCGATTATATGTTTTTATTACGAAATGCATCGCTTTGAATACTCTAATTATTATTAGAGTGCATTACCAACTAGAAATCAATCGGAAACAAATTTAAAAGCACAAATATTTTGAAAAAATTCCTCAGGCCAGGATTTGAACTTGCGACCTCCTGCTTACATGACAGGCGCACTACCGATTGCGCTACCGAGGTTAGTATCTGGAACGACGAATTTTTCCACTATATCTGTACACCGAATTTTTGTAACTACTTGATATACCAGCTTATAATGCACATACTGAACGCTCACGAGGGCGTTATCGGGAAGCCCGAGGATTTTTTTCAAAATATTTGTGCTTTTATATTTGTTTCTGATTGATTTCTAGTTGGTAATGCACTCTAATAATAATTAGTTGTAATTTCATTATTTATTGATGTCAGACATTCGTCCTCATACCACTGTAGCGGTAGGTAGCAGCTAACGGCTTTGTAATACACGACTTCATTATTAGTGATTCCGTGTCTCATTTCCTACCAGGGTTCGAAAAGATACTTATTGTGACAATTATCATATTTATCATCATAAACATCTTAATACAAATAGCTCGATAGTTAATAATTGATAATAACAAAAATTGCGTTCATGAAAGTGAACTGTATTCGAATGTGTATTTCCGCACTTGCGTATAACCGAACGCACGAATTGTCAACGTGCCGCGCCCGCGTCCCGCCGCCGTGGGGATCTTCCGTACCATACAAATTCAGTTCGGATTTAAGAGTGCTTTCGCGCGTTTCTGCAGCGCTTCAAAGCGCTACTTTAAATAATTTAAAATATAATACTAAAATGATTTTTACTTTAATAAATGTTAATTTACTTTAAAAATCACATTTTTTTTTCATTTGTTTTTGTTAGAATTGCTCAAATTATAATGCATTTTTTATGAAACATTATAACAAATTAATTTCTTACACTGGTGATCAATATCCGATAATGATCTGATAATTATCGGAGAATTAACAAGCAGCGTAATTATCTTGATAATTTCGAACCCTGTTTCCTACTTATAAACAACCTTCTGATAGACGATGTCCCAAAAACCTAAATTCAATCATTTTGGTTACAGCCAGTTACAGTATGTATTCAAATGTGTTGGCGCTCTGTGGGTGGAGCTTACAACAAATAACTGTCTGTAATCAAATCAATCATGACAACCACCATCAGTCAACCTATCTCCGCGTGGAAATTTCTACATTCCATGTATTATATTACTGCAAGCTTGCAAACAATATTATAATGTTTACACTGTTGATTGTTGGCACTTGGTGGAACTTGCAATACATAATGAACAGAAAATCATTTGTACATACTATCCCACAAATTTATTTAATACTTCCTGACCGGTTTCGCCTTTATGGCATTATCAAAGGAATTAATATAAGATCTTAATTACAAAATAAATAGTTTACATCAGCCAGTGCGATCAATGACACTAACACATTTTTGTAGTGAGGGTAATCGTTTATTTATCCGTTCTAGTATTTACACGACACATTAATGCTTTAAATATTATGCTTTTTCTAGTAATGTTTGCGTATTCATAATAATCATTCAATAAAAAATTGTTTCTTGATAAAAATTTAAACTAACTCACATAATATAACATTTTGATACCACAATCATATAATACAACCCAGATATAGGTGCTGATATTTTCACTGTCCCATTTTATTTTTACCATCCCCGAAAATGAAACCAAAAAAAACACCATCACAAATTCTAAAATCTACGCAAGATTTTCTTGTACATATTTTTGTGAAATCTCATTCTGTAGAAGATTAATTATGTATGCAAATTTTAAAATCGATCGCTCGAGCGACTATAGGAAGCGGAATTACTACGAGAAGTAGAATTATCCTATTAAAACACGGTAGTGGGATATAAACTCACCCTGGCACCTCCACCAGCCAATATAAGCTTGGCCCCCGCCCCGGCTCCACCTGCCGCCGCCAAAGCTCTCTGTACCACGCCAGCAACGCGAGGCCAGAGATCAGCGCATAGATCTTCCAGTTCTTGACGGGTCACCTGAAAGGAAAGAACGATTTTATTTCTATCTATCTATAACTTAAGAGCTACGCTCTTGTCGGTAGCGTGACTGCCATTCTTCTCTATCTACTGCTAACGATTTGACCTCTTGATATGACGTAACATCAACTTTCTCCTTCACTTAAGTAAAGTAGGTTCGTCTAGGTCTTCCTCTTCCTTTTTTCCCCTCGACCTTTCTATGATATTTTTCAAGAAACTGTCATGACGAATCAAGTGTCCTATCAACCTCCCTCTTCTAAATTTCAATGGTTTAAACAGACATCTTTCTTGCTCTACAATTCTCAGCACTTCCTTAGTCTTCTTTTCCGTCCAGCTAATTCTCTCCATCCTTCAGCACCAAATTTCAAACGCCTCTAACTTTTCTTTGTCTTATTGAAATATTTTTTATTTATATTGCATAAATAAATTACTAATTCTCACTCTCAAACATGAACAGAGTCTGAAAGAATCTCTATGATTGTTTCTCTATCAATTCATCGACGGAAACTACGCCGAAGTGACAATATTCGATCGATTATTATCGTTCGGTTTTAGTACATCTCTATCACACTATTCAGTAGCGTTCCTAAACGCCTGTAAAATTTTACTGTCAAAGTGAATTTTACATTTCTGACAAGGTTTATGAAAAACTTCGAGCTGTTCGTTTTCAATCGCGTAGTTGTGGAACAGGTGACAGTTAATTTTTACCTTTACCCCGGCGTTTAGGAACGCTACCTTAATGCAATAAATCACATTGATTTAATACTTTTTATTCAAAAATAATGAAAGCAATAATAAGTTGTACGTTTGGGAACGAAAACTGACACAACCACCTTAAACAATAGATCGCTTTCCACGTCGTGGTTCGGATCTATCTTATCTTACAGGCTATTATTGTTTTAGCGATAATTCAACAGATTAATTTAATCTGGCGACGATTCAACGTAAATTATTTAATTACTATAAATACAAATTAATTATAAAGTAAGCTATATACATGCATAATTTTAAAATTAAAAAAAAACATAAATTGAAGCCCTTATTCTGAGTATTGATATAATATGATAAGATATAGTAAACAAATAATTTTTTTTTCTTAATATAACAATGTAATAATAACAAACACTTTATTTCACACAAAAAGCACACATAAATACAATTTAGAATTAAGAGAAATACAGGGCAAAGGCGGACTTATTTCTGAAAGAAATTCCTTTCAGTCAACCATAAATGACAGAGATGAGGAAAAATTATACATTGGTACCGATTCGGTGAAGCACATCTTAACTTATTCGACAGGACTAAACTTAATTTAAGCGTTCTGTCCTTGTCTTTTCGATAAAGAAAGAAAAAGACTGGACACTTAAAATACGGTTAGTCCTGTCAAATAAGTTAAGACGTGTTATGCCGAATCGATACCATAGGCTTATTTCAATTCAAATTGAATGCATAAAGAGCGATATAAATATGTACGTAACTATAGTAAATATAATAGTCTACATACACTTATTACATATTATAATGTACATAGGTAGTTAAAGTAAATCAATTGAATTGCATGTATATTTTAATATTTGTATACTGTAGTATATAGAGTAAAACATGAAACGGCCATTTTTAGACATTTTTAAGATATGTGTCTGTACTCGTGTTTACGCAAATAAACTTTTCATTTCATATCAGTATTAAGTATTAAAATTAACTTATGACTATTTTTAAATCCAAAATACGCAAAATATCAATCTCAAACTTACCAACAACTTGAAATCCTTATCATCAAGCAGACTCTCAATCTGCGCATAGAACTCCGAATTAGCCGACAGCACAATCTTCAACCTCTCTGCCTCCCTCAGCAACTTCTCCATGGCTCGGGGGGACGCTCTGACGTCACCGCCGCCGTTGGCCTCCCAGCCCTTGATCAGGTGCTCTCGGAGACGGAGAGTCATGTCGAGACCTCCAAGGGTTCTACAAAGGCGAAAGGAGCAAAATTATTAAGAAGTAAGAAGGTGCTGTCTCGACGTAACCCTTGTCCTTGACCTTGACTGTGTGGTACTCGACTAGCGCCGCCTTAGTGCTAACCGCACCCATGTCAAAGAGGTTAACTCATGCAGAACACTAGCTCACCTGTTATATCAGACCCCAAGTACGTGCAGCTGTGGCACAGTCTCGACGTAACCATAGTCCTTGATATTGACTGTGTGGTACTCGACTACGCCCGCTTTAGTGCTAGCTGCACCCATGTCTAAGAGGTTAACTCAACTGTCATATCCGACCCAGAGTACGTGCAGCCGTGGCACAGTCTCGACGTAACCCTTGTCCTTGACCTTGACTGTGCGGTCCTCGACTACAGCGCTCCCAAAGTGATAGTGCGCATACACATCTTCGCCACCGTTCGGCCAAGTTCGTATTTCCATTCACTTTCTATACAATCAATACGGTCACGTGGTACGTCCGGTCGCTCGACTATAGAATGTATGCGCATTATTACTTTGGGAGTACTGTACGCCCGCCTTAGTGCTAGCTGCACCCATGTCAAAGAGGGTAACTCATGTAGAATACTCACCTATCATATCCAACCCCTCAGTACGTGCAGTTGTGGCATAGTCTCGACGTAACCCTTGTCCTTGATCTTGACTGTGTGGTACTCGACTACGCCCGCTTTGTGCTAGCTGCACCCATGTCCCAGAGGTTAACTCATGTAGAACACTAGCTCACCTGTCATATCCGACCCCGAGTACATGCAGCTGTGGTACAGTCTCGACGTAACCCTTGTCCTTGATCTTGACTGTGCGGTACTCGACTAGCGCCGCCTTAGTGCTAGCTGCACCCATGTCAAAGAACAAAGCGTGCCATGCTGTGTCGTTGATTTCCTGAAAACATATAACACACAATATAAGTTTGTAGCTCGTCTCCTACATGAAGATTTTTATGAAAATCAATTGCGTATAAAAAGCTAAAAACAGTACTTAGTATAGTTATTTTTTCGATATCCCAAAAATTTACGAAGTCATTGGCAATCAAATTGAGCTTAAAGGCATGTATCATGACGTCGTTCGACACGATTTCATACTAAAAGGGATAAATATCGCAATCGCTAACTTCGGTAATGATAGGAATCTTTCTAACATGTAAAAAGTTTTGTGTTTAGGAATAACTAAGTAATCCCATAAAATCCCAGTCACCATAAAAAATATTTTGATATTTCACTTCATGAGACGAGCTTTTTGGCCCCAGATAAAAAAGCATTCAACATTGAATCGACATCGAAACGAGGCTTGGCCTTCGGCTTCATCAGAGATCCAATGGTCGGAACTAAAATGAATATGAAAAAGACGCAACTCCGTCTTTGCGACCTTTAGCCTCGCTAAACAGGCTGATGGGTTGATTATGTTGAGTTATACTGCGAACAGACAGACAGACAGACACCGAAGCTTCATATAAATGTATTAAGAAATGTGAGAAGGGCCAAGTCAAACACACCCGAAATAGAAGAGCTTGTATGACTAAGTTGATGGATGCGGAAGAGGCGAAAAAGGTCATAGCAGATTGAAATCTGTGGTATCTGCCTCCCCCTCTGAAAGACAGGCGTGTGTAATTATATGAGTAAACTCTAATTCAAATATCCAAGCCAACTGACCTTTCTCCTAAATATCCCATAGTTGATGGCGATACCGGTGTAGTCATTGATCAGCTGAAGTACGTTCAGCCCAGCGAGGGCGGCGGCGTCTTTGAGCGCGCGTCGCTCGGCCTGGTTGAAGTAGCCGGGCACTGTGATCACGCATTCCGTGATTTGTTGACCTGGGCAGACAGGGGCTTTCGGTTAAACTGGGTACATTTATTCGCCTTGGCAACCCGGGAAAGTGTTTAAACTGGGTACATTTGTTGACCTGAGCAGACTGGAGATTGTGGTTTAACTGGGTACATTTGTTGACCTGAGCAGACTGCAGGTTGTGGTTTAACTGGGTATATTTGTTGCCCTGGGCAGGCAGGGGCTTTTGGTTAAATAGGTACATTGGTCAAGCAGGGGCTTTTGGATAAACTGGGTACATTTGTTGATCTGGGCGGACTGACGCTTTTGTAAAACAGGGTGCATTTTTACCAGAGGCCTTATTTTCTAACTTCAACATCTGATTGACGTATCACCGAAAAATTACCCTGATATGTCTTAAAGACAGTAAAACTATTTTGGATTTTTTGAAAAACAAAGGTTTCGATGGTGATTGCACACCCATATCCCTCCTGTATACTAGACATGTAAGGGGTAGTGGATTTGCCGTGTAGCCGGGTACCCGGCAACGAAACACGTCTATATCGCTCTCTTGTTCATCTCTGCGATGTTTATCGCTATCAAAGCACATCCCTCAATAGTCGAAATACACGAAATCCAAGCTGAGCTTAACGTACCTAAAACCAAATTATATCAAGATGTTCCGACTAGATGGAATTCGACGTTTTATTTGCTAGAACGTTTACTGGAACAAAGGCGCGCAATCTCTGTATACTTCTTGGAATCAACGCTGAATTTTGATAATTTGTCGAGCGATCAATGGGAAATTTTACAGCAAATGCTCAAATTGCTTAAGCTCTGCTTGCTGTTATTAAAATTTGTGCCGGGTACCTGGCGCTATTACCCGCTACTCGGCCGGTTCCTAGAAAAAGTGCCGGATCTGCCGGGTATCGGATCCAAACCGGGTACCCGTTACATGTCTACTGTATACGGGCCTGGTTGTTTATCATTTAACATGATCTGTGTTCTACAACAGTAGATGTGTTTATCTGGTACGTGTAATGTTTGCATTTTTTGCAGTAATAACATCAATATTTGCCACAACAAAACTAATGTGAGCTCTCGCATAATACCCTGAAATTATTACTATTAATAATAAATAAATAGAAATCTTTTATTTCGGATAAATCAGAATCCATAGCATATTAGTAAGACTTAATATTATGAAATAAAATAAAATAAAACAAAACACAAAAACCGAAGCTATAATAAAACTGTACAAAGACACTATCTTATATTGCTCTGTACCAAGAGCGATCAAGGATTTGGGGAGTTTTCCCTGATCACTCTCTGCACAAAGCACCTCCACAGCAGTGGCGTGCACAGAACTTCTTTTCGGAAAAGCAATCAGAAGGTCAAGTACGACAATAAAAAAAATATGAAAAAATTTAAATAACACTTTCAAAAAAAAACTTTGTATGAAAATGTTCACTCTAGGAAAGGCAGTGCCTACCCGGCGTCATACAATTTTTTTTTTTCAAAGTGTAATAAAAAAAAAAATATTTTTTTTTATTGTCGTACTTGACCTTCTGATTGCTTTTCCGGAAAAAAGTTCTGTGCACGCCACTGCTCCACAGGTGTCGGCTACAGTTTCCAGGATGCTGTTGGGACTGTCCCGCGTCCTGCGGATCATAGATATCGTTTTATAACTGCATATATAATAGGTCTTCACATATGAAATTGCTGAAATTTTCTTACAGATTCATTAGTTCATAATTCCTGTAATTCAATTATTTGTTTTTTGGTTCAAAGTTGATTTCTAGGTTTTACATCTGTGTATTAAACTTTGTTTTTATTTTCAGTTTGATTATAAAAATTAAATCTAAAAAAAACACTTCGTCCTAAATTCCATCCATTTCCATGATAAGATTCGTAGTGATTTTTTTACAGTTGACACTTTTCAAAAATTAAATTAATGTTGCTGTTAGCTTAACGTTGTCTCATTCATACACAAAAGAAATTACATAATTTGGATTTGTCATTCCTAAAAAAATGCAATAAATGTTAGGACTGAAAATTGAGTTTCCTTCAAATTCTCTATAGAAAACAGCTATTTCATATGTGAAGACCTAATATACATTATAGCTGCAAAGCCGTCAGTTTGATATTCAGCAAACATTCCTGACGCACTACAAAAGCGGGGCAATCCCATCAACATCCTAAATACATTATTATATGGGACGTGCAAGGTGTCCAGCAATCTCTTGGTATACTTGACCCACAGATTCCCCGTGTACAAGCTCTAGCAGTATGCCTAAAGGGGCTCCACAATGCTAAACATCTGTTTTGTATTGGATTCAGTTCCGTCAATGTAGATCGTAAAAATTTGAAAAAAATATGGCATGTTTTTTGACTCAAGACAATTATTAATTACACTTTATAAATAAACATACTTTCAATCTTCCGTTAATTACATTAATTTAAAAAAGCATGAATTTCACGAAAAAAGCGTTTCAGTTTCCATGTTTCAAAACCGATTGAAACGAAACCAACACACGCAGATACTAACTAGAAAAAAACATCTTTATTTCATAAAGAAATTATGCTTAATTTCCTAATGGAGCCGCGATTTCTAAATAATTGAAGTTTAGTGTGCACGGCATCTAAATAGAGCAGGATAGAGAGTCAAAAAACAAACGCGTTAGAGCAGGACTGAATTTTCGCATTGTGCAGCCCCTTAAAAAGCGTTACCTTGACTTCCTCTGTACAACGGGAAAATCTGCGCGCCAGCATGTTACTTCTAAAACCGCCAGCGACCTGCGTGTCTACCGCGTAATTCTCATTTTCATCAACATCAACTTGAGATTGAAATTTGACGTGCGTGCGACGACGCCCGCCTAACATGCCATCTCTTTTGCACGCGTTGAATTTCGCATGCATTTGCTTGAAGTTGATACAAATGAGAATTACGCGGTAGAGCCCCTGGGTTCCCTTTCAATATCATCATCGTCTTTAAGGTTACTTTTAAATGCAATCTTTCATTAATAGGTATTCAATGGCGCGGAAATTTATGAAACGATAAGAAATGCTAACAAACTTATTGATTGTTTTTTGTTTACTTGGGCACATGGCATTAGACCTAATTTTCAACTCATCCTTATTAACATTTTTCGACTAGTCCTGTTCTTAATCAATTAAAAGAGATATTAAGTAAATTAGTAGTTGGGAGGGCATTGTAAAAGAAAAAAACTTTTATTATGCTACTTTTGTAACTTGGTAACAATCGTTAACAACTTCCAAAATGTGTTTTTGCTAAACAAATCAGGAGAAATAAAGACAATTCCACTATTAATTCAACGGATTCATGCTAAGTTTCCTTTAACTTCGTTTTAAATAACAACTTGTTTGTACTACAATTATGTGTGATATGTTGAATATTTTTTTTATTTTTCATGCCCAGTAGCACAGTGTTTAATCGCGCGCGATGCGACTCATTTGAATCACAAGTGCGAGAAGCGTGACATCAGTGGCGTGCACAGAACTTTTTGCTGGAAAAGCAAGTAATTGGTCAAGAATAACAATAAAAAAATATGAAAAAATTTAAATATCACTTTGAAAAAAAAAAGTTTGAATAGGAAATTTTCACTGGCGTCATACATTTTTTTTTTCAAAGTGATATTTAAATTATTTCATATTTTTTTTTATTGTTGTTCTTGACCAATTGTTTGCTTTTCCAGCAAAAAGTTCTGTGCACGCCACTGCGTGACATGATGTTTTTGCAATTAAATAGTATGTGACGCTCCTTGCACTTGTGATTCAACTAGTGGCGTCGCGCGCGATTAAACACTATAGTACGGGCCCAGCCCCCCTATTCTGTATCTTTAGTTGCCAACTGAACGAGGTGCCTATCATCAAAAACATAGATAAAAACTGAAATTTCAAAATTGCCTTTCGTGGGTATTGAACTATTAACAATCTGTGTCGTTACTTCAAGTGCGAACATATCCTTAGGACATCGGAATTCGATAGTATATATATGTTTTTGATGATAGACACCCAGTCCAGAAGGCAACTAGAGATACATAATAGGCCCACAGGTGTGTATATAGACCGCTATCTTTAAGTGGATTATAATCATAGTAATCATACTATAACACACTACTATATAACCTACTGAACGTACTGAACAACAACTACAAAGAAAACGAATGAAAAAAAAATAACATGACTTGCCCATACAAAATTTACTACAAGTATTTAATGTTAGTATGGAGAGGTGAACAATTTATATCCTTACCCTTTTCAGCATGGCTGATTTCAGCAAACTCCTTGGCTTTAGCTAAGAGCTGGGCGATGAGTTCCTCTGGAGAGAACCTGGTCTTTTCATCATGGACGAACTCTGGTGTGCCGCGGTCTGAAGCCACAATCTCGTGGTAGGGGAACCTTTCTCTGTAAGAAAAAAGTTGATAAAATTTTTTAACAGTTCTTTTTAGTACTCATGGGTCGAAACAATTGATTTTATAGTAATATTTTTTACGAACGCAGCCCATGAGTTCTATTCTAATCGCTTTTTTTAGACATAGTTGTCATAATAATATTATTATGTCAGTGTTTTTAGATTTCAAACTACTGTAAGTTGAATTCATAATTTAGGACACACCATCACAAACAAAACTCCAAACAAAAGC
This sequence comes from Ypsolopha sequella, assembly GCA_934047225.1. Classification (NCBI taxonomy): domain Eukaryota; kingdom Metazoa; phylum Arthropoda; class Insecta; order Lepidoptera; family Ypsolophidae; genus Ypsolopha; species Ypsolopha sequella. Next base: position 17,637,463 of record OW203998.1, read on the forward strand.
TATCAGAAAATTGTGAGGTGTCTATGGAATGTTATTATAATATTTTAGGCTGAGTCCATTGACATTATCTAGATATTTATGTTTAAGTGCAACTAAAAATCATTAAATTTGAGTAATAATTAACTCCTGACGTGGAAATGCCAACTTGCTAATGGAAAGTTGCCTATAGCTTTAGATGAGGGACTAAGTTTTATGAATAGATATGTGATTTAAAAAGCCTTATATCAGGGATGTAACGGAGCTCCGCCTCCGCATCCGCAAGTGCAGAACTTCCGCATAAATTCGTAACTCCGCCTCCGCAACTTTCAAAACGGAGGTTTAGCGGAGTTTTGTCTGAGATGTGAAAATAATGCGCGCACGATGCATTAGCAGATTTGAACTTGAACTCGCGCAGGGAAGGCAGGGGAAAGAGGAGTGTAGAACACCAGATATCAAGCTTTCGCGCCTATTGTGCGAACTTATTTTTCTCCTCCACCAGGTTCTGTGCCAAGTGAACAAACTTTTTAGTGGAGCTGGATTAATCTATGATCCACTGCGAAATAGACTGGATGCAGATAAAGTCGCAAAGCTGCTTTCCTTGTAATATGATTTGCCTCTTTTGGAATTTAATTATAATTAAACTAGCTGACCCGGTGAACTTCGTATCACTTACCTCTTAATATAAACCATATTAATTTAAACCATAGGTATGTATTTCAGAGCCGGCAGCTTTATAAAGGCATCATCAGATAGTCTAAGTACCATAGTGGGCGGAAAGAGTGGGCAAATCACGCACACATGTTCAGCTCAATGTTCATAATTATTTTGCATGAGACATTATATTAGATTATAGACACTTATATTAACAAATAAGTTACCAGCCTATTTTTTTTGTCCGTATCGTTTACGCCAAATTACTAAACGTAATAGTAACCTGCCAACACTGACTGTCAGTGTCACTGTCACCGAACTTTCCAAGAAAATATAATTGATATTTCAAAACTATTTTTAAGAAGTTATAGTTAACTTTTAACAATGCATTGTCCCTTTTGTAAAAAGTGGATAGAACGGCAGAACAACAGAAGTACCTGTCCTAGATGCACAAACAAATTGTAAAGATGCGACGAATGTTTCACAGTAACCGCTGATACTTTCAAGTTTTGTATAAAGTGCGGTCACAATTTGAGCCGAATAATACGAATTAATAGGGCTAAGGAACAAAAAAATCGAGTGAAACAACAACTGTTATTAAAACCGAAGTTCGTCTCAACAATGCCATCATCATCATCTGTGTCATCATCTGAAGGAATAACATTTTCAGAACTTAATTTAACTGCCGATGAACTAAAGGATTTGGATGAGATTTAAGAAAGTCATGAGCACAACATCGGTAATATTCTGGTTCTACCAGATTTGTCCGAGTCACCGAGGCCTTCCGCCACGCCGTCAAGTCCTGGCGAGGCAAGTCAAGACATCTTTAGCAAGCATGGTTCGCATTTGCTGTTAGATTAATTGATATGTTGCCGATTCAGGTGTCAATCGCGGAAATTTTAGAAAATATGGTTCCTACCGTAAAGGTTGATTTATATATCTTTAATAAAAAATATTAGAATTGTATTATATTGAATATTATTTCAGACATATATGTATTAGTAACAACAAATATAACCAAATGCACGACACCGTGGTGGCGCGGCCTTCCAATGTAAGTGGCCGGCAAAATTGTCATTTTTCCCACATTGTTTGCATTGCCATCGGCATTAATAGCATCGCGAAGATGAATTTACTCTTCAGATCGAAGCTGCTGTTGGTTTAGACGGATGTACGTCAATCGTTCAGTCTCAATTTTGACATACATGTCAACTGTAAACTGATGAAAAAGCCGTTGACACATCAAAATGTGATTTACTTCACCTTCACGGATTCTGTTTGAATAAAAATTCATAGCACTGACTTTTTTGTTGGTTTCAGCACCTGTAATCAATTAATTAATCATCCCAAAAACTAATGAGTCTAATGGATCAGGTGGTGGGACTAATTGTGGCAATTTTACTTTACCACCAGCACAACATAATCCTGCAAATTCACCGCTGTATTTAGCTTAAAATTTAGCTGTAAAGCTTTACAATGTTGACAAATGATTGACATTTCCCCAATAGTTACAGATTTGTCGGCACTATAATCTATTTCTTGATCGTAGGAGAATGCTCCTCGTGCCAGGTTCACAGGAACATTGCGTCTGCGGAATCGATCAAATTTCATTTTCCCGTGCTCGCTGCTGTTGTGATCGATGTGCCCGAACTCGTTCCATTCTATGCCTATTATCCACTTCATTGTAATTCACTCTAGAATGCAAATCTGCCATACCAATACGACTGTTATCATTATCAGTCTCTCGCTGGTCATCAGTGCGATTAGCGCGTGAGGTAGCTCGTCGCACATTCGATCGACTACGACGACCTATGTAAGGTCGTTTTCTCCTCGGCATTGTAAGCAGTATCAGAATGACAAATCAAGTTTTGAATCTTTTTTCAGGTGTTAATTGGAATCACGATTTTTTTGAGGGTAAAATTGAGGGTATAATTGCTAAAAACTAAGAAAAAAGGAAGCAGTTTGATCACAGAAAACTGTAACGTCATAATGTAAAACCTCATACAAATTTCATAGTATCGGGGCGTTTTGATATTTGATAAAGAGTCGCTGATTTGATTTTTAGGGAAGTACCCAATTTCAGATCGTATAGCGAACTTTACTGTTTCAAAGTATATTTCTGAACGCACCCAACACAACAACCAAGTGTCATTATAGTGTCATTATTTTACATGTTTTAAATCTAAATACGCAATAATCAGACTATTATGGATATATGTTGTCGATTCCAAACCCTTATTTAATCTAGATCTACATGTTTTTATTCCTAAAATACCGAACCGACGCGACGGGGCGAACATCAAATGTTTGACAGGTAAGAACAGTTTGTATGGGAAAATAAAATTGTCGTTTTTAGTATTTTCCTCGCAATTTTTCCACATTTTCTCATCGCTTAAACCTTCCCTGGACTTCCACGAATATTTCAAGACTAAAATTAGTCAAATCGGTTCAGCCGTTCTCGAGTTTTAGCGAGACTAACGAACAGCAATTAATTTTTATTTATATAGATAATTATAAAAAAAATTTTGTATAAAAAAAATTTTGTATAAAAAAAATTTTGAAGTAATTTTTCATTTTTTTTTTCCTAGACCTCCGCCTCCGCCTCTGTTAACTGACCTCCGTTACATCCCTGCCTTATTTTTTTTTATTTCATTGAGTTGGAATCCTATATATTTTTCACGCATGACAATGAGGCTGTAATCTTAGAAGCTATTTGGTATTCCTAAAACAAGGGGCTTTACATTATGAAGGATGGAACCCTAAAAGTATTTCATTAATTTTGTTTTCAAAGTTTTGCTACGCTAAAGGTTTTAAGTTTTGTGATGGAACCTTATGAAACTATATAATACAAAAACTAACATTTTCAGGCACCACAGAGCATACAAACACAGAGGAACAGATGAGTTCTTAGAGATGTATTCTGCTTACATAACTTGACACAATTATACCACCTTACAGGCATTGTAAGAAAAATGAGTTTGTGTGCAATAATGTATGTTGACATCATGATTGTTTACGCATGGTTGGTTGGTTATACTCATACCTAATTATGACGGTATGTAGGTCTGATTGTACCTCCTCTTCACCAATTTAATCATAATTCACCTAATTTATATATCTGGTGAGAATGGAATTTGTTATGAATTTTATTGAGGAAGTACCCAGTAGTTGGATGTCACTCCCCGTTCGTTATATCTATACAAAAACGAAAAGGACAAACCAAAAAAACACACTTTCACATTTTATAATAGGGGTAGGGAAATTATTTTAATTCACTACCAAGGCCTAGCCATTGTCACATATAATATGATTTATGAATAAGTAGAAAACTAGCAATGTAAATTGTTGCTTAAGTTCTAACACTATGTCTTGAATTCTGAATAAAATTGTAAATGCTCAGGTAGGTAGAGTAGAGAATGATCAAGTTACTTTTTTTCAGCCCTTTTTTCGATACAGTCCAAAATGCTTTAACTAAAAGGGGTCACTAACCTGTAAGCTTGCACCAGAGGATGGTCGAAAGGCTTCCCAAGCAGATCAAGCAAGTACTTGTAGCTATTCTTCGGGAATCTCACACCAACCGTCACAGCATCTTCCCCAAAGGTCCTTACGTCATCCCGGAATGCAACTACCGCAGGAGTCTTCCGCTTCGACTCTTTATTTAACACTATCTCCATAGGCACCCCAGGCGACACGATGCCGACTTTCATCCATTCGGTACCCAAATCGATAGAAATTACCGATGCACCATCGGTAAAATGACTTAAAAGTAACGGTAACAACAACACGCTAAGCGTCCCATACATTTTCTGTGGAAAAGAAATGAAAAATCCAGATACAATCAAGAAAAACGAAGCGCATCAAGTATTCAGCGAAATAGGTTGTCAAAGTGTGAATTGTGTTTTAAATGAAAGTATGCAACTTACGTGGTTGAAAGCCATGGCTATTTAAAGTTACAGCATCCAGCTACTAATTTTTATGTTAAGTATCCACTAAATATACTCTAAACTATAGAAAATCTTTTGTACATTATTCAGCAAAGTGGGCCAGCTGCTTTAGTCCACGTCAAGTTAACGTGTTTTTTTCTTGGCTGATGTGATGACGTATTTTTTGTTGCCAGGGTCTAGTATTAAATATATACGATCTTTGGCTGCATTCAGTTTGATCACCTGCTCATCCCTGACAGCAGGGTAGCATATTCAAATTCAATGCGTGCAAAAGAGATGTCATGATCGCCGGGCATCGGTGGGCGATCACACTGAACACTGAACCCAGCGCTACACAATACTTTATATTCTCTGGCTACACGCTGTACAACGCCATCAAGACGCTGGGTGTCGTTTAGCTTCATCGTCGAGCGTCGCTTTAACATGCTATCTCTTTTGCTTGGATATGCTGTCTTGCCTATCTTGCTGTCAGTTTTTAGGTGGATAACGCCTGACGGTCAAACTGAACGCAGCTGTGAACTTTCATCGCAAAGTCGTTTTACAGAGAACTAGACTGTGCACTGTCCAATGTCGGTTCTTTCTTTTTGAGTATTAAAAAAAAACAAAGTTTCCAAGAACTCTGTAGATGGCGTTGAACTGACTACGTTACTAGGTGCCAAAGCCAAAACGATTGGAAAAAAAAAACATTGCGTCACGTCACATCGCAATCGGTCGTTGGTTGACTGACATGTGTGCCTATATGTGCGAATCTCGAACCAAGTATCACATGTATGTGATAATTGGTCCGAGGTGCGAATGCTTTGTTATGGTCCGTATAAAATGTACGACGGCTTGTACTCATTGCGCTTTACGACTTTCATCTGTACGAAAAAGATGTATGCCTCCATTTTTACACAAATCCACAAGGCACAGACTTCCCTTCTTTTTCTCTTGGGACATTTTCTTTCTGGCGTAGAAAAGTCATTGACAGACTGCTAAATATTTTTTTCTTTTAATTGTGATGTGGTGTGACAATGACATTAATTACTTTTTTTATGTACGTTTCGTTTTACGATCTAAAATTACATCCAGTGCAATAATCAAAAAATTTTGTGACGTTCCGTTCCTTGCAGTGACTTACCAAGTTCAGCGCCATCTATCCAGCGACTAGGGAAGAGTAAAAAAAAAAAGAAAAGAATCTCCCTCATTAGATTTAATTCACACGCACACACAGATTTCATCGTACGATTTTATCTATCAACTATTAGTATTTTCTTATTTCATCTTACGTAATTAACTACTTTATATAAATGATGGCTTCTTTCCTTCTTTCTTTTTGTGTCTACTTGTAGTTAGATTTTGTAAAATCGCTGCTCCTGTGAGCTACTTATTTACTTTTTAATCCTTATATAGGGTTAGAAATATTATTTTTCCAGTATCAGACCGTCCTAGTCTGGGAAATACTGATCTAGTTCTAGTAGACCATAGAAACCGAGGTGGGTATTTATTTCGGGTAGTTAGAGTCTCAGGTGGTTAAAAAAACCGGCCAAGTGCGAGTCAGACTCGCGTACCTAGGGTTCCGCATTGTGGATGATAAATTTAATTTTGTAATTTTTTTCGTGAATTTCTCGACCGCTTTATTATTCCTGTAATCTTTACGTAAATACATATTACCATGATTTTTTTTTTCATATTTTTTGGACCACCAGTTTTGGAGATAAGGGGGGGACATATATATTTTTGTGGTTTTTTAAAGATTTCTTGAAACCAGTGCCCGTAAGTATAGTAAGGGTATATATATTTTTACAATCAGCTTTTTAATATCTACAATTTGTTACCCATATTGTATTTTAATAAAATATCTTTTTCATTTATTTTCCTTATTTATTTATATTTCTCGTTGGTGCTGATTTTTTTTAATCGCTATAGTTTTCCTGTAATTGGCCAGTTATGATCTACAATTGCCATTTTTTTATTTTTTTCGGTTTATCAGTTTCGGAGATAAGGGGGGGGACATACATATTTTTGGGGTTTTTTAAAGATTTCTGGAAACCGGTTTAAGTAAATATATTAGAAATATATATTTTTACAATCAGCTTTTTAATACCTATAATTTGATACCCATATTGTATTTTTTATAAAATACTTTTTCTATTTATTTAACTTTTTTTTTTGTATTTCTTATTAGTGCTGAATTTTTTTTTGACGCTATAGTTTTTTGTAATTGGCCAGTTATGATCTATAATTGACATTTATTTCATATTTTTCGGTTCACCAGTTTCGGAGATAAGGGTGGGAGACATACAAATTTTTGGGGTTTTTTTAAGATTTCTCGCAACCAGTGTCAGTAAATATATTAAAAGTATATATTTTTACAATTAACTTTTTAATACCTATAATTTGATACCCATATTGTAGTTTTATAAAATATTTTTTTTATTTTTTTAACTTCTGTTTTTGTATTTCTCATTAGTGCTGAATTTTTTTTAATCGCTATAGTTTTCCTGTAATTGGCCAGTTATGATCTATAATTGACATTTGTTTCATATTTTGCGGTCTGACATTTTCGGAGATAAAGGGGGGGGGGGGACATACATAGTTTTTGGGTTTTTTGAAGATTTCTGGAAACCGGTTTAAGTAAATATATTAGAAATATATATTTTTACAATCAGCTTTTTAATACCTACAATTTGATACCCATATTGTATTTTTAGGCTAATATTTTTTATTTTTCTCACTTTTGTTTTGGAAATATTTTGAACAAATTCAAATCTTTCATATTTTTTTTTACATTTTTTCATTTTTGTGGGCAAATTAATGCTATTTTTGTGCCGAATTTCATGTATTTATCTTTAACGGGGCTAAAGTTATGAGGCTGTGACATACGGACGGACGGACAACGGAGTCTCACCATAAGGTTCCTTTTGTAAATTTTAGGTACGGAAGCCTAAAAACAGATTGCCATGCAGTTTAGTTTGGCAACTTGTTGGTTTGATTGGCCTGAAGTAGATTTTACTCATAGTTCAAGTTAATTTTGTAAACTGGCTTGTATTACTGAATAAAGATATTATTATTATTATTTCGAGACTTTTTGATCTCGTCTCTCCCTCTTGGCTAAAAGAATTTAAAGAGAGAGATGGTACATTCCTTGGCAGAAGCACAGTCGACTGAGGTTCAGAGCCCCAGGGAAAGAATTCGGCGAACGATGCGAGCAGTATCAAGCAGAACTGCCTTCTGCATCCGCGCTGGAAGCGAACTGGTTTCGAGAATGATTGGTATTAACCCGTTCGCAGATAAAACAACTGGGATTATTTCGGTGGATGCCAGGCCCCACATGTCGGTTACCTCGTGAGCCAGGTCAAAATACCTCCTCCTCTTCTCAGTTTCGGCTTTCACGAGGTTCTCATCGTGTGGGATTTCTGATATCCACCAAAGACACCCGAGACTGCGCCCGGTCCATCAGCACGATGTCAGGTTTATTCGTGAGAATAGTCCTATCCGTGATGACAGACCGATCCCAGTAGAGCTTAGCGTGGTCGTTTTCTAGTACTGGCGTCGGTGAGTACTTGTAATATGGCACCTTCTGATTTACGAGGCCGTACTTGTGGGCGAGTTCTTGATGAAGGATTTTGGCCACTTGGTTGTGTCTGTGCAGATACTCAGTGTTGGCAAAAGCGGAAAAACTGGAAATAACATGTCGAAGAGATTCTCCAGGATGGGCAAATGCCCGGCAGATGTCTTGGGTCCCATCCTTGATAATGTATTTCCGGTAGTTACGCGTCTTGATCACCTGATCTTGTATTGCACAGACAAAATCCTCGGTTTCCCCGAAGAGGTCACTGAAGCGCAGCCAATGCAGGGAGGTTTTTTTGTCAACGTGAGGTTCGCAAAGAGCCTTGTGAAACCTCCCGTGCAATTCTTTTCTTCGGCACACTGACTCTCGTTCAGCGGTGCTAAGTACAACCGGGTCGCGCCATTCCTCGCTGGCTAAGGACAAAGGGGTGAGTCCTTTATCACATGCCACAACTTCTTTATGGATTGCATCATCCCTTTTCAACAGGAAGTAATCCCTGAGAATGCATATCTCACGGTTGTGTATAGTTTTGGCGTTTAAAAGGCCTCGACCACCACACTTCCGCGGGAGATACAGTCTCATGACCGACGATCTCGGATGGTGCGTCCTATGAAGGGTCAGGGTTGTGCGGACTTTTCTATCCAGAGCATGTAGTTTGGTCTGATTCCATCTGAGCACCCCAAATGTATATATGAGAACAGGCATGTTCCAAGCATTATAAGCTCGTATCTTATTTCCGCCCGACAAAAACCTCTCGAGCACTTTTGTTAGGCGATTATAAAATACCCCACAAACGGCTTGTTTCATGTCTGCTTCATTCACACCGATTGTTTGGGACATGCCCAGATACCGGTATGTTTCAGTCTCGGAAAGGGTTTTTAATCGATTGGCACCGACATCGACTCCATCGGAGCGAACTACATGCCCCCTCTCCACATGCAAGACCGCACACTTGTCGACCCCTAGCTCCATTCTGATGGAGTTGCTGAAGTCATCAGTGATCTTCAACAACTCCTCCAGCTTCTGAGCTGTGGGGCCAAAAAGCTTCAGGTCATCCATGTACAGAAGGTGCAATATCCGCATTCCTCCCCTCCGAAACTGAAAGCCCGTCACTGATTCGTCCAAAAGTTGACTCAAAAGGTTCAGTGACAAGCAAAACCAAAGCGGGCTCAGACAATCACCCTGGAAAATACCCCTTTTTATCCGTATTCGGTCATCGGCATCCATTATTTTCTCGCCTGCGAGACTAAGGATAGTACTCCATTGCCCCATACATACTTAAAGAAAGTGTCGAACTGTATTGTCGACTTTGTACAGCTCAAGGACCCTTAGGAGCCATGAGTGAGGGACTGAATCGAAAGCCTTTTTGTAGGCTTTAGTAAGCCCATTTGTTGTAAAATTCAAATTAAGAATAAGTTAAAAGATTTCTTTTTATTAAATCTAGATTTTATCGAAACTAGTACATAAAAGAATATATATTGTTAGTTTCATAAATGTTCTCAATTAAGTACATAAACTATTTTTGCTAAACTAAGTCATGCTACGGTATTGCACACGGCAGTTTGTTTGTCACCACACCAAACTACTAGTGTTGAGCTGTTGTAGTTATGTATAACTACCCTCAACGAGGTTAATTTTTTGTTTTATTAAGTTTAGTGATGATTATTAGTTTAGATCAAGTGTTTATTTAACAAGTTTATGTAATCATAAGTGCTAGCATTAAGAGAGAGTGTATGTCTGCCGATAAACTGTCTTAACAGTTTGGCGGAAAATTATTGTTTTGTTTATATTACTTATGATAAATAAAGTTTTTAAAAATGAAAAAATGAGTCTATCCAGGCGGGGCGGAGAAATTCCGACGGTTATTATAATTATTATTATTATCTCGTCTCGAAGGCGTAAGCCTGTCTAAGTTGTAGAAATTAGACATGCCATTAGGCCTACAAGGATATTTTGGCGCGTGTATGACAGTGACAGGGGGGCGCAGCTGCGAAACAAGGGATAGGATACCAGCGTTAGTTTCGATTTTTATCACAACCAATCTATGCGCCAAAAGAACCTTGTCGCACTGTAGTCTAAAGAGATGGATGAATCAAACTCCTCTCTGAATCAAACGAACATAAACGAAATGCTCGTCAAAAAAGCGATTGTTACACTAAGGGACCGCGGGTGGGCAATATTGCGAATGTAACCAAATCACCGCCTCAAAGGACTGCAGCCGATTTAGTTAAAGATGTAGGTGACTGGAAGACTAACACACCAGGAGAGGAGTGGATAACCATGCAGAGAAGAAGATTACGTAACCGCACTGCGGAAAATGTAGGCAAAGCTCCCCCCGGTGAAAAGTTTAAGGCCGTTGAACATAAAATTCCCTTATACATATCCAATGTTCACAAAGACACTTCTGAGAAGGACATAGTTGACTATATCCTGAATAAAACAAAAGAACATGTCTCCTTATCACGAATCAACATGAAAAAGGAAAAATCGCACAATGCTTTCAAGCTAAGCGTATCTAAACATAAATTAGATATGTTCCTTGACAATAACCTTTGGCCGTACGGTATTTCATTTAGGCGCTTTTTACCGTACAAATTTAGAGTAGTAGAGAATAATTCAAATTCAAAATAATATGATTAACACAAATAACAAGACTTACTCTACTTTTATAAGTTTTAATTGCAAGTCCATTAAGAGATCTGTGGACTGTGTAAGGAGTTTATGCCAGAGAGCTGACATCTTAGCTCTTCAGGAAACGTGGCTGCTACCACACGACCTGCCATACCTTGAAACCATTGACCAGAATTTTGAATACACTGGCAAATCATCGGTGGATACATCTGAGGGCATCCTGAGAGGGAGGCCTTACGGTGGTGTCGCGATTTTGTGGCGAAAAAGTGTTTTTCAAGATGTTACGGTAATTGATAGCAGTAGTAAGCGTGTCACAGGAATTAAAATAATAAGTGGTGGCCGTTCCCTTCTTATTCTATGTGTATATATGCCCACGGACTGTGCTGACAATCTTATAGAATTTACAGAAGTTTTAAGTGAAGTGGCGTCTATTGTGGATAGCAGCGATACAGAAGCTGTCTACATTCTAGGCGATTTCAATGCACACCCAGGTGAACTATTCAGTGGTGAGTTACTAAACTTTTGTTCTGATCAAGACTGGGTTTGTGCGGACTATGAAAATCTAGGAATAGGCTCTGGCACATATACGTTTATCAGTGACGGTCACGGATGTAAACGATGGCTCGACCATTGTATGGTGACAAGATCTGCATGGCAAACGGTGGTGAAAGTGAGTGTGCATCAAGATGTATTTGTGTCTGACCATTTTCCTTTGGTTGTAGATTGTAATTTAGAACTAGTTAGCCCTAAGAAACAGATATTTGATACTGGCGTAAACATTAAGCCTAAGGTTTTGTGGGGAGACAGAAATCCTGATGAAATTAAACTGTACCATGACCTATGTAATTCTAGGCTTAGAATGGTTGATTTTCCGACGACATTCGGGACATGTTGTGCTGGATTATGTCATGATACGGAGCATAGGAGTATTCTGGATGATATGTACTCAAATATTGTAGCAGTGCTAAGTACAGCTGCTAAACAAAGTCATACGGTCTCCTGTACCAGCAGGAAAAAGCAAAAACCTGTTATAGGATGGAATAAACATGTGCGTGAAGCCCACGGAGAGGCCAGGCTTAGGTTTGAGACGTGGTCATTAGACGGCAGGCCGTCCAGTGGCGCCATCTACAACGAAATGCACGAGGCTCGTAAAATATTTAAATCTCGACTTAAGTGGTGCCAAAATCATGAAGAACAGCTTAAGTTGGATATAATTGCATCGTACCACGTCAAAAACAAATTTAATAAGTTTTGGAAATCCACGAACAAACTTAATCTTAAACCTGGTCTGCCTGTGAGTGTAAATGGCATCAGTGATCCTGTAGAGGTGGCCAATATGTTCCGAGACCACTTTAGGGTTAGTTCTCCTCTCGGGCCTTCGCGGAGGAGGGTGAACATGAACAGTGCTGAGACCCGTGGTGACCGGAAATTAGTTCGGTTCTCTGCGAAAGATGTTGCAGCTGTTATAAAAAACATGCAAAGAGGAAAGTCTCCGGGTTATGACGGGCTCAGCATTGAGCATCTAAAGTACGCTGGCGTCCATCTGCCTAGAGTCCTGTCTATGTTTTTCTCGCTCTGCATTGTCCACTCGTATCTTCCGCCAGACCTAATGAAGACCGTCGTGGTGCCAATTATTAAAAATAGAACAGGTGATTTATCGGAAAAAAGTAACTACAGACCGATATCTTTGGCCACTACAGTGGCTAAGGTGCTTGATGGTTTGCTTGACGCTCAGCTTAGTAAACACGTTAAACTACATGACTCGCAGTTTGGTTTCCGTGCCAGACTATCAACTGAGAGCGCAATTCTGGGCGTGAAGCACACCGTCAGGTACTATACCGACAGGAGTACTCCGGTATACGCCTGTTTCTTGGATTTGTCAAAGGCGTTCGACCTGGTGTCCTACGATGTACTGTGGAAAAAGTTAGAAAAAACTGACCTGCCCTCGGAGCTGCTGTCTGTCTTTCAACACTGGTACGCTCACCAGGTTAACTATGTAAGATGGGCAGACGGAGTGTCAGAGGAGTACACAGCGGAGTGTGGAGTGAGACAAGGGGGTTTAAGCTCTCCACGGCTGTTTAATATATATGTAAACGAGCTCATCGCCGATCTCAGCAGCATGCGTGTCGGTTGTCACATAAGTGATGTCTCCGCGAATAACATCAGTTACGCTGATGATATGGTGCTGCTGGGACCGACGGTGGGTGCGCTCAGAGAACTCCTGGCAGTCTGCGAGGCATATGCGGGGTCACATGGCCTAATATATAATGCAAGAAAAAGTGAATTTATGCTTTTTAAGGCAGGGAACAAGTGTCCTAGTGTAGTTCCGCCTCTGACCCTCAATGGTACTACACTCGAGAGGGTGACAAAGTTTAAATATCTAGGCCATGTTTTAACAGACGACCTCAAAGACGATGAAGACATAGAGAGGGAGCGCAGGGCGCTGGCGGTGAGAAGCAACATGATTATCAGGAGGTTTGCTCGATGTACACAAGATGTCAAGATCACGCTCTTCCGAGCTTACTGTCAATCATTTTACTCGAGCAGCCTCTGGTGTAAATACTCTCAAAAATCGCTGAGCGCCCTGCGCGTCCAGTACAACAACGCTTTCAGGATGCTGTTGGGGCTGCCCCGCTTCTGTAGTGCATCGGGAATGTTTGCCGAAGCATGCGTGGACGGATTTCCATCCATATTGCGTAAGCGGGCTGCGTCGCTAATACGCAGAGTGCGGGCCAGCGACAACGGCATCCTGCAGGCGATGGCGGACAGCTGCGACTGTCCTGTGTTGTGGCACTGCGTAAGTGTGGCCTGTGGTCAAATTTCAATTTAATTTAATTTAATTTTATTCTCTTTTACTAACATAATTTTCAAGATAATTGTTACTAACACTTATGGATCATTGATATCTGAAATAAATGGAATATTATTATTATTATTATTATAAACAACTTAATCACGTGACCTCCGGCAGCTGTCCAAAATACCGGCTCCGGCACCCATCCCAAGTGCCGGAGCAGGTAGCTGAGGCACTTTCTAAAAATAAAAAGAGAAAGAAATCATATAACTATTATTTGTTTTATTTTGCCGAATAAAACTAAATATATTTTTCTAAAGATAAGTCAGAAGAAAGTGAGAGAAAAACTGAAAAGTCAATTTGTTATCAAAAATCATATGTTTTACATATGTAGGTCGCTCTATTTTGTCTTTGGTTTGATTGGGTGTTGAATTGTTGATTGCGCGACCACGAAAGACGCGAATTATAATTTTGTTATTTATTTTAAATAAGTGCGTGTTCCAAAGAATTGCAGGCGCAAGGTAAGTTTATATCAATGTTAAATTATTTTAATGGTAAAATTTTGTCATCGGATTGCTTTAATGGCGTAATAAATACGGTGGTTGTAGAATTATTGAAGTGCCAATTACGCATTTTGGATTTCCGACGGTTTCAGGGTTCTGAAACGCTAAGGTTTCACGTGGCGCCCGCCTCATTAAGCGTCGAAACGTGGGATGCAGTATCGTTTACATGCGTTTCTAAAAATGTGTCGCCACACGCGTTTCGCATCCACGTCGCGTCGCACGGCGTCTTATCGCGTCTCCATCTAATTTTGGAACGGACTTCGGCGTGTGAATTAGTGTCCTCCGGGTAGCTTAGCGCCGTCCCTGCACTTATGTAACGGCCCTTAGTGCGTTGCGCGTCATAAGTTTGCACGTGCGTCGCACGCGGCCCTCCTCCACGTCGCATCAACGCGCACGCCGCGTCGCCTCAACATCAACCTCAAGTCCTCGCCGCGGTCCCAGTATCATAGCAACCCGTTGTTGACGCTATGCCGTGCCTAGTGACCCAATAATTATGTTATAAACACATGGAAACTGTTACATCACAGCACCAAGCTACCCTGCTCCAATATCAGCTTATTTACGTTGCTAAGGCGTCGAAACCATAACATTGAATTATGTAAAGAGTCTATAGCATTATCATCAAATACATTGTTGGACTTTGACCATTTACAGCTCCTTGTGCCTGTAAATAAATCCTAATTAGAGTGAGTATTGTGTCTGTTTTTTTTGGTTCCAAAGCTTTGTTTATTTTACCACAAATTTGCAAATTATGTAATGACCTTGACTGGCATTCCTCATTTTTTTAATCTTGCAGAAAAATATATTGTAAGAATTCTAAAATTTCACTTACAATATTTTGTACATGCTATTTAGAATCTTGTAACAATTTGTGAAGTAGGCAGTCTAAAAATATACCTAGACCTTTGTATGACCTACTTTGCACTTCCTGGTAGTAGGTATTCTTATCACTGCAAAGAAAAGCTTCCTTGCTTCTCTTGATATACCTACTAATTTTACTGGGAAAGATGCTGTGTTGTAATTAATGTTAAACTTTTTACTTTCAACCTATTTAGTATGCCTCATACTTTTCTTAAAACTTGTCTATTGAATTTATGATGTAAATTTTCTGCTCAGTACTCTATGAAAATATTTTTATATGTACTGTCTTTCGCTTACCCTTTTTTAAATGTACAGCTATCTTAAAAAATGAATCTTTCCTACTTTAATACTATAATACCAACAAGTTTCATCATACATGAGACTGAAATTTCAAAGTTATCTTCAGAAGTGAAGGCCAAGCAGAAAAAAATTGCCCACAATCTAGCTTAATCAATTCAGAGATAATGTCAAACTACCTATTATGTTCCAGATAAATATTTTGGTAAACCAGATTGCAAATTTTTTGATAAATAGGTTTTTTCAACTTTTCACAAAGTGAGATATTTTTTAAAAAATATTTATAAATGTTGCCTTATGCTGATATTACACTATCACTTTTGAAGGATCCCTCATCAATTAATGTCTATGGAAACTGATCTTTTTTTACTACATGTCATAAAAAAGGATCCCTTTTCATACAAATTGACATAAAACATTTCATGTCAAATTTAAAAACAAAATGTTGATCAAAGAAAACTGATAGTGTAATATTAGCCTTAGATTTTGGCGATTCCTATAACACATGAATGTAAGATAGCTCACCAACTTAACATACAAAACATTCCTTGATTTTACTTACAAAGTCAAGCCCCATGTGACTGAGATTGACTACCTACTTTGATATTTATTTATAATGTTGTTTTTGTATCATTTTATTTTTCCTCATTCAAATACATAAATCCACTGAATAAGGTTATTAATATTCTTAGCTAAGTTCAACATTAACCTAACACAAAATACACTGATATAGGTCAAGTTAATATGGATTTCAGTATTTGCCAGGGTACCTACACAGGACCCAGGGATTAGAAAAGAGATAAGAAACCCAGGGCTAGAATTTAAATGTGTATGAGAAATCAAAGAATAGACAATGAAATCAGGAAGATATTTGCACGTTTATTTATAAACAGGCTTGGCTGTACGCGCCACAGTGATTCCATTTTATTGTTACATCATACATGTATGTGTATGATATCATAGTACGATGAGCACAATGGGGTAAATATTCCAGTTTATGAATATATACTTGTATACGTTTTTATTTACCATCAAGTGGGATATTGACCTGAGATGGGGAAAAGTGTTAAACTGTCAGGTAGAGATCATGATTCGCATTTTAATTAATGCATTTAAGCTAGGTTATAGAGGGTAGTTTTAGAATGGCAGGGAAAGTATGAACGATCTTTAAATAATAAATAGGGAAAAAGGAAGAGGACAGCCATAAATACGCGAGAAACATAGAAGAAAGCGTTAGACGAACGGACTGCCAGTATGGTGGGGTCAAACCAATGTCAAATATGTTTCCATAAAAATCAGAGGGTCAGGACATGGGCGGGCAGATTTTTTTTTTTGTGGGGGGAGTGGGTGGCAGATTAACGAAAGTCGAGACCTTTGAAAATAGGAAAAGACAGTTACATAAATAAAACCAATCAATTTTCACCAAAAAAAAAAAAATGTCACCACGCAAAACCAGTTTCTGGCAAAACCTAGTAAACAAATGAAAAAGGTTATTTGCGCCGATATGTTTCTATAGGCAAGTTGTTCAGTATGGTCATTACATTAGAGTATGTATTTCATTTTAAGATTGATAGCAGTCTTTTATACTCGATATTTTTTGGCGTGCTACTGTAAATCTGCAATTGCATGTGGCTAAATCCTATGTAACACGTTCACTTAAAATCGGTAAAGCCACATAACAGGCAGATATACGCCACACATATATACATAGACATACATATGAGTATATATGTTAGTAGGTTCCTGTGAGAAGCTCCGCTGTCCAATTCGCGTAAATGAAGGATAGGCAGAAATTTGCCGAAGTATGTTATTAGAAGCTTCGATGTATAATTCGCGTAAACGGTGTATAGGCAGACATACATCGAACTATGGTATGAGAAGATTTACTGTACAATTCGCGTAAATGTTGTATAGGCAAACATACGTCGAAGTATGGTATGAGAAGCTTCGCTGTACAATTCGCGTAAATGTTGTATAAGCAGACATACGTCGAAGTATGGTATGAGAAGCTCCGCTGTACAATTCGCGTAAACGATGGATAGGCAGACATACGTCGAAGTATGGTATGAGAAGCTCCGCTGTACAATTCGCGTAAACGATGCATGGATAGGCAGACATACGTCGAAGTATGGTATGAGAAGCTTCGCTGTACAATTCGCGTGAACGATGCATGGATAGGCAGACATTTATGCCGAAGTAGGTATGAGAAGCTTCGCTGTACAATTCGCGTGAACGATGCATGGATAGGCAGACATTTATGCCGAAACATGGTATGAGAAGCTTCGCTGTAAAATTCGCGTAAATGATGTACAAGCAGACATTCGTCGAAGTATGGTATGAGAAGTTTCACTGCACAATATTGGGTGTGAATATAGACACAGCATGGCGGTTGTGCATTTTCGAAACATCGTCGGAAAATGAATGCGTGGGCAGATACTGACAGCTGAGCTAACCCGTCTTCTTATTTGACGTGAGTTGTAAGGGTTTCCGTTTTTTCGACGGAAATGTTGAGAAAATTGTAAATTGTAACTACGCAGTGGCAATATTAGCCGCAATCACCTCGTAGCGTAGCGAGCTGTGACGTCGACGTTGAATAGGCGTGAAGGTCAAGCAGAGTTTCGTGTTGATAATTTGATTAAGATATTATTATTTAGCGCAGCGTTTCTTAACCTGTGGTCCGCGGACCCCTGGGGGTCCCCGAGCATATGTATTGGGGTCCGCGGCCTAATCTATGGACTGAAACATTTACTGCTTTTCTCAACGACATACCTCTGTGAAAAGGCATTCTCCGCTCTTGTGTATGCTAAAAACAAATACAGAAATAGATTAAAATTGGAATCAGATTTGAGACTACAACTCAGTAGTAATATAAACCCAAATATCACTAATTTAGTTGCAAAAAAGCAGCACCAACCTTTTCATTAACGTATTTTATATGAAAAAGTATATATTTTTTGTAATTTGTAGAACTGAAATAAATGTTCCGAAATTTATTGCTGCTTTTTTATTAAGGGGGTCCTTAAAATTGTGCTCGATTTCCTAAGGGGCCGTGGACAAAAAAGGTTAAGAAACGCTGATTAAGCAGATTCTTCACTGCTTGATAAAAAGAGGTTCCGTTTCAACATTATTTGCTGCTTCTCGTTTGTTTATTTGTTTTGTGAGGTGAGATGAATGTTATTTTCCTGTTATTTTTAGTAGGATTTTATTACGTTGCTCTGTTAACAAGTGTTATAAAAAGTTTAATAAAATAAACCAATAAACAAATGAAAGAATTATCTGTATCACGTTGGCCTTAGAAAAAAAGAGAATGAAAGTATTTTCATTACCGCAATTTTTGAAAAAAAAAATCCCTTGTTGGGAGCTACGACCTCCCATAAATTTATATGCTTGTCTACTATCTATTTACTTCTAGTGCATAGTGAGAGGGCGTCGTCGTCACTAAAGTTGTTAACACGAAAGAATTTATTCATTGACACAATGGTGTCGATTCGGTATAACACGACTTTACTTATTGAAAAGGACTAACCTCATTTTAAGCGTGCTGTCTTTGTATTTTCGGTACAGAAAGAAAAAGATAGAAAACTTAAATCAAGTTTAGTCCTGTCAAATAAGTTAAAGCGTGTTATACCGACACTAATAAGTACTTTAACAAAGGACTTATAAAATATATCGTCACTACATGAATCCCCGAGGGGGTGTCGAAGGCGTTCCGAGTGTGAACTGTGAAATGCAAGTCACGTTCCACACTCGGTGCACCCGTGTTTCACCGACGATGATTACGTCCAAGTACCCAAACGGCTTAAAAAAAACTTCTTTCGTGAAAAAAAACTCAACTTACCATTGGTACCATACCCCGGCATGCTCACATGCAAGTGGTCTTTAGTTTTTAGGTTTACATACCAAAGGGCAAAACGGAGCCCTATTAATGTCACTTTGCTGTCTGTTCGTCTTTCCGTGTGCCAGCCGCAAAGAAATAACAAAACAGCAAGCGTTTTACAATTTGCTTTCGAGTGTTTAGAAACTGACGACGCTGTTTGTAATTTTTACTTTATTTATTCATTTATTTATTTCCCAACTTACACCTACCATTACAGGAATGCAACCTAATGCGATAGGATGTGTTTGACTTATTTTATCTTATAAATCTGTAATCTGACGAATTATACAATTTGCCTGCCACAGAGACACTAAAAAAAAAACACGGAGACTTGTTCGTGTTGATGTTATGTTTCTTGTATATTATTTCAGTCTGCAATCTGTTTTTGAGTTACCGGCGGTTCACGCGGGTTTCTTTTGCTTGACGAAACTCTAAAAGGACCCACAGACAGTTGCCTATCAAGGGAAAAATACGAACAACTATTTTAGATGTTTGATGACCCCAGTGTTAACTTAGTATTGTGTTAATCTGAACCTAAAGACCGTTTTGTCATCGTCACCATTGTTTCTAGTGACGTGACCTACTTTATGTATTCCCTAATTTGTTTCTTTGTGCAGCACTTACGTCACTAGAACTGTTTGCTTGACAAAAACGAAACACTCTGAATTCCACTTGTCTTTATAATGCACGAGAAATTGAATTTTATTATTCGCCATGCAAAAATCTGACGCTTATCACAGGCCGCCTTTGAAGGGGAGAAGGGAATGGGGCATAGGACTTCGATACCTCCAAGGAATATTAGTCGTGTCGTGTTAGTGGTGTCGATTCCGTGTAACAAGACTTAAATTATTGACAGGACTAACCTTATTTTAAGGTCCTGTCTTTGTCTTGACGATACAAAAAGAAAAAATAAGTCCTGTCAAATAAGTTAAAACGTGTTACACCGAATCGACACAACTGTTGTTATACCATTCGACAAAGGTTTTTATTGTTGCCCCTCTTTCTCGCCTCGGCCGTTGTTACTGAAAGAGAATTGCTAATCCAAAGCCGATGGCAACGTGCTGCGGAGCGATAGCGGGAGCCGTTCCCGCTAAAGCCTTGCTGCCTGCTTCCATTGGGGAATTGCGAATTGTCTGTAGACGTTGGTTGACCAAGCATGGCTTTAAAGTCCAAGTAGAATCTTACTTAATGAAACAATTTTACCCATCAAGCTTGTTTCTTTCATTACCAGATGGCGCCAATGCGAGGCGAACGCGGGGGATCACCCGCGAAGGGCGCTCGTGCATCTCTTCCGCTCTCCCGTCGTCTCATACGTCAGATCGCGCGCCATGTGGCGTCTAGTGGCCGCTCGCTGCGAAGACTGGAAGTCTCCGGACGAGTGATTGATAACTTCGACGATATTGACGCTGTCACAGATGACGAGGATATGAATGACACACATATCGCTGCGTAAGTAGTCTTCGCAAACGGTCAGTCAGTACAGTTCGGGCTAATCAAAATGGCGGGCGCGATTTCTGCTGCGATGTACCTTTTCTCCCTCGTCGACTGTTCGTCAACTGCCACGCCATCTGTGTCTTAACTTTTTTGGTTTTGATTGGCCTGAACTGCTACGCATTGCCGAATTTATGTGTTTCTTGTAATCGCTCCAACAAACTCCATCACGCAAGCCTGTGGATGCACCCCTAGACTATCATTGTACCAATTATTTGCAAAAATGTTATGGGTTAAATTAGAGCAATCAAGGTTATTCAAATACGAGACATGGTATAAGTATATATACAAATACATACAGCGTGTAATCGTTAAGTGTGACCAGGCGATTATTCCGTAACTATTACGGATATCAAAACATTTTAAACTGATATCGAAAGTACGTTACCTAATCAGTAAAATGACATCAATAACCTTTTGAAAATCAAACGAGAAGTATCCAAAATTTTGACATTTAACATTCCCATACATTTAGTATTAATGTGATATTGAAACAAGGTTTATTACTAATTTGAAGTGGTAACATAATCAATCTACACGTATATCTCCTTGAAAATCATTATTATCATATCATACGTAATCATGAAATAAGATTAAGATAATCTCATACTAAATGTATGTTTAATGTCAAAATTTTGGATACTTTTCGTGCCGTTACTACCGATGAGGCATTAAAAATGTCAGGACACTACCCGCACAAAACTAAATAAAATAAATAATGTTTATACTAAGACATTACTTTTTACAGTTAAATATGTTGAGGCACCCAAGAAAGAACGATGTAGAAAAGAACGATGGCCTGTTTTGCAAACCAACTTGAATAAAAACCTGTCTTAAATCTGCTGGGTCATGAATGTAATATATTAAGACGTCTAGTAAGACTAAAATGATGGAAAATTGCTTTGTTGCCCTCCATCCATAATACTCCGCGGCGCCGCCCCGTGCCGCTACCATAGAATATAAGTCATTGTCATGATACAATTGTTCCAGTACACAATTAGTGGCCGCTACATAAACTCTGATTTTTCATTCCGTAGAATTATGACAGTTCAGGGAAAGGGATGGCGCTGTGCTAGTAAAAGAGAAACGATACAGTCCATCTCGCTTACTTGCACAGTTCCATCCCTTTCCCTGAACTGTCAGAATTCTACGGAATGAAAAATCACGGTGTTACTACAAAACAGTGTTTTTTAATTTTAGACAGTGTTTAAATCTGTCGTTGTCACCTTTTTTTTCATATTGTAAAAGAGTGAGAGCAACAGATTTAAACACTGTCTAAAGTTAAACACAGTTTTGTGGTTAGACCGTCAGAGTTTAAGATAATTTAATCTAATTAAATCTAATACATTTTTTCTGACACAAGAGGTTTGTCAAAACAGGATACAGTGCTACAAGGATCTTTTTGCGCGTGGATGATAGACTGACAGTGACAGGGGGGCGCAGCTTTGAAACAAGGATGTCAGCGTTAGTTCCGATTTGACTACGACCAATCCACGGGACAAAAAGACTTATCGCACCATAGTATAAGATGAAATGAAAACAAAAATGAAATGAAAGAAGTACATAATGTAATCAATAAATTATTGAATTTATTTTTATAGCGCAAGTTATTTATAATGTTACAGAGTTATGTTAGAATAACTATTCAGCCATAATGTATAAAATAAAAGGATCACTAGGGATGTAATGATACCGAAGCCGTTACCGATATAATCGGCAGGCGCCGCGAAAAGAGTGCGAAGCGACGCGCGACATTGCCGTTCCGTCGCAGGCCAAAAAGCCGCGCGTGCTATCAGATTATCTGTCAATAGTTCGAAAAAATTTTGCTTTTTAAACAAAAATCCGTCAAAAGTGACAGTGTATAGCAATTTGAATTAGAGTTTTTTTACTTATATTAATGATGATTATTACTTACATACTTAATCGCTGTGCTTGCATAATGATAATTCATAATTGATAAAAATCATTAATTTTGATTTGGCACTCTTTATTTGTTATTAACACGCCGAAGTTGAGACTGTTAAAAAATTATTTATTAAATATTCGATATCGGTATCGTATCGGCAAAATAATGTATCGTTACATCCCTAGTTTTAACTAAGTAAATATGAATATGTGGCACCTAAGACTTAGTAAAACCTATTCCTAAGACCTAGGAAATAAATAATGATGTAGCGAAAAAGCCAAAACATTATTTAATTTGTCTATCAATCAACAGTTATGTAGTACGGACCTTTCAGTCTGGTTCATATAGTTTTTAGGGTTCCGTAAAAAATAAGAAACCCTTACAGTGAAGGCCTTTTTTCTGTCTCTTTGCCTGCAAATAAGTCGATTGTGCTTATTCGCATGGGAATCATTTCAGGAGGACATTTAGCTTTTTAATAATATTTTGAATACTCTCGTGATGTAAGATCAGATTTGATGTATGTACATTGATAAAACCCTTTCATCGTGTACGTACACAGACTACTTAGCCATTAGACATCTGCGGGCAGGGTACAAAGCAAGAAAATAGAGATGGAATAGTATGGAATGACATTTGCATATTAGTGAAATTGCACTGATGTGTTGGCGAAAACGCTTTGCCCTTACGATGTCTAATGTGCAAGTGGTCTGTGTATACGTACGACGTAATCTCGACATTTTATTTAGCAAGAATGCGTACAACATAAGCTGTAGTACAATCTAATCTTTAACATCACGTTTCCTTCTGCGCAATCTCCACTGAAGTCGTGTCCGATCCATCAAAACGCCAAGTCTTCCTTCGGCTAAAGACTTGCTGATAACTTGTGCATACTTGTGTTTCAGTGGGTGATAACGAGTAGAAAACAGATTGTGGGTTACTGGGGCTTGCTAAAATTATCTTCGCTGTGACGTCACTTTGAATTGTCACTTCGACTGAGATTTTGTGTTGAGCTAACTGGCGAAGCTAGGCCAAGTCAAAAGCAACAGGAATAGAACATGCTTGTCTCGTGACTTGTTAATAAGGAAAAAGAGTTGTACTAGTGTCGGCCTATCCGCTGGTAGATAATGGGTTTCGATTAATTTATCATTGAGCTGAGACCAAAGGTAGCTCCTTTAACAATAACATTTTGGTGTCGAAGTTGAAAATAAAAAGGGACGAAGGACGAAGCAGATATGTTTATAATTTTGGTCATGGATATATTAAAATTTTACGAGACAACGAAACATTAAGACTACCTGAGCCTAGAGCATGACCAACTCCAGTCCAATTCGGACTCTCCTTGTAGTGAAAAAAATATATTTGGTTTATTAATCTTTTCTCTAGGGATCTTACGTATAAACAATGTACTAAGATTTATACTTTTGTCAAAAAATAATGTTTTGCACCCTCTTTTTTTTTGGTTTTCAAACGTTCGCTTGAAGAACGCGGTTAAGAGATCAACTAGATTTTTTTTTTCATAAAATAGTTAATAGAAATATGAAGGTATATCACCTAAATTCAATATTTTTTTCCCTACAAAATATTTCAGTATTAGCTAAAAACACACCAATTTGTTGTTTCGCTGCGTGATCACTAGTATTACGCGTCTAAGAAAAAGAGGCCAAAGAGCCAACATATAATCGCCTCTATGAAAAGCAAATAAAGTCTTTGCCATTAGACTTATTGTGCTGGACGGGTAATAAAAAAAGTTTCTAGAGTATGCCATCTCCTTAACTTGGTGATTCACCTTTTAGGTCTGACAGAGGCACAATTACAACATTTTATTAGCAAACAATGGGCAGGAGCAGACAGTTTCAAATATTTCGCATGACGGCCATTTAAATTTCTAGAAAACAACATGATTTAGAATAAATCATGACGCCATTTTAAGTAGTATAAACAAACATGAATTGACGGATATCAGTTCACCATAAATCATTGTGAAAGTGTTAAATTGGGTCTTTGCTTAAAATATATGCTTCTTTGTTTACAAGCCATGCGTTTGAAAATTATCAGCACATGCAATAACAGACTTAGCTGCGTCGTTTTAACGTTCATTGTGTGTCATACTGTTGTATCTATTTTTAATTCAACCTCGTGTTTAATCGGCTTTTTGCCAGGATTTGTCTTCCTACTTTGGGTTATCTTAGAAATCCTCAATCTTTACCCTAATGGTCTCACAAGTAATTTGTCAATTAATTTCAACTCTTATTTCCTTGTTAACAGAGTCGCATGTGGCGGAAATGCTGGCAATCTTCCCCCTCCAGATCACGATGACGACCTCACAAGCCTGAGTTGGTTGCAAGACAGGAATCTTCTTAGAGGTATGGAATCTTCACCTTTTCATTGGAATTTAGTTTTGATTGCTTGGAAATAGAGTCTCTTCTCAATCGACGTTGTTACAAAAGTGACTTTGCTCTTTCAGGTATAAATTTAACGAAAGGCGATGAACTGCAGGATGGTAGAATGATTGGCAGCCACGTTATTGTAAAGGTATGTACTTTTCGTAGGTAAATGACATCCCAATTTAGCCTTTTCACGGCAAAATAATCATACACGTGAGGAGCGCCAGAGATAAACATTATCAATATTAAATTCATTATGTAATTTAAATTGCAAACAGCAATATTAAATTCATTATGTAATTTAAATTGCAAACAGCAATATTAAATTCATTATGTAATTTGAATTGCAAACAGTATTCTATCAAAATAAGTAGTTGATGTATGTGAAGAACGTAATTATATTTTCTGATAAACGCCATCTAGCGATTAAAAAGCAAAACTGTCCTCTTTCTTGATCAATTTAACCCCTATCTTCATCACTTTACAGACAGAGCCATCTACAACACCGCCGCCGGTCGCGCGCGTTCCATCCCCACCCCGAACCCCCTGCAAAGCCCCCCCATCCCCTCCTACACCGATCCTAACACACACGAAACCCCCTTACTCCTTCTCGTGTCTAATATTCATGGCTATAGAAGCAGCCCCAGCGAGGGCGTTACCGGTCAAGGAAATATACGCGTGGATTATTCGCCATTTCCCCTACTTCAAACACGCGCCGCAAGGCTGGAAGAATAGTGTGAGGCATAATCTATCGTTGAATAAATGCTTCCACAAGGTGGGTGTGAGTATATTTTTTGTTTTTTTTAATTGTTTTTAGTTTGTTCTAAAACAGTCTCGTAAATGAACTGCGTAGGGAATCAGGTTTCAAAATAAAAGATATTGAAAGGATGGACAATCAGTCAATCTATTTAAAACATTAATAGCACTGACTATTGATAGCACTTATTTTTATTTTTTGCCCTGTATCCGCCCATAGCACTGCGCGTTTTTACGCTTAGTGTGATAGTTACAACAATAAAAAAGTACATAGCTTCTTGACAAATTTTATTCTAAATCGTGTTAAAACAGATACAACACAATCATAAGATGTAAAACCCAGTAAGGCAAAGTCAGAAGCGCTCAAAATAGTCGAGATCCTTGTGGTACTCAAAAGCGAGAATCTATCTCATAGATGCAGGCACGAGTACATAATATAAAACTTGGTTCTGCATTACAGGTGGCTGCAGCGCCGGGTTTGGGCAAGGGTTCCCTGTGGACGGTGGACCCCCAGCACAGGGCCACGTTACTGCAGGTTTGTAATGTACGGAATTTGTATGTTTTGGTCACTAACCTAGCATAGTAGCTTGTTTGGATGACTAGAAGCACTAAAGCCGTGGCTTTGGGTACGCAAGCATCTTTCAAAGGACAAGAAATGTTTTACACTCCATTACGTAGATAGCGTTAACACAAATCACGTACTCTACTGATATCATACAGAAAAAATATATCAGACTAAAAGTATGCGCAAAACAAAATAAATAACTTAGGAGTTCAGAAGAGTCAAACGGAATACAAAATCATTTGTAAATTATACATATTCTTAAGGTAATGTGTATTTATTCTGATTGAATTACAGAATATTTAGGTTCCAGAATGTCTATTTTATATAAACTGGTTTGAAGACGACATAAATAAAGAATTTCTAGTTTCCATAGAAAACAGTTTTTCTCATATTTCATGTTTAAATCAGTATTCTTATAAAATATATATTTGGGAACGTAGATATTCTGTAATCCAATCGGAATAAATACACGCTATCTTTAGAATATTTATAATTTACAAATGATTTTGGTATTACGTTTATATGAGCTATGCATCCTCTGCCGGACTCTTTTTTAAGAGTCGATTCTTTAGATTTGTAACAAAATATGTATAAAGAAATATACAATTTTATATAATATATATTTATATTTAATATTTTTATTTTATTAATAATTTATATTTAATACAAATATACAAGTTTTAGCTAAGAACAATGTATACCATTAGTTAATTAAACACAAACATATTTTTAATTATATTATTGTAGCTTCAAAAAAATTGGATTTTCCATGAGAGTTAAGTTAGAAATATTAAATTAAAAATTTCCAACTTCGCTATTATGGAAAATCCAATTATTTTGAAGCTACCAAAAATATGTTAATGCATATAGTAAACTATTTGTATATTCTTAACTGAAATTTGTCTTTTGGGCGTTATAATAACTTCTTTATATTTTGTTACAAATCCGAAGCATCGAGTCTTAAATTCATAAATAATATAAATGATTAAAAATAGCGTTAATTTTCATTAGCGCATTTTTTTTTTGGAATCTTATTCAATGTTTTAGTAAAATATAATGTTTTATTTTTTTATTTATTTTTTATTTATTCATAATTTTACACTATTTTATTAAGTACATGGTGAATAGTATCAATAAACTCACATGAGTTTGTCCTGATACTACAATTCGTGAATACTACCATAGATAAATAATTTATCTATGATACTACTCATATTCGTGCATATCCGACTACACAGATAAAAAATATTTCCAAGTTATCAACATTATACTTTTCATGTAATATTGCCTAGGAGCCTGATATTTTTACATTGTGCAATTTTTCTGTTATCCAAACAAGCTCTTATAAGGATAGTACTAAGTGATGGCAAATGTACTGACGTAGTTTAAAATTAGTAATCGCTCCGTTGCATTTTTTCCCATTCCTTCAACTATGTAAACTTTTTTTTGCACATTCTCAAAATTTATTTAGTAAACTAACAGCGCTAACGTTTCTCTGATTGGTCAAAACTTTGTTAATTTCTGCCAATCAGCGAGATGGTAAACGTTAGGATAAGTTTGTGGCTCTGTATTTTTTATAACTTACTGTTTTTCTACTTAGCGATCATTCTCGGCCTGTGAGGGCTTCCAAAGTGACGATTCTCCAGTGAAGATACCGCTAGTGGGACTTGAGGTATTTTGGATTTTATTTATCACAGTTTATGGCCAATTTTTGAACGTTCAATATTTTTGTGAAATTCCTTAGGTCTCACTGGCGCTCTTTGCTACTACTCAAAACTTTCGTAATGAATGTTTAGCTCAGTTATTATTAACAAGATTTCCCAAGGGTTGGTTTATAAATCTTCAGATAAACTGGAAAATTGTCTATCCTTCGAATATATTTAAATACTAAAAACGCTCTATTTTTAACTTACTACCTGGATAGCAGTGGCGTGCACAGAACTTTTTGCTGGAAAAGCAAACAATTGGTCAAGAACAACAATAAAAAAAATATAAAAAAATTTAAATATCACTTTGAAAACAAAAAATTTGTATGACGCCAGGGTAGACAATGTCTACCCTAGAGTGAAAATTTCCTATACAAACTTATTTTTTTCAAAGTGATATTTAAATTTTTTTATATTTTTTTTATTGTTGTTCTTGACCAATTGTTTGCTTTTCCAGCAAAAAGTTCTGTGCACGCCACTGCTGGATAGCGTATACCTGAGGCTAGCACCCAGTTCACTATAATACTCCCTAACCTAAAAAAAACAACACATCCCATTTCGTTTATTCGTAAAAACGATATTCCGTATCTTTTTCAGACATTTGGCCGACAGCCCATCCCGCCCGCGCCGCCAGACATCCCAACCCCCACCAAAAACTCCCCAGACTCACAGTTATTCCTCAAAAACTCCCCAGACTCACAGTTATTTCCCAAGAACTCACCGGACCCTCAGCTGTTTCCCTTCCTGGCTCGTCGCTTAGCCGGCGACACTAAACCTCTTGCTGAGATCCCGGGAGCAGACGAATACCTGGCAGCCGCCACAGTATTGGCCATGAAATACGGGTCGCAGTATCTTGAACAGGTAAGCCGTTAAGAATCCGCTCTGAATCGTACTTCATACATATCTAAAAACCATAATAACTCGCGAAAGTGGAACAATTCAATCAAATAAATTTTAAGCTTTAATTTGGACGGTCAATATGAAGTGGTGTATGTCTCTGATTTTTTCACAAACATCGCGTTAAAGACCAGAAAAATATTTAAAATAATGGGTTTTCGCCCTAAAATCGAGTACTTTTACAAGGCTTCGTTAAGTGACTTATGAACATTTAACAAGCAAAGTAAGCACATACACCACTTGGAAATATCATAAATATTCTAATTAATTAAAACAGAATAAAAAATAAACAAGTAATCGAGGCACAATTAAGGTATTCGGAAATAATTATTATTTCCAACGCAAAGGGCGAGACTCGCTCAGCACAGTTCGAACGGCGCGGGGCAAAGCGTGAGGCGCTTGTTTAGATCAGCCAGCCAAATATGCGCTTTATTGTCGCGATACATCTCGCTTCGCATCGGAGTTGGCGTACATTTTAAAAATAGCCATTATTTTCTCCGTCAAAATGTTTTCTTTGACTAAAACACGCGCTTTTTGGGAGCGCGCGATGCTTTCGTTTTTGTAACATCCACGGCTCAGAGCGCGCTATTTTCAACAATAATGAAATGAAAATGTCAGGTACTATATAGTGACTCTTAAGATAGTAAACCCGATTTAGAGATTTAAATTATATTTAAAATTGTATTGCAAGCCGCCCTTACAGCTAAACAAACACCTTGTCCCTTTTATCAGTGTGGATTCTTCTATTTTTTCTGCAGCTACCCCCAGCGGCCCACCTAGTAATATCCCGGTGTTCCCGGGACGAGCATTCTTATTCTGGATGCGAGGAGCGTCGCACTGCTGAAGCCCTGCTGAATCTAGCTGGCATTACACCTGATAACACTACGGCACTTGCGCCGAGCTAGCGGGAGATTGGGTAATGTGGGTGTGCCATTGGGGAAAGGGGCAAAGTGGGGGAAGGAGGGTTTTAAAAGTGGCAGTCTTTGGGAGATTTTGGGTTTTTGCGTAAGCGTGTTCTTTAACTGGAGGTAACCTTATTTCTGATTGAAAAGGAAGATCTTTATCCGACAAAGTTTATGCGTTAAAATAAGTTATACAATTGCAAATCCCAAACTTTCTTCCTAAGATTGTAAGCTGTGAAGTGTAAAAACAATGTGAAAGAAGCGATTTTCTTCGATCGCCTCTTTCATATTGGTTACGGAGTATTTTGTGATCGGGCGTGCCTCATATGAAAAGGATGGCGGAATATGTATGACATCGTAAATTTAACGTTCGTGATTATAAACTACGATTCCTGTCGATTCTAAAGCTTGTGACTGTCGCTAAATTCGATATACATTTTAAAAGATGTCATACACTTTCATAAAAGTAGAGTTAGAACAATCATGTTTTCAACAAACTAAAATAAATCTAATCTACAAAGACTTGCTGTGCAAACTTTTTCAATGTGTGTTATGTTTGATGTGCTTGAAAAAATATTTTAATTTTATGCTCAATTTGCTTTTGATCTTATTAAGTATTTTTGTTGTTAAAAGTGTTTGGTATCTAGTATTCTAAATTTTCTTCAAGAAAATATGTTATATTTTGATAGGGCTAGGCCTTCAAAATAAAAAAAAAAACTGTCTCATTGTTATAATTTCGGTTCAAAGAACAGAAAAGCAACGTAAAACGCTTCTGTGCTTAAAATGTGTTGTTTCAGTATAAATAGTTAAAAATACTTACCATACTCTAGTCCATTTGTAATGATAAACTCATTGAAACAAAAATACTACAAATACACGCAAATTTTTACTATTTAATGTAATTCAATTAATAAGCAATATCATAATATGAATATTATCTTTAAGGAAAGCTACTTCATTGATTTAATGTATTATCTCGTAAAAAGATACATCACACGCGTTTAGTCGAAATTACGTTAGCCTGTTACCTAGAACATATTTTCAATGAATATTTAGGATTTTTTATAGTGATAGTTGTGATATTAGTATGGGAAATATAAGAAAATACATAGATACATTAACATTAAACTTTCGAATGCATTTAGTTAAAACCTCCCAGTTATAGTCTAAAATTTAAGTTAAAAGTTACCACGACACTGAAGTGCTGGTGTGGTATCAACCATAATTGAAGAGCTCATTTCGAAAACGTACTTAGTGATTCTTTACCTTAGGCATTTTTTCACATTTTCTTTGATCATAATTTAAAAATATTTCTGCGTATTATCACAACTCGTAGTTATCCATTTATTTATTCTTTTGCATTTGCAAAAAATCAAGTTTGTTAGAGCTCTAAACTGTGCTACCAACACTGGGTCTCCTTAAATGTTGCCATAACAGAAAACTCACTGGAAGTGTGGTGTATTTTAGGTTCTAGTTTATTTATGGCTTGCTTTATTTAATTTTCAGTTTCTATTTAAGTGAATAATAGTAAAAATATAATTATGAATTATGAAATGCATTCTAAACTGAGCAATATAGTGTAATATACCTACGAAACAATCTGAATACTTAAAACTACTGAGTATTTCCTGTGTTCATGATGCTGTTTTAGACATAATATCACTTACATAATATATTATTATAAGCTACAGATTACATAAATCATACAATATTTAATTAGTTAAGATATAGTATACGCGAATCTGTGACTAGAAGACATTTTAGTTTGACTTCTCCTTACACTTTGACATGTTCTGGTTCAATCAATAATACAATCAAAAAGAAATTTCAGATTTTTCAGAACAGATTTTTGCTTTGGCCGTTTTATCAAGTGCCTATCGACCACCATATATTATCGTTTGAATATAAGTAGGGCTTCCGTAATTCAGTCCCAAAATCCCTGCTTGTTTCCAAAACGTTACTACGATCCCTTTCTAAAAATGGGTATCCCCGAAACGTGGGAGTCAGTTTTGTGACATTAATTTTGGACGTTTTATATAATACTCAGTTATTTGCCATTTTATTGTTAATTAAGAATAAAATATGAACAAAAACAAATTACAAAATTCTTTATTTGTCAAACAGCACAGCGGCACCATTAAAGAATACACCAAGTTTGTGATAAAGTTTAATTTAAAAAATAATTATTAGATGCGTGCTAATTGGATATGAAATTTGTATTCGAGAACATATTTTTACAGAATAAAAATATACTTTTGATGATTTTATGTGTGTTCAAAGCGTAAATGAAACCAGACCGAGAAAAAAAAAATGGTCGACCGTCGTTTTCAAATATCACGCACGTAAAATACGTGTTGGGTTGTTTTCTATGTAATGGCGGAGAAATCAAATGTAGCAAATTACTAGACTGATAAAAATGACTGAATATGCATGGAGAAGCAATATTGTTTATTATTTTAAACTGAAAATGTTTATTTTGAAACCTCGCCGTGGCTAGTTTTAATTTTTTGTTGTTGTTGAATGTATTTATTTTTATGAAATCGTGTTTATTTTGTTGTTTTATTACTACCTCGAATTTGTTCTAAGAGTATAAACTAACTAACTTTTATCAAATTTGCATATTTCTTTAAATATGTTTTTTTGCCGTGAATTCTCTTTTGCTTTGAAATATTAATATCAATCAAATACTGTTCTTAGAGCAAGTTTGAGTAATTCGTTCAAGTAGATTTTCAAAATAATTAGGTTCCCACCTATTTTATTTAGTAATAGTATAATAAAGGCATTTTCAGTGTGACTGACTTGCCTTTTAAAATAGGTAAAAGTGGGCTTGGTCAGCTTTGCTATTCGATGGTTAATTTATAGAATAATAATAGAAGTGTCTATGATGTGGCAATTTTCAGGTGCCGTAACTCCTTAAACACTACTATATAATGATAAATTTGGTATAGCAAATATGATAGATATGTAATAAATAAAAAGAGCAGCAAACTTCTACAAAAAGAAGAAAAAACCTACTTTCTTAACATGGGGCAAAATCTATAAGGCCCACTTGCGTCAAGCAACATAACAGAGCTTTATGGTTTGATGTGACAAAGATAGCATAAAAAGATAAATTAACCTGGGATAAGTTCTTTGGTGCAAGTGGGCCAAGACTGCTCCGACAAACTCTGCTGTCGGCACCTTGAGCTGTTTACACTAGCGGCATTGTAGACACTTCCAAATTTATATTTGCTTCCAAAAATAGTTTTAAGTTCGTAGAAAAGATTCAATATCATGATTTAAGCTAAACTTTTTTAGGACAGTCATGCGGTCTGTGTGCCAAAAGAACTCTGCAATAGCTTGAAAAATAAATCAAATTGTACCAGTAGTCCAGTAACAAAAAGTTATTTATATAATAAATACTATAATTATCTTATAGGCGCTTAGATTCTAATTATAAGTGATATAAAAATAATTTTAAAATAAACAATACATTTTTGCTGTATTTTAGCGTCTTCCATCTTACTTATATTGTTTTCTTAGGTGCAGTAGGGGTAAAAAGTCTGCAAATGTTGTGTTTAGTGACAAAGATTACACGAGACTTTTTCCCTCGACAGTACATAAGGTATAGCCTTTCTTTCGGTGGTATATTATTAAGTGTAGATAAAATTTACAGCAATAATTATATTAGTATTGGTAGTGCTGTGGTCGAGGTAGTTGCTACATAATATATTTGTGTGATAAAATCTTGAATTATAATATAATTAATATAAACGTGTAAATAAATTTTATTCGATTATGTAGTCAACCATTTTGTTTCGGCGGTCATCGAAGATCAAACCTGTATTCAGTTGTCTTTTGCTTTTTGTCGAAAAAGTGAGTTTCGATTCCATAGTTGCAATTTGTAAAACCAACCAGTCTTGTTTTGTTTCTAAAGCTTTGCGAAACATTAAGTTGTGTAAAATATATCAAGATGATTTTAAATGCCTTTCTTTTTACTATACCTTCTAGATTGAGCTTGAAAAAAAAAAATGGGTGTGTGATCGCTTTAATTTTTAGGAACCAAGCTTTCGTTAATCGTTTCTTATCTTATGATGGCACTTCTATTTTTGTTCACTTCTATTCCATGGAATTGAGTTTATATTAATTCCATAATACCTCTACGTAATTTATATCTGCGATAAAATAAAAGAAATCAAGAATTAAAAAAACCTTACTTGGTCCAAAGGGGAAAAAATGGCAAGGATGTATTTAAACTATGACAGAAATAAATTTCTATTTTTGAACACTTGGCGATTTATCCATCGCAAGGAGATATAAATTAACATATCATTTCAGTATAGAAACGCAGAAAGAAAAGTAAATCTGGATGTGAGGGGCTCTGAACCGGGGTTCGAACCCGGGATCTCTCGCTTGCCGGGCGATTGCTCTAACCTCTGAGCTATCCAGGTCCCGGGTTCGAATCCCGGTTCAGAGCTCCTCACATCCAGATTTACTTTTCTTTCTGCGTTTCTATACTGAAATGATATAATGTTAATTTAAGGATGCATCTGCTTCTTCGTCCGCAGCTCTTTAGCCAAAACCAGTGGACCTATTTATTTAATAAAATGTTGTATTTAGGAGTGATTTCTAAACATCACGGGAGGTACTAGTCTATTTTTTTTTGAAAATTTATGCTGTTGCGATACAAAAAAAGAAAAACATAAGGAATATTTTTCTAGGTAAATTGTTAATCAAATCATAATAGATTATGATGTTATTCAAATCATAGTTCGTTACAAGCTCAATAATACCTCATTATTTATTTTTCCCAATAAGTCAGGTTGGAGTAGACCCCATATAAGAGAAAAAAAAAAGGGTAAATCGGCCATAGTGTACCATGAATGACTGGTATTAAAGCCAATTCTGAAGGCTTTAATTTTAGTTTTAGTGCTGTCAAAGCTTAAAATTTTCCAAAGAAATTTAGCTTCTAATCATAAGTCTTAAGGACTATTTTGTATCGAAGAAAATTTAGTTTTGACAGCACTAAAACTAAAATTAAAGCCTTTAGAATCGGCTATAATGAATGATTATATAGCATATCGTGAGAAAATTGGTTCTGGGTAAGCAGTACAGTTTATTTTTTTAGGGTAGGTTTATCAGTTAAAAGTGACGTCATAAGCTACTGAACCCATGTTTTAGTTTAAACCATAGTTTATATTATAAGTGAGAAAATGTCCGTTTGATCGAAATATATATTTATTGTTGATATTATGCTGGCTTGTAAACGATGCAACACTAGATATTCCTAATTAATAATTTATCAAATATTATATTGTTGAGACTCTTTGCCAAATTTTTATTTGTTCTAAATCTTTTGTCTTTGTACATATCCATTAAAATAAATTGTGTACCGAGGACATATTCGTTTTATTTAAACAACAAATGAAATTTAAAAAATACATGTTTTATTCACTAACGTTAAACGAAATTTGGTTCATTAAACCACTCTATTAAGAACATAAATCCTATCTTACCATAAAGTATAATGCTGCGTACATACCTTGGATATTTTTTCCTATTTATTAAATTTTAATAATCTAAATATCATATTCTTTCAACATTTTATGAGAAGTAGATTTGTCTCGCTTCCGAAGGAGACTGTTCCATGGGGCAGTAAGGGCATTTCAACCTGAGAAAGAAAAAAACACTTTGTACGTCGTCCTACGAAATGTGCGGTTGCTTCAATGGAAATACGCTCCATTTAACACCCTATATAAGGTTATATTAGTTGGCGAAACTCAAAACATAGGTAGTACTAGTCTATAATAATAATTTAGTACATAACTATCTAAATATAGAAAAAGAAGTGCGACTCCCTCCCCACAGACAAACCAAATGTCTACTTGGTTTTGTGGGATGTATTTAGATTAAGTTATCTTTGAAATAAATAAACATATTCATTCATTCATTCATTCATATGAACAACTGTTTGTACGGGAGCTAAGCGAAATTCGTAACTTTTTTTCACTTCCTCTTATACAAAGTGCCCCGATCAGCTGACTGGTCCAGTATGGAAAGGTGAAAACAAATTTAATTTCGCACAATTCTAGTAGAAAAAGTTGTTAATATGGACATGGTCTACATATGTCTCAAATTTCGCCAACTAATTTAATTTAACCTTGTATAAGTCGAATCGATACACCTTGGGAATAGAAATGGCGACCGTTCTATCCACCTCACACACTATCTCCGTCTATATTCGCACATGGAAATACAGGAGGTCTAGCATAGCAGACCATATCGAGCTTTAACCGCTCGATACAACATTTCTATTACTCTCGAGGCAGATCAACAGAGAGAGAGCACTGTATCACGCGCTATCGAGCTCGATATGGTTTGCTATGCTAGACTAGCTGGTAGCATTAACAACAATAGCAGTCAATTGTGTCGATTCGGTGTAACACGACTTTACTTCTTTGACAGGACTAAACTTAATGCGTTCTGTTCTTGTCTTTTCAATAATAAAAGAAAAAGACAGGGCGCTCAAAATAAGGTTAGTCCTGTCAAATAAGCTAAGTTGTGTTACACCGAATCGACACAAATGTGTATATTGTCTATCGCTCAAATCCCATATTGTGACGTATGTCAGGTGTTCGTTTAGTTAGTCTATGCTAACAGTACAGCAAGAGCGGGCGGCCATTTCTATTCCCAAGGTTTAAGGACTCTGTTAATATACACTTTCAAATGTATGTATCGAAAATTTTACTTTTCATTCCGGGATAATTCTTTACTAAAATGCCAAATTTACCCAAATTGGCAAAGCTCAAATCACGCTACAGACAAACATCCTCCTAGCAGACACGATTACCAGATCTAGTAACTTAAATTCACAAAATCCCAAATTTTGCATGAAACATTTCCAAAAAAATGCCAGGCACTTTATTACTGTTCAGGCATTGAAATTCATTTTTATATTGTGGGTAATCGCAATATCTGCGACTGATGAGAAAGTGGGTAGAAGTTACAAGAGAACCAGCAGGCGGGTCTCTCTCTGCTCATTCGGCGCTTGTCACGATCGGACGGCTTTTTTTTGAGACTTAATCTATAAAACTATCTGGTGGTATTAATGGACATTTCGGTTGTTATATACAATTTTATAAACTTTTGGTGATTGTGTAGCTGGCCAGCTTGTTCAAATAAGTGACGGTCGTGTGTACTCCATCTTCCACGTGTCGGATTCCTGCCCAGCCCTCGGCGGTCAAGGTGAGTGGTTACCCCATTATTTGGTGAAGATCAATGCCAAGAAATTACGCCTAGACAGACAAAACAAAACCAAAAATAAATACAGTCCACTTCTCGAACATAATTTTGGTCATTCGGCCGGATGGTTTTTTCGTATAAAGTTTTAGTCACGTAATTTTCTTTGTTTTCTTTCGGTGTTAATTTAAACGTTCTTTTTAATATTCAGCTATATATTTAATATAGCATTTACTCGGTATAGGTTTGTAGCTTCGAATTACAATAAATATTCGGTTCATAATATTGAATTATAATTTTGTTAATTGAGTTAACATGGCGGCGAAATGTTCTCAAACCAAGTTCAAAGTCCAATATGATTGGTTAAAGGGTACGTTTGACATGATAAATTCTAAAAATTACACTTCGAGTGTTATTTCTGCACGGTTACGTAAACTCGAAGAAAAGTATTCGTTATTGAGCGAGTCATATGAAGGCATTTTAAACAGTGAACCGGATAAAGAGATAACAAGTTTTTATGAAAAACAATTTAGTGAAGCTGAGCTGTGGTACAACCAGCTGGATGCGATTTCGGCGGGATTTCCGAACTTGGGGGGCACGCATGTACCTACTGAGAGTATTCAAACGGCACGGTTACCTCCTATTAATTTATCGGCATTCGATGGGGATATTTACTCATGGACTAGTTTTATTAGTTTATTTACATCTTTGGTGTTGTCTCGGAAAGATGTCTCAAAAACGGAGAAGTTTCATTATTTATTTTCAAATGTAAAAAATGAACCGCATTCCTTAATACGACACTTGCCAATGATCGATGAGTCATTAGATACGGCCTTAGATATTTTGAAGGGAAGATATGAGAATAAACGGATGATTGCGGATTCTCATATTTCGCGAATTCTTCATTTGCCGGTGCTAAATAAAAATGTAGGTCTTAGAATTAAGATTCTTAATCCGTTATTAGAATCGACTCGAGCTTTAAATAATTTAGGCTTACCTACGGACGAGTGGAGTTACTTATTGCTACATATTAGTTTGTCGAAGCTACCAATCGACGTAAAGTCTCGTTTCGAACAAAAGTACGGCGGTAATACGGCTAGTTTACCGACATTTAATCAGTTGACGGAGTTTTTACAAAATGAATGCAGATTAATGGATACTGCTATCGCGGAACCGGTTCCGACATATGCAGATCGCACTCGGCGGCCGGAGCGTAATGTCCATGTTGTAGATAACAATAACTACACACGTTTAGATCGCGGTAACATGGGCGGCGGCGGCGGCGGTGGCGGCCGCAGCGGCGGTGGCAGTGGCAGCGGCGGTGGCAGTGGCAGTGGCAGTGGCGGCTATAGCAAAAATTGTTTATTTTGCAAATTTTCGGGTCACTTAATTTACGATTGTTTTAAATTTGGTAATTTGACAACTATCGGTCGGAAAGATTGGGTTAAAAATAACGAATTGTGTTTTAGATGTTTCGGGCAACATACGGCTGCTTCGTGTAATAGAAATATACCGTGCAATTTGTGTGGCAATGTCGGTCATAATAAATTAATTTGTACAATGTCTACGGCGCGCTCCAGTGCATATATAGATAACAGACAACATGATAGTAGGCAGACGATGGTTGCATCGGCGGATCGGCGCTCATCGCCTGTTTCACGACGTGGTAGCAGTCCGCGCGGACGGAACAACTCACGACGCTCGCCAGTGCCGGAGCGCCCCAGCAACAATAGCATGCATTATCAGCGGCGGCGTAGTGATAATGATAATGCAATGTCTTTCGGCAATAGTTCACGTGGCTATGCGGTACGGGATTCCGAACGGTCGCTGAGCCCGACTACTGCATCTCGTCAACAAAATAATAGTTCGGAATAGCAATTACAAACATGTAGTGTGGCTTCAACTCCAAAGATATCGGATAATGTTATTTTACCTACGGTTATTGTTGAGGTTAAAAAGTCTAATAATGAATTTATTAAGGCGGTTGGGTTATTAGATCTTGGATCACAAATTACAATAGTTAAAAGCGAATTTGTGACTAATTTGGGATTAAAGCGACATTACACACAAACTTCTTTAACGGGCGTCGGCGGTGTAAAGACTAACGGTAGTCAAAGTTGTGTTACGATTCATTTTAAGCCTGTTAACTCGGAAAATCCTTTGTTATCGGTTACGGCGGTTGTTTTGAAGAATCCTACTTCATATTTAGCTTGTAAGATAGATATCCCAAGGACACATATTAAATTATCGGATGACGGTTCATGTCGGATGTCAACAATAGACATAATTTTCGGTTGTGATATATTAGGCAAAATTCTAAACGGTGAAAAAATTAATTTACTTAAGGACGGTCCTTATGCTTTAGGAACAATTTTTGATTTCGCAATTTTCGGTCCTACCCAATTAAATGAATTGGACAATTCGGTTTTCTCGGGCATCTCTCTATTAGAGGCGGTAGAGAAATTTTGGCGGTCTGAGGAGCCACCGATGGCCAAGATTAAAGACCCGGCGGATATTGAGTGCGAGCATCTGTTTACGTCAACTACGTCACGTGATATGAACGGGAAATATATAGTTCGGCTTCCTATTAAACCGGAACATCCACGATTGGGTGATTCTCGACAAACGGCTTTAAAAAGGTTTATGGCGCTTGAGCGTAGAATGGAACGGCAACCTGAATTTCGTGAAAAATATGTTCAATTTATGAATGAATATATTTCGCTAGGACACATGGAGGTTTCAAATTTTGATTTTGATTCGGGGCAAGAATATTACGTTTTGGCACATCATGGAGTATTTAAGAAATCGGGAGACGTAAATAAGATCCGTGTAGTTTTTGACGGAAGCGTCCCTTCTAGTACAGGTGCCTCTTTAAACAATTGTTTATACACGGGTGAGCGGTTGCAAAATGATATAACGGATATCATAATGAATTTTCGATGGCCACGCATAGTATTTACAGCGGATGCAAAAATGATGTTTCGTCAGACGTGGATTTTTCCTCAGGATCGTAGGTATCAACTGATTTACTGGAGAGCATCTTCCTCGGAACCGTTACTTGTTTATCAATTGACAACGAATACATATGGCTTAAGGTCTAGCCCTTTCATTGCGATACGGTGCCTTCATCAATTAGCATATGATGAGTTGCTTAAATCGGAGAGTTCTCATGAAGATGACACAATTAAAACACGGGCAGCTCGGCTTTTGTTGCGGAATAGTTATGTGGATGATTTAAACGGCGGCGCGGACAGCCTTCAGGAGGCTCAGGAGCTGAAAGATGAGCTAATAGCTCTTATGAAATCGGCCGGTTACGAACTACGAAAATGGTCATCCAACGTACCGGATTTGTTGGATGGTTTACCTCCGGATCATTTAGAAATCCCACGTACATTCGATGGTACGTCTGGTTTAGGCTTTGTTAAAATGCTTGGAATACAATGGAATCCAACTTCGGATAGTTTCACTTATATTGTGAATTTACCATTAATTAATGTGGTGACTCGACGAAATATACTTTCCACGGCGGCTCGATTATACGATCCACTTGGTTGGATATCGCCGGTAGTATTTACGTTTAAACGACTGCTGCAGCAAGTGACCAATACTAGTGAAAAATGCGGAATTAACTGGGATGCACCGGTATCTGAGGACATTGCTCGGCAGTGGCGAGACATGATATCGGACTTACCCAATTTACAACTTTTAAGCATACCGAGATGTTTAAAACCGGACGGAGATGCGCGTTATACACTTCATGGATTTTGTGACGGCTCAAGCGTAGGTCATGCGGCAGCTGTTTATATTCGGTCGACACAACCAACCGGCGGCGTTCTCGTGAGACTACTCATCGCGAAATCGAGAGTAGCCTCACTGAAGACAAAACAGACAATTCCAAAATTGGAATTGAACGGGGCTGCGCTACTTACTACCCTTATAAATCATGTTGTTTCTTCATTGAAACACATTGAATTTGAAGAGGTAGTAGGATGGTGTGACAGCACTATAGTGCTCGCATGGCTTCGTACACCACCTCATAACCTGCAGGTATTTGAGGGCAATAGAGTGTCACAAATAAATTCGTCTACGGTACCAATTCACTGGAGACATGTGCCAGGTGAAATGAATTGTGCGGATGTGGCGTCGCGAGGTGCGACCGCGGCGGATTTATTGCAACATCAGCTGTGGTGGGGCCCACAGTGGTTGTATCAACCCTTGGAAATGTGGCCGAGTGAATGCTCAGAATTTCCATCGGATTTGTTACCCGGACTTAAAACTAAACTTAAAACTGTTAATATTACAACTATATATGAGGATTTGGATTCGGAATTTTTATTTAATCGGTATAGTTCATTTGATACATTAGTGAATGTTGCATCATATTTATTACGGTTTGCACATAATTGTATGAATAAGGAATCACGATTATCCGGTTGTATTTCGGTCTCAGAACGGAAAAGAACAATTTCACATTTAATTCGGATTATACAGAGTATTTATTTTCATGAAGAATTATCGGCTTTATTGTCAGGTAAACCTATAAAGAGTAGTATGCGGAGATTAAACTTATTTATCGATAAAGACGGATTACTACGGGTCGGCGGACGTATAGGTGCATCGGAGCTACCTTATGATGCTCGTCATCAGATTTTATTACCAGGTAAAGGACGGTTTACGGAATTATTGGTCACATATTACCATCAAGTGTATTGCCATGTCGGAGCTAACACACTCGCGGCAATATTATCACGGAATTACTGGATTGTTTCGGTTCGACGGATAACACGGAATATAACATTCAAATGCATTCAATGCTATCGGTCTAAGGCTCGTCCTACACAACCTTACATGGCTGATCTGCCACCTGATCGTGTCAGAGGTATACGGCCATTTTTAGGAGTCGGAACGGATTTTGCGGGGCCTTTTTTTATTAGGGCCAGCCCTTTACGGAACGCTAAACTTATAAAATGTTATTTATGTATTTTCGTCTGCTTGGCTACGAAAGCAGTGCATTTGGAGATAGTAGCGGATCTCTCGGTAGAGGCCTTTGTAGCGGCTCTCACTCGCTTTGTTTCTCGGAGAGGACTACCCTCATTAATACGATCGGATTGCGGTACTAATTTTACGGCAACGGACAGATATTTAAAAGATCTCTATATTTTATTACGAGATAATCAATCGGACATACAACGGAACCTGATTCGGCAAAACATTACATGGCTATTTAATGCCCCATCGAGTCCAAATCATGGGGGTCTTTTCGAAGCAGCTGTCAAATCGGCTAAGACACACGCTCGGCGCGTTCTCGGTGATGCTAAGCTCACGTTCGAAGAGCTGACTACGTTCTTTACAAAAGTAGAGGCCGTGATGAATTCTCGACCGTTGTGCCCTTTAAGTGCGGATTCAGGCGATCTCGAAGTTTTGACTCCGGGTCATTTTTTAATTGGCCAGCCGCTTGTAGCTTTACCTGAAGACTCACTCACAATGTTAAAACATATCGTTTATCAAGATATCAATTGTTGCAAAAATTATCTCAACATTTCTGGATGCGGTGGAAAAATGAATATTTACATACTTTACAACAACGCTATAAATGGACTTTGGTAACGGAATCTCCTAAAGAAAATGACTTAGTACTAATAAAAGAAGACAATTATTCCTCATTACATTGGAAACGCGGTCGGATTCTCAAACTATTGCCAGGTAGAGATGGAATCGTTAGAGTTGCAGTAGTTAAGACTCAAAATGGTGACTTAATTCGGCCCATTTCTAAATTGTGCAAGTTACCTATAGATAAATAACCAAGGTAGACCTTGGTTAGGCGGCGGGATGTTCAGGCATTGAAATTCATTTTTATATTGTGGGTAATCGCAATATCTGCGACTGATGAGAAAGTGGGTAGAAGTTACAAGAGAACCAGCAGGCGGGTCTCTCTCTGCTCATTCGGCGCTTGTCACGATCGGACGGCTTTTTTTTGAGACTTAATCTATAAAACTATCTGGTGGTATTAATGGACATTTCGGTTGTTATATACAATTTTATAAACTTTTGGTGATTGTGTAGCTGGCCAGCTTGTTCAAATAAGTGACGGTCGTGTGTACTCCATCTTCCACGTGTCGGATTCCTGCCCAGCCCTCGGCGGTCAAGGTGAGTGGTTACCCCATTATTTGGTGAAGATCAATGCCAAGAAATTACGCCTAGACAGACAAAACAAAACCAAAAATAAATACAGTCCACTTCTCGAACAATTACCTTTTGACAGAAGCGACTGTTGGTTGGCTTATTTGTCCGAAATTCGTTCACTGCATTTGTCTGATTGTCTTGGACGCCTAGTAATGGTAAATCTGGTGGTCTAGCATGCGCCGTCGGTACAGTGTCTTTCCATCATACTTGCTCTTTCGCACATTGATAAACACGATATACGTGAGTGCAAGTAGGATAGATTGACGCTGTATCTCTGGCACGTGCTAACCACGCTGGTAATCCTAAGCGTCTGCTCGGAGGATGTTATGCGGGGGCAGCGCGATTTTCATGTTCTTGTTACAAAATTGTATATCACAGCAAATATAATTAATAGTTTAAACATTCTCTTTTAAAAATTCCTGACAAATTCAATATTTTCCTGATATTTCAGGAAAACTTCTGACTTCTGGTAACTCTAGACACTGCTTTAGCGATTTAAGGTGTCACTGAAAGGAGTTCCTGTCTTAATAATGGTATCTTAAATTGTGTAGATAACGGAGATTGTTTCTCCTGATATGCTACAATCATTTTCGATATATCGAAAACAAAATGGTCAACTCACTTGACTCCTTGAGCGAGCTTATTGAGTGCATCTCTAGATATGACATGTCCGCACAAAAGCCGCATAGGCGGGTTCTGCTCTGATGCCTGTTGCCTTAGAATGGGGCAGGCAAATACTGAGTGGTAGCCGCCAGCGTCTTCACCCAGGTCCACCTGTAATGGAAAATTTCTAATAAATTATCTTATTCGTAAAAAAAAAAAATGTATTTAACTAGAGACTCCCCAGGGGAACACCTGCCCTCCAGATACAAATTGCCTTGGCTGACCTGGAAATCCCTCAACCGACTCCGAACGCAGGTGGGCCGATGCAAGGAGACCCTAAGCAGATGGGGTATTACAAACAATACCACACACAGTGCAATTGTGGAGTTGCCGCTCAGACTATGCTCTATCTGCTCTCATGCCCTGCTTGCCCAAACTACTGCACGTGGGACGACCTTTGGAAGGCTATGGCAAATGCAGTCGACCTGGCCACCTACTGCAATGGATTTCTATAACGTTGTGGCGACTCGCCCATCACAAATAAAACCTTCATGCGCATTCGTACAAATGCATCCATAGAGTCACAAAAAATGACTTCGGATGTCAACTCTTGTCTTGAGTTTTCTACTCATAAGATCTTAATTAACTAACAATAAGTAACAATATCAGCAATAAAATGATATAACTGGCTGTCTACAGCTTTATTTATACATAGGATCATAAAAACATCCTATAACGTGTAACCGGCGACACAAGAAGAAGACCAGCGACTCATTGTAATATTTGTCACTGATTATTTATTATACGGTTATTTTTGAACGAGCGAGCGAAGTTCTCTCGAGTCTACCTGAATAGTCCGGCGTTTCTATGTATGCATGTAT
The DNA here is from genome assembly GCA_934047225.1 of Ypsolopha sequella. NCBI lineage: Eukaryota > Metazoa > Arthropoda > Insecta > Lepidoptera > Ypsolophidae > Ypsolopha > Ypsolopha sequella. Next base: position 17,682,105 of record OW203998.1, read on the forward strand.
GAATTTTTGTCCGACGAAAACTCGAGTATCGTTGATCAGAACGTCATGAAATTTGGGAAGCGGGTAAATGAGACAAAAATACTTTTAAGTTCGACCGTGAGCCAAATAGGGTTACCGAGACATGGGGTGGTAAGAGGGGGTCCGCGAATTCACAGTTCGGGGCGAACTACTAGTTAGTAATTGTTTAACGTGGTGCCTACAAACGGGGATGGGGCGCCAGCCAGAGCAATGAGCTCGCTTTACTCGGCTACGTCATTACTCTAATTTGTAGAGCTAGCAGCGCGCGGGCGGAGAAGGGGACGCGACATTCGTAACAGCGAGCACTATCACTTATCATTAATCATTGTTATTCGAAAATAAATAAATAATAATAATATCTAGGCTGCGTCATATTCGGTCTAATGTCAGGCGTCTACTAACCTCCAGAGGCAGTTCGTCATCGGCCCAGGCGGCGATAACGTGCGGCTGAGTCATCTTCGCTCTAATGTCGTGTAGAGCTGGCAGCACACGACAGCCAGCCTGCACGGCACCCGCGAGCGGGGACAGGGGCGCCAGTCGGAGCAAAGAGCACGCTTCACTCACGAATAATTCTGCTGCAGCCGCTCCTGTAAAAATTCTTCTATAAGTCATACATTTGGAAAACTATCTTTATTTCTTTAAAAAAAACCAGACAGGGAATAAATAGTAAAACGTAAAAAAGAAGTTGTCTGTTGCCAGTACCGACGTCGTTTTAATTTTAATTACGCCTAGCGCACCCTTAACAGTTAGCTGTTAGAACATACAACACAACTGATAAATCCTTTTACTTCAACTGGTGGTAAGCTTTGGCCGTGGTTGGTAACCACCTTCATGACAAAATCATGCCGCCTTGTCGTGTCCGGGATAACGTATAATGAGATGCAGTACCGGAGGAGTGTTTAGACAGCGCTGCCTATGCAGTCTAAGCACATGGCGTATTTTATACGCGCAGAAAACACGATACAAACGCGAACCATACGCGCGTCAACCGCAGCCGATTTCAATACAAATGCAATAGATAGGACTGAAAACGCGCAGACAACACGCGTTGTCTGCACGAAGCATCTGGGCAGACTAACTAACGCGTCGCCTGCACTGAGTGTCCCACGTCCTGGAAGCCCTTAATCTTAGTAATCGACGCTTTCCAATCCAACAGGCACAGATTCCGAGCGTAAGCCAAACGTGCACAATAGTTATTTGTGTGACAAGGGGCCCAAGATATATTTTGTACGTCAAGGGCGTTATTTTGAATTCAGAGCGAAGCGAAGCATTCTAAAGTAGAAACCTGAGTGTAGTGAGGAATTCAATATACGCCGCCCGAGAAAATATTACTTGGGCCTGAGTGACACTTTCATCACTATCTATGAGAAAAATAAAAAGCCAAGAGTACTTGGTATTTTGTGATAATAATTGTTGCACCGCATTGGCTGCATCCTTAGAGGCTGCATCATTTTATACGTTTACAGGAGTTAATATATTATCACTGTCACTACATACTCGAACTCATTTTCTAATTATTATTTGCAATAACAGCGACGACAAACTTCTGAGAAATTATAAATGAAAAGAAGAACGAGTTTTTTTTCAGCCCGCATTGCCGCCGAAGCCTAACCGGCCAGCGACTTCTTCATAAATTATGCGTTAGACCTCTTTGGTTAAATGACGCTAATCTATCAGAAGCATGAACGAGGACCAGAAGAGAGAAAGCGCAAACTCCCACGGGAATAAAATTGACTTTAGCTTCCGCTAACCCCTAAAGCCAATTGTCGTTTTTCGAATAGGTGTGATGAAAAAATATAAATATATAAATAGCCGGCCTTTGTCAGTGAACCCACCTAAAGCCTTAGCGTTTAACAGATGTCGGTACTGCTTGGGCGCGGGCGTGGCCGCTCCGGGGGTGCACCAGGCGAGGGCACAGACTGCCGCCTGCAGCTCCTTCTCGTGACGCGATGCATGCCGAGGGAAGTATTGCCGCGCGTATTCTATGGCGGCGCCGACGCCTTGCTCGCGCGCCAACTGGGGACGAAATTGTTAATAACACTGGTAAACAGTAGTTTTGTTTTATGAAGTTTCATACTTGATTTTGTATGATTCTGCCTCGCTGATCCCAAATCTGTTGTCAGATTTTCTCTAGCAGCTCTAGTTTTTGAAATATTAACATATTACATTTTTAGCGAAAAATACTCGAATTATAAAATGAAAAAAATTGTTTCTCTAACCTAACATGAAAAAAACTTTCTTTTGTAAGATTTTCTCGCATGAATCGAAACTTCAGCCTTGTTTTGAATGCTCCAGCAGTAATCAGCCATCATATTTGCATTCCAACGACCCTGGTATCGCTTTTCCATCGTGCGAATGTCCTGATGAAAGCGTTCTGCTTGTTCTTCGCTTAAAACGCCTAAATTTTCTGGGAAGCGGTCTAAATGGCTGAAGAAGAAGTGCATCTTGATGCTCATGTTACATCCTAGTCTTTCAAAGTGCAACATGAGCTGCTCAATGTGTTGAATGTAGTCTGGAGACTTTTTATTTCCTAAGAAATTTTGCACAACCCAAACAAATTCAATCCATGTAGATTTCTCTTTATCTGTCATACAGTCAGAAAATTTTTGATCCTTTATTAGTTCCCTGATTTGAGGACCGTCAAAAATACCAGCTTTTATTTTTTCTGTGCTCAATTTCAGGAATATTTTACTGATATATTTAAAACATTCCCCATCCTTGTTGAGAGCTTTTACAAATTGTTTTATCAGACCTAATTTTTATATGGAGAGGGGGTAATATAATGCGGTACCTGGCTACTATAGGTACATTTATCACATTCATACTACCCGGCACTAAATCCACTCTCAAAGGCCAAACTTTTTTAGTCCAGTGTTCTGTTTTAGGTCGGCTACCCCACAAGCACATAAAACAGCGGTATTTGGTATATCCTCCTTGCTGACCCAACAGAAAATTGACCATTTTAATATCAAAGCATATCAGCCAGTTATGTTCTATGTATTTTATTTCCTCCATAACCAAGGGGATATTCCTCTTGAACTTTTGTTGAAATTTGGAATCCATGGCTTACTAAACACTTGTAATGGCGTCCCAAAGAAGTCCAATTAGGCCTTTTTTATAAAGTCAGACGCACTTAAACGACATTCTCAAAACATATATTCACCACAAACAGCACAAAAACTATTTGGGTCGTTTAAGCAAGTTCTTCTTAATCTAGACATATCGATTTATTTATGAAATTTAAAAATTTTTTGCACTAAAAAAAAATATTAGTAAGTCGCGTAACGAAATTTTAAGAAGTATCTGTATCACAAAAACTAGAGCTGCTAGAAAAAAACTGAGGGTAGATACGAAATCAGCAAACCCAAATTAGTAAGAAACAGTTTAGAAACTTCATAAAACAAAAAAAAAGTTGAATTTTGTTTACCAGTGTAATGTATGTAGTATCTTTCTTGGGCAGCTAGAAAATCGGTCAATGACCTTTGAGCGTACCGTTGGGGTAACCAACCTTTTTGACATTTTTCCAGTTCTATTTTTTGGTATCTGTTTCACTTTCTGTCTAATTTTATGAAAAGATCAAATTCATATAAATAGAGTAGAATCAGATAGGTACATTACATAGAATTATTATGTAAATTATATTCTGTCATTTCTTTGGGTCCGTGTCTCTTGCATGCCTATCAGCAAAAATGTGTAGCGAAACAATGATTCATGTAAATATTTTTGTTTAGTGTATAGGAAAAAGCTCGCGCAGGCGACCCTGTCTAACTCGATTCACGCTGTAGTAAGTTATTCGATAGGTTGATTTAGCGTACCGTTGGGGTAATCAACCTTTTTGAGATTTTTCCAGTTCTATTTTTTGATATCTGTTTCACTTTCTGTCTAATTTTATGAAAAGATCAAATTCATATAAATAGAGTAGAATCAGATAGGTACATTACATAGAATTATTATGTAAATTATATTCTGTCGTTTTCTTTGGGTCCGTGTCTCTTGCATGCCTATCAGCAAAAATGTGTAGCGAAACAATGATTCATGTGGATATTTTTGTTTAGTGTATACTAAAAAGCTCGCGCGGGCGACCCAGTCTAACTCGATTCACGCTGTAGTAAGTTATTCGATAGGTCACTCACACTTAGCTCACATGACAGCTAACTAGCTACCACAAGCCTTCTGTGCTATATGTTTGATGTACGTTTGACTTGATTGAGAACCTGGGTGAAGTGCGGGGGGGGGGGGGGTAATTCGAACTCCTTTCTGGAATGCTTAACTTTACAGGGTTTTGGTTTTGTTGAGTTACAAACAAAAATCAATAGAAGTTTTATATTTTTGTTACCTTCAGCGCATGTACGGTGTGTAACGTAAACGGCAGCGGAGAATGCGCTAGCTCATGCTGCCTCCGCTCAGCCCAGCGCAGCGCCGGTCCTGCGTCTCCCGCGGCCAGGGCTGCTGCAATGCGTTCGACGCAAGCGAAGGCCGAGCGACGTTCCACACCCGACACGTTGGCTTCACCGACGAACGTGTCCGCTACTTCATCTAGGCCCTATGGGAGGAACCTTGGTGTTAGTGAAGTAGTTGTTAGGAAATTAGCACACCCCCTTCCTTTACTTGTAGCAGAGTAAAGGAAGGGCTAATGTGCTTTAGTGACAGCAAATCTGGCCCCAAGTATACACAAATGCAACACTATAGCCAGGGCCGTCTTAGATCATGCAGGGGCGCTTGGGGACACAAAGTGTGGGACCATTTATATATATAAAAAAAGAAACCAAAATGTACCTTTGTTTCGGGACTTTACTAATATAATTATATATTTGTTTCCTGCGAGATTTCTAAAACGAAAAATCTTCAAGTATGTCCACGAGGACATGACGTTCTATGCACATGATTGATAAATTAGTCAGTCGTTCTTTTAACATAGTGTTTCGTAATTAATTTTTTATTCTTTTTAGCTTTGAAAAGTAGCGTTCGCCGCTGCAATTGACGACTATTAGGAAAAGGTATATCCTTGTAGCAACTTCCACATTCGGGAAAGTTCAATCAGTATATGCAAGGCTGAGATACTCAGATCTGCGGAAACATTTGCAAGGTTTTTCAAGTATTGCCTTAAAAGAAAACATTCTGATTTTAGTACATTGGCATTAATGTCTTTGTGATAGAACTCTGCAAATTCTTCGCATTTTTTTCTCAGCTGATCAGAATCTATTGTTTTTAACAGAGAATGAAAACTAAAGCGTTTGTTAAATTCGTTGCATGCTTCCGATCGTTGCTTTAAATGAGAATGCATCGATTATAGAAAGAAAATTTCTATACAAAATTTTTCTTTGTCATTCAACTGCACAGCCTCTGATGGTCTTTCAAAAAAAAAGTAATACGTACGCTGCGATTAGTCAGTCTATATAGTCAACATTTGGATTTTTATCTTTGGCAGCCGATTCGTACTGATCGAAATTAGACAGCAAGATGTAGCCAGCAAGAGTTGCAAAAGCTTTGTTGCAACGTCCATTGTTATGGCATTATTCTACTACGTGCACCATCTAAACGGACTAGACATACAACATTGTTTTATGTACCTGTAACCCACACCAATTTTGCAAAAAATTCCACAATTTTAAGGGCTCAGAGGCTTTACAATACCTCCTTCTCATCTATCGATCTATTTTATGGATCAGAAGCTAGTTTTAAGAGGGAAGTAATAAGCAAACTACTTAATAAATAGATATATAAATAAGAATTTGACTGCATACTATATTCGTAACAAATAATGTATCAACATTCTCTATCCTAGTTCCCTACCCTACCATACACACACTAACACACACTTGCACTTACTCTGACATCCTACACCGCTAACCTTTCAATATTACTATTTTTCTGTATATACACGTATGTATTTTTTCTTTTTGGTCTTTGGAGTTCCTTTTAAATGTATTATTGTATAAAATGTAAAACCGTAATTGGCATAAGTTCTGATGTTTTAGCTACGATTATAAATATTTAAGGCTGTGGTTTTTGTAATAACAATAAAATAAATAAATTCTGTTATTGTTTTATTAATAATTCTCATATATTAATGATTCATATATAGATGACCGCTAGATAGCATAGTTTTACATCTGTTTTGTTATTTATGGCTTGAACAAAGAAACCAATGTGTTTTAAATTGATCAGTTTGATGAAATTTCGGGGCCCACCCTCGTGCCCCTTGTGCCCTTAGGGCAGGGTTTCTTAAACTGGGGTCCGTAGCGTGAGTGCTAGGGGTCCGTGGCATGATATCTGATACCGAACGCCGCACAGTGCTATTGTATCTTTACCGCGCAAGTGAAAATTAATATAATACAACGAAATTATGTATTGATTCCATCAATATGAACGAAACATTAGGCTATATAACATACACAATACAAAAACTTTACAACAAACCTTTGTTACTTTTCGGTGACAAGTGGAAGTAAATATTTCTTTTCGTGATTGTTCGTGCTCGATTTAATAGAAATGTAAGTTTAAAATATTATTACTTAATTTATTAAAAAGTTGTAATTGCTTTTTCTGTAATCAGGTTTGGAAGGGGTCCATCAGTTTTTTAAATTTTGCAAGGGGTCCGTGACTACCAAAAGTTCAAGAACCCCTGTCTCAGGGCAAAGACTGTACTGACTATAGCCTGCTTCATGATCGGACGTTGGGTGTCGCAACAGAAGCTTTCCAACTTGGGGTGACGAACGTGTAAAGTTTGTTGTGGAGAGCATTATTTTTAAACAGTTTCAAACATTTTGTAGTTGTTAACATTACTTTATAGTGCAAACGTTTATTTATATATGTTTAAGCATTTTTCAAGTGGTAATATTTATTTATAGGTGTATTACTTTTTGTATTGTCTTACATTTTTTTTATTCTTAAATCAACCAATAAATAAATGTTGTCCCAACAAAAATAGTAATAGTAAATTGTTTATGAAAAATAGATATCTTGTCTCGCACGAAAGATCTAACACATGTTTGCTATCGGGAGATAACGGCTGCAGTTGAAATTCATCTGATTCCTATATCATCTGTGTGTACCACAACCAGGTTTTGAATTTGCTGCGTTTTTCTAATCTTATTTTTCGATAGCCAAACTTTTGTCGGCGGTCTATGAACTTGACATTAATTGATGAAGTCCTCACCAAAACTTATTATTAATTTCTCAATAAGAATACAAACTGACTATACCTGTCTATACAAATGCTGCGCTATAGCTTGCTCCATGATCGGACGGTTGGTATCAGAACAGAAGCTCTCAGCCTTTGGAGCAACGGATGCGTAGTCAGCGATGAAGTGTCGGTCTATAGACTTGCCAACACGAGAGACGCTGGCGTGCAAGTCGCGGTGGTCTGTAACAGTTTCAGTTGGTGGCTTAGGACTGCTGTAACCAGCACATACGCATTGTCTACCATACTCGACGATGCATTCACAAGAATACATATATACCGAAGCTGTCATGACAGCTCGAGCATGATGAATTGGTGATTGATAGAAGACACTGTATTCACTATCCTATTAACTCCACAACGTCAAAAATCTCGAAAATATACGATTATAAATAATAAAAACAGTCTTTTTAAATTCACTTGTCCTTTTTATTTTTTCGGACCATGAAGATCAACATTAATGAAAAAATGTAATCAGCGGGTCTACCGCGTAATTTAGATTTTCATAAACATCAACTTGAGATTGAAATTTAACGTGCGTGCGACGACGCCCGCCTAACATGCCATCTCTTTTGCACGCGTTGAATTTCGCATGCATTTGCTTGAAGTTGATACAAATAAGAATTACGCGGTAGACCCGCTGGCCCTTTATTTACTTACTCTAAATATTATATTACATGCTATTAGAAGTTTGGTGTTTAGGGTTCCGTACCAGAAGTGTGCCAAACGGGACCCTATTACTAAGCCTCTGCTGTCTATCTGTCCTTCTTTAACAGGGGTCTACAGCTTCAGCCATTATAGGTAACCAGTTTAAATGGTCACAGAATACGTGTTACTACGGCCTCTACCATGGCAAGTAATAAAAAGAAAAACCTAGGGGGTTCTCATACAAAAAACCTCTAAAATGTAGCAATTTTTTCAAGTTTTCAATTGCATTCGATGGAAGGTCACATGACATCGAGAATCGTATTAAGAGGACGCCTTCCTTTTTAAACAGTTTTTGAACGATTGTACTGAATCTACCACAGGCGCAATCAATTATGAAACTTATATATATGTTTTTTCAAACCTTTATCTTTACGTTGTAAGTAGCGTTACCTAATTGGAAAACTTTCGCTCGATAGATTTTATTTTTGAAAAATAGTTTTGAGTGTTTTTTTGGTTTTGCGTTTAATCCATTTGATTTTCATGTGTTTTACTATCAATACGAAAATTTTGTTTATTGACCAATGTAAGTTGAAAAATGACTTAAATGCAATATTGTAATTTGCGTCGATTTTAATCTTAAAATTAGACTCGTTCTGAATCGTTTCGCGCGCATTTCGACGCACGCGATTTTCAACTTTATGAAAGTAAGTCTACGGGTTATAATTGCAAAGCCGCTGTGCGCCTAAGGAAGGCCTGGTCTTAATGTGTGAATACAATTTCTATTCGTTGTGTGGGACACCTGTGTGTATAGCTTTATGCCATTATCTTACCTGATCCGCCTCTATCACTTACTGTACCTCCCATAGGAATTTGGTTGATTAAATTTCACCTTGTAACTATATAGGTAGGTAATGTTATTCTCTAAAAAGTTTATAATAATTATATAATTATTTTAAACTTTTTGGAGAATAACTGCAGTTACATTTGAAGTCGGTTACTATTTTTTTGTTAATAGTTCATTTTTCTGATTGGTTTTTTTCCAGGCAATAAGCATAATATTCCAACTATGATTAAAAAAAAATCTGGAAAGATTACGACCCTTTATTTATATTACCGAAACCAAGGCGCTGGCACGGCTAAGATAGTGGTTTTTCACAGTTGTCTGATATGGATCCTTTTGCGTGTCGGCTAGTTTTCATGGCGTCCTCTTCTAAAATATTCATATTTAGTGAGACGGTGTAAATGTCTGGTTATAGGTGTGCGTGGGCGGATCCTTTTCGGACTAAAATAGTTGTTTAATCATTTGTCGCCATAAAAATGTCAACGTGGTATTCTTACTTCTGATAAAAAAGTTCATTTCTGTGTTGTAATGGAAACAAAGATGGAAACATTTTAACTTTTCCACAAATTTTACATACAATTTACTGACTGAATGTAGAAAATATTCTGTTGTTTAATGTATTGTTTTCTGAACTGTCACCTGGTCCTCTAAAAAGGCCGCTTTGGATAAATCATATTATGATTCCGTTCTAATGCCATCTCTTTTGCACGCGAGAAAAAACTCTTGACTCCATCCTACTTTCAAATCATTTTATAATTCACCCAAGTCGGCCTTTTTAGATCCCCTGTATCACAAAATTACAATAATATACAAGTAGAGAGTTATTGTGTCGTTTATTATTACAAGTTTAATATATTAACCCGTAAAACGCAAATTAAATTAAAACGATAGGTAGAAAAAGACCAAACGTGAGTATCTATCACAGAATATATTATGGTACCTATCTATATGTATACACAATCATTTTTACGAGTTTGTGTTAGGCTAAAAATTGTTATCATTCTGTAAATTTGTTTATTTAATTAAAAAATTTGGAAGCGACATCCATATTCATGTGAACATTTAACAGCAGACATAGATGCTTTATTTACTAAAAGGTTTCCGTTTCAAACGGAACCCTGATTTCCCATTTTTCTAAGGATTTTATTCCTTAATGAAATGTTAGCTCAACCGGCCACTCGGTCTCGAGTTAAACGAAAATATATAAATATATATCATACTATATATGAATATACTGATTGTGATATGTGATTGCTAATAAAAAAAAGTGGTCTGTCTCTGTCTGTCTACTCATCTGTCATCCATCAGTCAAATCAGTTGCAAGCAAATTATTATGAATTTATCTTGATAGCAAAGGACACATTTCTGAGAAGCCATTTCTCAAGTGACGTCACACGAAGGCAAATGGAAGTTGCAGCTTATTCGTAAAAATATTCATCATCATGAGGTTTTTTAGACCACAAATTCTAAAATAAAATAAATGGTTTTCGAATTAACACACCTTAACATAATTTAATCTAAGCGAATTGCCCAAATTATTTAATTCTGAAACCAATCTATCTATAAGAGGTTGGTCTAAAACAAAGATGGTTTGTAACAAACCTGTGGCAAGGTGTTGCATAGCTTCCTTGATCCTCTGAGTGGATTCCTTTACGATCTCTGCTTGTGCTGGAGTCAGTGGCGTGTCAGCTGGAACTGAAAATATGGAAATAAGGATATCAGAGAGAGATGGCCATCTGAAACTTGATTAGTGTTGTATTGTATGGTTACATGCGACCTTTAAACAATTTCAGACCTAGCACTAATAACACAACTGCCAAGAGCAGCTTGAGGTATGATGAATATGTATGGCGCTTATACACTCAAAATCTTCACACATGTCTTTATGCCTTACCACAGGGTACCCCTTAAATGTGTTTTTTGTAGCTTAAACCTTTTTTTTTAACAAAATTAAGGTAATCCTACCACATCTTTAAAGAAACATTTCTCATATGGTACCTACATTAATAATTTTTTTTTTCATTGATATTAAAAGCTCAATAAAATGCCGAAAATAGCCTTTGAAATGTAGATTCTGAAAAACTTTGACTTTTCAAAAAAGTATCCGCATTTCACCCTTGAAAGGTAAAAAACATCACATAACTCGAATAAATTCTCCTTTTACTAGGTGTAGTAGATGAAAAAAATATTTGTATGGTAGGTCCTGCAAGAATTAACATACAAAAAATCTTCAGAAATTGCACCAAGGACCTAGACAACTTTTTAAGTTGTGCAGGTTGTGCCTTTCTTCACCATTATGTTGACAGTCATCCAGGTTTATACTTATTGAGTTTAGAGTAAACATGGTGTCAGAAAGGCAATGTCTTGTTTTCCATTTCAATGTAATTCCCATGGATTAATTTTTAAAAGATTTAATTGTTAATATTTTTTCAGAGAATTAACGTCATTTTAGGACATAGTTTTCATTATTTTGGTATATAAATTAACCATTATTTTTTATGATTTCTTAAAGAATTGTCCGATATGACGTCACTTGAGAATTTTAGACATTACACTGATTGTGGTGTGTGATTGCTTATAATAAAAGTGGTCTATCTCTTTTGTGTCTACTCATCTATCATCCAGCTGTCAAATTAGTCGGAAGAAAAGTATTATAAATTTATCTTGATAGCAAAGGACACATTTCTAACAGCCATTTCTCAAGTGACATCACACGAAGGCAAATGGAAGTTGCAGCTTTTTCGTAAAAATATTCATCATTATGAGGTTGTTTAGACCAAAAGTTCGAAAATACGGCTTATTAAACCTAAATCTCGAGATGGTTTTCGAATTAACACACCTTAACATAATTAAATCTATGCATATTGTCAGCCTCTCCCAAGAATTTAGGTATTTTAAGTTTTTATAACAATCATTATAAATTGTTCTATTGCATATATTGCATTGTTCTATTGCATACAGACTACAACGTAAGTAGTAACAAAATGATTGGTTGGAGCACTTATCACTACGAGCAATCAATTTTTTTATTATTACAAAAAACTTCCAAAAGAGGTCCTTACTGTCAGAGAATAAGTTTAAACTGTATATTAAAGCAGGGCCTTTAGAAAAAGGCATATTATAAAATAAATGAGTATTTGGATAATGGTAAAGCAAGGAGTTGTAGTGATATTTGTCATAATAGTATTTCATAATTTTGTATAATTTCCTAACTTATGATTCCTCTAAAGAGTTAACATTAATTAATTGTGGACTGTAAAAGGAAATATTTCGGACATATTTATAGACATGAAAAATATAAATTAATACGACTGATCGTTGAAGGAAAAAGAGGTTGCCTTAGAAGGCGAACACCATGGACTAGAAAGATAAGAGACTGGCTCAAAGTGGAAAGTACAGAGAAGCTTTTTTTTTGTCCTTTTTTAATAACTTGCAATCGGTTTTAAAACCATAAGCAGTTTTTTTAAGGGTAAGTAATTAGAGGCTTGTTAGCCATGCCCTCCCAGTGTCGGGTTGCCTTCATGATTTATATTATATTATAAGTTGTCCCATGTGTGCTGCCTTTTCAGGCGTCTTATTTGGAGTGGTTCGCTTAGACCCTGAGCAAGTCTGTTTTCATGATTGACAATCCTATTTCTGTAGGTTTTGTTCCTGATATTTGCTTCTTCTTTTACAGTAGGAAGTTTTAGGTACTTATGAACTTCGTCTGTTCTTGTGAACCATGGAGCATTCACTATAGATCTCAATATACTATTTTGAAACCGCTGCAAGATTTCGATATTAGGTCCAGACTGGTTTTAATACTGCTTTATATATAAGAGTTTTATTGTTGACTGATAATTTAGATTGTCTTCCGAGTAGCCATTGCAGTGATCTAAACTTGTGATTCAGTTCAGCACGCTTCTTCTGTATGTGAGCCTTCCAAGTCTGTTTGCGATCAAGATGGAAACCAAGATATAAAGAAGAAACTAATTCGCATGACAGAAGATAGGGAGACATTTAGAAAAATGGTTGCTGACCTCTGGGATGGAGATGGAACCTGTTGATGATGAAAAGGAAATAGACTACATGAGAAAGAGACTAAGATATAATCTTAATGTATTTTTTCAACCTAAAGGTTGTCTGGAAGAGATTGCTTTAAGCGATAAGACTGCCTATTTGTACTTACTCTCTGTACTCGTATTTTTAAGTTCAATTAATTGTATTATTTTTCTTTTGTGGTGTGACAATAAAGCTATATTGTATTTTATTGTATATATATGTTTTCATTACCATAAATTCCTGCTGTCTTGTATTTTCTCATCCCTAAGCTCGTTGATTGAACAACGGAACTCAACTACATTCCTTTGATATTTATGGTGTCCAAAGGTCCACAATCCACTTTGGGTACACTTATCAAGACACTATTGCCAAGAGCTAGAGGTGGCAGATTTTCACTCTCAATGATCAAAAAGCATCATAGTTGACGCCATCTTGTAAACAAAACGAAACAAGCGCTGTGGTGGTGGAGAAACAAACTAGTTAAATGTAATGCCAACTTTTAAGTCAGCCGTGATATTGAACATTTTACACACTCTAATGACTCAACCACAAAACTAGACATATGGTTGAGTGCCGTTGTTCAATCAACAAGCTAGCCGTGCAATTGGTCAGCTATTTGAACCAGTATATATATATACATACATTGCTGCATAAATTAAATATTTAATTTTGTTTATATGCATTTATTATTTTATCAAATATATTTTTATAAGATTAAATTTGACTTTTAAAAAGTGAATTATGTATACCTACTTTACAAGATAAATTATTTCAATTTCAATTTGTCCTAAATACACGCTTTTAGGGCATGCACGATTCGGTCATGACAGAATCACGAGTGTTCACAGTGGAAAATAGTAGTTTATTCTAGTAGATTTGATGACCGTACCTAGACTATACCAACTTTAGCACTATAGCTTTCAAAATGGATTCTTAGGTTGTGTTGGCAAAAAAATCTCATTTTACTTTACCTAATGTATGAGCATAAAAAATGCTCTCTCTAGATATCAAGATCAAAATGGTACAATGTGCTGTGTCATTGAACCTATACATAGTCACTGGTTCCAGTCATTAACTATGCAGTGAATAAACTCATTATTTTGAAGGAGTAAATAGAATAAGGGGGCACTTAAGAAAAGCAAAAGCGAGCTGATAGGTAAGGATAGAAGGTTAGGTATGGTGAGTTAGTTGTGGAATGTATTATAGCCCAAATTACCTATATGACAACCCAAAAATCTTTTAGTGTAGAAGATTATGCCTTATAGACACTCTGACCAATTACTCCATGGGAATGTGAAAGTGGTGTAGTTCTTTTAGGCTTCACTTTGATTTGATTGGTTAATTGGGTTACTACCAAGCAGACATATCTAGCCAGATTGCAACTTTAGTTTTTGCGGGTAAAGGGTAAAGAATGTTACTTACTATCAGCAATTTCTTTCTTCAAATCTTGGATCTGTTGTACGGCATCTTGTAGTATTCTATTTGCATGCTCATTTAGTCCAAAGAGTTTTGTAATGGCTTTGTCTAAATCCTGCTCGACGCCAAGGCAGGAATCCATATTTGTGCCTTCACGTTCACCTAACGTAATTTTTAATTGGGAGAAAGTAATTCACAAATGTCTTCTGAAGGTTTAGAGCGGCAGACAACAAAGGGAAGGCACAGAAGCAGAACCGACCGACTGTATGTATAAAAATATAAAATATGCTACACAAATATTTTCATTTTCTTTCGTCTGCGCTGAGTCAAGTCGCGTTCATATTCTGAGAGTTTCTCAGGTTCCATTCTTTCCAACACTGACAGCGGGATGGCATATATATTTTATCACGCGTGCAAAAGAAACGACATCAGAACTTACTAACGCCAGTTAGTCGCAACGCCGAGTTTATGAACGCAGCTCTAAGTTGCGTTCAAAAATTTAAACTTTTGTCAGTTTCTGACCAAGAACACTGACAGCAGGATAGCACATGTATATTTTTTCGTGTGCAAGAGAAATGGCATACAACCCTTGATGTTGCTTGCTACTTTAAGTTTTTGAACACAACCATGACCCGGAGGCGGAAATACAAATGCATGCAGTCCATTGTAGTTTGTGCTGCATTACCTCGCGAATGACTTAAGAGCAGGCAGGTAAATTTTTCGATATTAACGAAATTGCAGGACGTAGGAAGTTGTAAAAAAAAGTGCACAAAGAGTTTTATTTTTCAACTATTTCAACATTTTAAACTATGAACCCACTATTTTTAATAGCTAAAATGAAAGAAGGTAGGTTGAAAGCCAAGCGATGTATATTCTACCCTTTCCCAAAATTTGGATTTTTACATCCATAATTTTTTTTTTATACTAACTTGGATTTTTAAACAAAAGCCTTGTGGGTAGGTATAGTGGCTCTCATACCTTTGCCAGTTTTGGTTACATAAACAAAAAAAAAAAAACAAAATGGCATGACATGATGAGATGATGAATATAACCATTAACCATTAAATTTAACGAATATTGAAAATTTTACCATGATATTCAATAAACAAAATTAACATTAACCAGTAACCATTATTGACATCTCTAATACAAAGTACATTCAAAGTCTGCCTGTGGTTAATCAAGTTTATAAGTTCACAGTTTATGTGTCGTGGGCAGATCGTAAAGTATGAGAACTAAATAGGTACAATGGAGATCACGTTAACCTTTACATATTGGACTTTGTACCTATCTTAAACACTCCACTATAGGGGCTAATTTTGTATTGCAAGATTGCAAGCGTAAAGCTTGATGTGATCACCACTATACGATGACGAGCGGAGCGTATTAGCAGAGAATATAAAGTATTACTACGGTATTAGGTTTACATGTAAATAAATTAGGGGAGCCAAGTGAAGCGGAGCGGAGCGAGGTGACTTTTCTAGTTTTAACACAAATATCATAGTTACATGCAAATATGATATACCCAGGCAGATCAATGGCTAATCTACAAGCGATAGAAGCATGATTTTTTCTGGGAGTATACACTTGTAACTTTTGTGCGTATTTGATTTTGGTAAATGTTTTATGTACATACGAGATAAGTTACTTACACAAATGTAAATTATAGGCAAATATTATTAAATAAGGCCATTATCAGTGAAGAGCACTTATTTGGAGTACGGGCGAACACGGTGCCCTTAAGTTAGCGTCTTATAAACAAAACCGAGCATTAAAAACAAAAATAAAGTGCTAGCCAACATTTGAAAGTACGCTTAATTGTTCTTTGGACTGAACAGAAATCTGGGCTTTGTTATGTGTAACAACTAAACCTTTGTGAAAGAGTTTAAAAATAGAAGACTTTAGTTTCTGTAGTAGCGGAAAATGGGTCTACGGTGGCGTAGCAACGTAGCATTTTTTCTCGTAGCGGATAGTTGACCTTCTACGCCGTAGCGGTAACATAAGTATTATCCTTTGCTTTACCCGACAATGTTTTTACTTGGTGCATTAGAAATTCATTCTTTAGAATGTAGACGTGGGAACAATGAATTAACAATCGCATTGAAAGTATTACGTGGACTCATAGATTGCCCCGAGTTACATAACCAATTGTGCCGACTATGTGTTCCTGACAAGTATATTACCAAAACAAGATCCTCTCAAACACGAAAACTTCTTGCAATTCCTTATTATAAGACTATCTCACATGAAAATTCCCCTCTCTGCCGTATGATCAGTGGCCTGAACCTTAGACTAAGTATTACTACGTATAGACTAGCAGTTCCCATACATCAGTTTGTAGCCACAAAAAAGGTGTAAAATTCTAATGAAATCTAGATGGTGTTGCTAAATCCTCTAACGAATACGACGCTAAAAAAGACCGACTGGTGACGCTAGTGGCACAGCAATGTCACGTTACATAAAAATAATTCCCACTTCGAAAATAAATGGTGCTGAAATATTCACTGTTTGCGTTGACAACTTAGCGCCATCTAGTTTTTCTTAGCAAAACTATTACAGCCACATGTTTACTTGGTAACCATGAGAGTTTACTTACAGCCATGCTTATGCTTTATTTATATTACAGCTTATGCTTATTTGCAACACCTGGCGACGTCTAGTGTTGTAAGGGCGCATAAAAAATTGCTACGCATTGATGTAGGTATGGGAGTTGTCGGTCTATACGTACTAATACTTAGTCTATGCCTGAACTCAAGTCTTCAGCGTCTTCAGGCATTCTATAGACTCTGACATTTTCAATGATTCATGGAACCAAATTTTGAAGGTTTGCTCTGAGCATTGCGAACGTAATAATGTTGTAAATATTTTAGTTGTGTTTAACCACATATTGATTTGTATTATTGTATTCTTTATTAATTACTGTAACAGGTTTAACCGTTGTAATTAATTAGTTCAATAAATGATAAAATAAATTAATTTTGAATAGTAAGATATAAAATTTTATAAAAGCTGCTTTCGTTATTTGATAACCTTAAAAATATAATTAAAATAATGCACTGCTTTTTAAATGGTTTTTTATATTAAATTTTTACTTTTTTGAGGTTATAATCAACAAATTCAGGTTATATTTTTAAAGTAAAGGTGGGGGGAGGTGGAAGAACTTCCTTATAAGGGGGCAGTGCAGAAACCTCATTTCTTTTAATCTTGAACCTACCAAAAACCTTGAACCTACCAGAGCAGAAGTAAATTTTTGAACCATTTGAACCTATCAATACTGAAGTCACTTTTATATCACAAATTCACTTCTGCATTGGCTACGGCGCTGTGGGAAGTGCAGCCCCTTCGCCCTTGCGTAACAAAGCACAGGCACCCGTGCTCGCCTCCACAGCTTCGGCTTGTTGGTCGCCTTCGGCGACCAGCCTCAGCCGCTACGGCTCACAGAGGTGCCTTAGCTTTATTACAGCGGGCAGGGGCTGCTCTCCCTTCGCGCCTTTGGCTTTTTACATACACTCTAGGGGTAGTAGCCACAAGACTGTGTAGAGTCGGGGTGCTCTGATTAGGTTTTGAAACAGATTTAACCTATTTTGACCATGAAGTGGGGTTACACTAACCTCCTTTTGAGCAGGATTTCTAGGTAAACACAAATAAAACATGATTTTTATTCCATCCCATGTGACTGTGGCAAGAGTTACATTGGTGAGACGAGAACGTGTCAACCAGACTGACGGAACACATTAGATGCATGAGAAAACTCGATTGCAACGGATCCGCCGTTGCAGACCATGTCGTAAATTCGGATACTACACATTTTATGAGATTCGATAAAGCGAAAGTGTTAGTTCGTGAAAAGTGTTAGTTATTTGTGCCACGTAAAATTCGCGAATCCATAGAAATAAGCCGACGTCCGAATTTCAATAGAGACAGTGGTTGGGATTTGCCCGCGGTGTGGAAACCTGTGCTAAAAACAGTTACCGGATCACTCACAGACTTTACTGAAAGTGACGTAGATACTATAAGTTCCGCGTGTTTATCGTTGTTTGGTGTCACTCCGGTAATTAATAACACAAGCCCGGACGCCCTACCGGTCCGACCACCAATACCATCTGCATCGATGTCATCCTGAGCCCTGCGAGCCGCAGCCCGCAGTGTGAGGCGTAACGTCATCGCGTAAACGTCTTTACTCGCCCAGGTGAAGGCAGTCTAAATCTGCTGAAACTGGTCGGCTTTCCCGATCATAACACGTATTGAGGTGAGCCGTTTTTATATAAATCATGAATTATCCTCAAGTCTCATTTAATTCTATAACAAATAAAACAACAAAATTTTCATAATTTTTTTAAATCAATCGGGAATGCAAACAATCAAAGCCCAGGAAACAAGCCAAAGTCATCGAAGAAAACCAAAACAAAAACACCACACAGCACAGGGAGAACATTCACGGAACTCTAGGGGAAACGGAATAAACGAATTACGAATGACAGTAACATATGACATGACGTAGTTTTTTTTTTGCTTTCCGTTTCATCGATATTGCACAATATTTTACACCACAGACAAAAAAACTAGGACAGATTTGGTTGCCAAATGCCCATTTTAACGTTCCGTTTTCGCCTTTTACCTGATTTGAGCTCAGAAACAATTTTATTAATTTCTCGAAAAATGAGCATTACCTTTTAATAAGTGTGGTAGTGTTATAATCGGGGACCCTACCTCTACCAGCTTTAACCACTTTCACCCCCATACAACTAACAAATGATACTAAATCCAACCCTAAATCTGCTGAAACTGGTCGGCTTTGTCGATCATAACAGGTATTGTGGTGAGCCGTTTTTAAATAAATCAATTATTCAATATTATGTCTTTATCTAAATCTTGAAAGTAATTAATTTAAAATATTCAACAAATACATTAGTGGGATGCCAAAGGCACAATAAAACTAGTAAATGATCCAAAATAATTATCTTTTATTATTTCGGCAGTTTTCTCTTTATACCAGCGGGTCTACCGCGTAATTCTAATTTTCATCAACATCAACTTGAGATTGAAATTTGACGTGCGTGCGAAAGAGATGGCATGTTAGGCGGGCGTCGTCGCACGCACGTCTAATTTCAATATCAAGTTGATGTTGATGAAAATCAGAATTACGCAGTAGACCCGCGCAACTGACTTTTTGCCACTTAACAATACGACTATTAGACATCGTAATATCTGCTCCGTTCTATAGTTTCTCCAAAAGCAAGTGTTATCCCTCTTTGAACACCGTATTATGTTTTATTTACTAATAAATAGACATCGGATTATATGCACTAACAAAGTGCCAAAATATGCACTAAAAAAGGCTGAAATATGCACTAAAAACTGTTGATATGCCCAAAATATGCACAATGCAAAATCAAAAAACCATTTATATTTATATATATTTTAATTAAAAACGGTACAAAAACAGCAAAATATTCTTAAAATTTTGCATAGTTTTTGTGACAATATACAATTAAGTATTTTTCCAAATATTCGAGTGAAAATTTGTTACGTTTGTCACCCAGTATCAATTTGTACGCCAAAAACGACCTCTCCACATCAACTGACGTCATTGGACAAAATTTAAAGTTTATCGCCATTTCTGGAGATACCTGCTTAGGCAGGGTACGACCAATGCCGTTGATGTCTTCAAGACTCTGGGCTCGCGCCCTATACGTCTTCGTCACCTAGGTACCTTTACGTACCTCCCGCTACTATACGAAATATGCACGATTGGGAAAAAAGGCTAAAATATGCATTATCTCCGTAATTAGAGAGTTATATGCATTTGCATATGCAAATGCATAAAATCCGATGTCTACTAATAATATAACTTTTTCTCTTTCATCACAATGAATTGTCTGACCCGATTCTGTTCCGCCATGACGGTCTTCTACATAGGGTTGCCAACCGTACTTTAAAATAAAGTATCTTACGTTATTTTGGGTCCCTGTACTTTATACTTTTGAATACCAATAAAGTACGTGAAAATACTTTATTTCAATCTTTACATAAAATTAGACGTAAACTGAAAACAAAAACAGAGCCGTAAAGAAATCCAAGGGAGAATGTATGACTTCCTTCATTGTGGATGATATTTTTATGTTGCGCGTTTGTGTTTATGCAAATATCACAAAAAATACAGTTTCACAAAAGGATTTGAGGATGTTAGTATGTAGTCTGGCCTTCCTAGTTCCTACCGCCCGCAGCTACCGTGACATTTTTTTTCAAAAAATCTTTGAACTCCCTTGAACAAAGAATACTTTTTTCTAAATGACCGTACTTTTTATTTACCTTCCCTGAAATCAGATATACTTTATTTTTTCTAAAAAAAGTTGGCAACCCTACTTCTACCCGTCCACGAACAACCTTTTAACGCTTTTAACTCTACACGCCTTTGGCGAAAGAAATCCCAAAATAAGCGAGATCCAAAGGAAAAAAAGTTCGAAAATATAATGAAAAAGATATCAAGACAAGACTGAATCCTCTGAAAACAGATTAGATAATAACAAGATTATATGAAATAAAAAAGTTATATTTCGAATTTCCCCTTACAACCTTCAAACAAGATTGAAACGGGTAATTGACAAAGTTTTCAGCACCCCAGATGTTTGTATTGGCAGCATATTGGGCCATTCAGGAAATAGCTCGATCTTATTACCTTGTAATAGAGGCGAGAAATAGATGTTTAGCATTTTCATCCGGGTTTTGTATAGGTGTTATTGCGGCTTTATTATCTGGGTAATTACTTAGGGAGTAAGAATTATTCATAAAATAATTAACTGATTTTCCGTACCAGTGTTGCCGCCGTAGCTGAAAAAAATTGGGCAAGTATGAGGACTCGCGCAAAAAGGGTTCCGTACCACCACACAATATGGGTACGGAACCCTTAAAACTTTATGGAAATAACAACAATGTGTATAGATGCCATAGCATCATTGAGGCAACAAAAACAAACCGCTAAAATGGTAGCTCCTGGCTAACAATTCGCGGCTCCCAATGAGTACGGATTTTTCCTGTAATGTTTACATAATCACCTATAATACCCATGATTTTTTTTTCATATTTTGCGATCCTGCTGTTTTGGAAATAGGGGGGGAGGGGACATGATAATGTTAAAAAAATGCTACTTTTTCGAGGTTTTTTTTGTATGGGGACCCCCCCTGGAGCTAAATTATTTTTTAGTTTTATTATTTACCGTGAAAGATGCCATAGTAACACGTAACCTGTGAAAATTTCAACTGAACACATATAACGGCTGAAGCTGTGGATTCCTGTGACAGACATACGTACAGACAGCGGAGGCAGAACCTTGAGGGTTCCGTAGTATTCTAATAAGAGTTGGTCATTAATTGCTTCTTGTTCTTGTTGAAGAATTCAATAAAAGTACTCAACTTTCTCATTTTTTTTTCCACACGTTTTTCTATAACGGAATTTCAAGTTTCTAAGTCAACTGGAAGTGCCCTATTGGTTTTCATGGTGAGCATATATTTGTATGAAATTGATTACGTAAGGGCAATAACTTTTTGCGTTGAGTTAGAAGCCTGCTTTTTTAACAGAACATGGGGCCGGAGTAGGGTTGCCAACTCTCGGAGGAACCAACCCGGGAGATTTGAACAAATCGGTGGGCAATTGAATGAAAGTCGGCATTGGTATCGATTCGGCATAACACGTCTTAACTTATGTGACAGAACTAACCTTATTTTAAGCGTCCTGTCTTTTTCTTTCTTTATCGAAAAGACAAGGACACGACGCTTAAATTAAGTCTAGTCCTGTCAAATAAGTTAAGATGTGCTTCACCGAATCGCTACCAATATTTGTTATTTTTAATTTGCTTTGTTTTGTAGAAGCATTATTCATATTTGATATGAAAAATCAAAATTTATTTCGCCATTAAATTATTTATTCTACGTGATTAATCTATTTTGTTAATGACAATTGTTTTATTTTAGAAAATCCAGAGAATTTATTACAACCCGAGAGCTCGGGAGGTCGAACAATATTCCCGGAGTCTCCCGGGCATTTCGGGAGGGTTGGGAACCCTAGGCCGGAGACTTCTGGTTTTAGTTTCAACTTATTATTTCTTACGGGGTCCGAGAAACAAGGTCTTGAATTGACGGACGTTCAACAAAGTGATTTTATTAAGGCGCTATGTGCTGCAGAAGTGCTGCCACTATAGAAAAAAAATCATTATTTACTTGCTACAATAATTATTGAAAATCTGCTCAAGTAAATGTGTAGATATAGCAATTAATTTATATATCATTTTTAAAATATTTCTAAATAGCATAGTTTTCATAGACAACGTCTATGATAAACTAAAATTAACTTAATTGTTTTCGTTTATTATTTGGTAGTAAGTATTAAGTTTGTACACATATGATTACTGTTTTCTTTTAATGTATTCCTGATATTTTTTTCGGTTTGCTAGAAGAAATCTCTCATTGAGATAAGCTCGCCGCTGTACACTTATTTTAATGTTTACATGTGTCATTAAATAGTTAGCGAACAATAAGGAATAAGGCCGAAAGCGGCCGTTTTTAGCAAAAGTTAAAATTTTAGCTCATCAAAGACGTTGTGTATGAAAACCATGCTATTTATAAATTGTTCATTGCTATATCTACGCATTTACTTGAGCAGATTTTCAATAATTATTCTAGTAAGTAAATAATGTTTTTTTTTCTAAATTGCACCACTTTCGCAGCATAAAGCGCCTTATGGTTCAAATTTTTCATTTTGGGCAACAGGACCCTAAAAAGTTTGTAGATATTATTTATTTAGCGAGAGATCTATATCAGTAATAAACACTGAATCTAATCCCACTTCGAATTCCATTTTTATTTTTTTATTCATATTCAAACAAAATAATACCTAAATCATATTTTAATATACAAGGTGTAACAGAAAGGTGTAACCATATTTGAAGAGCTTATTCAGTCAATGGTATAGAACAACTTTTACTATGGAGCCAACCCTGAAATCTCAAAAAAAAATCTGCCCTTCCATACATTTCAGCCGAGCGGCATTGCATTTTTCTATGAAAAAGTTTTTTTTTTTTTCGAGATACAGGGTTTGTTCCATAGTAAAAGTTGTTCTATACCATTAACTGAATAAGCTCTTCAAATATGGTTACACCTTTCTGTTACACGTTGTATAAAATAGTATTTGTGCAACTGTAACATAATTTGAGACATTGGGGCACGCTTGTTTACGAAACGAACCAAGTGAGTTTCGTTATAATTTTGCACGAGTGTCCCAATGTCTAATCATGTTCAGTTGCATACAATACTTTATCTACGACCATAAAAAATACCGTTTTTATTTATAATATTTTCAACTAACAACCTCACGAAAAATTAGAAAAACATTCGTTTATGAACCTTGGGTACGTCGTCTCGGTAATGCGGTTTGAAGACCAATCAGGATAAAGGGGGCGTGGCTTAATAAATAAGATCGGAACTAATTTATCGTCTCTATTGTTGATTGGGTCTCTAGCGGTTTTATAATAAATTGGGCCAATCGCAGCGCAGAATCGCGGTGTTATAATGTAATATTATTGCATCGGATGAACAATATAGGTACTTATAAAACTGCTTTTGATGTTGCAATTGCCTTATCGCAGTAGATAAATTGAGTTATAGAATTTTCATTAAACTAATGATCGTCTTTGAACTTAATTGGAAGCTCAAAGGCTCTCAGAAGAATGATATTAAAGTCCTTTACCCAATTGAATAATTTCTGACTGAAACGTAGGATTCGCGTACTTCAACAAAGCCTTCGCAACTCTTCAACGTTCCTTCAGCGACGTGAGAACCGCTTACTCTTGCGCACTCCGACACATAAAACTGACACGTTCATTCATTCCTTCACAATATCTGCAATACGTCTGTGGAATAGTTTATCAGTTAGCATTCGAGAATTTCCATCAATTAGTATTATTAAAAATAGAATTCATCAGCACTTTCTTTAAATGCTTTAAACGCTTTATTTGAATTCTTATAATGCGTTTCTTGTTTTGTATGAGTTTATAGTCTTGTCTTAGTTGTGTATTATATATAAATATGTATTATAACATATTATATTGTATATATTTTAGTGTAGGTACCTATATACATTTAATAAATTTATTGTTTGGTAAGTAATGGTATCTTTTATTGTGTAGAAACAAGTGGTAGATCTGATGCCGGGCTCGACTGTGTAGGTACCACCATCTTACTTAGAGACCCCCTCGAAGTAATTCGGGGGGAGAGTAAGAGGACGACTCACAGGCAAAAAACCAGGAGGCCCACCATGCCTACGACCGATGGATGGCGGTATATCCATCCCTAATAGCCGGGCCTTATATGGAACAGACTGGTGACGGGCAGCGGCGTCACTGGTGTGAGGGTTCTGGCACCGCGCTCACCAACCCGCCTGCCCAGCGTGTGTAGTATGGGCAATTCTTCCAGGATGACCGCTGGGAGTGGCAAAATCCTGGAAAGGCTTATGTCCAGCAGTGGACGAACTGCTGATGGATGGATTGTGTAAATTATATTCTCTTTTAATATTTAGATAAAAGCATGTTCACATACTTTCTCGGCACTACCCAAAATTAACCACATCACCAAAAGTTAACTAGAAGATAATGCTAACGAGCATTAAGTTCGCCTTATGTACAAGTTTTATGTGCAATAAAGAATTTTTTATTATTATTTATTAAAGGTATTCCCGTATTTCCGGACGCTTTCAATACAATCCATGTCTAATACATCCTGCAGTTTTAATCTGAGCTGAGCTTTCCTTCTTCATTTACCACAAATATTTTAATGCTAAAACTGTATTATATTGACTGTTAAGTTTTGGTTTTAATTTTGTATATATTTGTGGTATATGAACAAAAGTCACTCTTGTTTATTTTATTTTATTTTTATTATGTTGTATTTTAGTTGTGTTTTCCTTCTTTTTTCTTTAATTAATTGTGTCTTAAGAAAACATTAAAAAAACACAAAAAAACCTAACACGATACATATATGGCGTTGAATCACGAATTTGGTGCGTGTTTTCAAGCAATCGCAAAAAAAAAATAAAGGATTGTCTTTGCTGCATAATGTGCCTTACGCAAACTTTTTGCAACGGTTTCTTTCATATAATTTGGCCTAATTATCCTCGTTTCCACTGAAGTAGCCAATTAACGGTCGGCCTTTGATAAGACCCTATAAACCTACCTAACTCAACAAATACCTACCTATAAAACGCGGTTAACTTTTATCGTTATAATTCACCCTCCACTGAATTTGTTGGAAATGTTAATAATAATTCGAATAAATAATTATTTAGTTGAGCGCCCGATTCCTACTTTTAATACTTTTAATAGGATTTCGTTATGAAGTGTTATATTTATTACTCTGATTGTAACTTGTATGTAAGCTCACCCTTTAGGTCAACAAGATATATTATGTAACTATATAAATATTCTAATTAAATTAACATTATATCATTGCAGTATAGAAACGCAGAAAGAAAAGTAAATCTGGGTGTGAGGAGCTCTGAACCGGGATTCAAACCCGGTGCCTCTCCAAATATAATTACAGAGCATAATAAACTAGAAAGTATCCATTAGAGACAAATTTCAAGTAAACAAATATTTTAGACACGTTTCTCGGGCTAGCCTAGAACCTAGAATCTGTGACGTCTTGTTTTTACGACAAGGGCGCAAATAAAAATATTGAAAGTTACAAGGTTATTATGAGGAAGAAACATATCTATCTACTTATAGTTGATTCGGGTATGACCACAGACAAATATGACATTTATTTATTTCTTAACATTATATCATTGCAGTATAGAAACGCAGAAAGAAAAGTAAATCTGGATGTGGATGTATCACATCCAGATTTACTTTTCTTTCTACGTTTATATACTGCAATGATATAATGTTAATTTATATCTCCTTGCGATGGATAAATCGCCAAGTGTTCAAACATAGAAATTTATTACTGTCATAATTTATTTATTTCTTAAAAAAAACTATCGCTATCATTACAGGAACTTAAAATAGATCAATAAAATTATAAACACAAAAGAAAGAAAACGATACTTACATATTAGCAGCAGACAATATACACAGACTGGTTTATGTGAACACGTCCAATAAACATGAGAACATGTCTGTGACATTAGCCAACACCTACTGTCAGTGTACATAGAGAAGGTGTTGCATCAGCTACTGCATTGTTGGTGCTTGCGGATGAACGCACGACTCGATTTACGAGTGTAAGGTGTCTTAAAAGATAGCTATATCCTTAGAAAATTTTAGATAATTATATTCTTAATCCAGCTAAATAAGTTTGATAGCGTTTTTATTTCAAATATATTTTTTTCTGTAAGAAATACACACCGTGGTGTCGATTCGGCGCAACACAACTTAACTCGTTTGACAAGACTAACCTTATTTTAAGCGTCCTTTTGACACAGAAAGAAAAAGACAGAACGCCTAAATTAAGTTTAGTCCTGTCAAATAGGTTAAAACGTGTTACACTGAATCGACAGACATGTATAGTTCTCGTAACTTAATATTTTCCTGGTATGTGACAAAAGCTTAATGGAACGAGTATCACAAACGCAGATCGTTTTATAAGTATATATTCGTAAGTGTAATTTTTGCTAAATAAAACAGAAGAGCCGACATTTCTTTAACTTTTGAATGGAACCCCAAAAATCCTAATTAATTACGCCGGACAAAAACCAACTGACCGCTCTATTTTAAGCCGGAAACGCGTGTCTTGAGGAAACCGGAAGTAGGCTTAATCCATCTTGATGAAGGCTGAGCGTGGAGTGGAACAAATATTGTGGAGATGATGGTGCTTTAGGGAGACATGAAAAACAACTCAGGAAGTATTCCATCAAGTGTAGCCAGGTTTTAATGTCAGGGGGAGTGTCCAAGAAAATAAAAGGACAAAAAATTGCATTAATATTCATTATGTTTGTGAAAGAATCCAGAAGTTTGATTTGATTCTCTAATGCAAACGCAATATAGAATAAATTTTCTGTTTTAAATTTTGGATTGATCCACTAATGTAATATCTTGAACTTTTTGGGAGGGATTTGAACCCCCAACCCCCCGCTGGCTACGAGCCAGACATAATGAACGGGTTCCATTAATGTTATGGGCACAAAATAAGTGCCAAAGGTGTTGATTGTGATTCAGGATTAGACAAGTATTGACCAGATTTTTTCAAAATTTATAATTTCAAAATTAACAAAGAATTGTTTGAAACTGTCATCGCAAAGTTTCCATTGGTTTCTGTAAATAAAAATTTTAAAGCGTTAAATTTCAAAATTCTTATTTGCAGACACCAATGGAAACTTTGCTATGGCAGCATACACAATACATAGGTTATAAGGTTTTGTTGAGAAACTATTTAATTGAGTAAATTTTAAAAACGGGTCTTAAATTTTGAACACATTCACTAATGGGATCAAGTGTGATGAACACCAGTACTTATAGGATGTATCAAGACCTTTTACTCCATTTTAATTTTTTGTGAAAACAGATGTTCTGATTTCAGCCGTCCCCATTCATCAGTGCAAATTATATTTCCTGAACTGTACCTAGCTTCACTTAATTTTTATTAAGTACTTTCGTAAGTATCTAACTTCGTTATATTAAATAAAGAATAAGAAATAAAACAACGAGAAAAAGAAAGAAACGAAATCCCTTTAATCTTCTAAGCTTCGTGTTTCAAATCTTGAAGAAAATTGTCCGATAAAGTGACCTATAGATTACTACAATGTGTATTGATTGCAGAAAATACCCTGTTTTCAAAGTGACCTAAAAAAAGGAAGTGAAAGAAAACTTTCCTAATGGGACCCAACTTTGCACTTTAACCTGTTTGGTTGAAACTTGGCACGATTTAAGTACTTACATATTTATTGGTAACATGTAAGAAGCTATCCGGAAGGTCCTGAAGGAGGGGGCAGAAAAAAAACAGAGTCTAGGTCCTAGAGTCTAGAATCTGGTCCAAAAATATTGTCCTGTGTCTGCTGAGTCCAACGGTATAATTTATTTTTGTTCTCGGACGTTTTCTTCCAGAGATATTAAAAGAAACAGGCCAGCCAGGGAGCACCACTTCTTAAATGTTACCTATAGGTATAGTTTTATTAATTTTATTTATAATACTTTTTGCACATTTACACAAATAAATTAAAAGACAAAAGAAACAATTAAGCATGGTGTACAAGCCAGTACAAGGCAACCCTTGGTAGCTAACAGAAAGATGAACAAATTAACACGTGGAGGTGTAAATACTAATCAGAAAATAATAGGGAGATCAAGATTAACATATAAACCTAAATATTCTAAGTCATAAACTTACATATAAAAATACATGAACATACTTAAATAAATGAATACATGCCTATAAAATATACACATACATACATAAATAATAAATAAACATGCAAAAATTATCATAATATTGGATATACCTATAGATATAGATATGTTCTTCAAATCTTCATCTCAGATAGTCGTTCATAAACTTACACCGGGTTGGGTTTTCTATATACGCGGGTTGCAACACTAATCCGTTCAAAAATCAACTCTCGTTTCAACACCGACCGCTCAAAAATGACAGAGTCGTTACGAGTACACTTGTGTCCACTTTTTCAACATTAACTCAGAGCCGGGTTCATAAGGTTCGTATAGGCTCCAAACGTCAGTTGAATTTCGTGCAGAGGGGACGATATATTTGTACTAAATATATTGACAATTGACGTTTCAAGTGTCACTACATGACAAAATCCGTTCAAAAACTCAGCGTTACAACAACTTCCTACCCAGTTCTTTAATTAATGCGCCTCAGCAGAATAAAGTTCAAGATTGCATAGGACCTTACTCTCCGTACTATGTTTGATCATGGACGAATAATTGGTTTATTTCGTCCATGGTTTGATGGTTGCGTCCAAAAGCGACAAAAAAGTGAAGCTTCGGTTTATCTGTCCATTTCTTCATATGGTTTATGCTGCAGAGACTCAACGTCTTGGTCGATTAACCTGAAATTTGGCAGTTCGGTAAGTTGAGAGTCAATCTTGAACCCAGAAAAAATACGAAAAACTTTTGGTAACGTAACATTTTTAAACTATCATGAAAATTTTTTCATTCATCGTGTCTAATAAAGCCTGTTTTCAAATAGTACACACGTCGATAGAACCCCTGATATCTGAAAACAAAACCGGAAGAATCACTAGTTACTAGATAAGAAAAAGTTTTTGAAAAGTATAAAAGTTACCGGGTCTTAATATACAGGTATCTATTGTAGATATGTTTCTTTGAGAAATTTGTTAGTATGATCAGTAAAATTAGATGAATTTTCGTTTTTTATCAGTCTTATATCAGTATTGTTAATTAAATGTATGTATGTATGTAAAATGTATGTATGTTTTATTGTGAATAATAAAAAATAAAGAAAAATGAAGCTAAAAATATATTTCGGGCTCTACTGGGCCCGGTGTCAGTTGAAATATTATGGCAAATATACCTAAACAATGTGTAAAAGAAAGGTGTGGTCATTATTTGAAGAGCTTATTCAGTCAATGGTATATTACAACTTTTACTATGGAACCAACCCTGAAATATCGTAAAAAGTTTAACTGTTTCATAGAAAAATGCAATGCCGCTCGGCCGAAATGTATAGAAGGGCAGATTTTTTTTCGAGTTTTCAGATTTCGTTCCATAGTAAAAATTGCTGCACCTTTCTGTTACAATTTGTATACAATTTCTATATATATAATAAAATACAAAATTAATCGTGCTTATTTACGTCAGCTAGGAATAGTGTTGAAAGGGTGGTGTCATTTTGCAAATGAATAATATGATTTAATTTATAATCTTCCTAGTGACGGGCAGCGTCATTATTGGTGCGAGGGTTTCAGTAACGCGCTCACTAATCCGATTGGCCAGCGTGTGAGTATGGACAGTATCACTTCCTAGAGGACCGCCAAGAGTGACGAAGTCTTGGAAAGGTCTATATTCCGCAGTGAACGAAGACAGGCTGATGGATCGACGAATCTTTCTAAAGCCATTTTAATGTAGCTAAAATACTCATCTACGAAATGTCGTAGCGCCCCGTAGCACACAGCGAATAAATTGGTACAACGTGGTTTCAATAAGGTATATAATTTCCTGTTTTTGATTGTATTCACTGTCTGTCGTTCGCAGATATTTGAATAGAACGGTAATAACAGATCCACTGATACCTTTGTGTTTACTTGTGTCCTGTCTCTTTGCCTGAAAATCAAGTTGAAAAGTTGTCTGCGATATTTTCCCCGATGGTGTACAAGATGGGGAAGAACAGGTGGAGAAAAAGTACTAATGATAGCAGATTTTTCTTCCTTTAATAAGTAAAACTGTATTCAAAGACTTTTGAAAAGGCGCTTCCTTCAGCCGGGAATTGAACCAGCAAAAATGCGAAGATAATCAGCCTGTTGTGTTATGGCATCAATCGACAGAGTCAAATATAAGAAACAAATGTCCGTATCTTAAATTGAAATAAGAACACTTTCGATATATATTTCGATCCACTTGGGATCATCGTCAGTCGAATATGTAACATATCACAAACAAAATAAAATTAACATTCAAATGACAAACTTAACCTATTTTCTTAAAATAATGTTAATTCTATTTTGTTTTGTTTATGATATGTTAAAAAAAGCTTTTATTAAGTGAAAATATTTATTATGAAATTGAAATAAGATATTTTTTTTTACCTGTATGTTAAAAATGTATGTATCCCTTGGATAACTAACATAACCCGGTTAAATTTTTAACCTGTATGTTAGTTATCCCTTGGATAACTAATTGGATAACTAACATACAGGTTAAAAATTGAACCGGGGTTTGAACCGTTTCGAAGTTTCTGGTTTTTTGTTTGATATTGGAAACATTGAAACATATACATGGAATATATTCCATTTAGAATTTCTTTGGAATTTAAGACTATAATTGTATAATATACCTATATGAAGGGTATTAATAAAAAAAAGAAAAATGTGAATTAAATTCAATTCGTTTATTTATTCATTACATATAATGTCTTACCATTCAGTTTTACTTTAAGGTATTACATAGGCAGCAATATTATTTAAAATAAACACATAAATAAATCAGAGCAATGTATATCTCGATTATATCGAGATTCTCGAACCCTCTTGGGCTCGGTATTAGTTGCATGGACAATTGGAAATTTTTTTGTGAACAAAAGTATTATAATAAATCTTTCTTCAATATTTTTTTTACCTATATTTTAATTTTAAATAAATAATGAACTTTTCTATAACTTAAAAAACCTGCCAAATGCATGTCGGACCACACGCGGACATAGAAGGTTCATAAACTTATGTTTACTACCTGTTTTACACAACTAAAAGCTTCATCTAAGTACTTTTCAATGGAATTTGTACGAAATTCTCATTTTAAGTTGGTCGACTATTGCTCTTTAACTTGTGAATCCTACTTATCTGTGATAGTTTTCTTTTTAATTTCGTTGTACTGCTACCGTGGTTTTTTTCACACATCTAAAAACAACCGTTTAGTTGGTAAGGAGGGGGGGGGACACTTGACTCTAACAAAAATTTGCAATTTAAAATCCTAATAACTCGCAAACAGATTCCTGAATCGAAAAAGGGTTTTCACACATCCACATTGCAATTTTTAAAAGACCATCAAGCGACACCCCACACCATGGGAAACATAAGAAAAAAAAAACAACCCCACTTAACGAATAGGGGAGGTAAGTAGCTTAAAAAAAATAATTTAAGATTTTATTTGACCATGTTGTCGGCGTAATTAATATGTATACTCATGCCAAATAACAGCTTTCTAGTACTAAGGCTCTCTGAGCTAAGCCGCGGACAGACAGATGGACTGACAGACGGACGGACATGGTGAAACTGTAAGGGTTTCTTGTTGACTACGGAACCCTAAAAAGGTCATAAGGAAAACAATTACAACAATTTAAAATAATTGTGTGAAATTTTAAAAAGAGTTTAATTAATTTAGGATTTCAATGAGTTTATAAAATGTTCAATTTGATAAAAATAACAGAGATACAGCATCTATAGCGTCACGACGGCGCGTGCTAGTCCATCTGAAATTCAGGGGAACATAAACGATACCTTACCTTGAACGTTTATATAAGTTGAAGCTTAGCATAATATTACTTTACCCTGAGTGGATTACCGTGTTCCAATAAGAATATTCAATGATAAATATTGGGCACACAATAGGCAAGTCTTTTATGACCTAGATCTAGGCTAATATAGTCTACGGCCTTACTTTCGTAGCAGCATACAAGCGCGGATCCAGGGGGAGGGTCATGGGGGTCATGACCCCCTCCTGGGCCTGGTCACCTCTTTTCTATCATACAGTCACAGAAGATATAGAAGATATAGGCAATTAAAGTTCAGATATAAAAAAAAAGTTTGCACTTTAGGACACGGGCGTGCAGGGTCTAGAGTAGCACCAGCCGTTCTGGTGATAAGCCGAAATTAATATTTTATTAATTATAAGTTTGTTGGATCCTGTGCCCCCGCCCTGGCTCGCAGGCTGGA
This sequence comes from Ypsolopha sequella, assembly GCA_934047225.1. Lineage (NCBI taxonomy): Eukaryota > Metazoa > Arthropoda > Insecta > Lepidoptera > Ypsolophidae > Ypsolopha > Ypsolopha sequella. Next base: position 17,714,861 of record OW203998.1, read on the forward strand.
TCCGCCCTTGGCAGCATATAGCAAAGAATATAAAGTCGTATTACTCCGTAAAGAAGCAAAACTCATCTCACCCCGCGAGTTTATCGTCGCCAGCAAATCAGGTGCATAACATAAACGTGTGCATCATGCAGTAGGCTCAGTACCGCTCTTAGACAAGATAAGTACCGCTTGTTCGCTGCGCGCGTGTGTGTGTGCACAAGCGTGTATGGACAAGCTAATTACGCGCGTGAGAGTTGTATAAACTGGCGGAAATGTACGGAGTGTCGGGGGTGTGGCTATAGTAAAGGTTGATCGATAAGACACTTTGGTGGCTTTAATATACCTATATGAGAGCCGTCGATATAGAGGTAATCTGCATGAAAATACGTTTAATTTCACCCCTACGCATATGTCCCGTGTGCTAATGTCCTATTTTTTTTCAGTCTTATAAATGTTAAGTGCTTGCATTTTTTCTGGAGTTCTAATGTGATTTTGGTAAACCAAACTGATCTGAAAGCTCAACTGATCCAGTCAGTCATAACACAGATGATGCTGTAGTTTACCTTGCATAAACCATAAAAAACAATATTTTGTGTGATAAATTATTCTAGAAACGAACAAGGAAATATTTTGACAAAATAACAAAAATAATAGAGCGGCCATGAACGTATAAAGGATTCGGACACCGCATCGCTAACATAATATTTATTTTTCGTTTGTACGTACGAGCCGGCACGCACACATAGAAAAACATAAGTTTATCAACCGCCATTCTGCAGCGAACCTTACCCAGCAAAATTGTGTCTTATTTGTTGTTTCTGAGATATGAACCAAAATGTCTTAATCCATCAGACTTCAGTTCAATTGTCATACTCTAGACAATTGGCCAGTGTTGCCATTAAACACAAATGCAAGTTTCTCAAAATGATAGATTTTTGAGTGAAATTGATGATATTTTTATCTTCGTTTTATTCGACATTAAAAAAAGAGAAGGTTTTCAACTCACCTGTTTTCTTCTATACATATTTTTTTTGAAAGTTGCTTCATAAATCCGTTATTTCTTAACCAATTTGAATGGTTCTTTTTTTGTTTGAAAGAGTGTCGATAAATATATTTAATTAAAGTTTCTTCTTGAAGTTCATCAGATTTGTTTTACAAATCATGCTTACTGTCATTCTTCGTTAGTTTACCGGTGGTTCCGGTTTTTTTAGTAAAACATTTTATTTCAATAGTTATATTACAAAAGACTTGGTTTAGATTCGTATTAAAGCGTCAATAGTACTATTTATAGGGTTAACCAATTTTTTGAGGAAATTGGTTTCAGTTGGCAAACCAAAACGCACTCATACATTTTAAGCCACCGCCATTGCTGTGAATCAATTATCACTTCGCGACGCGGTGTCCGACTTCTTTATACGTTCATGAGGGCGACCAGAGAAACTTTTAATAAAATTTTCCCTTGATGTGCAAATCCGTGACATTTTACTCGTTATACGGAGGAAAATCAAATTTTCCCCCTACGTGAGAAAGTTAGCTGACCTTATGAAAATGGGGAAGTAATTCGTGTAGTTCAAAATTCATTAGGATGAAACTCAACAGTTTATTACGCAAGAAATGGGAACATGAATAAAAAAATAAAACCGGTCAAGTGAGAGTTGGACTCGCGCCTTGAAGGTTCCGTATCATTGAAATAGGTTATTAATATACTTTATAATTTAGACAGAAATTAAAAAAACTTATCACAACTTACAAATTGTACGAAACAAATATGCAAAATTAAATTGGTTGAGTATCTGGAGACGTAACCCTAAAACTACATAATAAATCTGCGATTTCAGTATTTGTGATTTAATTACAGCATATGGGACATAATACACAGAAATTACAAAGTCCTGACTACTTTAATATTTGAGATAGACCCTGTAACAAAAATGATAAACAATTTGAAAGACCCTCAATTCTTTATTTTTGAAAATAATAAAAGAATAGATAACATATTATATATTCTACAAAGAATACATATTTGAAAGTAATCAAATCCAATCCAGAGGTTGGTCGATCGAGCTGCAGGCGTTGCATAATCTGAACAAAATAAAATGGTATTTTTTAGACTTTTTCAATGCAAGTGCTCGTAAAGACTTATTTTGTATGCATCAAAACTGTTCGCAAAATCAATTTTACCATATTCATGTTTTATTTTTTAAAATTTATTTACAAGAAGTTGGCTAACCTGAAACCACCCTGCCCACCTTTCCTTGTGTACGTGTACCTACCATGATACATTTTTTTCACTATTGAACGGTTCTAGATATTCCTTTTGAGCCAGTCATAATTTTAAGTTCACAAAACAATTGACATTGAATTATTTAGGGAAAAAATTATAGTCTTGATGTATTTACAAATTGGAAACTAATACTTCGGGTCACTTAAAAGTTCGTGTAAGCGGCGAAACGAAAGTCATTATTACTATCGCATTTATTGCTCAGAGGTTATAATATATTAAACTTCTGCATGTAGCCCGAGTTACAGTTCTATGACATGTTTTGGAACGTACTGTTTTTTTCCGTCGAGTTGGCAATTTGCGTGCACAGAAAGAAAAACAAACAGGCAGTATGGGCTTAATTAAGCCCTTAGCCATTTCCATAAAGGAAAGAAAATGACAAAAAAAAGCCCACTTAAAGTTTATGTCTGAGATTTGGAGTATTTGTTGTTTGTTTCTTTCCTTAGAAAATCTGGAATTTAATTGTTAAATTATTGGACTTAACATCGTCAGATATACTTGCAGAAGCTATAATTGCAAATGTTGGCCTCTTGCAGCCAAAATCAAGAGATAAATACCCGAATACTTACGAACATTTTATTTAGTGGAATAAAAAGTTATAAAAGAGCAGAAACTTACTCGAATCGTTTGAAATTGTTTTTAGTCGCGTTGTCAGATTCAGTCTAGCGATGCGCGACTGCGAATGATTTGGCCATTCGACTTCAAGTCGACAACTAATCTTTCAATTTGATTATGAGATTAGTAAACCACTAATGGTGAAAGTCGAATGATGACAACTAATATAAGTAACTAATCAAAAAACCAAAATACCACTAATCGCAAAGAAAATAAGAACCAATTTCCAATGTTTTCATTAAATAGTAAGATTAGTCACTAATCCGACTCGGGGCGACTCGGTTTTTACGAGCCGACTCGGTTCTTTCTTTCAAGGCGACTCGTGTTAGTCGTATGTTCAAAGTAGATTAGTTACTAATTATCGGTAGTCATTCGAATGATTCGAATGATTAGGTTAGCATCATTCAAAATCGCGCATCCCTAATTCAGTCTGGCGGTTGGTGTTTTTCGGAGACTACGTTTTTAGCAGAGGGGAAATCACTTAATTGCAAGATGCTTAGAGCATGCACCAATGGAGGGGCTATGTAAATTTTGTGATGTGACGTGGCTAATTAATGTAAATGTCGTGACGATGAACTTTTTTAATTACTATTTATGAATGAGTAAATTATAGTAAAGTCAATAGCTTTTGCCTGCGGCTTCGCCCGCATTCATTGAGTTTTGGGTAGCCCTATCAAAGCTTTTAATATTTTTCGGATTTTATAGTTAATTTTATAGTACGTAACTTTGAATTTTGGTTTTCATGAAACTATTTTATATGCCTATGTCTATCTCCCTAGGGAACTTCCCGTCCACAGGGAACAAACTATGGCCTATGTCGAAGTGAAGAGTCTAAACATAACAACAGTTCTCTTGCAAAGTTTCAGGATATGATATCCAGAGCTCCCCGAATTCCTTAATGGATGTGTTGCGGTTGACAGGTTCCCTCTCTGGAGATGCCACGAAGCGAATATTAAATTCCAGGTAATTCTCCTCTTTGAAGTTCTGGGGATCTAAAAAGGCCGACTTGGGTGAATCATAAAATTATTTAGCAGGATAGAGTCAGAGTTTTTTCATGCGTGCAAAAGAGACGGCATTAGAACAGAATCATAATGTGATTAATGAAAAACGGCCTTTTTAGAGGACCTGCTCTTGTCTGTAAAGTAAATTGTGTTTTAAGCATATCTTTGATTTCATGGAAGGGATTACACTTATCAAAATAAAAAAAAAAACAGAAATGTCATCGACTTTTGGAAAACTGCCTTTTTCGATTGAATTTGATGTTCGATCCATCTTCAAACGTGAATGCAGTAGTATTTTTAATTAGAGGAGTGATACTGGAGATTCGGTAAGAGGTCATGATTATTTTTACATACATAATTTTATTTGTAACGCTTGAACATGTAAGTGTCGCATGTAGACAGAATCAATAATATTTATATATATGATAATAATATAAAAGAAACAACAGACATACAAAACCATCCAATCAAACACGACGCATCACCACATATTTTCACGGCAGTCATAAACACGAAGCACTCAAAAGACTTTTTACCCATCCTTCGGCAAAGCGCACACTCAACAAAACTAATGCACACTCAACAGAACACAACAACTCACCATCCCCAACAACCCCACCAACCAGTCTCCTAGAACATTACAAAACATGCATCATGATCAACACTTCCACACATATCAATACTCGCCATACTACCAGCACCTACAAAACACGACCAAACACAACATGTATAACCAAAAATTGTATTTACCTACTAGAATGCTGATATTGCCCAGCATTCTATGTAGGTGAAACTAAAAACGCCTTACACATCCGCATGAACAACCACAGACATACATCAACTATTTATACAAAACAACATCCTACCCATTCCCAGACACCCACGATTACACAACCTTCTTGACTGACATAGACCTAAGAACCTGGGAGACGTCATATATCGGTCACTTGGTGCTTATTATGGACCTGGACTCAACAGTCAGCACTGACAGACATGACCCGACCGACCGACAAACTAGACCGCTCAAAATTTCTAGCATAATAATATACAATACTACATAAACAAACTACATAACCACCATCATTCATTGCCAACATCAAAAGTAATCAGCACCATCTGTAGAGAAACCTATTTATTTAGAAAAAAGATAAATTGTTAACAAGTGTCACTTTTACTTTTTATTTTATACAACGTGTAACAGAAAGGTGTAACCATATTTGAAGAGCTTATTCAGTCAATGGTATAGAACAACTTTTACTATGCAACAAAACTTGAATCTCGGATTTTTTTTTCATTGTTTCATAAAAAAATGCAATGCCGTGCGGCCGAAATGTATGGAAGGGAAGATTTTTTTTTTGAGATTTCAGGTTTGGCTCCATAGTAAAAGTTGTTATTTACCATTGACTGAATAAGCTCTTCAAATATATATTAATTTATATTCATTAATTTATATCTCCTTGCGATGGATAAATCGCCAAGTGTTCAAACATAGAAATTTATTTCTGTCATAGTCTTCAAATATGGTTACATCTTTCTGTTACACGTTGTATACCTTATTTGTCAATATTTTGTTCCATTCGACTTATGACGGCCACCGTGGGCCGAAATATATCGAATAACAACATATTTTTGGTGTTTGAATAAAAGAAATAAATAAAGCTTAAAAAACACAATATATTATGCTTATTAACATAATAATATATTGAAATACGTATACAAGGTGAAATTTTATAAACCGCCCGAATTCATTCTGCAGACTCGGTTAGTGACCAGGAACAATGTTTAATGACACTTCAGGTGAAATACGAAAAAGCATTTTTTTGCTACCGTACTACTTACTGCCTATTACTAGAAATTGTATTTGGGCTAGTCCAGTTCGTATGTTTTTTTTTTTAATGATTTCGAAAAATCTAGTAACGGAATGGTTTGATTCGTATTTGCGCAGTCGTCAGCAGTGTATTCGTTCCGATGATGTTACATCAGAATGGTGCGAACTTACTGCTGGTGTGCCGCAAGGTGGCGTCCTTTCACCTCTCCTGTTTTCAATTTTTAGTAACTCCATCACTGAAACGTTATCTTCTTCCTACCATCTCTATGCAGACGATTTGCAAATATATAGTCATTTTCCAGTAAATCAGGTGGAAACAGCTTTACTAGAGTTAAACCATGACCTCTCTAATATATTTAATAGGGCAAAATCATATGGTCTGCTTGTCAACCCAAATAAGTCACAAATCATGTTTATTGGCAGTAGATATATGCTTAACGTGCTTAATAATATGTCGGTACCTCCTGTGTGCTATAATGCGATCCCTTTAATATTTACTGAAAAAGCAAAAATGTAGGGGTTATATTTGATAGCAACTTATCTTGGGCTGCTCATATCAATGAGATTAGCCGTAGAGTACACGGTGCATTCCACTCCTTAAAGCAACTCCAGAATTTTCTACCCTTTAAAACTAAAATCACTCTCGCTCAATCCCTTCTTCTTCCTCTTATTGACTATGCTAGTGTCTGTTTCGTTGATATCACCGAGGAACTCTTAAACAAACTCGAACGACTTCAAAACTTGGGTATCCGCTTCATCTATGGTTTGCGCAAATTCGATCACGTGTCCCACTTTCACTCTGAGTTAAAATGGCTCCCTATTCGCCTTCGTCGCAATTATAATATCCTCTCTCGCCTTTATAATATTATTAAGAGCCCACTGTCCCCTTCTTATTTCCGTGATCGCTTTCAATACCTGTATTCTCAAGACAAGCCCCAACGTCCTTCTAACATGTTTTTGTTAAAAACTCCTGTAAATAACACTGGGGCTTACAGCAAATCATATAATGTTACAGCAATTGGACTGTGGAACTCATTACCGCACAGTATTCGTAACTGTCCCACCAAGAGCTTTTTCAAGAAAAAGCTAAAAGAGCACTACCTCTCACTGTCATAGTAAATAGGTAAGTTTATGTATACTTTATATGTATTATAGGTAAGTAAGTGTAAGAAGTATATTATAATTATGTATGTATATTTTGTTTAGGTATCGTAATATATATATATATATATATATATTATTTAGGATATATCTTTTGTAGTACACGTATGTATGATTACTTATTTTAATAAAATTTCCCTTTACCGCTTAGGTTTGCTGGAAGAAATCTCTTTAGAGATAAGCTCGCCTGTGTACATATCTTTTAATGTATTATATGTTTTAACTGCTTTTCTGTGTACATTAAAGAATAAAGAATAAAGAAAAATAGGGTCATTGAGCCTTGTTCCTGATCACTAACCGAGTCTACTGTATGGATTCGGGCGGTTGATTAAATTTCACCTTAGATGTATATGATATCTATATAGCTATAATCTTTCGTTTCATTGTGTATCCAGTATTAATAATTTTGTTATATATTAAAATGAAACTAAACTTCTACTTTCCGCTTTTTACCTTAATTTGTGGCATTCTCAGACATACACCTTGTATAATTAGTTAAATTACAGGAGATCGTTGTCTTGAAACCCTCCATTTTCCAAGTTCTGTGTGGTTGCATGTGTGCCGGTTGTTTTTTCCATAAATGTAGTATGTTTTCACATGTGATGTGATGATGACGATGACGATGATGATGATGGTGATGGTGATGGTGATGGTGATGGTGATGGTGATGGTGATGTACTCGTATTTACGTAGATATTAGCCAATGATGAAATATATAGTGAAATCCATCGCTTGGAACACAACATATTATTAGATACCATTTACACAGTAAAAAAATCAACACTTTTATCAATCGGGATTTCATTTTGATCCGAACTAAATGACCCACACACATTCACTTTATAATGACAACTTTTAGGTTAAAATTTTTGTCACAAGTAAATGAAAAGCCACAATTACAAGCCACAACCCGATCTGATTGATCACGTGCCGAAATAACGATGTGCAGGCCCGTAGTCAGGATCCGAGGATCCGATCCTCAGGGGGGGAGGGGAATAAAACTCTCAGGGCTGCGTTTATAAACTAGGGGTCGCGACACGGGTTCTAATGCCATCTCTGTCGAACGCGTTGAAAATTGTATACGCTATCCTACTGTCATTGTTAGAACCTGACGAAATTGTTAACTTATGAATGGCTATCTGAAATGCTTGTAATACATAAAATACGTTTCGTGCGTGTTCCATCCATTTTTTATTTAAAATATATTATTTCATACGTTGACGTATACATATTACATATTTCGGCCCACTTCGGACCACAAATATATCTCGAAAATATTTAAAATTGTTATTTTTGTTAATGAAAAGCTTATTATAGCAAAATATAAATATTTATTTAATATTACATATAGGTTATATAGATAAATAGGACGACCATTATTTTACGGTCACATGTCTTAAAGACTGTTAAAATATTTTAGATTATTTGATTTCGAGGGAGGGATGCGACACCCAAATCCTCCCCTGCATACGGGTTTGACGATGTGAAGCCAGGTTGAAGCAAATTAATTGAAAACGAAGGCCTTTTAACCAAATCGTAACAGTTTACATTGTTTTACAACATTATACCCACACAATTTGTTATATTTGTACTTGGGGAAAGTTAATTGATGAAACTGGAAGCCATTTTTATTGGTCATATGAATTAATCTGGTTCCTATCCGATAGAGAACAAAGGGATTGTAGAGTCATGAGATTGTTGACTATAGCAATTAGCAATTGCGCACGACTTGTTTCAAGGCACGCAGCCACGCCAGTTCTCTTCCCGACATTGTATAGTATCAACGTGTTTTGTGGTGTGGTTTTAGCCACTGGATTATATCGGACTAATAACTGCTAGCTTGCGTTTCACTCAGTCTACACCCCAACATGCCAAAATGGTGACCCCGACGTGACGTGATTTTTATTTGCACATCAAAAATACTATTAAACCCACTGTACCGTTATTCGAAGCCCAATAAAAACATGAGAGAGAAGCATTGCTTGTTTCCGGAACAAAATAGCCGTGCATTTCCGGTTCCGTCATGATCTTGTCATTATACCTGTCTTTTTAGCATCGTTTCCGCCTCCCGCCCAACCACCGGCAGTTTAGTTTTGTAGTCTAAATTTTTCATCATTGGCGTTGTGTTTCCGACAGAGGCGGTCGTCTGTTAAATACTAGCGAACGGTCCGCCATTTTTGGAATTTTGTCGTGCTATTACCTACACGTGTTAAATTTATTAAGTGGAAAATAATTTCAAGGTAAAATCTTCGAAATTGGTAAGTCTTTACCCCGTTTATACATTCGTTAAAGCTTTGGGCAATTACCTAAAAGGAATTGCTGAATCTTTGCACGTCTAGTTTGGATTCAGCAAAAATATTTTTATTTTGTCCACTTTTCTTGTCCGGCATTACTCATGGTTTTTTAATAAAAAATTACGTTATTTATACGAGTTAACGGTGTTACCGTTCGGTTACAGTATAAACATGAGTAATGTAATTCCGTCTGGGAGTGGAGAAGCAAACGACGACGGGCATTCAGAGGAACCACCACCGAAGAGACCACACAAGCGAGCGAGGTCGTCCAGCAGCAGCAGCACGACCAGCTCCACCTCGAGCTCTTCCAGCTCGGGAGGGGCGCGCCGTCGCAGGAGGAACAAGCGTAAGAAGCGCCAGGAAAAACGCAAGTTTGATCATTTATTAAATGAAATTTACAACCTAAAACGACGGTTACATGCTGGGTCAAGCCATAGTGTTCACGAATCTATTGCGGACAGTGGCAATAAGGATGATCACATTGATTTAAATGCTAGCGATGAATTATTTGAGAACGAGGCCCATGTCGAACCCGTTATTAGCCTGTCGATCGCTACTAAAACAAAAGAACCGGCTGTACCTCTTGCGTCGTCCGAGATGTTGCAACAGCTCAATGAGCTGCAGCGTTTCGATAATGATGACTGGAATAACGTTCGATACGCGGACGTGCAGAAATCATGTGTTTTGACACCTGGCTTTACGGATTTGGATCCCAACGAAGAGGTTAGACGTTACGATGTTTCAAAAACCAATTGTAACATGGAAAAAGCTTTTGCGGGCATTACCTGTGCCTTGTTAAAACAGCGAGATTCGCTACAAAATGAAATGCAACGTTTTCTGACCTGGGCTCGTCAAGCTAATGATCTTAATTACAGCGAAGTATATGCAAAGTTGACAGAGGTTTTTTCACAAGGTGAGTATTTCAAGGCATCAAGCGATACAATTCAACTAGTGTGTGGACACAGAGCCGAACTTATTCAGCACAGGAGGGAAGCCATACTGGCCTCTGTCAAAGATCCCTATTACAAAAATGTGTTTCGCAAAATACCCCCAACATGCTCGAATCTTTTCAATGCTGAGAAATTTAGTGCTGTGCTGGAAAAGGCTGGAGGAGTGAAGAATGTGTTCTGGCCTAAAGATAGGGATCGTATTACCTCTGCTCCGCAGACCGATCCCAAGACGTCTTTCCTAGCTCCAGGGCAGACGAAGTTTGCGAATCAAGCATCACGTGGTAAGTACGACTCGCGTAAAAAACCGAGTAGTAATTTTCGAGGGCGAGGAAATAAGAATCCAAGCTCCAGAGGTCGCGATAATTCGCATAGAGGAGCTCGACACCGCTCGCCTACATCCCACCGGGATAAGAGAGGTCGTTCACACAAATATTGACTCAAACAAGACGTTTCGTGCCGGACAGCTCGGTCTGTACTACAGCCACTGGGAACAGCTTGGGGCTCCGCCTTACATTCTCAATATAATAAAAGGTTATCGCATACCGTTCAAAAGGAAGCCGCCGCTTTGTCCACCGAACTACAGCAAAAGCAACACCTTAGTCTCCAAAGAAATGTCGGAGGTCATAAACAAAATGCGAGTTCAAAATGTATTGAGGGTAGCCAAAAACTCACCGAGTTTTGTGTCTACAATATTCCTCCGACCCAAGAGCGACGGTACTTCAAGACCCATTTTCAATCTCAAGAACTTGAACCAGTTTGTTCACACCGACAAATTTCGACTGGTAAACGTGCACAGTGTGCTAGACTTTCTACAACCCCAAGACTGGATGGCAAAGATCGATATTTACCAGGCTTACTTTCATTTGCCTGTTTCCATGAGCCACCGGCGCTTCCTACGTCTGATTTTCGATGGCATTCTGCTAGAAATGACGTGTCTACCATTTGGTCTGAGTTCAGCCCCGAGGATTTTCGCATCCCTTACCAACTGGATTGCTCATCAACTAAGAAACCGGGGAGTACGTCTACTCGTCTATCTGGACGATTTTTTCTTGAGCCACCAAGACCTGAATACTCTGAAAGAACAAATTTTCATGACGGTGGACCTACTGGAGCACCTAGGATGGACTATCAACAAAGAGAAGTCTGTGCTCCAGCCTCAAAAAGCTCTGGAATTCCTTGGAATTGTATGGGACACGTGGCAGAATGTGAAGTACATTCCAGACAGATTGGCGTTCAGGCTAGAATCACAAATACAAGACTTAGTATTGAAGGAGAAAGCAACTCTTGCAGAGCTGCAGAAACTTATAGGCCTCATGAATTTTGTCAGTTTTGCGGTCCCAAGAGGACGTCTGCACTATCGCGCTTTGCAGGTACAAGCCAATACATTACTTCGAGCGGATATAATGAGGTCATGTCCGTTGCCCCAGAACGCTTACAAGGAGCTAAAATGGTGGCTAGAGAATTGCAGACGAGGCTCGATCATTCACAGTCCCTTGCCGACGCATTATCTTACAACAGATGCAAGCGATTTAGGATGGGGGGGCAAAATGGACAGCAAAAGCATACTTGGAACATGGACAGCATCAGAGCAAAAACTCCATTGCAATCAAAAGGAAATGATTGCTATTTTAAAAATTTTAAAAGGTCATTGTCAGCACCTGAGTTCGAAGGCTCTTTATGTTCAGTGCGACAACAAGACTGTTGTCTCTTACTTGCGCAACGAAGGCGGAACGAAATCCGCAGCCTTGACAGAGTTAACAGCGAAAGTTTTTCAAATTCTGGACCTCTTCAATATACACATGACAATATATCACATTCCTGGAAATTACAATTGTCACGCCGATCACTTGTCCCGCCAAAAAACTCCACCGGAGTGGAATTTGCTCCCACAAGCGACACAAGTTATATTCAACAAATGGGGAGTCCCTGTGATGGACCTGTTTGCCTCTCGTCAAGCCCACGTAGTGGAGAGTTACTGTACACTCGACAGGTCAGACGAAGGGGCGAGCGGCTACGATGCACTAGGAATGACATGGAACTTCTCCCTTGCATGGATATTTCCTCCCCCCTATCTCATACCCAGAATATTATCATATCTGAACAAAGCCCAGGGAACTTACCTGATTGTAGTCCCTCGATGGGAAAAGGTATACTGGAGGCCAGACCTGAAGAGCAGGGCTCTTGCAGCACCATTCACGATCAAGAACCTGTCGCAGGTTCTAGTAGATATATCGACGGGCAATCCACCACCCAAAGTAGCAGAAATGATGCTGGAGGTATGGAAATGTGGGGGTGGAATCCGCACCTAATTGGTTGGACGGATGAACAGAAAAAGTTATTGGCCTCGGGTTGGCGTGTATCAACATTAAACACTTATAAACCAGCATGGAATAGATGGACAAGATGGGCAACCAATAATGGTATAGATATCTATAAACCAAGTGGCTCCCAGTTAGCTAGATTTTTGGCTGACCTTCATCAAAAAGAAGGCCTTGCGCTAAGTACAATTTTAGTCCATAAATCAGTAGTGTCAACTTTTTGTGATCCCAACGAATCTCAAAAACTAAGCAGTCACTCGATGGTAAAGCAGGTTTTAAAATCAATATCCCTTGCAAAACCAAAACGACCAAAGCCGCCTATTTGGGACATTGATAGACTCATACAGTATATGAGTAGCAAAGTACCTAATACAACAAGTTTGTATGAGACCTCTAAGTACACAGCGGCTATACTTCTCTTGTGCTCGGGCAGACGGGTTCATGACCTGACATTGCTAAAAATTTCACAAGATCACTGCACAATCTCAGACGACAGTATTATACTCTTCCCCGCTTTCGGTTCCAAAACTGATACAGTGACTCGTCAACAATCCGGATGGAAACTTTTGGCGAATAAGGATAACAAAGCTACAGACCCAGTATTCTGGACAAACAACTTGATCAAGTTGTCTCGGTCAAGAAGGGACTTGATCAAATCCGATAATTTGTTCCTTAGTACATCGGGCGATCCAAAGCCAGCAACACGTACTATTATCGGAGGCTGGATAAAGAAATTACTCCAAGAAGCGGGTATAGAAGGGACTCCAGGCAGTTTTAGATCAGCTGTAGCGTCTAAAAACTGGATCGAGAACTTTTCATTAGACGATATTCTCGCGAGAGGTAATTGGAGATCAGTGAACACGTTCCGTAAATACTACTGTCGAGAGATTGCGAAAGCATCTACCCCAAATGCGAACATTATTACAAAACATTTTGTTCCGACAAGTTGATTTAATACAAAAGCTATGTTTTGATTTTTAATTATATGAAGTTTAAATTAACACATTTATTTTGCAATAACACTGATATTGTGATTGTTATTTGATACAAATACTTTGAATTGGAGAGGTAAATAAATGATTGATCAGTAATTTACATTTTTTTGCAAATTAATCCTAGTATTTTTTGCTACAAATGCTTTTGTCATTTCATAAGTATCATCTTTATCAGTCACATTGGCGTTATTCACCACCAACCACCAGGCGATAACAAACACGTCTCTCATGTTTTTATTGGGCTTCGAATAACGGTACAGTGGGTTTAATAGAGCCGTTTTACCTGTAAATAAAACGGTTATTAAACATACTTACCTTATTCGAAGCCCAATAACTTAAAGCCTGCCTGGTGGCATTAACATAGAGACGCAATGATGAAAAATTTAGACTACAAAACTAAACTGCCGGTGGTTGGGCGGGAGGCGGAAACGATGCTAAAAAGACAGGTATAATGACAAGATCATGACGGAACCGGAAATGCACGGCTATTTTGTTCCGGAAACAAGCAATGCTTCTCTCTCATGTTTTTATTGGGCTTCGAATAAGGTAAGTATGTTTAATAACCGTTTTATTTACAGGTAAAACGGCTCTATTTTGCACACTAAATTTGCCATCAGAAATCCTTCATCGCAGAAGAGAGCCGGTAGATTAGGTTAGGTTGCAGAACCAAGTTCCGTGACTAGCCATACCTAACCTTCGTGGTTACTTTTTTATGACAACCCAGAGATCCTAAAAGAGCATAGGTAGTATTTTAGTGTGCAAGTCAGTATTTTTTGATGTGCAGTTAGAATTTTTGATAGAACATTGTATTAGCATTTTTTTTGTATTTTCTGTTGTGCGTTTAAATACATGCCGATAATAAATTAACCATTTCAGTCACTTTTTTTAAGGCGATATGTAAATGTTTTAGCTTCTCTGTTACTCTATATGCAAAAAAACTCTCAGTGCAAGAGAGACGGATTCGAGGAAAAGTAGCAAAATGACGGTTTTTTATTAATATAAAATGTACTTAAGTTGTTATCAAAATTTTGTTTTACCAGGTTCTAGATACTGTTAAAACCCATCTAATAAAGTACAATGATAGTTCATTTGCCATTCCAAATTGTCAAATCCGGAGAAATGGTATTCAAAATGACCTCATTTCAGTAAATATTTTTATCGAGCCGAATTTCTCCAATCGCGTTTCTGTTCAACAGATCCCTAGAAAAAAATTCCAAAAATAATATTCTATTTTATCAAAATAATACCTTCTTTAGTTACTGTAGTAGATATGCAAGTTCTAAAAGTGACACTTCACACGCCAAAAGAGCATAGTAGCACTGTAATTTCGATGAAAAACGACTAATCTTGCATTCAATCATTCGATGAATTGAGAACAGGAACATCAAAAAAACGTGTTCCATTTTTAAACTGATTATAGGGATCAGTCAGACATTATAGCTTTGTTAGATATTATTCATAAAACTCGTTTCATCAAGTAATGTGATTTATCAGGTAAGAATCTGCGAGATTGCGATGGTAAAATCCGACAAATCTTGACCGAAAATTTAAACTGCCTTCCTTCCAACAGGCCTTCCATGCTTTCGGGATTCAATCAGGAACGGAAACTTTTCATTTACAACGTGTAGTCATATTACTTATATGGTAAAGAATAATTATTACTTGGAAGTCAACCCGCAAATCGCGAAAATAAATCATCTGTTTCATAAAAAAGCGCAGTACACTCGGCCGAAATGTATAATGAAGCTGATTTAATTTTCCGCGACTTAGGATAGCAGAGTATTTATACTGTGTCCTTGAGAGGGATAGACATGTCTGCCATGCTAAACCTCCAGGGTTGACTTCATAGTAAAGGTTGTTCAATACCATTGATTGAAATAGTTCTTTTAAGGTTCACCGCCAGTTGCTTAGCGCAAAATGCATACCTTAACTTTGGTTTTCTCGTTTAGAAGCTAAAAATTGAAAAACCATTTGGGTATGTGGCAATTGACGCCAACAGTTCAGTATTAGCGAGATTTATAAAGCATGAGTTTGAAATTTAATGCACAATTTTATTAGTCGTGATCTTGTCCAAACAAAGTTAAAGTGGCATTTTTGAAAAGATTATGACTAATTGTGCATACAATTTCAAAGTCTTGCTTTAGAAACCTCACTAATACTGAACTATTGGCAATTGTTACAGACCAAAATGCTTTTAATTTTTTATATCTTGACAAGAAAAACAAAGTTAAGTTACGCACTTTGCTCTAAACGACTGACGTTTATATGACCTTAATATACGTTTATATAACCTTAATATATGACTAACTCTCCGTATTTGTTACAAAATATCAAGAAATAATTATAAAGGCCAAAATTCAACTTTTAGGTAAGAGCAATGTATAACAATAGTTCACTATTTAAACGTATTTTAAAATTATATTATGGTAGCTTCAAAATAATTGGATTTTCCATAAGAGTGATATAAGAACAATTCAATTAAAAATTCCAAAGCTTAAATAGTACATAGAAAAAGTTTCTCGCGCGAGTTTCGTATAATTTTTTATAGTACAAGTGCGGAAAATGCCGACTTTGCGCACGCGCAGCGTGCGTAAAGTGGTCATTTTACGCACGGCGTGCTATAAAATATTGTAAACCGATATCGTACATTTAAGCGTTATGACAAAAAAGGCTTTTTTGGGAACCGTTTTGTAAAATAATACAGCGTGCATATTTTTTTTATTCGTTGTAATTTGTGTCATTGTTCGCAAATAAACCACTGGAAGGGGGATATTTAGAGGGAACAAATTAACTCTTGCCATTTGCTGGTTTTTATTTAAGTTCTAAAGTCTTGTTCTAGCTTTGACGCATATTATTTAAAAATTAACATAAATAAATGATTTATTTACCCATAATTTATGATTATAAGATTAAATTACTTTAGGGATAACAGCGTTACTTATTTTTTAGTGATTACAGAAATAAATTAGAAAAAATACAAAAATAATGAATAAAAAATATCTGCATTTAACTAAGTTAAACAGCGAAAGCTCGCCTTATATCAAATTAATTTTAATAGGGTCTGATTCCTCCGACATCAAATTTCACTAAATTAACGAACAAAAAGTGGAAAAGGAGTATAATGAGAAGAAATCCATGCTTATTATAATAATCTATACTTGGTTCAAGTATACATACTACAGGTAGCAAGTAGATTTTCTTTGTACGTATGATTTAATAGTAGTTTATGCTACAAGGGCGAAAAGGAATAAATTACGAGGACGAAAACGTAACCATGTAATTTATTGTTCTTACACCCGTGTATCATACGTTTTTCAATGCATAGTGTGAGGAAATAAAACAACTATAATCTTGTGAACTTTAAATTATAATTGGCTCAAAAGGACTGTATCCAGAGACGTTAGACAGTGGAAAAAAAGTATAACATTTATTGTTCACAGGAAAGGTTGGAGGTTACCCAACTTCTCGTAAATAAATAAAAATAAAGCCCTAGGGCAAAATAATCGACTTTCTGTTTGATTTTGATGCATAAAAAATGGGCCTTTACGAGCACTTGCATTGAAAAATATTTAAATTATGTGCAAGTAGGCCATTGACTAAATTGCCAAGACCTAATTACCTTTTTAGGATGGATTTCATATGCCGATGTATGTTGCTTTGACGTTACTGATGTACAACCCGATAAAATCAATCTTATCAATCTTAAAATCAATCAATCAAGTCTTTAAAATTTCTGTAGTAAGTTTATTTTTGGTCTTCGCAAATTTCGTTTTCAACTTAATTGGCTTCCCATTCATCATCGCCCTAATGCTCATGTCTCTTGTTTTCTATTAATCCTTTTCGATTAATTATTTTCGATCAATCCTTCAAAAAACTCGCTTTCTTCATGATACCCATGACCGCATCTTACGGTCTTATCAGAATCTGCTTCTCGCAACGTCGTTGTCGGTGTACACATCGTCTTTTTTACTAATTCGTTTTCAGTACCAGCTAACATAACAGGTAATAATTCTTGATTAGGATTTTGAATTGTACTAGAAATTAATTTCCATCCATCAGCCTAGTTTGTCCACTGCTGGACATAAGCCTTTCCAGACTTTGCCACTCCCGGCGGTCATCCTGGAAGAATTGCCCATACTCACACACGCTGGGCAGGCGGGTTGGTGAGCGCGGTGACGGAACCCTCGCACCAGTGACGCCGTTGCCCGTCACCAGTCTGTTCCATATAAGGTCCGGCTATTAGGGATGGATATATCGCCATCCATCGGTCCCAGGCATGGTGGGCTTCCTGGTTTTTTGCCTGCCCTCTTACTCTCCCCCGAATTACTTCGAGGGGTCTCCAAGTAAGATGGTGGTACCTCCATCGTCGAGCCCGGCATCAGCTCTACCACCTTACAGAAATTAATTTACTTAGATTTATCACCCTAATTTCTATGGAATTGCCGTTTTCTATGGAAACTCAATTTTCAGTATTAACATTTTTGCATTTTTTTTTTGGGAATGAAAATCCGAGTTTTATAATTTTTTTTGTGTATAAATGAGACCACATTAAGCTAACAGCAGCATTAATTAAATTTTTGTGAGCTGTAAAAAATATTACGAATCTTATCATGGAAACGGATGGCATTTAGGACAAATTGTTTTAAAAACTAAATTTTATTTATCAAACTGACATTTATCATACTATATCTTACAATGTATCCTCTAAGGTCTCTGCTCTAGAGAAAGAGCGATAGCAAACATCAGCATGGCGGCTCTCTTTCACTATATAAGGATTCCATACACATTGGGAGGCTAAACAGCTACACAGCCCTACAGCTTGTCGGATACCGTAGACAAGGTAAACTTCTCATAATCCTGTGTATAGCCTCCCAATGTTTATGGAATCCTTACCATGGACTATGGACTCCGTATAAACAACTGACCTCTAGTAATACAAATAGCCGGGCTGGCTATTGACGACCAGATAATGATGCAATTTGATTATCACTATTTAGGCGCTGATCGCTGCAGTGAGTCACCGGAACTAATGATAAAGATTGGACAATGACGCCGTCTACATAACAAGTGTCAATTTTAATTCCCGGTACGTTCGCTTTGAATCAGCTCAAAAAAGAACTGTCATTTTGTATGGCATAATATTTCCAGCGTACTTTATTGGTAGAGGTCAGTGGTAGAAACAAATAAACTTCTACCGGAAACAGATAGATTATATAGAGTAAAACGCCCGCGTGATAGTTGTGTTTTGCGTTTTAGATCGGTTTATCAGAGATTTTCTGATTTTTGACGGCTTTTGGGAGACAACTAAAATTCCTTACGTTTTATTTCATGTGCAATATTTTTATATGATGTATTATTTAAAAAAAAAAAACATTGAATTCTTATAAGTTAGTTAGAAAATATCGTGTCTTTACATCTTGTGTTTTCTAGCTAGTGAAGTTAAAAGTTGTATGTGTCACACGAAAGCAAATTGATTTTGTTTCTTGTGCCTTTGTATCCCGCACCACACTCAGGATTCTAACTTAGAATCACTCACTACGCTCCTGATTCAATTATAGAATCCTTTGCTTGCTCGGGGTTCAAACTCGGCACTCGCAACAAAAAAAAACTTTGCTCTCTTGTTGCACAAATAACTATTTAAACGGTTCACTAGTTAACTTGTTGGTAAATTAGGAGCAAGTAGGAGGAAACTATGGGTAGTAGATAAAAGATAACTTTTCTATTCCATTTAATTTTAATGTTTCAAAGTTTTTATGTATACAAACTTATCCGAACTTAGCGATTTACCAAAAACTTAAGATTTACAGGCTAATCTTAAGTTTATCATCAAACCTGACATAACACATACACAAATATTCAGGGCCGGATTCACAGGTCTAGAGGCCCTAGGAAAATAAGAGTGTGGAGGCCCCTAATAATTTTTCATATAGTTTAAACGATTTTTTCATTCAAGTTAATTTATTGCGAGATAAATTAAATAATTTCAACAAACATGAATATATAGGTAAAGTAAATAAGAAGAATTTAACAAAATTAAATGATAGCGTTAATGAATGAAATCTTGCGAGCCTTTTTCGACGAAAAATCGCCAAAATCTAGCTCCCGGAGCAAATCACTTTCAATTCTGAGTACTAAGATTTTTTTTTGTGGGGACCCCATTCTTATGGAGGCCCCGGGGCTGTAACCCTGGTTGCCCTCCATTAAATCCGGGCCTGCATATGTATACCGGTGTCAATAGATAGGTAAAATTTAATTATTGTTTAATATTTATAAATTTAGAATATACGAGTATGTTTTATAGCGACATTCATCGCTTCGGATACTCTTAATATTTTCAATATCACGGCGCAGTCGGTAGCGCACCTGTCGTGTAAGCAGGAGGTCGCAGGTTCCTATTCTAGGCCCCACAATTTTTTTTCAAATATTTGTTTACTTGAAATTTGATTATAGTGGATCTCTTCTAATTTCTAATGCACTTTAGACTATATTATATGAATTAATTAATTTATTGTAAAACAGGGATCAGCTTAATTTCAACGACTTCTTATATACAAAGTGTAACAGAAAGGTGTAACCATATTTGAAGGGCTTATTCAGTCAATGGTTTAGAACAACTTTTACTATCGAACAAATCCTGTATATCGAAAAAAAAGTTACTCGCTTCATAGGAAAATGCAATGCCGCTCGGCCGAAATGTATGGAAGGGCAGATTTTTTTTGAGATTTCAGGGTTGACTCCATAGTAAAAGTTGTTCTATACCATTGACTGAATAAGTTCTTCAAATATGTTTACACCTTTCTGTTACACGTTGTATAGTAGTTTTATGTTGTATTTATTTTCTACCGATAACAATGTCTTGTTAAGATCATCTTGTGAAGATGTAGTGACTATAATAGAAATAGGAATGCTTTGGTGGTTTGGACAAGTAGAGAGGATGAATGAAAGTAGAGTGACGAAAGAAATAATGTACGGTGCGAAAGACGAATGTAGAGCTCGACCAGGCCGCCCTGGAAGGACGTATGCTGACCCAATTTGCGAGATATTGAAAAAGGGCAATGTCAAAAGTACCCGGAATAGAAGAGTGTGTATGACTAGGTTGATGGATGTGGAAGAGGCGAAAGAGGTGTGTCGGGATAGTAGCAGATGGAAATCTGTAGTCCCTTTGGGAGACAGGCGTAAGTATGTGAACGAGTATGTATTACGTTACAATTATTTTGTGTGGCTTCCTTTAGACAGTGTTATGGTGCATGATGTGGATGCCTTTAATTACGTTACAATTCTTTTGTGTGGCTTCCTTTAGACAGTGTTATGGTGCATGATGTGGATGCCTTTAATAACGTTACAATTCTTTTGTGTGGCTTCCTTTAGACAGTGTTATGGTGCATGACGTGGTTGCCTTTAATTACGTTACAATTCTTTTGTGTGGCTTCCTTTAGACAGTGTTATGGTGCATGATGTGGATGCCTTTAATTACGTTACAATTCTTTTGTGTGGCTTCCTTTAGACAGTGTTATGGTGCATGATGTGGATGCCTTTAATTACGTTACAATTCTTTTGTGTGGCTTCCGTTAGACAGTGTTATGGTGCATGATGTGGATGCCTTTAATTACGTTACAATTCTTTTGTGTGGCTTCCTTTAGACAGTGTTATGGTGCATGACGTGGATGCCTTTAATTACGTTACAATTCTTTTGTGTGGCTTCCTTTAGACAGTGTTATGGTGCATGATGTGGATGCCTTTAATTACGTTACAATTCTTTTGTGTGGCTTCCTTTAGACAGTGTTATGGTGCATGACGTGGATGCCTTTAATTACGTTACAATTCTTTTGTGTGGCTTCCTTTAGACAGTGTTATGGTGCATGATGTGGATGCCTTTAATTACGTTACAATTCTTTTGTGTGGCTTCCTTTAGACAGTGTTATGGTGCATGATGTGGATGCCTTTAATTACGTTACAATTCTTTTGTGTGGCTTCCTTTAGACAGTGTTATGGTGCATGATGTGGATGCCTTTAATTACGTTACAATTCTTTTGTGTGGCTTCCTTTAGACAGATGCCTTTAATTAAGAAAACAAATAGCTATATAACTTTTAAGATTGTTCCATTTAAGTAAGTTTATTGTATTTCTTGTCGGCTATGTTGTCGGTGTCCCTAAATAAATAAATAAATAATTAAAAAAACGTTTTATCTTTTTAGTGTCATCCTTTGTTTATTGTGGTTCTGGTGAAATGAAATATTTTGTATTTGAAAATTAAACCACTATCATACTGATTAACTATCAAAAAAAACAATGCATTTTTTTTCTCAACAAACAAACTTGTCATATCTTAATGTAAGTTTTGTATTGGTGAGTAAAATTTTTCAGTGGTACAGGTACTTTAAGGGGCAGGTAGTCACCAACGATCTTGAGTCGACCTGTATCGGTACAAATATCGACAGAAACTATATTGAAATAACGTTCAAATCAGCGCGCACTGCATTACGACGTGGCTGGGGCTCCGGATAGCGCAAAATAGGAGAAAATAATAATTTTCACATAGACTGAAAAAAAATTCCAGAAATAAATTTTCTAAGCAATTTACTTAATTTTAGTCTAAGAACAGCTTGACTTTGAACAATATTTTCATTCTGTTCTTTAAACGCAAGTATAATTTTCAGACATTGATTTTTTCTCCTTGTACTATAATTAACACTATATATTTTTTTCATAATTTTTAAACATCTCATATAAGAGAAATATCGTTACCAGTAAGAGTAATTTTCAGATGACGCTGTAACAGGCGCCTTAAGTAAGATGTCCATATTATTGTATGATCAGATTCATTGATCAGATCAATTCTTGTTCTCATTTAATGTTACCTGTCTATATACACCTGTATATTATACAGGTGTATATAGTGTATACCAATATAGTTTTAAAATAGTATTATAAAATACCAGCCCAAATAATAATGGAAGTACACATGAATAATAATTATTATCAATCTGACTAGGAAAATAAAATCGACCATTAAAATTAATACAAAATTAAGTCTGCCTATAAAGTTCGAACAACAATAAAAAACATATGTTACCTAACATATTTCTTGTCAGAATGTTTTTGTTTCTATGGATAATCTTACAAATGCACTTTTAATTTTATTCAGGTACTGTTGATGTTTCCGCCATTTTCTTTGCCAGCTTCGTCCTCGTAGCCTTTCACCAAGTTTTCTAAAATTAATTTTATAGTAATTTTGTAAATATTTTCAATGTTTTCAGTGTACCGGTCACCGAGCGTCGTCTTTGCTGCTTCCAAGAAAGGCTTCTCGACATGCTGAAAAAAAAAAACGATTATCATTTTCCTTCGAACAACTTTTACGATGGAGTCAACCCTGAAATTGCGAGAAAAAAACAGCTGTTCTATAGAAAACTTAAAATTAAATACCTACGGAACTCAAATATATTAAACAGCTGATTTTTTTTGGCGTTTTCAGAATTGGCCCCATAACTGTTCATATTATTGGGTAGAACACCACGATTTAAGGAAAAAGGTTATCATATTAACACCCTGTAAAGATTAAACCTTACATTTAGAACAACTACTGCGGTAAAAAAAAAATACCAAACATAATCTACGTAACGACATAGTATATCTCCGCGGGGAGGTGGACTGTTACTGGAACAGTCAACACCCTCTTTTCACCGGCGATTTTTACGTCCCAACGTGATAGGAGTGACAGACACAATTCTTAGGGCCGTATTTTCTTTCACCATTTAGCTAGTGGTAAATTTTATGCACAGAAGTGTCAGTTCTAACCACCGACTAATGTCCTTACACGGAGCACAAAATAGGTATTACCAGAAGGCCGACTCGACGACAGAGCGACAACAGACGCACACATGCAAGACGCGTAGGTTTGATGATTTCGGCAGAATTTCGTATTGGCATTCGACCGACTTCATCCGAGTTTGTCGTACGTACGCGTCTATATGTGCGTGCGCCTGTTTTCGCTAGGTATGCGGAGTAAACTTTCTGTAAGTGGTTATTTTGTGCTTGAGCTACCTCTGTTATATACAGGATAGCGTTTTGAGAGGGGCAGTATGGGGAAAAACTCAACAATAAGAGATTTATTATATATATAATTGGTTTAAAAGACTCGTCATCGCTCAAAAAACTCGTCGTCAAAGCTTTTTGAAAATATTATAGTAATAACCAAGTCTCGCAAACAAAGATTACGTTTCAAATAAAATCTGCATGTTTTGCTTTAAGGCGCTACGAAAAAAAAATTCAACACTTTAAGAACGTGCATATCTACATCAGTAAATAATGTATTATTTTGAAAAAAAAAATATATTATTTTTGGATTCTTTTTCTAGGGATCTGTAAAAACAGAAACGCGATTAGAGAAATTCGGCTCGATAGAAATATTTATTGAAGTGAGGTCTTTTTCGGCACCAATTCTCCTGGTTTGACAATTTAGAATGACATATGGACTGCAATTAAATTTTATGTTAAATGAAATTTTGATAGCAACTTTAGTACATTTTATATTAATAAAAAACCGACTTTTTGCTACCTTTCCACGAATTCGTCCCTTTCGCACTGAGGGTTTTTTCGCATATGGAGTAACAGGGACGCTCAAACTTTTACATATCGCCTTAATAGGGAATGTCCGATAAGCTTTAAAGAAATAAATTTGCTGTATTTTTCAAATAATTGTAGCTAACCAAAACGAGAAAAAAAAACTGGTATAAATACAAGGTGACATTTATTTATATAGCCAAATTCATTACGAAGACTTGGTAAGTGCTCAGTATCAAGGTTCGAAGACCCTTTTTGTGAAATTGGTAGATTATTTTTTTGTGTCCCCTACAAACGCGAGCCCAACCACGGGCTTAGAAAGCCCCGAATCAATGGGAGGTCAACATTTTATTTTGCTACATTAGCAGAAAATGTTATCGATCCGTGATACTGATGATTACTTAGCAAGCCTCCGGTATGTTTTCAGCCGTAAATTATTGTCACCTTAATTCACCTTATATGTATATCAAAACAATTTAGTATTTGATAGGCTTTTGCTTTGATATACAACGTGTAACAGAAAGGTGTAACCATATTTGAAGAGCTTATTCATACAATGGTATAGAACAACTTTTTCTATGGAGCCGAAACAGAAATCTCAAAAAAAAAAATCTGCCCTTCCATACATTTCGGCCGAGCAGCATTGCATTTTACTATGAAACTGTAAAAAAAAATTTCCAGATACAAGTTTTGTTCCATAGCAAAAGTTGTTCTATACCATTGACTGAATAAGCTCTTCAAATATGGTTACACCTTTCTGTTACACGTCGTAGAACCCTAAAAATGGGAATCAGCTAGGTTTCTTTATTCTTCAAAGTATTTTGGATTGACAAACAAAAGTTACTTCATTTTAAATAATAAAGCTATGTTGTTCGAAGAATTGTGATAAAAATTCAATTAATTCCGACCAATAACGTTCGTCATTCCGAATTTATTAATTTATCGCTACATTTTGACAACTTTCGTTCAGGAGTTTTCGTCAATTGTGAGATCTTTAGACACCGAGGTTGCGATAAGGGTTTTTGTTTGCTGATGTAACCATTTAAACTCGACAGTTCCGTTTCATGAGATGGTGCGACAGGATTTTTTATCTCTTGAATAAGTACTTTTCAAGACATGAAAAAACAAGCAAGACAATTTAATTGCGGTATCTATAATTCGATCCTGAGTGGCCCTTTCCCGCTCACTTGCCATTTTAGGTGTTTGTGACGTTCTGATTGCTTTGATCTCAATGAAACTTTGCACACATCTTAAGATATGTTTTCCTTTCCTCCCACACCGCACTCCAATGCATCTTATGATGGCGAAAACTGTTTTCCATGAAACGGTAACTGTTTATTTATAGAAAACTGTATAAAATTTGCCTTCTTTACATGAAAAACGTCTGTATTTCTCTCTTTTTTATTTTCAGTATAGATAAAAATAATACAAATTCCTAAACTTGGCGTTAAAACGACTCAATATTCACGATATCCTGACAGCTAATTTTTCTTTTTGGGCTGTGTAGAGACGTAGTTAGATGTCGCTAGATAAAAAAAATATGAAGAAAATTAGCTGTTGACTTCACAATTAGTTTTTACGTTTTGTATGAATCTTAAGAAAAATCTTAAGTGCCTCTTAAGTGTTGATAAAAAAACGGTCGGTTCAGATATCAGTACATTCTGTTACATTTTGCTAAAGTAACGATACTGCAAACAAATATTTGCCAAAGACCAATTCCGTGACTGTAAACAGAAAACTGAACTGGAAGAGGAGTTCCGCTCAGGTTACTATGTAAACCGAGATGAGGAAGAGCAGTATTTCTTTTTTGGTGACTAGAAGTAGCTTGTAGGATTAGCGTTATTTACACGTCCGTTAGTACAATGGCGAGTTTAGTAACCACTGAGCACAAAAGGCTTATTTACACTTCAGTAATTGAGTGCCAGTTTTATTTACCCGCTACGTGCTCACCGAAGTGTATATAAGCTTAACTGTCATTTTATTTATCATTTCTAGCAATGAAAAAACCTTACTTGTACTATATTTCCACAGTACCAGGTACATAGTTCATAATTCCTTTAATTCAATAGGGAGCTAATTCAATTATTTGTTTTTTGTTTCAAATTTGACTTTTTGTTTTTATTTTCAGTTTGATTATAAAAATTAAATAAATGCCATCCATTTCCATGATACGTATTAATTTTTTACAGCTGACACTTTAAAAAAAATAATAATGTTAGCTTGACGTAGTCTTAATCATACACAAAAGAAATTACATAATTATAATATATATGTCATTTCTAAAAAAAATGCAAAAATGTTAGTACTAAAAATTGAGTTTCCTTCAAATTCTCTATAGAAAACGGCAATTTCATATGTTAACATATGTTTTATAGTTGTATCAAGAACCATCAATCAAATCTCGTCATTATTATCATTTCTACTAAGGACAAATAAATTTATAGTCTTCTAAGAACCAATTTTTCGCAAAACTGATGATGAAAGAAAATAAAAAGTGAAGCACATATTTAAGAACAAAGCCTTTTCCTAGCGAATATCATAAAAAGGTTCATATTTTAGGTTTAGATCTATATTAGAAGATTTATAGCACGTTCGCTTCCCTTTTTTGCTGCGGTGTAGCAGCAAGCGCTATGACCGCTACGTAAGGCTAGATCACAGAACTATTAATAAGGCTAGATGCACATGGATATTAACTTAGTCATATTATATATACTTCACTGAATGTTCTAATCAAGGAGGAACTTAATAAACGTTTATTGTTATAAGTTTTAATTAAAATATATGACAAAAAGTATAATTAATTATTTGAATAATTATTTAAAAAACGGATAGACTAACATGGATTATCTCGCGATAAGCGACATGTTTCGAATTCTTTCCGAATTCGTTCTCAAGCGAGCGAGTGTCTGTCGTCAGTGTAATTAAAAATTAAAAAGCAACTATGTAAAATGTATAATTAAAATTGGGAAAGTTGAAAAATTTTAATCAAAAAAAGTAATTAAAAATGTAACGTATTTTTATTGGTCTGGCCGCTTTGGATAGATAACAGAGGTTTCCTTTTTTACAGGACTCTCAAAAGCATATCACATTACAAGTTGCAACCATTCTTCTTTCTTATGTTTGATTGTAGAGAGAAGAGAATAGAATTGATCTCGAACACGATTTAGGCGTGTCTCGGTAATGTATAGCTTTCTAGCTCAGCGGGTATACCTTCTAAGTAAGGATTGTAAACAGTTTTTAAGATTTAATCAAGAAGAACTCAATCTGTCTGCCTCTACGTATGTCTAAGGTTGCGTACCGAATTGCGCGTGATGCGAGTCAAAATTGTTTTAATTCGCGTACCAACTGCATCAATGAGAGTTAACATTATATCATTGCAGTATAGAAACGCAGAAAGAAAAGTAAATCTGGATGTGAGGAACTCTGAACCGGGATTCGAACCCGGGACCTCTCGCTTAGCGGGCGATTCCCGGTTCAGAGCTCCTCACATCCAGATTTACTTTTCTTTCCGCGTTCCTATACTGAAATGGTATCATTTTAATTTATATCTCCTTGCGATGGATAAATCGTCAAGTGTTCAAACATATAAATTTATTTCTGACATAGTTTCAAGGAGAGTTATTTATTACCAACATAACAAATGCAAACACCGCATCAAACTGCACGGACTACTTCTGCCCATGGGCTGATGCGACTGGTGCAATGTCTACTTGACAGCTCTCATTATAATTTAACATTTTTCGTAAGGTTTTGCCACACGTTTTAATTTAAATGAGAACAATGTAGTTTAGGTTTGAGAATGAAGCGTGATTGCTGAAGTTATGTAATGGCGTATTGGTTTGTATGCATGTGACGCGTCGATGCACTTTGACAAAACGGAATGATCAAATCACGTCAACAAACTGCTGCATTTGACGCTCAAAACGGTACGCCGTTTAATATAGCTGCAATATGTATTTTTTATTTTCTTTTATGTTTTTGTTGGAATTATGCAAGAAGATAAGTTTGTGATTCATTAGCATTAGTCTACGAAAAAGAAAAAGTAAATTTAAATATTTTACTTGGATGAAGTCGACGTTCCATTTTTCATATAAATTACAGTTTTTGTCGTATTTACAGTGCGCTGAATAATTTTCTAAATTTTAGAGTTCGGTTGAGATAAAAGCCTTTAACCCCTTCAGCTATATATTTTTGATAACCATTGGAGAACAATGAATATGGAGCGCCTTGTGAAATTTGACGGTTATTAAAAGTATTTAGTGTGCGTGTTATTTTCCATTTATTTGTCATACAGAAATTAATCTCGGTAAAAATATCTATGAAAATCATAAAACTTGGGCGGTTATTCTGGCACGTGCGCAAAAATTTCAAAGGATTATTTCGGGTCATTAACATACCTACCCAAATGGACATCGGGTCCGCGCTCAAAAGTGTCCGAACCAAAAGAATGGAAAAACGAAAAAAGCATGGCAATTGCAAGTCAGTCTTCAATTGGTCGAGCGGCTAACTACGCGTGCAATATGCCACATTGTGTAGTAAAATTGTATAATAACTTACTAATAACTACATAAAAGAGTGAAAAAAAAGGATGGTGTGTCTATTTTTAGTAAGTGGACCATTATTTTGTCAGTTAAAAGTATTATTTTACTAAGGGCCTGTTTCACCACTTCCAGATAAGTGATATCCAGAAGATAAATTAAAAAATGGAACACATTTTGTATGCGTTATATGTCACATATAACTATCAGGCACTTATCTGGAAGTGGTGAAACAGGCCGTAAGAAACGTAGTATTTCAATAAAATTTAAATTTTCATAAACAATTTAATCAACATAAACAAAAAGTAACGTCCTTTTTTACTCATAATGGGCAGTAGACAGATAGAGACCAATTATATTTTTTACATTTGTTTCTATTAACTGACCAATTACAGGAAAACTATAGCACTTAAAAAAAGTTGAGCACAAATGAGAAATATAAAAAAAGAAGAAAAATATATTAACAAGAAATATTTTACCTATAAAATACAATCGGGTATCAAATTATAGGTATTAAAATGCTAATTGTAAAAATATATCGTCACCTTAAAGGGAAAATTAAATAAGTAACATTTTTCCTAAACATGTTTTATTGCATTTTCTAAACGCCCGATTTTTTCTCCAGCTTTTGGTCTGGGAATCGTTTTCCTACTTCCTTTATTTCCTGCGATAGCTGTTTGTGGCCAAATGGTTAATCCGAAAAACTACTAGAAAACTGATTGGGAAAACTATATTAAAATCACTTATACAAAAAGGATTAAAGAGATTGACTCTACCTGTAGTTTTTTTCATTAGGATAAAAAAATAACTCACCTTATTGAATTTTGGCAATAAAAATATTTCGAACTGATGATAATAACCGAAAGGCAAAAATACATCTTATTGAAATGGTGTAAACGAATATTTAAATCGATGTTAACCGTACCTTAAGGAAAAAACGAATAATAGTCTTTTTATTTATTTTTCGCTTGTAAAGGTTATCTGGATAGATGCAATTGAGCTTTTTTTGTGTGTTTATTTAATTTTAGTAAGCAGATTATATTTGAGCTTAAGTAATTAATATTTTTTTATTGGAATTTCGCAAAAATATTTAAATTTTATAAAACAAAGCTGCAATACTAAGTTGGTCAAGTTTTTGGGCAGGGAACCCTGAAATCTCATTATTAATTGGAGCTGTTGTGTTTAAAAAAAATTGCGTCCGAACTAAATCGATGAAGTGATATCAGCCCGACCCCAACTTGGACAAACAGCTATGTGACACGATCACTTTTTATTTATTTTTCGCTTGTAAAGGTTATCTTGATAGATGCAATTGAGCTTTTTTTGTGTGTTTATTTAATTTTAGTAAGCAGATTATATTTGAGCTAAAGTAATTAATAACTTTTAGTTAGAATTTCGCAAAAATATTTAAATTTTATAAAAAAAAGCTGCAATACTAAGTTGGTCAAGTTTCCGGGCAGGGAACCCTAAAACTACATTATTAATTGGATCTGCTCTGGTTAAAAAAAATTGCGTCTGCGTCTGAACACTGAACCCTACGTCCCCTGTACATGTGGGCATGCACCAAAACGTATCCTCGGCCGCTGTTAAAAGAGACGGAAACTAACGAGAATGGTTATCCGTTGTACATGTGCAGGGCACCCGAGGATGGAGGACGTACGGTCACAATTAAAATGAGAGGTACCGCGCAAGACATCGTAGTGGACAACACCTGGGTGGTCCCGAACTCACCGCTCTTTTCGACTATTTTTAATGCTCACATTAATGTGGAGTTCTGTAACGCGGTTCAGGCAAATAAATATATTTGTAAGTGCATAACCAAAGGCACTTACCCGGCGATATTTATTGTGCAGCAGCAAGGCAATGCTAATATTGACCCACGAGACGAAATGCCAGTATTTACGGCTGGTCATTACGTGAGCAGCAACGAAGCGGCATGGCAGATATTGGGCTTGCCGCTTCACGAGAGGCACCCGACAGTGACACGTCTTACGGTGCACCTTCCCAACGGCGAGCGCGTTTACTTCATGGACGCTCACCTGTGCGATTGAATAGTGAACCGCCCACTACCACACTCACCGAGTTTTTCCGTCTGTGCCAGACGGACGAGTTTGCCAGAACTTTGCCATATGCGGAAGTGCCAAAATATAACGCATGGAACGCTTCACGGAAAGCGTGGAAGCGTCGTGTGCAAGGCAACCCCGTCGAAGGCTGGCATGATGTGAAGACGTCAGATGCCCTGGGCGGAATTGGTACCGTGCACTTAACACAATTTGAGTGTTACTGCTTACGGTTGATACCGACCCGCGTCCAAGGCCCCATCAGTTTTCAGGCCCTCAAAACAGTCGAAGGACAGGAAAAAACTACGTTCCAAGAAGCGTGTGAGGCAATGGGACTTTTGGAAGATGACGGCCACTGAAACTCTACGATGGAGGACGCCGTATTGTGTAGATCAGCGACCAAGTTGAGAGAGCTTTTTGCTATCATGTTGAGCACCTGCGGATTCTCAAACCCCCTGCAACTTTGGGACAAGTATAACCTGCTATATCGGAAGATATCGCACACAAGTACCAAGGGACAGCACAGGCCAACGACGATATATATTTTAACGAAGCGCTAAAATTGATTGAAGACAAAGTTTTCTCAATGGAGGGTAAACGGCTGCCTAATTTCGGCATGGCTACCCCACAACAAACAGGAAAGTAGTCCACTGATTTGCTCAGAGAGCTCAAATACGACACCGCAGCCTTGGGGGCTCAAACTGAACCCCAGCTATTACAAGAGTAAAGGCAAATTTTCAATAAAATTGTGAGCCGGGTGAAGAGCGGAGAAGGAGTCTTTATTTCTTAGACGCAGGCAAGACATTCCTGCTAAATTTGCTGCTGGCGCAGTTGCGCAAGAATAGGAATGTCGCGCTAGCTGTTGCGTCTTCTTAAATAAAACTATAAAAAGTCTTTATACATGTTAATTAGCTCCCTAGTGATAGATTAAAATTTTAGAACAGCTCTTATTAAAATATTTGCTTTGAAGTTAATTTTAAAATCATTCTAAGTACCAGAAAAGGTCCATTGGCAAATTCAACAACCATGAAAAATGGCGAACTATAAAATGGCAAACATAAATAAGGCTACTTAAAAGTCACAATTTTTTCTTTATTGTACGGCAAAATTCAATAACAAACATGTAAAACTAAACAACTGGGCATAATTTTAGAAAAGTATTTTGGCAAAAATGAATATACGGTAAATCATGTATATAGGAAATTATTTCCCAATATTATAAAATGTACAACTTAAGAACTTTCTAAAGCCCGAAACATATAAAAAAATTAGAATTTTAGCTTTCTGAATAACGGAGATATGAATTTTCTACCGAAAAAAAAAACACAAAATTGCGATTATCTCGGAACTTTTTTTTGTTGGTTATTTAATTTTCCCTTTAAGGTGACGATATAGTATGGCTATATTTTATTGCACCTTTTTCGAGAAATCCTTGAAAATCCATAAAAATATTATGTTCGCCCTCCCCTTATCTCCAAAACTGGTGGACCGAAAAATATGAAAAAAGTCATGGTAATATGTGTTTACGTTAAGATTACAGGAAAATAAAATGGTTGAGAAATTCACGAAAAAAAATGACAAAATTAAATGTATGATCCACAATACGGAACCCTAGCTAGGTACGCGAGTCTGACTTGCACTTGACCGGTTTTTTTAAACTGTGATCTTCCTTCACCCAGTTGAGGTACATGGGATTACTTCGGGAATCAAGTAAACTACCAAATTGGTTGAGCCGCATCGAACTTAGTACCAACATCTGTTTTTGAATTCTGACAAAAATTACGTACTTATCCGAGTTCCGAATCCAAAGGTGGTAGGTGGCCGTCGTCGTTAAGAGGCTATGTGAATTTTATTTTTGTCACTGTCACTCCAAGCGAAAAATCGCGCAGGGCGAGAGGGGCGAATTCAGGGCAAAAGGGAAAAAAGTCAGTTTTATATTTTTATTAAAAAAACTAAAATAGCTAGCAAAATTTCAAATATCAAATCTCTAGATATTGTAAAAACACACCTAATAAAATATGTTTGATTTCTGTATATGGTTCCTATTCGCCAAACGAGGAGAAAAAGTGTGTTTGAAGACCTCATTTCAACAATTATTTCTATCGAGGAAAATTTATCCAAACATGTTTTACAATTTCAAAACTCTAGATTATGTAGTCAAAATGTATATACCAGAAATTTATTAAAATTTTCCATGTATTTCATGAAATACACAGAAAAGAAACACTCGTATTTTTTTCGTATATCGCCTTAACAGGAAAGCGAAACATCGATACTTCTCTACTTGTTTTATTACATTTACAGTAGGCGCACTTTGCGTAACTCATTTTACACGGTCGGAAATTAAGAGGATAGGTTCCGCTTGCATACTTCCCTGTTACTCCGTGCGGAAAGACCCGCAGTGCGAGAAGGACGGATTCTGGAAAAAAGTCAAAATGACAACTTTTTTCACTAGTTTTATTATTTAAAAAAAAAAGCAAAGTTGCTATAAAATATCTGTCCCGTTAAGAGTTTAATAAACTTTATACAGAATTTAATCCATAAATAATATGAACGAGTTTTTACTTTAATAAATTTAAAATTCGACATGAAAACTTTTTTTAGAGCCATTTTTGGCACTTTATTTCTCAATATTGAAATTACTTCTGAGGATTCTGTTTCGATATGAGTGTGTATTATATTCCTGAAAGAAATATATATTTTTTCTTTTTTATGTAGTATTGCTAGATTCTTCAAACCAGGAAGAATAAATTATGGTTTTGCAGAAACTATCCTCTTAACTATGAATCAAAAGTTCGAGCACAAACACAAGCACCTGACCTCTCATAAACAACTAGAAAAACACACGGTTAATCGCTTGTCGCAAAGAAAAGTTCATCAGGCAGAAACCATCCGAAAACGGTGATGTTCGTTGGTGTATTATTACATTACATTATCATAGGTATATAGATAGCAAAAATGCATCCAATCAAATTAAGACGTTATTTCGTCGAAATAACATTCAATTTCAGTTGTATACAATCGTTATTACATCCAATTGGAAATGAGCACTGACCTCATAAACAAAGACATTACCTTTTGAGATGTTCCGAACAGTACGCGCCATTTCTTATAGCTATGCCCATCGCCATTGAGTAGGCGCGTGCGAACGATGTTAGTTTCATTTCATTCACTCTCAAGTATTTGATTACCGAAAGAGAGGTACGATAAAACGGGCACTGTCGCGGTGAGCAAGTTGTTTGTTCTTAGGAAATCAAATTGATTTAAACAAAATCTTGATTGTCAAAAGTGGTAGATACATTACATTTAGTAATTTTGAAAGAATAGGCAGCGGCTCAGAATACGGATATTCCTTATTCTGAGGGCAGCGGTGCAGCGGCTGAGCGTGAACCGAAGGGCGCGCGCGCTTATACCGCCATCTTTCCGAAATTAAGCGGAACCACTACGAACCTACCTTTACTAGGAAAGAAAGTAATCTCCACTTGAGCCGTGAATCCGATTGAATTCGATTGTTTTGAACCAGTAACTCTATCTAGCTACAAATTTGAAACTAAAAATCGAATTACGCTTCAAAGTAGGCGGTTGTCAGTCCTCTAGTATTTCGTCCATGATTACAGTAATGATATACGATTCAAATTAAAATGTTTTGTTTCTTTATATGTTTACACATGTATCTATGTATGTATAGGTAAACTTGGGACACTTTTTTCGTAAAATTTGTACAAGACCCGAGGTCCATTTAGGTAGTAGGTCAATGTTTCGGGTGATAAGCAATCATATTAAAATAAAGTGTAGATAGGTTACCTACACAGGATTCAAACTACTAAAACGGCACACAACATAAATGACTTCAGTAATTTACGTAGTATTGCAATGTCACATTGGCACGTAGAAGTCATAATTATCGCGAGCGAAAAAGAGACATACCTATATGTTGCTGTACGTCGTCCCGTGCGGCGTCCGTCATACGCTGACACCGACGCGGTACTGAGTTCAGGTTTGCAAATTAGCCAAGGTCTCACGTGCCCCTCACGGATCGTCTATCACCTATCTACACTTTCTTCTAATATTATTTGTAATTGGTATGGAAATGGATTTTCTATGAGTGTGTATAATACTTAGTCTATGGTTATAGTCGCTTGAAATTACATCGTATATATGGTTTTTATCACGCTCTAAACAAAAGTATAATTATTGAGATTTTGAGTCAAAAACTGTGCCATGGACGACAGAGGGTTTACTTCTTTTTGTTTTTATGTGTTTGCTTATTTTCTCACTATAATATACATATACATATATACATACATTTACTCACTCCTGTCTACCATAAGGGTAGGCAGAGACTATAGATTTCTATCTGCTACGATCCTGAAACAGCTCTTTCGCCTCTTCCACAGAAGCTGAACTGTATGTTACTTAAGGATGGTAACCACATCAAAATCTGTATATACAAGGTGAATTTCTGATCATCGTCCAAATTCATACTGGAGGCTTGATAAGTGATCAGTATCTTGGATCAGTAACAATTTTTGTGAAATTCGTAAAATGAAATTTCGGCTTCCCATAGAAATTCACTTCTAGTCCCGAGTGAATCACTATGGGGAGTCGAAATTTCATTTTACGAATTTTACAAAAATGATTATTGATCCATGATACTGATCACTTACCAAGCCTCCAGTATGAATTTGGACGAAAATCAAAAAGTCACCTTGTATATGATTTTATATCCTAACCTAACATGATAGGGGGATGGATAGGGATACCTAATCGCCCCGCCTTTTTCTAATTAATCGAAACAGAACACTTAAATTCAAAATTCACTCAAAAGTTATACAACAAAACGTTATTACCTGTGTATTGATTGTGTATGCTACTATCGCAAAGTTTCCATTAGTTTCTGTAAATTAGAACTTCAAAATTGTTTATTTTGAGTATTTCACAATCCGGCTGCGAAACTGCTCTTAAGCATACAAATTCCAAAAATCTCTTCGGTGTCTGCTTGGCCGGTAGAATTTAAACACGGATCTTAAAATTGAGAAGCCAATGTCCGTCTGAGCTACCGCTGTTAAGGGTCCGTATAAGGTCAAATGCACAACGTTAAACGACCATTTCACATTGTGTAACTTGGTCAATCGGTTTAATAAAAATAACACAGATAGTAGACTATATACGACAAATCTAAATATTTTAGAAAAAAACGCAAAAGCTTTAAGTTTGTTCCATAGAAAGAAAATCACGAAGTTACTCCTAAATTTCTTGTTATTCGAGTATTAAAGGGCCTTCCTTAAATTATACAGCCTTGAAATTTGTATTTAAAACAAGTGACCAATGATCCCGTCTAAATATTTTGAAATATTTGAATAATTTAATCTAGAAGCCGAGTTATTAAATAAAAACGCAGCTTTTCGTGGGCGCGTGTTTGCCACGGCTGAGAGCGCGCTATTTTACTTAAAGGAAATGTCATAGAGTTCAGTTCTGATTGATGCAAAATGAGGTGCTCAATCTGACTTCATATGCAAATACAAAAAATACAAAATACAAAATATGCACTCTTAAATAAGAGAGTTACCCAGAAATTCTCAGCCTTAAATCCCGGGATCCTGGTGTGAGTGGCTCCAATGTGCTGGATGTAGCTGAAGAAGTTGTCCATATTGCCCAGGGTCTTGATGCCTTCATCCAATGTATGCATCACCTGATGAAGGTAAATCTTTTTTTCAAATATGTTCGTCAATTGTCACTTTTCTTTTCAAAAAGAGCCTCTTTTTGCCCCAGAAGACAAATAAATTTTTAAAAATCCATTTATGCCTTAGGGCGTAAAGTATTTTCATACATTTATTTTTGACCCGCTACGAAAAACTTTTAAAAATAAAGACCAAAAGTAAAAATGTCATAAAGATAAGCTGACGGCACGGAGGCCTGCGGAGCAATCCTAGTTCAAACAAAAGAAATACCAAAACCATTTGTAAATCATAGATATTCTTAAGGTAGTTTGTATTTATTCCGATCGCATTACAAATTACCTAGGTTCGCAAATATTCGCTCAATAGATTTTATTTTTGAAAGTAATCTCGTTTGTAGTGATTTTTTTTAATTTGCTTTTGATCTTTATTTATGTGTCATGTTTTACGATCAATACGAAAATCTTGTTTATTGTCAGTTCTAAAAAGCAAAAAGTACTTTTATTCAATATTGTAATGTAAATAAAATTAAATCTAAAAATTATACTCATACTGAATCATATCGCGCGCATTTCAGCGCACGCGATTTTCAACTTTATTATAGTCAGACTGATGGTTATAATAGCAAAGCCGCTGTGTGCTGAAGGAAGGCTTTTACATTTTTCATACCAATTTGGAAAACGCAAAGAGCATTATTTCTGTAACTGTAGTGCCGGTATCCGATTACGGCACCGGCGCTGGCGCCTTAAAATGCGGTTTTAACTTTGTTTGGACAAGATCATGACTAATTGTGCATTAAATTTCAAACTCATGCTTTATAAACCTCACTAATACTGAACTATTGGCATCAACTGCCACATACCACAGTGTTTTTAAATTTTTTAACATTTAAACAAAAAACACAAAGTTAACTTATGCACTTTGCGCTAAGCGACTGGGGTTTAACATTAAGCTGTTAGTCCATTTGTGATACGGCTCACCACCGATAACGTTTTTAACGCAATAATCGTCAGTGAAAAGCGGGTTTGTGGACCTCTGTAGCCCCCTCGAGAATTCATGTGGTGACGATGTGTTTGTTTGTATATAAAAAAAATAAGTGCCTACCTTAGTAGCGTGTTCAGCTAGTTCCATAGAGTTAGCTCTATCTTCTGTAGTACGATGTCGAAGCTCGCCGAATTTCTCGAAGAGATGGAGGAGATCTTCGTTTTCTTCGAAGAGCCTGAAAAATGGAGATGCAGAATAAGTTATTTACTTACGATCTAATATTTGAGAGGGTGCTTGAGATACAATATCAAGCTGAACTTCCGTCCTGCACCAACGATTTTTTTTAAATTGTCTATACAGCGGGCCTATTATGTATCTGTAGTTGCCAACTGGAGTAGGTGCCTATTATCAAAAATATAGATATACTATAGAATTCCGATTGTCCAAGAAATGAAGTGACAACACAGTTCGTAAATAGTTCAATACCCACCAAAGGCAATTTTGAAAGCTCAGTTTTTATCTATGTTTTTGATGATAAGCACCCGAATCAGTTGGCAACCAAAGATACAGAATAGGGGGGCTGCTCTAATCAACTGCTGCGCACGCAAAACTTCAGTTATTTTGAGTTTGCAGCTACAGTAGGACTTGTAATTATAAAGTCTTTCAGCTAATGTCTTAAGGAATGTGTGTAAAAAATTTGCGCGAATTTTAAGATTTAAAGCTGTAAAAATACATGTCATTAAGGTAATTTTAAGATTTTTTTAGAGCTGACTGCGATTTTTTTCTATCAAATGAAGTTATTGAAATGTCTTATATTGTACATTTAGCTTGGAGCGCTGTGATTGGCTGATTCGTCGCCTCTACGAGATTTTTTCAAATTTGAAAATGGCTCCTAGGTCATCACTTTGCGTTGTTGCCGATATCTTTAAAATAAAAAGTGAACTTTGGACAGTGCCCGAAGTACGACGATAGGGCTCACCACCCATTTACGTTTGAGACTTCAAAGTGTGTGCTGTGACCTGCATTTCACAGTTCACACTTGAGAACACCTCTTACACTCCCTCAATATTATTGTCACCACATGAATTATCAATGTTTTATTTTTCACAGATACTGATTCAAAAACTGTTATACTTTACGAAAATATTATGAGTTTTAGGGTTCCGTAGTAGAGGGTACAAAAGGAACCATTATGGTGATACTCCATATGTGTCATATCATAACTTACGCACCGTTAAAGATAAAGATTTGCAATTTGGCACAAAACAGATTAATTTGCCCACATAATATGGTGTAAAATAATAAAATTAAGACATCTACTCGTATACCAAAACCTTTAATTTACCTAAATAAAGTAACGAGTTCGGTACTAGGAACTAGGAATTTTTCCTACCAGAAATCATAAACAGCCTTCTAAGGGAGTTGCAGACATGGTATTTTAATAAAAATTATTATGTGATAAAAAATTAATTTTAGAATGTAGTGACTTCAGCTACATTCTGTAAAAGTAAGCTAATGTAACTTATTATCAGCAGATAAACCTTTGTGGTTTACGTCAGGTAGTTCTGTTTTGTTGCAAATGTAATGTATAATTTGTTCAATAAACATATAAAAATATGTAAAAAATAAATTAAAATTGTTACTAATTTTGTCCAGCAAAAGAGATATTTTTTTAAACTATATATATATTTTTTATACATACACATTAAGAGAAATCTATAAAAAACCATAAAAAGTCATGTTCTCTGTTTATTTTTGAAACTGGTGGACCAAAAAATACGAAAAAGAACTGTTTTAGGAAAACTACGGCATTTAAAAAAAGGAGTACACAAATTAGAAATATAAAAATTCTAAAATAAATTAAAAAAATGCAAATCACATTCCATAGACACCCCACAATTTGGTGGCAGCGTTTGTATGAAGGTTTGCATGTGAAGACACCTCTTCAGTACCTATCAATTTACCCGCCTATACAAATGACAAAACTACCCTCAGCCGGTCAGTGGATGACGAAACTCGGTTTGCGGTCCAGCGGTAGCACAAAAGGGAATTTCAGAATTTTCTGGCAGCTGTCAACACCCGGCAGGTTTTGTGGTTAGTATAGTACCGATTGGTGTTTTGTGTTGCTTTCAGATAAAAATTTTAATGTAGTTTTAGTTTATTAAATGTTAATAATAAAAAGGTAGAAATGAGAATTTTACTCAAGATATATTTCGGGCCCCACTGGGCCCGGCATCAGTTGAGAATCTGACAATAAATTAAATATGACAAAAGTTATTTACAAAAAAGAAAAAAGTAAAAAAGGTTTATTTACAATTTATCTAAATTTAATTTTCATTCAAATTCATTCATTCGATCATTCATTCATTCATTATAACTTATTTAAAGAAATTATTATTAGACAGTGGTATCACCCAGCAGCCGCGATAGGTATGTATATTGCGTTGATTTCTGCGGCTGCTAAATGTTACATAAACATTTTACAGGTTTTTACCTCTTTTCGTTTTATCTTTTCCCCCGATTTGGAGCATCAAGCTCGGACTACTCGAGTCCGTGTCAATTCTGGATAAAAGAGACAAACCAATACGAGTAAGCAGGGTAGAACACAGTCTCTTGTAACACTTCCGACCCGAAAAGGACTCATGTCGTCTAGGTGTGGGCCATAGAAGTTTTTCAGTATTGCAGTGGAGATACACAAAATGGTTTACAATTAATGTGTTAGCAACACAAGACGACGGAGCGCCCCTGTCGGACGGGCGGACGAGCGTGGCAACTGTTTGAGTCATCGACGGCTGCGCGCGCACGGTGGATATAAAAGGCTGTATATGAGCGGCGCGCGCCATTGTGTTTTGCAACTTTGTGTTGAAGTGATTAAATCATGGTTTACATTTATTTCGCGACTCCTGACCAAAGACCTGCTGCAGACCCTCAGCTTCCTGTAGCTAACAAATGTGCCTTTTTAGGGTCCCGTTTTAGGGGCTCGACTGGGGAGGTACCACAATCTTACTTGGAGACCCCCTCGAAGTAATTCGAGGGAAAGTAAGAGGACAGCTCACAGGCATAAAAACCAGGAGGCTCACCATGCCTGGTACCAATCGATGGCGGTATATCCATCCCTAATAGCTGGGCCTTATATGGAACAGACTGGTGACGGGCAGCGTCACTGGTGTGAGGGT
Organism: Ypsolopha sequella; assembly: GCA_934047225.1. NCBI lineage: Eukaryota > Metazoa > Arthropoda > Insecta > Lepidoptera > Ypsolophidae > Ypsolopha > Ypsolopha sequella. Next base: position 17,755,279 of record OW203998.1, read on the forward strand.
TCCGGCACCACGCTCACCAACCCGCCTGCCCAGCGTGTGTGAGTATGGGGCAATTTTTCCAGGATGACCGCCGGGAGTGGCAAAGTCCTGGAAAGGCTTATGTCCAGCAGTGGACGAACTAGGCTGATGAATGGATGCATGAGGGTGCCTTAGTACCTAAAAGGTACAGAAGTAACCTTTATGGTGAGACTCCGTTGTCTGTCCGTCCGTATGTCACAGCCTCATAACTTTAGTACCGTTATAGATAGAGACTTAGAATTTGAAATTGGCACAAATTGTAGCATTAATTTGTCCATGTAACACGGTGTAAAAACAAACTTGAAAAATTTGAAATGTTCAAAGTATTTTCAAAACAAAAGATAGACAAATAAAAAATACTATCCTAAAAATATAATATGGGTATCAAATTAAATATTTTTTATTAACAGAAACATAAAAACTTAAATAACATGAAATAAAACTTTAGTTTAAACCTAACAAATTTACCTAATTGTAGATATTAAAAAGCTAATTGTAAAAATATATATTTTTACTATTTTTACGGGCACTGGTTTCGAGAAATCTTTAAAAACCCACAAAAAAATGTGTGCCCTCCCCCTTATCTCCGAAACTGGTAGAACGAAAAATATGAAAAAGATATCAATTATAGATCATAACTGGCCAATTAGAGTAAAATTAAAGCAATTAAAAAATTTAATACAAATGAGAAAAACAAAAAAATGTAAAATAAAAAAAAAATTATTTTATAAAAATACAAAATAGATATCAAATGTAGGTATTGTAAAAGTTGATTGTAAAAATATGTAGCTGGGCTATATTTCTTGCATCTATTACGAGAAATCCTCGAAAAACCACAAACAAATGTATGTCCCTTCTTATCTCCAAAAAAATATGAAAAAAATCATAGTAATATGTGTTAACGTAAATATTACAGCAAAAATATAGCGGTTGAGAAATTTACGAAAAAAAAGACAAAATAAATTTTTTCATCCACGGTACGGAACCCTAGGTACGCGAGTCTGACTCGCACTGGACCGGTTTATTTTGTAATTACTGACCTTAAAATAATTAAGATGTAAAATATATTACGCCTATTTTTTGTTCTTACTACTAGATTTATAGGTATTTTCTGTTAAAAATAAAATTTATTTTATAAAATATTTATATAAATTGTACTATATACTACACCTACTTAAATTTTAAAATAAATACACCCTAAGTACAGAGTTTCTGCAACAAGACAATACAAAAGTTTTAACAATGGAGAAGTTTCCAGCCTGTCCAATAGCAGCGACGGGTAGGTCAGTACAAGGTACAAGGACACAGCTATGCTCGATAACTTTTGTTTATTTTTAGCTAAAACTTTTGTAACGAAGTTCCTTATTGCACGTGACACTCCAGACAGTTGGCGAATGAGAGCTAGGCCGAAAAAAGTGCTAGACTTCGACCATCACGATGACGACGTTACATTACAGGCATGCATATGTAGTACTGTGTATGTGTGTTTGTGTGTTTGTGTGTTTACAAGCGTATGTCTTTGTTTAGGTATAGACGTTGTTAATTTATTTATGGGCTTTCTTTGACCCGCTAGCACGCCTAGAAGGAACCTCTTATATCTTACAAGTTATCAAATCAAATCATTTATTATCAAGCATCTGTGTCCCATAGATAAATACCTTACAAACTAAAATATATATATATATGCAAGACTTCGACCATCACGACGACGTTACGTTACAGGCATGCATGTGTAGTGCTGTGTATGTGTTTGTGTTTACAAGCGTATGTCTATGTATGTTCATTTATTTAACGTTGTTAATTTATTTATGGGCTTTCTTTGACCCGCTAGCATGCCTAGAATCAACCTCTTATATATTATAAGTTATATGTGTGTTTGTGTGTTTACAAGCGTATGTCTATGTATAGGTATAAACGTTGTTAATTTATTTATGGGCTTTCTTTGGGCCGCTAGCACGCCTAGAAGAGCAACCTCTTATATCTTACAAGTTATCAAATCAAATCAAATCAAATCATTTATTATCAGGCATCTGTGGCCCATAGATAAATAAATACCTTACAAACTAAAATATGTATATGTGTGTTGGTGTGTTTACAAGCGTATGTTTATGTATAGGTATAAACGTTGTTAATTTATTTATGGGCTTTCTTTGACCCGCTAGCACGCCTAGAAGCAACCTCTTATATATTATAAGTTATATGTGTGTTTGTGTGTTTACATGCTGTAGCATTCGCTTCAGGTATTTAACCTTTTTCATATATTTTTAGTCTTTCTTTATCGTTGATTGCTTTACTGAATTTTCAAATTCGAAAATTTGGAATATCTTGTCAGATTTTTTTGTTATTTTTCTCATATCAAAGAGTATCGTGGTACAAGGAAGGCAAATTTGCTACAGAAATATGAAATTTAAAAACTATTTGGATTCTTGAAACAGAGCACATTTGCTCTAAATATAGTGAAAGCCAGTTTTTTTCTGCATTTCCTGGTAAGTTTTGTGTAATTTTGGTTTCATTCTCTGAAAATCCCTTTTGTCCCGTTTCCAATACGTTAATTTCCTTTCCCAGATTTCATAAGCATATCTTGACGCTGTTGTTTTATTTCTTTACAGCGACCCTTCGGGTTTTTTAAGGGTTTTTCCCCATTTCTTCTTCAATTCCTCCCGCCATCGCGTACGGTTGTACCTATTGAGGCCGGATATACGGACCACATACCCTGGTGGGGTAAGCTTCCGGTATTAAAACAGAAGTCGGCTTGGCTTGATCGACTACTCCCAGGAAGATTGGAAACACCTAAGTCACGAAGACACCCTTACCAGGTTTTTGTATCCGTAGCCTAACATCCAGTAGTCTGGATATCCAGCATCAATTATTTTTTTCCTTAGTGTAAAGCTAGATAACGATTGCTCTTAACACCTTAATATTACGTTTTCTTCCGGATTAGAACTTATTAAAACTTCCGTGAAATCATAGTTTCTGGGATCCTATAAACTAGTTTCGATATCCAAATTTAAATCCATTATTTTGTAAACAAATGCGTCGTTTAAGCTAAAGGAAAACAAAATCCTAAATAAGACGAATTAGGTATAGTTTTTGTGTTGATTTTATAGATTCCTTAGTACCCAATACTCTACAGATATTATCGTGTTTTATACCATATTTTTTACTTCAGTTTTGTTATTTTTAGTTCATTTAAAGTTAAATTATACAGTTTCTTTATCCAGATTTACCTCTTTTTTTTGGCTGTCACCAGGCTTGCCTGGTGGCAGTCCAAATTTAAGGCCGAACCTACCAAATTACGTTCGTGATTAAGAAGTAGCTAAAACTAATATTTAAAAAAAAGAAACGCTACAATGCGTATGTCTATGTATAAACGTTGTAAATTTATTTATGGGCTTTCATTGACCCGCTAGCACGCCTAGAAGAGCAACCTCTTGTATCTAAATCAAATCAAATCATTTATTATCAGGCATCTGTGGCCCATAGATAAATAAATACCTTACAAACTAAAATATGTATATGTGTGTTGGTGTGTTTACAAGCGTATGTTTATGTATAGGTATAAACGTTGTTAATTTATTTATGGGCTTTTTTTAACCCGTTAGCACGCCTAGAAGCAACCTCTTATATATTATAAGTTATACGTGTGTTTATGTGTTTACATGCGTATGTCTATGTATAGGTATAAACGTTGTAAATTTATTTATGGGCTTTCATTGACCCGCTAGCACGCCTAGAAGTAACCTCTTATATATTATAAGTTATATGTGTGTTTACTAGCGTATGTCTATGTATAGGTATAAACGTTGTTAATTTATTTATGGCCTTTCTTTGGGCCGCTAGCATGCCTAGAAGCAGTATCGCCCAGAATGTAGGAAAGTGGAAAGGTTCATCAAGGCACTGCCGCATAATCTACGGAAGTCGGTAATGGATGTATTACTGATCCTACGCAATTTACCTGTAACCGCTCTCCCTGTTTTCAATTTTCTCAAATATTAGACTTTATCGAAGTTTCAAAACAGGTCGTGACAAAATGGAGTGGTTGACGAGCATACCTGTCTTCTTATACCGTCGGTCAACTTTTCCAATTTTGGTGGAAAACTTTTAGTCAAACCTTAAATATGTACGTAAGTTACATAACGACATAAAACTGACAATGGATTTTTAGAAATATAGGAACCTTTGTCGATTTTATCTCTATATGAACTTGAATAGTGTTAATATTGTTTAAAACCACATAAAATAGTGATCATACTGAACAATTTTTACAAATAAAGCTAATAATGAGAGAGCTAATGTTTTATTAACTATTCTGGTCCAAATTAAAATTTCCCTTATTCATATACCCTTTCATAATATAATAATGAAGTAGTATATTATACGTGGATAAGAACAATACAATACAGTATTCTTTTTTGCACCCCAAAAGCAAAGTAAATAGACAATTTCAAAACGTAAAAGTAGGGTACAATTATTGGCAGTCTTATCACTAAAAAGCGATCTCTTCTAGACAACTTTTTGATGGATGAACTCTTAAAAGATAGAAAAAAATGTGTAGAGGCGGTGTACAGAATAAACAGATACAATTATACATATACATACATACATATGTATAATATATTTAAACACACCTATACATAAATAATATATAAGGTCTTTCAATTTAAATGGAAAGTAATTTAGGAGGTGTTTCAGTATCGTTAATACATCACATACCACTGAAAAGTACTTTTATTTGCGCGAACTTTTTCTTCACTTGTCCATACAAACTGAGTCAGCTGATCGGATCACTTTGTACTGAGAAGTGAAAAAAAAGTTCGCACAAAAAAAGTGCTTTGTAGTGGAATGTGATGTATTAACGATACTGAATCACCTCCTTAATTACTTTCCATTTAAATTAAAAGACCTTATATAAACAAAAATAAATCAGTGTAAATATAAAAGGATCACGTGGAAAAAAAAAGAATAATAAAGAAACAATTTGATCAAAGTAAAAGATAATGTTGTTTAACCAGAGTTTTGAAAACTTGTAAGTATGGAGCTTGTCTTATTGCAAGAGGAAGGGCATTCCATAAACGTATAGCTTCTACAGTAAAAGAGTTACCATAAAAACAAATAGTATGAACTGGAAATGCTAAATGAAGATTTTCAGATGACCTTAGATTATGGTTGTTTTTACAACGAAGAAAAAGTATTTTTAAACATAATTTGTCTTTTATTTTCCTCGTAGGTGTAGTATAAAGCACTATGATAACAGGGGAGAAAGTGCGATTCCCAATTCGTGTGTATTGAGGCCCTTGGCAACTACAACATCGTTGGTAATCGTCTCCTTTCTTCCCTCTGTGAACAATGTACTATTGTATGGCAGGTCCAATTTTTTTTCCATTTTCATGTTTCTTGGGAAAATGTTGTACAGCATGAGCAGCAGTGGCGTGCATAGAACTTTTTAAAGTGTTATTTCATTTTTTTTATATTTTTCAATTGTCTAACTTGACCTTGGTTGCTCTTATGGTTGCTTTTCCGGAAAAAAGTTCTATGCACGCCACTGATGATATGTGGTTTAATTTGAAGATGACAGTCTTTATTGACTTATAGGAAGATCAAAAGACAAGATGAAGTAAAAACTCAAAGAAAAAATAGCAAAACGCCGCCGCGCCGATTAAAAAATCTCGCCTTATAAATAACAAAATCAAACAAAAGGCATGAAAATGATAGAATATTCATTTACAAACAAATAAATTACAATAAGACTTGGAGATACATTTTTGCTCAAAAAATTATGAAAAGAAAGTGAGTAAGTAAATTATTTATTCGTAAGAATTTGGGTTTAAAATTAATTATTTAATAAATAATTAAATAATAGTTGTTAGGTGCAAAAATCCGTTCCAACAAATTCCACAATACAATGGCATACAAATATATACTATAAATGTTAATTCTTATCAATCTTTTAAATTAAAATCATAATAACATCAAATCATAAAAAAAAACATATTTACATATATCTTTTTAAAACATTACTAATATAATCACACAATTTTCATATGTCTTTACCTATGGAATTGCTGAAATTTTCTTACAGATTCATAAGTTCATAATTCCTGTAATTCAATAGCTATTTCAATTATTTGTTTTTTGTTTGAAAGTTGGTTTCAAGGTTTTATATTTACGTATTAAATTTTGTTTTTATTTTCAGTTCAATTATAAAAATTAAATCTTCAAAACCAGTTCGTCCTAAATGCCATCCATTTCCATGAAAAGATTCGTAATAATTTTTTACAGCTGACACTATTCAGAAGATAAATTAATGTTTATTAAATTAATGTTGTGTCATTCATGCATAAAAGAAATTACATTATTTGGATTTGTCATCCCTAAAAAAAACGCAAATATGTTAGTACTGGAAATTGAGTTTCCTTCAAATCCTCTATACAAAATGGCAATTGCATATGTAAAGACCTAATATTGTAAATAATAACGATGTATAGCCATGGTTACATCTAAACCTTAATATTAATTAATTGTATAAAAACAGTTCTTTAATAAAATAATCTTAATTTTGTGTTTAAATTGAGCCAAAAGTAATATTTGTATGTCTTTTGGTAATTTATTAAATATTTTTCAATGCAAGTGCTCGTAAAGGCCCACTTTTTATGCATAAAAACCGAACAGAAAGTCGATTATTTTGCCCTAGGGCTTTATTATTATTATTTTTTAAATTTATTTACAATGGTTGGCTAACCTGCAGCCTTTCCTGTGTACCATAAATGTAATACATTTTTTTCCACTGTTTAATGGCTCTGGATACAGTCTTTTTGAGCCAATCATAATTTAAAGTTCACAAGATTATATTTGTTTTATTTCCTCACACTATGCATTGAAAAACGTAGTATGATACACGAGCGTAAGAGCAATAAATTACTCGTTTACGTTTAAACACTCGCTACGCTCGTGTGTTTTAAATCGTCGTCGTAATTTATTCCTTTTTACCCTTGTAGCATAAACTACTATTATAATCATATACATAACATTCGTGTCGAAGATAGTGAAATAGGACCTGGGTACATATAACTTATTAAAATGTCTAGTGCATCTGTAGTTTGGCATATCTCTGCTTGTTTTAAATAATTTTTTTTTTTTTACAAATATAAAAATTTATTAAATATCTCCTAAGTCATATCTTTTATGTTCCAACGTAAAATGAATAATTGTTTCCATTTATCATTACCACTTGTAGCGCGAGTACAGTCAACGCCAAGTTACGGTATCCTCTGGCACTCTTATTGTGCCTGCACTAAAAGCTAGGTAAATTATGAAGTAGCAAGGCGTTGATTGTACTAGAAATTACCTAATATTCACCACTTAGGTTCTAGCTGATGCAGATGGGCCCGTGGGGGTAGACTCCATCCCCCCTAATGGAAAAAGAAGGGGGAGGAGTACAGTGTACGGGGGAGTTAACAATCAAGGTGTGTCTGAGCGGGTTTTAATTTAAATATTTACATACTCGTAGATTATATTCCTGCACATGACAACATTTAAGATAGAAGCAATTCGTAATAAAGCTAAATCGGTGTATGACAATATGACATCTGTCGTAATGTTGTCTGCCAAGTGTAATATAGAGGCGCACATTGTACGGGTACCGTCTAGTAAATGTTACCTTTTTATAACAAGCTTTTATGTTTTTTAGGGTTCCGTAGTACTTAAAAAGTACAAACGGAACTTTATGGTGAGACTCCGTTGTCCGTCCGTCTGTCCGTACGTATGTCACAGCCTCATGACTTTAGGACCGTTAAAGATAAAGTCATGAAATTTGGCACAAAAATAGCATTGATATGCCCACATAATACAGTGTAAAAAAATATTCGAAAAATTTGAAATTGTTCAAAATATTTCCAAAAAGTGAGAAAAAAATTGTAGATATTAAAAAGTCGATTGTAAAAATATATAATTTTACTATATTTACTAGTTTCGAGAAATCTTTAAAAAACCACAAAAACATGTATGCCCCCCCCCTTATCTCCAAAACTGGTGGACCGAAAATTATGAAAAAAATTATGGTGATATGTGTTTACGTAAAAATTACAGGAAAAATAAAGCGGTTGAGAAATTCACGAAAATTAATGACAAAATAAAATTTATCATTTACAATACGGAATCCTAGGTACGCGAGTCTGACTCGCACTTGGCCGGTTTTTTTTATGACGCGGTCAAACCGTTTTTTACTTTTTTTGTGGGTCCAAGGGTCAGTCTCTCAACTTGGTCTAGCTCAAACTATACTATATTATCTCATGACTAAGTGACCGCAAAACGCATACGCATCTGGGGCCGAATACATACACGCGTTACGCCAGGGCCACAGCTTCAGGCTTCTGGCGGCGCTTCTTGCTGCGCGTCCAGGCAGTTTTTGCAACGGGCTTTGCCCTGCCGTGACACCCGTTGGCACCTTCCAACGCATCGGATGTATAGCGCGTTCGCTCGCTCAAAGCGCTCGACACTAGGTTCGTCCTGTGCGCTCAATCACTGTTTCAACCGCCCGCCTCCCCGAACACCGCTGTCCCGAGAGCGCAAGTTACTCGAAGCCGGACAAGACGCGCGAGCGGCGACTCATAGCTGGCTCTATACAGCTTCATACATTTGTTATCTCCGCCGGCGCCGTCGCAAGAAGCTGTGGCCGACCAGGGGGTCTACCGCGTAATTCTCATTTGTATCAACTTCAAGCAAATGCATGCGAAATTCAACGCGTGCAAAAGAGATGGCATGTTAGGCGGGCGTCGTCGCACGCACGTCAAATTTCAATCTCAAGTTGATGTTGATGAAAATGAGAATTACGCGGTAGACCCCCGGTTATGTGTTTCGCGCTCACTGTAATCTATGTGACGGCTTTTAATCTATTAGACTAGGAGTATACAATCCGTAACCCAAGTTATCGAGTAACAAGATGGGACTAATTTGCAGTTGTGTAGAAAAAAAAACTACAAGAAAATAAATAGGGTTGGCTCTGTTTTTGCTGACTGTACAAAATTTTCCAGGTTGCACCAACCAACCCTGTTCATTTTGATGTAGCTTTTGTTTCTAGACAACTACGAATTGGTCACATTTTTTCACTTGCGCACCATAAATTTCTTTCATTACTATATTTCATATTTCATACATATTTCATACATAATAATATTATTATGTATGTAAATAACTAAATTTGTACAAATTTTATTATCTAACCTTTATATTATAAAGGTTAGATAATAGAAATTTTTAAGGATACGATATTTTTCGAAAAAGTTGTGTAATGCTGACATTTTAATTATAATTAAAAAATTACAAAGCGCCTGGTCCATTTCTCATTATAAAATATGAGGTAGAATTTGAAACCCGTTAACGAACATCCTGAAATAGTAGCTGTTCGATGAATAAATGTACCACAACCCAATGATTCATACACGAATATTCACTACGCATGGTGTCAATTAAACAACCATGAAGGCGAAAACTATGATTTGCATTATGGGTTGATCGTATTTACCATAATTGGGTTGTAGCTGAATTTGTTGCTCATCTGTGTTCTCGCAAATTTGTCGCTTTTCAAATTCATTTTTAACCATGAAATTGTGATAATAACATTTTGAAAAAAATATAAAAGCGGGTGGGGTCGCGGGCAAGGCACACACCTACTATAATAATTTACACACTAAGATCTGAATCTATTAGTTCAGTAATTGCGCGACTTTAGTTTATAAAGTTCTTCGTGGCTTCGCGTCGTGGAAGCCGGGAGTAACTACAGTAGAGCCACTGAGTGATGGCGCCTATGACGTTTAAATGCCTACAAAGTATCGTAATTATTTATAAGCAAGAGTGAATTAAAAAAATTAATACTTCATTGTTGATAGTGATGTACTATTTGTTTCGGTTATTATTTTTCGATTTGAATGTTGCTTTTTTGTGCAATAGAATTTGTATAGAAACAAAGATTTTTTTTTAAAGTTTCTCATTTTTTATAGGTCGTGTTTGAGGTCGCCAAGTTACGCAATAATATTTAATTAAAAACAAAACAATGACGAAGTTAAACTAAACGAAAATAAATGATAGTAAAATACTTTTTTTGATTTAGATATTTAAACATCTCTTGGGGGCCCCGGGCCACTACACCGCATAGCCCTCCGATAGCTACGCCACTGGTTTTGCCACATTTTCCTTTTGTATCATTATGTTGAATGTTAAATGACGTGTCTAATGTTGAGTAAACTCACACTTGATTTTTATTTTTAACCGAAATTTGAAATGTACCTCATCACTAAATGCTGTCATAAGTGCCATCACTCAGTGGCTCTACTTTAGCAAGGCCGAAAAACGAGCAAGCGATTACGGAGAACGCGCCCGCGAGGCCGAAGGCAGAAGCTGGTTATAAATTGAATTGAATGGCTTGTTTTTCTTGTATGCATGTTTCTTGTGTCTTTTTTTTTTTTCTTGCGGGCTCGACTGTGGGGATATCGCCATCTTACTTGGAAACCCCCTCGAAGTTATTCGAGGGAGAGTTAGGACAGCTCTCGAACAGGCATAAAACCAGGTCGACCACCATGCCTGGGACCGGTTGATGGCGGTATATCCATTCACAACAGCCGGGCCTTATATAAAACAGCCTATGTCCAACAGAAGACGTAAAAAAAAAAGGCTGATGGATGGATGTGTTTCTTGAGGCCCATAAAAAGCTGCTTATTTCACATGGCACCCATTCAAAAGTTAATTGCATTTTCACAGAACTAAGAATACATATGAATTCTACACAATAATTATAATACCGGTTTTAGTTTCGGTGGTTACTTTATGACCACACTGCTCGTCTATGACGCGTTACCAGACAATGAGTGGATGCAGGCAGCTATTCAATTCTCTTTATGGACGTGTCCATATTGTACATTGACAGACGTGAGCTTGGTCTGGTGTTGATTTGTGCATCGGGAATATTTTAGAATTGTTGAGGTGTTAAATTGAATGACACCGGCAGAATTATAATTAATCCCAACAGTAAAGGAGCTGTAGCTATAATATTATTAATATAAATAAATAAACATAAATATATAGTCACAACTTGAATCCCCGAGGAGGTGTTAAAGGTGTTCCGAGTGTTAATTGTGAAATGCAAGTTCACACTCGGTTCAAAATATTTCCAAAACAAAAGTAAGAAAAATGAAAAATATTATCCTAAAAATATAATATGGGTATCAAATTGTAGACATTAAAAACCAAATTGTAAAAATAAAAACCTTTTTATATTTGCTGGCACTCGTTTCGAGAAATCTTTAAAAAACCACAAAATATGTATGCCCCCCCCTCTTATCTTCGAAACTGGTTGACCGAAAAATATGAAAAAAATGACGATTTTAGATCATAACTGGCCAATCACAGAAAATATATAGAGATTTAAAAAAAATTTGCACAAATGAGAAATATAAAAAAAATTAAAATAAATAAAAAAATATTTTATAAAAATGCAATATGGGTAGTAAATTGTAGGTATTAAAAAGCTGATTGTAATAATACATATTTTGGCTATATTTAATTGCATCTATTTCAAGAAATCCTTGAAAAACCATTAAAAAATGTATGTACTCCAAAACTGGTGGACCAAATAATATGAAAAAAATCATGGTAAGTAATATGTGTTTACGTAAAAATTACAAAAAAAATGAAGCGGTTGAGAAATTCACGAAAAAAAGTGACAAAATTTAATTTATCATCCACAATACGGTACAGTCTGACTCGCACTTGGCCGTTTTTTTGATAATTTTATGCGACTGCCGACGGGGGGATAACCCTAAATCCGCCCGCCCATCCTGACGCTTGCCTCTCGGTTTTATAAATATTTAGGTCGACTGTCGAATCCACGTCGAATCCGTCCGGCCGCAGCTGAAACATTGCGTAAACATACATAATTTGATGGTGGTTTGATGTTATGTATATTATAATAAATATTGAGTGTAAAGAAAACGTTTTGTTTGACGCAGGATTTTGAAATTTAGTGTTCTTTCAAAGATAATTTAGGAATTTGTATGTAAATATATAACCAAAATTGTTGAAATTATTAAGGAAACTTTTAATGTCCCGAGCTAAATTTATGGTCAAACAGAAGCATGCATATCGTTACGACATGAATCCCCGAGGAGGCATCAGAAGTGTTCCCAAGTGTGAACTGTGAAATGCTGCGTTTGATCAACGATTATTACGTCCCAACGTCAATCTCCAAAACATCAGATATGTAATAAAATTAAAGGAAAATTAATTCTTTCTAGCTTGTTTTCGTGTAGCCAAAGAGTATAAATGAATACTGGCTGGCTAGAAGATATTATGCACGCACGGGAAATCAGCAGCAACCATTTGCAACTTTATACAGGATGGAAAAAATGAAAGGGCCCTGGAGGGGAACTACCTTAAATCCTTTAGTTAGCTCATTTTACTGAAAGGAAACATTCCTTTATTTTTTAAAAGAAACAAAACTGCATTCAAAGATCTTCTAAAATTTGCTTGTCTCACCCGGGAACTGAACCAACTAAAAATTTAAAAAATAAACCCTCGCTATTTTATTATACGAATCGGTAGGATTATTGTTCAGGATAAAATTTGTCTACTAAACTAAAGTCTTACACTCATCTGTTGTACGAGATACCCATGAAATTGAATATTTATTACAAGTTCTTTATTAACAATACCTAGTACTGTTCACTTGTAAAGTAATAATTATACGCCATTATTACACAATGACAGCACAGAATGAAAGCAAAACAAAACAAAATTTTAATTTAGAACGAAATTTATGGTTCGAACTTCAAATTTGTTTATTTGCAAAAAATGCGTTGCAAAAAAAATACGTTCCTTTTTTAAACTTTTCGTCAGGAAGCCTAGTGCAAGAAGTAATTGTGCTCTGCATACATTTATTATTACCATTTAACGATTTTCTTATTGAAGTCTTCAACAAGGTACTTAAGATAAATAACATTAGCAAGCTTGTACTTCATACGATGTCTTTGGATGTAAGAGAGATAAGAAAATTAGAACGTTTCATTTACTTGGTACAAGACAAGTGAACAGTACTAGGTATTGTTAACAAAGAACTTGTAATAAATATTTAATTTCATGAGTATCTCGTACAACAGACGGGTGTAAGACCAAATGTTTATTAGACAAATTTTATTCTGAACAATAATCCTACCGATTCGTATGATAAAATAGCGAGGGTTTATTTTTTTAATTTTTAGTTGGTTCGATTCCCGGGTGAGACAAGCGAATTTCAGAATATCTTTGAATGCAGTTTTGTTTCTTTTAAAAAATAAAGGAATGTTTCCTTTCAGTAAAATGAGCTAACTAAACGATTTAAGGTAGCTCCCCTCCAGGGCCCTTAAATTTTTTCCACCCTGTATATCCGCTATATATATATCCGCTTGTATATCCGCTTTTCATTGAAGAATATTACGTCTCAAACGTGATTGGTGGTGAGCCCAAGACTACTTCGGGCGCAAATTGACTAACAGCTTAACGTGCCTTTCGAAGCACACAGGCCGAACACAAATTAATGTGCAACGCGGGGATTGAACCCAATCAATATATTTATTGCATTAAATTACATGTCAGTTTTAGATGTTATATGTACATAATTATGGCTCAATGTAATTTTACCCATTGGGTGTAACAATATTCTTAATTTTAGTATTAAAATATAACTTTAAGTATAATAATTATTAAATAAGGTATGTACAAATAATCTAATCTTTGCTATTTCCATGCATAAAACTTATTCTAATAGTATAATAATAATAATAACAATATTAACAATATTCTTAATTTTAGTATTAAAATATAACTTTAAGTATAATAATTATTAAATAAGGTATGTACAAATATTCTAATGTTTGCTATTTCCATGCATAAAACTTATTCTAACAGTATAATAAAAATAATAAATAGTATAATAAATAATAATAGACAATTGTGTGAAGAAAAAAGTCGTTCCCAACCCTCCCGGGCATTCCGTATACGTAAACGTATCCTATATGTATATACCTGAAAACATTCCACATAGTATCTCAGATTTTCTAAGTTTCTAGTTAGTTTCTGCGTCTCGTTGTCAAGCAAGTAAATAAATGTAGGTGCTTAGGGTCAGAGTTACACAAAAGAAACTTTTCCTGCGGACCCCATTAGTGTATCATCCAGGGTCCTAAAGATCTAACGAACCGATTCTTCTGATATTTGTCATGTATTGTATGAAAAAGTTTGTTGGTGAACTTTTATAAGAAAACAATTTTTTTATTTTATCTTTGGCGCTAAGTGCTCCGTTTTGGAAAAGAATATTCTTGTTTGGGAATTTTTTTTTGCCGTTGGTTACTTTACCAAAAATTACGAAAATTAATCAGTAGTGTGTCTCTTATTTTTCGAAATATTTAGTTTGAAAACGCCCACCTAATTTTTTTTTTATAGGTCCTAAATAATTGTAAAATAATTTTGAAGACATTTTGGCTACTTCCTTTAACCGTGCCGACTTGCGTGGAAACATGTCAGGAATTTTGCATTTTCGCATAGTTTAAAAACGAAATACTTCGAAAAATAAGGGACACGCCGCCTATGTAGATAATACGTATGTACAAAACTAAAAGGTAACAATCTGAAAAACATGCTACATACCCAAAGAACAATTAAAATAAAATAAACTTTTCTATTTGCGTCCATATTCCTTTAAATTTCATCCATTAATTCCTTGAATTAAGTATATATATGTTGCTATATAGAGCATTTATTTTATTATTATTCTTTGTTTAATTAAAACAGCGTATAAAAACTTATTTTCGAAATATATTTCGGCCCATTTTGGACTGTTTATAATTCGACTGACAAAGTGGGCCGAAATATATTTCGAAAATAAGTTTTTATACGCCGTTTTAATTATACAAAAAAAAAGAATCCATTAACTCCATTTGAAATGCAGTATGTGAAGAATGTGCAGTGTAATCAGTAGCGTATATGATTTATTTAAAGCGATAAGTAAAAGTTTTAGCGTCCCTGTTACTCCATATGCGAAAAAACCCTCAGTGCAAGAGGGACGGATTCGTGGAAAAGTAGCAAAAAGTCGGTTTTTTATTAATATCAAATGTACTAAAGTTGCTATCAAAATTTCGTTTGACCAAGTAATAGATACTGTTAAAACCTACCTAATAAAAATATCAAATGGTCAAACCAGGAGAATTGGAGTCGAAAAAAACGTAATTTCAATAAATATTTTTATAAAGCTGAATTTCTCCAATCTGTTTAACAGATCCCTAGAAAAATATTCTAAAAATAATATACTATTTTATCAAAATAATACATTATTTGCTGAAGTAAATTTGCAAGATCTAAAAGTGACGATATTTTTTCACGAGTACAAGCAGTATCTTTTTCGAAAGCTTTATTCTGATGAACCTTTACAGGGCAATGTCGTGCATAGAACATTTTCCATTTTTCATTATTGCCAAGATTGAGCGTCTTATTGCTTTTCCAGTAAAATCTTTGGTACACGCCACTGTTACAGAGACTTTCCAATCACCATAGATTTTGAACAGCAGCTGGAATTGACCCATCTGTAAATACTTTTTAAATGTAAATCTGAACATTTAGGGAAAGAGTCTGGTAAAGCGGACAAAGTTTTGTGTAAACTTCAAAATTCACTTGCGGAAAAAAGGTACTCTAACATGAGAGAGACGAAGAGCTTGACAAAGAAAGCTTTCGTTTTAATTTTGTTTGTACTCAACTATAAAAATCTATTAAAAAATCAACTCCTTAAGTGAGCATTACAAATGTTAAAGTATTTAATTATAAAGGTTAGCTACATGACTCAAGTATTAAATACTATACATACAGACATACATATAGTCAGAATGCAGAATTGGGCTATACAAATTGTATGGCGCAAGTCTGCATTCAACTCGCGCGCTAACTGTAATAGAGTCGGTGTTTAAGCAGTTTTTGAAGTTTTATTTTACCACGACTTTTAGAAGAGTCTGGGTGACTCTAAAGTGTCAAAAAAACTGTTTAGATACCGATTATAATCCCAAAGTGCATTCATTAAATAACCCTAGGCTGGATAGATTGCAACGCTGAGTTTTTGAACGTGTTTCGTCGTGTAGCGACACTCAAAACGTCGGTTGTCATTTTTGAATTATATTTTTACAAAACTCTGTACGAAATTTAACGTAAATATGTCAAGTATAACGTTGAGAGGACCCGGTCGGTACAAAATTTTACTTAAATATGTCAAGTGACGTTTGGAGTCTATGCGAACCCTGCTCAGAGTTGTTGTTGAAAAAGCCGACAACAATCGACAGTAATTTTTGAACGGTCGGTGTTGAGACGCGAGTTTATTTTAAAAGGGTTAGTGTTGCGACCCGGGTAGGAAACCCAACTCGGTGTGACTTTATGAACGACTATCTGAGGTGCCAATATTTGTATTCGGCCTGCGTGCTTCGAAAGGCTGTGGCATAGTAAAACCAGAACAGTAGTTTATCTTCAAGCAAAGGTACATAGCGCGGCTAATATGTGTGCGTGCTAGTACGCACGAACTACAGTACGCACACATCAGCAATATCTTAGTATACAAGGTAGGCGCTAGTCGGGGTCACGCTGCGATCATAGCTATGGCTGTGGGTCCAATTTGTGCCCGAACTATGGCGATAGGGCTCACCAGTCACCACCATGGGACGTAATAATCGTCGGTGAAAATTTGGTGTCTTGCATCTCACAGTCTTCACTTGGAAACATCTCTGATCATCTCGGATTCATGTCTCGACAATGTATCTTATAATATTACATAATAATAAAGTAGTAAAAAAGTCGTGGCTTCAACAATTAACACTTTATCAAAATTTGAAATGAAATGGGTTATTATCTACCATTTTTAGAATATTTGTTTGTCTGGTCTGTTTGTCTGTCTGTTCCGTTTTAACACGACAACTACTCAACAGATTTGGATGCAGTGACCCTGGTGAATTATAAAGGCTATAACAAAGATTTCAAAAGTTTAGATGAGCCCTGGCACCTAAAATCTATTGAATTATTTTTGTATGTGTGCGTTAACATAATGCCGACGCGCGCACACTTATGATAGCACCATCTGTCAACTTACGGTCAGCAAACTGATCAGACTACTAAAGTTGTTAAAATGATTAATGCGTTCTTATCCCAAAATCAGTAATTTTAAAGTCAAATAGAACTTTCAAATATCGTCTAAAACTTCAAAAAAAAAAAATACGCAATATAGTTCGAACCTTTATCTAGGTCTTCCACGCATGTGTTACACGATCAGATGAACTTTGCTTGATAGAAATAATTCACGAACACAGCATGTAATAAGACCTTTCAAATCATGCCATTTCCATAATTCCACTCTTTTATTAACGAAACATATCTGGTAATATTGCTCTTTGAATTTTCTAGGTCGACCACATAAGTGGGTTTTAATGAATATATACCTTATTTTTAAACAATTTAAAAACCGATAAATACAACGAAAAAGTACAAAAGTGTGGTTATTTTCTTTACTCCTTACACGTAAAAAAAAAGACAGAGAGTCACTCTTCTGGGATAAGAGCGCCTTAACTTTAAGTACACTTAAGGCGTCCAACTATCACTGTGTTCAGATGAACACTGATTCCAAACGTGTGAGCGTCACCCATTTAAAAGTGGAAACATTTTGGTGCTGTCGTAGTACGGTAAGGGCTTATCTTTATTTTTGAAATCTTTGGGCTATAAGGGATGTTAATAAAATAACGCATAAGCCAAAAACAGGGCAGAGATTATTGATTGAATGAAACTTGAGGATAAAACATGATTATGGCAAAACTGCTCACCTCAATAAGTATTCCAATTATTCAGATTCAGACTATATATATATCAATAATACTTATTGAGGTGAGCCATTTTGCAATAATCAGGGCAGAGATTGAATAAACGCGGGCTGAGCCGCGGGCGAAAGGCTAGTAAGATATAAAATCGCGTAGAAGACTCATTCTTATAAGAGATAGTGCTTAGGTCACCAACTAATGAAAACAAAAGCGGCAAACATTTTGTATGTGGAACCTGACGTCTTGGGGAACATTGCTTAAGAGGATGGCATACCCTAGCAACTTTTTTTATTACCCGTCCAGTACAATAAGTCTAATGGCAAAGACTTTATTTGCTTTTCATAGAGGCGATTACATGTTGGCTCTCTGGCCTCTTTTTCTTGGACGCGTAATACTAGTGATCACGCAGCGAAACAACAAATTGGTGTGTTTTTAGCTAATACTGAAATATTTTTTAGAGAAAAAAATACTGAATTTAGGTGATGTACCTTCATATTTCTATTACCTATTTTATAAAAAAAAATCAAGTTGATCTCTTAGCCGCGTTCTTGAAGCGAACGTTTGAAAACCAAAAAAGAAGAGAGTGCAAAACATTTTTTTTTTGACAAAAGTATAAATCTTGGTACATTGTTTATACGTAAGGTCCCTAGAGAAAAGATTAATAAACCAAATATATTTCCGTCCGAATTTCTTCAAAGGAATCCTAGATAGCCTGGCGTTGGTCATGCTCTAGGCTCAGGGTAACATCAAAAAGAAACCCTATTAGCAAAGTAAGATATGCGTCGGCTCGTTCATCTGGGTATAGGTATACCAATTAGGCTTAGATTACATGGGTAGAGATTGGGTTAAAAAGTACTAAAGGTAGCTAGTAGCTCGGAGAGTAGAGTAGATAACGCAGATTGTTTATTAAAGGGCGATATTAGCACCTGGAACAGGGGCCCATTAGCTGTCCCAGATCTATACTCTAAAAATATCTTATATTCTATAAAAAATATATGCAAAACTTCCTACCAGACAGTTGTAAGATGACGTCATCTGCTGATCCTTGCACGAAGACCCTTTGCACGTGGCCTCCAAGATGTTCCGGTGCTGTGGCACGTTGTTTCACCTCCCCGATGAATCTACACACAAACCTCCTACCCCGGGATGCATCCAAAACCCAGAAAAAATGGTAAATGACAAGTCCGCTTGTCGGAAGCCGCGTGGACACAGGTTATGTCACAAACACAAAGGGAATACACTTCAAACGGTCTTCACACCAAAATAATGTGATATCTTGAGTAACTAATGTTTTTTAAGATGTCCGCACCTGATATTTAAGGAGTTATAATTAATTTAACAAATATTGGGAGAAAGCACTTCCGATCATCGGAATGGCGACCAGGCAAGAGAGCGCAGTGTTACCACACACAAAAAACAAAAACGTTGACCGAACACTCAACAGATGCGTTCTAAAAATATACATTTTATTCATAACATCCCCCCGCTCCGGGCGGAGTAATCAGACCGCTAGCTCATACAACCGGGAGACGGGAGAGAGTTGTCATGGCTCGTCGCAAAATCGAACCTTCGACCAACACCTCTGCGACGCGTGGAGTTCCGTCTCCGCCAAAAATCAACCTTAATATACGGCCCCGGCGCCAGAACAAGGATGGCAAATTCATATCCTTTAAAAGAACTAAATCTCCTTCCCTAGGAGGCTCAGTCCTGTCTGTCCACTTCACCCTTTGCTGCAACAGATGCAGATACTCAACCGACCATCGATTCCAGAAGTCCTGGCCCATTTGTTGCAACATTTGAAAACGCGACAACCGTGTCGTATGTTCTCCCTTCCATGGGTATTCCGGCAAGGCAGTGAGCGGCTGCCCAATCAAAAAATGGCCAGGAGTGAGGACCTCGAGGTCGTTTGGATCAGAAGACAGGGGACAGAGAGGACGAGAATTTAGGACCGCTTCCACTTTACAAAATACAGTGGCAAGCTCCTCAAAAGTTAAAACTGTTTCCCCAATAACGCGGCGGAGGTGGGTCTTCGCCGACTTGACGGCAGCTTCAAAAATCCCCCCCCAGTGAGGGCAATTTGGAGGACTGAACCGCCAAGTTACCCCTTTCCGGGCGAAGACTTGACTTAAACTAGCATAGTTATTTACAAAAAATTTATCAATATCTTTTAGATAGTTAGCAGTACCTTTGTAGTTTGTGCCGTTGTCGGAGCGAACAAGTGAAGGTAGACCTCTACGCGACACGAAACGGTCCAACGCGGCGACGGAGGCCTCAGTAGACAAAGCTGAAACCACTTCCAAGTGGACAGCCTTGGTGGCCAAGCACACAAATACACATAAGTATGCTTTGACAACCCGAGCGTTGCGAACGGTGGATGTTTTGACCGAGAATGGTCCCGCCATGTCGGTACCAACTCCGTCAAAAGGCCTGGAAGGGTTGACCCGGTCTGCAGGCAGGTCACCCATTTGCGGCTGCATGAGAGAAGCCTTAATCCTGTAACAAGGAAAACAACTAAAAAGCACATTACGAATTACTCGGCGAGCAGACAAAATCCAGTACTCTCGCTGTAGTATCGCCATCAGGGCAGTACAGCCCGCGTGTGCATTGCGAATGTGCCGGTCTGACACCAAGAGCTTCACCAAAGGTCCACCTTTAGGTAAAAGCAAGGGATGACGACTTCCGTATGGCAGGTCGGCTTGTCGAAGACGGCCTCCAACACGCAAAAGTCCTTCAGAGTCTGTGAAAGGATTCAATTTAGCGACCGCTCCTTTCAGCTTGGCGCGACCCTCACGCAATATTTGAAGTTCCGACTTGAAGCGGTCCGCTTGAAGTACACGAACCCAGTGTATCATCGCGTTCCGACGCTCCTCTGCACTCACGGCTGGGGACAAAAGTTTATTTTGTGGATGTCGACAGTTATGGATGAAACGCTTCATCCAGCTAGTAATTACCAGTAGTTTATCCAGACTGCTGTATCGACCAGGCAACCAATCAGGATCCAAGGACGGTTCCACGATCAGAGCGTGAACACGTAACCCTGGCAAAATCTGGGCTGTTCTGTCCACCTG
Organism: Ypsolopha sequella; assembly: GCA_934047225.1. Taxonomy (NCBI): domain Eukaryota; kingdom Metazoa; phylum Arthropoda; class Insecta; order Lepidoptera; family Ypsolophidae; genus Ypsolopha; species Ypsolopha sequella. The sequence continues at coordinate 17,776,223 of OW203998.1, forward strand.
CTGGACAGGCCACGAAGATTCCTCTCCTTCTAGCCACTCTGGTTTCCACCAAAGTGGATGAGACACCAGTTCTGGAGCAGTGCAACCCCGAGACGCACAGTCCGCTGGGTTACAATCACCTGGAACATGGCGCCAAATAATGTTAATTCCTACATTTTGAATCTGAGAAACCCGGTTTCCTACAAAAATTTCCAAAGTATGTGGAGCGGCACGCAGCCATGCCAGCGCCACTTGACTATCTGACCAAGCAAAGACATTCTGAATGTCAACATTAGGGGCCAATTCACGAGAGACATGGCTTAACAGCCTGGATAACAAATGGGCTCCGCTTAGCTCCAATTTTGGAATAGTCAGACGGGTGCGAATGGGTGCAACCTTGCTTTTCGCTAAAATTAATACGACGTTGACCCGGCCTCCGGTATCAACCGTCCGTAAATACACTGCTGCAGCGTACCCCCGCTCAGATGCATCGCAAAACCCATGAAGACTCACCTGACACTTGCCTGGCGGTAAAATTCGACGAGGCAAAGCCACCTGATTGACTTCCTCCATCGAGGTGATCAAATCCAGCCAGGTGTCCAACGGAGGCCCGATGAGCGGCTCGTCCCACGAAACTCCCAGAGTCCAGAGCTGCTGCAGAAGACACTTGGCCAAGAAGATGACTGGACAAATCCAACCGTTTGGATCAAACATGCGAGCTACCGTGGACAGCACCGTCCTCTTAGTCCAGACCCTCTGTGACTCCAATTCCACCTGAAACGTGAAAATATCATTGACAGGTTGGTATTTCATTCCTAATACTGCTATCATGTTAGGATCCTCGACATCCGCAAATAAGTTTGGATTCTGTTGGTGATCATCCGGAATACCTTCCAACAGTTTAGGGTCATTTGAAAGCCATTTCCTAAGTTCATAACCTCCCGTGGCAAGAATTGCAATTAACTCGTCCCGTAATATGAGAGCCTCCTCAATATTTTGAGCCCCGGTGCACACATCATCAACATAGATATCTCGTGCCAATGCGGCCGCCGCACGGGGGAAGCGGGCTCGTTCCTGCTCCGCCAACTCCAACAAGCACCTAATAGCAATGTATGGACTGGATTTCAAACCATATGTGTTGGTGTTGAGCTCGTAGACGGTTACCGGATCATCCGGGTGTTCGCGCCAGAGAATCAGCTGAAACCGCCTGTCATCTGGGTGGATAACCGTCTGCCGGAACATCATCCTGATGTCTGCTCCAAATACCACCTGGTGTCTCCTGAAATTTAAAATAACGTCAATAACATCCCGGTGTAACTTGGGACCGGAATGTAAACATTGGTTCAAATTGACTCCAGTAGAAGTGGGGGCCGAACCATCGAACACAGTTCTCAGTTTGCCCGAAGAAGCCTTCAACACTGCATGGTGAGGCAGAAAGTAATGCTCAGTGGACGTCCAGTCTACTCGAGCCGGAGACATGTGACCTAATGCTTCATATTCGCGCATAAATTCTATATATTTATCGCGAAGCACAGGGTCGCGCTGCATGCGCCGCTCCATGGACAACAATCTTTTCTCTGCCAGTGACCTTGATTGACCTAGAACAGGAGAAGATACAGTAAATGGTAACCTAGTTATGAAACGACCGGAATTCAACCTCGTCGTGTTGGCTTGAAAAAATGCCTCGCACTCTACATGGTCCGGGTCCACCCTAGAGACCATGGGAGGTTCCTCAATTTCCCAAAATTGTTGCATCGTCTTCGCAAGAGATGCTGATGCTATGATTTTCAACTCGTCCGGAGCATAGTCATCAAAGACTGGTCCCATTATAGAAAACCCAAATATTGTGGAAACCGCCACTAATGGTGAGGGATCCAGAGTCTTCTGAGTACCTAATAGGATCCATCCTAACACATCCGAACCCAGGAGAACATCGACTGGGGACGGATGATAAAAACGTGGGTCTGCCAGATCCAAACCTGACGTGCACGAGATTATTGACGGTGGAAGGTCCGAAGAAGGCTGCCAGCCGACAATTTCGTCCATAACCATGGCTGCAGTCGAAATTCTCATGGTGGAGGAACGTACCGATGAAAAGGTGAAATGTGTTTGCCCTAACGACTGTTTCACCTCCAGTCCACCAATACCTAGGAGCGGTACCGACGAAACTTCCAAGTTTAATCCCAGTTGTTGCGCTACTCGTGTGCTCAATAAGCATCCTTGACTACCCAAGTCGAGGAGGGCCCGGACCCTAACCCGATCCCCCTTAGGGCCCCAGACGTGAGCCATCACGGTGGGCAACAGAACCGTCCGCGGTTCCGTACTCGTAGCTGTGCAAGCTAGTTACGAATTATCCCGCCTTTGGACTGCAGGATTAATCCATTGCGCGTTGTACGGCTGGCGCGTGCATAACCCCATCCTGGGGGGAGCGTAGCCTGAGGCTCTCCCGAAGTACGGCGGGTGGTATTCCAAACGCGGGTACTCATGACACGGCGGTGAATAACCCCGGAACTCCGTTTGAGCACGCTGTTCCACGCCAGCAGGTACCGAAACTGGCGCGGGAAGGGGGGGCCTAGCCCTAGACAACTCCAGTTGACCCCCGCCCGTAGGGGCCCAATTCACCACAGGGCCAGATGCATGATAGCCCGTAGGCAGAGGGCCCCCATCGGGACCACGCACAGGAAAATGACTCACCTCCTGGTGAGGGGGCGCGCCTCGCGCCGCATTCCTCCGTTCCGACGGAGGGGAGTTTCGTCCGGCAGGATGATTCCCCTGGACTATGGGAGGAGGAGTTCTCCCTGAAGCACCTCTCCGGTTGTCCAAGGGGGGGGGAGTTCTCCCTGAAGCACCCCCGCCCGTGGGGCGCCGATGCTGCGGCACCGGTGAAGCCGCTCCTGAAACATTGGCACATAAAATTACATGATGTGGCCCGCCACACATATTACATCTCTGAGGCCGGGGGCAATCTCGCTCAAAATGGTTTCCCAGACAGCCGAAACACAATCCGTTACGCTTAACCAGCCGCCGTCTATCCGTAACATGTAGACGTAGCCACTCCATGCAGCGCAACAAGCTATGTCCCATCTGACCACACTGCAGACAAGCCGGTTGTCCAGGAACAACGACTGTTGCAGCAAGCCGTGCCATACCACGTCCTCGTGATGACTGCGGTCCTTGTGGTTCCCTACGCCCTGTGAAACCAGCAGGTTTCCCTACCTGTGCCCCAGATGGCCCTGGATCCGGCTGTGAAGACTCCACCACCCTGGCTTCGTACTCCAAAAACTTCATCAGGTCCGTGAACTTTGGTAAGTTATCACCATCTCGTTCCGCAGACTCCCGTTCAAAACGAGACCGGATGTCCAAAGGCAACTTACCTAAAATAATGTGAACGAGAAGAAAAGACCACTCGTCCACTGGTAATCCCAATGTCTTTAAGGCATTACATGCGACGGTAACCGGAGTCAGTAAATGCTGCCTCAGCTGTGCCCGGTTGATGATTCTTGGCAACGTCAACAATTGAGACGCGTGCGCATCCGCCAGCAAACGTATATTCTGATACCTGTCATTTAATAGGCCCCACGCTATGTCATAATGATCATCCTCCACCCTGAGGTGCTGGATGAGCGACCTGGCCTCTCCCTCCAAAGTTGACATCAAATATGCCATTTTTTGCCCCTTTGTTAAGTCTACCCTAGAATCAACTAATGACGTAAACATATTTTTGAAAGAAACCCACTCTTCCATTCTCCCATTAAAATGTGTGAGTTGGAGAGTCGGCAACCTACCCGTCACTCCATCTGCCGGTCGAGGTGTGCTAACAACCGGGCCACCCGATTGTCGCTTCCTGATCATGGAGGCCGCCTCCGTAATATCATCGTAAATTCCCATTATCTGGGCTAAATCGGTAACATACCCGTCCATAGGCTCATCCATTTCCTCCAGTGCTGCCACAGCCGCCTCTGCGTCAGCCAGCCGCTGACTCATCCGCTCGGCTCTCTTTAGGATTGCAGTGTCACGATCCGATCGAGATAGCAATCCCTGGACGGTTGTAAACCAGCGGAGCTCTTTCGCCAACGCAGCCTTGTGAGACTTGGACATCTTGCCGCAACGAACCGGGAAATGTATAAATAAAAACTATTTAGCAAACACCCTGACACGGCACAAAATACAGAAGCACTGCTCAAATAGATACCCTACCTATTAATAAAATTTAATTAGCAATGTAATTCCCAATTACAATACTATGTAGTGCATCTACAATACAAGTTACAATTAGGTTACCTACTTATTACAACAATACTAAATTTAAATTATACTTGGTGTATACAATACACACAAACCCGAATGCACATTCCACTATGCAACTGTATACATACTTGTAACTACATAAATTCAAGCCAAGATAACCGTATATTAGCTAACAAGTTGATTTCCAATCTATAATATTAACCGTTATATGATATAATGTTATTGGAGTACAAGAACAGCTTATATGTACCAAATTAACAATTTGTATTGATATTACCGAACCCTTCGAATCAATTATCTACTCAAAGCACTAAACATATCCAATGTAATTGCTACATCCATAACATGTACATTACAACCATGTAAAGCCTAGCTATGTTAAAGTTCAATGACACTGGGGCCGCCCAGTTCCACTGTTTAAATGAATATAATCCAAAGGTGGGCTACAACCACGCTCGATGCTACCAGAAAATGTTTATTAAAGGGCGATATTAGCACCTGGAACAGGGGCCCATTAGCTGTCCCAGATCTATACTCTAAAAATATCTTATATTCTATAAAAAATATATGCAAAACTTCCTACCAGACAGTTGTAAGATGACGTCATCTGCTGATCCTTGCACGAAGACCCTTTGCACGTGGCCTCCAAGATGTTCCGGTGCTGTGGCACGTTGTTTCACCTCCCCGATGAATCTACACACAAACCTCCTACCCCGGGATGCATCCAAAACCCAGAAAAAATGGTAAATGACAAGTCCGCTTGTCGGAAGCCGCGTGGACACAGGTTATGTCACAAACACAAAGGGAATACACTTCAAACGGTCTTCACACCAAAATAATGTGATATCTTGAGTAACTAATGTTTTTTAAGATGTCCGCACCTGATATTTAAGGAGTTATAATTAATTTAACAAATATTGGGAGAAAGCACTTCCGATCATCGGAATGGCGACCAGGCAAGAGAGCGCAGTGTTACCACACACAAAAAACAAAAACGTTGACCGAACACTCAACAGATGCGTTCTAAAAATATACATTTTATTCATAACACAGATGATGTGGTAAAGTGATTGGATAAATGGTACCTACGTTAGTTAAGATTTAAGGTGGGCCATACTAGTATATATGTATCGTACGTATTTATGTAGTGTATCATATTTAAATACATATAATATATATATTATTTTAGAACCTACTCTTTGTTTAGTTTTTAGACCGTTAGGTCGTTAGATATACTTTTAGGTTAGTAGTGTATGTTGACTATTATACAAGGTGAATTTGTGAACATCGTCCAAATTCATACTTGAGCCTTGATAAGTGCTAAGCATCATTAACCAATAACGATTTTTGTAAAATTCATAAAATTAAATTTCGACTCCCCATAGTGATTCATTCAGGACTGGGAGTGAATTACTATGGGAATTTGAAATTTCATTTTACGAATTTTACATTGTATTTATTATAGTTACATACATATTTATATCACTCTTTATACTCTTTATGCACAATAAACCAATGTATAATGTTTCCTCATCTCTTTCATTTATGGTTGACTGGAAGAAATTTCTTTCAGAAATAAGTCCGCCTTAGCCCTGTATTTCTCTTAATTCTAATCCGTATTTATCTGTGTTTTTGTGTGCAATAAAGTGTTTATTATTATTGTTATTATTATCCCGCTCAGCTGCCATATAATGCTTTAGGTGTTTGTGACGTCCTGATGGATTTGATCTCAATGAAATTTTGTACAAATCTTTATATATGTTTCTCTTCCCCCACCCTCCGACCCATCTCTCCTCAATAGGTGCAAGATGGCGAGATATTCAATATTCGATTAATTTGAGAAATTGTTTCAGGTAAAAACAGTTTTCCATGAAACGGTAACTGTTTATTTATAGAAAAATGTATAAACTTAGTCTTCTATAAATTAACGACGCGACATCTGTATTTCTCTCTATTTTTATTTCCAGTATAGATAAAAATTATACAACTTGTTTAACTTTGCGTAAAAACGGGGCAATATTCACGATATCCTGACAGCTACTATGATGATGTTTCATAAAATTTAGCTTTTTGGGCTGTATAGAGAGAGTTCTCATTCAGTTTTAACCTTTTGTATGAATGTTAAAAAAAATCCAAGCGTGAAGGGGCTTCTTAAGATAGGTGTCTGTATAAACGTTGTTACCTGATAAAATCACTTTTCGATCAGAGGTATGAGAATACATGCACGTACACGAAATAAATCAAAGGTTATGGAAGTTATCTATTATATAAATGCATACTAATACGTTACACGTTAGTTGGTAGAGCTGATGCCGGGTTTGACTGTGGAGGTACTACCATCTTACTCGCAAACACCGCCGAAGTCATTCGGGGGAGGGTAAAAGGACAGCTCCAAATATGCACAACCGGGTGGCCCACCATGCCTGGGACCGATTAATGGCGGTGTAGCCATCCCCAATGTCAGGCATCAAATAAAACAGACTGGTGACAAGCAGCGGCGTCACTTGTGAGAGTTATTCGGAAACCCGCCTGTCCAGCGTGTGTAAGTATGGGTATTACTCTCAGGAGGACCGCCAAGAGTGGGGAAATCTTGGACAGGCCTATGTCCAGCAGTGGACGAAGAGAGGCTGATGGATGGATGGAATACTTTAAATATAGAGAGGCTTATGGGTGTAAATGGACAGTTATCTTTAAATAAATCACATAGTCTAGTGATCATACTGAACAAATTTCTGAAGAAAATAAGATGAGAAAAAGAAAAAAAGAAACTGAAGTAAGTAACATAGGAACTGCCCGTTTAAAGTTCATAGAAGTTTTTCAAAACTATAGTAAGAAATGTTTGGTTGGAAAAGTTGTTCAGTTTGATTAGTAATTAATTTAGGGCGGGGTTTTCCCTATTTGTCTCTTTCAAACTCTTTTTAAACTGTGAAACTGTGAAAACAAAATAAAAACAAATATTATGTAATATTTCACTCTTGTATCGCAGCCGGATTGTGAATAACTCGCCTTTTTCCAATTAATCGAAACAGAACACTTAAATTCAAAATTCACTCAATAGTTATTCAACAAACCCTTTTATCTATGTTTTGTGTATGCTGCCATCGCAAAGTTTCTATTGGTTTCTGTAAATTAGATTTTCAAAATTCTTTAAATTAAATTTTTTTAACTTCTAATTTACAGAAAGCACTGTACGATAACTTATTATCCAATTTAAAAACTGGGATACTTTTATTGTGAATTCCCAAGGGATTACACTGTGGCCGCATTATCTTCTTCCACGCGGACGAAGTCGCGGGCAACAGTTATTAAAAATAAAAACAGTTTGAAATCGCGAGATTTCTGAGCGACCCGCTTCCACTGAACAGGATAGTCAAGTGTAAAGTTAAAACGTTGGAGCAGGACCGATTTCTTTGGATATCCTTGCCTTAAGTTTATTGATAACCCGAGATTGAGCAACTTATTTTGCAACAAGTAGAACTAAACTCTATGACGTTTCATTATTGTTTAAAATGGCGCGCTGTGAGGCGCTTTGAACCGAAATAACGCGCTCCCGAAAAACTGCGTTTTTATTAAATAACTCGGCTTCTGGTTGAAATAAAAACACGATTGTTAGATATCATTCAAACGAATTTCATAAAGAAAGAAACAACTAAATCTTGACATTGAAATTCAGGGGAAAATAATAAAAAAATAAAGTCTAAAATCAGTAAAATGGAGATTTGCTAAATATTTTATTTACAGTAAATAGGTATATGAATCAGTTGAGGTGGTTTGTTCAAAATTACTTTATAAACATTAGGAAAAAAATGTTGTATTTTCCTGATTATTGCAACAAAATCATCCAGTCTGTAATTTCCTTTCTATTTGCCTTTGTCTTCCTATATTTACATGACTGCTGATGGCCCACTAAGGGCCGAAATATATTTCAAGTTTTAAATTTTCTTTTATTTATTTTATATATTTAAAGTTATATTGTGTAATTCTAAATAAAAAGCTAATAGAGGCATATTATATATTTATTAAAGTATATTTACATCCGGTAAAAATACATGCCTAATCGGGCGGACGCTAAGTAATAGGGTCCCATTTGGCACCCTTTGAACACGGTACCCTAAAAAAGATAAAAGATAGGAGAGTTCCAGTAACTCATAACAACAAAATAAAGCAACCAAAGTACCTACAAACGTTACAGTCTGAAACACAAAAATATTTAGCGAGCTCTCGCGTCCCACTTTCGCCTCTTTGTATTACTATACAACATACCTACTACATATGCAGGTGTTAATCATTTTCGTTGAGTGCATACTTCTCTGTAGCTGCAATGGAAGACTTTTTTTACAGCTAAGCTTGATAAAACGAAATTTTGGAGCAGCTGAATATGAGTGTTTTAAATATACATTGAATACGTTGCTGAAACCACATGTTGCATCGATAATAAATAATACCTAAATTAATTTAGGAAATTTTGGGGCAGAAACCCTTGGGCTATGGGGACAAGAGGCGCGATGACTTTCCCAAGAAATATCCTCGCGCCTGGTCGACGCTTCTGGTGACCGGTGGGCTGGGGCCTACCTCGGACAGCGGATTAGCCTCGCAATCCAACGGAGTAATACCTCCAGCCTGCTGGGTACCCTCCCCTGTGGCAGTGATCTAAGTAATATTTGTTATTTAATATTGGGTACTTTTTATTTTATTTTCTTTGTAGTTAGTGTTCATTTTAAGTATTATTTATGTTATTAAAGTTTCTTTATATTGTTGGTGAATAAATTTTCAAGCTATACATAAATTAATTATAAAACAAATATTTTCTTTCTAATTGAATTTTTTCTTCTGTAGAGTTCTTTGACAAAATAGTCGTTTATTTCCAACTGTAAACGTCCAGCGGGCCTATTATGTACCTATCTTTAAATCGGTTACGAACTGGTTGCCTAATATTGCCTCTCATCAAAAACGTAGATAAAAACTGAATCACTGCAGTAAAACAGAACTTTCAAATTTGCCTTCAGTGTGTATTGAACTATTTACGAACAGTGACGTCACTTCAAGTGCGAACTAACGTTAGGCAATTCAAATTCGATAGTATAATTATGTATGTTTTTGATGATAGGCACCCAGTTGGCAACTGATTTAAAGATACATAACAGAGCCCCGCTGGACTACTGCTTAAAATACACGTTTTTTTTTCGCTAAAAAAAATGGTGGATCATCGATATAAGTACCTGAGCATGATTGTGTTTAACAAAAATATCGACTAGCATGATTATTGGTTAGAATCACGATTAGGATAACTGTTCAGTTCAGCTATCTTAAAAATTACGTAATTTGTGTAAGACAAATTATAAAAACATTATTGTACATTTCATCGCCCTTTTTACATACAGACGTATCTCATAAAAATCTGAACATTAGTTAAAAATGCCATTGTGTCCCTAATCTATGTTGTTACTCTATATATTTCCGAAGTTTATCTTGAACCTATCTCAAAATATATCTAAAATGGTCGTCACGTTATCTAGTTTTTTCGCTTTGCTACAAAAATGATAAAAGTGAGTGTATGTAAAACTAGGGCGACGATTTATTTCAAAAATTATTTATTTTCGCATTATCTTAATTTCATATGTTTCATAGGTTTCATAATGTTAGTTTAGATGTTTAAATTATTATTTAATTACTTTTAATTACTTATAATTTATTTATTATTTAATTAATAATTTGTTGGCCCAATGATGTGTAAGGAAACTGGTAGCCGAAGTTAATGTGAAAATAAATATTTGAACTAGAATGTTTATAAAAAAATTTGATGGTGTCAATCCAATCCAATGATTTGTACTATAATTTATTTTATTTAAAATTAAAAATAAAACCATCACTTACAATCACAAATATTTTAATAGCCATCATGTAGGAATTCGATACTGTTTTGATTGCATATTGAATAAGAAACTCATGAATAGATAATTATAAACCACTTAGCCTCAATAACAAAAAAATAATGTGTAATGGATCCGAGCGAGCCACGATCTGGAATCTGGACTGCGACCTAATGTTTTAATATTGTTTCAGCGATGATGAGAATTAAGAAGGTCAAGAAACTGTGTGTCATGTCACGAAAATGAAAAAAAAAGCGGACCCTAAAGCGCGACGAAAAGGCAATATTTGTCACGCGCATAAACACGCTGATGCGCAGCGTTCTAACAAGACCTTCGAGTGCGCACTTGATTCCTTATGCATGTAGCAAGGCCAAAGTCTTTCCATTTTGTGCGGGTATTAAAATAGTACATTGTGAACAATATGAGGAAAGTTTGAGGGAAGAAAGGGACTGCTTACCAACGAAGAAACCGAGGGCCTTAAGAGTCGGAGTTCCGAGATTGGGCAAAACAGGGTTCGGGGTTATGGCTTTTTAAGATTTTAAGATACTTTAACAAGTGGTATTTATTTTGTTCAGAAAATTGAATTCTTACCGTCTTAAAAAGCCATAACCCCGAACCCCGGATCTCGGAACACCGACCCTTAATTAATTAAGCATGCAAAGAAACAAATTAAACCTTAGTGAAATTGAAGATAATGTAACAAAAAATGAGTTCCCGTATTATTTTTGACGAACTTTTGTTAGTATAATTGTAATTATTTATTTAAGTACTATTTTCTCCTATTTTGTGTTATCCATCCGCCATCGCGCGGTTGGTCGTCGTTTGCAACATTACGGTTTGCAATGAGCGCTGATATAAACCTTATTTCGAAGTTATTTGCCTTATATTTGTAACTGCTAATTTTGCGGGAGTATGCGCCTTAACGTAAATACATACGAGTACACAGCTAAATTATATACTTTACAGACGATGGTTGTAAGACAATATATTCGTTTTAACATTGTTACTGAAGATTCCTAGCAATTTCAGCGTGACACGCATTTTGTAATAATTTAGAAATGAAATGGAATATATTTATTTATGTATTGTTGGTAAAAAGGTCGGTTTTAATTTAATATATATATTTTTCTTTTTTATATTTATTTATTATTGAAACAAAATGAAATTTTATAAAATTAAAACCTTTGCCTATAAAATAAAACTAACCTAAAACCCTTACAAAACCTATACTAAAAATAAACTAAACTAAAAAAATATCACTGTCATCTGGAAGGGTAACTAGAAGGCTGGCAGTGTTTGTTTTTTGAATGGCCAGACTGGTTCTCTGGCCAAGATACGCACCAGACTTCGGATCTCCACTAGCGTCGACCAGCCGTGCAGATAACTCTTTAAAAAAGAGCTTAGCATTTGGACCCTAAGACCCGAAGGTTTTGACACCAAAAGGCGCAAATACACAGTCCGACCCAAAGAGTACATTATCGACCTAAGGGCTGCTGCATACCTGCGCCGCTTATTTCCCTCGGCCGCTGCCGCAGCCGTACGAGCCCTGACGGCAGTAACGCTGATGCGGGACGGTATACTATTGTGTAATGTAATTAAATAATCTATGTCTATTAGTTTTATATAATAAATAATAATATTGGGAAATACATAAGGGAATAATAAAGGTTACATTTACTTAAACTGTATAAAAAAATACGCTCGAATAAAATAGAAAATATAGGAATAAGGAAAAAATAATACTATAAATATATAGAAAGAGAATGCTTCGGTGGTTTGGACATGTAGAGAGGATGAATGAAAGTAGAGTGACGAATGAAATTTATGGTGTGCAAGTCGAAGGTAGAGCTCGACCAGGCCGCCCTAGAAGGACGTTATGCTGATCAAATTGGCGACATATTGAAGAAGGGCAGAGTCAAAAGTAACCGGAATAGAGAAATTATGTATAAATATATGCAATACATATAATAGATATCGTATGACTAACCCAGTAACATTCATACTAATCAGTAATCAGGAACATTCATACAAAAAAAGTTTCCCTGAATGTTATCAATGTGCATTACAAACAAGAAAACATAAATTTACAAACAAATTAAAAGACAATTGATCTTTTCTAATTTGTAATGCACTGTCATAACATTTAGATTATCCGAAGCGATGGATTTCACTGCAAAAACATAATATTATACTTGAACTTTCCCCAAGACATGTTCCGATCTTGAGGTAACTAAAAGCAGCGGTAGAACGCTGGCCTCTCAATCTTGAGACCCAGTTTCGATCCCCGGTCGAGCATGCAACTTTAAGTTTTTCGAAATTTATGTGCATGGTATTTGTTTACCTAATGCTTATTATGAAAATACTGGAATATAACCAAGCTGTCTCTTTTATGCTGAAAAGTTATTTTTAGATTTGAAAAAAGGAGTGCTTTATTCTTATTTTAACTCGTTATAAGTTTTCGGTAACAACTGATGAACAATAGATTAAATATACCTTTGGATCTATTTGTATGGTTTTGTAGCTGTAGGGTTTATAATGCTTTCTCCATGATATACGCGATATTTAAATGGAAAATTCGTACACGCGCCGGGCGTGACTGGAAGTAGAGAAATGATGGGTTATTTTTGGATCAATAAACTGCAGAGTGCTCGGCAGAAAAATAGCAGCGAAGATTGTTTTATATGATTCTACGGCGAGGTTACAGTTAGGGCGAGGGTATTTGAAGAAATCAGTCCTGCTCCAACATTTTCGTTTTACAATTTTCTATCCCACTTAGCAGACTTGGCCACGGATTCTACGGCGAGGTTACAGATAAGGCGAGGGTATTTGAAGAAATCAGTTGTTCCAACGCTTTTGTTTTACACTTTTCTATCCCATTCTGCAGACTTGGCCACTCCAAAATTAGCGACACCGAAGTTTACTCGTATTTATAAACGTTCAAATGTGATTGGAAAAGAAAAAAAAAAGACTGCTAGACATAAAAATTCTTAGTTTTACCGTAACATTTAAGTAACTTCAACGCGTTTAAATATAAAACAGCAATGGATAGTCTATAATGTGTCACAAAAAGATCTGTCAAAACCATTAGTGCGTTTAAAAAGATACACTTTTATGTGTATATAAATATACCTATACTATATGGTATATTTCCTATACTCCAGTCGGTATCTTAACATTTTTAGACGTTTCATTGTGTAACTCTTATAAACGTGTATTAGAGACAAATTTTGATGAGCCACGAAATGCTACCAAAAAAGAGGCTAATAGGAGACCATTTTGATAGAATTCACGTTTGTGGTAAAATTAAACGTCAAAAATCTGGTAAGATACCGACTCTAGTATAATGTTGTAGGTGTTTTTTAACTGCTTACTAGATTTAAAATCTTTCTATAGTAACAGATAATTAAACTTTTCTTGATAAATAGAAACTTAGAGATAAATAAACAAAAAGTTTTTCTAAAAGTTGTGTTAATGTATGAAGAATGATGTAAAAAATCATGCCAAAAACCTTTATCATAAAAAATACGTTTTTAAATAAGGAATCAAAAGCTTCTTCTTAATGTCTATTGTACATAATAAAAATAAAATTCAATATGTATAACTTGCATTAAGGCGTCTGCCTTTAGCCTGTTCAATTTTTTCTTAATTTAAGTGAATTTATTGTTTGAGTGGCCTTAAAACAACAACAATTTTATCAATATTAAATATCAGTATTTTTGACGCAGTGTCTAACAAGTTCGACGGATCTTTTTGGGACACAGTAACAGCGATTAATGAAGGAATTTTATTGGATGATTCAAACAGATTCAAACACTATTTCTCAGTTAATTTTGTTTACTCTGGTGGTAGACTCAACCAGTTCATTTGAAGACAATTATGACATTTTATATAGAATCTGTAAACATATCATTACGGTATAACGGCAAAGAAGAACTATGACATTTCTTAAAAGTGACGTGAAAAAAAAAAACTTGTCAATGGTCATTCTTTCTTCTTTAAATCGTCACACTGTACTGAAGGGTAATCATGGGGCATCATTGGAGAAGAGACTGACTATCTGACTGATCTTGACCTTAAAATGTTTGGACTCTAGAAATAATATTTGATTTGTTGATCTAGAGCCAGAGGGCTAAGTCGGTATAATATTAATAGTTATTTTTAGTCAAGATTATATTAAAATAGGCACAACTATCAATGCCGTCTAATAAAAATAAATCGGTGATAATTTAAAATAAAAACTTGTGGCTTCAGCGCGACGTACCACGCCCGAGCTGGACCGTGGACAAACGCTCTAGCACTCACGGACTGTACATGACGTCAGAACCGAGAAACCGGCAAAAACAAGTATTACTATTTTGGTAATCAGTTCAAATACTTGCAGGTATATATGTTTTTGTCACAATATCGGAAAGTTTTCGTTCGTGACTGCCGAGTTAGCGGTGACCTGCCAGTATTATTGTAATAAATTCGGCCATATTTATTTCCTGAAACGAGGTCGAGGCCTGAAAAAGGTCTCAATAGTGTTTTTTCTGGGCATTTCACCTTCAGTTAAGATTAATCGCGGGTCTTTGGTTTATATTTAAAGGAGACGGATACGCTTCCATACATTCTTGGGCCTAGATATAAAAAGATGAGAGTGATGTCAATGAAGAGCTTATATGGGTATATTATCAAACCATCTCTGAAAATTCTGCGGATTTGCAATCTGAGAGCAGAGTTAAATGAGATATAGTAAAAGTGAGGTTATGCAACAAATTGACAATAACCTATACTTAACAGCTGATTTTTGAACGAGGAATATATCTAAATACACATCCAATTACGCAAATATATCTATAAAACAACTGGAAACACATTCAAAACGCAGACGTACTAAACGATACGAGACGAGTGATCACATCACAGACTACATAGAGTGAGTGATCCACAGTGATTAATGAATTCAATGATCATATATTAAAAATCTGGGAGTTGTCACTGTTAGCACAGACTAAATACATTTGTCAAACATATGTAAGTAATAAATCGATCTGTAAATGAGAATCGATTTTAAGATCTATAAAACAACTGGAAACACACTCAAAACGCAGACGCTCTAAACGATACGAGACGAGTGATCACATCACAGACTACATAGGGTGAGTGATTCACAATGATCAATGAATTCAATGATCATAGATTAAAAGTCAGGGAGTTGTCACTGTTAGCACAGACTAAATACATTTGTCAAACATAAGTAATAAATCGATCTGTAAACGAGAATCGATTTTAAGATTTATTTTTGTTGAGTAAGTTGATGTTCTTTTTTTTTTAAACTGTTGACATTATGTTAAATGTCCACAAAATTTTATAATTTTATTATTTGATATAAAAAATTTGTGGACCAATACAAATAGGTTAGGTTAGTTAAGAAAAATATTGTCTTTTTTTTTAAATTTCTTTTCTTGTTTTTATTACTATGGTATATTTTTCTTTTTTAATACTTGACTGATGACGGCCCACTAAGGGCCGAAATATATTTCAAGCTAAAAAAAAATATTTTATTTATTAATTATATTTAAAGTAATTTATGTATAATTACACATTATGTTAAATAATGTATTTATTCCGTAGAATTTATTCATTTTGAATCAATCATCCGGTGTAAGTGTTTTTATGTTCAAATGTTGAAATCATTCACCGTAATTGATTATAGTAATCGATACTCTATTTCATCTGTGCAATAAACTTATTTTCAAGATTTCTCGTCTCCCAGACTGTGAATTGGGCTGGTTTTTTATATTTTGAAACAGAAAAAAATACCGCTTTTTTAAACCATATGTCAACTTATTACAATTGGGCCCAGAGATCCCCGTCTCCTTTATGTCACTTTAAAAAAGTATTATTCACCTTTCCATAGAAATTTACCAAAATGATCAGTAGAAAATTTTGTAGAACCCAAAAGATAACCAGAGAAAAAAAAATTGTTTACTATTTCTTTTTTTTTGTATATTTGTTCATACATTATTAGCCTTGGTGTCACTTGTGCTCTGTGGTTCAAAAATTCAAGATATTCATTGATTAATAACTCAGAAGTCTTTTTTGATTGACGAACAAAAAGAACCGTGCGTTGCAAATCGAGTGAAAATTGGTCGAATATTTGGGAATATGTAAAATTGGGTTTTAACTATTTAAATGAAATTTTATTAGTACCTAATTTGTCTACCTACGACTACAATGGTACGATGTGTACGATGTGAGAATTAGAAATTATATAGAATATTAATAAGTTAGAAAGTAAAACATGGCATATTATATAGTATTTAAGATTATATTGGCGCGAAGAATGAAAAAAAAAAGTATTTTGCGTATCTATGCTGTGGACAGCCAGACTCCGTTTCAGAGGTTCACTTTTTTCAAGTTCACCGAATTACTTTTCAACAAAAAGTTTAGCCTCTATAAATAAATTATCAATGCAGCTGCAAAATAAAACACCATTCTGCATATTTTCACTTCATTTTCATTCAAATTTTCTTATTATTTATTACTTCATCTTGAACAAATCTGAATTTTCGCTTGGTTGGAGACAAGAGTAAAATATTACTGAGAATTCCAATTCTAAGAGGTATGTAAAGAATCTGAGTAAAGACAATTTTATTATAGTAAACAAGTTGAGTCTTCTACGGAGAAATCAAATTATAATTATTTGTTTGGCATTTCAATGTTCTTTAATGTTTATAAGGTTTCAAATTATATTATACAGGTTGGAAAAAATTCAAGGGCTCTGGAATATTCAAAGATATTCTGAAATTCCCTGGTGAGACAAGCAAATTTTAGAAGATCTTTGAATACAGTTTTGTTTCTTTTAAAAAATAAAGGAATGTTTCCTTTCAGTAAAATGAGCTAACTAAAGGATTTAAGGTAGTTCCCCTCCGTAGCCCTTAAATTTTTTCGACACTGTATAATTGGATTCAAAGAACATTTTGATGGTATGGAAAATCAAAGCGCGGAAATATTTTACTGAAGAGCTGGACGGTGATTATTTTTATTTTATTCATTTATTTTTTGGTAAAAGAGATATAAAAACTTGAGCTAATAACCATAAAGTTCACAGAAAAACCGCGAAGGTTTAAACGTTGATGGTGCTCTTTATTATAGAATTCTCTAAGCATTACGTTCTGGACCCCATAACAACCCCAAAACTATATATAATTTTAGAAACTTGTCGATGGCGCTAAATATCAATTGTTATAAACCACGGATAATAAAAGGTTATACGAATTCCACAGCGCGTGAGTAGAAGTCTTAACATGCTTTCTATAGACATTATAGTTAGATATCAATAACGCTGTACTTACTTCACAAAAAGAATAATCCCAGTCTTCTCAATAGCTCTGAAGATCCCCTTCCAAGAAGCCAGCATGCAGTACTGCTGCTTAGCAGTCAAAGGAGACCTTGGATCCGCGACCGGTGGAGCTCGTTCCATAGGATCATGATCTGTCACCTCCGACGTAGCTAACTTGCTTAACTCACATCCCATCGTTGAGATCACAAAAAAGTTCAAATAGGAAGATAATACTGGCTGGTTTCAAAACATACTTTTTTGTTCTGAATGGTATAATAAAACGATCTGACACTTTTATTTTTATTACAACTTTTTCAAAAGATTTCTTTTTTAGATCGTTTTTCCCGTTGCTATAAAGATAGAGATTTTTAGTGGTAGGACAATATTTTTATTTTTATGAATACACTTGGCATTGGCACTACTTTTAAAATAAATAGATCTAAAAACGTTTACCCAACTTCACGTCCCAATTAAATCTGAGATAAACTTAACATGTTTAATTGTAGGAATTTAAAATTGATCGGTCATTACATTAGCACTAATGACGTTTGGTATTTTTCCACTAACATTTTTCCTTTAATATTTTCACGATTACATTAATATGAAAGCGGTATTTTTGTACCACGTCCTGAGATGCGCGTTTCTTCTTCTATACAGATCCGATCACTGAAAATAGTATGATAATGCAATTACATTATAGTGTTGTGCTGAATAACGAGTTACTGAATACCAGCTATGCATACCGCTTTCTGTTATTTTGTTACTTGGCAAATAGCAGTAATAATGACCGTGCTTGATAGGACATTAACACGTTGGGTAGAAACCAATTTGTATAGCCACGTTATGAACCTGCCCATTAATACCTAAAGCGAGGGCAAATAGCTGTTTTACGAGCATGTGACCGCAATTTGTACACTAGCCTTAGGGTTTTGTAGAATAAAATCTGGAGCTGAATCGTTTTCTGAGATATCAGATGAGTATTTTTATTCAGAATGTTCATCTATGGAAGCAGTGTCCGTTAAAAACATGTTTTTTATACGGGTGGATATTTAGTGCCTAAATACCTAAAACTTGTGATAATACTCATCTATACAAACAAACAAATTTTACTTTGAAGCCAACCCTAAAATCGCCTTTATGTCATTGTCTTTTTGGTTGTTTGTACCTTTTTATGGAACAGCGATTTTTTCAGCTTTGGCTCTCTAGTAAATTTGTTACAGTGCAACTATATGGATTCAAGTTTATTTTGTAGCGTATGGATTCAAGTTTATTTTGCAAACTTGTTTGTTAGGTAGATAGGCTCCTTACGCCACAAAGTCATATGCTAAGAAAGGATTTTGTGAAATTAAAATTATTAAGGTATGATGATACAGAGTGTTGAAGTTTATATCCACGCGCCAAAAAAGCCTTGTCGAACTGTAGTATAGTTTTCGGCTTTTCATCGTCTAAAATACCATAGTGAAGCCAGCTGACAAAAGATGTCTGACATATAATCCAACCAATATAAGATAATCAATTTATTTTTCAGAGTTACCATGGAAGGCTTTAATAATTCATTAGTACAAAATAAGAAGAAATAATAAAACATAATTTTATAAGAAGAGTGTTTAAAACAAAGCGTTTTTTTATTTTAAGTTAACAATTACTCTGAAGTCTCAGTCAATAAATTTCTGTCACGCAAAATTCAATAGTTTTGTGGAAATCTCTAACATTGCGTGTGACTTTATTCTGAGAATGGAATGATGATGAATTGTTATGATTGTTATCTGAGATTTTTTTTTTTAAAACTCTGTGTTTTTGACTAAATGTTTTATAAATTACGATAAAAAATTAAAAATAATAACCTGATCGATTTTCTTGGCACCATCCCATCACTATCATCCATTCCCATAGCGTACGATACAATTGTATGATAATTTATGTGTCCTTTTTAGAATTATGGCATCCACACGTCAACAGGGTATGCAAAAATATCTGTTACGCAACTTCACTCAAGAATAACTCTTATGTGTTAATAATAGGGTGTTTAATCATGGTAAATGATAATCTTGTAAAAGTGAATTATAGATTTTAATCGTTTTCAAAATATGTGATCGGAGTTGGATATTAATATAGAGCTTTGTTTTTGTATTACCAAAGTGACACATAGGCCCACTTGCACCGTGCACCGTAACTCAGGTTAATAAACTTTTCATGATATGTCCCTATGTCTATGGTTTCATGTGATATGACCAAGGGCAAAATAAAAAAGTAAAGTTAACCTGTCTTAAATTGTATGGTGCAAGTGGGTCTTTTAAAACCTTTCCATTTAAGGCGATTACCATCGCCAAATTAGCAGCTCGATATTTGTCACTACAAATATCAACGGAAACGACATTGAAATAACGTTCATATCAGCGCGCAATGCATAGTGGCTGTTACGACGCTCGCTGCGTCCTTGATAGGGCGAAATAGGAGAAAATTATACTTTTCACTTGGACGTGATTACTCGATTGAATAATCTTATGTTATGTTTATAGCTATAAAGTTTATCTATTTATCAAAGCATAGATGAATTCAATCGGCCAAGCCACTCAGGAGCAGTAAGGAATTTGAGGTCAAAAAACACCATTCAGTAAAAAAAAAATTCATGTAGAAGTTTTGGTCGTATGAAAAAGAAAAATGTTGCATATGTTGTCTAAGAGTTGATTATTCATAATACATTTTTTCATTGTTTTTAGTTTGGCCATAAACGAGGAGTAGGCTTTAGAAAGTACCCATTTGGCAATAGTAAGGCCCTTAAGAGCTTCGTGTGCGTAAAGATTTCTAAAAACTTTAATTATCTTTATAGTTTGGTATTACTGTTGTGTGTTTCGTCATTTCCGGATTAGTCGCTTATGATTTTCTATTAAGGGGAACGAAAATACAAACAGAAATAAAATGTCAGCTTTCGGATGATTTTGTTGCAATAATTAGGTTACGTATAGCCATAAAAAAAATACATGTTTTTGGTTGAACTTTAAGGTATTCATTTTCCACAAACCACGTTAATCGATTCATATTTGTACTCTCAATGAATTTTTTTGTAACCCTCTATTGCACACTTCTTATCGATTTTGTTTCAGGTATCGCTTTCGCGATTTTGTTGGTTTTTTTTTAATAAAATTAGTGTGAATGATATCTATTCATTTTCCAAATACCACGTTATTCGGGTCAAAAAAAGCACCCCCTTTTTCCAAAAATACGTAAATCCACTGATGCAGTCAGCGGCAGCAAGATATTGTCAGTCTACGTCTAGCGCTGGCGCCCGTAAGACGTGGAACCTGTGCCCTTTTTTGCAAGCTATAAATATCTCCCAAAACTACTTCAAAACACATTGAAATTAATTTTATAAAGTAATATTTCGAGGAGCATCATATTCCTGCCGTTAAAAACTCAACAAAATATGCGTATGAGTGATTTAGCTACATCGTGCCATAGTCATAACAACAAAACTGAATGAATTTGGATTGAATTCATACTTTTATGCGGGAAAATAATATATGTTACTCTAAAAGAATAATTTTGTGAACATTATTGAAACCCAAATTAATTTACTTATACTTACTGAGATCTGTATTTCGTGAAATTACCCTCTAGTATTGGCTCACCATTTCAGGTCCAATAAGAGAAGTTTTTTGCAAATTATATAGGTACACTTACTTGGGATAAATCGCCAAGCATTTAAACTATAGAAATTTATTTTGAAATATTTACAGTGCATGGCAAAATTATTAGATCGTAGATAATCCTGTCGGTACATGTTCAGGTTCTGTTACGCAAAATGAAAACAATGAAACTCTTTTAGGATTAATTTGTTATCCCTATGTTTGTCTGTCTGTCCGTTTGTCTAGACAATTTTTTCTGGGTAAAATTAATAAATACCAATATTAACGGCCCTCTATAGAGCTGTAAAAACATACTTTTGAGGTTTTTATTTATATTATGTTTTAGGTTTTTACGTTTTTTTTTTTTACGTTTTTCATACAAATTTTCTCACTATGAAAATGTAGGGATGAACACTTGAGATAATATTTTGCATTTAAAAGTCAACACAGAAAGGAATTGTTGAACAAATAATGTAAAAAATATGAAAACCATGTTGTTCTATTCTAAAGGGATTAATTATCTACTGTTCAATGTGGCGATAGCTTTGTTTATTTTTTTCCTTAAATTATTTTTTACTAAGATAACAAATAGTTTAATACAAGGTTTTCCTTAAGAGGTCCCTTTACCCCTGTATTTTTCTTAAAATTCATACAATAGGTATAAATCGAATGTGAAGTCTACAGCTTATTTTTTTCATATCTTTTTTCATGAGTATATTTTAGTGACATCTAACTACGTATCTATACAGCCCAAAAAGCAAAATTTGATAAAACACTATCATAATAGCTGTCAGGATATCGTCAATATTGCCTCGTTTTTACGCAAAGTTTAACAAGTTTGTATATTTTTATCTATACTGGAAATAAAAAAGAGAGAAATACAGGCGTCGTTCATGTTAAGATGACTAAGTTTACACACTTTGCTAAGTATAAACAATTACCGTTTCATGGAAAACTGTTTGGACCTGAAACCATTTCACAAATTCAATTAACTTATTTTGAATATCTTGTCATCTTGCACTTCTTGATGAGAAATACAATTTCAATAAGTAAAAATACAACTTTTAGTTAAGAAAACTTATAGTTAAAAGTCTGCTGTATGCATTAACATATTTTTAATTATATTACAATAGTAATAAAATAATTGGCTTATCCGTCGTCGTGATACCAGCCGTAAATTTCTTAAATAATCTGATATCACGCTTATGGAAAACCCAATTATTTTGAAGATACCATAATATCATTAAAATATGTTTATGCATATAGCAAACTTTTAACAATAAATTGTCTTAGCTAAAAGTTGTACTTTACCGTTATAATTATTTCTTAATATTTTGTTACAAATTCGGAGAAATAGCCCTTAAGGAAAATCTTGTATGAAAATATTTGTTATCTTTGTAACAAAGAAAAAAATAATAATAAACAAAGTTATCGCCACATTGAACAAACAGTAAATTATTAATCCCTTTAGAATAGAAAGATATGGTTTTATATTTTTTACATTATTCGTTCTACAGTTCCTTTCTGTGCTTTCTTTCAAATGCAAAATATTATGTCAATTGTTGATCTCTATATTTTCATAAGGAGAAAATGTTTATGAAAAAGTTAAACAAAAGGCCATAAAAACGTTATAATATGTATATTTTACAGGGCTGCAAATATTAGCATTTATTGATTTTACCCAGAAAATTGCCTAGACAAACGGACAAACAGACAAACATAGGGACAACAAATTAATCCTAAAAGAGTTTTGTTTTTTCATTTTGCGTAAAGGGACCTGAACATTTCAAACTATGATACAAATAAATTTCTATATTTTAAACACTTGGCGATTTATCCCAAGGGTAAACAGGTGTCCCAAAAGTCAACGCTTTCCCTTGGAAGGCTGGTAGGCCAGCTCATGACTGACCAGAATATCAAATTATGACCTCAGCAAAAAGTAGATAGTCTTCGAGTTGATGGTACTTTTATAAATTCGAATAGATTTTTGAGAGTCAGAGCTAACCAGTTCTAAATTCTAAGAATAAAATTTTTGTTGCGCAACTCTGAATAGTCATGCTATTGATAAAGTCAAAAATAAACCTTGAAATGCTGTTACATCAAGAAGAAAAATAAAAACCCAATTTATGAGCAATTCTTTGTAATTAGGTTAGTTCGATACCACACCCTGAAAAAAAATGTCCTATGTTAGTTTTGCAAATTGTCTTAAATAACGGCTCATCAAATATTGTTTTTCAAATGATCTGGCAATTTCTGTGTATTACTTTTGAAAAAAAAGTTATTGCTATTTTACTACTAAAGGAGCTGCGTATTTTTTTAAATAATTAGAATTTAGAATGAAAGAGTGGCGGGCAGTAAAAATATTTGACGTTCATTAGAAATGCCATTTAACACGCGTTAGAGTGAGATAAATAGTGACGCTATTTAAAATGAGTTGGAATGAGATAGTAACGCAGTTAAACGTGGTTGAAAGAGAGAGGCATATTTGATATAGGCTACAGTGAGATAGATAGTGACGTGGTGCATTCCTTCTGAGAATATTTGTTAGTGTCCACTTTTTGTAATAACAACTTTAGTAAAAAAAAATTGTAAAGAAATTTTTGGTCCAATTTATTTTCCCGCAAGTGTAAAACTAGCTCAACGGGCGAAAAATATTTAAAGAATGGGTAATGGTGACAATTAACCGTCACGATATTATTATGTATCTCTAAAGGAGTGTCTGAAATGTTCCGAGGGTCAACTGAAAAATCAAACACTCAAAAAACCACTTTTAGCCGACCATAATAAATTTACGTCCCGACGTGATAGCAAGTAGGATCAATGCCGTGTGACGATGATCGAAATACACTAATAAATTAGATAAAATAAAATACGTATTACTTTTGACCCTGCCTCGTCCACTCTATTCGTATTTTTGCTATGGTGACGCGAGCTTAGAGACCGGGACGAATTTCCCCCCGCGCGCTATCGTAAAATAGAATAGGCCACGCCCGGAACTGGTTTTTGTTTTGGCTATGTCATACTCTTAATGTTGTTTGATATGGCACAGGAGTAGGCTAGATCGATAACACGTCATGTACCTTTAATGGCAACCACGGTATGTATATACATACACACAAACAAAAAATATTCGTAGCTTTATATTACTTGATTTCTTTTGATTCTTATATTATATAATATGTTATGAGTAATTAATGAATTTTCGTCAATATACATTTATATATTTGTGTAAACTGTTTATGTAGTTTATGTATTTTATTATATACTATAACTTTGCTTTAAATGTTTATTAGGATGTTGTCTAGTTATTTATTATTTAAGTACTATTTTCAATATTGTCCCTTTTAAATAGTATGGCACTACCCTCAACAATTTCCTCATTGCCAAAGGTTAGTTGGTAGAAAATACTAATTAATATTAAGCTCGCCTTTGTACAATAATTTTATTCTGTGCAATAAAGAATTGTATTATTATTATTATTAGCTTTGTAGAGAAACGAGAAATAGTACAAAAAAATTACTATGAATATTATATTCTATGCGATTTAAAATTTGAAAAAGTGTTTATATAATATTTAATGTAGTCCATATTATTCAGGGTATAAAAAAATAAAACGCTTATTGGGTCATTTATTTTTCCGTCTGTACTTCATCCTTTTTTCCAGGAATAGCTCAGATGCATAAACATTTAAAACAAGTCTACGTTAATAAGTTAAACTGTGATCAATGTATACTTATTTTTTTAGAGTTATGTAGTACCTAAAAGGTACAAAGGGAACCTTTATGGTGACGAGGCTCCATTGTTCGTCCGTCCGTATGTCACAGCCTCATAACTTTAGCACCGTTAAAGATAAAGACATAAAATTTCAAAAAAAAAATATAGCAATAATTTGCCCACGTATCACAGTGTAAAAAAAAATTATGAAAAATTTGAAATTGTTCAAAATATTTCCAAAACAAAAGTAAGAAAAATAAAAAGTATTATCCTAAAAATACAATATGGGTATCAATGTGTAGATATTATAAAGTTGAGTGTAAAAATATATACTTTTACTCTGTTTACTGGTACTGGTTTCGAGAAATTTATAAAAAACCACAAAAATAGAAGTTTTTTAGACCACAGGTTCTAAAATACGGCTTATTAAACCTAAATCTTGAAATGGTTTTTGAATTAACACACCTTAAGGTGGATGGTCCAAGGCAATCTTCATACAAACTTGTGGGAACCAATAACGACGACAGAAGTATTATTATTTAATTCTGTTACCTTTTTCCACACGTTTCATCAACTTTACATCCGCGAATAATCAGTTTTTTCACAAACTTTTAGAATCTAGTTTTGTTATTTAAAACTTTTGTAATCCAATGTATGAAAGTTTTTAATTGCAAAAATTAGACTGTTAAAACATTTTGTTTTTAAGAAAAACTGAATACTTGCGAGTGTAAAATTATTTGAACGTATAGAGAAAAGTAACAGAACGAAACTGTACTACTTTTGTCGTCGTTATTGGTTCTCACAAGATTTTTATAAAAACTACCTTGGGCCATCGACCTCATAATTCAATCTAAGCGAATTGGAAAAAGTCTATTAGAACGCAATTTCATTAAAAAATTTCATTATTGGCTATGTTTTGAGCATGTCAATTCGAAAATGAAAAGGAATTTAATTATTAAAGTTTTTATAAAAGAATGAAAAGACAAGTTGTTCAATTTCAAATTGATACTTTTAATCTGATAATATTAACTTTTGTTTTATTAATCTCATAGATTCTAGTATGGTCTTTCCTATGCGAGATGATTACATTCAATTCGAAGTTGGTATAGTTTCCAAGAATATAAAATACATTCAGGATATTAAGAGCGGTTTCGCAGCCGGATTGTAAAAAACCCACCTTTTTCTAATTAATCGAAACATTTTGGAATTCTTATTTACAGAAACCAATGGAAACTTTGCGATGGCAGCATAAACAATGCATAGGTTATAAGGTTTTGTTAGTAACTTTTATGTTCTGATTCGATTTATTAGAAGAAGGCGGGTGTTTCACAATCCGGCTGTGAAACTGCTCTTAATCATATGTGAAATTTATTTCAGGAAAAAACTGAAGGTATGATTTCTGATAACATCAATAATTTCCGTTTGTTATGTATCCCAGAGGAACTATACACCGCCATTCAAATAAATTCCTCAGAATTTATTCCGAGTGATAAAGACTACTTTTGATCCTCTAAAAATAGTAGTTTATGCTACAAGGGCGAAAAGGAACAAATTAAGAGGACGATTTAAAACACGAGCGCAGCGAGTGCTTTAAACGTAACCGAGTAATTTCTTGCTCTTACGCCCGTGTATCATACTACGTTTTTCAATGCATAGTGTGAGGAAATAAAACAAATATAATCAAAGAAAACAATTTAATTATTAAAGTTGAAAGTTACATTGTAACAATTTTGCAATTTAATCATTGGCTCAAAAGGACTGTATCCAGAGCCGTTAAACAGTGGAAAAAAAGTATAAAATTTATGGTACACAGGAAAGGTTGCAGGTTAGCCAACTTCTCGTAAATAAAAAATAAATAAATAAATAAAGCCCTAGGGCAAAATAATCGACTTTCTGTTCGGTTTTGATGCATAAAAAGTGGGCCTTTACGAGCACTTGCATTGAAAAATATTTAAACAATCTTTTTCTGAAGTTATGCATCTAATCTCTAATATAATATACCACTGTGGTAATTGATCGTTTATTAGATATTTGTTCGAATCTAGCTAAATGTTTTTGCAATGTTTTATTATAATATTTAAACTTCAGCTGTAGTTTTTATTGCAGAGATCGCTAGCAGTATTTTCGTAGTGTTTAATATGAATACTTTTATCCCAAAGTTCGATATTGAATCTTCATAAATAATTTATTTTATGGCAGTTCAAAATCCTAGCGTCAGCTTTTTATATATAATTTTGTTCATAGCGCGTGAGAATTCTAGAATTGGTACATTATTTACTGGGGAACTAACATATTTAAGTATGTTCATGTATTTTTATATGAATATTAATTTTAAATCACATTATCAATCTAAATTTCTAAACAACTTAAAAATTTAAAACTTAAAAAATAAGTGAAACTAAAACTACTATAAGATTAAAATGCCTAAAAAATAAACCTAATTAAGAAAATTGTATAATAATGATAATAATAATAACAAACTTACCTGAAATTTTATTCATAAACTGAAAATTTGGTCTAAATCGCTGACCTGCGGGAGGGTCCCCAAGATACTGGCGACATTACCTCGTTGTATTGCGAGGCTTAGCCTTTGGCCAAGGTACGCGCCAGCCCTAGGGTCCCTTGACGTGTCGATAAGGGGCAGCGAGATTTCTTTGAAAATTCGTTATAAATATTATAATATATTATATTATTATATACAAAACATATAACATATTTACATCGTCAAGACTCCGATGGCCCTGGTGTCCCGGATAATCGAGTCAATTATCGAATCAAATGATGACTCGATTCCGACGTATTTATTTCCTTACACCAAATGTAAGTAATGAAATCTTTTCATTGAGTTGTCAGGCTGGGGCTACATGTTTTACTTTTTACGTATTCTATTGCAGCGCGTATGCAGTGCCGCTGAACATCTAACATGTCATTTTAGTAGGCGAAACGTGATACAATATTTTTCAGTTATAAAGCACTCCCTACATTATTATTACATACGGCTTGAACACTCACGTGTGATTGTTGTTGACTATATGCCAACCATTTCACCGATACAATTTCGGCATTATCAAGGCGAGTGTCGTTCTTAGGACGACGACGCGGCGTTCACCGTCGTTGTCAAACGGGCACTGGCATGTGAACGCCGCGGTGAACGCCGACACAACGACGGTGAACGCCGCGTCGTCGTCCAAAGAACGACACTCGCCTTGATAATGCCGAAATTGTATCGGTGAAACGGTTGGCATATAGTCAACAACAATCACACGTGAGTGTTCAAGCCGTATGTAATAATAATTTAGTATGTCAGCTCACGCGAGTTTTAATAATATTACACTCCCTACATGCTTATATGCATATGGTGTTAAAATAAATAGTTTTTTATATACCTAGTCCTGCCATAAGTTCTGTTACTTACTGCATTAAAAAAAAATGCAAGGTTCCAAGAAAACTCTAGCACATCAATCTATATCCATAGGATAGAGTAGGTTTCAAACTAGAATTGATTGTTATTTTATATCATAAAAAATCAACTTTTGAGCAAGTCTCAAAGTTGCAGATTTTGGTTGTTAAAATACGAAAGTATTTGGGGTTTATGATATTCCATAGATATGGATGAAAATGTGATAAAAGTTTGATCTTGATGCTTGTAATAAGATGGAAAATGTTGTTTTTTAAGCAATACATCTTGAAAACTCGATAGAAACTAAAAAATGCTCGATAGAAAATAAAAAATGCTTCTGAGACATCCATTGGGCGTGATTTGTTCATATTGATGGTGCTGTAAAATTGTCTCCCAAAAATTTTCAAGCCCATGTTTTTGTTTTCTAACATCGATTGTCTAAGAGACAATTCAAATTGTGAAAGCTAGGATCAAAAAAGATATAAGGCCAAAATCCCAAATTATTTCGCGTATTTTAAGATATTGGCTTCGGACTGCTTCAAGGATGGTTTTGTTAAAATGTTAATTTGCTTTAAGCAGCTACAATATTTTTTATAGTGACTATTACATATCCAACAAATTCCATTAATTAATTTTACTAGATTCAGTCTGGGATGGAAAATATCAAATTTAATGTGAGTCACAGAACTTTTGGCTGGACTAATTAATTTAGCACATAGGGAGTGCGTCATGTGGTAAGTAACAAAAAAAAATGTATATACCAAGTTTCACCTACGAAAATGGCATGTTCGACGTTGATTAGCCCTGCATACGCGCTGCATTACGGTAATTGGGCCGCTGCTCTTTCGAGCTAGAACAAAACAAACTGAACGTTTCTAATTTTCTATACGTTCAAATGACCGAAAGAAATACAACGTATTGATTTCAGAAAAACAAAAACTTTTTAACGTTTTTAAAAGTACTATCGAAGGAAAATGTCTGAGAATTGAGATAGCATACTAAATTTATATTTTGTGCAAATACACAAGGTGACTTTTTGATCATCGTCCAAATTCATACTGGAGGCTTGATAAGTGATCAGTATCTTGGATCAATAACAATTTTTGTGAAATTGGTAAAATGAAATTTCGGCTTCCCATATAAATTTAGTTCCAGTCCCGAGTGAATCACTATGGGGAGTTGAAATTTCATTTTACGAATTTCACTAAAATTGTTATTGATCCAAGATACTGATCACTTACCAAGCCACCAGTATGAATTTGGACGATGATCAAAAAGTCACCTTGTATATTAAATACTTTTTTTAAATCTATAAAAATGAGGTGCGAATAAAATAAAACACTATTTTCAAATTATATTTATTTTAAAATCAATAATAACACTTTACACCAATCTTAAATTTTAAACATTCTATGTTACACACATTCATCTTTTATGCTGTTTACAATATTAATGTACTTACATACAATATATATACGAGTTATTCTACAAAAATAAATATGGTCAGCCACAGACAAAGTATGTGAGATTGGATAGTATCACCTACTGAACAAAATCCTATCACATTCTAATTTTTAACTTACATGAGGAAGTTGTACTTTTAATCTGTGGCTGACATTACGTCAGTGCCACGTCAAACTGTACCTGTGTGTACTTTTAATTTATCTCACGACTAGAGATGTCAATAATGGTTGAAATTGTTTATTAGTTAATAATTAATTGATAAAAAAAATATCGATAATTTTATTGGTTGAAAATATTCGTATATATTTTTATTGAATGCGACCATTGAAAAAAACTATTAACGAATATTTTCACCCATAAAAAATACTCTTTAACTTTTTTACTCCCACACACCTATCGAAATGGTTCCAAGTAGGTTATTTTGCAAAACAACTTCACAATCTTCACATTTAACAGAAAACAACAACAACGCGACGAACCGTCCTAACAAAACTAACCTAATAATCAACCAATAACCAATCGAAGTATGTGTTAAAAATATCAATTATAAATATCTGCAGGAGAAGATGATATGATATTTTTATTCGATATTGTTAATTGTGTTTATTGAATATCATGGTTAATTTTCAATATTCGTTAAATTTAATGGTTAATGGTTATATTCATCATCTCTACTCAAGACACGGCAGCGCGGCGGGTCAAGCTTGGTATAGTATTCCGTGCACGTATACATTGCTGAAGTATGTGTGAGCTAAAAAAAAGATTAGTAGCATTTACTGATACCGAGACGACCGCACTTCACTTTAGGTAGTATACTCGTAATAAATTTTCAGAAATGTTTGGCCTGTTTTAAAGTAAAGTAACTAACTTTATATTTTAGTGTTTTCACAGTAAGTCTTTCAGGATAAATTGAAGGGTACATGCAGACAAAGAACAGAGAATGTTCATCTGAGTACAATTCGCGAAAAAACGCATTGTTAAGTTGGACAGTATAAGCAACTTTTTAATGAGACTACATATAGTTGAAATATTACAAACTTCATTAATTAATGCCTCATGTGAAACATTTATTATTTTCTAGAAGTTTTACTAATTTCTTAATTTTTATACACAAAAAATTTAAAAAGCCTTGGTTGTGTCACATCAAAAAATGTGCTTTTGTGTGATATCCCTGTTGTATTCCGGTGTTTTGTGATTGAAAACAAGACTACCATAGACAATAAATGCGAGGCGTGTCCATTGAAAAAACTCGAAATTGAAAAAATATGACATTCCTTGTCTTCCGCTGCACCCTTCAATTTAACAGTCAAAGATCTTTCTTCTTTATTATACACACACGGAAATATAAATATAAACCAAATTACAGTGAAAATAGATGCATAATGGCGAGCTTATCTCTAAACAGAGATTTCTGACAGCAAAACCATCATAGTAGGAAAAAGTGACATAAACGAAGTAATAATCATACACGTGTACACAAAGCTTTGGTGGTTCGGATATCTGAGACCGGAAAGGTCGAATAAAACTAGCAATAGACGTCTGATATTGAATCTTTCTAAAGACATTTTCAGTAGATATTACATAGATTATATTTTTTTTTGCGAAATCCATCGCTTTAAATACTCTAATTTTAATTAGAGTGCATTACAAACAAGAAATCAATCAGAAACAAATTTAAAAGCACAAATATTTTATCAAGTAGATACAAAAAAAAATCGGTGTACAGATATGGTTGATAAATTCGTCATTCCAGATACGAAACTCCGTAGCGCAGTCGGTAGCGCACCTGTCATGTGAGCAGGAGGTCGCAGGTTCAAATCCTGGCCCGAGAAACTTAAAAACAAATATTTGTGCTTTTTAATTTGTTTCTCATTGATTTCTAGTTTTTAATGCACTCTAATAATAATTAGATAACACATAAATTACAGCAACCTTGTCAAACAACTATACCTTGTCCAATCTCTGAAGATAATCAATAGAATGAACCAGTTCAGTAATTGAAATAAGATAAATAATTATCATTGAAATACAACTATTACTCGTTAGATAAGATATAATTTTTATAGCATTGTAAATCTAGTTTATTTTATCAAAAATCTCTTTTCAAATTGATATACTTAATACAGTTTTAGTAAGAATTTGGTTCAGTTTTGTTTTACATCTTAATTCAGATTATAAGATTATTCTGAATTAATAAAACTACATAATAACCTTGTACAAGGTTTTTATCGTAATAAATTTGAATAAAAAGTATATATATGTGTATAAAGTTATTGTAATAAATTTAAATAAAAAGTATGTATGTATATTAGGTACTAAGCTTAAAAATTTATTAACACAAACAGATTTAAAATATTCATGTGCTTTAGTCGATAAACAAAAAAAAAAAATTTTTTTATTCTCCAATCGTTAAAACGGAAGACTTAAAAATCTATCTTAATGCCAAATAAGCGTTTTACAACAATAACCTAATTAAAGTTAATTATATGTAGGTTACCAACAAAGAATAAAATTATTCAAAATGGGGCCAGCCCGAAAAAAAAATCGTTTGAATAAAATATAGTTTGATTAAAATATAGTAAGATATCAAATAAAGAAACAATTATCTTACCTTGAAAGTAGATATATAATTACTTAGAAAGTAAAAAAGGATGGTGCCAGCCATTAGATATAATTTACACAATATGTGTATAATTATTATTAATATGACGCAATTAAATAAATTAAAATTTTATTTCACATTCATTAACTTGATACGTATGTATTTTTTATTATTATATTCAATCATTCCTTATCATCATGAAGGTATAAATGACATCAATACCGACATTTTTTTAAAAGTTCTTGAAATATCTTTAAAATTATTAAATAAAATAAACATTCAATATTTGCACCAAATAGACCAAGTTATTGCGAAGACATAACTTTAAGTAAATACTTGTACAACATAAAGCAAACAAGTTATAATTGAATAACGTAATGTAAGATTTTGATTTATAACGGGCTAAAAAATATTAAAAAGCACGTTTTCTAATAAAAGTGTTAAAGTGATAGTACATAATTTGTTGTTTGTATTTATTCAGTGTAAAGATAATATTTGCTATGAAATGTAAGTAAGTACAATCGTGGAAAATATATGTCTCCTTTTTCTTTTATAGTTACATAAAATTGAAACTTTTAGTTTCAAAAACGTTATTGGTATATTTCAAGACTAGACAGGTATGTTCTTTGATTCTATACATTGTAATAATTTAACAATAAAAGTGATGACCTTATTAGCGTAGCGCCTTTCTTGCACATTTTAAATTGACTTTACATAAATTCAATTTTTTTATACTTATACGGACACACTTTTAAATTTAATTCACATAATACTAAACATTTATATATCTTACATAAGCGTTAACATTGTAAATACATTTATAAAAGTCTATAATCTTGTTCACTTTCTTCTAATTGGTTGTTAAAATTGACACGATGCTACGCGTAGTTAGCTTATTTCTGAACTTTTTGAATGGGAATGGCCACCAAGCTAATTTTATTTCACATTTAACTTCTGGCAGTTACAAAACTTTTTTATGAGTGTGCTTCAGCTTGATTGCAATTTAGAAAGTTATTTTTCGTGTAAATGTTCACGTCGTTGAGTTAGGTACGTTGCCTCCTTTCTCATAGCCTTCTATTAGTGTTTCTAGAATGAATTTTATAGTTATTTTATAAATACTTTCTACGTTTGGTGTGTATCGGTCGCCCAGGGTGCTTTCGACTGCAGCTAGGAATGGCGCCTCAATTTTCTGTAAGCAAGAAGAACGTTTTTATTTATATCGTTTATTATTACTATATACATATTATATGTTTGTATCTGGGACCCAGGAATACGATATCTAATACATATATATAAAAAGACAAGTCCTAACTAACTGACTCATCACTGACTGAGGTGCACAATATTCACGATTGCCGCCGCTACGAATTTAGAATATTCGTTATATCACTTTTATCCATACGCAGTGTTTGTGTCATATCTAAATAAACCATCCCTTGATAATGCCGATGAGGTGAAACTAGTCGGGAAATAGTGAAATAATAAGTTGTGAAACAGTTCAAGTGGTTTATTCATCTATGATTACGTAAAGATTACAGGAAAAAGATAAGAGTTTCGTACTCTAGCTTTTGTTTTTTAACTGTCTATCCTGCTCTAATCAAATGGCGCGCACGAAAAATACAATTTTTTTGAAATCGCGGCTATATTAAGACATTAACTATAATTTCTTTATGTAATAAAGACGGTTTTTTCTAGTAGTTATCTGCGTGTATTGGTTTCATTTCATTTGGTTTTGAAATACTTTTTTAGCGAAACTCATGCTTTTTTAAAAGTGATATAATCATGATAAGTTGGAAAGTATATTAATTTATAAAGTGTCGCACTAATATTATAAATGTGAAAGTTTAGATGGATGGATAGATGGATGGATGTTACTCCTTCACGCCGAAACTACTCAAACGATTAGGCTAAAACTTTGCAAAAATGTAGTTCTAGACCTGGAATAGGACATAAGCTACCTTTATCCCATAAATCAGTTCCCATTGGAAGGCAATGGGGTGTCAAGTTCCTGTAGAAAAGTGTTGTACTGTTACTCCTTCACGCCCGTTGAATATTAGTGGGATGGGGTAGTGAAGATGGGATGGGATGGGATAGTGGCATTAGTGGGATGGGATGGGATGGGATTCGATACGACTATACAAAAACTTAAAAACGCGGGTGAAGCCGCGGGCAAAAGCTAGTAATTAATATTTTTTATGACTTTAAAAAATAAGCCAAAACTTTTTCAAATTTTTATCATCTTCATCGAAGGAACTAAATCCAATGCAAAACCGAATTTTAGCATTGTGGAAGAGAAATGTATGTCGTGATTTTCGCTAATATTTCGATACGATATCGATAAATGATTTTGAGAGTGGTGTTTTGTAATATTCCCATAGCTACGCAGGAAAAAAAAACCTAATCAGTCTAATCTAAGTTGCACCGCATACGGACTTACGGACAGACAGTCATCAAAGTTTAGCTATAAGAGTTGCCAGGACCGAAAAAGACACTAACTAAATGACAAGATTAGGAACTCCACGAGCAAGACTTCTTGACTTACCCAAAAATACTCGACTTTGAAGCCAGGTATCCTCCGATGGCTCGCTCCCACCTGGTGAATGTATTCGAAGAAGTTGTCCAAATCGTCCAGAGTCTTTATGCCCTCATCCAGGGTGTTCATCACATTGTTGGCGTGTTCCGCCAGCTCCATTGAGTTGATCTGCTCCTCCTTCGTGCGACATTGACGGAACTTCTCAAACATGTTCAGCAGGTCTTGGTTCTCTTCGAACAGTCTGGAATGGATGGAGAGGATATCGGTTAGATATTTATTTTATTTATTTATTGTTCCTTAAATTATTATAAATCTTATCCTTAAATAAGTATCTAGACAATACAGAAATATTTCGAAAGAATTATTTTAACTTATCAGGATAGTCCGATGGTACCTATGCTAGTGTTAACTTAACACTGTACCATAGATACCAACGTATATGTCGGTGGAAACGCTGTTGGTTTATAGAAAAGTAATTCGCTGATGATTTTATACGTCCCAACGTGCTAGAAGGTGACCTAGCACCGTTTTTGGTGTACAAATTTACGCTTTTACAGCATACAAGTTTCTTCTTAGCCTTCCTTCAACTTTCAGCAATTAAATCAATCTAGTGATATTTTTAGAATAGAATAGAAAAAGAATAGAAAAAAACTTTATTGGTGTCACACAATTAAAATACAATATAATCAATAACAAACAAAACAGAAATGACACCCAAAAGGCCTCCACTCAGCATGTGTCATGGCACTATTCTGTACCACGACGCTGGTCTTCCGTGGACACCTCGCAGGGTAACATTATTTAGCATGCAACATAAGTAGCACCTAATATTTAACCCGTAGAATTATTGAATTGAGATGACAATTGAATACAATAGACTCGCGGTACGCTCCTACCTTATATAAGCAGACGTGTTAATTACAAAAATCTGAATATACATCTATTGCACATGTTTACAGAAAAACAGAAACAAAAAGAAAATATTACAAACAACAGGATTTTTAGGCAACAGACTGAGTTACATTTTAAAAATATTTGTGTATGTTATTTTATTAGTATATCTCAGAACTTGTTAAATTATTCATAACTTTAACAGACAGTACCAAGATCAAGACTTGAATCAAATCGGATGTCTAAGGACAAGTAATTGAATTAATCCTATGACAACAGGCAAGCCCCTTATAAACTCTGGAAATGTTGGCAAAGACAAGTAATTGAATAAGGCACTTTTCGGTTTGTTTGTAAGCAAAACTTGGTGGAAAACTGGAAACTCCGTAGCTTTGAACTCGTTATTTAAGGGAAGTATTCTCAAGAAGAAAATTAGGTAAAGGAAGCTGTAGAATAAAGACGTAAAAATATTGGTTTGAAACTTTTTCATGTAATTATTACTCGTAGCTACAAGCAAACTCAGATAAAATAACAGTTATATAAGTAAAAGAAAACTGGTTAAGGCCCAGTGTAAAGCTAAATAAACATAATATTTAATTCAATAAATATAATTCAAATAAAAATGTTAAATGTTATAATTATAAAAGAGGACATAATTAAGACATTTTTAGATCAAAAAACGCAATTTCGCAAAAATATCGCAAATTCATTACCACAAAAATCTTAAAATAGTGTTAAAGATATGTATTTTTAAAGTTATAAATATTGTTTTTTAAAGTAATAAATTCTTGAGAATTTTCTCAATTCATTAGTCAAGACATTAGGAGAAGGATTTTAATTACATGTCCTAAATATAGCCGCAAATTCGGAATAGTCAACTCATGCTTTGTGTGCACACAAAGTTGTGTAAAGCAGGATAGACAATTGAAAAACAAAAGCATTAGAAGTCACGCACTAAACTAAAGGTTCTGTAGTATATGAATATACTTAGTATTGAGAGAGGAATGCTTGTTTACGAAACGAAGCGGGTTAATTTGTTATATAGGTATACATGTATATATTTCTGTTTATTTTGACTAAAATTTTATTCGGCGCACAGTGGCTTTGCTATTATAAACCGGAGACTGACTTTAATCAAGTTAAAAATCGCGTGCGCTAAAATGCGCGTGAAATTAATCCGAATGAGTCTTGATTTCAAGATTAAAATTATAGTTATAAATTTGTTAGGTTTATTTTTTCTATGCAGATTTTAATAAACTATGTTTTTATGCTGAGAATATTTATTTGAGGCCTAAAACTCAAGCCTAATTAGAGAAAAAAAAATGATTCCAAAAATCATCATATTCAAAATTTTATCTATCGAGTGAAAATTATCCAATATTTTCAAAGAATAACAAGTCAACAAATTTAAACGCACATCGGGACCAAGGAAATTAATATGAAATGTTTAGGTGCTCTTTGGTTCATGACATAATGCAAAATTTTGTGAAACATTTTAAACTTGCAATGAAATTAAAATAATTTAGGGAAATGCGATTCGAACTCGCGCACAGAGTTCCGCACCACCACACAAATATAATTATGCCATAGCAACAACAAAGCAAGCCAGTGAAACGGCAGCGCCTAGCAAGCAATTCGTGGGTCCCGCTGAGTCGGAATCCTGATACCGCTATATTTTTCTTGTAATTCTTAGTAATCACCTAATACCATATTTTTTTATCATTTTCGGTTGTCTTGTTTCGGAGATAAGGGTAGGGTTAAAAATGGTAACGTTAAAAATGCAATTTTTTCAAAGTTATTTTGTATGGGGACTTTCAACCTTCAAAATTTTTTTTATTTGCCGTAATAGAGACGGCTACAGTTGCAGACCTCGGAGACGGATAGACAGACAGACAGACGGACAGACAGACAGCGGATACACAGTAATATAGTCTCGTTTGGCACGTTTTTTTATTTATATACTAGAATGTCTACTATAATACAATTTTGACGCATTTTTGTTTACGCTTCATAAAACGTTTTTGACACTGACAGATTAAATTTGCTACACAGAGTTTGAACCTAAATAAAATACCCTAAATAATTCTTCTTTATCAGAAAGACGCTAGTAATAAAAACCAATTTATCTTGAAATTTACCTGGGCTTAGTTTTTGAATAAAAACAATCTTTCTTTTTTGATGAAAAAGGTTTTTACGGAATACCGATTGGCGTTTAAGACATCCCAACCGTGCAAAAATAATATTGAGTAAAATGAATATTAAATGACCCTTCGCTTCCCATCCAATTTGCGATATTCAGCCTGGAAAATATAAGGGTTCTCCTTTCTGAGATGAATACGGGTAAGATAATATTAAAATTACCGTTGATTTTTGTATTTAATCCAAAGAAAAATGTATTCTTGTATGCTTTTAATAGATATTTCCTGTTTGATAAATTATGAAAATGATAAATTATAAATTTCATATGAATTGAGCTAGCAAGTTCAATAGAATAGAAAAGAATAAAATATTACCAAGAGTACGACCAAAAAAATCGTTAGAAAGCACTTTATTTTTGGTAAAAACACAAATATGGGTAATAAAGGACAAATTACATTAAGACGAATTTACAGTAGCACCGCCTTGGGATCAAATGAACAAGTTAATCGAAGGCACAGCACGTGTGATACTGAACCCTGTTACATCCAGTTTAGTCTCAAGAGGGATCCGTATTAAA
Organism: Ypsolopha sequella; assembly: GCA_934047225.1. NCBI lineage: Eukaryota > Metazoa > Arthropoda > Insecta > Lepidoptera > Ypsolophidae > Ypsolopha > Ypsolopha sequella. Next base: position 17,814,587 of record OW203998.1, read on the forward strand.
TTGTTCGTGTCATTATAACTTCAAGTCTCAAATGGATACTGTACAAATGGATAGTGTGTGATGCTTTAGTGTAAAAGTGATTAAAATAATGCCAAAAGTGGCTGTAATAGTAGTTTATGCTACTAGGGCGAAAAGGAATAAATTACGAGGACGATTTAAAACACGAGCGTAGCGAGTAAAAAGTGTACTTAGGCGTGACGTCACGTGGAACTTTAGCGGGCTATATCTTTATAATTTTTTGTTTAATTGACAAAAGAAAAAATATGTGTCCAATATTTTCCGATAATCTAACTGACGGACTTACTTAGATTTTTTTTGTCATCATGCTTATTTTACGAGTAGCTATCTAAAACTAATTTTGTTTAGATACTTTCAAAAGTAAAGCGACCTAAAAATCTAAAATAATTATGATAAGGAACTATAAGTAAAAACACTATATATTTTATGTATTTTGTTGTATGTGTGTATATACAAGGTGACTTTTTGATCATCGTCCAAATTCATATCAGAGGCTTGGTAAGTGATCAGCATCATGAATCGGTAACAATTTTTGTGAAATTCGTATTATGAAATTTCGACTTCTCATAGTAATTCACTCCCAGTCCTTATTATGAATTTTACAAAAATCGTTATTGGTTCATGATGCTGATCACTTAGCAAGGCTCAAGTATGAATTTGGACGATGTTCACAAA